>OX439378.1:11642825-13100607 GCA_949319315.1 Zelleria hepariella
TATCCATAATTTTGATATGGCTTCTTGAGAAGGTATGTTAAGAACGTGATCCTGAACGCATTTCTGAAAAAAAAAATTGAAAAGTCCGACTTTATTATCTCGGAAACCGTTGATTTCCCAGGCATAATTCCTTGGGCAAAAATGTTCGTTATGATGAGGCCTATACGTATACGTACGTATACGTGGTCTCCCGCTTTGTTGACGGTCGTTTAACACTCTGTATAATAGCACGCTACGACTTTTGGCATTTGGGGTGCATATTGTAAATGAAAAATCGGCATTTGTTTTTATTTTATTTTAGCGGAAAATGTTAGTTCTACAAGCGTAGCATAAGGCCGGGTTAGAGCGTATCTATGGGTTTAAACAATAGGTATCTCACTCTTTTGTTTGACGTAGAGCGGGATGGACAGAGCCATAGATACGCTCTAACCTAGCCTTATGATGCTTGCTTGCTGGAGGGAATTGTGAGTGGTTTTCGGTGGAGGTCGGACAAAGTTTATCGATATTAGAAATGTAGTACTGTTGCGTCGCGGTCGAAATGTTCTGGGTTTGAACCCACGCGAGGTTGAAATTTTTTTTTGTGCCTTTTTAAAAATATTTACCCTACTGAGCCCAACTTGATATGAAAAAAATATACTTTGTTTGCCGTAGAGCGGGATAGACAGAGTTATTTGCGGTAGATACGCTCTAACCCAACCTTATGCTTTGCTTGCTGGCTTAGCATGAGAATGAGTAAGACCTTATCTATGGGCTTATAACTTTATCTATCCCACTCTACGTCGAGGGAGATACATATAAACCCCCATACTTCCCAGGCAATTCTTATGCTAAGCTTCCTGGTATCTTACACGGGCGATACCTAATCTAAACAAAACATATTTTATCATAAATGTATTGTTTAGATTAGGGCACACACACGCAGACAGACACACAGACAGGCACACCCTCATAAACACATAAACAGATACACACACAAAGCTATCAAACTTATGACACCCCTCTTTGTTGGTCGGGGGTTAAAAAAAACCTTCCTTTTGAGTTTTCCTCCACAGTCGAATTTAAATCAAATGTCAAATGTGTAAAAACGCATACGAAGTCGCGGGCACAACTAGTTTTTAATATATTCCAAAAAACAAAATTGTAACAGACCATAACTGACGTAACATGTACCACTTGTAGAACTTGTAACATGTACCACTGCAACGTACGGAAATTACTATTTCGGATGCTCCACTGCAAAGTTAGCTTTGCACGACTCTAAGCTTCTACTTGCTGTCTTGTGTACCTGCGACTGCGGCCGAACCAGAACAAACGGTGACGGTCAAAATTTCGTTTTGAATATTAAACGAAGCGCAGATGTGCTGACCTTGACCTTGGCCCAGGTCCTGTGATCTTGGAGACCAGATACACGGACTAACAATATCACCATTTGGTTTGACTTTATTCAGAGGTAGGTCACAGTGAAACTAATGTAATAATCCCCGGTTCATTACATTCTAAGCATTAAGTCGACTACATAAGAGCTGTCTGTACTCAATTGAAAGACGTCTGAGACAGTACTTAAGGTTAAGGCAGTCAAGTTCGTAGAGTTGAGTATTAAGATGCTCGTGAACCGTTTAGATCTCTGATAATAATAATAAAGAGAACTTACGTTCTTATGTAAATTAGTACTTTACAATATGAACGAGTAAAAGTTGTCGTCAAGTGAACTTGTGTAATCCAATACAGTACCTACCTGTAGGCCTCATACTTGTATTTTTTGTTTTAAATATTTTATTCTTACAGAAACAATTCAAAAGTAAATTGATGAATTCTGAATCTAAACGGTTTTTTTTAAAGTCATTATTTTTAGCTGTTCTGTTATTTTCCAAAACGTTATGATATGAATGTTGATATGTGGTTTGTAAGTCAAATATCTACATGTGCTGTGTGTGGCAAACTTGTCAGCTCAATAAATGCGATGAATATAGTGGAATAACGACTATCCCTTTGTATTAAATCCTGATTTACTGACTGACAGCAGAAACCATAAAACAGAAACGCGTGAACACTGGAAACATATTCTTTTTCGAGTTTCCTGAAAATCATCCACAAATATTTGCGCGATCGAAGTGGCTGCGAAAGGCTAGTAGACCCATAATACTACTAAATTTACAAATACGTATATCATATATTCAAATACGTATATCAATACGACATACGTATATCTCATAAACTGCTGAACTTATTTTGATAAAAACATATCTAAGAATACTCGTTAGAAAACCTGCTTTCAAATAAAAATAACCGCATTCAAATCGGTTCACCCGTTTAACAGCTACGGTGCCACAGCAGACACACAGACAGACACCCACACTTTATAACAACCCTTATTTGGTCGGGGCCTAATAAAAGGAAAAAGGTTTTTAACCCCGGTTCAGTACGACTAGACGTCTAGACGTCAGCGGGTCTGGCCTGAACTAGGTCACGTGCAACAGGTGGGAAGTGGGAAGCCACAGGTTTCAGCTTTCGGGGAAAAGCCTAGGTGATTCTAAGCAAGTGTTTCTAAAGTGTTGGATTACAATAATATTAGTTTGGAATGACCACAGAGGCTTAAGTATGTAACGCAATGGCGTGTCGATTGCGTCCCAACTCCCAGAAGAAGAACAAAACCAGGTTATCCTCGTTTTTCTCATACAACCAGCGAACTAATCCTCTAGAATTAGAATCAGAATATTCTTTTCTGTTCTACAAAAACATTAAAAGGACTGATAGCATTAATAAATCGTAATGGAAGCCGTCAACTGCCCATTTTGACAACATTGCGTTACAGTTACATACTCATGCCCCAGGAGAGTCGGCCATTCACGCCGCTTTTCAGTGGTTTAAAAACTAAAACTAAGGCCTTTGCATCTGAGATAAAACAATGTTCCAGGCACTACAGCGTCCAGCGGCACCTTCACTCACACTAAATGGGTGAAGAGACCACTCGGCGTTCCAGTGCCTGGGACATTGTTTTAGTTAGATGGAGTAGGCTTGCCCGACACCTATACCATCCTGACTGCTTAGTCGGCCTAGCCCACAGGAAAGACAAGTCAATAAGTATGGAGCCAACTAAGCCGCGATCAAGAGGAAACCAGTGGTTTAAAATTAATACTAGTGGTTCGCCCCGTACTGTGAACTCGCGACCCCATATAAACTTAACAACCCGATATCTCGGCAACGAACCCCTCGACCGATTTGGCCCATGTTCGAACTTAAAAATTCTTTTAATTTCTTTTACCCGCCTACCAAATTTCATAAGGATCCGACCAAATTTACTCAAGTTATCGTCGAACGAACATTCATACATACAAACATACAAACATACATACAAACATACATACAAACGCCGGATTGTTCCAGTAGACTCGGAGAACTTCGCTCGCTTCGCTCGCTCGTTCAATTACAAACCCTATTATCCCCACCCATCATATTATCAAGGTAGGTATATTATGGATGAGTAACTTATCAAAATACGCAAATTAATGTCGAAGACACCAATTTTGAAACACAGTAAAGCGTTTCTCATAGTATTGCGTCGCACAACAGGAACAAGGCTAAAGAGATACACACACATCCAACAATTAAGTATCTTGTTTACTTGATTTTGTATACCGAAAAACAATGGTCATTCAGTTCTCGAATCGGCAGTTTGTACGTTAAACTAGACACGTATGTTTGTATGTACCTATAATTTTTTATAGACTAAGAGCCGGTGACAAATTGTTTCGTAGGTAGAATCTGATCTTCGATCGATATTTTCCTACTACAAGGTGCACTCTCCATAGCGGAACTTTAAGTGGGCTATCTACTGATCAATACAAGTAACTTGTACTAGGTGGCGAAAAAAATGGCGTGAAAAAAATATCAGCTGTTCCATACAAAAGGCCGACTCAGTACTGCGCCAAATGTATGAAACAGCTATTATTATTTTCGCTCCATTTTTGTCGCCACCTTGTACCTTGTATTAGTCAGTAGACAGCCTACTTAAAGTTCCGCTATCGCCTTAGAGTGCACCCTTCAGTTCATTCGGGAGTAAATAAAAAAATTGCATTTACAATTTTAGCACCTAGTATTTTTAAAACTTAAACCGACGTATTTTGTTGAAGACTGATCCTTTTATAGTTTACCGCAGATATTTCGTTTGGCGCATTTATGTTTGTCGAAGTGTATGTGTTCGGTATCGGTCTCTATAAACTGGTGGTCCAGAGGAGAGACCTTTGTAGATTTGTCAGGGACTCTTGATCTACAACAGTGGTTCTTAACCTTTTTTGGACCACGGACCACTTTGATAATTTTTTTCTTAGTGCGGACCACCAGATCCAAGGTACATCGTGTTTCACATGAAATTGTTTCACCTGACCTAAAGTATAATGTATGTAAGTAAGTTGAATACAGGAAATTAATATGAGTCGGTTTTGGAACAATGGAATATACACGCGAATATTCACCAATTTTACTTAAATTATTATGGAGATTTCATTGGTAGGCGATAGCAATGCGCGCGCAGCGCGCCCGAAAATTCACCGATTTTACCCTTCTTAAGCCGCAAGATGGCCAGATAATCTTCCGTCAATATCATCAAGATTTCATTTGTTTGTAAAAGCGCGCAGCGCGCCCGAAAATTTTACGATTTAACTCTTAAAAATCAAGTTTTCTTTAGCACGTGTAGTAGGCGCGTGAAAAATGCGCGCGCAGCGCGCCCGAAAATTTACAGTTTTTTCCCTTTTTAATTATATGATGAAGATTTATTTAGCTATTATTTGAACAAACGCACCCAGCGCGGCTGAAGATTTACTTATTTATGTCTTACATTTTATATTGGAGAATTCCTTTGTTTTGAATAGAAGACACGCGCGTAGCGCATTTGAAAATTCACCGATTTTAACCTAAATATAGTCTACGTGCGGTTTGACATGGGCTAACGACATTATACTATGAGTGAGCACTGATTACTCGATTTTTAAGGGTTTTGATACGAATACAATTTATTATTTTTTGCGTATTGAACTGAAGACCGCAACTTTACATCGGAGCCTGCCACAGGTTACGTATGTGCTATTTATTGTATTATCCTGTCAAAATCTGGCGCATTTGGTAATTCCTTGGCGCGATCTGCAGTCACGCGGATCTTTATAGGTTTAAAATATTTTTCAATAGGGAGTAAGAGCGCGCGCTAGCGCGCACGAAAATTTCAGTTATTTTATTCATTGGGAACTTATTCAAACATGACTTTCAAAATCAACATTAAAATTTATTGACAACTATCGGTATGTGCGCTGGACTTCAGAACCCTCTCGCGGACCACTAGAGAGGCCCTCGCGGACCACCAGTGGTCCGCGGACCATAGGTTAAGAACCACTGATCTACAAGCATGTAGTTTAGACGTCTTTTGGAGGTTCTTCCCGAGACGTTTGTGCATGGGGAGCACGTTCCGAGGCGATAAGACCAAGACCAAGTTCGTCGGTCAAGGTCGGCTAGGATTCGCAGCCAAAAGGCGTCACGGCTTACTACAGTTTTTTGTCGTTAACTTGTTTGTTTATTACGATTTGGCTACTGTTTGTGTGTTTTGTTTGAGAACGGTGATTAGGTCGGTAAGGTGGGACGATAGCAACATGGCAAGAAATTCAAAATTTTCACAGTTTTTTACATTTTGTAGCTAAACTGAGCTATTTTTGTTCATCGATTTTTCGTCCGCGGCAATAACATAGTATTCTTTTCATTATTGTAAACAACAGAACAACAATAATTCAGCCGATTATGTGTTCTGGTCTTCAACGAGTTTTTTGGGCAGTGCCAGAACACATAATCGGCTGAATTACAGCACGCCGACGCTTACACGCTAGCACTCTACCCGGTTGCGTTAGGGGCGACTTTACAGCAAAAGTGTACAATTGAGTTTGGCAATTTCTCCCTTCGATTAATGAAAAGTTTAGTCATACCAAACTCGATCTCAAATACAAATTCACTCGTTGTCTGATCTGGCTAGGGTTCAAGGCGGACTGAGCCAGGGAAATACCCTTAACAAAGAAGGCCGGGACTTTGTGTAAGTATTATATTAATCATTTGCATTGTGAGTCTTTTGTACGACAATGGCAATTCAGGTGTTTCCAATGAGACAATCAAGGGCCTGTAGATATTAGTTTAGATCGATGAAAGTTTTCATTGCCCAAAGAGATTTATGCCTATTGGTCATTATTTCTTTGCTCACAGCCTAGTTGCACTAGCCATTCGCAACATTGGGCTTCAGTATATGGATGGGTGGACGTCAGTCTATGGATTGATCATCCTTACACCAAACGCTGCCAAATGGCTAAGAGAGCTGGAAGTTCACCTGTGACGTGTTTTAGTTTTTTATCTGTCTTTTATTTTGTTGTAATATAACTTTCTGGTCAAACGAATAAATAAACTAGTGGTTCGCCCCGAACTACGAACTCGCGACCCCATATCTCAGTAACCCCTCGACCGATTTGGCTGATGTTCGAACTTAAAAATTATCTTTGCCTCATTTACCTACCTACTAAATTTCATGTCGATCCGACTTCATTTACTCAAGTTATCGTCGAACGAACATTCATACATACAAACATACATCGGATTGTTCAAGTAGACTCGGAGAACTTCGCTCGCTCGTTCAATAAATTACTAGTGGTTCGGCCCGAACTACGAACTCGCGACCCCATATCTCAGCAACCCCTCGACCGATTTGGCTCATCTTCGAACTTAAAAATTCTCTTTGCCGGATTTACCCGCATACCAAATTTCGTAATGATCCGACTAAGTTTACTCAAGTTATCGTCGAACGAACATTATACCTTCAAACATACAAACATACAAACATACATACATACATACATACATACATACATACATACAAACGCCGGATTGTTCCAGTAGACTCGGAGAACTTCGCTCGCTTCGCTCGCTCGTTCAATTAATCATCAGTGCTTGTTTGAAACACGGTGATTCAGTCAGTTTACATAAATAATGTAACAACCACGTAAGTGAGTAGGTATTTAGGGTGCTTTTCCTCAATAGCGTGTGGAACTGGTCCGCTCTAAGGATGCAAGAAACCTGATCAAGGATGTTCCTAGATTCTTGCAAAATGCGTAACAGCGCAGTGGTTAATTTCAGTGTAATTCTGAAAAAAAAATAATCGTAATAGCTGAAGAGCTTATGACCATTCGACTTATTCTGTCGTACAAGGCTGGGAGTTGGTAGGCTGATAGAGTAGACTTCGCTGTAGTATCCAGGAAACCGTTGATTTCCCAGACATAGTTCCTTGAGCAAAAATTTTCGTTGTGATGAGGACAATACGTGGTTTCCGCTTTGTTGGCGGTCTTCTTCACCCTGTATGGGTACTGTACGTTCCGAGTATAGATGGATTGATAGTTTAGCCCTTAGACTGTAATCTCTATCTATCTATCAAGTCCATAAATAAAGCCCACTGCTGGGCATAGGCCTCTTCCTTTTCACGCCAACCCCTTCGGTCCAATGTCAATCTCGTCTATAATCATTTTTCTCCCGCTGTTTTAACAATGTCATCGACCCATCGAGCTTTCGGTCTACCTACCGACCGTCGACCCATTATAAGCTACCATTCCGTAGAACGTAATGTTATTGTAATTGAACGAGCGAGCGAAGCGAGCGAAGTTCTCCGAGTCTACTGGAACAATCCGGCGTTTGTATGTATGTATGTATGTATGTTTGTATGTTTGTATGTTTGTATGTTTGTATGTTTGTATGTATGAATGTTCGTTCGACGATAACTTGAGTAAATTTGGTCGGATCGTTATGAAATTTGGTAGGCGGGTAAATGAAATTAAAAGAATTTTTAAGTTCGAACATGAGCCAAATCGGTCGAGGGGTTGCCGAGATATGGGGTTGTTAAGTTTATATGGGGTCGCGAGTTCATAGTTCGGGGCGAACCACTAGTTATTGTAACTAGTGGTTCGCCCCGAACTGTAAACTCGCGACCCCATATAAACTTAACAACCCCATATCTCAGCAACCCCTCGACCGATTTGGCTCATGTTCGAACTTAAAAATTCTCTTGGCCTCATTTACCTGCCTACCAAATTTCATGACGATCCGACTAAATTTACTCAAGTTATCGTCGAACGAACATTCATACATACATACATACATACATACATACATACATACATACATACATACATACATACATACATACATACATACATACATACATACATACAAACGCCGGATTGTTCCAGTAGACTCGGAGAACTTCGCTCGCTTCGCTCGCTCGTTCAATTATGTTTTATTCGATGGTAGCAGCGAACGAAAAAAAAACATGGAAGCATTTCTTCAAGCTAACCCATCCTCTAAAATCAGCACACGCATCTACTCGCCCTGACAGTTTTGTAAAGAATATTTTAAACCAATAAAAAAACAAGAAACTCCGTCATTGGTGGATAGTTTTCACGCTATTGATGTTATTGGATGTATTATACTGACAGCGTCAAACTGACGTCTTCTCTAAGTCACGTCTATCCAACTACTAAAATCGTGAGAGGAACTGTAGACTCCGCCCAAACGAGAACCATATTATGCATTTGGTCATTTCTCAGGGCTTGTGAGATCTCTATCTTTTCTTCTGCTCGCTGTAGTCTTTGGTGTGGTAGAGTTACGTTAATCAGTCGCTGCAATACGGCACCAAGTGCCGAAACCTTGGGCGGCGGCGGCGGCGGGTCGGCCAACCAACAGGTTTTTGCGAAGAGTTACGTTTTTTGCCCAAGACTGTTTGTTTGCTTTTATTCGATTCGAGCACATCTTGCCTGGTCACCCGACTCGCAGGGGATATTCTGTTTACACGGATGTAGAAATCTTTTATTTATTTTTTACACGAGTAAAAAAAATCTTTGTTTGACCGCAACACTCAAATAAGCCCATCGAATCACACGATGCAATCCTTAGCTGACGTTGTATGGACTTCTTTGTAGAAAAGGTGATGATAGCGGAAGGAAGCAGATGCTGGTTCAAAGTGAAAATGAAGGGCTAGTCCGCGAGGATCACATCAGTCCTTGAGGATCATGTCCTCGAGGATCACACTTTTAATTTCCCTCTCTAAAATTATTAAAATCCCATATTGCTTAAAAGTACCGTTGGCAAGAAAAATGTTATGCTAACAAAAATCGGAAACAAACTAGTCCTACCTACATAATTATTATAAAAATTGGATGGGTAAGTATGTTGTTTACGGTGAGAGGCTAACCAACCTTCAGGCCTTGGTAACCCAGTCTGTACGGTGAACTTATGGGATGTAGAGTCACCAATACGAGCAATTCTTACTCTTATTTTAAAAAAATATTGAGGTGGGCCAGTAATTCAGAATAGCCCCTTTGGGTAGGTAGGCGCAAGCGCAGGGAACGCGAACGTGTTTCCACTCTAAACTGCGAACAGACGACCGTTGCTTTTTGGCGCGAGCAAAAAATAAGCCCCTGGACTTTTGGAATAACAATAATAACACATGAAGGTTGTTATTGCGCGTCCCACCTCCACGCAAGCTTTGTGATATAAAGTTTGTTAAAATTAATAAAAACTTGTGATTAATTTGAAAGGGTCGGATCCTCTGCTTGCCCCTTGAGCCAAGTGTCCTTGTCATTGTTCACCGACGTTATTCCTTCTGACCAATGGAAAAAAAGGAAGACCATTAACTTTTGACCAAAAAAGTCCAGGGGCCTTAGCTTGTAACGCAATGGTGCCAAAATGGGCTCCCAGTAGACGGCTTCAATTACGATTTATTAATGCTGTCGTTCCTTCTAATTCTAGAGGATTATTTCGCTGGTTGGAGAAAAAAAACGAGTAAACCCCGGTTTTGTCCTTCTAGTGGGACGCCATCGACACGCCATTATTATTATTATTATTTTTAATTTTATAGTTCTTTATTTGTCCTAAAAGTACAAATACAGATTTCAGAAACACTGTGACTGAGGTGGTATTTCTTATATCTAAGTATTTTTTTAGCCTAGAGGCCAACATGCCAACACTTCGACACGCCATTGCGTTAAATTAAAAAAAAACTATGAAAAAATGGGCTTTCCCGCCACGCTGCTATCGTTGGACCTTAATTCTCAAATATAATACCCCCGCCCCGCTACGATATGATGAAAGCCCATTTTTACATAGTTTTTTTCAATTTTGAAGTTAAGTTGAGCTATTTTTGTTCAGCGATTTTAGATTTTAGATTTTAGTTAGGTATTAAAGTCATTCCACCTTTTTTCAAGATTTCCGCCTTTTGTTTTAGTCATAACTTGCATAACTCTTCTTGCTGACCGAAACGCTGTCCTCCATTTTGAAGGTCATCAAGGACACAAGGAGAGGTTAGCGCCCACTTTGAGAGAGCCTGAGGCTCATATGACAGGGAGATGTGCAAAGTCAATGAAAGAGTGGCAATCTCGAGTAGAAAGCCACCATTGGAGAGACCAGCAGCTAGAGAGCCAGATCGGTGAAATACCACCGGAAAATAATATCGAGAAAAGTATGGTACGGCCGTGCCGCTTTTTAGCTCGACTTGGTGGGGGCACTGCCGTGCCCCCAGATTTGTGCAAGGCACAAAACTAAGCCCTTTGCATCTACGAAACTCACACTACATGGGCGAAGAGACCACTCGGCGCTGCAGTGCCTGTGACATTGTTTTAGATACAGGGCCCTTAGCCTGTAACGCAATGGTGCCAAAATGGGCTCCCGGTTGACGGTTTCAATAACGATTTATTAATGCTGTCGGTCCAGTATCGGTCCTTTTTGTTGTAATGTTTTTGTAGTACAGCAAAGAATGTTATGAGTCTAATTCTAGAGGATTAGTTAGCTGGTTGTTGGAGATCAACGAAAAAATCCCGGTTTTGTCCTTTTACCTAGGAAGCCATTGATACGCCATTGTGTTACAGGCTAAGGCACCAGTGGGCTTGCCCAGTGCCTATACCACCCTGCCCAGAGATGGGCGATGAATTTCTGCCTTTTCTGCCCAAACGATTTTAATCGGGCAGAAAGGGTTTTAATCGGGCAGAAATGGATTTCTGCCCATTTCGGCGGGCATAAATGAAAATTCACTACAAATTAGTTTTTTTGTATACAAAACCCTATTGGGATAATAATATGTGACAAAAAAGGAAAGAAAATTGGTTGGGGTGTAGTGTAAGGGGCGCTATGGGCCCAGAACTTAGAAGTTTCTTTAACAAAAAAAAAAAAATTTTTTTATTTTTTTTTTTATCGGAGACCTGTTGAATTGGTCCTGGAGAGCAAAAAAGTTCTGTAACTTTATGCCGAGAAATGCACCGTTTTTGAGTTATGTTATTTTTTTTCAAAGTCTCCTAACTCGTAAACGGTGCATTTCCCGGCACCAAGTTACAGGAACATTTTTGCTTACTAGGACCTACCCAACCCGAGTTACTGGTTTCCCGACGCCCGCCAATAATTTTCAGTTTTTTATTTTTCAAGACCTCGTAACTCAAAAACGGTGCGTTTCCCGGCACTAAGCTATAGGACCTTTTTTGCTTCATAGAGCCTACCCAACCTATTCTCGTCAAAATAAAGTTCATTTGTAACCAAATTTAAGTAAAAAAATAATTTAATTTCCGCCCGACCTTTATTAAAAATGCCCGGCGTTTATTGGGCAGAAATTGATTTTAACCCAGCGGTGGATTTTAACCCGGGCATTTACCCATCTCTGCTGCCTGACAGCTTAATCGGCCACTGTCTTGTCTTATTGACTTGCCAGGCACAAAATCATGCGAAATGACGAGAAAATCTTCTTTCCCAAAGTGCCTCACTATCGTTGGAGGTTGTAAGTCAGCTCTTCATATCGTTTTTATACAACGTGTTACAAAAGATACTAACTCTTTTTACAGGGTGTAACCTGCTGGTCAACATAATGACAAATCTGCAAATAAAGTTGAAAATCACAACTTTTTTTTTATAACCTCAAAATTGTAAAATTTTCAAAACTTTTTTGTTTTTGGATTTAGCTCCAATAAAAAAAAATAGTTGTTTGCTTAGCTGTATTTTAATAGCTTCAGGCTGTTAAAACATAGTGAAAGTCTATGGAAACAGTATTTAAAAAATACTTTTCTCCCGTCACAGAGCTTACATTTTAATTATTTAAAAATCAACGGAACGTCATAGAGCTAAAAAAATATTTTGGTTGTGATCCCTATCATCAGGTACCATGACCCTGTAAAAAGAGTTAGCATCTTTTGTAACACCTTGTATAGTATACATCTACAGGGTGTTAAAAGACGGCCAACAGACCCGAAAGCCACGCATACTAGACATTAAAATAAAGTACTTTTTCGATAAATTATTGCTGGGAAATTATTTTGGTTTTTTAGTTTATATTTTGAAAAATATTTTATCACGCAATGGACGTGTAACGCACAGAAGTCATATAGGTATAAGTTTATGTTACTTAAGCTTGAAGTGCCAATGTTTAAAATACATTGCGGGTTGCAATTTTAACGTCGTTTTTGTAGGAAATATTCATAATATGGATATGGCTTCTTGAGAAGGTATGTTAAGAACTAGATACTGAATAAGATTCTGCAAAAAACAAAGTTTTGCCAAGTCCGACTTTGAACCATTATCTCGGAAACCGTTGATTTCCCAGGCATAGTTCCTTGGGCAAAAATGTTCCTTATGATAAAGACAATACGTTTCCCGCTTTGTTGGCGGTCTTTTAACACCCTGTATAGGACCGCTCCTTGGTATTACACAACACTACTTATGTTATTTCTGTGAAAAAGAAAAGGTCTATCTACGAGTATACTAATACAACAGCTTTTCACGGACATGCTCAATGTTCGCTCAACTGAAAAGTAGAGTAGAGTTACTCTTTTTGCTATTAAAATAAAAAAAATTGTAGGTAGGTAGGAATCTAAAATATATTATTTTGACTAAGTACCTAGATTTGTAAATAACTTTATGTCAATAAACGAACATTTTAAAACAAACAAAACAAACCTAGATTATTAGTAATGTGAAACTATTCAGGGAATTATGACAGCATTGTTCGATAAAAAAAACTTGTTATTCATAATGAGGAAATTAACATGAATTTGGTGGTTAATATGCCAAATTAAAGAATAAAAATTAATTCAATAAAGCCTGCTCGCGTAGCATGAGGCGGTGTTAGAGACTATCTATGGGTTTAAAAAGTCTCAGATACCCCTTTTTCTTCGATTGGCGCCTTTATGCCGCGCGCGGTAAGAGCTGCCAAGGGGTATCTGAGATTGTGGCCGACTGTACTTATCTATACTTGAGAGGCCATGTATGTTCCCTAGCACTAGCGCCTAAAACATCTAATAGGCTTTTGGATTGGTCCCGCCCGCCTGCTTAGACTGTAATGAATCGGATTTTTGTTATAACCCGTGTCATTAAAGAAAACATTTAGGATGAACTTCAAAACACTCGCCCTCTCGCTCTAATTAATACAGTCAAAGCGAGACAACGCTAGGTTTTTAACTCCGTCCTAAATGTTTTCTGGTTATACCTAGATTTTCGGACTCTTTGTTAGGCCTCTACGCTATAAGATTATGTACCTCTAACTCCTTCTAAAGGTGTCTGCCTCCATCGTGCAGAAGCAACGTAATGTAAACAATCACACAGTTACCTACATTATTACAGTGTTATATTACATAGTATAATATTGCATACAATACAATTAGCGAGTGCCGATACAAATGCAAGCCGATTGGCATAAGGAAGTAGGTATATAAATAAATCCAATATTTGGTATGTAGTGGGGTGTCATTTAAATACTTAGTTATTTGGAAGTATTCAAATTGTGATTTAAACGTTTTGAAGACTTTTGTGTCAAGTAAATGTAAACGTGGTTTCTACAAGTGTGAAAAAAGAATGCCCCAAACATCGTTTGAAGCATTACCCTCAGTCATCGATGTAAACCACCTCACTACTTACACTTTGAAGCATTAGCCTCACAAATTTTAGGCAACGGAAGACACCCGTACCATCTCTTTGAGTTAATCCCTATGCCCACTGCCCCGTACCTAGCACATGGGACCATGATGGGACGTGTAATGCTGCATCTTACTAAGGTAGAGTCACAGTACAAACTACTGCCTTCGTTTATTGCATATTTTAATAGCTGTGCGATATTTGCCGGGCACGTGTCGTCGCGAGTGGCGAGCCACGCGCCCAAACCAAGAAGGTTAATTTACTGGTGACCTTTAGCTTCTTGACTGACGTTCTAAGTGGAAATAACCAGAGGCTGTAAGGCTGGAAGGGGCCGGACTAGTGTATAATTATGCGAATACCGGTCGCGCGTGGATTCCGCGTCCATAAGCCGCCGCCTCTATGAATTTCCCAGGCTCCACTGCGGATATATCCACGGGCTATTTATTTGTGATTTGTTGTTACAATCATGAATTAATTATAGTTGTTGATATCGTGTCTATTTGAGGTGTCTGATAGTTCCTTCTGCCTCAAATGCGTAAGGCCCGAAATCACACCTCCTTAGGAGTAACTTTTCTTTAGTAAATCGGTTTACTGAGGAAATCACTTACCTACAAGGGATTTGCATTGTACACACGACAGCACGTCAGAGTGTACACTTTTGTTTTAAAGTCGCCCGTAACGTAACCGAGTAGAGTGCTAGCGTGTAAGCGTCTACCTGCTGTCTTGTGTACTGCGTAATAATTTTTATCTACGAATGGTGCCCCTATGAATCTGGTAACTATACAATTGGATTATATTAAGACCAGGGGTTAGAAGATTAGATTGGTCTTTTAGCCTTTTTCAGAGAGTTTGTACAGTTGGCCACACGCTAGGCTACCCCTTTTTGTTCGATTGGCGCCCTTATGTCGCGCGCGGTAAGAACTGCCATGAGGTATCTGTGACTGTGGCCGACCGTACATAGCTCGCCATCGGTCATATTCAGCTAGATAGTCTGGGTGGTATTAACAGAACAATCACAATCATTAAGAACAGTTTAGCAAGGTTTAAAATCTAACAGACTGATGAATGACGGGGCGGGTAGAGTCTAAACTGTCATCTATGAACATTCTGTAATACCACCCTAAGGGTAATGAAGTTATTTGCGATGCGTACTAAGGGTGGCATTAATAGTCGTCGACTCAAGATCGAAATCAAGTAGGTGATCTCAGAAAAGTCAAATGCTAATGTCAAGCCTTGGCTAATGTCAGTGTCAATCTCAAGATAGTGTCTATTAATATTCTGACAGCTACTCAAGTTTAACATTAGCTAAGGCTTGACATTAGCATTAGATTTTTCTGAGTTCACCTACTTGAGATCGAGCTCAAGTAGGTGATCTCAGACGACTATTAATGCCACCCTAAGTCACCATATTTAGAATATCTCTCCTAGTTGTAGTTGTGTTGTTGTTGTGATATCGTTGTGATATCGCCGAACCCAAATGTCAAGCTTACCACGTGGGGCACAAGACTAACTTCTGGGGCCTTAGCCTGTAACACAATGGCGTCTCAATGGCGTCCTAGGTAGAAGGACAAAACCGGGATTTTTTCGTTGTTCTCCTACAACCAGCGAACTAATCCTCTAGGATTAGACTCATAATATTATTTGCTGTACTACAATAACATTAAAAGGGCCGACACTGGACCAACAGCATCAATAAATCGTAATTAAAACCGTCAACCGGAAGCCCATTTTGGCACCATTGTGTAACAGACTAAGGGCCCTGCTCTCCGATGCCTTCAAATGGTTGTCCCGCACAATCCCTCAGCATTTAGTGACGGACGACTATGTGGATGAATCTCTCTCTGATAAGAACTGGCTCTAAAATAACAACAAGTCTGAGCTATTAATAAATAGTAACTTTGTGTGTTGTCAAAGCACAGTCAAACGAGACCTCCAAAACGAGAATGTCAAACTTGTAGCGAGCAAATGAGCAGTTAATTAAATAAACAAGTAGTCGATAACGACAATAAATCACAACAATAAAGATCAAATTAAGTAAGCAGCGGTAGTCGCGTGCTACTAGACCGGACGGACGGCTAAAATGGCACATTATGTCGAACGGCTTCCAGATAGATAGATCCCAACAAAAACATTTTCTTGTAAAAAAGGTGCCAAGACGAGACCATACAACTCGCACTGTCAAAAAGCTATCAGTAAAAGTAAAAATTACAATTATTTCAGTACTTTTAAAAGATACATTAAAATAACTGTATCTAATCAAGGGCAATTTTAGACACTTCAAGCTAGACTCTAGGTTTTCGTCACTTTAGCGCGTAGAACGAATCGTCGTCTGTTTATCACTCTTAGCTTAGCAATAAGACTGCCATTCGCAATTATATTTAAGAACTGCCCTGTGAACTAGAAATAGGCCTATGGTTCTATCTAAGTTAACAGATTAGTCTGTTTCATACAGGCCCTAAGAGAGTCGGCCATTCAGCGCTTTTCACTGGTTTAAAACGTATAATGCCAAAGTATATTATGGATAAGTAATTTTGGCATTTTGGCACCATTGCGTTTCAGACTCAGGCCCCAGTACGTGCAGCATGGTAAGCCCGAGATAGGCCCTTCTCTATGCAAAACTGTCAACTTGTCGGTCGGGCTCGAGTTGGCTCTACGCTAACATGGCGATGGAGACAAAAATACATTTTTATTAAAAATGGCAATATCTACTTTCTGCTCGACATAACCCTAATCTATTGCCATCTCGAGTCCCGCCTGCCAAGCTCGCACAATAGACATGGCACGTCTGTCACTCGAGTTCGAGAGAGTGTCAAAACGACCATGCTAAGCATACAGCTCGTCGAGACATTCGTCTCCGACAGCCATCTTAGCACCCCGCGAATTGGTAATTCCCCACGACACGGCTTTTCCACGCATGCGCCGTGTTTCCCGCCAACTGCCCGCGCCACATTGTCTCACTGGTGACCTGTCCATCGCCCTAGCTGCTAAGGAGTTGGAGGTCAGTAGAGCTAACTGTCTGCCAGGTGGACTCGAATGTGGGTGAAACGGAGGATTATGCAACCGAGTCGATGAACTGAGCATCTATCGCTAACTGATAACTGGGTGGGCGATAATGGCTTTCAGTGTGAGTTAGTCATTATTGACGATTTAATCGGCGTCTGTGAGGGACATTTTTTCAAGTTTCTAGTGTCTGAAGTGAACACTCAGACGTTGTATTAACAACTAGCTTTTGCCCGCGACTTCGTCCTCGTGGAAAGAGGATATGTGCTTTACCTTGCTCCTATGTGTAAAAGCGCGATGATATGGTAGCCTATGTGTTATTCTGATGTCTAACCTATCTCTATTTCAAATTTCATCAAAATCCGTTCAGCCATTTCAGCGTGAAAGAGTAACAAACACACTCACTCACTCGCTCACAAACTTTCGCATTTATAATATAAAAAATGGGAAGTGGGATGGGATATAAGTGGGAAGTGGGATGGGATATAAGTGGGAAGTGGGGTACTGTTAGAAATGCAACACCTATGTTTTTTTTGTCGCTGAAAAACTAAAAATTACAGAAATATTGCAAAAATTTGTGAATATCGTAAAACATAAAAATAAAATGGATCCGTGCTAGCTAGGGAACATTATAAAGTGCAGTGCACGGTATGCAACAGGTTGCGGGTTCAAGTCCTGTCCCGAGCGAAATTTTTTAACCTTGCAAAATTTTTCATATAAAATTTATTGTGCTCACTTCGAACTTTTATTTTGTCAATATAAAGAAGTATTGTTTAGAAAAAAAAAGTGGGTGGCTGCCCTTTTGTGTTCGAGAGAGTGGGTGGCTGCCATTTTGTGTTCGAGAGTGGATACTTCAGTGGCCATGCCATTGTTGTACTTTTATTTTGATTAGCAGTAAACATAAAAAAATAAAAAATTAAAATAACTAGTTCTTACTCCACAAATAAAAACTAAAAACTACACAAATACAAATTGAGTATGCACAATTTACAATGCTACAATTAAAGCATACCATGCACTTTAGCCCTTAAAATTACAACAATAACATTATAACATTGAGAAGAACATTAACATTAAGGGTGGACGATAGCAACGTGGCGGGAAATTCAAAATTTTCAACCCTTAAGCAAGACAGAGGTACACAGTAACGTACCGGCGCGGTGGTAGGTACCGTGATACCAGCTTTTCAATATTGCCGGTAATGATAGCCACGGCTACCTACTAAAGTAATTTAGACCAAAGCCTCAAACGATGGTGACCAACATTTACATACATTTAGTTCAAAAATTCAGTTCACCAGAAATTTCGCATGGCTAAGTGGCTATTTGTAGAGCAGGAAAACGTATGTGAGCTTATATCCATCAAGTTATTTTAATTGTAACCATCGGTATACTCTATCTTTGATACATCGTTCTGACTTCCCAAGTTGTGAGGCGCGGAAATCCCAGACATTTTGGTTTATTTTACGAGACTACAGTGGTCCTTTTGGGAGTGTATTTTTTTGCAGATTACGCATGATTGGTGTAAGTTTTTTATATTGATTTAACGGTTTCACCAACTTTTATCATTTGTCGGAATAGCTGACATGTATCGACCTCGCCCGGAAGTCTGGGTGGTATTCTAGAACAATACTTAAACTCAGTTCAAACTAGAACGCTACTTAAACTCAGTTCAAACTAGAACGCTACTAGAACTCTGTTTAAGGCTGGAAGAGAGCAACGTGGCGGGAAATTCAAAATTTTCACAGTTTTTTACATTTTGTAGCTAAACTGAGCTATTTTTGTTCAGCGATTTTTCGTTCGCGACAATAAAACAGTATTCTTTTCATAATTGTAAACAACAGAACAACAATAATTCATCCGATTATGTGTTCTGGTCTACGAAGCAGTGGCACTGCCCAAAAATCTTGTCGTAGACCAGAACACATAATCGGCTGAATTATAGTTATTCTGTTGTTAAAAATAATGAAAAGAATACTATTATTGCCGCGAACGAAAAATCGCTGAACAAAAATAGCTCAGTTTAGGTACAAAATGTAAAAAACTGTGAAAATTTTGAATTTCCCGCAACGCTGCTATCTTCCAGCCTTAAGTATCGTTCTAAAATACCACCCCTGACGATTTATGAATTGAGAAATTCACTAAGCAAGAACTTAAGTATCGTCCTGTCTCTGCAGATTTCTCACAAAAGAACGTAACAGCACGATACTTAAGTATTTACTTAGCAAAATTCTCAATTCAGAAACCGGGCCTTACTGCCCATTTCTGAATTGAGAAATTCGCTAAGCAAATGGGTAAGTATCGTCCTGTCTCTGCAGATTTCTCACAAAAGAGCGTGACAGGACGATAGTTAAGAATTTACTTAGTAAAATTCTCAATTCAGAAACCGGGCCTTAGTCATATTACACCCCTAAAATCAATATAAAAATGTGCAGTGCTTACGAAAGTTTAAGTTGTAAAGGTGTAAGTCTTTAGAAATCAAGTAATCATGTTGCGGGATACTTAGGGTGGTATTCTAGAACGCTACTTAAACTCAGTTTAAACTGAGTTCAGACTGTCGATAAAGCAGTGCATGTTTTGATATGAAGGGAGGGATATTCAAATCAAAACATGCAGTGTTTTATCGACAGTCGACACTACTAAACTCTACTTAAACTAAGTTTAAACAGAGTTCAAGGAGCGTTGTAGTATGAACTGAGTTTAAACAGAGTTTAAGTAGCGTTCTAGTTTGAACTGAGTTTAAGTAGCGTTCTAGAATACCACCCTTAGCGTCGTGAGAAGAGCCGCATATTATTTTCAAATTAAAATTAGAGGTGTTGCTAGAAAAACCAATGACGCACGCCGACTACATAGCGACTAACAGATAAACTATGTGATCCAAACCTGCTATGCACAAATCTAATCTTTAGCTGAAAATCTAAATCAAATCTCAAGGATTGCCAGAGAATAATGCAGCGCAGCAACGCAGGTGGAATAATAGAGCCACTTACTACCGATTGGGTCGCAATCTAAAGCAATGGTTGTCGACGACGCAGCAGACTAAACACAGATATTTTTTTTAGGGATATTTGTACAAAGGGTGCCAAGACCCTATTACTCTATCTACGCAGTCTATCGGTTTTTATTCAATGGAAGCGGTCAAAGCCTAGTTGGACAAAAGCCACTCTTCGATTGGCAAAGTTAAGCAACATCGGGCGCGGTCAGTCCATGGATGGGTGACCGCTAGTGGCAATTATATCTGAGTGCTTCCGTGTTTCAAAAGGCACGTTAAACCGTTGGTCCCGGTTGTTGTTAATAACAATCGCTAAGCCATGTCAGAGGCCCTTTGGCCGGCCTAAAAACTCTGACACCAGGGTTGACCACTACCTCACCTATACCTACTAATGGATTTTTGTTTTTTAACCGTAATAGGTAGGCACTTGATTTTTTCAGGTTGGCACGACCTGACTAGCTAGAATATCTACAGATAGGTGTCCTTGATCAAGCAGAAGGATTGGGACACATGTAACTAGTTAGCAAAACATTAATAATCGAGAGCCAATTAATTCAGAAGCGTGTGATAAACGTTACGTACGGGCGCTGCATGGCGTTCTATTAATAGAACTACGCGGTATTATGTTGTTGAGTCCGACACTCAGTAGGTACACAACTGTCCAGGCTATTCTACGTTCGACCTGTGTGCTTATTCTACAAAACAAATCCGCACATGTTATGGATAAAAACATGAAAAATGCCCTACCTATGGCGTAGGGGTAGAGTCTACGGCGTAGGGGCTGAATCTACGACATAGAGTGTAGCGTCTACGACGTAGAGGGTAGCGTCTACGACGTAGGGGTTGAGTCTACGACGTAGAGGGTAGCGTCTATGACGTAGGGGCTGAGTCTACGACATAGAGTGTAGCGTCTACGACGTAGAGGGTAGCGTCTACGACGTAGGGGTTGAGTCTACGACGTAGAGGGTAGCGTCTACGACGTAGGGGCTGAGTCTACGACGTAGAGGGTAACGTCTACGGCGTAGGGGTTGAGTCTACGGCGTAGGGGTTGAGTCTACGGGGTAGGGGCTGAGTCTGCGATGTAGGGGTTGTACATTTTAGCTATTATTATCCGGTAAAAGTGAGTTTTTGTGTAGTGCTTGGGCGTGCAACCTTAATAAAATTACTTCGGAAAATGTTTTAGTACTTTGGATCTTCAACGGACAAGTAACGTCTGTGTACTTACCTACTAGCTCTGTACCTTCCTAAGTCGTCGTGTTATGTCAGATCAGAGTGTCCACTAATTGGCCCCGCCGCGTGACTTGCAAAGTGGGTACACATCATACACATTAATGTTATAGTTATCTGTGCTAATCAGTGTTATTAGAGGACCACAGGCCAGTTGAAGCTGCGTCGTCGATGGGAGTGCCTTCCCAGATCTAGATAAAAAAACCGGCCAAGTGCGAGTCTGACTCCTGCATCGAGGGTTCCGTACAAACTTGTGACGGGGAAATGTACATTTATTTTTATTTTTTTCTGCAAAGATCGAAATTCAACATTGTGAATGACTTACCTACGATAAACACCGAAACATGGGCATAAATAAGATAAATAATGTCATTACGTAAAGGGATGGTAGGTAGGTAATCGTATGAGGTAGTGGCCACCCCTGGTGTCAGAGTTTTTAGGCCACCCAAAGGGTCTCTGACATGGCTTAACGTAAAGGGATTATGCAAAAGGATATTTTTTTTTATAGTTTAAGATATTTACCTGTATAAAAATATCATAAACAACGGCAATGGGTTTTAAAATTATTACTCTCGTAAATTTTTAGGTTGAGTGTAGGTAAATAGACGGTGTATCTATTGCATAACTGTTACAATAATAATTAAATCCGTGCCTAGAAGCCACGTTGTGCATAATTATTAGACATCGCGACTCCATACGGCTTATCACGAGCCTGTGGTACAATAACGATAAGAATTTGAAAAACAATTCCAGTGACGCCAATTAGAGTGTTATACAGTTTGTTTTGTTGGTATTATAATTAGATCAGACATTAACGTCATCCAACAGTTATAATGAGCCGTTTTCAAACAAATTCAAACCAGTTCATAGATGGCGCTTACAGGTGTGGCCATAGAAAAACCGGAAAACGGCTGTCAAAATGAATCTGTGCTAAACGAAATTTGACAGCCGTATTCGGTTCTTCTATGGCCATGCCTGTAGTAAACGCCATCGAATTTGTTATTTAAAAACTGCTCATTTAAGGCGCTGGGCATAGTGAATTAGCCCGCGCGCAAAAAAAATGCACTAAAAAGATTCCTGTATCAAATACACAAAAAAAAACGAAAATTTTCACATATCAAACCCTAGAATTAGGTGAGAGCTATCTAAAACAGCCAGTTTGGTGTTGATACCCATAACAGATTGCAAGATATTTTGTTTGAAAAAAAGTGCGCCGCCTATTTTTTTTCATCAAAAATATCTTCAAAACGTTTATGAATGTCAACACGAAACTGGCTGTTTTAGATAGATCTTACCTAATTCTAGGGTTTGATATGTGAAAATTTTCGATTTTTTTAGTGTATTTGATACAGGACTCGATTTTGTGCATTTTTCTTGGCGCGCGGGCTATTCACTATGTACAGCGCCTTAATCACTTTTTGTTTTTTCTGAAGCACTAACCCGTGCTAGGGAACATTTTAAACATTTATAATAAGATGAAAAATATTGCTCGGGACAGGACTTGAACTCGCAACCTCTTGCAGGCGCTCTACCAATTTGGGCTACCGAGCCAATTAACTGTCGATGTTACGGTATGCAAGATGCAACTGGGCTATGGCCGAAGTTCATAGAGGATGCTGCACCGACAAGAGGATAACTCTTAAATATAATGATGATGCGGACGCTGCAGTGCCTGGGACATTATATTAAGATTGAGTAGGCTTGCCCAGCACCTAAACCATCCTGAGTCCTGACAGTTTAGTCGGCTTAGCCGACAGGAAAGGACACAATCACCAAACTTGTGGTTTTGTGTGGTTGGTGTACAGTGTGTACAGTGTATGGGTTGTGATCCAACTAAGCCGTGGGTTTGCTTATGCTAAGTGCAAGCTTGCAGGGTCCCACTGGATCGTAAACGCAAGTTTTCGTAAACCACAATGTGTTTACAGCCACCGGAACAATTATTTCTTGTAAGTAATTAGCTACAAACCAGATAGCCGAGCTTAGTTCTATGCTACATCAACACTAGGGACATATTAAATTGAGGTAGGTTGAATGCATCGGTGCGGAGTAAACACTATGACGTAATGCTAGAAATAACACATTTCATTTTCTTCACGGCTCGTGCCTTCCAAGCAGAGGGGGTAAGGTGGGGTTTCACGCCATGAGTCATGAAGACACTCGTGGTTTATGGTTCGAAGCACTCGGTGAAAACTATCAAGTTAGTAACACGTTCGATTTTGCGGTCGTTTGACTAACGCAGACAGAACGACAGATAAACCACGTCAGAAAGAAGAATAAAGTTTTTTCAGCGTCGGAAAATGCTGTAACATCGAGTGAATAATATACTCAATTAGATAGAGCGGCCTAACCTAATTGTCCGAGGTCAATAAGAAGGGAGACAAAAGTTGAAAAATCTCAGAGCGCGATACAAACAAAGTTTCAGCACACACTCACACCCTCAAACACACACACACACACTTCCGCTGCAGTGAAGAAAACTCGATGACCGAATAGATACGAGCAGAAGATCGACGGTGTCTAGTTGTTTTATTTCACTGCAACGTGAGTGAAACTCTGTTTTCTCTATGCCACAAACATGATGATTTCGAAACTACTTGAAAGTACTTTCAGAGTGTAAGTCTTGTAAAAGTTATTACGTAGAGATACTTACCTAAACCTTTTTTCCAAACTTGAATCAGTTTTAAAGGATCTGAAAACTAAAAACCTTTAGTTCACTTTTAGTGTAAGATAGACGGAACGCGTAAACCGTGCAAGCCCTGAGCCGCGCTTCTGTAGCCGCCTGCAGCGCGACGAAAACTCGATGTAAACAAACAAGCGCGCGCCGCGCCGCGCGGGCCGACGGCGGCGGCGGCGGCGGCGGCGGGCCTCGCGTCACGGACTCACCGTACCCAGCCGCCTCTGCCCGCCGCGCCACCGCCACACTCGCTCGCGCGCCTTCGAACGCGCCGCACGACATGATCGACTACGAGCGCGACATGTATCTCTCCGCCGACTCCGCGCGCCTCGACGACTTTCAGGTCTTCAACAAGAAGTGGGCCGGCTACTACCCCTACGGCGACTACTACACCGGCACGACCTACGACCATTACCAGGAGCCTGAGGTGGAGGCCGCCACCGGAGTGTACCACGACCTGCTCAGCCCGAGGGCCTACACGACGCGCGATGACTGGAAGTACAAGTTCGTCTCCACCTGGAACGAGGAGGAGACCGTGTCGTGGTTCGTGGACACCGCGCGGAGCCTCGGGCTGAGTGAGTTCGACCTGCCGCAGCACAACCTGCGGCTGGCTGGCATCGTGCTGCGCGGGCTGAGCCGCGAGCAGATGGTGGAGCTGTTCTCGCACCCGGCGATGGACCCGCTGGTGTCGGGGCGGAACGGAGAAGTGTTCTTCGAGCGGCTACAGCAGCGGCTCGTCGAGGAGATCCCGAAAGAGAACACAGTCCTGCGGTACCCCGAGAACGGCCACTACCGCCAGGAGCCGCCGGACTCGACCGTGCTGGACCTGGACTCGCTGGATCACCGCAAGCGGCTGTACGAGTACGCGGACGAGCTGCCGATGGCCGGCACTTGCGACTCGACGGACGAGGACTACCCGGCGCTGTCCGACACCACCTCCCCTGACCTGTCGTACGGCAGCGACGCCAGCAAGTCCGGGGACGAGAGCGACGTCCAGAAGCACACACACTTCAAGCGGCCGCCCGGTCGACCCAAGGGCAGCGGCAAGAAGGCCCCCAAACGCACAAAGAGCCTGTCCGTGATCGAGTTCCTGATCCGCTGCCTGCTGGACCCCACCATCTGCCCCGCCCTCATCAAGTTCGAGGACTACTCGAAGGGAACGTTCAGGTGAGTGATCGTATTGTTCTGTCCAAGTCGTGAGCGAGCGGTTTGTGTGAGTGTTTACGACCGATGCATTATTTGTCGCCGGCACGTGGCGCGGCACTCGTCGCTGTAAACGATGTGTTACATACAGTGCTCCGAGGATGCTGCGCGATTGTCGGTTCACTCGCTAATTGTTCAGGCATTGCTTTACTTACATTCTTTGTTACACGTAGAGCGCCCCAAATATTTTGAGCATTCTTCACATTCGACACCTTGGTAGCATATTTTTCAGAATTTGCAAAACGTATCAATCTTACATTTTGTCCGATAAATTAGATTTGTTTTACAGTCTATCTGCGTCCATCTATTCACGAAGGTACCACAAATCACTTGTTGATATGTTATTCTAGGCCGTCTATAGCAGTGGTTCTTAACCTTTAAGTGATGACGGACCACTTGACAACATTTCTGTCTTGCCACGGACCACCAACTGTTTGTGAGTAATACACGTAAACGTAAATTAATAAGGGATTATTAATTGTATCTACTTATAAATGAAACACGCATACAATTATTCAAAGCTTAGTAAGTAAGTAAGTAAGAAAGTAACTCTTTATTGCACAAACGAAAACATTTTACAAATAAACATTTAAAAATAACAGTAATTAGCGTGTTTTGCTTAGGAAATAATTTTCTTTATAATCGTCATCAAAATGAAACAAATGCGCGCGCGCGCCTGAGAATTCACCGATGTTGCCCTTGAGATTTCCTTGTTTGTAAATATGAAAAACGCGCCTAGTGTGCCCGAAAATTTACCGATTGTCCTATAACCTTCTTTGAGTTAACCCTTGACATGCAATAAATGCGCGCGCAGCGCGCCCGAAAATTCACCAACTTTATTACCTAAATTTATTTGGCAATAATAACCGAGTGTATGTAAATAGGACAAATGCGCACTCAGAAATTCACTGATTGCACCTACCCTTTTTCATATTAGAGATTTACTTTATTGTAAATTGGACAAACGCGAAGAGTGTGCCAGAAAATGTATAGATTACATAAACTTCTTTGAGTTTACCCTTGACATGTAATAAATGCGCGCGCAGCGCGCCCGAAAATTTACCGAATTTATTACCTAAATTTATTTAGAAATAATAACCGAGACTATATTAATAGGATAAATGCGCACGTGGGCTCGGAAGTTCACTGATTGCTCCTACACTTTTTCATAATAAATAAAACAAACGCGCGCAGCGCGCCCGAAAATTCAGCGGTTTTTTGTACACAAAATTATGCCTTCCAAAAACACTAAATGGCTAAGATTTTTTTCGGGTGGCTTCGCGGACCACTTCGGGTGCCTCCACGGACCACCAGTGGTCCGCGGACCATAGGTTAAGAACCACTGGTCTATAGGAATTATCATCTACATTTAGATATGTGGATCTAGAGGGCTAACTTTATCTGTGTCTGTAGTCTCGACATTCTGCGTTCTTTAGGTTATCGTATGCCACAGCTATCAAGACCTCATGCTTGGTCCAGACCGACGCGATGCAGGCAAATCCTTTGGTTAGTTAGCATATTGCTATTGACCTCTGGCCGCAATTATAACGCTCAATGGGACAAGGAACTGGTTGCGCAGGTTTTGCCTCAGATTATGCACGTTATTATCTGCGAGAATGATTCCAACAGATTGCCTCGGGTATTGATTGATCGCTGCGATGGACAGATATGATGTATATAAATAGAGTCGACTTTATTCTTTAGCAGAACCGTATGTTGGCACTGATAGGTGCCAAAAAGAACTAGATGAGACACATTTGAAATTCTGGAAAAATACAATGAATAACATATCAGTTTAGTCCTTCTCTAGCATGCTTGTAAAAGTAACGGAGTAATAATCAAAACATACATGTGCTCAAGTGCCATCAAACAGTATCGCTTATCTACAGATATCTTTGACTCATACTCTTATCAAGTGTATCAACGAAAAGTTTCCAGGACGTACGGTATTCGGCAGGTCTCCGCGTAACGCTCAATGGATTTTGAGGAAAACGTCGGTTACTATCTTGACCTATCTCTACTAGATCATTAACTGAGTACACTTTATCTGTTATACGTTTTCCTTATCAGTTTGAAGTTGTATTTATCCCGTGCATTGTTATAGTTTTGGTCACACAGTAACGCTTTCGTGGTTCTCTGATGTAACAGTCATTAGTTGGGTCGTTTGTTTATTAGTTTGTTGTGTAGTTTAGTTTTTGCGCGTCTCCTTCACCTTGCGCGTGCGCCGACCTTGAAGCGACTTGACGCAGTAGAATCTTAATAAAACCGCTTATTTAATATCGCATTATGTTTTACGATCACAAAATCATATCAATCTTTTGACCTTTTATTTGTGTACGAATAACTAGTTTTTTTAAATAAGATTTTGAAAAAATCTAACCCGACCACGGCCGTCGTAGCCAAACCAGCCAAACTGCGCAAGAAGTTGAACAAAAATCGAAAAACAAAAAATGAAATCCAGTTTTGGTTTTTTGATGGAGTTATACCTACTTTGTAACATGTTGTAGGCATTTTAGAATTAGGTATACCCACAACTGCTAAGTTTCAAACAGTTCGATAGAAATAATTTGATAGTTGCTTGATATCACAAAAATATCAGTTTTTTTAAAACTTTTTGCATATATATTTTTGCTTGACGATAAAGACAGTAAATACAAAATAAGAGTCCTAAAAAAACTGTAGATAACGGTCAAATTAAAATTGTATTCTTGGTAACCATATCCTGTCTTGAATAAATAATCTTATTTCTTATCGTTTGTGGATTACCGGAAGAGGCTAGTTAAACACAAATAATTATACTATTTGATAATGTAAAAGATAGTAAAAGAATAATTTAAAAAAAGATTAAAATAAAAATGGGACTGTAAGATTGTCCTACCCATGGACAACCTCACAGTCCCATTTAATAATGCGTAATACATCCACCACCCACCCGCCTAAGAAAAACCGCCCTCAAGACGAAAAATCACTTCAAACTCAACGATGAGAGAATGAGAAACCTATACTCTTGATTTTAATATAACATAGTAGGCGCCTGCTAGAAAAAAAAAAGCATAAATTACATAATATACATTTAATTCACTGACTACCGAGAACTGACTTGATTGGCTGGCAGAAGGAGTTATGATAAAATATGTGTTAATCTAAGTCAATAAGATTATACATTCTAGCTAGAATGACGTTAGGTATTCTAAGATCGAGGGAGGCCTCGGTTTTGATTCAGTTAACGTTGAAAAAATATTATAAAATAATATCCTGTTTAGGTTTGAACTCTCTCTCTGAGAGAAGGCCTTTGCCCAGTTAGTGGGACATGTACAATTGTACAGGCTACATCTTATATATTTTTTTATATCCTGTTTAAGACGAAATACAACGCACAACTAGCGCCGCCAATGAAAAAAAAATCATATCTTCTTTTTGGATGCGTTTTTAGCTAGATATGATTTTTTTTTCATTGGCGGCGCTAGTTGTGAGACCTATTGCGTCTTAAGGGTGGCATTAATAGTCGTCGACTCAAGATCGAACTCAAGTAGGTGATCTCAGAAGGAGGCTTGACATTAGCATTTGACTTTTCTGAGTTCACTTACTTGAGATCGAGCTCAAGTAGGTGATCTCAGAGGAAATTGTGTGAAAACCTGACCTTTTCAGGCATGTACAGAATAAAAAAAAAAAAAAAAAAAAAATTAATAATTATTAGAATGCTAGAATAATGGTGATGTCTTGTTATTAATTTGGGGGTTATTGGAATCTAGTATTTTATCTAGTGCAAAGATGAAATCAAACCATAGTCGTCCTTTGGGGTTTTAAAAGAAGAACAAACAGACACCCTTTCCCTTATATACGACTTGAAACTCAGAAATGTAAAGTTTAAAGGCCATTTGACAACAACCGCCGCGTCCACAGACGGGCGCTTAGAAACACGCGCCAAAAACTTTCTCGGGGAAGAAATTGAGCGATGTTATTTAAAATAAACCTGGCACGTTGACGACCACCGCAGATCCCGAGCACGTTTCGTCGCGGTAACCTTGCGAATTACATGTACTTGCCGTGGTATAAGGTACTATGGGGCGGGTGTATTAGGAGCGAAGTGGGCAGTAGTGGAGGCAGGATCGCATTCCCCATAGTTGGGGGGAGGGGCGCTGCAAGCGTATAGATTTTTCTTCTTCCTTCGTTGCCGGGGACGGGCCGCCTCAAGGCCGCGCTTGCACGCTTTTTCGGATACACGTGTTGTCGCCCGCTCGTTTTCACACTGGGCCCGAATTTCCCAGAAAATGCCTTTTAACTTCAGGGGGGCGCTTTTAGCTCGAGGGAGATTATGTCGAGTTGTTTTAGTTTTTTTGTTCGTTAAGTTCACCGCTCTGCCGTTTTTTCTCCCTAATTTGTAATTGGAAACTGCAGGTTTTGATGTTTACTCTACATAACAAAAGAAAAATAAATAACAACCCGGGCATTTGTTTTTAGTAAGAAACTGCTTCCTAAAACTTGATTCAAAATATTCACAGCATGTGCTCGTGTTGCTTTGTGCAACAAAATTACTATCAAATGTCAAAACTGGAAACTTAAGACAACACACTTCGGTAATCGGTCTTAGCAATCCAAAAAGGCCGAACAAAAAAGTATCCTGGCCGCCAAAAACTCGTGAAAAAAAGTAAAAGCCGCGGCAGTGCAGCCAATGTTTTTCTGGCGCGAGATTATAGCAGCGTCTCTCGTCGGGCGCGTGGCAGCCCTGCGGTTGCCATGGCGACCCGCCGGGAAGCTCCGTCCCCGTCACGTGTCGCGCGAACTTGTTTCCGCTTTCCGCATTTTTCTTTTTCTCTCTTGCTCCACGCGCATTTTTTGCCCTCCACCCTCCCCCTGCGGCCTCAGCCCGCCCCCCCCCAAGGCTCGTGTACGAGACTTAATTGCGTCTGTGAGTGTGGTCCAGAGAAATTAGGATGGAGCAGCGAGCGGGCAGAGGCGACGGGTATTGTTTTCTTTTCGGCCCAAGAGGATTTTCTTCGCAAATTATCCCACTTACAGTGCTCATCAGGGTTTTGGCGTCATATGCCAGAGTTACAGAAGCCAATTTAAGGTTGGGATTGGGATCATACTGTAGTGAGGTGGCATGGCACTTAATTGGGTAAATTTATTTAAACGCGTTTATTTAGTTCTAGGTTCTATAATTACTGTCACGGGGGCACACAGGTATGGGGGGGCATGGTGTCACCACACTACAATACAAATTATTTCAATTTCAAAAATATAATATTTTTCATTCAGTGGTTTACCCATACATACCCATACACGTCGTTATACCTAAGTATACTTCTATACCTTTGTTTCCTATACGTTATAATACCTCATACGGTTGGTATTATAAACTTTAGTAAATCCTTACGAGCCTTGGAAAAGAAACATCGAAGTAATCTGTGCAAAAAAATGTCGCCTCTAATAGTTCTCTACTCTGTGGCGCGCTTGCACCAAAGCCCCTGTAACATTTCTTTTTTCGTGAAAATCTATTTATAACTAGGGCAACCTCGTGCCGGCGTAGTACGCGTGCCAGTATATCTACACGCGCCTATATATGTTATACAGGGTATATACCGCTAGTTGGTATTGGTAGGTCGTAGCTATACGTATCTATGCAAGGGGGTGTGGATTTTTTCTCATGGTGGTCCTATTATATTGATTAGTAAGGGCCCTCCGTAGTAAGCTGTGAGAAGATTGCAGTGTTTGTTTTTGTACGCGAATAGAGGATAGAGCGCGATAACTTTTGTACTCGTACCTCGCGTTTTACTTAGGTTATCTCAAGGTACTACGATCTAGACTCGAGGCAGCGACTTGATTATTATTTCACGGCTCTTCCACGTCTAATACTAATTTAAAAACCACAACATGTGATGTAGAGATACCATTCCAAGGAACACTTAAATAAAATGCAACAACGAACTACATCTGAGTATGCTAATGGGCGGGCGGTCGATAGATCCATCGGCCTGGGAAATAGTCGAGTGATCAAAACACAAATTAAAATGAAACTGGTTTTATAAACGCTCTGCACGGCGGGATTTCCCTGCGTCCGAAACGCACACACTTGCGGCCCACGCGTACAGACGCGCGCCACCAAACGCTTCGTGTGTTCAGCGAGACGCATGTGTGCGGGCGGTGACGTCACATGCGCCAGCGCCGCCGATTAATGTAAGGTCGAGTACATAATGATGACCGATACGTCCGTCTTTGTCAATAGTGGCGGACGGACTGAATTCGTTACTATCAAGTCAAGTGGACAGCGATAACAGCCTTACCGTTACAATGCTGGTTTGGAAAATAAAACTTCACTCTGTATGGATTACAGGAGTGCACGCACAGTGTTTAATGTTTACCCCTCTGAAAGAAAAAGTTGCGAAAAAAACTGAAAAACATTAACTACATATTTATTAAGGTTCAACAAAAGTAGTGTGGCGGGAAGTGTAAAATTTTCACAGGTTTTTCAATTTTGTAGCTAAACTGAGCAATTTTTCTTTCACGGCAATAAAGTTGTATTATTTTCAGTACCTATTATTATAAACAACAATAATTCAGCAGATTATGTGTTCTGGTCATAAGACTAGTTTTTTGGGCAGTAGGTACAACCGGTTTGACAAGAAACATTACCTTGAAACTAAAATCGCTGAACAAATAGATCAGTCCACAAAATTGAAAAAATGTGAGAAAATGGGCTTTCCCGCCACGCCACCTCAATATTTTGATTTCCATTTTTATTCCATTTTGTAACTTTGCAATCCTGTCAAAAGAAAATCCCCGAAATGGGAAAATGCGCTGTGAAAATGCGCCACAGCCTCAGCCCAGGCCGACAAAGGAATGAACGCGACGGGCGAGTGACGGGCGCTGAATGGCGCAACCAATTTTTCCCGCCCTTTTCTTCGGACCCACATCTTCAGGCATTCACTATGCAGAGGTCGGGCGGGCAACGAAATAAGTTTTCTTATTAGAACTATTGCCCTCAACGTTTAAGACCACCGATTTGCGATTAGAAAATGATTTTATTCTATGGATGCGCGATATTCACAAATGCCAAATTTTGTGCGAAACTGGTTGAAACGTGGTCCAAGCCTCCATATGGGTTTTTTAAGATTTTCATATTTTTCTCAGACGAAAATCTTTTAGTAAAAGTACTTTGTATTGCTGAGTAAAAACATTTCCAAAAGTAAAAAAAAGTTTAACAAATAAATAAAGTTTAAGTACCTATATTCCCGGACCGGGAATCGAACCTGGGTCTCTCGCTTCCAACTCCATTGTTCTACCCACTAGTCTACTCGTACCACCACTCGGTAAGGTTAGAGATAACCTCCAATCATGGCCCAGTTGTCTGCTACGACTGGAACTGGAACTAGTGCAAAAACGTCTCCACTATGTCTCGACCCTGTTTACTACGAAACAGCCGAGCTGTGACGTCACCGCGATATCTTCAGCGCAGCACGCCAGTGCGAGCGAGACAAACTGAGGAAAACGTGCGAGAAATTGTAAAAAAAAGTAATGAACTAAAATTGTGTCTTCTATTGACAATAGAACGGGATTAAACGCTTAATTAGCATCCGATAATAAACCTAATAAAAGATTGGAAAGTAAAACGAAAAAACTGAAAATGAAAATAGACTTATAAGAATCATGCATGCACACCACACACAAACTAGCGTTTTTAAAAACGCTCAGTCAATCTGTCTGTCACCTTATCACTAGTGAGTGGTTCGCCCCGAACTGTGAACTCGCGACCCTTTATCTCGCAACCCCTCAACCGATTTGGCTCATGTTCGACTTAATAATTGTTTTCTGACATGAAATTTAATGACGATCTGACCAAATTTACTCAAGTTATCATCGAACAAATATACATACATACACACAAGCGCCGGATTGCTCCAGTAGACTCGGAGAACTTCTCTCGCTTTGCTCGCTCGTTCAATAAAAGCGACTTTTATAAAAACAATTGATTAGGCAGGTAGTTCTTATTCCGCGCGTCACAAGTACCTCAATCGAATAAAAAGGTGTATCCTAGCGTGTGGCTGACGGTGCTTACGTTGATTGATGGATGATATACCTTCGCATCGATTCGTCGTTCCGTGGCGATGCGAAAGCAAATAATAAACACATTTGTAACTCTAAAAATAATAACTTAGGCCTTTGCAACTACGTAATGAGATGATTTATACAGCGTCCAGTGGCACCTTCACTCACACTAGATGGGTGAAGAGAACACTCGGCGCTGTAGTGCCTGGGACATTGTTTTATATGGAGTATGCTTGCCCAGCACCTATACCATTCTGATAGCTTTCAAATTCATAAATTTACGTAACTTTGAAAAGAAACAAATTCATAGGTACGGTCGGCCACAATCTCAATTCTCAGCAACCCCATGGCAGCACTTATCGCGCGGCATAAGGGCGCCAATCGAACAAAAAGGGGTATCTGAGACTGTGGCCGACTGGACATGCCTGCGCCGGGAATCGAACCTGGGTCTCTCGCTCGCGAGTTCTACCACTAGGCCACCACCGCTAAAAATAATAAACGCATTTGTAACTCTACTTAGCAATAACTAATCAGCTTATTACAGAGAGTCGTAATGTCAAGTAGTAGCCATCAGATGAGCTATTAATAAATGAATAACCAATGCAATTAAGAAGACCTCAAAGGTTGTCGCTTCTTCCATTTCATTGATCGTCACCTTCTAGCTTCCAATGGCAAGAAACAACTGATCGCTTCTTGAATTTAATCGTCTCATTTGCCAGCGGCAAGGCTGCTGGATTGCGTTGCGCCACAGTCGAGGCAGTAGTTTGTCTTCTTAGGAAGGGTAAGGTAGGGTAATCGTATGAGGTAGTGGCCACCCCGGTGTCAGAGTTTTTAGGCTGCCCAAAGGGCCTCTGACATGGCTTAACGTTGCTGTTAATCAACAAAAACCGGGACCAAAGGTTTACCGTGCCTTACAAAGCACGAAAACACTCAGATATTATTACCACTAGAGCGGTCACCCATCCGTGGACTGACCGCGCCCGATGTTGGTTAACTTTGCCAATCGATTAAGAATGGCTAGTCCAACTAGGGTGTGAGCGCTTTCTTAGGAAGGGTCGGAACGTGCCCTAAACTATCACATTTTTATCATCATAATCATTGGTTGCTTTTATTAGTGCATTTATGGTCATAGAAGTCTCCCTAAAATTGGCACCACCAAAAATCCATATTGGAAATAATTTTCGCTCCGTACATTTTTGGGTTTATTCTTCTCGGCAATACATTTTTTTTTAAATTTCGTTAGATCGAATAATTTTACAAAACAAATAATGCACCCAAGCTATAGGATGATTTTCCGCTGTTATAGAGGGTAGAGTTTTGAGGGAGGGTTGAAAGGGCGACACCATGAACCGTCATACATAGCTTGTCATCCAATACAGTCATTGAATTTCTAAAATATTACGAGTGTAATTTACGGATTTTGAAAAATATACAAAAATGTCTGTGCCTTTCGCAAAACTTTTTTTTTCTCGCCATTCGATTCTGTTTCTCATAGAGATCTAAGTCACTATCGGACCACGAGCTAGTAATTATTTCAAGCGCACGGCCGAGTTATGCTCCTGCTCTATGCCTATGCCGTGGCTGCGCGCGCGCCGGGCGGCGTATCGACGCCCGTGGATTGAATCGTAAATAAATCGGCGCTGGATCGGTCATCGCCGTCCAACGTCCAATGTCATTGACTCACCAGCGAGCTACTTGTTTGGTTTGGACCACTGAAGGGTCATCTTTTGTCTCCCTCGGTGTAATGGCCTAGCAGAACCGCAAAATGTGGTTAAACACGCAAACGCGAAACAAAATGAGCCAAGGACGAGCAGCTACAAAAACTAATAAAAAAAAAATAGGTAGTTCATAAAATTGCAAAAACATAGTAGATCAAAATTTGCACGTGAGTTAAGGATAACTCAGCAGCCGTTTGGTAACTTGTTGCTAGCGTGTTGTTGTTACCAGGTAGTTACAATGTCAGCCCTTGGCAAAAGGTGCTTCACGCTCCTACTTTCAAAGAGAAAAAGAAACTAAGAACACAAACTTCCAACTTATTCTGCGCTGCCATACAAATGTAGAGTCATTTAAGTACACAACTAACTTTGAAGCGAAAAAATAAACGAGTAAAACCTTCGGAAACTTAAAACCTGTTGCAAAACAGCCTCCCCCCCTCCCTCTCCCCCACCGAAAAGGTCCCCCCTCTCTCGTGTAGACCGAAACGTGACTTTGGACTTTCGTAAACAAGTTTTTTGGCACGCATTACATTTTTTACGTCTCGTCAAAGGAATCGCAACGAAATGGCGAGGAGTGAATAAAAATAGAAGAACAATGAGCTATCTTTTGAATTACTACAACAAAGGAAAACATGCGACGACAGTAATAAAAAATCACAGGTGAGATTAAGATAGCATTTGACGCAACATGATGAATAACCAACGCATTACAAAATGTCTCTACCCCTACATAATCGTAGACTCCAGTCGGCAGAGATTTTCATCGGTAGGTTTCCCTTAGAAAATTCCTTAATAACTTAATGAAACTTTAGGATGTTATTTGTACCTTTTCATCCTTCGAAGCTGCGGAACCATTCGCGCAGAGTTTGTAGCCAGGCAGGATACATGATATCCTTACAAGACTTGGAAGTCTAAGTCTTGAAGTTGTAGGTCTCCTTCTGCTTAGTTTCTTGTCTTGTAAAAAATATTTGAAAGATGCTGTCCTACTTGTTACGGATTATGTGGCCGAAATACTCCAGCTTCCTCTTTTTTGGGGGGACCAAAATATTATCAAAAATTTTGATTCTAAAGAAACTGATAGAAAAACTGAGTTGTGCTTCTGGTTTCATTGAAAAGTGGATGTATGTAACACACGATGTGTACATTGTAATAGTGGAGCTGTTTGCGCGGAGGTTGGAGGGACTCTGACTCATTTTGCTTACAAATTGACTCGTTAAGTTGCAGTAGTTCTCTTTGATTCAGTTTTGATGGCTTTTTCAAGAACTTTCGCGCATTAAAATGTGTCGTTGTGATTCATCGATCGTCGAGTCGCAATAGACAAAAGAATAAAACTAAGGGTGGCATTAATATTAATAGTCGTTAGCTCAAGCTCGAAATCAAGTAGGTGATCTCAGAAAACAAAATCACCGAACAAAAGCTCGAGCTTAAGTAGCTGTGAGCATATTAATAGACACCAGCTTGAGCTTGACATTGATATTAGCCATGGTCTCAAGTCGGTGATTTTGTTTTCTGAGATCACCTACTTGAGCTCGGGCTTGAGCTGACGACTATTAATGCCACCCTACGTGGGGCCTCAATACTATGAACTGCTTCCGATGCATTCAAACTAAGAAAATAATTGTTTAGTTTTCAATAAATAGATATCTCTCAGTCACCATCAGAAGTCCTAGTACGACAAACGTCGAAGCTTTTCTTTATTTGCTTATTATTTTCTTATGTTTATTATATTTTTTTTTTTCCAAAAATACAAGATACAACATACCTACATTTTAAATTTTAAAGACATTTGAAGGACTCGGCTCGACGTGTCAATGACGACGTATGAAAACATTCCTCTTCTGGGTTCTGGCCCTGGATTTAAAAAACTAACTAGGTACATACGGCAGCACGTCAGACTGTACACTTTTCTTGTAAAGTCGCCCGTAACGTAACCGAGTAGAGTGCTAGCATGTAAGGGTCGACGTGCTGTCGTGTGTACTCTACGTATTGAGATATTTCTTACAGTTTCCAGTGGCACCTTCACTCACATCACTTGGGTAAAGTGATCAATCGGAAACTGCGAAGGGAGTTAAGATGGAGTAGGCTTGCCTAGCACCTGAATTTATACTAGCAATTATGTTCCCAGCCCAGGGGTAAAAGTTAAAAGTGTCAAACATAACAGTAGTCACACACAGTATGCGCCTGTAACCCTTCTTGGGCGCGGTATGCGTGTCACGTAGGGTCGTGCCTTGGCCCGGTGATGCCGCGATACCGCGCAAGGCCACCGCGTGGCCTCTGGCAGACGCACTGAGCATCCAAATTCGGCCCAGTCACCTCATCAGACACTCACCATCAAGGGCTTTGCTCTGAAGGTCTAAACGACATTTTGGGGCAACTAATAGAGGCTGTAGTAGCGTAGCATTATGGTTGTTAATAACAATCGTTAAGCCATGTCAGAGGCCTTTTGGGCGACCTAATAACTCTGAAACCAGAGGTGGCCACTAGCTCATACGATTAACAAACTAACAAGCATAATCTAAGAGGCATTTGATTGCTGCTTGGCATGTGAAGCTTGTGTCTCGCGCGTTTGTTAGCTAGCTGGGTACGATCTCTCTACACCCTACAATGTCCTCAATATTTGTACGTACCAAAAACTGTACAAAACTGTCGAATATTAATGGTGCGTTTTATTGTAGTTTTTTATTATTCATTTAAGCAAAATCTATTTTAGTTACAAAATACGCCAAACTGTAGTAACAGTTTGTTGGCGAAGCGGTCTATCAGTTCTATTATTTCTTAGTTAATTGTTTAACTGTCTTAAATAATGCATGAACAGGAAATCATTATCAGAATGATTCAAGTCAATAGTCAACAGATTCTCTGGAAGGAATCACTTTAAAACTAGCCTTGATAAAAAAAAAAAACCTCAGTTTCTGGAGCAAGATATCCATCTGTCTACCTACAGTAAGGTTAATGATACCAAACTGCATAACCTTATTTTGGTCTCCGGGTCGACGAGTAGGTCCCGAGAAGGTTAATTAGCGTTAGAACTAAAAAAAATGTGGTTTCTTAGAATTATTACAACCGTCAATAATTAAATGCACGTTAACGCTTCGCATGTGCTCTCTTTGGTGATAAAGAACTTTGCATCTTCGTAATGAGATGATTTATTCAGCGTCCAGAGGCACCATCACTCATACTAGATGGATGAAGAGACTACTCGGCGCTGCAGTGCCAGTAGACTTGCCCACCACCTACACCATCCTGACAGCTAAGTCAGCTTAGCCCACAGGAAACACAAGTCAATACGTGTGGAGCAGGTGTGGAGCCAACTAAGAAATACTGACTGCTCTTAATAAACCTGAGTCAACTCCTGTGGATAGCATTATTTTGATCTTCTTACACCTATAAATTAGCCGACAAAGCCAAGTGATCACTAAATACCAGGGTTTCCGTATCGAAAGTATCTGTCAGCTGCCCAGTGGCTCTACAATTCATTGAGACATTAGTATTATCACCTTCGATCAAGGATAAAACTAGATACAACATAGAATTCTGAAATGTGTCTGGAAAAATTGATGCCCAAACTGCCTTTGGGAGCTTATTTGCTCGTAGTACATGCAATTAAAGTAAAACTGTACACTAATGCAATAAGGTTGACATTCGAATATTAGACGTATGGTCGAAATGATGTTTCGTATTGTTCTATTGCTTTATATGCTTTATTATTTTATACGTAATGCGGATTCTATGGGATTTAGTTCGGTGATTATCACGAAGATAAGGCAGAAGATATTAGCTTACTCTCGTTTAGTTTTAAGGCAGGTAGGTGCTGGAAAAATACCTTTTTTTTCCTCTATACATATACAGGGTGTTAAAAGACCGCCGACAAACCCGAATGGCTTTACTAGACACCAAAGCACTAACCAACAAAGCACTTTTTTCATAAATTATTGCTGGAAAATGATTATTTTTTATCACGCAATGGAAGTGTAACGCTGATAAGTCATGCTGAGCAAGATGGTTGAAATAAATTGCGGGTTGCAATTTTAACGTCGTTTTTTGTAGGAAATATTAACAATTCTAATATGACTTCTTGAGAAGAAATGTTAATTACACGATACTGATCACACTTTTGTAAAATAAAAAATATCCAACTTTGAACCTCATTATCTCGGAAAATGTTGATTACCCAGGCATAGTTCCTTGGGCATTTTTTTTATAATGAGTACTATACGTGGTTTTCAGATTTGTTGGCGGTCTTTTAATACCCTGTATAAAATCGATTATCATCGATTATCCCTGTCCTTTTACTTGTCACAACGATCTACTGTAGGCAGAGGTGTGACATCAAGCTGCATACAATATTCTATCTATTATAGCAGAGTAAAAACCTAAGGCTGGCAATAACTGAACAATCGGTAGCCGATCACTTGGTACAGAAATAACAGTCATTGAAGTCATTGCGGTGTGGCAATCGATCAGGATGTGACCCAACGCCATTGGTTCTATGAAAAAAGGCAATTAAACTGCGAGGCTTCAGCGGCGCACGCGACGGCCAATGCCATGGCTCGGCGCAAGCGCAAGGTTACGCGCTATTGCCAACCGAGCGAGTGCCTCGGTTATGGAAATATGGCTCTCTTTCTTTAGACGTCTCCATTTCCAAGGCTAGTGAGGGTCACGCATAGCGAGACGATGCGATACGTTAGCTCTTTACTTAGGGAACGGTGGCGCGTGAAACAGCGTTTAAGCGTTTTACTGAGCCTGCATTTTAATGTTTCAAGCGCTAAAAACGCAGCAGTCACCTCGATACCTGGCTACCTGCACGGTGGCTCTTCGTGGCTCCCGGTCTAAATCGGTCCAGAAGACCCTCAGAAACATTTAAGCCAAGCGGAATCCTTTGTACAAAAATGCAAGGTCCGCATACAAAATTAAATGATTGCACTAACAAACGGGCTACCTGTGAACACTCCTGTTTTTTTATCGGTGTCAATAAAAGCTTTCTTTAATTTATTTTTTCATAAAGCCGCGTAGCCCATACAAACAGTGACATTTCTGACCTTACGCATCACTAGCGCCCCTAGCGGCAAATCGTAGATAATAATTCATTAAGACCTTTCGGACTGTTATTAGCGACTGCATTAGATGACGCTGTAGATACGCTCAATAACTACTTATGCAAATGTAATTATGGACATCTCCACCGACGATGCCCGTCCGGGTGTCCGTCGACGAGAGGCCGACCGGTCTCTGGCGCCGCAAGAAAGTCTTCATCGGATTTTATAGTGCCATATATTATCTAGTCTCTCATAAATGTCACACTTTGCATGGAGTAGATAGCCTTCTCCCGCGACTACCTAGATCCCTTCTTCTTCTTAGAGTATCGACGGCAGATTTGTGTCTGCCAAGAATTCCCTAAACTTCCCGGTCCTCCAATCTTCTATAGGAGGAATAAACCACATATGTTGTGCTTGGGGACCGGCCAGGTCCAACCAACCAGTCCCCAATATCTACCTAGCGGAAAATTATCCTTTGTAGAGCATATTATGATCACTCGCTTTTCCTACAGTTTTAGCAAACTTGCGCACACCATGAGAAGATAACTTTTAGGCAAGAATGGTTTCTTAGTGCGCTTGCGCTTCTACGTCATTTCGCGGGGGTACACAATTTCCTATGCTCCATATCAATTAAACAATCAGACCATATCCTCTGTATTGTTTAGCAAGTTAGTCATCTAATTAAACAGCTTCTACTACGGCCTGTGAAATTACAATCAGATTAGGCTGATTCACCATCGGTTGGCTTCTAGGGAAGGCCCTCTTACAATGCAAGTTACAAGATGTGAAAGTGCAGCGTTTTTGTAACATGCTACATCTGAAAATAAGCATATCTGGGAATTATTTACAGACATGTAAATTAATCCTTAATGCAACATGATAAGATTAATTACCAGAACGGAATATCCGGAAATCCGTTGGACCTATGTCTCCTAAACGTTGAATATTTTCGGGGAAGGCGTGAGACTTCAGAGAGTAGATAAAAAACCAAACAGAAGTTGTTATTATCCAGACAGAAATTGCATATTTCTCCGATAACCCAGGCCTTCGTTCAGATGTTGGATAACAATACACCCGTCTGCTTGCGTGTGTGGCTCGTGCATGTGTGCGTCAGTCTGTCTGTTGTCGGTCACGTGTGTTGATAATGGTGTCGACAAGAAATCCTTGACTTCGATCACAATTATCTGGAGACCGCGGAGCGTAGGCACTGAATATGAAGGCACAGAGGGCCATGCGAGCTACAATTTGTCATCAGCATCTTCATCATTTCTAACTGCTGGGAATAAGCACCCCTTCCACTTTAAATTTTTATAAATGTTCTCCACATCTTCTTCTTTTGCACTCTCGCCACCCTATTAGAGGTTAGTAATGAAATCAGTTTGTCTATTTCGTTATTTGAAGCTACCCAACGAAATTAGGAGCTCGTACCTACCAACCACTGGCTTTGTTGTCAAGCTATGATATCTTGGATCTTCTGAGTATATCATTTTGCTTCCCTTTGATGATAAGTTGAAGGAGTTCATACTTGGTTTTAGGAATATAATAATTAGCATCGAGAAATATACAAACTTTTTATGTGCGGGACGTTTCTTTGGTCTTGCTTGACTCTTGACACCATTTCAAAAATTTCAAGTTCAATATTTTAATACATTGAGAGCTATGATTGTCTGAGAGCTGCATGTGACTAGACACGTTCGTTCTAAACATTTTGTTGCAAATCAAACTGACTTTTGAATGAGCAACACGTGGTTACCAGATGAACCTAACCAACCTAATATATCGTCATCTCACCTAGCTTTGCATAAGCGGATATATTAGGAATTATAGCTCGATATACTCGTATCTTTCATATTCCATTACCATTTTCTTTACTATGTAGATCAAAACAGTGGAACAGAGATTGATATTCTATCCAACTCTCGTTCAGCTGCATCTCATTGTTTTACCAGGGCATCGAAACAAAGTAACCAAACCGTTTTTGGATCACCTGTAAGATTTGTCAAATGGCTCTCTTGCTACGAGTAGGTTTTCAAAATTTCACAGCAAATTTTGTAGATATGGCGTTCATTATGAGCCAAGTAGCCAACATAAGGTAGCAGAGCTATTTAGCTGTTTCTCGATGCGCGTTAGTAAAGCAACCTATACTAGAATTCACAAATGACTGGAAACGTTTGACCGGTTGATCTTTCATTTTGGAATAAATCTGGCCACATTATTTAGAAAAATGACAGATCGACCTGTCAAACGTTTCCAGTCATTTGTGAATTCTAGTATAGGTATAGGTATTGGTGATGCCATATCTCAATATCGAGCTGATCTTCTTAGTTTCGTTATTTAGTCCAATAGAAGCTTGACACGCGCCTAAGCGCAACGCAAGGACTCCGTTGACATCTTGATCTGATTAAATAATTGCTATTCTCACGCTACACTTCCCTTCAAGGGTAGCTTAGGAATTTGTTAGAATCTTAGTATAGTCTGTTATTTCAATCAAGTCTACTGATGTTACTATCCTGCCAGCTTAGTAGGCTTGGTCTAAACTTAGTTCATGACATATCCAGTGGCGTAGATACATAGGTACAAAGCGGGGCCGCCTAAAGGGCCTCTGATATGGCTAACATGTCTGGTAAGTAGTATTTTAGTGGAGGGGCCGCTAGTAGGTTCTTAGGTCAGCCACAAGTTTTTGAATCTGGAATCTGCGTCAAAAAACGGTTCCGCATTCTATATTCTCTAGTTCGAAATAAACTCGTTGGAATACTATTGTCTTAGAACAGAATGGCGTTCGTGCAGTGCATCGTGGACTTTAGTTCGCGCATTAGCCTCACATCGGCGCGGCGAAGGCTGGAAATTAATTTAACGACCCGTAAATTAAATGACGAGCCATATAATTAGCTCCACCTAGTTGAACTTGACTTTATTTATATTTTTACCGACCTAGAGAACTAGACGTCGCTCCTACCTTTATTACTTTTATGCTAAATCACTAGCGATTTTGTCCTCTGTAACGTGATTTTTATGCTCCTGTTCGACCCTTTTACTATGTTGTTATACTCGTAGTTTCCATATTTCAGCTCTATACAGGGTGTTTCACAAAGGTCCTGTGACACTGAAAGGGGTCGCTTAGCTGATCAATACAAGCAACTTTTATTATGGAGCCTACAGTGAAATCTCGAAAAAAATATCAACTCCTCCCGTCAGTGTCAAAGGACCTTTCTGAAACGTCTTTCGTTCTCTTCCTTCGCACGTTGTTCTCCTCAATGCTTAGGGTCGTGATGCCCCAGAATAAAACTGTTGTAATTGTATCGTAAACAATGTAAATATTATGGGAGCTGACTGACCAAAAGCCATTACACAAGGAAATCCTCGAAAGAAAATGGCGATGGATCGGACACGCGTTGCGGAGACCAGACAGTCACCTGCTCAAACAAGGACTGACGTGGTAAGCTACTGGAGGCGCTCAGTTGAGAAAGCGGCTGCATCAACTGGACTCGGCTGGAAGGAGCTAGAGACTGCCGCGCAAGACCGCGAAAATTGAGATCTCTTCTTCGCGAAAAATGGAGATCTCTTCTTCGAGCCGTATGTCCCTGATAAGGGATAAAAGGATGTCATCATCATCATCATCAAACACTGTAAAATGAGGAGGGCTTTATGAACTACTTTCAGAGGCTTAGCATTGGAACATCGCATTTGTCACGGTCCTGTCGGTCGCTTACCATTCATCATGTAATAGGTAGTTAGTAAGTAAACTTTTTTTAAATATCAAAATATTAATGTTAATTTTGTTTGTCCGCAGGTTTATGAAGCCGGACGCGATAGCGAAGCTCTGGGGCAAGTACAAGCAGAACGATGGGATGACGTTCGAGAAGTTCAGCCGCGCCATGCGCTACCACTACAAGCCCAAGGCTCTGCTGCCTGTGACGTCACAGCGGCTGGTCTACCAGTTTGGCCCTAAGGCCCCCGACTTCTCCACAGACAACCCCAATTTCACCACCATCAAGACTGAGTACCACATGGGGCAAGACAAATAGCCGCGCGGCTCAAATCACTAGTTGAATTTAACTGTTGTTCATTGCGCTCACGCGCGCGGAGAAGGTTTATTGATTGAGAGTTAAACGAATTGATGTGACAAAGGAAAAGTATTATTGCTAGGTTAGTGATTGATGAGTAATGTAAACGTTCCATCGAGGAGAACCGTCCAGTTGCCACCGTTGCGTCCCGGCGATGATGGTGTTGAATGTTGTGGAAACTCGGACAGTTGTTCTTGGATATTAATGTAATGATGACAGAAGGAAGGGTAATGTTAGTGGGAAGCTGGTTGCATCTGGGTTGGCCAGAGGTACATCTGGGGCCTGAGTCTGTAACGCAATGGTGCCAAAATGGGCTTGAAGTTGACTGCTTCAATCACGATTTATTATTGCTGTCGGTCCTTTGAATTTTTCTTTTAGTAGGTACAGCAAAGAATATTCTGATTCTAATTCTAAAAGATTAGACCGCTGGTTGTAGGAGAAAAACGAGGAAAGCCCGGTTTTGTTCTTCTACTGGGACGCCACCGACACGCCATTGCGTTACAGACTTAAGCCCCTGTTAGGTAAGGAAGGACTGCTCTTTTTGTATTAATCATATCGGTCTCTCTATCAAGAATCAGGATAGTCGGGACAAGCGCGCTGGATGCAGCGAGATTATTAGGTAGTGGCGCGTTTGCCATCTCCCCTGCAAGAAAGGTTTTCAGAAAGAGTCTGAAACTAGTCGGCTATCCCGACATAAGTACACAAGACAGCATGTCGACGCTTACACGCCAGCATTCTATCTGGGCCCTTAGCCTGTAACACAATGGTGCCAAAATGGGCTTCCGGTTGACGGTTTTAATTACGATTTATTAATGCTGTCTGTCCAGTGTCGGTCCTTTTAATGTTATTGTAGTACAGCAAAGAATATTATGAGTCTAATTCTAGAGGATTAGTTCGCTGGTTGTAGGAGAACAACGAAAAAATCCCGGTTTTGTCCTTCTACCTAGGACGGCCATTGATACGCCATTGTCTTACAGGCTAAGGCCCCTGGTTACGTTACGGGCGACTTTGCAACAAAAGTGTACGCTCTGACGTGCTGTCGTGTGTACATAAAAGTGAGGTAAATGGTATGATTGATGTAAAATTTGAGGACGATACGGGTGTGATTAGAGAGAATAAAGTTTGTTAGGCTCAATGTTCGCCGTCGGCTCGTCGTTTGTCGTGTTAAGGTTAGGTACAGACAGAAGGTCCGCTGGTTGGTATGCACCGTCAATTATTGTACTTGTAAAACAATATTGTTACAAAACGTGTCCATATTAATTTTCTAAGTGAACCTTTTTGAGTATTTTTCGACTGTTTGCAAAAGTCGGAGTTTTTGACGACTGTTGTTTAGATCTACGAATCGTAAGTATTTTGATATGAAGATATTATTATGAAAATTTCATTGTTACCAATACACGTTGTACCGTTAGTTCTAAGCATTTCTTTGAGCATTCCATTTTTATTGATTATTTATGTTTCTAATTGTTAAGTTACTTTTAGGGAATATAAAGTAGGTAGACGAAGTTGCCATAATAATAATTTAAACGAAACATTTTTATTTATAGTTATTATGTACTTAATTGTGAAATGAACAAATTGTATTTAAAACATTACTAAACTCGTTTTTAACGACATTATTATATTAATTGGCCATTCCGTGATATTATCTATCATCCCTTTGAAAGTAAAAGCATAATTTAATGATAATGTTAACGTAAATAATTGTTCTGTTGTGTTAAAAACATCTCAGTGATAGTTAAGTAAGCTAAAGTGCGAGAGTACTTACTCGAGTAAGAGAATTATAAAAAAAATATGACAAAAATATAGATCTGAAGGCCAAAGATTAGGTTTGGAGTTTCGACAGATAAGGTATTCGAATAAGAAAATTATTAAAATAATATTATGTTCTCTGAAATGACAATCCCCATTGGAGGTAGCGCTAGGATTATTGATTTCAGAAATACTGCTGTGATGTAAGATACACCCTTCATTTTCTTAATCTGTTGTAAATATTTAATTTACCATCTATCAGAGTATTTGTATGTACTTATATGGTATCATATGTATTATTAATAACCGAGGTGCAATACTGAAATAGTTGAACCAACTTGATACAATTTGATACAATGTTTAGCCGGCTATCAATTTCGCAATGAAACTTTCCGTACAAACATGGTGTCTTAAACTACAACGAATAAAGTGTATTAAATGTAAGAAACTTGGTCTAACTGAGAGCTGCCAAGTATTTTGTAATAAGAAAATCGATGTTTCCATGTTTTGTTTCCAGTTTGGCATTGTGGTATCAGTCGACACGTTTTGCCACCCCAAGGGTCGCTATTGCGTTCATATTGACAATTTTTTTCAATTAATTTATCTTCGAATTCGCATAGTCGTGCTTTCATTAAACATACTTCGTAATGTTTATTCAAAGGCAATTTAGTACAATAAAAATATAAAATACGTCTTAATTCGTGAAAAAATAAAAAAATCAATATTATTTTGTATTATTTAAAAAAATGCGTCAAGGGGCGGTAAAGCTATCGTGTGACAGGGATGTCAAAATGTGAAATTCGGGTGAAACTTCTGTTTTTATCGTCTTCTCAGGTTTTCGAACAAACAAAATGTAGATTCAATTCATACAAAAATGCATTGACATGGTGTAAAAGTCACCTCTAAGTAATCAAGTTGCGTTTAATACACTCAAGTAGATAAAATATAAAACAAAAAATATCTCATCTATCAAACTAATTATGTAGTTACTTAAAATATGTTTGAACAAACTTGACTTGTCTCCGAATTTTTCGTGTTAAGGTATTCTCTATTGATAGTTGTTTAATTTGTTAAATATAAGGATTATCTGTTGAAATGTGCAATTTTTAAAGAAATACGTAATGACGTATGTTTTAGTTTCTAGTGATAAATGAATTATGAAGAAAATATATATGAATGTCGAGAAGCGCCGTTGTTTTACTGCAATCCCTGACACAGAAATCGAAATACCTTTATTAGGTACCTATAAACCGACATAACTATGAGATAAATAAAATTAATGCCGTTTTAAAAAAAAAAGGCTCACCAGAACCTCAAGATCACCTCAAGTCCTATGACCCCCCCCGGCTATGATGGTCAAAGCAAAGTAACACAGCAAAAAACGCATCCAAAAAGAAGAGATATGTTTTTTTTCATTGGTGTGCCTTGTAAGATCTCAAAACACATAAGCAAACAAGATTGGGTGAAGTTAGATTGGCTCGAATGGAACGATTGGCAACAAAGAGTAGCTGGTCGCGTAGCATGAGCGCAATTATTTCCATGGATACTAGATATATCTTTAGCACTTATCTTATCTTATCTTATCAGTATGGGGCCAGGCTGAGAGCCCGGGACACTTCGACCCAGTGGGATCTTTTGTGTCACCCCCGTCCTTATTCCTGCTCAGGACGTGCAAAGACCGAGGTCATAAGCTTTAGAACATCACCGAGGTTGAGGAACTTATATTCTTCCGGTCTAGGATATGCTACCCCGAGAAGACTCATGCGTTTACTAGCTAGAGCATCGCAGTCACACAGAACTAGAGCATGGATACCGGTTTTCGGTAATACCGAAAAACCGGGATCCCGGACTAAATATCTACATTTGAAAAACCGGTATTGTATTATCTCAATACCGGAATTTCGGTATTTTCGGTATTACAGACAAAACTCTGAAACAAGTGTGGAATATCAAAATTTCGCGTGCATGCGATGCGCGCGAGGGCGCCTTGCGGAATAGTGATGTGAACCGGTTTTAGAAACCTACAAAAAAAAGTTTTTTGTAAAAACCTATAAGTATAAACGCCGGTTTTTGTTTATTAATTAAAACCGATTACTTTCTTATTTTGGACTGCAGTCCAGGGGCCTTAGCCTGTAACGCAATGGTGCCTAAATAGGCTCCCAGTTGACAGCTTCAATGGGGGATTTTCTGTCAGCTTTAAAAAAAAATAGTTATAAAAGCTGTGATAGATGGCGTTGATCCGACATCACAAAGTAAATTCGTGCTTACTACAGCGAAAATACTTTTTCACTTCATTGCTCTGTGACTTCATCTTTCACCTCATTCCATTTTGGTACATGAAAAAGTGCACGACTTTGTTATTGTTCTTGTATGAGTGAATGGTAGAACCGGAAACACTACATTTTGCTCCATCACCAATACCTAAATATTGTGTTTAGACGTATCTACGAAGCCCAACGAGCGCGAACTGGCTTATAAAAACATATCTCGTCAGCGACATCCAGTTACAAATTTGGAACTACAACTCATGAGCTGTCAAAAAATTGCCCATTACGATTTATTAATGCGGATTGCGGACGGTCCTTTTAATGTTTTTTGTAGTACAGCAAAGAATATTCTGATTCTGCAACTTTTTCTCCGAGTGCGCGGTCAGTTTGTGAGTGAGTGTGTATATTTGTTTTCACGCTAGAACTGCAGGACGAATTTGCCTGAAGGAATGGAGATAGCTTAGAAACCAGACTAACATAGACTATAAATTACGAACTAAATTCGTCTGGTAATGTCGATAACGGAAAAAAAAGTCTACGCGGACGAAGTCGCAGGCAAAAGCTAGTATAAATTATTATTATCGTTCAATTAAATAAACTCACTTATTTAAAATTTTCTATTTGTCTATTTTATAACAATTCAATATTTTTTTATATAACAAAAATTTAATACCGAAAAATACCGAAACACCGGTATCCCGGTATTTAAAATCTTGATACCGAATGAATACCGGTATTGGGAAAAGGCTCCGGTATTCCATGCTCTACACAGAACGTGTTCCATGGACTCTGGCGCCTCTTTACAGTCCCTGCAATGGGAGTCATTAGACAGCCCCATATTGAGTTTAGCACATATCTCTATCACACTCTTCGGTGACTCATTATGACCTGTGTACGGTCGGCCACAGTCACAGATACCCCATGGCAGCCTGGCAGCTCTTACCGCGCGCAGCATAAGGGCGCTAATCGAACAAAAAGGGGTATCCTAGCGTGTGGCAAAATTTTCCTAGAGGCAAATGGCTGAGATTCATAGATGATTCGAGAAATTTACTCTAATTCTGTGAAAAAAATCTTCTAATGACTCCAGCTTGGAAAGCGAGGGGGATGGCAAAATTCACATAAATCCGTACCGTGTACCATGGCCAATTTTGTAATTTTTTCTGTAACTACAGGCCATCGGCCACACAAATTTCATCTCTTGCTAACATTTACAGGAGACGTTGCACAAATTTTTTATGGGCCGGTTTCTGAATTGAGAATTTTGCTAAGCAAATACTTTACTATCTTTCTGTCACGCTCTTTTGTGAGAAATCTGCAGACACAGGACGATACTTATCTATTTGCTTAGCGAATTTCTCAATTCAGAAACCGGTAGTTAGTGACTCAAATCTCTGTTTGTTAAGATTGGTCTCAAGTTTAAATGAAGATTTTGCTGGAGTAACGTTTTAAACGTTACTCCCAGCAAAATCTTTATTTATACTTGAGACCTTGGCTAATATCAACGTCAAGCTCAAGCTAGTGTCTATTAATATGCCGACAGCTACTCAAGCTTGGCATTAGCCAAGGCTTGACATTTGCATTTTTGTTTTCTGAGATCACCTACTTGAGCTCGAGCTTGAGCTGACGACTATTAATGCCACCCTTAGTTCGCATCGCAAAGAAATTACTTATTATGCATGATTTATTCTTGCACGTCATAAACACAATAACTAATCGAACTCTACCCGAAGCACTATCTTTGCCGTGCTATTTCCATGTAAAACCTAATTAGTGGAGTCCACGGAATGTTTTATCCATATTACCTACACCACACTCTGTAATAGGTACAGTCGGCCACACGCTAGGATACCCTTTTTTGTTCGATTGGCGCCCTTATGCCGCACGCGGTAAGAGCTGCCATGGGGTATCTGCGACTGTGGCCGACCGTACATGCAGTAACTAGATGATAACAACAGTTGCGTCAGTAAACCCACTAGTGACTAACTTTGAACACCACAACTTTTAATTGGCTATTTATTTCCAACTAATTGTTAGTAAAGCTCACTTCTCTGTAATAATATTGTCGACACTGAATAGTGATCTAAATAATTTGGCTGAAGCGAGCATAAACCCTCAATCCCGTAAATAATGTTGTGGGTTAGATATTTATTCGTCCTTCATAGAAACCTGTTACTTAATATTTAATATTTTCTTAGGTTTGCACCAGCACTATTCATAATTTAAGGGTAGACGATAGCAACGTGGCGGGAAATTAATAAACCGCCATTTTGTTAGATAAATCCGCCTCGATAAAAGTCATGCTACGGGAACAGAACACATAATCGGCTGAATGAATTGAATTGAACGGCGGCTGAATTGTTGTTATTTTGTTGACAATAATGAAAAGAATACTATGTTATTGCCGCGAACGAAAAATCGCTGAACAAAAATAGCTCAGTTTAGCTACAAAATGTAAAAAACAGTGAAAATTTTGAATTTCCCGCCACGTCGCTATCTTTCCACCACAATTTTCACCTCAGTCTACCGCGACCACGAGCCCTGCAAAGGTCTCGAAACGTTGGAGAATGTAAAAAGTTAATAAAACGAGTGTTAAATCCGTTAAAAATTGTGTTTAAATTACTTAATACTTACTTATCATTTAGCTGTTGGTTCATCATCGTCATCAGCCTGTCAACACCCACTGCTGAGAACTGTGTTATTTAAATCTTTACTACAGGGTGCACTCGAATTGGATAACTGAACTTGAAGTAGGATGACTTACTCATCAATACAAACAACTTGTACAGTCGGGCACACGCTAGGATACACCATTTTTTTTCAGTCGCAGATACCCCATGGCGCCCTAAGCCGCGCGCGTAAAGCCTCCTCTACACGTCAGCAGATGCATCTGCGGACGCTGGCAGATGCATCTGCAGATGAATTTCCACGAGCTGTCCACACGTCTGTATGTCGATCAGTCTATGTTCATTTCCGACAGACGAAACACGCGTTCGCCCCTTGAGACAGTAGCTGCCGCACCTATTTATTTATTTAGTAGGTACTATACACCGTGGAATTTTATTGGTTTTAAAGCCGAAGGTATTTAGTTGCACTCGTGATTCTGAGCCAAATTCCAAAATTTTACTTCAAAACGAGCGAAAAAAAAATACTTCCCAATACAAACGGCTATCGCCAATCGACACAATTTGTATGGAGAAGTGAATTTTTTTTTCGCGCGTTTTGGGATGAAAATTTGTAATTTGGCTCAGAATCACTAGTGCAACAAAATACCTTCGGCTTTAAAACCACAAAAATTGCACGGAGTATATTTAGGTATAGGTAAACATCATCATAATGTCATGTACTGGTAGGTATTTTAGGTAGGTTAGATATCCAATTAGTTTTGCAGTAGTCTCAATAGAAAAACATAATTGAAATTATTATACCTTCTTACAACATTTTTATATTTATTTTTTGAATTCCAAAGAAAGTTTTCAGCTTGATAGAGCTCAATAAACCTAAAAGTTTCCTCGACGCTCATATTATTAGTCATTTCGGGGGGAATTAAACCACAAGAAGCACGCGTGCACTCTCATTCGCATCTACGATCAAACTGATGCGTCGGCAGACGTGTGGACAGACGCCAGAGGTTCGCGCCGAAACCCTTTGATGTGTGCCAAAAAACCGACAACCATCGGATTCGAGGCGGACGCGTCTCCAGACGTTAAATACCTACCACAGATACGCAAATCACCCCCTCTACACGTCGGCGGACGCATCCGGAGATGACGTCTGCAGATGCCTCTGTAGACGTGTAGAGGAGCCTTAAGAGTTGCTATGGGGTATCTGTGACTGTGGCCGACCGTACTTACTAGGTGGCGAACAAAATGGAGCGAAAATAAATATCAGCTATTTCATACATTTGGCGCAGTACAGGGGGGTTACCCTTGACGCTATTATGTTCATATTGACAAAGTTTTTAAATTAATTTCTCATGCTTTGATTACACTTCGTAAGCGGTGGTGAACTTGTGGGTAGAACAGTGGACTCTGAAGTGAAAGGTCCTAGGTTCGATTCCCGGTGCGGGCATGTATCTATGACTTTGTTTAATTTCAAAGTTACGTACATTTGTGAATTTGTAGTAGCAATACCACTCGCTGACTGTGAAGGAAAACATCGTGAGGAAACCTGAGCGTGTGAGGCATTATACCCTCAACGCAAATATGGCCAACCCGCATTGAGCACGCTTTCTCTCTGAGAGAAGGCCTTTGCCCAGCTAGTGGGACATGTACAATTGTACAGGCTTTTTCGTCTTAATGAAAAAAAAAATGCAAAAAAAATGGAACAGCTGATATTTTTTTCGCTCCATTTGTTTAAACCACCTAGTACGGTCGGCCACAATCTCAGATACCCCATGGCAGCTCATACCGCGCGCGGCATAAGGGCGCCAATTGAACAAAAAGGGGTATCTGAGACTGTGGCCGACTGTACAAGTTGTTTGTACATTGGTGAGTAGGTACTATTATCGAATTCGAATGCACTCTGCAGGGGAGGCAGAGTCTATTTTGTATCATAAAATTTATAGTGCATCTAAATTCCCCTAATAATAGTAGTCGTCTTGACGCAATATTGGAAAATAGCGTCGAGCGTAGAGAGGCTGGGTCCAAGAGTGATCAATATGGACTGAAATTGCTTTGAACACTTGAACTGAAACTGCAATAACGAAATTTAAAATTTAAAATACGTCCGACATTTTAGCTTCAAATGTCATAAACGGCTGAACCGCTATTAATAAAACATTTCTAAGAACACTCTTTAGAACCCTTTCAAATAAAAAAAAAAAACATAATAATTGAACGACTAATTGCACCACCTATTGTTGAATAGCTTGAACTAGTGAAGTACCGCTACTCGGCGGTAGATGGCGTGCACACGCACTTCGTTCATAATGTGCGCACGTCTAGGGTTGCTAGTTTTCGGCTTGATCGTAAGATGTCGCTTTACAAATTTGATTCTAAATACAGGTATCAACTTAAACTTAGGCACAACGTGAAATGATAATCCCTAGGCTTATTTTTAGGACCTAAGGTTTAGATTCCAACGTAGAACACCTACGAATACAACCCGCCTCCGCCAAAAGTGGCCCCTTTTGCCGGCGGCGGGTTTCATTCTTAGGTTCTGAATCTTAACCTTAGGTCCTAAAAATAGTTAAGCCTAGGAACTATCATTTAATTTTGATGATTCGTTTTTAGCAAACAAACGCTTCCAAAAAGAAGATATGATTTTTTTTCCATTGGCGGCGCTGGTTGTGCCTAGGTTTGGGCCTTAAGTTAAAGGACTATAAGCGCCATCTAGTAACTGGTTTACACAAAAACCTCTCATCTAACCCGGTTCGTAGTTATTTTTTTTTCCTCAGCCAAGAACTACAGGTGCCACACTCATTTCAAGGCTCACTAGCGCCGCTATTTAACAGAAAAAAAACGATGAATCTATTTGCAAAGAGTCACACTAGCGCCACCAATGAAAGAAAAAAACATGTCTTATGATAATTTACGACACCTAGGACCTTTCGGTGCCTAGGACAATAAATAGTTGAATATTGATGGTATAGTGCGTTTCACGAAAGAGTTCCCTTAACGAAACTTTTATTACACTGTAATAGGGACTATTTTTGTTCAATCCAGGGGATTTTTTTGTGAAACGCACTATAGGTATGGTGTGCATAAAACCTCATGAAGTTTTTGACACCAGTATTAATTTATTTGTGTAGGTATTCCATTGACGGGCACACACCGCCTATTAGACGCAGGTAGGTAAAAAAAAATAATTAAAAAACGGTGGTTACTTTCTGATACTAAAGCGCAGCCAGGCGCCTCCCTTCATGCGTATTTTGATGAAATCCGGGACTATCTGTGCTGGCACGCAGGTCCTCCCACAGGGGGATACCTCTATTTCCTTCAGCAGCTGGTACACCATCAATTTTATCTCGCACAGAGCGAAGCGGGAACCTGCGAAAGAGATGAAGTACAGATGATCAAAGAGATGAGTAGGGTAAAGGAACCAGTAGTCGGCCACTTAGTGAAATGTGCAACTTCAAAGTTCATTATTTCTGTTATTGGAGGTTCTAGAAGGACGTAACCAATATTAGTTGAAGCTCCGGTTACTTAGGTTTCAGTAAAAAAAACGATCATTCTTCCAATTCATACTGCGATGGAGAAAATTAGCGTTAAACAAAAAAACACCCATTTCTCTAGTACTCGGCCGCCTATCACCTAAAGTCGGCCTTGAGGTAGCCAGTGGTCGGCCGCACCATATAAGGTATGAAAAAGCAATTGCTTGTGGCCGACTTCTGGGTTGACAAAATTTCTTCGAGACTAAGTCCAAAAGTCGGCCACCTAATAGGCATTTTTTTTGGTGGCCGAGTATTGGGTTGTTGCCAAAATAATATTCTCAATGCTTTGTGAACTCTATACAGAAGAAAAAGATATGTGCAACCTGTCAATTTGGGCTGCTTACGTGTAATTTACAGAAATTCCATAAGTCGGCCGGGGGGCCGAGTACTGGCATTTGTATGAAATTATTGATCCCAATAGTCGGCCCCCTGTTTTTTAAAATTAATATCACAAATAAGGGTTTATTTAAGTTATCAAGAGGTCAACAATTAATTAAAGAATGAGAATAAAATAAAACATGGCATACCACAGTACAAAACACAGCGAAAATCTTAAAGATTTGAGACTCCCTTCAACTAGCAAAAAAAGATTCTGAATCGCAAGTTATTAAAACGTGTTTTTTTAATAAACACAAATAAGTAAAAATATAACAAAATATTACAGGTATCGTCAATTAGTCAATGAACCATAGAAAAATACAAATAAAGCTATATGTTAAAAACGACACTAGTTATTGAACTTTAAACCCGCAATGGCCGACTACTGGGGGGTGGCTGACTTTAGGCGCCTCTACCCTACCCCCCTTTTTGTTTGATTAGCGCCCTTATGCTGCGCGTGGTAAGAGCTACCATGGGGTATCCTAGACTGTGGCCGACCGAACAGTAGATCAAAGAGATGCAGCATAGATGAGCAAATATGTAGGTAGTTACGGACAGTTAAGCAGATGTAGTACGTACGGTCGATAACACATCGACCCACTCTATTCAGTCACGTTACGAGCGACTTTGCAACGAAAATGTAATGTTTTACGTGCTGTTGACTAAATAGCCATAATACAAGGTGTTACAAAAGATCCTAACTCTTTTTACAGGGTAATAGCACCCGGTGATAGGGATCACAAGCATCACAACCTAAATTTGTTGTGTGAAAGTTCCGTTGATTTTTAAATTAATAAAATGTGAAAGCTGTGGCGGAAGAAATGTATTTTTTAAATATTGTTTTCATTGACATTCACAATGTTTTAACAACTCAAAGCTATGCAAATGCAACTACAAACACAAACGTATTTTTAAATTTGAACTTTTACCAAAAACAAAAAAGTTATGAAAAATTTTCAATTTTGAGGTTATAAAATAAAAATTGTTTTTTTCAACTTTTTTTTTACAGAATTGACTTTTTGTTGATGAGTAGGTTACACCCTGTAAAAAGAGTTAGGATGTTTTGTAACACGTTGTACAGGGTGTTGTTTGGGTCAGTGATACCCGACTCAGGGACAATAGTTTGAGTAACGCTTGATACTAAAAAAAAAATGTTTTTTTATTATTTATTTTATAACCTCAAAGTTGAAAAAAAAAGCTAACTTTTTTATTTTTAGTATTCACTCAAATTTAAAAATATGTACCTATGTATGTGTAAGTGCATTTGAATAGCTTTGAGTTGTTAAAACATTGTGAAAGTCAATGGAAACAATATTTAGAAAATACTTTTCTGCTCTCATTTTATTAATTAAATAATCAACGGAACGTATGAGAGCAAAAAAAAAATTTTGGTTGTGATCCCTATCACCGGGTGCTATTACCCTGTAAAAAGAGTTAGGATCTTTTGTTACACCTTGTATATTGACAATGCAATGGGAGTGACAGAGACGCATAATAACAGCCCCTCTACCCTTGACGCATTTTTCCAATACGGCCGCAATATGGCGCAATTTACAAAATTAAATATTTTACCCAAGACGCATTTTGTGTTTTAATTGAATAAAACAGCCTTACCTTTCAATAAACATTACAAAGTATTTAAAATCAAAGCATTACTATGCGAATTCAAAGATAAATTAATTTTAAAACTTTTTCAATTTCATCGCAATAGCGTCAAGGGTAACTCCCCAGGTACGAAATTGTTTCTGCTCAGCGTCCACCCTTTTAACCCTTTGCAGAGATGGGCACGTACCCGGGTATATACCCACCTGTGGGTATTTACCCGATATGTACCCGGTAAATACCCGTATGCACCCATTTGCTGGGTACATTCAATTTGTGATTTCAAGTATAATGAAAATTATTAGAATGAAAAACAAAGTATGCCAATCAGTTTTAAACCATGTTCCCTACGCAAAGTACGTCTTAGTGATTTTTGATTGAACGCATATTTACAAAGTTATGCATGTTTTTGTGATTTCTTTGTATGAAAACGAATATTCATAAGGACATTTTTCTTATATTTTTATAGAATTAACAACCGGTATGTTTAAAAAGTACTTTGTCATACTTTGTATGACTAATAAAATATTTTTTAATATGAATTTAACAATAATTATTATTGATTAGGAACCAAGTGTCAAAAATTTATATTTACATTGAAACGGTAGACAATACACTGATGAAGTCAGGTAATTTCGGTCTAATTAAAATGCGAAGACGGGTTGTGTTGCAAATAACAAAAAAGTATAATCATAATGTATGGTTTTATGTTTGTTCTTCCCGAACAAAGAATACCTAACTAAAACTTATTAAATTCGTTTATTTTATTTTGCAAATGGCATTGTGCTCAAAATGCTATACGGTGAAATGTAAGTCGTCTAGCCACCTCATTACGTCCGAGTCGGCCTCATCGACACCGCCGCCTTTGATGGCGAACAGCGGGTAGGTAGTCGTAGTTGATGTGGGACATCGTCTGAACCGCCCGCTCACGCAACTCGGGTCCGACCCACAGTTACATTTTGTGTATTTAGCTCCGCACACCTTCCCCGTAAGACCCGGAATCTATTTATTTGAGTCCAGTGCTTTCTGGGAAGATGGAAACCTGGCACACGGATGTCTGGCTCGGACTCGAGATGCTTGTTAGGCAGGTCCACAGATGTCCACTGATCCCGCCATTTCTCCATCAGCGTTTTGTCGTCCTGCAAGAGTTCGTGGGCCTGCATGGCATGGCAAAAGATCTCTCTGATGGTAGGCGAAGATCCCTACGGGTTGCCTGAAGATAAGGTACTAGTGACAGGTGCGGCATATTGTTGATCTTATCATACTCCATTCTGATCATTAATTATCTCCACAGACGTGACGGGAATATGTAGGAAATGACGGGAAGCCAATTGGTGTTTGTGGGTCTGACTGACGGTTCCGGATATGTTCCTAATGGTGCTGTTCAGTTCAACGTCAACCAGGTCAGTATGATGGCTGACCTACACTGGCTCGGGCCGCACTATAGACAAGGGCTAGTATTGATATGCGCAGTGTATCCGCTTTGCAGCCCCATGTTATCGCTGCCAGTTTCCGTATCAGGTTGCAGCTTTTTGATACCATTTTCTTTACTTGCTTGAGGGGGCTTTAAAAGTGGAAGTTCTGTCTAGAGTTACACCAAGATAGCCTGGGTTAGGGTCGTGCTTCATTGCAGAAACTGCGTTTAACACCTTCACTTACTAGCTTTTCTATTGTTGAGGTAAAAGGTTTTACATGGGTTGCACACAGTTTTACATGGGTTGCAACGGCTTCCTGAACCAGTGTTGTCGCTTTATCCAGTGTCGAAGCTTGTGCTGTGATGGCTATGTCGTCGCCTACATAAATGATCGCCCGGAGACTTTTGATATGTAACTGACGTAGACGTTGATAAGCGTAGGCGCCAGGACTAAGCCCTGCGTAACACTATTGTTCAGAGTTTGGCGTTTGAAAGGAGGGCGTAAAGGGCGTCATAACGACAATACGTGCGTTGCATTTAAAAAAAATTACGAGCCCGTAGGGTAGTCCCTGACTGTCCCTGTTTCCAGACATGTTCCAGAGAGTTTCAAATGCTGAGCTGAGATCCACGAATACCGCCACTGTTTTGAGTTTCTTTTGGAATTCTGCTTCGATGTTAGAAGTTACTAGCACTTGGTCAAAGCAACCCTCAATTTTGGTGGGATTTTGACCGAACCGGGGTTGCATCAGAGAATTGCAACCATCTTGCCATGCCATGCAGGCCCATGAACTCTTGCAGAACGACAGAACGCTGATGGAGAAATGGCGGGATCGGTGGACATCTGTAAACCTGCCTTACAAGCATCTCGAGTCCGAGCCAGATATCCGTGTACCAGGTTTCCATCTTCCCAGAAAGCACTGGACTCAAATAAATAGATTCCGGGTCTTACGGGGAAGGTGTGCGGAGCTAAATACACAAAATGTAACCGTGGGTCGGACCCGAGTTGCGTGTGCGGGCGGGTTCAGACGATGTTCCACATCAACTACAACTACCCGCTGTTCGCCATCCAAGGCTGGTGTAGATGAGGCCGACTCGGACGTAATGAGTTGGCTGGACGGCTTACATTTATCGTATAGCATTTTGAGCACAATGCCATTTGCAAAATAAAATAAACGAATTAAATAAGTTTTAGTTATTCTTTGTTCGGGGAGAACAAACATAAAACCATACTTTATGATTATATTTTTTTGTTATTTGCAACACTTAACCCGTCTTCGCATTTTAATTAGACCGAAATGACCTGACTTCATCAGTGTATTGTCTACCGTTTCAATGTAAATATAATTTACTCAAAAAAGCTCGTAATGTGGACATTAATTCGACAACCTTCTTTGAGCAAAGTCGGACTTGCGGGCTACTTGGATTAGGCGCCAGAAAAGTTGTATGGAATTTCATTAATGTCTTGTGTTTTGCGGCCAGAAAAACATTAATGTCGAGTTTTGTTTCATAAATAGAACTCAAACATCAGATGCAAAAAGTATTTATTTAGAATTAGGCTGTATGGGTACTGGCAGTCGACACATTGCACAGAAAAAAAAAGCGCGGCCATATTGTTTTCGACTTTTCGCGCGTTGTTCGAAGTGATTTTTTTCTGTGTTTTTGTTGAAAAAGTGAACTCTCAAAGCGACGAATCCTCGGATTTAATGTGTTTAACACCGCCGGACATTCAAAATCAAGCGAAATTAGTAATTGGAAATTTATTGCCACCGAAGTCAAAAGAAAAATACAAGCAAGCTTACCAACAAAAAGTTTGCGGAATGGAAAATCGACAAAAAGTACTTAATCTACGACAAATGGTAAGCTAATTAAATTACTATGTTAATTACTATTCTAATTAATATTTTAATTACTCGCATTGTTTGAGTAAAGCACTATACAAGCCTTGGTCTGCAATGAGTGCGCTTCTGGCCACGCTATGATTGCCTCGAGCTTAGCTTAGCTACGCTCTCGGCCCTCAAGTTTGGTCATCATTGCAGCCCTTGCTGGCCGCGCTATAAAGGCCTCGACCTTCGGTCTCGGCCTTCATTTCAGCTTGTCCATCAAGGGCTGCAATGCTGACCGCACTGTGAGGGCCTTGAGCTGCGCTACGCTGCGCTCTGTCGGCCATCAAAAGCGCGCCAGAAACGCACTCATTACAGATCGCGGCAGTAATGTACTATTTTTGACACTTGGTCCCTAATCAATAATAATTATTGTTAAATTCATATTAAAAACTATTATATTAGTCATACAAAGTATGACAAAGTACTTTTTAAACATACCGGTTATTAATTCTATAAAAATATAAGACAAATGTCCTTATGAATATTCGTTTTCATACAAAGAAATCACAAAATCATGCATAACATTGTAAATATGCGTTCAACGAAAAATCACTAAGACGTACTTTGCAAAGGGAACATGGTTAAGAACTGATTCGCATACTTTGTTGTTAATTTTAAGGTGGAAACTTAGTCCGGCTGTTGCCAACTTTTGCTCACTAGCGGCGCTGGGGTGCACACATGCACAAAGTAACGTGGTTTTTAGATTTATCAATATTTATCGCTTTTATTTCAAACTATCCTTCCGTTCGCGAGCATTGTTATGCAATTGAAGTATTAGGGAAGAAAAAAATCTAATTAACATGCTGTATTTTCCAAGTTCTGGTCTACGACAATTTTATCTTCCATCCATTCACTCACACATACAAACAAAAACATCTGAAGTAAATACTGACCAGGAACTAAGACACCTGGCCCAGTAGTAGATTGTATGTAGCGAGGTCTCTTGAACTTTTGACAGGTGATGACCAACAATCAAGACCCCTGCCCACATAGTGGATTGTATGTAGCGAGGTGTTTTAGTTACTGGACATAGAAGGTCTCGTTATAATATCAAAGAGTTGAAAACCCTCATTGGTAATAATCGCTACAGAAGAGGATCGAATATCCTCCTTGGTAGGTCCCTCATACCTATTTATCTAGGCGCAATAAAATTTAACTGTGTACCTACTTGAAAAAAATAAAATGTCACACAGTTTTTCACAACAAACATGGTGAAATCAGTTGATATAATTTGGACTTTACTTGGATATATTCTCACTTATGAGTGAACTAGTGACTATCGAGGGAGTGGATGAGTAATTTCCATTTTTAAAGAGTATAATTCAATCAGACTTGTGTCGCGAATGCAATCGACAACGAAATACCTACTTATCGCGTACTTGAAGACTTTGGCCTTCCCAAGGATTTGGAGGATACATTATTCAAGGAAATCATTGTTTGGTTGCGTACCTAGTACCTAGGTAACTACTAACAATTTCTACAAGGAGAGTATCAAGAGAGACCAAAATGTTTTAGAGAACAACAAGGGGGAAAAGCTATTCACAGAAGACTTCCTGCCTCACTTTCCATATATTGGGAATACTTCGTCGGCAGTCTTTGTCCTAAAATCTGCTGGAGAATACAGGCTTACTTATAGATAATTATTGTTTCAAGCTATTGGATGGAATGTTAGACTACTCAAATAAAGATTTTATTATTGCGCATGTTTTTATGATTTATTGAACATCTAGGTAACACAGGTAAATACGCTATACTTAGTATAAATAAAGGCCTTTGCATCTACGTAATGAGATGATTTATGATTTATGCAGCATCTCATACTTAGTATAAATAGCTTGCAGCAAGCACTGATTCAATACGAAATGTAGGCATTTTTTTTACTTTTTCAATCCGTGGGATCAAGTTTAGTAGAATGGGACCATTCCATTTTCCCCCACCAGAGTTTCCCCTCTGGTGGGGGAAAATGGAATCGCACAAAAAAAAATTCCATTTTCCCCCACCAGCTATTTATAGACAAGATTATTATTGGCGAGGCCGACTCCATTACACAATAGCCTAATTTTATTATTAATCGGCATAAGTAAAACTAATTTGTTAACTTTCCTAATTCGATTCGACTGGAAATTTTTGGGAGATGATGATGAAGTTGACTAATTCGATAATTTGTATTTAAAAAAAAATTGGTATCTTATGGCATTTAAAATAACAACAGTCAACGTTATTGAAATAGTACAAAATTCTGAATGATCCTTTATAAAAAATATACAGGTTGGCCCAAACATAGACGTCAGCCATAATTTGGGTTTTTTTTAAAAAAAAAAACCTAGCATTGGATTTTATTTTGTAACTTATTTTTCTTTTGATTTTTTAGCAATGTTTTTAATTTTTTAGAGTCTCAGATAAATTATCCATCACCAAAAAAATTATGATCAGCAATTTTTTGTATTATTCTGAAGAATGAGGGTTTTGAAATCAATAGAAAGTCTTTCAGACCTCTACTTATTTTTTTCCCCATACTAACTATGTCAGTGATGTTTTCTCAAAAACAACATTTTGTACTTTGTATCGAAATTGCGGTATCTTCTGAAAGTCCATAGCTGATCATTATTTTTTGAAGATAGATAAATTATCTGAGACTCTAAAACATTAAAAATAATTCTGAAAAGTGAACAGAAAAAAGTTACAAAATAAAATCCAATACTAGATAAATTTTTTAAAAAACCTTAAGAGCCTCAAAACTTCTAAACGACAAAAAATGGCTGAACAGTGAACATACATGGGGGTGATTCGTGTAGCCCACGGCGTCAGCTATCTAGATTATTTCGCTTGACGTCTATGTTTGTTTGTTATTTAAAAATCTTTACAAAACATTAATATTAAACAAATAATTCAATTTATCGCTTTCTTGATTTAAATTAAAAATTAAAAAAAACCTAAACAATCGTTCGCTTGTGTCTATTCATGTCCATAGCCTAATCAGTCTATTATAATACTAAAATGTACTGATATGCAAATAGTAGTCACCCGCAAGGTTTTAAAAGAAACGCTAAAAGTACCTAGCTATTCAAAATTGAGGTTTAAATGTTAAAAACTATACCAATTTTATAGGGTATTTCAGAATGGTCCTGTGACACTGAAAGGGCTCGCACGGAAGTTTGTAATGGAGATTTTATTACAATTAATGGAGATGTTAATAATAATAATATCTTTTTTAAACATTTATAATAAGTTGAAAAAAATCACTCGGGGCAGGACTTAAACCCGCAACCTCTCGCATACCGTGGAGGCGCTCTACCAATTGAGCTACCGATTCAAGTAACTGTCGATGCGAATTTCTTCAACTAGTCTCCGTCAACTGGACGGGGGCGTGATTAGTGATTAGTTTGCACTTATTATCTACACCAAGTCCTGCCCCGAGTGATTTTTTTTCAACTTATTATAAATGTTTAAATTATTTCCTAGCACGGCTTTAGAAAAAACAAAAAGTGGTTAAATATCTTTTTTATTCAGATTACTGGGATCCATTGGGTTACAGACTAGTTTAAAATAAATAATAGTTTATAAGCAGGCAATATTTCAGAAATAACTAAGCTCGCAAAGTTTGACTGTGCATCATTATTATGAGTAACACATAACCCACGTAGCCAATTTATTTCTTCTTTTTTACCCTGAGTGAAATTTTTTGGTCTGATAAAGTATATTTCATTTATTTTGAAAAATGTACTATTACTTTTTTAAATATAATGTTATGTTGACTCTAACGAAACAATAAGACTGGCTTCGTTCGCCAGTCATAGGGCCTTTCTGTAACAAAAGTTCTAACACTCTTTATTGGTTGCGGTTTTATTGATATTATTAAGCGATAAAAAAAATGAGCAAAATTATCTTATAAAAAATCAGTCTTATGGTTTCATTAAAGTCAACATAAAATTATATTTAAAAAAAGTAATTGTCAGATAATTTATCTACCTTCAAAATATAATAATCAGCTATGGACTTTTAGAAGATACCGCAATTTTGATCCAAAGTCCAAAAATGTTATTTTTGAGAAATCGACACTAAAATATTTAGTATGGGGAAAGAATTAAGGTCTGTCCATAAACAGAACTCTGGAAATTAAATGGCAACAATATTTCATAGTAAATTTAATATGAAAAGTGGTCGGCTTTACTATGAAAAATTGTTGCCATTTAATTTCTAGAGTTAATGGACAGACCATAGAGGTCTGAAGAGCTTTCTTTTAATTTCAAAAACTTTCACAAAACCTTAGTGCTCAGAATAGTACAAAAAACCTATCACTTTATGGGACTTTTATTCAAGTAATTCGCGATCAAAGATCGAAAGTCATAAAACTGGAGTTGGAAGAAATTTTATCTCAATAGATTTTAATTTATTTTACTTTATTCGGACAAAAATAATTGCAGGTAGGCTTAATATCGCCTGTCAGCATGGCTTGCATTCGAAATAAATTCACGGAGATTAAAAAAAAATCTCATTTAATTTTCGGACTTTTTTTATGAATTAAAATTTTTATTATGTTTTGTAAGTAAATTCGTTAATAAAATAACTTAAAATTCAAATAATGAAAAAAAAAGGCAAAATAAAAAAAAAATATCGTTATTTTTTATTTTTCCGTGCATTTCGAATGCAGGCCATTCTGGCAGGTGATATTAAGCCTACCTGCAATGATTTTTGTCCGAATAAACTAAAATAAATTTAAATCTACTTAAATAAAATTTCCTCCAACTCCAGTCTTTCGACTTTGATCGCGAATTACTTGAATACAAGTCCCATAAAGTGACAGGTTTTTTGTACTATTCTGAGCACTAAAGCTTTGGGAAAGTTTTTTAAATCAAACAAAGTCCTTCAGACATCTACTTCTTTTTTCTCCATTCTAACTATTTTAGTAATGATTTCTCAAAAACTATATTTTTGGACTTTGGATCAAAATTGCGGTAACTTATAGAAGTCCATAGCTGATCATATTTTTTTGGTAATAGATAAATTATGTAAGACACGAAAAAATTAAAAATATCTCTGAAAAGTCGAAACAAAAAAAAAAAAAAAATCCATTGCTAAGTATTTTTTTTCAATAAAACCTTAAAAGCCTCATAACTTCTAAACGACAAAAAATAGCTGAACGTACATGGGGGTGATTCGGGTAGCCCTCGGTGTCAGCTATTTATATTTTCTCGCTTGACATCTATGTTTGGGCCACCCTGTATATTTTTTAAAAAGGATTATTCAGAATAATTATAAGCGGTCTTTGTGTTATTTTGTACTATTTTAATAACGTTAACTGTTGTAATGTGAAATGCCATAATATACCAAATTATTTTTTTTAAATACAAATTATCGAATTAGTAAAGTTAACAAATTAGTTTTATTTATGCCGATTAATTATAAAATTAGGCTAGGCTACAGTGACTGCATCATTGTAATCAGTCGGCCTTGCCAATAATAATCTTGTCTATAAATTCCATTTTCCCCCACCAGCCACTTAGTGAGATGGCCAGTGGGTGAAAAAGGAATATTTTTTTGTGCGATTCCATTTTCCCCGACCAGTGGGGGAAGTCTGGTAGGGGAAAATGGAATGGTCCGATTGGGGACGCCCTTATGCCGCGCGCGGTAAGAGCTGCCATGGGGTATCTGTGACTGTGGCTGACCGTACCTAACTCAGTAAGAAATAGGTTTCTTTTTGTTTTACCCTCTTATGTAGAAATCTTCGTAAAATCCTAAAACGTGATTAATTATTTTTAATTAAATTTACGAATACTAAGTTTCAACTAAATCTGACTAAAAGATCTCCTGTACCTTCAAAATGGTCCTTATATCTATTGTACTAAGAACCAAAATGTTCGTATTTGAATCAAAATGCTTTTGGTGAGACTTCTTTCTTGGATGGTGCGACGATCGGTGTTTTCAAGTGTAGGAATTTGTCAAACAGTTGAGAAAAAATGTACCGAACTTTAAAAAACGCCCATATTTTTAAATGAAAAGTAAATAATATCATGTTTTCATTGCCAGATGACCTAAACGAGCTGCATTTAGTCAAACAATAAGATAAATAAAATCTCGACCGTACAATACATGGACCTGTAACTGTATGTAAGACTATTGTTGTGAATTCAGTATAAGAATATTCAATATCCTCGCTTTATTTTTAGGGAACCCAATCTCTTTATAAAGCAATAAAAGACCGAATTGTTGCCATGTTTTCTCGCCCGCTGACCCCCAAAATATCCTAAACGGCTATATTTGTCTAACATGGCAATACTGACAGCACTAAAAGTTGTATTTCTGAATATTTACTCAGAGCTTCGCTGAAGCATTGGTTGCCGGTCTTGCAACGCCGCAAAATGGCAGCGTTGCCAAATGTAGGTACACAAGACAGCACGTAGACGCTTACACGCTAGCACTCTACTCGGTTACGTTACGGGCGACTTTAAAACAAAAGAGTACACTCTGACGTGCTGTCGTGTGTACCCGGCTACACTCCGTTTTTTTTTTTCACGAGTCCTTTGGGCAAGGAGTAGGTAAGGAATGGAGAAAAAGGTGATTATACCTTCTTGGTGTATAAAGCAAGCCCACCCAAACAAAAGACTTGGCTCAAAGGTCCCGTATCCAAGCTATAAAATACAATTAAAAAAAAAGGCAACAGCGTCCGTCATCGCGTATCAGCTGTTCGTGGCCGCCATGTTGAAAGCAGCGTTACGTGTGTGTGGGTTCTCACACACAACTACACAACTTTTATAGTATGTCGTGCACCCACACATACGTAAAATATTGATATTTTCAAAAGCTAAAATTAACATAATCCTGAATTAACAACATACTTTTTGTGAATTTCGCGGCAATGGTATGATATGATAAGACAGAATGTATCAAAATTCTTAAGAAATTCGGTTTAGTTTCTTAGTTCTGCGGGGGTAGCATGACTTTTATCGAGGCGGATTTATCCAACAAAATGGCGGTTTATCAGCATTTTTGACGTTTAAAGTGGGTTATATATCGCTATCGACGATTTATAACCCACTTTAGACGTCAAAAATGCTGATAAACCGCCATTTTGTTGGATAAATCCGCCTCGATAAAAGTCATGCTACGGGGACTGGTCTACGAAAGTTAGTATGGAAATTGACAGCTAACGTCTACCCTTAAGTCACAAATTGTATATACCCAGCAAATGGGTGCATACGGGTATTTACCGGGTATATACCCAATGTACCCGGTAAATACCCAAATGGGTAGATTGGGTATATACCCACCGCCCATCTCTGACCCTTTGTATAAGCGGTCTTACCAATGCAGTTCCTGGGCCCCACTCCGAAGGGCATGAAGGTGAAAGGCTTGATGTTGTGCTTATTCTCCTCGGAGAAGCGCTCGGGGTCAAACTTGTCGGGGTCGGGGTAGTACTGTGGGTCGCGGTGGATCGCCCAAATCGGCAACCAGATGGCCTCGCCCTTGCGGATCTAGAGAACATAACAAATTAAAAAAAAACTAAATAAGCCCGACATTTTAGCCTCAAATTGGTACCACGACGGCACGTCGACCCTTACACGCTAGCACTCTAAAGTAGATTTTTTCATACTTGAGTATTTCGGCAAACAAACATTACTCGAACACAAATCGCAGCATACCGACTCGACTGTAACCGGTCTAGCCGGAAAAATAAAAGAGAATATCGGTTTTAGCGGCAAAATGTGGTTGGGAACGCGAGAAATTTACTCACACGGGCGAGCGACATAAGGTTCCCCCGCCCGCATCCCCTTACCCCGGTGTCGCCTTTGCGACCATTGCTCGCGCCCACTACCACTGCCATCTATTGTGCAGCAGAAGAATTAAACCATAATTAATTCAAATACAGCGTTTTACAGCAGTGTAAATAAAGTCTAGTTTGCATCGCTAACATGCCCCACCCCAGTGCATCAGCACTCATCTTCCGTGGGAATCCTTGCGATGCGCGTTGCAGATCTTTGCATTATGCGCCCTTTGGTTTTCACTTCGACGACTTTGACACGGCCGTCTTTGCCAGGCATCACATTCTGGATCACTCCCCGTGGCCATACATTTCGTGGAGAGTTAGGATCAACCTCCAACACCAGATCTCCTTCTTTCAGCGGCCTTTGCTCTTCTTGCCATCGTTCTGGGCCTCGGAGGGTCTCGTTCTGTGCCTCGGAGGAACTCGTTCTCGGAGTGTGACTCCCAAGCTGTCTTTCACGCTGCGTATCATTCTTTCTCACGCCCCACCCCAGTGTGGGCTGGTAGGGGGAACGAATGTCCATATCGTGCCATATGTAATGGCTTCTCGTGCTAGCGTGTCTACTTACGTCGAGTGCTTGGATCGATCGCTTCAACTCCGCGTCTGCGCCTCGTGTTTGTGCTATTGTCGGAGAACAGCTGTTGAGGCCAGCCTCGTCTGGCTGCCATGGGTCGCAGGGCCATGATCAATGCGTCGACGGTGGTAAGTTTCTTACATTTCTAGTTGACTGACCGAAGGCCTTCATTATTTTTCCTCATATAAAAATGTTGCATGCTAGTGTATTTATTCAGTGCGACTCTGCATTAACTGGAAATAAATGCTACTTGTGGTTCTCCAGTACTGCCCGTCCAGCGCCAGTAAGCAACAGTACACATTGCCTGGGTCGAGGAGTCACAGAATAAATGTAACTGCAGGTTTTTATAACTTGTATGTGCAGTTTTCGTAGCAGAATCCGCGCGGCAGGTCGTTGACTCAAGCAAGCGGCGTAGCGGATGCCTCGGGAGAGCATTGACCTTGATAGTAGGGAGTTAGTCTTATCGTGTGAATCTGTTTTAATTGTTTCAGCCAGCGGATCCACTTTTCGAAGATAACATCCGGTACTACGTCGTCCCATCCGAGGTTGTGCTTCCAGGTAGGTTGCATGTTTCTTTTTTCCTTTTCTTCCGTCTTTTCTTGTAGTAGTTTTCCACGCTGAAGTCGGGTAAGTACCAGATCTTGTCGGTTTCATCGGTTTGTACTGGCCTTTCAAGTTCTTGGGCGTAGTCATTGTGTAGTACGCGTTGTACTCTCTCGTTGCACCTATCTGCGTTGCCTTCATCGGCTTTCATCTTCCTTTTGATACCGCGAAGCCTCCTCATAGCTGTAGGGTATGAGTCAGGCAGGTAGTTTGCAGTCTTCGTTCTTCCACGGTAGGCCAACAAACCAGCGTCCTTCTTTCGGCATTGCCGTTCGTTCGAGATGCTCTAGTGCTCGCCCATCATCAGAGTTCTGGCGAGGTTTGCTCGAGATGCCCAATGATTCCTCGCGCCTAGGCCTATCCTAATATACCCCTAATATACAGGGTGTTAAAAGACCGCCAACAGACCCGAAAGCTATGCATACTAGGCACCAAAACAAAGTACTTTGTCGATAAATTATTGCTGGGAAATGATTTTGGTTTTTAAGATTATAATTTTGAAAAATATTTAAATACGCAATGGACGTGTAACGCACAGAAGTCATATTGCGCAAGCGTAGGTATAAGTTTATGTTACTTAAGCTTGAAGTGCCGATGTTTAGAATACATAGCGGGTTGCAATTTTAACGGCGTTTTTTGTAAGAAATATTCATAATTTTGATATGGCTTCTTGAGAAGGTATGTTAAGAACTAGATACTGAATACATTTCGGCAAAAAAAAAGTTTTACAAAGTCCAACTTTGAAACTCATTATCTCGGAAACCGTTGATTTCCCAGGCATAGTTCCTTGGGCAAAAATGTTCCTTATGATGAGGACAATACGTGGTTTCCCGCTTTGTTGGCGGTCTTTTAACACCCTGTATGTATGTTCAGTGATTTTTCGTGGTTAAGAAGTTATGATTTTTTTAATGTGTTTTTACTAATTACCTTCCGGAACGTCTAAAGATAGTCTAATTTTATCCCAGTATTATTTTTTGCACCTTTTTCTTTTGCATGATCATCTTGAATGTCTCTTTCATACGTAAAAAAATCAACTACACAACATCCATCCAAGTTACCAAAATAAGAGTCGAAAGTGAAAATTTTAGATTCGAGGTGGATGGAGCAAACATTTCAAAAGTCTCTTAAAAGTTCAAAATAATGGATGTTCTGTACTTTCAAAGTAGTTTCAACAGTCTGACGTGCTGTTGACTCGTGTGTAATCTAATCTCATAAACTGCTTAACCGATTTTGATAAAACATATCTAATAACACTTGCTAGAAAATCTGAATTGAGGAATTAACTTAACTTACAATGTAATCCTTTGTAGACTGGCTATTGGCTCTCCCGAGGTTGTAGTCCTTAACGCAAAGCCTGTCTAATGCAAATACAGCAGATGGCCATTTCCTCAAAGACTCTGAAAATATCGATTAAAATATTTTACGGATTTACTCGTTTAAATTACCAATTTTGTCGTCTTCAACTTACCAGAAAGGACCATGTCCAAGTAATTCATATGCTGGATACTATCGAATACAAGCTTCCCACCATTCGTGAAGTCAGTCTCCAGTATTTCTGTGACCAGTTTATCTTGGATCTCCGGGTTACAGGCCAGCTCGTATAATAGAAAGATCATGATGCCGGATACTGTGTCGAAGCCACCAATGAAGAATAGAAGTGCTTGAGCCGTCAGTTCATCGTCAGACCAATCTAAGGAAGATCATGAATCACCACATATAGATAATCATCACATATAGAAAGCGCATTCTTTCTTTCTCGCAAATTATATGGTTTAGCTTGTGTTGTATATCCTTACTTCTAGCAACTTTGTTGAGCCCGACTTTAGATTCCTTCACGGTGGCGAACCCTGCATCTTTTTCGGTAGTTTCACAATCATGTTTTAGATAGCCTAAAAGCAAGGAAGTGAAAAATATACCAAATGCCAAAATCTATAGCTGGATATTTTGCTCTTATATTATTATTATCTTTATGTTTTCCAAACACGGGCTAGTACTCAAGAAGGAACCGAAAATGTGTTTAAATAATGTCCCATTGAAAAAAAAAACTATCAAATTAGGTAAAAACGCCCACCGTGGTGCCAAGATTCAAAAGTCACAAAATTGTTCAATACTTCATACCTACCAGCGTAGGGAGCATGACTTTTATCGAGGCGGATTTATCCAACAAAATGGCGATTTATCAGCATTTTTGACGTCTATAGTGGGTTATTATATCGTCGAGAGCGATATATAACCCACTATAGACGTCAAAAATGCTGATAAATCGCCATTTTGTTGGATAAATCCGCCTCGATAAAAGTCATGCTACGGGGACTGACCTTGTTGCAAAACATACCTTTCTTGACCTCCATGAGAAGGTGGATCATGTCGGGCCTGATGATGTTCTTTTCAATCCTGTTGCTCATCACGTTTGCCACCAGAGCTCTGAAGTAGTCTATCGTCGACTTCGGGAAGAGAGATAACTTTAGCATCTGAAATAAGCAGGAAAAGTTCTTTTTTTTTCATCTTCTACCACCAAAACTATAAGTTAATGTTGTTTCAGTTTCTGTTTTAATTTGTAAAAATACCACACATTTTGTCACGTTATGATCGCTGTGCTCAATTCACTGCCTGTGTGCTGGCACTAGCAAATAACTTACATTCATGATCACAGGAAGGGAAGAGAAGCTGATAAACTTTAGAGTTTGCCAGAAGCTGGGGGTAATAGCTTCGATACCCTTGACGTAAAACTCGTTCCTCTCGTCAGCGTGGGAGTTGATCTTCAGCCCGAAAGCACAGGAAGCGATCACATCGTTTGAGTAGCGTGAGGTCAGGTCTTTGATATCGATGTCAATGTGACCTGTGACAGTATCATTATACGAGTACTGGAGTCAACTGAAGGTGGCGAAGTGGCAGTGAGTTTCATGCAAAGGCTTTAATTTCAAAGGTGCAATGGTAAGATCTAAGAGAAGCTGGTTAGATAAGATTACATAGACCAGGGGGATAATTCTCGGGAGTCCAGAATGCGACCAAGTAATGTTATTTTCACAGACTCTTGAATACGATGTGATAGCCGAGAAATGCTCGAGCTCTTGACAAATGAATTTAGGGACAAACGCAAAGTAAGTCCACAATACAGATAAAGAGTAGGTAAGTCAATGGTAAATGACAATGACAAAGGTCAGCAGTTCTACAGCAGTGGGAAAAATAACATAGTCTGTTGAGAAAAATATGTAATGAAACCAATGAATACATACCTTCGGAAGCCTTAATCTTTTTCTTCAGCACTTGATTCATTTGGTTGCCAACCTCGACCATAAAGGGCACCATGAGACGAATCTTGGAGATGGTGAACGCGGGAGACAATGTTGACCGCATATCGCGCCATTTTGAACCTGAAAGCCAAATTCATTGTCTTTTTCCACTGCTTATTTGGATTGTATTGGCTGTTGTCTTGAGCTATGATTTGATTTGTTCAATTGCAATCTAGAAAATAATGATATTATAATTCAGGGTACTTGGCCATTTTCTAAACTTTAGCATGACTCTTATTTTCTTCATCATACTACAAGTTGGTTTGTGTGCACTTGGGCTGCAAGGATACAAAATACGAATCCATACCCAGCAGCGTACAGAAATAAAATAGTATAGAATTTATAGATACATTTCTCTAGTTTACGGTAAGTTGTAGGTGCATTTATATGGGCGATAAAAAAAAAGCATAGATTTTATGAATAAAAAAAAAAACTTTAGAAATCTTTTTTTTCTTTAGGCATCTACTGTGTTTGCTCCCTGTTTAGTAAAATAAATTTAATTTTCATCAGCGAAGATAGGGAGGGACCCATGTTTATTGACAAAAAGAATATTGTTTTCAATAAATATCGATTTTTTAACATTCCGTAAGTTTTTATTCCCATGGTTAAGTTATCACAAAACAAATAATATGTAAAATTTGAAAGTGAGGTGACATTTTAAAACGATTTTTTTTTGTTTACAATCTTGTACAAACCGGGTCGGATTTGTCACAATGACCTTTGAAAATCAGAAAAAAAAATGTCTATGATTGTATAACTGACCTTTGATAAAAAATAGCATGTTAGGCAAGAACGGGTCACTGTCCTCACTGATGTAGAGCGAGTGGTCTGTGAAGTAATCGAAGTCCTTGACAGCGATCTGCTTTATAAGTACCAAATCGCGAATCACAGTGATTGGGTTTAAGAACTGAAAGTGCCCGACGAACCTGAAATAAACATCTTATGACCAATTTTGATATTTAGGTTAAAATGTTAGCTGTTTTTGAGATTGGTATACTGTTATGATACAGAATTTCATCAGAATTTTGGAGTCACGTCGCGATGTCACTAGATTCACAGGCGTAAGTCTCCTAGAAGATACCTATCACATGACTTTTTATTGAATATGAACATTGTTTTACTCCCAAAGCCAACATTTACCGAGTGTCTGCGGTTAAGCCTAAGATTTACGGACAATGCTGGTAAAAGTTCGAAATTAAAGATTATTAAATAACAATTCGCAAAATTACCGATAAGACATAGTAAATTATAACCGCATTTGGGCTTTCAAAGTAACACACCGAGCTTACCGGTCTTCAGGAAAGGCGTCGTAGATATCCCTGACCGTGTCGATGATGTGCTCTCGGCCGAAGACGATCCGCGCCGAGTTCCCCAGCAGCGGCAGCGGTGGCTGGTGGCGCACATCACCGCACCGGAACCTGCCATAGCGGTGCCGAAGAGACAAGGCCACCAGTACCAGGGCCGCAAGCCAGATCAGGGTCAGCATGGCCGGCGATAGAGAGCTAAAGAGCTGTGGACAAATTATTATCAGCATCAGCATTATCTGCCGAGGAGTGGGGGTTGTTCAACACTGATTTCTGTTGGACTGAGTGGATATGAGGTCCATGTTGGAGGTCTCCTTGGCACCTTGGGCCGCAAGGTAGATCAGGAGCAGCATGGCCGGGGATGGAGAGCTAGAGGGCGGTAGAAAATTGGGGATCAGCATTAGGAGCTTCTGGTGAGGAGGGACGTTTGGGAACGGGATGTTTTGCGACACTGTTTCATGTGACATGTGTGAGTGAGTGATGCCAGTTAGATTTTGGACGTCTTTTTCTGTTGGCTCTTTAGACAAATTAAATACACATCAATAATGCCTAGCAAAATATTTAAAAACTAACATAGCTTTAATTTTAATTTTTAATCACCATTTGTTACTAACACTATGGGATCTTGTTATCTTAAAATATAAATAAATACATTATTATTATTAAAAACCTAAAACCTTTGCCAATAATAAAATTTTCCTTACTCGTAGTTGCCAAATGAGTTTTAGGACGTTAATGAAGTTTCTTGAATACAGAGGATGTTTGCACAAATGTTCTTTAACACGATTAAATAAAAATGGTGTTCTTAACCTAAATACCTATGACAAAGTCAAAGTCACCATAATTATAATGACCTCACCCACTCCGGGTGTTCATAACAATGAAGACAATAATGACAATTACTTACAAAAATAGTAAAGTAAAAAAAAAAGATTTACAAAAATTAAAAAACCGACTTCACTAGTGAAAATAAATTGCACTTACTACAAGTGCAAAAAGAGTTAGGCCCTTTTGTAACACGTTGCATTCAATACGTTTTGTACAGCGATGTAAGTTTTTTATTTAGTTCTTTAAACACGTCATGATTGTGTGCGTGACTTAAAACTATGCAAATGCACCTTTGCATACTTTTAAGGTGTTGGGGATAAGGCGACTCACTTGACACTCCTTTGGCTCTCTCGTGGTAGGTAGCGCGGGGTGCAATATCAGCTGTATCGTCCAACTGCAAGGTCCATAGGGGTGGGTCTGATCACACCCTCCAGTGGGTGAAAGGGGAAGGTTCAGTCTAGTGGTAAAACGTACACACACAACACGAAAGGCACGGGACACACGAAACACAGTGGTCGACCGGCGCACAGTGGTCGATTTGTACGATTTAGGCGGCCAAAACTATTTTATGCTTTATTTCAGTAATAAATACGACAACAAATGCTAATCTGGTATTTTAGAGTGAATATATATGTTTATCCCTATTCGTTTCATTGAAAGCGTATTTTTCTATACAAAAAAACATTTCTGTGAAAATATTTTTGTAAATAGCGCCAATGTTTTTAAATTTTCTTTAAATCTCCCTCTTGTGTAAAATATATATTTTGAGTTCATTTGAATTATCGAAATCGGCTTAGTAGTTTTTGATATTTGGGTTAAGAATTATCACAATTTGTTAAGTAAAAGACGGCCGTACATAAAAAAAAAATTTTTATTCTCTACAGTCTGCATGCCTATTTAAATTGAAAATAAAATATGGATGACAAAAAAATACAGTATACACTAAAATTAAATGGTCAACAGTTATTACCACATTATTATACTAAATGTTACTTACAATGTTAGGTACCGAATCATAAACAATAAGACAATATTTTATGAAAGTTTAACATACAAATAGTTATGTTACTCTTTAAAAGACAATTCTTCCTCACCGTCACTTTCCATGCATTTATCACAAGTGCCTTTTGTATTTGGCTCTGCAGGAAGCAAAAGCTCCAAAGTTTCCTGCAAAAATGGTTTTGATCGGATCTTCTTTTTTTTTCTCATTGAACTGATGAGTGGATCTGATGTCAAGAGTAACCTGTGATAAATATCAAGGTTACAGTCTTCGCGTGAAAACTTTCGAGCAAAGTTTAGACGGTATGAGCGAAAGTGCTTATTACGAGCTTCTGCAGCTTCCTCCGAAAGTTGACCAATAGGCACTAGAGAATTTTCTATAACTTTTCCACCATGTACCAAAATTTTATGCATGGTAGGAGTCATAGAATGCCAACCATATAACTCTACATACAGTTTTGCTGTCTCCATGGCGTATTCATCAAATTTCGGGACATCTATTTTGTGACCGCTTGATATGGCTTCCAAAATAACTTTAATTCTATAAATAAAATTAAAGTCTATTCCCGTTATTTCAGCAGCCAGATGTGGGTTTTCAAAAAATCTTCTACTAGTATTGCCGTCATTTGTGTTACCAAAATTACATTTTGGCATATCTACCAAGATACCTACTTCTTCTTTGAATCTTTGCTGAATCTCTTTTTTTTTTTTGTTGTTCTAGCATCTTTTTTGCTTTGGTTCTTTTTTCACGGTATTTCCCAACGGGCAATTTATAAGCTAAATGTAAAATACTCTCGAATAATCGAATTCTGGCATGTAAAGTTGATAGGCCAAATTCAAGCGATTCTGGGTGAATTTCGTTTTTTTTACTTAAGTCATTAAAGTTTTTTGAAGTGGCTCCGCATATGTAGCATCTACTCGTTGATTTGGTGTCAGTCACCGCATTGCAAACTTTGCCGTCCACCATGGTCATTTTAAGACTGTGGCTAACCGAGAATTTTTGCCCATTCAGTTCCAATTCCGTGGCTTTTAGGGACTTCACACTGTCCCGAACGTAATTTATTTCATCTTTTGTAATGTCTGTGGACTCTTTTATAAATCTGAATCGTATCGGGCGGCAATATCGTGGTGAAGAAGGAGTCGGGTTTTGCCAAACCATTTTTGTTTTGTCTTCGCCGCAAACAATTTGTAAAGGCACGAATGAGCTCAAAAATATATTTGCATCCGAGTCGGCGTCATTCATTAACTTTTGTTTGTATTGAGCTTGTTGTGAACCATCACAACCCCATTTGCAGATAATCTGCAAGGAATTTCTCTCAGTTTCTGTAAGAGTCATTAGTACTTCTTCGAGGAAAATTGATAATCGCGTGACGGTGTGATCTAACAAAGATTGTAGATCACTTTCAGCACAGGAAGCGGTCACTCGTAGCGTCTCTTTGGGTGGGTAACATTCCTGTTTAGCCTTCAACACTAATTCGTAGCACGGGTAAAAGCTTCTGTTGGTTGCTCGCACAATTTCATATTGACTTCGTGTCAAATCAGCGTCCACGCACATTCGCAGTGCCTCCCGAGGCGTAAGGGGATCTTGTGCCTTTGATTTGGAATGTCTTTTTTTACATTCGTTTGCGGCTGCAGGCGAATTTGTAATATCTTTTAGGACTTGCGAGGCGTTTCTTTTTCCTTCTTTTTGTAAAAAAAGCGCTGCGTGAACTATCACTTCTTTGCCTACAGAGGAGCGAACTTCTTCTGTTTTCCTCCTTTTAGTTCTTTCACTACATTCACTGAATGTTTTGCTAGGTCGTCCTGACTTATTATGCGTTTTTATGGGCATCTCGAACGTTCCTGCTAACCATGCATCATTGCTTATAAGAAATTTTTCTAGCGTGTTGCGTGCTTTGGACCATCTCTTTTTTATTTCTGTTTTAAAATATGAAAATTTATGATTTATATACTTTTTGTCTTCGTCGGAGTCCCCGTAAGACACTAACAAATAATTTTGTAAGTATTCCAATTTGTCGTTTATTGATGGAGAGTTTTCCTCAATCATCTTATCAAAAAGATATCTGCGAGTTACTACCTCCATGCCCGAGTAACTTGATGAACCTAGAACAACGAAAAGGAATTTTAACGCAAAAGAAACAAAAAAGGAATTTTTCTCACTTTCTGCCTAAGTTAATGAATTATTATTTTTCTCGCGAAGTGGTCAAAGGTGGTGGCTATTTTTTTTGTGGTTATCTGCTCAAAGAGCTATACTATTAGAAACCATAAGGAATTTAACTCGGACGGTCTCGGAAGTACAACATTTTTACTATTGAAAATAAAAAAATGATAATATTTTCTATGAAAAAGGGCGATCTTTGATACGTTGTAACTGCACTAAATATTGATATTCCTTATCTTAATTTAAATTATATTTGAAGGAGCTTACCTGAATTTTCGACTTCCATCACTTTCACTTGTAACTGAATAATATCCAATGAAATATTCACTTTAGAATATCGGTTGCGCTAAGAGTGTCGAGAACGAACGCGTACAGCTTGCGCGACGATCAAGTTCCGACTACCTGTGGGGGCGCGCACGCAGTTCTAGGAACTGGGGAGGGGTGGGGTTTGGGCAGTCGGGGTGTCTATTTTTCCAGGAATCAATTAGTTTTGTTATAAGTTAACTTTGAGAAATGGACTTTTGGCCGCCTAAATCGTACAAATCGACCACTGTGCGGCGCACACGCGGATAGGTAAAGATCGCACACGTCTAACCGCGGCTATGTCTCGCGATTGTTTGGGTCACCCGCAAGGGCAACTCGTGACGCGGCACGCGAGTTGTGCCGTCGAAAATGAAAAGATCGTCGCTTTCCCATTAGAAATAAAAACTACTCGAAAACACGAAAAACATACATTCAAACCTGCGTTGTCTTGTAGGAAAAATAAAGAAAATATAATAATATGGGGCGCGACGGAACATAAGGTGATAAAAAAAGCATTCCTACTCCACATTTTAGGACCGTTTTTTGTGTGTGGGTTTTTTATGTTTTTTTTAGGTTTATGTCTTCTCTTTTCTTGATGTTATTTCACTGCACTACTGTACTGTCCATGTTTAAAATTATTTTTATTTTGAAATGATTTTATTTCTGTTATTCGTGGCCCCCTTTTTATATCTAACACATATAATATCAGTTATAGTCACTATTATAAAGTCTGATGCCGATGCCGGCTGGGCATTTTTAAAATTATAATTATCTTATTTTATTTATTTATTTATTTTAGTTATTAATTTTAATGGAACAACCGGGCGGCGCCGCTCCCAGCTGCGCCGGCCTGGCAGGGTCGCCATGTAGTGTAAAGGCAACTAAAGGGGGTTTAATAATACAAACTCGTGTGCACTGTACTAGGTTCTCTATACGAGTATTAATGACGGCGGGGGCACACAGGTATTGGGGGGCAAGGTGTCACCACATTACAGTAGGGCCAAAATCCCATTGAATATCAGGGCTGAAATAGTGTCTTTCTTCAGTTATTTTTTTAATTTTTCGTTGTGGATTAAAAAGTGCAAAGTTTTGTACCATTTTAAAATTTTGATTAAATGCGCCAATTTTTGAGATCATTTGCCCAGGGTAATTGTCATAATAATATATATTTTTTAAACGATGGAGTGTCAAAGTTAGCGAAAATATTTTTTCAAACTAAGACTCCATCAATTTTTATTTTGTTTTAGCCAACTAAAGGGGTTAACTGTTTGATTTATACAATTATACATGCGATTTGATTAAAAAGGATAATGTGAAAAAAAATCATGGCAAAATTTTAAAATATGTTAGAATACAATAATGTGTGAATATCGATTTCGTGGATTATGTTTAAAAAAATACTTGGCGTTCTTCCTTAGGCACTCGTTTTGCTGACCATAATGTACATACATGAATCATCGTCTGAACCGGGTAGAATAGTATATAAGTTTTGTTCAGTAATAATTATTGTCAATCAGCAAATATACGTATACATTGCACGTTCAAAGTAAGTAATTTTTTGTACGTTCTATACATTTACTCATAAACGCTCGCAATTAATTTGACAACCTTCTTTGAGCAAAGTCGGACTTGGCGGCTACTTTGATTAGGCGCCAGCAAAGATGTATGAAATTTCATTACTGTCGTCGGCCACAAATTTCCATTGAAAATCCATTTCTGTCGAGCTTTGTTTCAAAAATAGAACTCAAAAATCATGCGCAAAAAGTGTTTATTCTGAATTTGGCTGTACACTGATAAGCAGTCTACAAAAAGAAAGCCAGCAACACACCGTTACAAAACGCGGAATTCGTTAAAAAAAAACCGGACAACACGCGTGGAGAGGGTTCCGTACATGTACAGGGTGCACTCTAAGTCGATAGCGGAAGTTTAAGTAGGCTGTCTACTGATCACTACAAACAACTTGTACCAGGTGGGGAAAAAAATGGAGCGAAAAAAATATCAGCTGTTCCATACAAAAGGTCGACTCAGTACTGCGCCAAATGTATGAAACAGCAGATTTTTTTTTTCGCTCCATTTTTTTCGCCACCTAGTACAAGTTGTTTGTATTGATCAGTAGATAGCCTACTTAAAGTTCCGCTATCGACTTAGAGTGCACCCTGTAGTATTGCTGAAGTTCAATGCACAAATATTGAGAAAATTCTTATGTCACTTCCTGTTTTCCTGTAATCTATAGGTAAGGGTTAAATAAAAAAAAATCGCTTCTTAAATGAACCCTCCACCATACAAGGTGTTACAAAAGTACCTAACACTTTTTGCAGGGTGTAACCTACTGGTCAACAGGATGTCAAATCTGTAAAAAAAGTTGAAAAATAATTTTTATTTTATAACCTCAAAATTTAAAAATTTTCATAATTTTTTTGTTTTTCTTATTAACTCAAATTTAAAAATATGTTTGTGCGTGTAGGTGCATTAACATAGCTTTGAGTTGTTAAAACATTGTGAAAGTCAATGAAAACAATATTTAAAAAATAATTTTCTCCCGCCACATCGTTCACATTTTATTAATTTAAAAATTAACGGAACGTCATAGAGCAAAAAAAAAATTTAGGTTGTGATCCCTATCACCGGGTGCTATTACCTTGTAAAAAGAGTTAGGTACTTCTGTAACACCTTGTATAACGCAACTTTTGTCCAAATTTCATACTTATAGGTTCAGCCGTTTGGACTGTAGCGTGATGAGTCAGTCACCCTAAGCCTTTTATATATATAGATTTCTGTCTGTCCCTCCATCGGTCACAGCCAATTTACTCCGAAACTGCTGGACCGATCGAGTTGAAATTTCGTACAGACGAACAGACAGACGCACGAGTGATCCTATAATGGTTCCGTTTTTCCCTTTTGAAGTTTCCCTTTTGAGACTTTTGAGGAACCCTAAAATTATAGACAATACACACAATATTACACTCTCACACCATATTTACGTCATAGGTACGTGATACTAGGCTTTATTTTATAAAAATACCCATGCATTTTTAGAAATATTTATTTTGTGTAATATGTAGGTATTTATAGCTTCTTTGAGAAACTTTCTCGGTCTCTGGTTTAAGGTTGGGAGATAGCAACATGGCGGGAAATTAAACATTTTCACAGTTTTTTACATTTTGTAGCTAGATTGAGCTATTTTTGTTGAGCGATTTTTCGTTCGCGGCAATAACAAAGTATTCTTTTCATTATTGTAAACAACAGAACAACAATAATTCAGCCGATTATGTGTTCTGGTCTACAAAGCAGTGGCACTGCCCAAAAAACTTGTTGATGACCAGAACACATAATCGTCTGAATTATTGTTGTTCTGTTGTTTACAATAATGAAATGTTATTGCAGCGAACGTAAAAAGCGCTGAACAAAAATAGCTCAGTAAATCCAGCAAACTATCGAAACCGAGTGCCAGGACCTATGGACGGTAGGTCTTGTCACCTCTGCTTGCGCTTTGGTACTCTGCGAGTTGTCGTGGATGCCTCCACTACTTTCTCTCCAGGAAGGTGCCAGAGTAGTAAGTCTGCTCACCACGCGCAATTCGTAAAACTGCTGATGGTTCAATCCCCGCTCGGGTCACCCAATAAGCAGGCTACTTACTAGACATGTGTAGGTAATGCTTGTAATATTACTAAAGACATATTACACAACGGTGTCATGAAATATTACACACTAGCTGACCCGGTGAACTTCGTATCACCTGAAATAGTTTGACTCTCCGCGTCAAAAATGGCGATTCCAATACAAAATGTCAAAATTTTATTTCTTCAATTTTTCAGCTAATCCTTTAACTTTTCCCATATTTCTTTGCTTTTAAACCTACCCTGAACTATGGTGAACTAAACAAAACAGTAAATATGCAAATCGGTCAAGCCGTTTCTTAGTTTTAGCGAGACTAATGCACAGCGATTAATTTTTATATATATATAGATTACACGAGATAATAAAGCATGGCACATAGCATTTCATTACACTAGATGACATGAAACATGACACATGGCATTTCAGCACACTGTACGTACTGCAATGAAAGTGTGCTGAAATACCATGATGTCATGTTTCATGTCTGCAATGAAGAAATACCATGATGTCATGTGTCATGTTTGGTGCCATGATATAAGGTAATATCACGCGTTATGAAATGTCATGAAATATATCATGACTTCGAAGTGCACTGTTTCGCGCATGTCTACTACTTACTCTCCTTGGTAAGCGCCGGAGATAAGCTGTACGGCGCGCTCACTTCCCGATTCGTCTATTGCTCGACTACCCTTGATTAGCAGCAGGGTTCCTGGAGAGTGATCCAGTTATCGCCTCTACTTATTAACGGATAAGTCCCGGAAATGCGTCACTAAAGACTAAACAAAGTCGATTGTTTAAGGGACTTTCAAACCCCGCATCTGACCACCTCGGGGCCCTTCGCCTTAGACCGGTGAAGTCAGATACTCGTTGCGCGCCGAGAAGGATGCACAGACATAATATCATAAGACATACTGAGCAGACGGACATACCCTTCCCCTGCAACTAACCAACACTACCCACCACGAGTCCTTCCTCAATGTAAGGGCCACCGATCAATCGGTGCGGCCCGCCCTTACCCCGTGGCCCCCAACTCTAATGCAGCTGGACCAGAGATGGGCGGTGGGTATATACCGAATCTACCCATTTGGGTATTTACCGGGTACATTGGGTATATACCCGGTAAATACCCGTATGCACCCATTTGCTGGGTATATACAATTTGTGACTTAAAATTAACAACAAAGTATGCCAATCAGTTCTAAACCATGTTCCCTACGCAAAGTACGTCTTAGTGATTTTTCGTTGAACGCATATTTACAAAGTTATGCATGTTTTTGTGATTTCTTTGTATGAAAACGAATATTCATAAGGACATTTGTCTTATATTTTTATAGAATTAACAACCGGTATGTTTAAAAAGCACTTTGTGATACTTTGTACAACTAATAAAATATTTTTTTAATATCAATTTAACAATAATTATTATTGATTAGGAACCAAGTGTCAAAAATTTATATTTACTTTGAAACGGTTGACAATACACTGATGAAGTCAGGTCATTTCGGTCTAATTAAAATGCGAAGACGGGTTAAGTTTTTTAAATAACAAAAATGTATAATCATAAAGTATGGTTTTATGTTTGTGCTCACCGAACAAAGAATAACAAAAACTTTTTAAATTCGTTTATTTTATTTTGCAAATGGCATTGTGCTCAAAATGCTATACGGGGAAATGTAAGCCGTCCAGCCACCTCATTACGTCTGAGTCGGCCTCATCTACACCGCCGCCTTGTATGGCGAACAGCGGGTAGTCGTAGTTGATGTGGAACATCGTCTGAACCCGCCCGCACACGCAACTCGGGTCCAACCCACAGTTACATTTTATGTATTTAGCTCCACACATCTTCCCCGTAAGACCCGGAATCTATTTATTTGAGTCCAGAGCTTTCTGGGAAGATGGAAACCTGGCACACGGATATCTGGCTCGGACTCGAGATGCTCGTTAGGCAGGTCCACAGATGTCCACTGATCCCGCCATTTCTCCATCAGCGTTCTGTCGTCCTGCAAGAGTTCATGGGCCTGCATGGCATGGCAAGATGGTTGCAATTCTCTGATGCAATCCCGGTTTGGTCAAAATCCCACCAAAATTGAGGGTTGCTTTGACCAAGTGCTTGTAGTAACTTCTAACATCGAAGCAGGATTCCAAAAGAAACTGAAAACAGTGGCGGTATTCGTGGATCTCAGCTCAGCATTTGAAACTCTCTGGAACATGTCTGGAAACAGGGACAGTCAGGGACTACCCTACAAGCTCGTATTTTTTTTTTAAATGCAAGGCACGTATTGTATTTATGACGCCCTTCACGCCCTCCTTTCAAACGCCAAAATCTGAACAATAGTGTTACGCAGGGCTTAGTCCTGGCGCCTACGCTTATCAACGTCTACGTCACTTACGTATCAAAAGTCTCCAAGCGATCATTTATGTAGGCGACGATATTGCTATCACAGCACAAGCTTCGACACTGGATAAAGCGACAACACTGGTTCAGGAAGCCGTTGCAAAGTTTGAGCGCTATTTCATCGACTGGGGTAAGTCCCCCTAACCTAACCCATGTAAAACTGTGAGCTGCTCCTTTTACCTCAACAATAGGCAAGCTAGTAAGTGAAGGTGTTAAACGCAGTTTCTGTAATGAAGCACGACCCTAACTCAGGCTATCTTGGTGTAACTCTAGACAGAACTTCCACTTTTAAAGCCCCCTCAAGAAAGTAAAGAAAATGGTATCAAACAGCTGCAACCTGATACGGAAACTGGCAGCGATAACATGGGGCTGCAAAGCGGATACACTGCGCATATCAACACTAGCCCTTGTCCATTGTGCGGCCCGAGCCAGTGTAGGCCGGCCATCATACTGACCTGGTTGACGTTGAACTGAACAGCGCCATTAGGAACATAGCCGGAACCGTCAGACCCACAAACACCGATTGGCTTCCCGTCATTTCCTACATATTACCGTCACGTCTGTGGAGATAATTAATGATCAGAATGGAGTATGATAAGATCAACAATATGCTGCACCTGTCACTAGTACCTTATCTTCAGGCAACCTGTAGTGATCTTCGCCTACCATCAGAGAGATCTTTTGCCATGCCATGCAGGCCCACGAACTCTTGCAGGACGACAGAACGCTGATGGAGAAATGGCGGGATCAGTGGACATCTGTGGACCTGCCTAACAAGCATCTCGAGTCCGAGCCAGATATCCGTGTGCCAGGCTTCCATCTTCCCAGAATGCACTGGACTCAAATAAATAGATTCCGGGTCTTACGGGGAAGGTGTGCGGAGCTAAATACATAAAATGTAACTGTGGGTCGGACCCGAGTTGCGTGTGCGGGCGGGTTCAGACGATGTCCGGGTTCAGCCCACATCAACTACGACTACCCGCTGTTCGCCATCCAAGGCGGCGGTGTCGATGAGGCCGACTCGGACGTAATGAGGTGGCTGGACGACTTACATTTCACCGTATAGCATTTTGAACACAATGCCATTTGCAAAATAAAATAAACTAATTTAATAAGTTTTAGTTATTCTTTGTTCGGGAAGAACAAACATAAAACCATACTTTATGATTATATTTTTTTGTTATTTGCAAAACTTAACCCGTCTTCACATTTTAATTAGACCAAAATGACCTGACTTCATCAGTGTATTGTCTACCGTTTCAAAGTAAATATAAATTTTTGACACTTGGTTCCTAATCAATAATAATTATTGTTAAATTGATATTAAAAAATATTTTATTAGTCATACAAAGAATGACAAAGTACTTTTTAAACATAGGTACCGTTTGTTAATTCTATAAAAATATAAGACAAATGTCCTTATGAATATTCGTTTTCATACAAAGAAATCACAAAAACATGCATAACTTTGTAAATACCTATGCGTTCAACGAAAAATCACTAAGACGTACTTTGCGTGGGGAACATGGTTTAAAAGTGATTGGCATACTTTGTTTTTCATTTTAATAATTTTCATTCTACTTGAAATCACAAATTGAATGTACCCAGCAAATGGGTGCATACGGGTATTTACCGGGTACATATCGGGTAAATACCCACAGGTGGGTATATACCCGGGTACGTGCCCATCTCTGAGCCGGACCCGTAGTTCCATGGGTTTGGTATGCAGGGTGTTAAAAGACCGCCAACAAAGCGGGAAACCACGTATTGTCCTTAGCATAAGGAACATTTATTTATTTACCCTTTATATTAATAATATTGTCAATGTTTTAAGTGGAGCTGATATTTTGCTATATGCCGATGATGCTAAAATCTTCAGAATAATTCGCTGTGTTGATGACTGCGATGTACTCCAGAGGGCTCTCAGTAGTTTCGAAGGTTTTTGCGGTTGCAATAACCTATTCTTAAACCCAGATAAATGTTATGTCATATCCTTCACCCGCAAGAAGAAACCAATAACGTATGACTATCAATTGTGTAATCAGAAACTTTCAAGAGTTCAAGAAATCAGAGATCTAGGTGTCATCCTTGATTCCGAGCTAACATTCAAACCACACAGAAAAATTACTAAGCAAAGCTTACAAACAGTTGGGTTTCATTTTGAGAGTTGGAAAGGAAAACCCTTTCAAAATGCTGCGACCTACAAACTGCTTTACAACAGTTACGTTCGGAGCCGACTGGAATTCGCATGTGCAGTCTGGAACCCATTCTATCAGAATCACATTGATAGGTTGGAAAAAACTGCAAAATAAGTTTTTGAAAAGTCTAGATTATACAGGGTGTTAAAAGACCGCCAACAAAGCGGGAAACCACGTATTGTCCTCATCATAAGGATCATTTTTGCCCAAGGAACTATGCCTGGGAAATCAACGGTTTCCGAGATAATAAAGTTCAAAGTCGGACTTTTCAAAAATTTTTTTTTGCCGTAATGAGTTCAGTATTAAGTCCATAACATTTCTTCTCAAGGAAACATATCAAAATTTTGAATATTTCTTACAAAAAACGACGGTGAAATTGCAACCCGCAATGTATTCTAAACATCGGCACCTCGTGCATAAGTAGCCTAAGTTTATGTCAACGCTTGCGCAATATGAATTGTCTGCGTTACACTTCCATTACGCGATAAAATATTTTCCAAAATTATAACCTAAAAAACCAAAATTATTTCCCAGCAATAGTTTATCGAAAAAGTACTTTGTTTTGGTGTCTATTATGCGTACCTTTCGGCTCTGTTGGCGGTCTTTTAACACCCTGTAGAACTGGTCATATTATGTTTTCAGATTTTCAGTCAGCCGCAAAACGACACGATATTTCATCTTTAAAATGGCGGCGTGATTGCATTGATTCCGTATTGCTATATAAAATAATTAATAATTTGGTCGATACCCCTTTGCTGTTACAATCTGTCAATTTCCACGTACCGCGCAAAATACAACGAAGCTGTTGCCAAAGAAAATTGTTTAGTATAATTAAGCGTAAAACCCGCTATGCAAAGAATGCCTTTTTGAGACGTTCCTGTATCTTGTACAATTCAAGATTAGAAGATGTTGATATTTTTAAGTCTTCTCTGAGTGTTTTTGGTGTCTAGTATGCGTGGCTTTCGAATCTGTTGGTTTTAACACCCTGTAGAAGGGTGTCAGATCGTTAGCCGCCATCAGCACGCTTGTGCCGTTTGTGTTTCCAGGGTGCATCGCGAGAAGATCATCTGACATGGCACCCCTCCGAATGTATCAAGATGAATGGTTTCAAGAACACTATATCCTTAGCAGATACTGCGCCTCTATTACCTAAAAAATACACTCAACGTCCGAGCGTCAAAACACTCGAAAATAGCCCTTATTGAAATGAACAATCTTTTTTTGACATTTAAAAACGGTGGATATTTTAGATAATACAGGTCTTTGTCTGTATTGTGATACAGGAGTGATGGCCGATCGATTGTCCACAGCTCTCTAGCTCCCCATCCCCGGTCATGGTGCTCCTGATCTGTCTTGCGGCCCTGGTGGCTGCGCTGGCGCTGATGCTGCGGCAGCGCTACGGCAGGTTCCGGCGCGGCGACGTGCGCCACCGGCCGCCGCTGCCGCTGCTGGGCAACGCGGCACGCTGCACCTTCCGGCGAGAACATACAACCGACACCATCAAGAGGACCTACCACGCTTTCCCAGATGACCGGTCAGCTGGTCTTTTTCTTCTTGGCGTACCTTTCCAGTAATGGACGTTGGCCGTCAGCTCTTCATAATCTTTTCTGTTCCTTGCCAAGCGAAACAGATGTTCAACGTATTCAGCCTCCGTTCATTCTTTGCTGTTTCTGTTCTATCAGCACGCCGGTCAGCTCAGTAAACTCGAAAACCCCACATATCTTAATAATATCTATCCCAAATAGGTAATGTTTTTTAGGCCAAGATGATTTTTTCAGCGTCCAGTGGCACCTTCACTCACACTAGATTGGTGAAGTGGCAACTTGGACGCTGCAGTCCATTACTTGGTAAAATATTGTGGCTTATTTAGCTCCGCACGTATTAATTGTCTTTCCTGTGAACTCGGCCGACTTAGTTGTCAGGATGTTGAAGGTGCCGGACAAGCCTACTGCATCTGCACAATGAAATTGCACAATGATAAGATAATATTTCCAGGTTTGTGGGGTACTTTGAGCTCTTAAACCCGATCATCATGATTCGCGATTTGGATCTTATTAAGAGGATTGCGATCAAGGACTTCGACTCCTTCGTCGATCGCCCGCTCTTCGTTGATGATGACGTTGACCCGCTAGTTGCAAGAATGCTTGTTTTTATGAAAGGTGAGTTTTAGTAGACACAACATTTTGTAAATTTCAAGTCTTTTAAAACTTGCAACATTATTGCAATTTTTGTAAATTGTTGCTTATGCTTTTCAAGGTTGTTAAAATAAAATAAGAAAGAGGTACATTTTTACCCATTTAAATAAAAAACACAAGGACATCTTAAGGTATTGCCAAAGTTAGTAACTCTATTTTTAAAGTCCGAGATGTCGGTGGTCACTTGAATCAAAAGTGTGAGTATTTTTAAATGACAAATGAACTAAATATACTATTTACCAAAAAAATAATAATATGAGGCCGCATACTGAATTATATGAGAAGTTTTCAACTGATGGAAAGCCTATAAAATGTAAATAACAATATCTAACTCGGAATTTGATAACTCATTTTGTATTGCAGGTTCTAAATGGCGCGACATGAGGTCAAAGCTCTCCCCTATGTTCACCAGCTCCAAGATTCGCCTCATGGTGCCCTTCATGATTGAGGTCGGCAACCAGATGAATCAAGTGCTGAAAGATAAAATAAAGTCTTCTGGAGGTATTTATTCAAAAGTCTTCATCATCATTATCATCAACCTGTTGACACCCACTGCTGAGTAAAGGCCCTCTTCATGCTCACGCCACTGCTCACGATCCTGTGCCAGACGCAACCACTGTTTTCCGGCTACTTGGGCTATGTCATCGGACCATCTAGCTGGTGGTCTCCCAACCGGTCTCTTCCCTTCTCGAGTCGAGGTCACCATTCCACAATGGACTTCGTCCATCTACCATCAGTGCGTTTAGCCAGGTGTCCTGCCCAATTCCACTTCAAAGACGTTATGCGTTTTCCAACTTCGTTATGAGTCTTCGTCAACATGATATATTTTAAATTAATATAGGTACTAGCTTTTGCCCGCGACTTCGTCCGCGCAGACTGCTGAAAAGGGTGACAGAAGTTACTTAGAGAAATGCCTGACCAACTTCATGTCTAATAAAATGGAATACTATGGCCTATACTTCGTTCTCGTGGACTGTGGTCCTAGGCAGTGGACTGCGCTCCTAGAGCGTGGATTGCGCTAAAATTGCGTTTCCACCAAACTATTTATAAGTGAACAGACTCCGTTTTATAGGGGTGAAATCTCCTTCTTAACTTCAAAATAATAAAAAAACATGAAATGTAGTTTTTAGCCCTCGACCAATCATAAACAGTCCGTCAGTCATAAGTTAAAAGTTCTGTATGAAATCTATTATTTGAATTATTATTAGTATTATTATTTGTTTTTGTTTGTAAGGTGACTTGACCGTAAGTGTTGTTAGCTATTGTATGAATCAAGAAAATCTGTTCAATCCTTCAAATGTCATCAGCTCTTTTTCATCTTATTATTTTGAATGAAATAGTTATTACGAGTTGTAGTTTATTGACGTTTCGATGAAAAGTACTTGTAGGTAGTTGAACAGATTGTAGTTTATTGACGTTTCGATGAAAAGTAAAGAAACTCTTTCCCTATCCTGACGCAGTTAAGGGTTAAAATAAAACCCTGTTTTTGGCCATTTTGTCATAGGCACCTCCTGATGTTTGCTGAAGGCAGATCAGATCCTGGATGTACATATAATTGGATATGCCTTGCAATCTCCTTTACCTGGAACTGTTGGCCAAAGAAGAAACAAAGTCCAAGATGAATGTATACAGGGTGTTAAAAGACCGCCAACAAAGCGGGAAACCACGTATTATACTCATCATAAGGAACATTTTTGCCCAAGGAACTATGCCTGGGAAATCAACGGTTTCCGAGATAATGAGGTTCAAAGTCGGACTTTACAAAACTTTTTTTGCAGAAATGCATTCAGTATCTAGTTCTTAACATACAACCCGCAATGTATTCTAAACATCAGCACTTCTAGCTTACGTAACATAAACTGATACCTACGCTTGCGCAATATGACTTCTGTGCGTTACACGTCCATTGCGTGATAAAATATTTTTCAAAATTATAAACTAAAAAACCAAAATAATTTCCCAGCAATAATTTATCGAAAAAGTACTTTCTTTTGGTGTCTAGTATGTGTGGCTTTCGGGTCTGTTGGCGGTCTTTTAACACCCTGTATGTCGCAGGGATATTGTCAAACCAGTGATATTATAATTACCCTAGTGAAATTAAAATTACCCGGTTTATTGTCAACCGTCACCATTTCTCACAATATCACGGGCTTATTTCAGTGAAATTATAATTTCACTAGACTCACGCAGTGATATTGCAAGGCAGCAATAAGTTGACAATTTCACTGCCGTTAGATTGTCAGACGGTCGATGATTGGTCCGGTTTCAAATTGACAATTTTGAAATCATAGAGTTACAAAATAATAGACAGGTTTCTGGAAATCACAAGCTTTATTGCAAGGATGTCTAATATCGCAGTTTTATCTTAATGTAACTCACAATAAGTTAGATTGGTTTTTAGGGTTCCGTACCCGAACTCTCTGTCTGTATTTCCTACCCTTATCTTTGGTACCGTAATAGGTAGCTAGTTGACATTTTGACAGAATATTTTTCATGTGGGACACTGCAAATTAGATATTAATAACAAAATTAGGGGTGATTTTATAATTTATGCTCTATCACAAAAATGGTAATACTACAAGCGTCAAACTTGGTGTAGATCTAGAGCTTTATAGTATAACAACAAATAATAAAAAACAGCCAAGTGCGAGTCGGACTTATGCATGAGCGTACACACAACCATATATTTTTAATTGTATGGCGGTACGGAAACCTCAGTGCGCGAGTCCGACTAGCATTCGGCAGATTTTTTGTTTTATCAGTCTGGTCACTGTAATATTTTCTTAGCTCTATGTTGAATTCCTAAGCATATGGCGGTTAAAGAAGAGTTGACCAATCAAAACGCACGAAGTCTCCCACTACAAACTTGACTCATAATATACCTAGGGTTATTATAAAATCACTACAGCGTTCTCGTGACATTACAATAACACTAAAATAAGTCCGTGAAATTGTAAGTAATGGAGGCGATTGATAATAATCTGGGTAATTGTAATTTCACTAGGGTAATTATAATATCACTGGTTTGACAATATCCCCGCGACATATACATATTAGTCAACTTTTGTACAATATCTTTTGATACCCTAAGACTTGTGTACAATGCTCCAGGTCACATCGACGTCGAGACTCGAGACTTGTGCACCCGCTACACGAACGACGTGATCGCCTCCTGCGCCTTCGGGTTGAAGGTCAACTCTCATGTTGAGGAGACGAACGAGTTCTACGTCAAGGGCTACGACTTAACTACCCCTAACTTCTGGGTAAAACTGAGGGTCTTCGGCTTCGCTTTTGTTCCTGTATTCATGAATGTAAGACTAATTCATAAATTTCTGATAAATTATCACAAATTTAAAACCAACAAACTATTTATGAATGGGTAGTATTTAAACGTAAAGAAAAAGAATCGCTTTTTTCATGCAAAAAATATTCAAATCACCAGCAAATTACTAACTACACAGCAAAATATTTACCTCAAAATATAACAATTATGGCTTCAATTTATATTCGTGGCGCACCTCTATTTATCTTTATGTACAGCATTTTAATAAATGCACAGCTAATAATGACGCGCACATCAAAACTATCACATCATTATTATTTTAAATTATGCATCTGTTTTAATGAAACGTACATCAGTGTATCAAAGGAAACGGCATTTTATTTAACATAATCATCAATTTATTTATTTATTAGCACAAAATGAGGGAAGGGATTTCCAAAATATTGAATTAAGGGGGGGAGGGGGTGGGAAAGGGGGGAGAGGGTTTTCAGGATCCCTCCCCCTGTGAAGGGCGAGGTACGGAAAATAATAGTATTTGAGAAAATTAAAAAACAAGTTTTGAGGTTATGTTGACGTAGAACGACCTATTTAGCCAACTGTTTTCGAGTTTTGGGACCAAAATCACTTCCGCAAAAGCTCCGGTGCTACGAAGTAGCTACGACTCCACCGTGTACCTCGTCGCTAAGCATCCTTGCTCACTAAGCATCCGGCTTTTTATATTTCACTTTAGTTGTAGTAACCACAAGACTGCCTAGTTTCGCGGTGCTCTGAGTCGGTTTTGGTAAAGATTCGACCTATTTTTGGTTTTTTGATCCGTTTTGGTTCGACCAAATTTGATTTTTCTAACCTGACAAAACGCGAAACGAAATTTTAAATTTTCGCGCTACCCTATTTGAAATAAAGCGGGACCATATTTTTGGCCTACATTTTTGAAAATAAATGCATAAAATAGCTCTTTACCTATAGATTACAGGTAAATCTATAATAATAACAAGTTGTATAAAATAACATAGGAAAATATTAATTTTGTTTTTAGCATTAGTCCCTCAACCAGTCAACTGGCGCTCCATCTGACTGACTTTCGACTGACTCTGACTTTCGTTCGACTTATGTATGTTAGAACACTTTGTATGAAAATCTTCCTACTTCATTGTACGGAACCCTCTCAACGCGAGTTAAGGCGCTGGGCATAGTGAATATGCCCGCGCGCAAAAAAAATGCACAAAAACGATTCCTGTATCAAATACACAAAAAAAAACGAAAATGTTCACATTCAAACCCTAGAATTAGGTGAGAGCTATCTAAAACAGCCAGTTTTGTGTTGATACCCATAACAGATTGCAAGATATTTTGTTTGAAAAAAAGTGCGCCGCCTATTTTTCTTCATCAAAAATATCATCAAAACTTTTATGAATGTCAACACGAAACTGGCTGTTTTAGATAGGTCTCGCCTAATAGGGTTTTTTCCTTTAGTTATAATAAAAATTCTAGATGGCGCTGTATTTTAGTAAGAATAAATGTCAAACTAGATCACAGATAACCAAAAAGAAAGCCAGATAAGTCTGCGCGCGTCGGGTGGCGTACCGTGGCGTCGGGTGGTATTTAAGTTGCGATGGAAAATAATCACCCGACCAACCGCTTCACCTGACCCCTAATAATCCTTATTTTCTTGCAATTTCTGTTGTATTATGTTACCGGCCAAACCCGATTTCATGATAAACTAGTTTCGCCTTGGCCAAACCAGTCTAACCTAAGCTCGTATGAACGAACCAGTATAGCCTAGGCCAAACTAGTCTAGCCGAAGCTCGTATGGATAAACCGGTATTTCCTAGGCCAAACTAGTCTAGCCAAAGCTCGTATGGAGAAACCAGTTTAGCCTAGACCAATCCAGTCTGGCCTAGCAAGAATATTGTACGCTCCAGGATAAACTAGTATGGCCTAGCCCGAGCTGATATTGACGAACGATTAGGTATGAATGTTACCATATCTCGTAAACTAAGAGGTTTAGCGCAAAAATAACGAAATTTTCGAACCCCTTAAGAACCCCGAAACCAGGCCTTTTACTTTTATAGGTGTTCTAAAAACCGACATAAAGGGTGTTAAACATACAGGGTATTCCTGGAAGTGTGACGGACAGTCGAAAAAGATTTAAAACAAAGGTTAGGTCAGTAGCCAGGATTGGCCTAGGCTAAACTGGTTTCTCCATTCAACCCAAAACACAACACTTCCCATACATGACTTGTACAAGATGTACAAAAGCACTTATAATTTATAGGTAGGTATTATTTTAATGAAAATCCGTGGACGGATACACTTGTGAATTTGTGAAACAAAAATTACGAGCAAGAGCAAGCAAGCGGCGCGCGGCGGGGTAGTTATCTGTGAAAAAACCTCGGCACAGACCAATAGACAGTCTGTGGACTAGACAGACTTTGACATTTTTTCCGGCTAAACTCCATTTTCTATGGTGAGAAGAATAGCGCCATCTAGAGACGTCTTCATCTCTGTAATTTAAGAGTTATCCTCTTGTCGGTGCAGCATTCTCCATGCACTTCGATCACAGGCCAGTTCCTTTGCAGCCTGGTACGTCACGACATCCACCTTCTCTTTAATTTGGTCAAAGTAGCTTCTCCGTGGCCTTCCTCTACCTCTCTTTCCTTCTATCTTTCCTTCTATTATGTTGGTTATGAATTTGTCGTGACGTAGCAAGTGGCCTAGCATCTTTCCTCTTCTGCATTCTATTGTCTTCATCAACGTTCTCCTCTCCCCTACTCTTTCCAGGACTTGCTCATTTGACACTCTTTCCGTCCAAGATATCCTCTCCATTCTCCTCCAACACCACATCTCGAAAGCTTCCAGCCTTTCCCGTTCCCTCTGTGTCATTGTCCATGTTTCGCACCCATAAAGTGCCATGGGCCATACATAGGAAAGAATAAGTCTCTTTCTGATGGTCTTTGATATATTTTTAGATTTTAATATATATCCTTTTTTGTGGAAAGCTTGTTTCGCCATTGCAATTCTAGCTTTGATATCTGCGGTGCATCTGGAGTCTTCGGTTATTATACTGCCTAGGTATTTAAAAGATTTAACTTGCTGTATAGGAGTGTCGTTAATTTTGATGTTAGCTATGGGAGGGGTCGGTTTCTTAGATGTAATTAGAACTTTTGTTTTATTTATATTTATTTTCAGACTGTGTTCCTTGAATATGGTATCCATAGTATTAAGTAGTGTTTCTAGATCACTGGTGTTATCGGCAACAGCTGCAATGTCATCCGCAAATCTGATAAAGACCACTCTTTCTCCATTAAATACGACTCCCTCAGCTGTTTCTTCCAGTATTTTATTAATAGCTGTTTCTATAAATATATTGAAAAGTAGTGGTGACAGTGAGCATCCCTGGCGAACTCCTTGTCTGATCTTGGCTTTTCCTTTTTCTTCTCCAATTTCTATTATTGTTTCTTGGTTCTTGTAGAGCTCGTATATTATCTTCCTATCTCTGTAGTCCAGATCAGCGTCTTTTAAGCTCTTCATCATCATTTTCCAATCAACTTTGTCAAACGCTTTCTCTAAATCTATAAAAGCTATGTTTGTGTCTAGTCCTAGGTCCATTCTTCGGTCTATCAATAGTCTTAAGGCTAGGACGGCTTCTCTTGTTCCTCTCTTTTGTCTGAATCCGTATTGGTCGTCTCCTAGGCAGAATTCAGTTTTGCTTCTTATTCTGTTTTGAATTATTTTAAGTACTATTTTAGAGGCCTGAGAAATGAGGCTTAGGGTCCTATGCTCTTCACATTTTAAAGTGTTAGGTTTCTTGGGCAGGGCTATTATTTTAGTGATGTTGAAGTCTGTTGGTGTTGTTCCAGCTTCGTAGATGGATTTCACAATTTGAAATATTTCGTCAATAATAGGTTTATTAGCGTGTTTAATTAACTCTATTAAGATTCTATCTTCTCCTCCTGCCTTCCCATTTTGAATGCCCTGTAGCGCATAATCGAATTCTTCTCTGATTATGTCTGGTCCTAGTTTGTCTGGATCTACGTCTTGTTCGTACTCTATATCGTCTTCAGATAGTCCATCTCCTTCATAGAGTGTTTCAATATATCTCGTCCATCTTTCTAGTATATCTTTGTTGTTTATTAGGATACGTCCTTGTTCATTTAGGATCGCAGTGCTTCTAGTACATTTAGGTTTTTCCATATTTCTTATTATGTTATAAGCTTTATCAATTTTACCTCTCTTCATGTATTCTTCTATACCTTTACAGCATTTCTCAATGTCTTGTTCTTTACATTTTCTGCATTCCAGTGTTATTTTATTTGTCAAAATTTTGTATTCAGTCATGCTTTCGTCGTCTGTTTTCGTGCGGAGTTTCCTTCTCTTAAGCATTAACTCTATTATGTCTTCACTAAGCCATTTCTTGCGTGGTACTATTTTTTCTTTCTCCAGATTTTCTTCAGCACTAGTTCGTATAATATCTCTCATATTCGTCCACCTCTCTTCAATACTATATTTATTATTATCTAGGTTCTTGTTTTTATACTCTTCTAACTTATATCCTAGATTATTACTATATTGCACTCGTTGCTTACTTGAGACATCTTTTAACTTAGTGAGATCAATTTTCTTTGGCTTTGCGATTCTTTTACCTCTTTTTGGTTCTATATTAAATTTGCCCAGTAGTAGATTGTGATCTGTGTTAAGGTCAGCCCCTGGGTATGGGTATCTGGGTATCTGTGAAAAAACCTCGGCACAGACCAATAGACAGTCTGTGGACTAGACAGACTTTGACATTTTTTCCGGCTAAACTCCATTTTCTATGGTGAGAAGAATAGCGCCATCTAGAGACGTCTTCATAAACAACAAAAAAAAAAAACCCGAAAAAAGCCTATTCTAGGGTTTGATATGTGAAAATTTTCGATTTTTTTAGTGTATTTGATACAGGACTCGATTTTGTGCATTTTTCTTGGCGCGCGGGCTATTCACTATGTACAGCGCCTTAAACTCGCATTGTCCGGTTTTTTTGTAATAATAATTGTTAAATTTGCTGAGCAGGTGTTCTAAAATTTTACGACAAATATGATGAACAAGCTTTGAGATGCTTTGCTTTGCTTTTCTTGCTTTGCTTTGCTTTGCTTGCTTTGCTTTGCTTAATATGTTACACGGATAGTTATTTTGCTATGAGTGTAAGTAATATGATGTACGCTCGGGTTAATTTGCTGTGCAGTTAGTATTTATGCTGTGAAGGAATAAATTGCCGTACATTAGAGGAAAAATGCATATGTAGTGTTGATGTACGTTTTCAAATTATCTGCAGTACTAGTTTTGTTAATCAATTAGTTTATTTTTTGAGCAATAATTTATTTGATGTAAAAAAGGACATAATTGATGGACACAAATTGATGGGTTATCATTTAATTGCTGTGCAATTAATAATATCCCTTTATGAACTGTCATAGAAGAAAGGAAGTCGCAGCGCATAAGCCTAACGTTTAGTAGATTTTCTGCATTTTCTTTAACAAGACCAAACAGAAAATAAGAACTCAAACAAACAAAATATAGTTAGCACTAGCAAGGTGCTAGACCTTCGTTTTAGATATTGATCTGCAGCTGTAGAAACAAAAAAAGTTTTCTGCACATTTCAGATGCTCAAATTATGTATGTTGAGGAAGTCAACGCAAGACTACTTTAGAGCACTGGTGTCAAAAGTGATGAGCTACAGGGCTGAAAGTAACGTTATCAGACCAGACTTGATCCATCTTCTCATGGAGGCGAAGAAAGGTTTGTCTTGAAACAACGATAAGTTTATTATTACCTGTCTTTTCTCGACAAACTTGACCAGTGACTTTGAAGCCTTTAATTAATCCACTGTGCTGTGTGTGAGTGCTATGACTTTATTTTAAACGTTTAGAAAAATTTCACAAATAAAACGATAATCTTCTCTTCTCTATCTCTCATAGTATAAAATAAAGTCACTTTCCTCATTTGTTTGTATTTATATCTGCTAACTCCTGTTATGTACATAACGGATTTTGATGTGGTTTTCACCAGATATTGTTTTACGGATGATTTAATAATAGGGGTAGGTACTTTTTTTCATTCGTGCGAAGCCGCGGAGGGTCGCTAGTGTCTAATAAAACTTTGTAATTATAGCGTGGGCCTATTTCATTCTTATTTGTATTCAGGAAATTTATCACATGACTACGACCACACCGAAGAAGATTCAGAGTTCATCACCGTGAAGGAATCTGACATCGGGCTCAACAATGTTACGACAAGTAAGTATTTAATACAACACAACCTTGTCCGTATTATTATATCAATTCTTGAGTAAAGATGCACTCTTTCTTACTAAACTCTAATTTTTAAATCGAGTCCACGGAATGACAGTTGTTACAAAGGCTTTATCTGTCAGTACCATACTAGCACCTGTCATTCCGTGGACTCAAATTAAAAATTAGAGTTTACATTATGATCTAATCGTCCCCAGCTTGGTCTGACGACCACCTGACAGCTCAAGCAATGTTATTCTTCATGGCTGGATTCGAAACAGTATCCAGTGTTTAATAATTTACGAACGCACCCGCGCGGCCATCTTGATTTTGTTTTTTTTTTTTATTCAGACTTCATTCTGTTTCATCGTCGATAGCAAACATGTAATTTTTTCAATATTATAATCTACAATAAACCTAATTTAAAATAGTAACAAGTGCAGTTATTCCACCATATAATTTGGTCACATCGAGCCAAACACAAGAACCAAAGCGGCCGACAATTTGGGCCGACAATACGCTCACAAGAAACTGACGCTGACGCTGTGCGCTGACGCCGACGCGTGCCATACAACAAGGCCGCCATTTTCCACGGCCATTTCATCGTTTGTGCAGTAAAATAAGCACCACAAGAACAAGCCCTCAAGCCCACGAGGGGCCGACGTGTACGAGTATACAATCCGTTGAATGTCTAAAGTTCAAACTATATAAGCTGTGCTGTTGCAATTTCTGTGCAAACAACCCCAAGAATAAAAAGCCCACGAGGGGCCGACGTGTACGAGTATACAAGCCGTTGGATGTCTAAAGTCCAAACTATGAAAGCTGTGCTGTTGCAATTTCTGTGCAAACAATACTTCACGCTGCCGCTTATACAGCCGCTGCATCTGTAATGCAGACTATAAAAGCTAAGTTTCGTTGCATTTTCTTTGCAAACTATATTGTAAGCCGTTGAATGTCTAAATTCAAACTATAATAGCTGTTCTGTTGCATTTTTCTTTGCAAACTATACTTACATTCAGCCGCTGCATTTCTAATGCAGACTATAAAAAGCTATTTTCTGTTGCATTTTTCTTTGCAAACTATATTGTAAGCCGTTGCATTTCCAATGCAAACTATACATGCTAAGTTCTGTTGCATTTTCCTTTGCAAACTATAATACTAACGATAAAAGTTTACTTTGTTGCATTTCCTTGTGCAAACTATATTCAAAGCTATATTTTTTGTTGCATTTCTTCTTGCAAACTATAAAAACAACACATAAGAGCTATATTTCGTTGCATTTGCTAATGCAAACTATAAACTATCTAACATTTTCTGTTGTGCTATTTAGTGCAAACTATAACTAACCCATAAGCTATGCTTTGTTGCATTTTTTTGTGCGAACTATAACTCTTTCCTATATTTTGTTGCCGCTAGTGCAAACTATAATCTAATTTTGTTGCTTTATTTAGGAAGCAAACTATAACAGGTCAATGACCTTAAGGTAACAACCTTTGTTGCATTTTCCTAGATATTGCAAACTATAACAATAACCTACAGGTAGGTAACTAAACAATACTTGTTGCTTTGTCTAAGTAGCAAACTATAACAGGTTAATAACCTTTAATTTCACAATATTTGTTGCATTTACCTAGACACTGCAAACTATAATTAGTATTCTATACCTAAATTACTAAAAACTGTACAATACTGTTGCACTCATCTATTGCAAACTATATTTTCTTGATAAAGTCTATAATAATCTGTCGCCATGAGTCCCAAGGACAACCTTGTTCGTGCAAGAGCTTCTCACAAAGCTAAAGTAACAATATTTACAAACTATTTAGAGAATCTCAAAAGTAGAGCCCTCAGCTCAATTGAGGCAATTGATCTCAGCAACAGATTAACAAAATTAGAAGAACTTTATGTTCTATATGATGATGTCCAAACTCAATTGGAATCCATCTCTGAAATTCCAGCGAACGAGTACCAAGAGCGGGAAACATTCGAGTCTACATACTTCCTCGTGATCGCTAGTGCCCGAGACCTGTTGGTGAGGAACAAGGATGATGCCGCTGCGAGCAATGACAGCGCTTCTCGGTCAGGTACCGTTCTTACAAAAGGTACGCCAAATTTAAAGTTACCAACAATACATCTGCCTACCTTCTCAGGTCACTATCGGGACTGGCTTGAATTTTCCGACACATTCCAATCTTTGGTACATCTAAACGAAAGCATACCAGAAATTAGTAAATTCCATTACTTAAAAGCTGCATTAACAGGGAGTGCCTCAGAGGTAATAGCTTCTTTGGAGCTGTCAACCACAAATTATTCCATAGCTTGGAAAGCATTATGTGAGAGGTATCAAAACAATAAACTACTTGTCCATAATCACTTAAACGCACTGTTTAATATTGAGAATGTATCGAAGGAGTCATCCGGTGCATTGCGTGGTGTAGTTGACACAATTAACAAAAACCTACGTGCCCTTAAGGCACTAAAGCTTCCCACAGAACACTGGGACATGTTGCTGATTCACATGGTGTCCAATAAACTTGATTTGTCCACTATTCGTGCTTGGGAAGATCATCGCAATACCATACAGGGTTTTCCCACGCTAACAAGTTTCACAGACTTCCTGAAAAACCGTGCAGACTTATTGGAGACCATGGAAGAAGCACATCCCAAACGCAAACAACACACAGACGTCCCCCATGTACGTCCAAAATCATTTGTGGTTAACCCACCAAATCAAGTAGTCTATACTTGCCCATATTGCAAAGGGAATCATTCTATATACCTATGCCAATCTTTCAGGGCTCTGCCTATCGAGTCTAGGATTGACAAGGTCAAACAAATGAAACTCTGTATCAATTGTCTACGGCCTGGACATTTGGTAACTAAATGTAGATTAGGTCCTTGCAGAATATGCTCCAAATGGCATAATTCTATGCTGCATAAGAATGGTCCACGCACCATCCACACACCAGCTGCGCCTAAAGACAACTGTGTTGTGCTTGCTACAGATGAAGAAGAAGAAGAATCAAATGCGTGCGGTTCTTATGACAAAAATCAAACACAAAACTTAGAAAACATACAAACACAAAATACAAACATTACACTTTCATCCATCCATCCTGGATTTGTCCTTCTGTCCACAGCTCTCATTGACATTGCTGACAGAGACGGAAACAAACACACAGTGCGCGCGCTGCTCGATAATGGCAGCACATCATGCTTTATGACAGAAAGCCTGTCCAAAAAACTTAACCTACCGGTCCAGCCAACGTGCACCGCAGTAGAAGGGTTGAATTGTCAACCCACAAAATTAACAAAGCAAAGCGAAATAACTATATCGTCGCGTACAGAATCATATACAACAAACGTAAGCTGCTTCATTGTGCCACAAATCACACAGCTTACACCTGATAGAAATATTGACTATAAATCACTAAACATTCCAAAAGACATTGGTCTAGCCGACCCAACTTTTTACTTGTCATCTCCAGTTGACATCTTACTCAGCGCAAGCATTTTCTGGGAAGTTCTTGGATCAAACCGAATTGCCCTCGGCAAGAACAAACCCACATTGAATCAAACTAAATTCGGTTGGCTAGTCTCAGGCTCAATACATTCAACAGAAAACTCAAACAATCATCGACACAATAATACAGTCCACTGTAATTTTTTACACGATACTGAGCTACGACAAAACCATAATAGATCTTATGAGCTTGAAACAATAGCTGCTCCTCAATCCCATACAAGGGGTGAGCACAAATGTAAACTCAGTTTTCAAAAAACGATAAAACGTCAATCAGAAGGTATATTCCTAGTGAATATTCCATCTAACCATTTACCTAGTGCCTTAGGTGAGTCACACAAACAAGAGAATTCGCGATTCTTGAACCTCGAGCGTAGATACAATCGCAATGCAGTATTTAAAGAACGATATAAATAATACATAAATATCCTGAGCTGTTTTCTATATTCAACGTCACAAAGTACCTAATTAGAAAAGGGTCTGTTTCATACACATTTATAAATGGCGTTATAATAGTTCACGAATGTTGGAAAATATTCCAAAGAACATTTGCAATAAAAAACAATTAAAAATAATAACTTGTAATAAAAATTAAAAATACAAACCATAAACAAATTGCTTAATTTTCAACCCATTCGTTGACAATGATTATTTTATGTAAGTTAGATAACACCATCTATCATAAATTCATAACTCACCTCACAAACTTAATTACAGAATACTTACTATGATAGGGCCAGCACTTACTGGCTACAATAATGGTTTCGACATACATATTTTATTATAAATTAATCATTTCTAAATAAATCATTTCAACTGTAAATTTTTCACAACATCGCTTACACACTGACTCTACATTACACAGCTTTCAGGTATGCTAGGCCAGTCTTGATAGCTGATAGGAAGGGTAGAGTATACCGGCTTAATAAAGTCGTATTTTTGCGTTTTGTATTTTTTGGCTGTAAGAGCAGTACATAATATCAAACTCTTCACTGAGCTAAGCTCTGAGGTTTCCATTGCCTCCTTAAACTGATTAATTGCTCGCAGAGGTAAGCCTACCAACTAGTTCTCGGACAACGGCAAACATTTTATTGGCGCGTAAAACAATTTATAAAATTTTCTAAAGTCAAATAATTTTGTTCTGAGTTTATTTGCGTCAAACATTTCAATCAATTTCACATTTTTTTTGGCTAAATCTTCTGTAAATTCTATAAAAGCTCATTTGAGCGCATTTTGTCACTAGCCCATCTCACTTACGAAGAGATGACCACTGTATTCGTTGACATTGAAGGAATATTAATTTAAGACCTTTGAAACCATTGTCTTCTAACCGTAGGGACCTTGTACCATTAACCCATTCCCATTTATCTTTGGAACGAAAAATAACAACGTTACCTACTCCACTGATGGACGAGAAAACGCCATTACACATCATATCGCTATATGAAAGAAAAAGAGCACTGACTGCGCACTTCTGGACCAGATACTACTCTCGGAGCTCCAGAAAAGAACTAAATGGCGTCCAGATAACGGACAACTTCACATCGGTGACATGCTGTCAATCAATCGATCAAATATGACGAACGAAGAAAGGATCTCCCGCCTGCACCCGGGCTCTGATGACATCGCCCACGTCGCTGACGTACTTACTTCATCCGGGACCATCCGCCGAGTCTACAACCGACTTTGTCTACTACCAAAATTTATTGATTTGGAACACGAAACTGTTCCAACGCCGGGACTATGTTTAATAATTTACGAACGCACCCGCGCGGCCATCTTGATTTTGTTTTTTTTTTTTATTCAGACTTCATTCTGTTTCATCGTCGATAGCAAACATGTAATTTTTTCAATATTATAATCTACAATAAACCTAATTTAAAATAGTAACAAGTGCAGTTATTCCACCATCCAGTGTCATTACCTTTCTATTAAACGAACTGGCTTGTAACCCGGAGATACAAAATAAACTGGTCGGCGAAATTCTTGAGACTGACGTAAAGAATGGTGGAAAGTTTGACTTCAGTAGTATCCAGCAGATGACTTACTTGGACATGGTTGTGTCTGGTAAGTTTATGACTATCTTCTATACCTACTTAAAATAAAACTCTAGCGAAGTCAATTCTGTACATTGAATATTTTTAGAAAAAAACTAGCAAGGGTTACTAAGTAATCTAGGTATACTGAATACAAAAATGCAAAAAAATCGGTTTATGTCTGTCTGTCTGTCTGTCTGTCTATCTGTCTGTCTGTGTGTTACCTCATCACGCGAATACCGCTGAATAGTTTTCAGTCAAATTTAGGACCGTTATAATTCCTGGTTCTGGGCATAATCTAGGCTATCCGATGTTCAGAATACATTGCGGGTTACAATTTTAACTTCGTTTTTTGTAAGAAATATTCATAATTTTGATATGGCTTCTTGAGATGATATGTTAATAACGTGATACTGAACACATTTCTGAAAAAAAAACAGAAAAAAAAGTCCGACTTGGAACCTCATTATCTCGGAAACCGTTGATTTCCTAGGCATAGTTCCTTGGGCAAAAATGTTTGTTATGATGAGGACTATACAAGGTGTTAAAAGACAGACCCGAAACCCACGCATACTAGACACCATAACAAACTACTTTTTTGATAAAATTGCTGGGAAATGATTTTGGTTCTTTAGGTTACAATTTTGAAAAATATTTTATCACGCAATGGACGTGTAATGCACAGAAGTCATATTGCGCAAGCGTAGGTATAAATTTATGTTACTTAAGCTTGAAGTGCCGATGTTTAGAATACATTGCGGGTTCCAATTTGAACGTCGTTTTTTGTAAGAAATATTCATAATTTTGATATGGCTTCTTAAGAAGATATGTTAAGAACTAGAAACTAAATACATTTCGGCAAAAAAAAAAAGTTTTGAAAAGTCGGACTTTGAACCTCATTATCTAGGAAGCCGTTGATTTCCCAGGCATAGTTCGTTGAGCAAAAATGTTCATTATGATGAGGACAATACGTGGTGTCCCGCTTTGTTGGTGGTCTTTTAACACCCTGAATGTGGTCTCCCACTTTGTTGGCGGTCTTTTAAGGCTCCGTATAAGGCTAACTAGCGCCACCAATGTTGAAAAAATCATATCTTCCTTTAGAAGAAGTTTCTGACAAAATCCTAAGATGAGCCCATGCGCCATGCTTTTCTAGATTTTTAAGTGTAGGTACCCAACTCAATTTCTATATCGATAACCGCCAAAAACGGCCGTTTTTGGCGGTTATCGACAATTTTTTAGCTTAAAAGTAAATTTCGAAGCGGGTATATACACTTAAAAATCTAGAAAAGCATGGCGCATAGGCTCATCTTAGGATTTTGTCAGAAACTTCTTCTGAAGGAAGATATGATTTTTTCAACATTGGTGGCGCTAGTTAGCCTTATACGGAGCCTTTAACACCGCTCGGTATTCAATACAAGCACTCGCCGCAAACAATAATTTTGCATTCTTGCATAACAAATAACTATTGTTTACCTTTGAGCGGGATAGACAGAGTTATTAGCCGTATGCTTTGCTTGCTGGCTTAGTATGAGAATTAGTAAGACCTTATCTATGGGCTTATAACTTTATCTATCCCACTTTACGTCGAGGGAGATACATATAAACCCCTTTACTTCATAAGCAATTCTTATGCTAAGCTTCCTGGTATCTTTTCACGGGCGATACCTTAATGTAAACAATACATATTTACTATCAAATTTATAAATGTATTGTTTAGATTAGGGTTTTTATTATATTTTATTATATTGCTTTCTTTTGAGCCCTGCTACTGCAAGTTAAATTAAAATACACCCGACATTTTAGCTTCAAATAAGCATAATCAAAATTGGTTCAGCTATTTATTAAATATTATTTAATAAATAGCTGAACCAATTTTGACAAAACATAACTAAGAACATTCGCTAGAAAACCTGCTTTCGAATTAAAAAAAAACCTAAAGCTTCCAAATTGTTCACCCATTTAAGAGCTACGGTGCCACATACAGACACATCCTCATAAACACTTACCTATACAGACACACTCACAAAGCTGTCAAATTTATAACACCCCTCTTTTTTGGTCGGGGGTTAAAAAAAACCTTCCTTTTGTGTTTTCCTCCACAGTCGAATTTAAATTAAATGTCAAATGTGTAAAAACGCATACGAAGTCGCGGGCACAACTAGTCTACAATAAATAGGAAGAGCCCAAGAGATTTCATTTATAACTTAACCGTTAACTTTTACTAGATTTGCCACTCCCGAATAACCACTGAGGACAGAAAATTAATAACAAAATGGCCGTCGGCATTGTTTTGTATTAAACGATTTAATTTTTTCCCTTCCTGTACCACGGACAGGTCCAAATTTTTTGTCTTATTTTACTTTCTTTCGTAGGCCTATTGAGATGTTTATCGATACGGTCAATGACATGATACGGTAAACTATTTGTAATGACATATCTCGATATTTTCAGAGACTTTGCGAAAATGGATACCCACAGCTGTATTGGAAAGGGTGTGCGTTAAGGACTACAACCTTGGGAGAGCCAATAGCCAGTCTACAGAGGATTACATTGTACGTTTACTCTTTACTCCTCAACTTTACTCCTCAAATGGTTATTGTGTGTTTATTTGTTTCCTTAAGGTCATTTGGTTTGGTCAAGAGGCAAAAAGGTTGTGAGGTCGTCCCGCCATCTCCGTTTCGGCCTTTTCGTTTCGGTTTCGGACAACGGGTGCACCAGCACCTCCACCACATTGCCCCCAACTACGACCGGCCAGTAAGGACGTCCGTACCCACGGGAGCTCCTCGAGCTGCAAGACTCCAGCAGTTCGGAGCACCACTGACCACCTCGCAAAGGACTGCACACCCAAGACCCGGGGGCTGATGCCTCCGGAGAAGACGCACGGGATAAGAGTGCCAACTCACAACCCGTACTTACTACTGCGCGGCCAAGCGGCAGTAGCAGACGACCACTGATGATGATGTTTCGGTCTGCCGTGGCGCCGGTCCAGTCGGTGACGATTTTCGCCTACCTATCTGGACCCATGCAGCAAACGTGGCCGGCCCAGTTCCACTTCAATTTTGCGGTTGCAGCTCCAAACATCATTGATTTGCATTTTGGCGTGTGGTTCCGGACCCGTTGAATCCGTTTTACACCTAATAATTATGCTGCCTCCATCGCACGTTGGCAAACTTTGAGTTTGGACTTCTGACTTTCAATCAAAGACCAGGTTTGAGCACCGTAGGTTAGGATGGATAGGATACACATGTCGACGAGTTTGCGCTTCAAGATTCAAGGTTGATCTCACAACCTTTTTGCCGGAGTGGCAAGATTTGGCCAACAACAGAGAGGAGTGGAAGAAAAAAGGGAAGGGCTTTGCCCAGCAGTGGGACACCGTGGAGGCTACATAAAAAATAAAATCCTTGAATCCTTGATTCCTTGAATTTTCTTGGTTTTGGGGCGTCTTAACTTCGCATGTCTTTTTTGTAGACTGGACCAAATTAATCTGAAAGTCTACCTCATCTTACACACAGGCAATTAAAAGAAAAACTCATATCACCCATATGTAATGTGTCTTGTTCTAAATTATTGTTCTTTAGATCCGCAAGGGCGAGTGCATCTGGTTGCCAGCGTTTGAGATCCACCGCGACCCGCAGTACTACCCCGACCCCGACAAGTTTGACCCCGAGCGCTTCTCCGAGGAGAATAAGCACAACATCAACCCTTTCACCTTCATGCCCTTCGGAGTGGGGCCCAGGAGTTGCATTGGTAAGACTGCAGAACATAAAACCTGTTTTTTAATACGACGCAAAACAATAAGGCAGTGTTACCATTATAATTGTTGGCAACCGACACCGCCTCTTTTCTTTTTGGCTTTAATTTAAATTTGAAATATTGGTAAAATTCTAGTGTTCCAAACAATTGTAAATAATTCAGTCAGTAAACGAGGATCACCAGAGCTGGGTTTCATTTTTGGTCGTCTTTTTCATTGGTGTCAGAAGTAATTTGAAGATGCAAACATGCCCATAATAACCAGAGCTCAGTCAAAAACCCAGCAAACAAACGAGTTAATAGTGAACCCAGTGCCAGTGCCTATTATCGAGGGTAGTGCTCCTATACCCAGTGACGGTGCCTCTATTTCCGGTGCCCTTGCACCCGGTGCCCATGCACCAGCATCGTCGAGCACACCTCAACTTATCGCTGCACACAGTTCGCCGCTCGTTCCTCACGACTCAGTACCGAAGTCGCTAGACCGCACCCTTGTGCGGCAATCACGTTCTACTAGCGAAGGTACCGCAGCGAAGTCACGCACTAAATCCAGCGTGCGCTCCACCAATACTGTGAAGGCGCAACAGCTTGCCACAAGATTGGAACATGCTAGGCGTGTGGCCCAAATCGACGAGGAGATCGAAGCTGACCGCGCCGCAGAGCGCGCCCAGCGCGCTGCACGTGAAAAAGCACTGGCGGATCTCGAGCTGCAGGCAGAACTAGCTGCCATTGCCAGCACTGCCTCCCGCAGCAGCTGCAGAGGAGATTACGTGGAAAAATGGTTAGTTGACTCTCATAAAAGTATTGTAGATTCAGAACATATTAATCCAGTGCAGACCCTTTGCAGGGAAACAAACCACGGCGCGGCCTATGGCCACGCCCATTTACTACCCGCTTCGCCAACACGTCCGTCGTTGCGCGATGCCGCGTTTACTACGTGTGAGGCCGGAGCTGCTTCCCGGTGCCCAATGCCCGGGCCTAAGCCTGCCGCAGCTCAAGCGTTCGCCCAGCCGCACTCTACAGCTCCCCCGTGCGGCGGCGGGCGCCTTTGTGAGAATGCTACGGACCGAAACACCACTTCACATTTACCTATGCTAGGCACACACCACTGTAGTGATGACTATTGTAATTTGAACAAAAATAAAACTAGCAATGAAGGTACACTAGACAATATAACTTTATTGGCGAACGCGATTGCAGACCTTGGCAAGAAGAAGATACGGGTGAGTGATATCCTTAAATTCACAGGCCGCGCGTTGGACTGGCTTCCTTTCAAGAGGGCCTTTGAGCAGTCCAAGGCTAGTTTTTCTCCGTGTGACAACATCAGCAGGCTTACTGCTGCCCTCCACGGTCCCGCGCACGAAGCCGTCGCCGTACTCCTCGCCTCTGCCGACAATCCGGAGCAAGTAATGGCTGCACTGGAAACCAGGTTCGCCCAGCCTGAGCACATAGTCCTCCAGCAGCTAGCTCTCGTCCGAGGTCTTCCAAGGCTCAACGCGTACGACGCCCCACGGGACCTCACTGTCTTCGCATGCCGAATCCGGAACTGTGTTGAGGTGATACGATTCCTCCATCAGCCCGAGTACCTCGCAGCTCCCGAACTGGTAAATACAGTCATCGGAAAACTGACTCCTCTCCTCAGAGCTAGGTGGGCTGACTTTGCAATGGCAAGAGTTGGCTCTGGCTTGTTCAAACTAGAGATTCTAGCGGCTTTTCTAGAGAACGAAGCTGATTTACAAATTAAATTTGGTTTTATTTCGCCAGAGTCGACAACTGTCAAAAGTCAACCTGTCAAGCCGGTCAAAGACAAAATATATTCTATTTCAGTCGACGAGGAACCAAAAAGTTCGCATACCTGTTTGTATTGCAACACAGATAAACACAACGTCAGCGATTGCCGTGAGTTCAAATCTCTTTCGTTGGACGAGCGCTGGCAATGGGTGCTAACAAACAAGGTTTGTCGAAAATGTTTGAGGAAAGGATCTCACCAATATAGTGGCTGCAGGAAAAGGTGCTCAGTAGAAGGCTGCACGGCCAAGAATCGGCACCATACACTTCTACACAGGTCTCAATCGGCTACAACAGCTCATGTGGAAGTACAGTCGAGCCCGTCAACCTCTTCAAGTTTGGAGGTACAGTCTACAATACAAATTCCCTGCACTAGTAACGACTCTGCTAACTTTGAAGATAAACAGCCATCAGCAATCGTAGCCCATAGCATTTCGCCTCCCAAATTATCCAGTCTCAAGCCACTTCTCAAAGTGATAGCGGTCACCATTACCGGGCCTCTATGTAGCATAGACACGTATGCCCTTCTCGACGATGGAAGCTCGGTAACCCTTTTAGACCAGTCAGTGGCGGACTTAGTGGGGGCCAAGGGCTCTACAAGTAAATTAAATATTGATTGTATTGGCGGTTTAACTAGACAATGTGAGGTAAGTTATGTTGACATTCAAGTCAAGGGCCGCCATAGTGCGGACACTTTCAACATAAGTGCGCGATCCATTTCAAATCTAGGTATAGCTAGTCAGTCGGCGCATTTAGATGATATTGTCCAGTATCGATATTTGTCAGACCTGGTGGACGAACTCTGTTACGACGTTGCTAAGCCGATGTTGCTGATAGGCACTGATAACTGGCAGGTGACGCTCCCCAAAGCCGTCCGCCGTGGGTCTCGTTGCCAGCCGGCAGCCGCCCACACACCCTTGGGATGGGTCTTGTTCGGCTACATATCGTATAGACCTAATGTAGAGGCATCCGTCAATCACGTCTCCATGGCTGGCGATGATGAATCTTCGCTAGATGTTCTTGTCAAAGATTACTTTAAATTGGATTCTATCGGAATAACGAAGGTGGATCACCGTAGTGCCACTGACGAACGTGCTTTACAGATCCTAGAAGATACAACCAAGCGTTTAGATTCGGGTAGATTCGAAACCGGGCTATTATGGCGAGATAATATTTCTTTTGTTCCTGAGAGCCGTGAGCTAGCTTCAGCCCGCTTTACTAGTCTCGAGCGCAAGATGGCTAAAGATAGCTCTTATGCAGACGCTTACAGACAAAACATACAAGGTATGATTAGTAAGGGCTATGCCGAGTTATGTGAAGGACCACCTTCAGGCCCTATGCCGTGGTACCTTCCTCATTTTGGAGTCGTACATCCACAGAAAAAGAAACTGCGTGTAGTCCATGACGCGGCAGCGAAGTGTGCTGGAGTGAGCCTCAACTCACTTCTTTTAACCGGTCCTGACCTACTTCAGCCATTGCTTTCTATAGCTATGAGATTTAGAGAACGTTTAGTTGCTCTATCAGGAGACATCAGAGAAATGTTTCCCCAAATCAAGATTAGACCTGAGGATAGAGATTCTCAGCGCTTCTTGTGGAGAGATAACCCAGACCTACCACTGCAAGAATATCGTATGTCCTCAATGATTTTTGGAGCAGTATCCAGTCCATGTACCGCACTATGGGTTAAGAACAAGAATGCCGGTCAATTTCTTCAAGAATACCCTGATGCTGTTCGATCCATCATTGAGGACCATTACATGGACGATTTCTTGGGCAGCTTTGACAGTAATGAAGAGGCGGCTAAGCGAGCCTCTGAGATATTAATGATTCACAAAGCGGGTTGTTTCGAAATGAGGTCTTGGGTTTCTAATCGCAAAGAGGCGTTGGCCTCGATTCCCTCAGATCTACGAGCAACTGATGTGTCCGAAGTGAGTTTAGGCCCAACCTCCCCTTCGCAAGTTCGTGTGCTAGGTATTACTTGGAGCATAAATGACGACAAACTCCACTTTATAAAGTGTCTACCAAAGCTTCCCACAAAGTTTTCTAAGCGCTGCGTTCTATCTTTATTGATGTCAATTTATGACCCTTTAGGGTTTTTAACCCCTATCATAATGAAGGGCCGTGTGCTATTCCAGAAAACATGGAAACTAGGAATTGATTGGGATAAGAGTTTACCTGACTCTGCGATACAGAACTGGAAAAGTTGGTTTTTCGAAATTCAAAATTTAGCTAACAGCTCTATTCCTAGATGTTATTTGAATAGCACCAGTCCCATTAATGATGTTCAGTTACATTTATTTGCGGACGCTAGTGAGCGAGCTTACGCCTGTGTTGCCTTTTGGCGTTTTACTTATGAAGACGGCAGCGTAAGCTTGTCTCTCATTGGGGGAAAGGGTCGCCTAGCGCCCCTTAAACCTGTATCAATCCCTAGATTAGAATTACAAGCGGGCCTTATCGCCGCTCGTTATAGCGTCTATATTACAGACGCACATACACGAAAACCTAATGCTACCTTTTATTGGACTGACTCCCTTACAGTCTTAAAATGGCTCCGTAGCGACACCTGCATGTTTAAAGCTTTCGTTTCGTTTCGTGTTGGAGAGATTGTTGAAACTACTAATGTTCGCGATTGGAGATATGTTCCTACAGCTCTAAACATCGCCGACGACGCTACTCGGGACAACGGGGAGTTTTCATTGTGTTCACGTTGGTTTACTGGCCCAGCCTTTCTTCTGCTACCTGAAAACCAGTGGCCCAGTGAACCAAAATGCAATGTTCCTCCGGTCACGGAAGAAATGAAAAAACTTTCTGATGCGACTGGAGCTTTAGTCGGTTATACGACGCAACTTCCAACCCTGTCACCGGTTGTCGCCAACCATCAGCGGTTTAGCAGCTGGTTGCGCCTTCTCAGGGCAACCGCTCGCGTTCATCAATCGGCTTACGTTTTTCGATCTCTGTTATTGCGAAATTCTAAAATATCTGATTCTTCGCGCGATCATTCCAACTTACGTTTGCTTAATGTTACAGATCTCAACGTTGCCGAGATCCATTTATTCAGACAGTCACAACTAGATTCATTCCCTGATGAACTCATTCGTGTTCAAGCAGCACGCCCCGTCTCGAACGATAGTAGACTTAAGAACATTTCACTTTTGTATGGAGAGGATAGGCTTATTCGGCTATCCGGACGCACCGCTGCTACGACGGCTATTGATTCTCACCCGATTGTGCTTGATGGCAAACACCCTATCACCAGACTGTTAATAAGCTTATACCATGTCAAGTTTGCGCATGGGAACCACGAGCTGGTGGTGAACGAGTTGCGCCAAAGGTACTTTATTCTTAGCCTGAGACCAGCCGTGCGAAGAATATCTCAGAGATGCCAAGTCTGCCAGAACCGTAAAACCAAGCCTGTAATTCCACCCACTGGAGATTTGCCAGAGGCTAGATTGGCGCATCACGAGCGTCCCTTTACCCACGTTGGTATAGACTACTTTGGGCCCTTAAACGTTTCCATATGCAGGCGGACTGCGAAGAGGTGGATTGCCCTTTTCACCTGCATGACGATTCGAGCAATTCACATTGAGATCGTTGATAATCTCACATCGGACTCTGCCTTGATGGCTTTACGGCGTTTCATAGCAAGAAGAGGCTGCCCATCCCACATTTACTCTGACAATGGAACATCTTTCGTTGGCACAGTCAAGATTCTTCCAGAACTTTTCAACTTCTGCGCGAATGAAAAGATCGTGTGGCACTTCACGCCGCCGTCCGCGCCCTTTATGGGTGGATGCTGGGAGCGTATGGTACGATCCGTCAAGAACGCTCTTTCAGTAACACTCAAAGACCGAACACTAAAAGAGGAGGTCCTACACACCCTCCTTCTAGAGGCCGAGTGCGTCGTTAACTCTAGACCACTCACGCATGTACCAGTCGACGAGGACTCGGACCACGCAATTACTCCTTTTTCCTTCCTCATTGGGAGCTCCAGTGGTGGCCCTCAGACGAAACTCTTTGATGACGCAGACTTGTATAAACGTGCACATTGGAGAAAGGCGCAGAGGCTTGCCGATCACTTCTGGCAGCGTTTTGTTAAGGAGTACCTGCCGCAGCTCGTCCCACGCAAAGAGATACCGAAATCAAGGCAGCTGAAAACTGGCGACCTGGTGTTTATAGCGGATGGAACTCTGCCTAGAAGCAGTTGGCCTCGTGGCCGAATAGCTGCGACCTATCCGGGCAAGGATGGGATTGTCAGGGTCGTAGATGTCGCTACGACGGGAGGAGGTGTGCTGCGACGTCCGTCGCGCAAGGTGGCGTTGCTGGTTGCCGGCCAATAGGTATTTGGTGCATCACACCGTCGGGGGCCATGTTGGCAACCGACACCGCCTCTTTTCTTTTTGGCTTTAATTTAAATTTGAAATATTGGTAAAATTCTAGTGTTCCAAACAATTGTAAATAATTCAGTCAGTAAACGAGGATCACCAGAGCTGGGTTTCATTTTTGGTCGTCTTTTTCAATAATAGTTATTTGTTATGCAAGAATGCAAAATTATTGTTTGCGGCGAGTGCTTGTATTCAGAAGCTCGAGACGTAAATAATATTGCATTCGTGCGAAACACAAAACTTTTCATCTCACAGAAGCGAGGAAATGATTTTGTTAGCCATGCGTGACAAACAATAGACATAGGGACCAACATAGAGGTTAGTGAAATGAGTTTCCTTTTTCTTCGCTTCTTCACAAAGGAGTATGTGGCGTTGCCTAGCAACGGGTTGTTGATTACAAATCGTGTCTTCTTGAAGTGTCATAAAATCAACAACCCGTTGCTGGGCAACGCTACAAGTTGAAGGAGTTCGTTATATTTTTTTTTATTAGGGCGTCGAGTTCAAATTTCAAAGCGCACAAATTTAATATGCAAAATGGTATAGAAAAGGATTTTCTACGATCGCATGTTTAAAATAACAGCGTACTTTCCGAGCATGGAAGATGAAAAATATACAATATAATATATGTGTAGTAGGTACCAGACAGCACGTCAGAGTGTACACTTTTGTTGTAAATTCACCCGTAACGTAACCGAGTAAAGTAATTTTTTTACAACTTGAGTATTTCGGTAAACAACAATGGCGTGTCTATAAAATTTGACATTCATAGGGTTGGGACAAACTGAATGAACAAGTTCTGATTAGCTATCTTATGACTGAATGAATGAATCGGGTCTAATGAGATACTTTCTAGGCCACGTTCTTTCGATATCTCATAGATGGCGGTAAAAGAACAGTGTAAAGAGTCTACTGATAGCATAGATATAATATTTTTTTATAGGCAAGGATCGAGATTAAGGTTTACACAAAAAAGTTTACAATGTAAGCCACTGTATTGGCGTTGACAGCCCAGTTGGACCACAGAGGGAAAAAAGGTTGGACTCGCCATTGTTAAGACGCAAGGTGTCACAATTAACGCCGCCAATGAAAAAAAAAAATCTTATCTTCTTTTTGGATGCGTTTTTAGCAAAAGACGCTCCTGCGATTTCTCAACGCGAGGCTTAACTAATTTTAGGACCTAAGGTTTCGATTCCAGATCCTAGAACTTAAGATACTTATAACTCTGTGTAAGCAGAAGTATATTTTTTGTTTTTTAGGTGGGGGGGGGGGGGGGGGCTCCGCCCCCTTAACCCCCCGTCTACTGTGCGCAGCTGGCCTTTGGTGGCCTTATAACTCTGTGTCTCTGTCTTTTTTTGGATTCCAGGATTGGATTTCCCACGAATGCAATCGATTCTCGCCAATAGTGGCCACTTTTGGCGAGAATTGATTGCATTCTTAAGTTCTAGGATCTGGAATCGAAACGTTAGGTCCTAAAATTAGTTAACTTGAAGTGCCGATGTTTAGAATACATTGCGGGTTGCAATTATAACGTCGTTTTTTGTAAGAAATATTCATAATTTTGATATGGCTTCTTGAGAAGGTATGTTAAGAACTAGATACTAAATGCATTTCTGAAAAAAAAAGTTTTGAAAAGTCCGACTTTGAACTTCATTATCTCGGAAACCGTTGATTTCCCAGGCATAGTTCCTCGGGCAAAAAAGTCCCTTACGATGAGGACATATTATTTTTATTTATTCTTGTCTACAAGTCAGACAACTTTTTTTGTCTGACTTGTAGACAAGAATAAATAATATGCTTTTGCACGTAAGATGGCTCTTTGTGTTATTTTTTTTCCTCTAAAACAATATACTGTGTGTTGAAAGCCCGCCAACAAAGCGGGAAACAATGTATTGTCCTCATCGGACTTTTTTGCCCGAGGAACTATGCCTGGGAAATCAACGGTTTCCGAGATAATGAAGTTCAAAGTCGGACTTTTCAAAACTTTTTTTTTGCAGAAATGCATTTAGTATCTAGTTCTTAACATACCTTCTCAAGAAGCCATATCAAAATTATGAATATTTCTTACAAAAAACGACGTTATAATTGCAACCCGCAATGTATTCTAAACATCGGCACTTCAAGCTTAAGTAACATAAACGGATACCTACGCTTGCGCAATATGACTTCTGTGCGTTACACGTCCATTGCGTGAAAAAATATTTTTCAAAATTATAATATAAAAAACCAAAATGATTTCCCAGCAATAATTTATCGAAAAAGTACTTTGTTTTGGGGCTAAGGTTTCGATTCTCGCCAAAAGTGGCCACTTTTGGCGAGAATCGATTGCATTCTTAAGTTCTAGGATCTGGAATCGAAACCTTAGGTCCTAAAATTAGTTAAGCCTCGCGTTAAGAAATCGCAGGATTCGCAGGAGCGTCTTTTGCTAAAAACGCATCCAAAAAGAAGATTAGATTTTTTTTTTTCATTGGCGGCTTTAGTTGTGAGTTTGTGACACCTTGCGTCTTAACAATGGCTAGTCCAACCTTTTTTCCCTCTGTGGTCCAACTGGGCTGTCAACGCCAATACAGTGGCTTACATTGTAAACTTTTTTGTGTAAACCTTAATGGCTCGATCTGTTCATATCCTTGCCTATAAAAAAATATGTATCTATGCTATCAGTAGACTCTACACTGTTCTTTTACCGCCATCTATGAGATATCGAAAGAACGTGGCCTAGAAAGTATCTCATTAAATTACTTTAGAAATGCTCTCGCATGGGGTGATTGTTGTTAAGAGACGTGCGATTGATATCATTAAATGCAATTTTCCACTGAGTGACCCCAGTTTAGGAAACCCAGTCTAGCTAGGTACCGGATACATATTTTGAAAGCAAATAAAACATTCCATTAACCACTAACATAATGTATGTAAAAGTCATCAATTTACTAGATTACTGCCCGATTTCACCAACTATACTTAATTTTTAAGAACTTCTTAACTTTTTAAAAAAGTCCTTAGCGTGATTCTTGCAAACAAAATTACGCTAAAAACTTCTTAAAAAGTTAAAGAAGTTCTTAAAAATTAAGTATAGTTGGTAAAATCGGGCATAACGGGCATATTTTAGTCTAGTCTTAATTAACAAAGTTTCAAACGAACTAAAGGAGCTCCACAAGGTATCACTAGCGACTTCAGTGAAAATAAAAATCGGTTTCTTAATCTCTAAATCAATCGGCTTTTTTCGCGTTTTTTTTTGTTGTTTATGAAGATGTCTCTAGATGGCGCTATCCATCTCACCATAGAAAGTGGAGTTTAGCCAGAATAAATGTCAAAGTCTGTCCACAGACCGTCTATTGTCTGTGCCGAGGTTTTTTCACAGATAACTAACCCCGCCGCGCGCCGCTTGCTCTTGCTCGTAATTTTTGTTTCACATATTCACAAGCGTATCCATCCACGGATTTTCATAAAAATAATACCTCTACTTAGAAATTATAAGTGCTTTTGTACTACTTGTACAAGCCATGTATGCAATGTTTGTGTTTTGGGTTGCCCAAATAAGGGCCTTCATAGGTTTCCTGAAAATGAAACTTTAAAACTGAAATGGATAGGTACAAGCTACAAAAGTTGATCGTCAACGTAAAATTGGATGGAACTTGAGCAAAGGTTCTTCCATTTGTCGTGAACATTTTAAACATAATACCCTGTATGTTTAACAACCTTTATGTCGGTTTTTAGAACACCTATAAAAGTAAAAGGCCTGGTTTCGGGGTTATTATGGGGTAAAAAAATTTCGTTATTTTTGCGCTAAACCTCTTAGTTTACGAGATATGGTAAAATTCATACCTAATCATTCGTCAGCTCGGTTCTTTCGTTCACTTATGCCCATCTCAGTAGGTATTAAAATGTCAAAACTAATCTGTGTGTTTTGTTAACCTGTGTACTGATATTATAAAGAATTACTATATTGGATAAAAATTACAAAAATAAGGACAAATAAGACCAGTTTTGTAAATAATTCAGTGCGTTAATACTTAAGGTAATGTTCAAAAGTTATTCTGGTTCTTTACGATTTGTGATTCCGTCGGTAATTCGGTATGCTGCGATTTGTGTTAAGTGATGTTTGTTTACATACTCAAGTATGACAACATCGACTTTAGAGTGCTAGCGTGTAAGGGTGGTCGTGCTATCGTAAGTACTACCAAATTGGTAGATTTTTTTTTTACCCATTAAAAATTTACTTGTGGACTGAAAACCTTTCTGAATCAAAGACATTAATATTTTATAGAAGAAAAATATTTAAAAAAACTAACGTAGCACACACTATAATTATGTATTTTCCCAAAGGAAAAATAGGATTATTTGTTTTTTACGTATGGGCAAAGAAAGCCCAACTGCATGACCCAGTTGACGTACAGTTGGGTTTTTTTTGTTTTTATTTCTTTAAACAGTCGGGTTTTTTTGTTTATTTTAATAACTAAATCACTTCAGACGATACGCGACGTATTTGACACTACATTATTATCCTTACCAGGTGCCCGTTTCGGCATGTGCGAGGTGAAGGTGATGGTGTATCAGCTGCTGAAGGAGCTGGAGGTATCCCCCTGTGAGAAGACCTGCATACCCGCGCAGCTAGAGATAGGCTCCCTCCACTCTCGCATCAAGGAAGGAGGCTGGTTGCGCTTCAACATAAGAAAATAACCATCAAGTTGTGAGACCTAGTTTATCATGTATTAATCTTAAAAATAATGATAAACTAGTTATTTTTAAGATTAAGTTCACACTTTTTTGTTAACATCGGAATTCGTATAGTAAAAGTGAAAATAAAACAATTTTATTTCTGATGTATCTATCGTTTGGAGCTCGTCACGTCACTTAAAATTTAAGGTTTTGACTGAAAATCAGCGCTACAGGTCGTTGCTGTGCAATTTTGAGTGTTAAAGACTGTTAACGGAAAAAATATGGAATACAATACAGGGTGGCCCAACATAGACGTCAAGCGAGAAAATCTAGATAGCTGACACCGAGGACTACCCGAATCACCCCTAAGGGGCGACTTTCAAACTATGGGGCGAAATTGATAATTAATTACATATGTTTTTGCATTCGGCGCCATAACTCACTTTTATCGGAACCCAGCCTTAATTTTTTTTTTACCCTGTCCACTCTATCTTTTCGTCCATCTTGTCAATAAATTTCGACATCGCACGCGCAGCGGAAACAGCGGAAATAAAATCAAGAAAGTGTGAAATAAGGTAAGAATTTGATGTCGGATAAACTCTTTGTGCTAATTTAGTAACTCCGCCACGGATTTTACAACTCATCACCATTTTACGTTTTACAGCTTCAACCTAAGCTCCTCAAAAAATATATAGTTCAAGCTTCAATAGACAACATCTATATCTATATATATAAAAGGCTTAGGGTGACTGACTCATCACGCTACAGCCCAAACGGCTGAACCTATAAGTATGAAATTTGGACAAAAGTTGCGGTATATGGTGGAGGGTTCATTTAAGAAGCGTTTTTTTTTTATTTAACCCTTAAGTGGGTCAAAATCGGGTTGAAAGTGTGTATGTTTTATTTAAAAATGATTCGACACCTATTTCAGATTTTTTCTCATTTCTATGCACTTAAGGGTTAAAATGGGTGCTAAAGTTTTTCGATTTTTTTCACCAGTTACGATCAATGCTGGAACAAAACCTCTGATGCCACAACAGTGATAATTTGACAATAGTTGTAATCTGTAGACACGCTACGGGTTAAGATAGATTTACTTCAAGTTTAACCCTTAAAGCGGTAAAAATAGGGTTCAAAGTTTGTATGAAAAAAAAAATTTTTTTGGCCGGATTTACTTGCAACTAAGAATTCGTATATTAAATCAAAAATAAATTAACACCTGTTTTAGCTTTTTTCTAATTTTAGCCGTTTAAGGGTTAAACGAGGTTGAAATGTATGAATATTTTTCGTGATGTAGTGTCAACGTCGGGCCCAAACCATTTAAGCTACAACTATGAAATTGAAACTTCAGTAGCGTTTTGTAGCAAAACTACCCACCATGAAGAAAAAAATATAATTTTAACCCGTCAAATGCCCAAACCGGGGTTCAAAGTAAGTATGAAATAAAAAATTTTTTTGGTCCGATTTACTTAAAATTTAGTATTTGTATATTTAATAAGAAACAATTAAATAAGTGTTTCAGCGTTTTTCAAAATTCTGCCCACCAAAGGGTTAAAAGGGGTAGAAAAGTTTGAAGATTTTTCCTGATTTAGTATCAATGCCAGGCCTAAACCATTAAAGCTACAACTATGAAATTGAAACTGCAGTAGTGTTTTGTGGCAAAACTACCTACCATGAAGAAAGAAATAAAATTTTAACCCTTCAAATGCCCAAACCGGGGTTCAAAGTTTGTATGAAATAAAAATTTTTTTTGGTCCGATTTACTTGAAATTAAGTATTAGTATACTAAATCAGAAAAAATCAAACACGTGTTTCAGCGTTTTTCTCATTTCACCCAATGAAGGGTTAAAATGGGTGGAAACGTTGAAGTTTTTTTCCTGATGTAGTAGCAATGCTGGGCCCAAATCATTGAAGCTACAACTTTGACATTGAATGTGCAGTTGCATTTTATAGCATTACTACCCACCATCAAGAAAAAAATATAATTTTAACCCTTCGAATGCCCAAACCGGGGTTTAAAGTTTGTATGAAATAAAAAAATTTTTTGGTCCGATTTACTTGAAACTTAGTATTTGTATATTAAATAAGAAACCATTAAATACATGTTTCAGCGTATTTCAAATTTCTGTCCACAAAAGGGTTAAAAGGGGTAGAAAAGTTTGAAGATTTTTCATGATGTAGTATCAATGCCAGGCCTAAACCATTAAAGCTACAACTATGAAATTGAAACTGCAGTAGTGTTGTGGCAAAACTACCTACCATGAAAAAAAGAATATAATTTTAACCCTTCAAATGCCCAAACCGGGGTTCAAAGTTTGTATGAAATAAAAAATTTTTTTGGTCCGATTTACTTGAAATTTAGTATTTGTATATTTAATAAGAAACAATTAAATAAGTGTTTCAGCGTTTTTTAAAATTCTGCCCACCAAAGGGTTAAAAGGGGTAGAAAAGTTTGAAGATTTTTCCTGATTTAGTATCAATGCCAGGCCTAAACCATTAAAGCTACAACTATGAAATTGAAACTGCAGTAGTGTTTTGTGGCAAAACTACCTACCATGAAAAAAAGAATATAATTTTAACCCTTCAAATGCCCAAACCGGGGTTCAAAGTTTGTATGAAATAAAAATTTTTTTTGGTCCGATTTACTTCAAACTAAGTATTCGTATACTAAATCAGAAATAATTAAACACGTGTTTCAGCATTTTTCTCATTTCAGCGAATGAAGGGTTAAAATGGGTGGAAACGTTGAAGATTTTTCCCTGATATAGTAGCAATGCTGGGTCCAAACCATTCAAGTTAGAACTTTGAAATTTGAACTACAGTTGCGTTTTATAGCAAAACTACCAACCATGACGAAAAAAGTAATAATGTTAACCCTTGAAATTCCCAAACCGGGGTTCAAAGTTTGTATTAAATAAAATTTTTTGGTCCGATTTACTTCAAACTAAGTATTCGTATGCTAAATCAGAAATAATCAAACATGTGTTTCAGCAATTTTCTCATTTCAGCGAATGAAGGGTTAAAATGGGTGGAAACGTTGAATATTTTTCTCTGATGTAGTAGCAATGCTGGGCCCAACCCATCTAAGTTACAACTTTGAAAAACTACAGTTGCGTTTTATAGCAAAACTACCAACCATGAAGAAAAAAGTAATAATGTTAACTCTAAAACGGCCAAAACGGGGTTCAAAATTTGTATGAAATTATCATTTTATTGGGTCAGATTAACTTGAAACTAAGTAGTGGTGTATTAAATCAGAAATAATAATTAAACACATGTTTCAGCATCAAAAAGGGTGGAAAAATTTTAAGAGTTTTCCTGATGTAGTATCAATAACAATGCCGGAACCATTAAAGCTACAACTATTCAATGAACATTTAACTACAGTTGCGTTTTATAGCAAATCTACTAAGCATGAAGAAAACAATAATAATGATAAACCTAAAACGGCCAAAAAGGTTCAAAGTATGTTTTTTTTTTTGTTGGATTCATTTGATCTTTACCAATTTGGTCACACACATACACAACACATACACTTCCACGCTGAAACTGCACGACGGATTTGGATGACATTTGGAATAGAGATAGCTTACAAAAATACACACCCATGACTCTATTCATGCTAATTTGATAATGGTGAAAGATGTACCCAGGCAACTTCTTATAAGTCTTCGCGGACGAAGTCGCGGGCGAAAAGCTAGTATGTATATAAAAGGCTTAGGGTGACTGACTCATCACGCTACAGCCCAAACGGCTGAACCTATAAGTATGAAATTTGGACAAAAGTTGCGTTATATGGCGGAAGGTTAATTTAAGAAACGATTTTTTTTATTTAACCCTTAAGTGTATTGGCGTCTTTCCGGGGATTTAAATGAATAGACCAACTTTGGTATTAAATCAAATGTTTCACTATATTCAAATAAAATTATTATTCATACTTTCACAATTTCGAACAGCATAACGCTATCGCCTAGCTAGAACTTGTCGGTGCGACTGTCGAGGCAAGAATGGCCGGCCGGCGCCCGCGCACGCCTTTTTATACACTTGAGTGGTGGGGCGGGCGACGGTTATTGCGACGTTTGAGGTTATTGCGACTTTGAGGTTGTTGAATTAAAACTTTATGAATTAATGTTGCTGTGGTTTTTAAAGGTGTTTAACAAGTGGATCAAAATAGGGCTGAAAGTGGGTATGGAAAAATTTTTTTTTTGGTATTTTGTTCTTAAATCTTGGTTTTTTGTACTTTTTTAAAAAATGATTTGACACCTATTTCAGATTATTTCTCATTTCTATGCTCTTCAGGGTTAAAATGGGGGCGAAAGTTTTTCGATTTTTTTTACCACTTACGATCAATGCTGGAACAAAACTGCTAATGCCACAACAATGAAAATTTGACAATAGATGTAATTTGTAGGCACGCTACAGGTTAAGACAGATTTACTTCAAGTTTAACCATTAAGGCGGTAAAAATGGGGTCCAAAGTTTGTATGAAATAAAAAAAAATATTTGGCCGGATTTACTTGCAACTAAGAATTCGTATATTTAATCAGAAATAATTAAACACCTGTTTCAGCTTTTTTCTAATTTTAGACGTTAAAGGGTTAAACGGGGTTGAAATGTATGAATATTTTTCCTGATGTAGTATCAACGTCGGGCCCAAACCATTTAAACTACAACTATGAAATTGAAGCTGCAGTAGCGTTTTGTAGCAAAACTACAAACCATGAAGAAAAAAATATAATTTTAACCCTTCAAATGCCCAAACCATTGATTCAAAGTTTGTATGAAATAAAAATTTTTTTTGGTCTGATTTGCTTGAAACTTAGTATGTGTATATTAAATAAGAAACAATGAAATACGTGTTTCAGCGTTTTTAAATTTTTTGCCTACTAAAGGGTTAAAAGGGGTGGAAAAGTTTGAAGATTTTTTCTGATGTAGTATCAATGCCAGGCCTAAACCATTAAAGCTACAACTTTGAAATTGAATGTGCAGTAGCGTTTCGTAGCAAAACTACCCACCATGAAGAAAAAATATAATGTTAACCCTTCAAATGCCCAAACCGGTGTTCAAAGTTTGTATGAGATAAAATTTTTTTTTGGTCCGATTTACTTGAAATTTAGTATTTGTACATGAAATAAGAAACAATTAAATACGTGTTTCAGCGTTTTTCAAATTTCTGCCCACTAAAGGGTTAAAAGGGGTAAAACATTTGGAGATTTTTCCTGATGTAGTATCAATGCCAGGCCTAAACCATTAAAGCTACAACTTTGAAATTGAATGTGCAGTTGCATTTCGTAGCAAAACTACCCACCATGAAGAAAAAACATATAATTTAACCCGTCAAATGCCCAAACCGGGGTTCAAAGTTTGTATGAAATACATTTTTTTTTGTCTGAAATACTTGAAACTAAGTATTCGTATACTAAATCAGAAATAATCAAACACATGTTTCAGCATTTTTCTCATTTCAGCGAATGAAGGGTTAAAATGGGTGGAAACTACTGGAAACGTTGAAGATTTTTCCCCGATGTACCTAGTAGCAATGCAATGCAAAGCAATGAGCAAGTCCTGGAAAGAGTAGGGGAGAGGAGAACGTTGATGAAGACAATAGAATGCAGAAGAGGAAAGATGCTAGGCTACTTGCTACGTCACGACAAATTCATAACAAACATAATAGAAGGAAAGATAGAAGGAAAGAGAGGTAGAGAAAGGCCACGGAGAAGCTACTTTGACCAAATTAAAGAGAAGGTGGATGTCGTGACGTACCAGGCTGCAAAGCAACTGGCCTGTGATCGAAGTGCATGGAGAATGTTGCACCGACAAGAGGATAACTCTTAAATATAATGATGAGTAGCAATGCTGGGCCCAAACCATTTAACTTACAACTTTGAAATTTTAACTACAGTTGCGTTTTATAGCAAAGAGGTTTAGCGCAAAAATAACGAAATTTTCGAACCCCTTAATAACCCCGGAACCAAGCCTTTTACTTCTATACGTGTTCTGAAAACCGACATACAGGGTGTTAAACATACAGGGTATTCCTGAAAGTGTGACAGACAGTCGAAAAATATTTAAAACAAAGGTTAGGTCAGTACTGGTCAAACTGGTTTCTCCATACGAGCATAGGGCTAGACTAGTTTAGCCTAGGCCAAACTAGTCTAGCCCTATTTAAGTAGGGGTAATACAGATTCTACTTATTTATGCTAGCCTAGTACTTTTTCTTAAAATTAACAAACCCGCCGTAATTATCTGAACAGTAGGGGACGAATTTAGAGGCCGAATTTGAAAAAGTCTACATTCAAAAAGTCTACGGTATGTCCGGTTTTGTCCGGTTTAAATGACCATTCGTAAACAAAAAGAGGTATGTCAGTGTGTCGCCAACCAAACCTACTGACCTAGCCTTTGTTTTAAATCTTTTTCGACTGTCTGTCACACTTTCAGGAATACCCTGTATGTTTAACACCCTGTATGTCGGTTTTTAGAACACGTATAGAAGTAAAAGGCTTGGTTCCGGGCGGGGTTATTAAGGGGTTCAAAAATTTCGTTATTTTTGCGCCTCTTAGTTTACGAGATATGGTAACATTCATACCTAATAATTCGTCAATATCAGCTCGGGCTAGGCCATACTAGTTTATCCTGAAGCTTACATATTCTTGCTAGGCCAGACTAGATTGGCCTAGGCTAAACTGGTTTCTCCTTAAGAGCTTCGGCTAGACCAGTTTGGCCTAGGACATACCGGTTTATCCATACGACGTTCGGATAAACTAGTTTGGCCTAGGCAAAACTAGTTATCCTTAAATCGGGTTTGGCCGGTAACATACAGGGTGTTAAAAGACCGCCAACAAAGCGGGAAACCACGTATTGTCCTCATCTTAAGGAACATTTTTACCCAAGGAACTATGCCTGGGAAATCAACGGTTTCCGAGATAATGAGGTTCAAAGTCGGACTTTTCAAAACTTTTTTTTGCAGAAATGCATTCAGTATCTAATTCTCAACATACCTTCTCAAGAAGCCATATCAAAATTATGCATATTTCTTGCAAAAAACGACGTTAAAATTGCAACCCGCAATGTATTCTAAACATCGGCACTTCAAGCTTAAGTAACATAAACTGATACCTACGCTAGCACAATATGACTTCAGTACGTTACACGTCCATTGCATGATAAAATATTTTTCAAAATTATAACCTAAAAAACCAAAATCATTTCCCAGCAATAATTTATCGAAAAAGTACTTCGTTTTGGTGTCTAGTATGCGTGGCTTTCGGGTCTGTTGGCGGTCTTTTAACACCCTGTATATATGATCCTGACCGTATTCGGCCACAGCGACTGGGATCTGACTATTGAGGGCGGCGTTCGTGTGCCCTCTGGTGACTGACATAGCCAATTTTGGCAGTGAATGTGCGATCACATTCCCTGCACGTCAGAACCCCTCCAACGTAATTATAGTTAACTAGCTTTTGCCCGCGACTTCGTCCGCGCAGACTTAGTTTTTTTCCCGTTATCACAATAAAATAGAGCATGGATACCGGTTTTCGGTAATACCGAAAAACCGGGATCCCGGACTAAATATCTACATTTGAAAAACCGGTATTGTATTATCTTAAAACCGGGATTTCGGTAGTTTCGGTATTACAGATAAAACTCTGAAACAAGTGTGGAATAGCAAAATTTCGCGCATATGCGATGCTTGCGAGTGCGCCTTGCGGAATAGTGATGTGAACCGGTTTTAGAAACCTAAAAAAAAAGGTTTTTCGTAATAAATAACCTATAAACGCATGTTTTTGTTTATTAAAACCGATTACTTTCTTATTTTGGACTGCAGTCCAGGGGCCTTAGCCTGTAACGCAATGGTGCCAAAATAAGCTCCCAGTTGACGGCTTCAATGGCGAATTTTCTGACAGCTATAAAAAATTAAAAATTGTTATAAAAGCTGTGACAGATTGCGTTCATCCGACATCACAAAGTAAATTCGTGCTTACTACAGCGAAAATACTTTGTCACTTCATTGCTCTGTGACTTCATCTTTCACCTCATTCCATTTTGGTACATAAAAAGTGCACGACTTTGTTATTGTTCTTGTATGAGTGAATGGTAGAACCGGAAACACTATATTTTGCTCCATCACCAATACCTAAATATTGTGTTTGGACGTATCTACGAAGTCCAACGAGCGCGAACTGGCTTATAAAAAACATGTCTCGTCAGCGACATCTAGTTACAAATTTGGAACTACAACTCATGAGCTGTTAGAAAATTGCCCATTACGATTTATTAATGCGGATTGCGGACTCCCTCTTCGAATCGATCGTCAAATCGGTGCTCCTATTTGGCTGCGAGACGTGGAGAGTGACAAAGGGCCTGACGAACCAACTGCAAGTGTTCGTCAATAAATCTCTACGGCCGATCCTCCGCATATACTGGCCGAACACCATCCGGAACGAAGATCTATGGGCGAGATGCCACCAATCCCCCATCGGGCAAGAAATCTCTTTACGAAAGTGGAGGTGGATTGGGCACACAATCCGAAGGGGACAATCCAACAGTGCAAACTTTGCTTTCGACTGGCAGCCACGTGGGGGGAGAAGAAGGCGTGGACGTCCCGTTCACACTTGGCAGCGAACAGTGGAAGGCGAGCTGCGAGCCGTTGGGCTGAGCTGGAGCGAAGCCAGAAGAGTTGCTGAGGACAGGAAGGCGTGACGTGATCTTGTAAAGGCCCTCTGTACCTCTGGGGTACCATAGGATAGCAACAACAACAACAGTACAGCAAAGAATATTCTGATTCTGCAACTTTTTCTCCGAGTGCGCGGACAGTTTGTGAGTGAGTGTGTATTAGTTTTCACGCTAGAACTGCAGGACAAATTTGCCTGAAGGAATGGAGATAGTTTAGAAACCAGACTAACATAGACTAAAAATTACGAACTAAATTCGTCTGGTAATGTCGATAACTGAAAAAAGGTCTACGAGGCAAAAGCTAGTATAAATTAATATTACCGTTCAATTGAATAAACTCAATTTAAACACAGATTTTAACGAATCCGAATCCGGAATCCGTTAAAATCTGTGTTTAAATTATGTATAGTGCTCGTGCAAACCTAAGAAAATATTATGAATAAACTCACTTATTTTAAATTTTCTATTTATCTATTTTATAACATTTTTTTTATATTACAAAAATTTAATACCGGAAAATACCGAAAAACCGGTATCCCGGTATTTAAAATCTTGATACCGAATGAATACCGGTATTGGGAAAAGGCTCCGGTATTCCATGCTCTACAATAAAACATAGCTTATAGCACTCAGCAATAACGTAGCTTCCCATTAGTGAAGGATTTTTTATAATCGGATGAGAAGTTTTGGAGATTACCCCCTACATACGTACATACTTACAAACTTTTCCTCTTTATAATATTAGTGTTGATAGCTAGTGCCCACGACTTCATTCACGTGGCTAAAAGAAAAAGGATAAACGTGGTGATTTTGCAAATTGTACCTAGCATATTTTTTACCACCTAGTAGGTATGATGTACTTAAAACACACCCCCTGCACTATCAAAGCGTTGGCCCGAGATTTCGATCCCGTGGACCACGCGTTGTTGTCTGCTTCTACCAAACTGAACGGAGCAACGAACCTACTGTTATAGGCATCTAACTGATTTAACGCGGGTTACCTAAATTTCAGGAAACACTCAAAGATTATCTTTTCTTTTTAGCCCCATCCTATTATTTTGAGTCCGCTAATCTGCTACTCCTTACTGCAAACTTTCAGTCAGGGTTGTCTCTGTTCAGTTGGTCTCGCCCCAAGTCTTCATACCTTTGTGGTCGTTGTGGACACTGCATCTACCGATGTTAGATAGCCCTAATGCGTAGTTTGATACCCAAGTACACACGACAGCACGTCAGACTGTACACTTTTGTTGTAAAGTCGCCTGTAACGTTACCGAATAGAGTGCTAGCGTGTAAGGGTCGACGTGCTGTCGTGTGTACATCTCGTTTGCTTGCGCTGTTTGGTGAATGAATATTTATCAGCATTCGCTGCAGTACGTCACAGGTCTCAACATCTCTCTGGCTTTCAATAAAACTGTAAAAGATCTCCAACAGAGCTAGTTAGCGTCACCTACCCGTATTATAGGCACAAAGTTACTTAACAGAGAAAAACTTTAAGAAATTTTATTTTATTTAATCGCATCATACAATTTCAAAGAGAACGATCATAATAATTGGGTTCTGACACCAGAAAATATGAGATAATATTTGGAGATACTTAACCATATTATTTCTATCACATTGAATAGTGTTTTTTTCTATGAGCTACTCTTCTGAAACACCCAACGCGTCTTCTTAGCATCTACGATGCCATAGTCTGAAACAACCGTTTTGAATCGTCGGTCTTATTCTTCTTTCGTGTTGAAAGTGTCACACACACACGTCGCGCTGGGGTCGCCTCCAGGAAATCCGATAAGCTGGACTGTGGACAATCAGGACAGGTATGACGACGCGAAGTTGTCGGTATGGTTTAAGATTGTAACAAAACATCTCTTCTGGCTCTATTTCTCACATATCTTTCATGCGGGCAACACCACCATGCAGGCCGATCAGGGATTGTCACATGCTCCAATCTTCTCGTCAGTCTGAAGTATGTGGAAAGCCTATCAGAGTTGTTAACAATGAATAGGCGACTATGATATTATGTAAAAGTGCACCGGTTCAGTGTCCAGTCCTAGGTACTTACTTAATGGAAATAAAGCGATCATGTTACTAATGTTACACCATCAATGGCTGATGTTATGCGCCTTGGGTCGCTCTGGACTCTACACTTGCACAGTACGCACAGCAGATTTTTTGGTCAGAACATCGTATCTTTATTTTTCTTCGAGGTCGGGTGCATCCTATTCTTCCCTGAATAACCAGCAATCAGCAATGCACTCAACGGACGTCCCATTTCGTCTGGCCAAAAGATCTCAGGATGCAACCGCAACTTTGTAAAGAGCTTTGATAAAACTGCCGGATGCAGAGTTTTTAAAGTAAGGATTTATTGGCTCTTTCAGATTGTAAGTAGCTATCACTGAACTTATGTTTTTTGCCTGTTTTGAGTAATTAAACTTGTAGATTTTTCCTTTATTGCTTTGTTGATATACCATTTTTGTGACAGTGACTGATGACAGCGATAATTAAAAACAACTTCTTCACTGTTGTGCATCGTTTGAGTTTTGCGGCACATTTGGGCCTGTTTGGTGCATTAAAATTCACCGTTGTTCAGTTTTCGATGGATTTACGAAAGTAAATAGCTCAACGCTACGTGATGACAGAGGGTCTTTGGTAAATGGTTGTGTCGTTCACTTTTATACAAATAGCCACTATATGATAATCTTTGTGTGTTTATTTTGCTCCTAAGCACCAAAGCGTGATAATATGTAGCCTATATGTTATTCTGATGTCTCAGCTATCTACATTCCAAATTTCATCCAAATCCGTCCAGCGGATTCCGCGTTATAAGGTAACAAACACACTCACTCACTCACTCACTCACTCACAAACTTTCGCATTTATAATATAAGTAGGATAGCCGCAGGTGGTCGGGCCTTGAGTTCATCTCGCTTAGCATCGAGCTCTGCTATACGTTTTGACTCAAAGTCAAACACCTTGGTGCTCACGGTACGCCTCCACGTTGCCCGGTCTTCGGCCATTGTCTCCCACTGTGAAGGCTTCAGGTCACATCGCTTCATATGACGCTTAAGCACATCTTTGTACCGCAGTAGTTGGCCGCCTTGGTTCCGCTTGCCAACTTGCAGTTCTGAATAAAAGATGCGCTTGGCCACTCTGTCATCAGACATTCGGGAAACATGCCCGCACCACCGTAGCTGCCGCCGCATTAGATATGCCTCTATACCGCCGACCTTTGCTCGGCGCAGAACTTCGGTATTCCGAACGCGGTCTGACCAATGGATGTCCATTATGTCACGCAGGGATTTTAGATGGAATCTATCTAATGTGCGTATATGTTTGCAGTAGAGGCACCATGTCTCAGAGGCATACAAGAGATTCGGCAGAACTATTGCCATGTAGACAGCTATTTTTGTAGCGAGCTTTATGTCGTGTGAGCGGAAAACCTTGGGACGAAGTCTGCCAAAAGCAGCAGCAGCTGCTCCAATGAAGAATACCATCAACTTTTGATTTTTATCTTACCATACACTCTAGTAAAAATGGAAACATTGGGTGAAAAAATTTTTTTGATACGACTTATAGTTCTCGAGATATTTAATTTTAAACTACCTGTGCGACGGGCGCGCGGTCGCCAGCTGCTGTGACGTCACAACTCAACACGCACCCGACACATACACCGTAACACTCATTCAAAGGGCTGTAACTTTAGAACCGTACTAGGTAGCCAGTTGAAATTTTCAGAGATTATGATTTATTATAGTGGATTACAAAAAAATAATAAAAAATAAAAAATAAGAGGGGTCCCCATACAAAAAACTTTGTTTTATACTTTTTGCTCTATAGAAAAAACGGTAAGACATACAAGCAACAAACTTGGTATGATTATAGGGCTTACTCCATAGTATAACAAAATAATATAAAAACTGGCCAAGTGCGAGTCGGACTCGCGCACGAAGGGTTCCTTACCATCTATAAGAAAGGCAAAAAAATCACATTTGTTGTATGGGAGCCCCCTTAAATGTTAATTTTATTCTGTTTTTTTTGTATTTGTTGTTATAGCGGCATTAGAAATACATCATCTGTGAAAATTTCAACTGTCTAACTATCACGGTTCATGACGCCTGGTGACAGACGGGCGGACAGACGGACAGACAGACGGACTGACAGACGGACAGACGGACAGACAGCTGAGTCTTAGTAATAGGGTCCCGTGTGGAACCCTTCGGGTACAAAACCCTAGAAACGGTCAAGCGCGACTCGGACTCACGCGCCGAGGGTCCGTATAATCAGTTTCTTTTATTGTATGGCGGTAGGGAACTCTTAGTGCGCGAGTTCTACTCGCACTTGGCCAGTTTTTTTTGTGTGTTTAGTCAGGTAATTTTTCATTTTTCAAAGCCGTCATCCATAGCTAAGTAAGAATATATTATTTAAAGTACAAACCCGTGCTAGGGAATATTTTAAACAGAGCTTGCGGCTTTAAAACCTGTCCCTAGCGAATTTTTAACGTTATAAATAAGTAATCTATACTTATAATAAAACTCTAGCGAAGTCAATTCTGTACATTGAATATTTTTAGAAAAAAAGTATCAGGGGTTACTAAGTAAACTATACTGAATACAAAAATGCAAAAAAATCGGTCTATGTCTGTCTGTCTGTCTGTCTGTCTGTCTGTCTGTCTGTCTGTCTGTCTGTCTGTGTGTTACCTCATCACGCAAATACCGCTGAATAGTTTTCAGTCAAATTTAGGACCGTGATAAGTCCTGGTTCTGGGAACAATCTAGGCTATCCGATGTTCAGAATACATTGCGGGTTGCAATTTTAACTTCGTTTTTTGTAAGAAATATTCATAATTTTGATATAGCTTCTTGAGAAGATATGTTAATAACGTGATACAGAAATCATTTCCGAAAAAAAAAAATTGCATTTCCGGAAAAAAAAATCCGACTTGGAACCTCATTATCTCGGAAACCGTTGATTTCCTAGGCATAGTTCCTTGGGCAAAAATGATCGTTATGATGAGGACTATACAGGGTGTTAGAAGACCGCCAACAGACCCGAAAGCCACTAGACACCAAAACAAAGTACTTTTTCGATAAATTATTGTTGGGAAATTATTTTGGTTTTTTAGGTTATAATTTTGAAAAATATTCTTTCACGCAATGGACGTGTAACGCACGGAAGTCATATTGCGCAAGCGTAGGTATCAGATTATGAAGTTCCGATGTTTAGAATACATTGCGGGTTGCAACTTTAACGTCGTTTTTTGTAAGAAATATTCATAATTTTGATATGGCTTCTTGAAAAGGTATGTTAAGAATCCCCTGAAGCTCTGCCGGAGGGAAGATGGCCGGTGGACAAGGGCAGTGACAGAGTGGCGGCCGAGAACTGGACGACGATCAGTCGGAAGACCAGCAGCCCGATGGTCGGACGACATCGACATTGTCATAGCGGCGGAGGCTCCATGGATGCGGATGGCTAGGGACCGTGAGAGGTGGCGCGAGGGGAAAAAGGCCTATACCCAACAGTGGGCAGAGGTGGGCTGATGATGATGATGATGATGATGAAGCTCTGCAGCCCTCTCGCTCGCACTTTTGAACATTTTAATTTATTGTAAGAGAATGATTCAACTTTGGACGATAAAATATAGTTGCAGACATAGATAATAAACATAGAGACATGTAGACATACTTTAAATTTCACATTTATAGTTTAAAAAATAAATTACTGAACTACTACTTTTAACCGAAGTTCAGTGATATTTTTTTTTATTAGTAGGAATATGAAATCAAAAGTGTGTCCACATGTCGATAGCTTTATTATCTATGTCTGCAACTATATTTTATCTTCAAAAGTTTTATCAATCTCTTACAATCAATTAAAATGTTGAAAAGTGCGAGCGAGAGGGCTGCAGAGCTTCAGGGGATTCTTAAGAACTAGATACTGAATACATTTCTGCAAAAAAAAAGTTTTGAAAAATCCGACTTTGAACCTCATTATCTCGGAAACCGTTGATTTCCCAGGCATAGTTCCTTGGGCAAAAATGTTCCTTATGATGAGGACAATACGTGGTTTCCCGCTTTGTTGGCGGTCTTTTAACACCCTGTATGTGGTCTCCCACTTTGTTGGCGGTCTTTTAACACCGCTCGGTATTCAATACAAGCACTCGCCGCAAACAATAATTTTGTATTCTTGCATAACAAATAACTATTGTTTACCGTTGAGCTGGATAGACAGAGTTATTAGCCGTATGCTTTGCTTGCTGGCTTAGCATGAGAATGAGTAAGACCTTATCTATGGGCTTATAACTTTATCTATCCCACTCTACGTCGAGGGAGATAATTATTATAAACCCTTTTACTTCCTAATCAATTCTTATGCTAAGCTTCCTGGTATCTTATCACGGGCGATACCTTAATGTAAACAATACATATTTATTATTAAATTTATAAATGTATTGTTTAGATTAGGGTTTTTATTCTATTTTATTCTAATGCTTTCTTTTGAGCCCAGCTACCGCAAGTTAAGAAATAATAACTATTAAAATACCCCCGACATTTTAGCTTCGGATAAGCATATTTAATAAATTGCTGAACCAATTTTGACAAAACATAACTAAGAACATTCGCTAGAAAACCTGCTTTCAAATTAAAAAAAAAACCTAAAGCTTCCAAATCGTTCACCCATTTAAGAGCTACGGTGCCACAGCCAGACACACCCTCATAAACACACACCTATACAGACACACTCACAAAGCTGTCAAACTTATAACACCCCTCTTTTTTGGTCGGGGGTTAAAAAAAACCTTCCTTTTGAGTTTTCCTCCACAGTCGAATTTAAATTAAATGTCAAATGTGTAAAAACGCATACAAAGTCGCGGGCACAACTAGTATTATATTAAAACACTACTGTAACACTGACTAAACACACAAAAAAACTGACCAAGTGCGAGTCGAACTCGCGCACTGAGACTTCCGTACCAACATACAATAAAAATAACTGGTTATACGGACCCTCGGCGCGTGAGTCCGAGTTGCACTTGACCGTTTTTTATATTTTTTTGTTATACTATGGAGTAAGTCCTATAATCATACCAAGTTTGCTACCAATGCTCGTATGTCTTACCGTTTTTTCTATAGAGCAAAAAGTATAAAACAACGTTTTTTGTATGGAGACCCCTCTCCATACAAAAAACGTTGTTTTATACCCCCCTTATTTTTAAATATTTTTTTATTTTTATTATTATCTTGGGTAATCTACCATAATAAAACATAATCTCTGAAAATGTCAACTGGCTACCTAGTACGGTTCCAAAGATACAGCCCTTTGAATGAGTGTTACGGTGTACGTGTCGGGTGCGTGTTGAGTTGTGACGTCACGCGAGTTTGCCGCGCTCGCGCGAAAAACTCCAAAAGGACGGAAACTAAAACCGTCGTAACTTTAAAACTACTAGCTCGATTTGTATGAAACAAAAACAGGTGTATTTCTAATTTTTTAGGCTACACGGTCATAAAGTTTGAAGTGATTTAACAGACCCACGGACATTCTTCATTCGGCCATTGATTTCGTCATCAAGGATGCACCTTGAAGTTATAGTGCTGCCCAGATATTTGAATTTATCGACATGCTTAAGGGAGTCGGTACCAAGTTTAATGTCCACTGGGGCGCTGTTTAGTGTGTCTAGAGCCATAACTTCCGTCTTCTTTACACTAATCTTGAGGCCAAACCTGTGGCACGACTCATCAAGACTCGTCATAAGCCTTTGCAGACCCTCTGGGGATTCCGCCACAAAACACAAGTCGTCTGCATACATCATATCGGTTATGGTTGCGTGAGACACTTTTGTATGAGCTTTTAATCTCGCAAGGTTGAAGACTCCACCACCATCTGTACGGAAGCGAATACGAATGCACTCAGACGTTTGTAAGGCTTCCCGAACAACAACTGCAAAGTACAGAGCGAATAGAGTTGGGGCAAGCACGCAGCCTTGCTTCACGCCACAGCTCACTGAGAAGAACTCTGAGTTTTCGCCCTGCACACTGACACAGCATTGCATGGCATCATGCAAGAGACGGATCCTTCTCACAAACCTTTCTGTGCAACCAAGTTTCGCTAGTACAGTCCATAGAGCTTCCCGAGGCACACTGTCGAAAGCTTTTTCCAGGTCAACAAAACATAGTTACAAAGGTTGACCCTGCTCTCGACTTTTCTCTTGAAGTTGGCGAACAGAGAAAATTGCATCGCAAGTGCCTCGATTCGGCCGAAAGCCAAACTGGGTTTAAGGCAGTACGTCTTCAGATAAGGACATAAGGCGGTTCAGTAGTATTCGAGCAAAAACTTTCCCCGAAGAAGTGAGTAATGAGATGCCCCTATATGAATTGCAGTCCGATCTATCAAGCTTGCTCTTGTACAGAGAACAAATACGTGAGACTAGAAAGTCATCAGGTACTCGCTCCTCGTCCCACATACGAGCAAAGATTTTCCAGATGGTTTCATTCAATTCATCGCCCCCATACTTCAACAGTTCTCCAGGTACATTATCAATGCCCACCGCTTTTTTGTTTTGCTGTTGCTGAATGGCAAGAATTACCTCGCTCAGAGACAGTGGATCGTCCAGCGCACTGATAGTGGGAGACGACGTTAACAGCCTGATGTGAGGCATGTCTGCAGCTCGGTCAACATTGAGCAAGTTTTTAAAGTGCTCTCCCCATCTATTTAGTACATCTTCTCTATTGGTAAGTAATTGGGTGCCATCGCTTGATCGCAGGGGCACTCTAGTACGAACTGAAGTACCAACGAGTTTCCGAACTTCATCATAAAATGCACCCAGCTGTTTAGTATCAGCGAGCCACTGCATGCGCGCGGCTTTGTCTTGCCACCACTTGTCCTTAATTTCCCTTACATATCTTCGCAGCTCAGCACCACTTTGCCCACTAGGGTTTTTATTCTATTTTATTCTATTGCTTTCTTTTGAGCCCTGCTACCGCAAGTTAAGAAATAATAACTATTAAATTGAAATACCCCCGACATTTTAGCCTCAAATAAGCATATTAAATAAATAGCTGAACCAATTTTGACAAAATATAACTAAGAACATTCGCTAGAAAACCTGCTTTCAAATTTAAAAAAAACCTAAAGCTTCCAAATCGTTCACCCATTTAAGAGCAACGGTGCCACCACAGACATTTTAATGTCTGTGGGTGCCACAGACAGACACACTCTCATAAACACATACCTATACAGACACACTCACAAAGCTTCGAAAAAAAAAACCTTCCTTTTGAGTTTTCCTCCACAGTCGAATTTAAATTAAATGTCGAATGTGTAAAAACGCATACGAAGTCGCGGGCACAACTAGTAGCTTATAAACTGTAGAAATGGCAGCTGAACTACGAGAACATTTGGGAAAATAGATCAATTACATTACAACTACGACTACACTTTTCCCGCGCCCCGTATCGCTCTGGGTGAAACAGCTACAGAAAACAGTGTTTCACGCGCTTGGTCATCGCCGAGTTCCCACGCTTGTACACACGACAGCACGTCAGACTGTACATTTTTGTTGGAAAGTCGCCCGTAACGTAACCGAGTAGAGTGCTAGCGTGTAAGGGTCGACGTGCTGTCGTGTGTACAGAGAACTCTTAAGTTAAATTTTGCTTTCACCATTTTCCCTTAATTTTTTTACATTTTGGTAGGTTATAGGAAATTATAATTTACATCTTGTGAGTATAGGTTCTCAAGATGTCGGCTGCACTTATTTAAAACACTGAATCAACCATTTATAAAATTTTACAGTAGAGCGTTTTTAGTGTAGTTGTTAATATAAAAGGTTTGCGAAAATATTATATTGTTTAGCTATTGAATAGTAGATGAGAAATGGTCGACTTTATTTTTCCATGAAGGTAATATATAGAAAAATAAAAGGTAGTCTAAAAAAAAACGTATTTTAATAAAAACTATAGGTATTTAGTAACTCCTTAGAACAAAAAACCTTCTTAAAACACTGAATCGTACTATTCTGTGTTTTTAAATGGTTTTTTTTCTACATGATCTTCAAAGGATCTAGCGAACTAAAAGAAAAATCCACTACTTACCTATCTACTTTGAGTAAAATAAAAGACGTAATTTAATATGTATATTTTAATGTTTATTCACCGTTTTCACAAATGTATTCTCCGCCTTCAACTAAATCAACTGCATTTTGTGTTTCAGCTATATTTTTCCAGAAAGAAGTTCTGGTTGTTGGCATTAATTTGACGAGTTTGTCTATCATTGTTTTTTACCCGACTACGCGAAGCAAAAAGTAGGGTTATGATTTTAGCAGCGTATGTATGTATGTGTGTATGTTTGTGTGTTCATCTGTTCCCTCGCAGAGCCTATACTACTTGGCCGATTTCAACAAATGAGGTGTCGTTGGATTTGTCTTAATCACCCAGGTAACATAGGATAGTTACATGTTGAAAAAAAAAAACAAGATGGCGGCTGTGCTGCGCCCTAAAGTGGCGGACCTAAATATAAAAATTATTGGATACCATCTTCATGGGTATCAAATGAAAGGGCTATAAAAGACCTTTTCAAAAATGTATACCTAACACATGTAGCGTCAACATAACAAATAGAACAAAAAATACCAAAATGTGTTTTTTTTTTGCCCTCCGTGGTTCTATTCTGGATGATCGTCCAAAATGACTTACTAAAAAGCTTAAAAAAAAAAATAGAAGTTAAAAACTAAAACCCGATTACTAAAAGGCTTAAAACAAGACCTGCTTATCCTTATAATAGACTCATCATAAAATTAATCGTAGTCGGAGGACACCACTTTCGCGTTTGATAAACCGATGGCCTCCGACTACGATTAATTTTATGATGAGTCTATTATAAGGATAAGCAGGTCTTGTTTTAAGCCTTTTAGTAGTCGGTGAATATTACTTCTGGCCTTTTTCATTGTCTCATCAGGTCACGGAAATCGTACACGTTTACACGGAAATTGTACAAATTCGTTTTTATTTTCTGTTTTTCTATATTACCATGTACCCCGTCTGCACTCATATGAGTGTGGCCTTTGGTTAAATATTTGAAAGTGACCGATTGCAGATTATGGCCTACTATACTGGAATTTAAAATATTTACCATAGCAGTGAACAAAAACCATTGTTCTGAGCACAGCAATTGTCCATCCAAATAACGAAGTTTTGAACATCCCTTTCCTCTCTCAAAAAAGTCGTTATAGCGTCAATTATTTGGGGCGCGTCTCTCCCAGCCATGCCCTCGTGCCACAAAATGCAGTAGGCCATAGATTTTTTCTTTAAAGAGGCGAATGTCTCGTTAAATGCTACTCTGATGAAAAACGCATCTTTAATTTTAGGCATGTGTGGTATAAGAAGAACTGACAAATAACACAGAATATCCAATTTACTAGCATAAAACCCAGAATATCCAAGGATATTCTGTGTTCTTAATTGGTCATTGTGATATTCAGTGATCTAAGCTTGCTTTTTTGTTTTTTTATTATTTTGTTTGGATATTCAGTGTTTATTGCACCTATAGTAAGTAGAATGAGCGGTCGTAAGTAAAAAAGAGTCTTTGATTTAGGTGCAAAATAACAAGGAATATCCGAAAAAGCAAAAAAAATTTTTTTTGAAAAATGGCGTATTCAGTGTTTTAAGTTTGTGCAGCCGATGTTTTCTATTACTGAATCCTCTTTTAGATAAACGTACTCAAGTACACTCGTAAGCGACTACTTTGTTGAAATGTCTGGGTCATTCTTTGAGAGGTCGATTTTTTTGGTCACACCCTAGTATCTACTAAACTATACATCACACAGTACTAAATTAGCACTTAATCGTCTACTTAACTAACGGTCCATTGAGGCATATCAAATAAAAACAATATTTTATAGAGGAAATTGCCTAAATATCCCCTTGAAGGTCAAAAAATGGGTGATTTTGCGAGTATTTTGCATGTCACACGCGTGTGGGCCTGGTATGTTTTTGTTTGTGGTTTTACTCATGTGCCCACTACTATACTAATTTATAACTTTCTAAATGCCCAATGAGTGCCTCTATCCAATCGTATATCCAGCATTCTATTAGAATGAAAACTCTTGTGTCTGTAGACATTCCTAGAAATGTCACGCGTCGAGCAAAGTTTAAATCGTGCAACGAAAGTATGTTTTTATACAAGCTTAAATACGCGGCAAGTTTCTAGTTACTGGTGCAAAATATCGTCAAATGGTCCTTGTCAACTATTATGGTTCGTATGTGTCGCTATCTTTCATGCCTAAACTTTTACGTAAGTTCTTGACTTTTTTTAAACTTTGGTTCGGTAAGGTAGCTGAAAGTGGTGGCACGTTTTGCTAGTATAGTAAACAAGACTACACTAAACTGTCCTAAGTACATAAATGCGTATATCCCTGAGTAGGTATTGTCGTAAAAATAAATACGATTGCTTCTATAGTTTAAGAGAAATAGCTACATTTTAGTTATTTCTGAGATCGGTGGCACTGAGATCGGTGGATTTAAGCCACCGATCTCAGTTATTAGCCAAGGATCTCAAAGAAGTTTTCAACATATTGTATCAATTTCACAGATTCTTTAGATACCACACCGAACGAGATGCTATGATTAATTAAAAATGTATCAGTTTGTTTCTATGGACTAAAGTCCAGACTTCATTTAAGCTATTAAGGTACTGTTTTTTGCAAGGAAATGTAATTTCACGCAAATAAAAAGCAAAATCCGTATAGACAGACAATTTTAGTGTATAATTATTACAGTCACACATATAATAGAGCATTGGTCGCCGATGCGAGAGAACCAGGTTCGATTCCCAGCGCAGGCATGTAACATGACTTTGTTTCTTTTCAAAGTTACATAAATTTGTAAATTTGAAGTAGCTAAACCCCTCCCTAATGTGAGGAAAAACATCGTGATGAAACCCGCAACTTAGTTGGCTCCAAACGTAATGACTTCTCTTGTGGGCTAGGCCGACCAAGCTGACAGGATGGTATAGGTGCTGGGCATGCCTACTCCATCTAAAACAATGTCCCAGATACTGCAGCGCCGACTGGTCTCTTCACCCATCTAGTGTAAGTGAAGGTGCCACTGGACGCTGTATAAATAGATGCGAAGGCTTGTTGACTATAATTTTGCATGTTTAGCTTAGGAATTGATCTTTTACAATGATTTTATGAAAATAAAGATATGATTTTTTTGATAATTTTTATGATGTTTAATAGAAATGTTTTGCTTAATTTAGCCCCCTTTTATCTGTGTCAGTTCATGAGTGACTTTTAAATTTAGAAAAAACGTTTATTATTCACTGTAATTACTGTTTATAATAATTTTAGACACTATCTGAGATCGGTGGCCTTTTTGCTGAGATCGGTGGCTTGTCAAAAAAGAAGATTTTTTTTTCATTAATCTATAAAGCCTACAGGTGTGCCTCATCGACATATTGACTAGTTTTTAAGCCATCTTTTACGGTGTATTTTTAGTTTTCACCTATCTTGAAAAAAAATAAAAGCCACCGATCTCAGCGAAGAACGCTTTTCTCAGGAATGACCGGTCTAGTCATTGTTTGTCATGCGACGCAATAAACTAAAGTCTTCACATCCACTGTGGATGATTTTTACAGCGTTCATTCAGTGGCAACTCCACAGATGGGTGAAGTGACCACTCGAACGCTGTAATGCCTTTCCCATCGTACCCGAGACTTCTCCACTAGCGCCACTAATGAAAAAAAAAACATAATTATCTTCTTTTTGGATGCGTTTTATGCTAAAACGGGCCGTTAAATGAGAGAGGCCCCTTCAGGACCGTGGGAACTCAGTGACGGCCAAGCGCGTGAAACACTGTTTTCTATAGCTTTTTCACCCAGAGCGAGACGGGGCGCAGGAAAAGTAAGAGGCAATACGGCTGTATGAGTCTACGTGTGTTCGTGTCCTTTCGCGAGTATCTAGTTGTAGTTGTAATGTAATGGATCTATTTTCCCAAAATTTTTCGTAGTTCAGCTGCCATTTCTACATTTTATTAGATACTAGTTGTGCCCGCGACTTCGTATGCGTTTTTACACATTTGACATTTAATTTAAATTCGACTGTGGAGGAAAACTCAAAAGGAAGGTTTTTTTAAACCCCGACCAAAAAAGAGGGGTGTTATAAGTTTGACAGCTTTGTGAGTGTGTCTGTATAAGTGTTTATGAGGGTGTGTCTGTCTGTGGCACCGTAGCTCTTAAATGGGTGATCGATTTGGAAGCTTAAGGTTTTTTTTTTAAATTTGAAAGCAGGTTTTCTAGCGAATGTTCTTAGTTATGTTTTGTCAAATTTGGTTCAGCAATTTATTAAATATGCTTATTCGAAGCTAAAATGTCGGGGGTATTTTAATAGTTATTATTTCTTAACTTGCGGTAGCAGGGCTCAAAAGAAAGCAATAGAATAAAATAGAATAAAAACCCTAATCTAAACAATACATTTATAAATTTAATAATAAATATGTATTGTTTACATTAAGGTATCGCCCGTGATAAGATACCAGGAAGCTTAGCATAAGAATTGATTAGGAAGTAAAAGGGTTTATAATATGTATCTCCCTCGACGTAGAGTGGGATAGATAAAGTTATAAGCCCATAGATAAGGTCTTACTCATTCTCATGCTAAGCCAGCAAGCAAAGCATGCGGCTAATAACTCTGTCTATCCAGCTCAACAGTAAACAATAGTTATTTGTTATGCAAGAATGCAAAATTATTGTTTGCGGCGAGTGCTTGTATTGAATACCGAGCGGTGTTAAAAGACCGCCAACAAAGTGGGAGACCACATAATAATAATAATATAAGCCTTTTATTTTACACCACATACAGGGTGTTAAAAGACCGCCAACAAAGCGGGAAACCACGTATTTTCCTCATCATAAGGAACATTTTTGCCCAAGGAACTATGCCTGGGAAATCAACGGTTTCCGAGATAATGAGGTTCAAAGTCGGATTTTCCAAAACTTTTTTTTTGCAGAAATGTATTCAGTATCTAGTTCTTAAGAATCCCCTGAAGCTCTGCAGCCCTCTCGCTCGCACTTTTCAACATTTTAATTGATTGTAAGAGAATGATTAAACTTTGGACGATAAAATATAGTTGCAGACATAGATAATAAAGCTATCGACATGTGGACACACTTTTGATTTCATATTCTACTAATAAAAAAAAATATCACTGAACTTCGGTTAAAAGTAGTAGTTCAGTAATTTATTTTTTAAACTATAAATGTGAAATTTAAAGTATGTCTACATGTCGATAGCTTTATTATCTATATCTGCAACTATATTTTATCGTCCAAAGTTGAATCATTCTCTTATAATAAATTCAAATGTTCAAAAGTGCGAGCGAGAGGGCTGCAGAGCTTCAGGGGATTCTTAACATACCTTTTCAAGAAGCCATATCAAAATTATGAATATTTCTTACAAAAAACGACGTTAAAGTTGCAACCCGCAATGTATTCTAAACATCGGCACTTCAAGCTTAAGTAACATAATCTGATACCTACGCTTGCGCAATATGACTTCTGTGCGTTACACGTCCATTGCGTAAAAAATATTTTTCATAATTATAAACTAAAAAACCAAAATAATTTCCCAACAATAATTTATCGAAAAAGTACTTTGTTTTGGTGTCTAGTGGCTTTCGGGTCTGTTGGCGGTCTTTTAACACCCTGTATAGTCCTCATCATAAAGATCATTTTTGCCCAAGGAACTATGCCTAGGAAATCAACGGTTTCCGTGATAATGAGGTTCCAAGTCGGATATTTTTTCCGGAAATGCAATTTTTTTTTTGGAAATGTGTTTTGTATCATGTTATTAACATATCTTCTCAAGAAGCTATATCAAAATTATGAATATTTCTTACAAAAAACGAAGTTAAAATTGCAACCCGCAATGTATTCTGAACATCGGATAGCCTAGATTGTTCCCAGAACCAGGACTTATCACGGTCCTAAATTTGACTGAAAACTGTTCAGCGGTATTCGCGTGATGAGGTAACACACAGACAGACAGACAGACAGACAGACAGACAGACAGACAGACAGACATAGACCGATTATTTTGCATTTTTGTATTCAGAACAGTTTACTTAGTAACCCCTGATAGTTTTTTTCTAAAAATATTCAATGTACAGAATTGACTTCGCTAGAGTTTTATTATAAGTATAGATTTCAAAAATCTTTTTCTTCTGACAAGTACAACACATTATTCCTCCACATTATTCAACACATAATGTTCCCAAGGTAGTTAGACTCCAATAGACATTGTAATAATGTAAACTGTAAATAACAGCTGAAAGTAACCCCTTTTTCGGCGCGAAAAACGCATCGCGAAAATGGTGCTCTAATGCCCTCTTAACTAAGTATTTTTAGGAGTTAGTCTAGATTTCAGATCCTAGAACCTACAAATAAATCCCGCCGCCACCAAAAAGGCTACTTTTGGAATCTAAACCTTGGGTCATAAAAGGCCTAGGCCTAGGTCGTTAAATAATAATCCTCATCCGAAAAGAAGACATTTTTTTTTCATTAATGGCGCTTGACGACAGCTGACTAGCCGCTACAAGAGTTGAATGGTACACGCAGCCTAATAACGGTGTGTCATCTGGAGCCTTAGTCTGTAACGCAATGGTGTCTCGATAGGCTCCCAGTTCTCAGCATTCTCAATTTATCATCATCATCCCACCTCTCTGCCTACTGCTGGGTTTAGGCCTTTTCCCCTCACGCCACCTCTCACGGTCCCTCGCCATCCGCATCCATGGACCCTCCGCCGACACAACGATGTCGTCCGACCATCGGGCTGCTGGGGGGTTACCGCTATTGCGATCAAAAAAGGTTTAAAATAAATTTCTCTTTGAATTCGCATAGTAATGCTTTGATTTTAAATACTTTTTAATGTTTATTCAAAGGTAAGGCTGTTTTATTCAATAAAAACACATAATGCGTCTTAATTTGTAAAATAAAAAAAATTGTAAATTGCGCCATATTGCGGCCCTATTGGAAAAACGCGTCAAGGGTAGAGGGACTGGTCTGTCCACCAACCGTCGTCGTCCAGTTCTTTCTTGGGCTTCAATTACTATTTATTAATGCCGTCGGTCCTTTTAATTAATGTTTTTTTTTAATACAGCAAAGAATATTCTGATTCTAATTCTAGAGGATTACTTTGATGATTGAACGAGAAAATCCAGGAAAACCCGGTTTGGTCCTTCTACTGGGAACCTATCGACACGCCAATGCGTTACAGACTTAAGCCCCTATCACTGTGGTCACAAGTCACACCCGACAGGTAGGTACGCTGCCGGATTGTTTGTGTGTTTGTAGAGGCCACGTTGAGTGGTCGCCTCTTGATTTTGTGCAAATCTATATTAGCAGCAGTCTATATTTATTTTGTTAATCAATAAAGTTATTGTTAATCAGCAAAGATAAGTTGCCTGGTCTTAACGCGTTTCAAAAGGTAAGTTGCAATGCATCATATTATTTTAATTATTTTCTTTGTGTTATGCGCCCTTATGTGCCCCTATTTATTTTTATAAAACACAATCTTTACTAATGCACAATTTTTACAGTTCTTTTAATTTTGTAGCTAATGTGGGAAATTTTTGTTCCACGATGTCTGTTTCACGACAGCAAAATGGTATTGTTTTCAATATCCTAAACAACAAAACAACAATTATTCAGCTGAGTATGAGATGCCCGAACTTCTGGTTTTTTGGGCAGCACCAAGGTTTGTTGACCAGAAAAACAAATCAGCTTAATTATTGTAGTTCTATTGTTATAATTTATTTCGTGAAACAAAAATCGCTGATCAAAAATATCTCAGCTTAGCTAAAAAAAAAAATAAGTTGAAAAATTAGACTTTCCACCACGTTACTCAGGACAAAATATAATAATATAAAGGACACAATGACATAAATCTGTTATCGGGCAACGAAACAGTCAATGCACGATAAGATAGAATGATGAGAAAAACATCAGCTAATTTGAAAGTACCTTGTCCAAAACAAAATATTGAACCGACTGAAAGTCATTACAATCGGAAATAGCACAACAATTGTTTTTATCTCTTATCAATAAATTATCATCATAAGCCTTTCCACAAAGCTAGTACAGTCGGTCACACGCTAGGATTCCCCTTTTTGGTTCGATTGGCGCCCTTATGCCGCGCGCGGTAAGAGCTACCATACGATATCCAAGTCTGTGGCCGACCGTACCTAATGGCATTCCAGATAATAATGTGGCAGTGAAAACAAAACAATCATCATTTTGGTCTTGACATTGTCCCTCATGACCTTGATTGCTGGTTTTGGGGCCTCATTCAACCAAATATTATGACATAATCTAGCATTGGTGTGTTAGGTCATAAGCATGAACCCGGAACTACTCTGTTTCACAGATAGACTAACTGCCGATTTCTGAATTGAGAAATTCGCTAAGCAAATGGGTAAGTATCGTCCTGTCTCTGCAGATTTCTCACAAAGGAGCATGACAGAACGATAGTTAAGTATTGCTTAGCAAAATTCTCAATTCAGAAACCGGGCCTAATTCCGCCTGTGATGATTTTTGTCCTTTTTTCAATATGGGGCAATTTATAAAGTTTAATAATAATAATAACTTACGTTTATTTTAGATATTCATACATATTTAAAACGTTTACAATAAAATAAAGTATTTAAAATATATCACGTTTACATTTTTATCGTACAAAGCCTTACCTTTGAATAAAAATTACAAAGGATATACAATCAAAGCACGACTATGTGAATTCAAAGAGAAATTATTTAAAAAACATCGTCAGTATGAATGAAAGCAATAGAGTCAAGGTTAACCCCCCTGCTTTTGTTGGTGCATCAGAAAAAGTTGTTTTTGTGTATCAGTAGGAAGACCCCTCAAGATACAAGGTGTTACAAAAATCCTTACTCTTTTTAAAGGTGATAGGGATAGGGATCGCATCCCAAATATAGTTTTTTCTCTGTCGTTCCATTGATTTTTAAATAAATAAAATGTAACCGCCAGGCAGAAAATAATTTTTAAAATATGGTTTTCATTGATATTCACGTATTTTATTATTTTATACATACAACCATTTTTACATAAAATCCAAAAAGAAAAAACTTTTGAGCATTTCTTTAATTTTGAGGTTGTAAGATAAAAATAGATTTGACCAGTCTGAAAAAAGATTTAGAACCTTTTCTACCACCTTGTATAACAAACTCATTAAAATTCACAGTATTGATGGGTGAAATGACACAACAGGTCCTGGCTGTAGAGCCTGGGACATGGTCAAAATAGTTTTTTTTTTTTTAGAGTAAACTTCCTTTCAACAAGTCTTCGATTTTGAAGATAAGAAAAACTATTTAAAAAACGTATATTTACTCGGTAATCGAACCTTAGAACGTAATATTTTTCTACCCCTTCCCCATACCAAAGAGCATATAATACAACCCATACTAACCAATCTCAATCTCAACTCAACGCACCACTCTTTATAGGCATTATGATGTTGTGATTTAATTCGTATTAATGTTTTATTTATGTATTCAACAAACGACATCTGAGTGTGTGCTTAGTCAAGGTCGACCGGATTACTTTAATGTAGATAAAACATTCAGAACATTATTGTCATTATTTTGTGAACCACATTTTTGGCGGGCTCCGCGACAATGATTGTCTCAATCGCAAGAGTGCGATAAAATGTGCTTTTTCTCACCCTTAGTACCGAGGTACTAGAGAGAGCCAGAGTACATGTCTGTCTTTGTCATCATCATCATCAGCCTGTTAATATCCACTGCTGAGTAAAAGCCTCTTCACGCTCACGCCCGCCACCTCTCACGATCCTATGCCTCTGCTTTCGCAAGCACTGTTTTCCGGCTACTTGTGCTATGTTCGGACCATCTGGCTGGTGGTCTGCCAACCGATCTCCTCCCGTCTCGGGGTCGCCATTCCGCATTGTCACTACTAGACAAATCGATACAGTAGTAGATAATACCTATCCTATAATGCTTACTTTTGAGCTAAGTGGCGCTTCGACCATTTATTAAGTCCGACGCAACATTTATAAAATGTGGAGAACACATAACATCTACACACATGCAATAATTACTGTACGACAACATCATTATAATGCCTTCTTACAGCATTTGTGCTTAGGAAGTGCTCGATTATAATGTAAGCGACAATCGATCGAAATTTTATATAAAAAAGGTATAAAAGAAGATGTCCTAAAACTAGCTGACGTCGCGACGCGACGGTCAGTCCAACATGAATCACACAAAACCATCTGGAACACGATCTGGAATGACAAATTTTGGAGCAAATACCAAAAAACTTCGCGTCTTCGTAAAGAGATGATTTATACAGTGTCCAGTGGCACCTTCACTCACACCTGATGGGTGAAGGGACCACTCGGCGCTGCAGTCCCTGGGCCTTTGTTTTATTGTTTTACGGTGTGGTGGTGGCCTGGCATCGGAAATAATCACAGACATTGAAATAATAATAAATATGATCAATAATTTTATTGCACAAACAGCTACACTGTTGCCTGTAAATGGGAGGCCTGGAGACCTAAAATACAGATCTTTTGGTCAAGTTTAGGCTCCAGTCTTTCCACAAATTTTGTCTCATCTATGTGCTTGTCCCCTCTATCTATGTTACCCTACTTTTAAGAAATTTGTGGCAAGATAAATTTATAAAGGATATCTTTATCTAATTTCCTGAGCCTTCCAGCTCCCAGCCATGCTGCTCCTCATTTGGGCTGTGACCCTGGTCACCGCGCTGGGTCTCTTCCTCCGGCACCGCTACGGCAAGTTCCGGCGAGGTGACGTCCAGAACAGACCGCCGCTGCCGCTGCTGGGCAACCTGGCGCGGACCTCTTTCCGCTTGGAGCACATCACGGAAATGGTCAAGAAGACTTACGACGCCTTTCCTGATGACCGGTCAGTTCTAAATACACCAATTTGTGCTCCCATAACATATTGAAATGTTACAAAACATCCCAACTCTTTTTACAACTCTTTTTACCTACTGGTGAATAAAATGTCAATACTGTAAAAAGTTGAAAAACCACAATTTATATTTTATGACGTCATAGAGCAAAAAACAAATATTTAGATTGTGATCCCTATCGCCAGGTGCTATTACCATGTAATGAGAGTTAAGATCTTTTGTAACACCTCGGAAATACTTTGCGTCTTCCGGGTAAGTATGAACTTACCAAGGCATTTTCAAGGGAAAGAATAATAAATAATATATGCAGTCACACTAGATGAGTGAAGCTGCTACTCGGATGCTGCAAGCGTAGCATAAGGCTGGGCGTACCTATGGGTGTGTAACTATTATATTATGTCTCTCACTGTTGGGTTTGATGTAGAGCGGATTAGACAGAGTTATAAACCCATAGATACGTTCTAGTCCAGCCTTATGCGACGCTTGCTGGAGGGCCTGGAACATTGTTTAGATAGAGTAGGCTCGCCCAGCACCTTTAGAATCCTCATAGCTTAGTCAACCTAGACCACAGGATGACATGTACGTAAATCGTGCGGATCGAGCCAACTAAGCCACGGGTCTCCTTTTGCTACAAATTCACAAATATACTTAACTTTGAAATTAAATAAAGTCATAGGTCCTGCCCGCATCACAATATAAACCTGGAACCTCAAGCTTATGTGTCCAACGTCCAGCCGCCCATAATATACTTTTCATCTCCCACGCTCGGAAAGTTTGTTGTTACTAGTAACTTACGATCGTGTAAAGGCCGGATTTAAACTATCTGCATTTTTGTGCGCTTCGAAATTTGAACGCGACGCCGGGACAGTCTTTCCCGCGCCCTATGGTTTTGAAAAAGAAAAAAAACACTGGCCGTTTAAGTAGATGCCAAATCCCGACGGAAAATAAAACCTCATTCATAGTTCGTTTACACGCGTACTTCAGCGAAAGTGATTGTTCGTGCCCATTCTCTATACAAAACTGTGAATGTAAATGGTGCATAAGCATCTTTTAAAAAGGTAAAGTCACGGTATAGAACATTCAGAAACGCGGTTTCTTCTTATAGTCTTTTCAATATTTTGTACACATATTTATTTTATAATACCAGTAAATAAAAAAAATGCTTCGCTTCTGTTTTATCAAATAGATAATTATGTTTTGGTTTGTTAAATGCATTTTTTCAGACGATATTACTAATTTCATTTTTTTTCTCCTAGAAATTTTTAATTTATATGGTAAAAGTTCAGAATGCACCCGGAAACCTCGGAAATACTTTGCGTCTTCCGGGTAAGTATGAACTTACCAAGGCATTTTCAAGGGAAAGAATAATAAATAATATATGCAGTCACACTAGATGAGTGAAGCTGCTACTCGGATGCTGCAAGCGTAGCATAAGGCTGGGCGTACCTATGGGTGTGTAACTATTATATTATGTCTCTCACTGTTGGGTTTGATGTAGAGCGGATTAGACAGAGTTATAAACCCATAGATACGTTCTAGTCCAGCCTTATGCGACGCTTGCTGGAGGGCCTGGAACATTGTTTAGATAGAGTAGGCTCGCCCAGCACCTTTAGAATCCTCATAGCTTAGTCAACCTAGACCACAGGATGACATGTACGTAAATCGTGCGGATCGAGCCAACTAAGCCACGGGTCTCCTTTTGCTACAAATTCACAAATATACTTAACTTTGAAATTAAATAAAGTCATAGGTCCTGCCCGCATCACAATATAAACCTGGAACCTCAAGCTTATGTGTCCAACGTCCAGCCGCCCATAATATACTTTTCATCTCCCACGCTCGGAAAGTTTGTTGTTACTAGTAACTTACGATCGTGTAAAGGCCGGATTTAAACTATCTGTATTTTTGTGCGCTTCGAAATTTGAACGCGACGCCGGGACAGTCTTTCCCGCGCCCTATGGTTTTGAAAAAGAAAAAAAAACACTGGCCGTTTAAGTAGATGCCAAATCCCGACGGAAAATAAAACCTCATTCATAGTTCGTTTACACGCGTACTTCAGCGAAAGTGATTGTTCGTGCCCATTCTCTATACAAAACTGTGAATGTAAATGGTGCATAAGCATCTTTTAAAAAGGTAAAGTCACGGTATAGAACATTCAGAAACGCGGTTTCTTCTTATAGTCTTTTCAATATTTTGTACACATATTTATTTTATAATACCAGTAAATAAAAAAAATGCTTCGCTTCTGTTTTATCAAATAGATAATTATGTTTTGGTTTGTTAAATGCATTTTTTCAGACGATATTACTAATTTCATTTTTTTTCTCCTAGAAATTTTTAATTTATATGGTAAAAGTTCAGAATGCACCCGGAAACAAAAACATTCTTTTATTTACATTATTTTTGTGTCTGGATAAATATACTTCAGGATATTATTAATAAAACGAATGGTTTTAATACCAACGAAGCTCAAAACTTTAGTGCGGCAGCCGTAACTACAGTAAAATATGCTTTTAAAAGGAACTTATTTGACTCACCTGTTTTGCCTGTAAGTATTTGTCTAGAGAGTTTTTCCCGCTTGGCTAACAAAATCATTTCCTCGCTTGTGTGAGATGAAAAGTTTTGTGTTTCGCACGAATGCAATATTATTTGCGTCTCGTGCTTCTGAATACCTCGCTACGCTCAGGTTTCTTTTTTTGAACCACTCGCTACGCTCGTGGCTCAATTTTAGAAACCTTCGCTAGCTCGGTTTTCAATGCAAGCACTCGCCGCAAACAATAAGTTTGCATTCTTGCATAACAAATAACTATTTCATCTCCCATGCTCGGAAAGTACCCTGTTACTTTAAACATGCGATCGTAGAAGATCCTTTTTTAAACCGCTTTGTATTTTTGTGCGCTTCGAAATTTGAACTCGACGCCCTAATAAAAAAAAAAAAGGATCTCCTTCAACTTGTAGCATTGCCTAGCAACGGGTTGTTGATTTTATGACACTTCAAGAAGACACGATTTGTAATCAACAACTCGTTGCTAGGCAAGGCCACATACTCCTTTGTGATGAAGCAAAAAAGAAGGAAACTCATTTCACTAACCTCTATGGTAGGTACCTAACTACCTTTGTCTATTGTTTGTCACGCTTGGCTAACAAAATCATTTCCTCGCTTCTGTGAGATGAAAAGTTTTGTGTTTCGCACGAATGCAATATTATTTGCGTTTCGTGCTTCTGAATACCTCGCTACGCTCAGGTTTCTTTTTTTGAACCACTCGCTACGCTCGTGGCTCAATTTTAGAAACCTTCGCTAGCTCGGTATTCAATACAAGCACTCGCCGCAAACAATAATTTTGCATTCTTGCATAACAAATAACTATTTCATCTCCCATGCTCTGAAAGTTAGCTGTTACTAGCAACTTACAACCGTGTAGAACCCGAATTTAACCAATCTGCATTTTTGTGCGCTTCGAAATTTGAACGCCCTTTTTCTGCTCGCCCATGTAGAAAAAGAAAAAACACTGGCGGTTTCACTAGATGCCATATAAGTTCATAAAAGCTTCAGAAAGAAGAGCCTCGTATAGACTCTCCACGAAACTGCCCATTTTCTACCCCTATACAAAACTGTGAATGCAAATGAGGCATAGGCATCTAAAGTTACAGTGTTTTTAATATTTTGTACACAATATTTATTTTTAATAGCAGTAAATTAAAAAAATGCTTCTCTTCTGTTACAGTTTTATCAAATAGATAATAATAATTATGGGTTGGTTTGTTAAATAAATTTTTTCAAACGATATAATTTAATTTATTTTTTATCTCTAGAAATTTTAAATTTATATGTTAAAAGTTCAGAATGCACCCGAAAAAAAAAACATTCTTTTATTTACAATATTTTTTCCGTCTGGATAAATAAACTTCAGGAAATTATTAAAACGAATGGTTTTAATACCAACGAAGCTGTAAAGTTCAGTGCGGCAGCCGTAACTACAGTAAAATATACTTTTAAAAGGAACTTATTTGACTCACCTGTTTTGCCTGTAAGTAGTTGTCTATAGAGTTTTTCCCGCATGGCTAACAAAATCATTTCCTCGCTTCTGTGAGATGAAAAGTTCTGTGTTTCGCGTCTCGTGCTTCTGAATACCTCGCTACGCTCAGGTTTCTTTTTTTGAACCACTCGCTACGCTCGTGGCTCAGTTTTGGAAACCTTCGCTAGCTAGGTATTCAATACAAGCACTCGTGCCTCTAGCTGTAGAGACATGGGGTATGGGGTATGGGGGGAGGAGGGGAGGGGTTTTGTCAGAGAAATTGGTCGGAGCTTAAGGAACCGGGGTTATGACTACCGTTCCAGGGCATACCTGGCGCATAGGATTTCCATGGCGGTGCAGCGGGGGAATGCTGCTAGCGTCATGGGTACCTTTGTGTCGGTGTTGCGGGGCGGTATATTTGGTTAATGTTGTTTTTGTTTTGAACTTTTTTGTGTATCTAATTGTGTGTGTTTATCATTTTTTTTAATGCCTTGCCCAAATATTTTGACGAATCTTTGTGAATTTTTTGTATTTTTTCTTATAGCACTCGACGCAAACAATAATTTTGCATTCTTGCATAACAAATAACTATTTTTGAAGGTTCGTGGGACACTTCGAGTTTGTAAACCCGATCGTCATAGTTCGCGACTTGGAGCTCATCAAGCAGATCGCGCTGAAGGACTTCGACTACTTTGTCGACCACCGCGTCTTCATCAGTGAAGATAACGACCCCCTCTTTGGCAGGAATTTGTTTTCGCTAAAAGGTGAGGCGTTTAGTTTTTGTCTAATGAATGTATTTTTGTCTTGTTCTCTTGGACCTTCGTCAGATTTGTCGGGAAATTCAAAATTTTCAGTTTTTTTAATTTTGTAGCTAAACTGAGGTAATCGGCTGAATTATTGTTGTTTTATTGTTTACAATAATGAAGAGAATACTTTTTTATTGCCGCGAACGAAAAATCGCTGAACAAAAATAGCTCAGTTTAGCTACAAAATGTAAAAAACTGTGAAAATTTTGAATTTCCCGCCACGTTGCTATCGTCCACCCTTAAGGTCAAGATGTAAAGATAGATGCCCGCCATACTTAAATTAAACTTCAACGGAAGGTTGCAAAAAGTCACTCTAAAATGGTTAGTTGAATGACATTGAATTTTGTGGGTCATCTGGAGATCTTTTTTTTGTAACTGAATCCAACAAAAACCTGTCTGTCATTAGGCTCACCCGACAAAATGAAAACACCAATCACAACCGGCTTTTGACGAATACCAGGCAAAAACGAAATAACATGTAATTAGGTTCGGAACTTGATGAACAACGTTGCATTTGATTGCAGGGTCGGAATGGCGTGACATGCGGTCAACGCTCTCGCCCGCGTTCACTAGCTCCAAGATGCGTCTCATGGTGCCCTTCATGACCGAGGTCGGCAACCAGATGAACCAAGTGCTGAAGGAGAAGATCAACTCTTCTGGAGGTAAACCTTCATAAGTGCATTGTCTTAACAACCCGTATTTTGATTCCATCTTAGCATGATCTTGGACCGAATACCAAACGTTGTAATAAGAAGCAGCACAAAAGTGGCAGACATTGGAAATCGCATAACTTCTTTGAAGTGGAAGTGGGCAGGACACCAGGCTAGACGTACCGATTGCAAATGGACAAAGTCAATTGCGGAATGGCGACCCCGAGAGGGGAGGAGATCGATTTGCAGATCACCAGCCAGATGGTCCAATGACATAGCTCTAGTAGCCGAAAAACAGTGGTTGCGCCTGGCTTAGGATCGTGAGGTGATGTGAGCATGAAGAGGCCTTTACTCAACAGTGGGTGTTAACAGGCTGATGATGATGATGATGATTATGATGATGCTCTGATAGTCAATTCACCATCATTATTCTGTAACTGCTGACTCATGTGCTTTTGTTTCTGTCCAGGGCACTTGGACATAGAAGGCCGAGACCTGACATCTCGTTACGCAAACGACGTGATCGCCTCCTGCGCCTTCGGGCTGAAGGTCAACTCTCATGCTGAGGAGAACAACGAGTTCTACGTCAAGGGCTACGAAGCCAGCACTTTCGGTTTCTGGCAGATGATGAAGTTCTTTGGCTTCACTTCCTTCCCTTCGATCATGAATGTAAGCCAAATCTAATAAATAATTTAGAATGGAATAGAATATTCTTTATTGTACTAGAAAACAAAAAATGAGTGATCCATCTTTGTAACGTGTGTTCTAATCGGCAAAAGATTGGCTGCATGGAGGAAGGAAGCCATGGCACGGAGATATTATAATCTTAGGCAAAAGCAGATTTCCTGTAACTTGTAATAAATAACAAAATACAAAATAAAAGAACACTAATTAATGTCCCCTTCATAAAAAAATTGAGGTTCTCGAGTTACAAATAACGAAATTCTCTACATTTCAGATGCTGAAGTTATCTCTCTTCCCGCAATCGACGCAAGACTACTTCAGAGCTCTGGTATCCAACGTGATGCGCAACAGAGTTGAAAATAAAATCATCAGGCCCGACATGATCCATCTTCTTATGGAAGCGAAGAAAGGTAAAGAGTCAACAACTAATTTGACCAGTTATTTTGTACTCTTTACTATAGCCACAGTTGCCAGCATGTTTTGTGTCAAGTACCTAATTGTTTACTTCCTTGTTTTCAGGCAATCTTACACATGACCGCGAAACCAAGGAGGAAGATGCAGGGTTCGCCACCGTGGAGGAATCTGACGTTGGACTCAACAAAGTTACTAGAAGTAAGGATGTTTGTTACTCTTTCACGCTGAAACGGTTTGACGGATTTGGATGAAATTTGGAATGGAGATAGCTTTGACATCAGAATAACACATAGGCTACATATTATCACGCTATTACACTTAGGGGCAATGTAAACCACATAATTATCTTTTTTCTGTAGTTCACGCGGACAAAGTCGCGGGCTAAAGCTAATACAAAAATATACTTAAAAATTACTAATCTTGTTACTTTCCCCAGCTTGGTCTGATGACGACCTGACAGCTCAAGCCATCCTATTCTTTATCGCTGGCTTCGAAACAGTGTCTAGTGCCATGACCTTTCTGTTGTACGAGATGGCCTGTAACCCAGGGATCCAAGATAAACTGGTCGCTGAAATACTTGAGACTGACGTCAAGAATGGTGGGAAGTTTGACTTCAATAGTATCCAGCAAATGACTTACTTGGACATGGTTGTTTCTGGTAAGTTGGAGACCGTACTGAAATTACATTGTATTTTCCATTTTTTCTTTTTATCTAGTATTTCTTCTTCGATATTTTCAGAGACCTTGAGGAAATGGGCGCCAGTAGTAGCTTTGGACAGACTTTGCGTTAAGGATTACAACCTCGGAAGAGCCAATGGCAAGTCTACAAAGGATTATATTGTAAGTTTCACACCTCAAACGGTTGGCTTGTTTAGCCCCATCATTATTATTATTGGCAGCCTCTATTGGTCCATTTATGAACATAGACCTCTCCTAAAAAAATCTGTGTTGGCGGTTATCTGCCTTTACCATCTAAACTTGATCCACATTATTTCCAGAATTCTAAGTATTAATTTCGTCCATCTGTAAGGGTGTTTTGCCAGTAAGCGATGCATTTATGAACTCATATAATAGCCTAAGTTTCTCCTTTCTCTAGATCCGCAAAGGCGAGGGCATCTGGTTGCCAGCGTGGGCGATCCAACGCGACCCACAATACTACCCCGATCCCGACAAGTTTGACCCCGAGCGCTTCTCCGAGGAGAATAAGCATACCATAAACCCTTTCACCTACATGCCCTTTGGACTGGGGCCCAGAAACTGCATTGGTAAGTGAAAAAAACAATCGGTTCATTTGTTACAGCATTATAGCACTTAGCATGCCTAGTTTTGACAAGGACGTTGAAATAAAACAATATTAGAAGTATCAAGAGTGCCAGCAACTAGCTACCTCTATTCAACAAACGGTGCCCGATAAATTATCCAAAAGCAATTAAACCTATCACTATGACATCCTTTGAATAGTGGAAAATTCTATCCTATCCTATCATACTTGTGTTTCTTTTTTCCAAGCTCGAGTCTTACATGGTGGTGGGGTCAGTCTTCCTAATTTTCTCTCTCCACTTCGCCCTGTTCTTGGTGTCATCTTCAGAGGCTCCGCATTCTGTGAGGTCTTTCTTGACCACGTCCATCCACCTGGTTTTCGGTCTTCCTCTGGATCTCCACCCGGGTATGGATAAACGCAGCGCCTCGTTTCGATGTTTGTCCATAATGGGTAGAATGTGTCATATTGTGAATCTTATTATAAATCATATTGTGAATCTTTAATTTTATACTACATCTCTTTGCCAGGTTCTCGCTTCGCCCTGTGTGAAGTGAAGGTGATGGTGTATCAGCTGCTGAAGGAGATAGAGGTATCCCCCTGTGAAAGGACCTGCATCCCCCCGAAGATGGCCACGGACTCGTTCAACATTCGCATCAAGGGAGGCGCCTGGGTGCGTTTAAAGATTAGGAACTAATACTGATAAGTAATAAAATTGTTAAAATAAAGAAACAATATACTTAAGTATAATTTTGTATTATGTGCTCTTTGATATAACAGAATAGAACTTATTATGTAAGAGGTAAATAAATATGTTAAGACAAAAATAAAATCTCCTTCAAAGTAGGCACTTTTTGATTTACTTCGAAGGAGGCAAAATTAATATTTAATTTAACTTCTTTCTACACACCTCTTGGAGTCGGTGATGAGCTCCTTGTTTCCTTGTTTCGTTTGGCAGCCTCAATAGTGAAACTGATTACCAGCCTCCGATAGGAGAGAGATGGCACCACAAGAAGACTTTGAGACTTTGGGTTTTATTTTTGTGGTCTTGGACATCATGGCAGTTTTTTTGTCTATTTTTCTAAAGCTAGTGCTAGGGAACTATAAAGATTTTTACTAAATACTAAATATACTAAATTCACTCGGGACAGGTTTTGAATCCGAACCTCTTGCGGGTTAAAATCTTGTCCCGAGCGAATATTTTAACTTTATAAAATTCTTTGTATCATTGCAGATGTAGTAATAATCCCGTTTTCTTAAAAAAATATATAAACACGAAAGTTTAAAAAAGGATTACAGAAAACAATACTTTAATTTTAAGGTTATACTTATATTGTGAACTACTAACACTTCCTATGTATTATGAAAAGTATGAAGTACCTACCTACTATTTTTTTGCAGAAGCCTCTATACCATAGAGGCTATATCTTAGAGAGAGGATAGAGTCTATAGTATAACCCATTAATTGGTTTCTAGATATCTTCTAAGTAATTTTTTTTAAGTTACAGTGATACAATAGTAGAGATTTCCAGCTGTGATAAAAAAATAAAAGATAAAACTTTTGATATATCCTTTACTTACACCAAAATTCACCAAATGGTTTAAAGTTATGTACAAAATATGATAAATATTTTGTAGATCGAATTATTAACAATTATTAACACTCAAGATCGAATTATTAACAATCGTTGCATTCTTGTTAATGTTCTATCAATTCAGTCCACCCGCACTCCACAACTCCTATCCACTAACTTGTTGTGACGATAAACGTTAAGTAATATTACTATGATTGTTATTTTGTTTACATTTTTCGTTATTAAATATTCATTTCGAAACAACATTGTCTTTGATTATTCTAATTCTAACGTCCCTAAATCACAATCTTGTATAGGGGTTTCTGGTACTTACTAACTTTGTTCAGTGTCATAATAACTATAATTTTAAATCCTAATCACACCAGATGGCGCCCCCCGTCCATAAAACGGAGACTAGTTGAAGAAATTCGCATCGACAGTTACTTGACTCGGTAGCTCACGGTATGCGAGAGGTTGCGAGCTCAAGTCCTGTCCCGAGTAAATTTTTTCAACTTATTATAAATGTTTAAAACTATAATTTTATTTATCCAAAACGCTAGATTTCTGCAAGAGCGGCCAAATATAAAAGGTGATTAATCGAAAACTAATTTAAAATAGCGGCACGTGATTGGCTGAAATGAGTTTGACAAAAGATTAATTTTTCTGTTATATTTGATGGCTCTTTTGATGCAGAAATCGGGCGTGAGCAGCACTCCTCTTTCTCATATACAATTTTTAGGCTTTCGGGCCCGACAAAACACTTTTTTAATTTTTACGTAGCCTGTTGGATGTCTTACTGCTGAGCAAAGGGCTCCCCCCTTTCAGACCAGGTCTTTCTGTCCTGAGCAATATCTAACCACTTCTGCAGATATTGGTCAAGCTCGTCCCACCATCGTCGCCTTTTTGGTTACAAACACACTTATGATGACAAATATAGTTAGGGCAGTTTGATCTCTAAAGGTATTTAAAGCCAGACCACCACGCTGTACAGCTCTTTTCCATTATTTCCTCATGCTGGCTCGCAGCCAGGCTCCACCCTTGATCCTCAGGCTGAAGGTGTCCGTTGCCAGCTGCGCCGGGATGCAGGTCTTCTCACAGGGGGAAAACTCCAGCTCCTTCAGCAGCTGGTACACCATCACTTTCACCTCGCACAGGGCGAAGCGGGAACCTGGGGTTTAATCACAGATGTGTTAAATAAAACATTGAATTCAAAATTGCATTTGCCTGGCACTGGATCGTGAGAGGTGGTGTGAGCATGAAGAGACCTTTACTCAGCAGTGGTTAACAGGCTGATGATGATGATGAAAAATTGCCCACTGCTTGGACTGTTTCTTTCTTGTCTTGTAGACAAGCCAAGCGATTATTGATTCTAGGTTATCTTATGAATACGGAGCCAAGTTTAGAGCCCGGGTCACGTCAACCCAGTCGAATTTTTCGTATTCTTGCTCAGGATGTGCAAAGACCGAGGTCATAAGCTTAACTGGTGACTTCTAGATAAGAAACATCGCAATTTTTATGACAAATTTGTTTTCCAAAAAGCACTCAAGTAGCAACACCCTTTGAGCTGATGATCACACACACAGTAATGGGCCATGATCCATGTCTTCTAAATTTTGGTGGCATGTTCGTAATTTAAGTAAAATTAGTCACAAATTATCTATAGGTACATAAACAACATTTAAAAAAAACAATACTCACCAATACAGTTCCTAGGCCCCAGTCCGAAGGGTACATACGAGAAAGGTTGTATGCTACCCTTGTTCTCTTCTGAGAACCGCTCGGGGTCAAACTTCTCTGGATCGGGGAAGTACTGCGGGTCGCGGTGGATCGGCCACACTGGGATCGACACGCCCTCGCCTTTGCGGATCTGGAGTAGGAGAGCCAGGTTAGTGAAATAATTTCTACTATCAAAGCTAATTCAAGTAAACCCACAACTTCTTTTTGGATGCTTTTTTTTTGCAATAAATGAGCAAATTAGCATTCCAGTGCTAAACTATTTTGTAGGACCTAAGGGCCTATATTTGAGATCTTAGAACCTACGAATAAATCCCGCAAAAGTCAAATAAAATAAATGTGGGCGTTATTTTCTAGTGCAGGATTTATTCATTAGTTCTAGGATTTGGAATCTAGGCCTACCTAAGCCATGAAAAAAAAAAACACTGTGAAAATTGTGCATTTCCCAACACTACTTTCGTTGAACCTTAAAAAACTCTGACACCAAGATTGTCCACTTCCTCATACGATTACCTAATGTATCATTATTTTTTTGGACTTTTGATCCAAAAGGTTCTGACGATTGACAAAACAGTCCAAAATTCCTTATTGTAATAATTTAAACATTTATACCTAATAACTTGTTCCCTAGCACGGGATAGTGGTTTAGAAAAAAAAAAACAAAACGTGTAGGTAATATATTTAAATAAAATTTAAATTTTGCAGGTAAGAAAACTTACAATGTAATCTTTAGTAGACTTGCTGTTTGGTCTCCCCAAGTTGTAATCCTTTACACATATTCTGTCCAAAGCGACGCCAGGAGGCCAAAGCCTTAAGAGTTCTAAAAACATACAAACGATCCTTTTTCAATTATACAAGGTGTTACAAAAGTACCTAACTCTTTTTACAGGGTGTAACCTACTGGTCAACAGAATGACAAATCTGTAAAAAAAAGTTGAAAAAAACAATTTTATTTTATAACCTCAAAATTGAAAAATTTTCATAACTTTTTTGTTTTTGTTATTAGCTCTTTAAAAATATGTTTGTGCGTGTAGGTGCATTTACATAGCTTTGAGTTGTTAAAACATTGTGAAAGTCAATGAAAACAATATTTAAAAAATACTTTTCTCCCGCCACATCGTTCACATTTTATTAATTTAAAAATTAACACAACAACATAGAGCAAAAAAAATATTTAGGTTTTGATCCCTATCACCGGGTGCTATTACCCTGTAAAAAGAGTTAGGTACTTTTGTAACACCTTGTATAAGGTGTTGTTTTGTAAAGTGACACGCAACTCAGGGGTGATTATTTACACGATACTGAAGAAAAAAAAAATATAAAAAATAAAAGAAAATCAATGAAAAATACTCAAAAATCATTCAATTGTGGATTCCCTTACTATTATACTAACGCTTGCGGCAGCACCCGCAATATCGGGCGTCACATCGCGCGCGCGCTTTGAGAAGACCGGGGATGTCCGCACGTCACGGTTATTATAGGACAAACTGAACAAGGTAATTTGTGAATCAAACATTTGTTTGAAAAATAAATAAGTACTTTTCTTTAGTTTCAAGCGACTAAAACTATCTTCCCTGAGTCGGGTGTCACTAACCAAAACAACAACCTATTACTTCAAGTACAAAATTTCACAAATAATAACCATTTTTCTACCCGTATAATACTCACCAGAGACTACCATATCCATGTAAGTCATTTGTTGAATACTGTTGAAGTCGAACTTCCCCCCATTCTTGGCGTCGGTGTCTCTGATCTCCTTGGCCAGTCTATCCTGGATCTCCGGTTGCAAGGCGAGCTCATGCAGAAGGAAGGTCATAGTTGTGGACACCGTGTCAAAGCCGGCTATGAAGAATAAGATCGCTTGGGCCACTAGGTCATCATCAGACCATACTGGGGACAGAAAGGTTTAAATTATTTATAACCCGAGCCAATAAAGAAAACATTTAGGATGGACTGCATCTAAAACAAAGTCCCAGGCAGTGCAGCGCCGAGTTGTCTCTTCACCTATCTAGCTAGTGTGAGCGTCCAAAATGGGTGCCATTTTGGACGCTATACAGGGTGTTAAAAGACCGCCAACAGACCCGAAAGCCACGTATACTAGACACCAAAACAAAGTACTTTTTCGATAAATTATTGCTGGGAAATGATTTTGGTTTTTTGAAAAATATTTTATCACGCAATGGACGTGTAACGCACAGAAGTGATATTGCGCAAGCGTAGGTGTAAGTTTATGTTACTTAAGCTTGAAGTGCCAATGTTTACAATACATTTAAACATCGATGTATTCTAAACATTGGCACTTCAATCTTATAGGTAAGGTAACATAAATTTTAACATCGCTTTTTGTAAGAAATGTTCATAATTTTCATATGGCTTCTTGAGAAGGTATGTTAAGAACTGAATACATTTCTGCAAAAAAAAAAGTTTTGAAAAGTCCGATTTTGAACCTCATTATCTCGGAAACCGTTTATTTCCCAGGCATAGTTCCTTGGGAAAAAATGTTCCTCATGATAAGGACAATACGTGGTTTCCCTCTTGGTTGGCGGTTTTTTAACACCCTGTATAAATCATCTCTTTACGTAGATGCAATGGCCATAGTTTTTAGGATGAAGTGCAAAACACGCACCCTCTTGCTCTAATCATGTACAATCAAAGCGAGACAACGCTTGTTTTGAAGTTCATCCTGATGTTTTCTTTATTGACACGGGTTATACAAAATTCTAATTAGGAACGGATCTGAAGTGAACAAAAGTTGTTGGAAATTAGATTTCGAAGTAGCCGCGTTTCAGGAATACAGCAATTTAAAAAAATACACTGTCGCTTCCAAGATACGTGTCAAGTTAACAAAATGATAAATCAAGAACCTTACCTCTGGTAACTTTCTTGAGCCCAACATTGGACTCCTCTACCGTGGCGAACCCTGCGTCTTCCTCCAGCGCCTTATCTTCATGCGACAGACTTCCCTTCTTTGCCTCCATAAGAAGATGGATCATGTCGGGTCTCAGAATGTTCTGCTCCTCACGGTTCTTCATCACGCCGTTGACCAGGCTGCGGAAGTAGTTTTGGGTGTCTTCCGAAAAAAGAGTCATCTTCAAGAGCTGAAATTGAGATAATTATGGCGTAGTTGAAGAGGGAATAAGACTAAGATAAAATCCAATCTGGATCATTTTGTACAGTGGCTCCTTCGCTTATGTTGAATGATGCTGTAAAGCTGGCAAATATTGAATAAATAAATCACCAAACATTTCAAAAGCACATCACTATTTTGAAACACTTACACTCATAACCTTGGGAAACATGGTGAACCCAAAGAACTTCAGCATTTGCTTGAAGCCGAAGGTGCTGCACTCTTTTCCCTTGACGTAGAACTCATTGTTTTCATCAGTATGTGAGTTGACTTTCAACCCAAAGGCGCAGGAGGCGACGACATCATTGGCGTAGCGTGTGGTCAAGTCGCGGGACTCGATTATGAGGTGGCCATCTGGAAATAAGAATAAACAGAATAATTTAGAAAGTTAAATTTATTAAGCCATGAGTTCCATATTTTAAAGTTTCCTCGGCTAAACAGGAAAATCTTTTAAAATACAGATTGAGTCGGATACATCGTACACATCGTCCAAAATTAAATTAAAGATGTTTCCTGCTAGATTATTTCACCAAACCAGAAACACTATGGTTAAACAATTTATTGCTTTGCATAGCCGGGTAAAATAGAATCTGAAAATGTTTGAAGTGATAGCTCCAACCGAAAACAGTCTTTTCGTTTTTAAAGAAATATTTACCTGGAGAGGCCTTGATCTTGTCCTTCAACACTTGGTTCATCTGGTTGCCAATTTCGGTCATGAAGGGCACCATGAGACGGATTTTGGAGCTGGTGAACGCGGGCGAGAGCGTTGACCGCATGTCGCGCCATTCTGACCCTGCAATGAGCAAAATCATTCATTCAGTTTTTTTTTGTCTTAGCATCTAACTTCAAAGCTACGGCACAATTTTAGTTGAGGAACCATCATAATCAGTTTTTGTACCTGAAAAAGGGTCAAAGTTGGGTCATTGATAGGATGTCTGAGTGTGGAAATCTAATAAACCAAAAACATAAATCAAAAACATTTAATAAGTAAAATAGACAAATTAGATACCATAAATAATCCCGCTTTATGATATTTTTTTTTCATTTTATTAAGTACGCACGACAGCACGTCAGACTGTACACTTTTGTTGTAAAGTCACCCGTAACGTAACCGAGTAGAGTGCTAGCGTGTAAGGGTCGACGTGCTGTCGTGTGTACTATTTTCGAGTGAGTAAACCGGTTCAACTGTGCGGTTTTTATACAGAATAGATCCTCTGCAAACATGACGGCCAACCTCCAGTAGTGGAGAGGCACGCCAAGAAGAAGAAACATGAAATAAAAATAGGTACCTAATAGGATGCATCAAAAAATTTAAGTACAACTTTAGTAAAATTATTGTCTTCGTAATCCCTTGAGCACATTCCGAGTTATGCTTTCTATGTCCTTACCTTTGAGTGAAAACAAGTTCCTTCCAAAAAGAGGGTCGACCTTCGTGTCAATAAGGACGCGGTGGTCGACAAAGTAGTCGAAATCCTTCAGCGTGATCTGTCTGATGAGGTCCAGGTCTCGGAGCACTACCACTGGATTTATGAACTCGTAGTGACCCATGAAGCTGGAAGGAATAATAAAGATTTGACTTCATCTCATTACGTAAAATTAGATGCAAAGGCAAAGGCAAAGATTATACTGCAAAAAAACTAAGGCACTTGCTGCAAATAAAATAAGGTTTCCTCACCGGTCCTCCGGGAACGAGTCATAAGACCTTTTGATTGTAGTGACCATATGCTCCTTGCGTAGCGTGATCCAGGTCATGTTGCCAAAGGGCGCTATCGGTGGGAGGTAGCTCACCCCCCATTGTTGAAAGTGGGAGAAGCGTCGCCGGAAGAACAATAAGAGAGCTGCTAGCAGAGCGACGCACCATATCAGCAAGATCATGGCTGCAGCTGAGAAAGTACACTTAACAGTCATTCTAAAGTTAATTGAAAACAAGGTAAGGCCACAAGTGGGCACTATAAGTTGTTTTTAGCTTCTTGTTTGTACTGCGATCTGTCATCTAGGAAATTATGAGGTAGTTTTGTTTGGTGCATTCGGTTTTGGGCCTATATTTAGTCTTGTTAGGAATTCGACCAGCGTCTCATCCTCGACTTAGTGTCTCACTAGTTTAAACCTATCTAGGTCTTGGGGTGCCTTTCTTTTAAGTATCTTGAACGGTTTTGGGCGTGACATCGGAGTTTTGAAGCCAATTAATTAATTTGTGTGCTCCCTGTAGTCTGGTTTGGGGGCACTTTAAATGCGTGGCGCTTAACATCTTTAGTACAGGTTGATTCAAATGATATCTCTGAGGCCGAGATATCATCCTGTGTCTTCTGTCCTCCTTTTCTATTGATTAAAAAGTCATAATTGCATACTGAGTATTCAAAGCACGTGTAAAATGCACTACTGATGGATACAACATATTTGCAGTCCACTTGGCGCTAAGAACTAGGAAGTTTTATCATAAAGTACCTAATTGAACGAGCGAGCGAAGCGAGCGAAGTTCTCCGAGTCTACTGGAACAATCCGGCGTTTGTATGTATGTATGTATGTATATATGTATGTATGTATGAATGTTCGTTCGACGATAACTTGAGTAAATTTAGTCGGATCGTCACGAAATTCGGTAGGCAGGTAAATGAGGCCAAGAGAATTTTTAAGTTCGAACATGAGCCAAATCGGTCGAGGGGTTGCTGAGATATGGGGTCGCGAGTTCATAGTTCGGGGCGAACCACTAGTTATTCAGATGTGACATCTAAATCTAACTATAATTTACGTTTCATCAACAGTTTATGACTTTAACACTACAAGGTACCTTGTCCCATCCGGTCTATCTACATACATATAACCATCAAATATCAAAATGATACTAATAAGTATAGTGACAAATTCAGGTAAGTCCCAAATTGACTCCATTTTAGTTTGTCTACTGGGGCTCCTAAGCTACGCGTTGAATATGAAGTTGCCTTTCAACTAACACGCGGAACTACATCCATGATGTAAGCCAATATTATTGTAAACAAGCAAAGTAGTCGACCTTGGGTGGGGCGTTGCGGTCTGCCCGGCACAGCTGATGGTGCAGCTACTTGGTTGACCTAAACAGGTTTCTTCTTCCTAGCGTGCGTGACACTTGACTTTTTACAGTTATGTTCCCAGGATAGGTTATCGTGTCGTGTTATAACAATGATCATAATTTAATGCCGGTGTTATCGGTACGCCTTACTGTCGTGCATATTACATGTTTTGCAAAGTAAGGAATTTGACGCTTGAATCGGGACTTGCACCCGCAACATTGATAACTCTTGGTAGTACCAGCGCTCTTCAATTCAATCCAATTTTTTTTTATCTAGTTACCAAGCGATTCATATTTTGTTGAATTATTATCAATGACTACCTGCCTAAATGTGCAAGCGTCATTATCACAATCATCATCATCATCATCAGGCAGTGGCGCTAACAAGAGGTTTCCTTCTTTTATGTTCCATAAAGATAAAAAAAATGATAAAACTCATGTGCGAAGTCTGACATTCAACAATTGACGAGGTCAGTCCAATTAAATACACTCAAGAGCAAATAATTCGGGTCGAAACTTTATTAGCATTTTTTGTGATTTGTCTGAACTTGTAATTTATCACTTTCACAACTGAGGTCAGAAATCAGAAACATTATTTTTACACGTTATCATCATCATCATCATCCTGTTAATACCCCTGCTGAGTAAAGGCCTCTCTCCTTGTGCTATGTCGTCGGACCGTATGGCTGGTGGTCTGCCAATCTCTTCTCCTCTCGGGGTCGCCATTCCGCAATGGACTTTGTCCATCAGCTATCGGTATTAGATTTACTTTATATCGAGAATTGATTTACATAGGCACACTTTGGCTCATACCAGACCCAGATCTGTCTCTGTCTGCAATTGTTCTAATAACCGATTTTATGACCTTGGGAGCCAAGGATACCTCCTTTTAAAATTGTGAAATCGTAAACGATAAGACAAAGGATTTTTACTTATTCGATGTCCATGCTCGCTAGTGTTTGATGAACAAACAGCAACAACGTTATCAAACTATTGTAGCAAAACTTTGGCGCCGTACGTTAGTAACGACGCAAAATTCTGAATTATGTCATGTTTGTTGGAATTATACCTAATGATTTATTATAGGTACCTACGACCAAAATTAAAAAAACAAACAATTTGACAACATAATAATAATATTTATGTATTTTTGGATGTCATTGGTAACACAAAATTCTAAGTTACTTTGCTATTGGTCACTGTGCTTAAATTGAGTAAATATAAAATAGTAAAAAATCTCTACGTATGTACGTAATATACTTTAAAATAAACAGACTCAAACAAAACATTCACAACAGCTTATAACTGGAATGATTGAGTATACTTACAGGTGATGTCCTTTGCGACGATTGAATTTTTAAGTTAACTTTTAAGCACTTTATGAAAATTAAACATTTAACGATATTTTATTTTTTTTAAAACCTCGCGAATTTATTCTTTGCAGAGCCGCTCGTGTGGTGTGGTCTCACTGCTGTTTCTGTCACTAGTGTTATGTTTCGTGTTGGCGCATCGGTGACCTGTGAGCCAGGTAATTGCACTGATACAAAGAATCCGCCATAAATAATTATATTACAGTCTCTTAGTGATAATAGCAATCTATCTACACTTATAGAAATCAGCGGTTATCTACGAGTACGTGAATCAAAATATGAGTCAGATTTATCGTTACAGAAAACGCATATGCACATGGATATGAATTAATAGTGTGCTGGCATTGCTGATCATCAAAGGGTTTACAGTTCCCATTTTTGGGTTTTTCACTAATATATCCAAAACGGTGAAAACGGCTCTTTAGTGAAGGTGCCACTGGACGCTATACAATACATATCTTTTTACTTAGATGCAAAGGCATTAGGTTTTTTTATATTTCTGATACTCCTAAAACCTTGCCATATTTTAATAATGTATATGAATAACCAGCAAACGAGTATTAGTGTAAAATTTGCAAGTTCTAAATCAACACAAAACGCAATATACAGGGTGTCCCAAAAAGTAATGTCAAGCGGAAGTCCAGAGATAGAGCACCCCTAGGGGTACCCGAATCACCCACATGTATGTTCAGCGATTTTTTGACGTTTAGAAGTTATGAAGCTTTTAAGGTTTTTTTGGAAAGAATTACCTAGCATTGGTTTTTATTTTTTTACTTTTTTTGTATTTAACTTAATTCTTCCCAAAAAAACCTTAAAAGCATCATAACTTCTAAACGTCAAAAAATCGCTGAACATACATGGGGGTGATTCGGGTACCCCTAGCGGTGCTCTATCTCTGGACTTCCGCTTGACACTATTTTTTGGGATACCCTACCTACTTGCAAATCTTGCAATAAAGTTAAACAAGCATAAGTCGCTGTATACATAATAATCAGTACAATGTAGGTACTGAGTACATTCAAACTGGATCTTTTAAGTAAGAATAACGAATTCTTGGAAGGTCTATGATTGGATTGGTAAAAAAAAAACTATGATTGGTAAAGTTTGGAGTCGTTTTGAGACTCTCAAGATATAGGTAGCTGCATTCATAATAAACCAGAAAAAAAACTTCTCTCATAAAAAACAGTATTTTGATTCTTCAGAAGGCTACTAGTGGCCTGGGTGGGTCGCCGCAGTTCAAGCGGGCCAAAATTGACTAAAAAGAACGTAGGTTTATCTTGCTACGATCAACAACCCTATCTCTTTTTTATTTTATTTTATCAGCATAGCCCTAGTCAATGTCCTATATTGTTTTCAAAATTCTGAAGTAGAGAGGTTCTTTTGTACCTTTTACTTATAACTCATTGTGACTTAGATCCACGTGCTGATTGCGTTTAAGTTGTAAGTGGCTTGTTTGTTTGTGTGTTAAGGATGTTGAGTAGTTCATCGATGTGTCCCGGATGTGGTAACCTGATGGGGATATTGTATAGTTTTGTCGTCCGACAAAAAAGCAAGAAACAATATCACACAGGAAAACATCTGAAAATCGGTACCTAATTTGTGGCAATGGTAACGAATGCGGGGTTCTTTCATTATGTTTAAAGAAAAATGACATAAAAATATATTTAATTGCATTAAAATGTAAAACAATCTTAACCACTTAAATGAGTATCTCCTTATACAGGGTGTTAAAAGACCGCCAACAGACCCGAAAGCCACGCATACTAGACACCAAAACAAAGTACTTTTTCGTTAAATTATTGCTGGGAAATGATTTTGGTTTTTTAGGTTATAATTTTGATTATGATTAATTTTGATATTTAATCACGCAATGGACGTGTAACGCACAGAAGTCATATTGCGCAAGCGTAGGTATGGTATAAATTTATGTTACTTAAGCTTGAAGTGCCGATGTTTAGAATACATTGCGGGTTGCAATTTTAACGTCGTGTTTTGTAAGAAATATTCATAATTTTGATATGGCTTCTTGATAAGGTATGTTAAGAACTAGATACTGAATACATTTCTGCAAAAAAAAAGTTCTGATAAGTCCGACTTTGAACCTCATTATCTCGGAAACCGTTGATTTCCCAGGAATAGTTCCTTGGGAAAAAATTTTCCTTATGATGAGGACAATACGTGGTTTCCCGCTTTGTTTGTGGTCTTTTAACACCCTGTATAACACATAATTATTAACCTAGAAACATTATGTCCTTCGAAAAATTCAATTATGAATTTCAGCAACATAAAATTTAGGTGGACTTTTTGACCACTAATGCAACATTAAATTACCTAGTCAGTTCCTTTACGAGGCAGTGTAAAAAATCCAATTTCATAGTACATGTTGACAAATCTGATTTGTAGAACACTTAAGTGCACTTTTATTTCCGAACGCTGGCCTTCAACCAAGCGCCACCCTTCATCCTCAAACTGAAGGTGTCCGTTGACAGCTGCGCCGTGATACAGGTCTTCTCACATGGAGAAACCTCCAACTCCTTCAGCAGCTGGTACACCATCACCTTCACCTCGCACAGGGCGAAACGGGAACCTAAAAATATACGGATATAATTTAGTAGCAATTTTGACCTACACAGAGTATAAATCTTCTCATGATCGATTCGATTAAGAGCCACACTGAACTCGCGGTAAAAATGTTGCAAACTCGGCGCGCATTCGCTTCCCGCAAATCGCTAGTGTGATAAGGCTCTACGTCTGTTAACATTAGGTCAATAAAATATCCACTGTATTAAACGTCCATCATTCCATTAGTAGGTCAATGAATCTTAGCTCAAAAGTGGGTATTTTAATAAGTGACCATACTCACCGATGCAGTTCCTAGGCCCATGTCCAAAGGGAAAATACGCGAAGGGGTGTATGCTACCCTTGTTCTCCTCGGAGAAGCGCTCGGGGTCAAACTTTTCTGGATCGGGGAAATATTGCGGATCGCGCTGGATTGGCCACACTGGTATCAACAAGCCATCGCCTTTGCGGATCTAGGGTAGAAAAGTTATGAAATTCTTAAAATTTGTATCCAACTTTGTATGTACATGTATGCAACATAGTAAAATAGGTTCATAAAAAGTGGTTTGGTCTGCAATAAACTCCGCCGTTAAAACCAATTTTGAACAAATATGAAAACTCACAATGTAATCTTTAGTAGCCTTGCTATTAGGTCTTCCCAAGTTGTAATCCTTCGTACATATTCTATCCAGGAACATGCCAGCAGGCCAAATCCTCAACAATTCTGAAAACGGAAACACAAAATATCAAACAAAAACATAATACCTACCATCAAACCTTGTGGCAAAAGAGAAAAAGCATAATTGATAGCAAAAAAAAGTGTCTGATAAAAATGAATGTAAATGATCAATCTGCCGAGTTTAAAATATTATCATATCTTATATACTTGCCAGAAACCACCATATCCATGTAAGTCATCTGCTGGATGCTGTTGAAGTCAAACTTCCCTCCATTCTTGGCGTCGGTGTCTCTGATCTCCTTGGCCAGTCTATCCTGGATCTCCGGTTGCAAGGCGAGCTCATGCAGAAGGAAGGTCATAGTTGTGGATACCGTATCAAAGCCTCCCAAAAAGAATAAAATCGCTTGAGCCACCAGGTCGTCATCTGACCACGCTGGAGAAAGAAATTAGGATTTTTTTTGTAATAGTGATTATATTTGAGAAGTAAAGGGGTTGTAGAGTGCGCTAGCGAGGAACTAAGCGATTTCTTCAGAAACGTGTTATGGGTGTTAGGGTGTGTAATACTAAAATTCTCCTCCTCTAGGAGCATTAATTCTGCAGAAGACCACTTTTCTCAAAGATGCATCGTTTTAGATAATAAATTTGCGAATACCCCAAAAATGTTCCCCGCTCACTCACTTCCTAAAGGAGGGGACCTTATCTTCACACCCTGAGCACCCTTAACAGGTTTCTGAAGAAATAGCTTAGGTCCTCACTCGTGCACTCTACACCCTCTATGATGAGCCACTCGTTGCTTGGACTATTTATTTAATTAAGCTTAAAACAGACATCTTGTTATATTAAAAGTTTAGAACTCTTCAGAGTACTATTTAGACCGATCTTATTACAGGTCTTTTTTCTTTGGAAATTAAACTATAAGCAAGGATAAACTTTACCTCTAGTAACCTTCTTTAACCCAACATTAGACTCCTCAACCGTGGCAAACCCTGCATCTTCTACCAATGCGCCATCCTCGTGCGAAAGAGTTCCTTTCTTTGCTTCCATGAGAAGATGAATCATGTCGGGTCTCATGATGTTCTGCTCCTCTCGGGTCTTCATCACGCTATTTACCAAGCTACGGAAGTAGTTTTGGGTGTGTTCCGAAAACAGGGTCACCTTTAAGAGCTGAAATGGAAACAGGATAGTCAAGTGGCGATTCAAATTTTTATTTGAGTGCTTTAAATGTCGAGGTTAATAGTAAAAATATTGGGTGTCAGAATAATCTTATTTTGACTGGAAGCGCCTTTGATTTAGTAATACTCAGCATATTTAGTTATCACACTCACTTTCATAATCTTCGGACAAATGGCGAACCCGAAGAACTTTATCGTCTGCTTGAATTTGAAGGTGCCTAACTCTTTGCCCTTTGCGTAGAACTCATTGTTTTCTTCAGTGTGAGAGTTGACTTTCAAGCCAAAAGCACAGGAGGCGATGACATCGTTGGCGTACCGGGTGGTCAAGTCGCGGCACTCAATTAGGATGTGGCTATCTGCAAATCGTTGATGGGGTTCAAGAGAAAATAAGAGATACTAACATTGCTGACTGCCGGTTTCTGAGTTGAGAAATTCGCTAAGCAAATGGGTAAGTATCGTCCTGTCTCTGCAGATTTCTCACAAAAGAGCGCGACAGGGCGATACGTAAGTATGTGCTTAGTAAAATTCTCAACTCAGAAACCGGGCCTAAGTCTTCGAATCATTCAATACTATCATGAAGCTAGAACTACATTTTCATCAACGTCCATTATCACTGAATTACAGAGCGAAATTGCACACTTTCTCCTCTGCCTGATCAAAGAATTAGGCATATAAGGTGTGACAGTCATTGTGATAATAGTACATAATTATTATACTTTAGGACTCTGATAAGATTCGGGTTTTCAAGGGAAATTACCTGGAGAGGCCTTAATCTTTTCTTTTAATACTTGGTTCATCTGGTTGCCAACTTCGGTCATGAAGGGCACCATGAGGCGCATCTTGGAGCTGGTGAACGCGGGCGAGAGCGTTGATCTCATGTCACGCCATTCTGACCCTGAAATGTGCAACATCATTCATCATACCTCAAGTACAATTTAAGGTCATTAGTAGTTTTTAATACAGTAGTTTAAATTACAGATATACCTACATAAAAATAAGATTTATATGTAGGTATATCAATCTCATTTTGTCATTCTCGTATTGAATTATAACATATTTATGTTTATGTATGTGTATTTTAAATTGGTATTTATGTATGATCTATGTAAGTTTATGATTACTTTTAAGTAGTTTATATCATCGGTTTTTATTCATAATTGCACCAACTACCCGTCTCTCAATTCCCTAGCACTTTTTTCCATCAGTGGTTGCCTGGAAGAAATTGCTGTTAGCAATAAGGCCGCCAATTGTACCTTGTTTAGTTAAGTTTTTTTCCTAGCTTGTATTTATATTGGTGTACAATAAAGAATATTTTATCTTATCTTTATCTTAGTTTTTGTTTGGCAGCCGTCAAAATCAAAGTGTTTTTTTAATGGTATTTTTGTTTAAGAATTAAAGGACCATCATTATTCGTCCATTTATTGTTCCTTACAAAGTTTATATTAAGCTTTTAAATGAGGACAATTTGATCAAGGCAAAAAAAAGAGTTTAATTTGCAATTAACAAGATGCCGTACCTATTTGGCATGCAGTTCGCCATACTGTTTCGTTGAAATCGTCATGAATGCGTAATTACATCCCTAAGTATCTCGTCCTACGTCCAAAATTTATGATTTCTAATCACTAACCCTTTAGTGAGAACAGGTTCCTCCCAAAGAGTGGGTCGATCTTCCTGTCAATTAAAACGCGATGGTCGACAAAGTAGTCGAAATCTTTCAGCGTGATCTGTCTGATGAGGTCCAGGTCTCTGACCACTATCACTGGATTTACGAACTCGTAGTGGCCGACGAAGCTAGAAGGTGGAGTGAACAATTAGACAAACTTTGAACGCGCATAATCTAGCGCGGGCTGAATCAAGCACATCAGCGTCGACGGAGCATACTCGTAGGTCCTTCTCGTAAATATTTTCGGAGATAAGTACTTACCTAATACCTTGGGGCAATCAAGATGGTCTCAGAATAAAATGCAAAAGGCGTGCAAACTGTGCATAGAATTCAGTCTTTATGTTATTTTACCCTTCATTTCACCTTTCGTCTTTTGTTATATGAAATGGAGTATAGTCTGCAGCAAGTGGGCTTGACAAAAAAGCCTTACCGATCCTCTGGGAACGTCTCATATGCCCTGGAGATTGAGGTGACCACGTGTTCCTTGCGGAACATGGCCCGAGTCATGTTGCCGAAGGGTGCTATCGGTGGGAGGTGGCTCACTCCCCAGCGTTGGAAGTGCGAGAATCGCCGCCGGAAGAATAGCACGAGTGCTGCCACCACCACGATGCACCATGTCAGCACGATCATGCCTGCAACTGGTCATAACATGGTCATGTGGTAGGCGACGATTGAGGTGCAACGTGTGGCGGGCAGGTTGGCTTGACAGGAGGCATAATTTCTTCTAACTCGTAGTTCTGTTGGCCGGTTCTTATTTTTGTAACCTGCAAGCAGTGCTCCTAGTTTCCTTGAAGAGGGCCCCATATTTTGCGTGTTATTATAACATAATAGTGCGATAGAAGTCAGACATTCAACAACTGACGAGGTCGATTAAATACGCTCGGGAGCAAGGAATACGGGTCAGAGCTTAGGGCTTATTTGACACGTTTTAGTTAAGAGTGTTTCTGAACTGAAATGCAATCTCATACAATTATTTAATGAGCGCAGAGATTATAGGGAGATAGGCCGTCGCTTGCGGAGTCAGTGTTATGTATGACAAACGCTAGGGGGCATATTTGACGTAAAGGATTGTGCTTGCTGTATAGCGTAGAACGCTGTGAGCGTTATTTATGGGCACTCCCGGGGTGGCCTATTTGATTGACTTGTTATTTTGGACTTATATTTTTTTCAATATTTTATTTATTAAGTAGGTCGAAATCGGACGACGTTTTTGTGATGCTTGTTTACGTAGGTATACTTGTGTTATTTTTTGTGTGTATATTTTTATTATGATTAGTACGTTTGTTGTCTTTTATAACCCGTGTCATTAAAGAAAACATTTAGGATGGACTTCAAAACACTCGCTCTCTCGCTCTAATTAATACAGCCAAAGCGAGACAACGCTAGGTTTTTAACTCCGCCCTAAATGTTTTCTTTAATGACACGGGTTATAATCATCATCATCAATATCAGCGGTCTGTTTTTTTTCTATTCGCTTGAAATTTATATTATGATGAACCTACGTAACTTTTAATGATTCGCGGTAATTTTTGTATTGCTTTTATTAAAATAACCGCAATTCCACATATGGTTTGAACCAAATTGTGTGTGAAAATATCATAAATCATTATTTCAATCATCAAAGACTTTAATGTCATCGAAGAATGTAACCCTACATCTAAAGATTCTAAAGCGATGAAGTTATAATTATGTAGATGTCTGTGTTTGCTTTCCATGCTCACCAGTGTTCGATTGTACAAACATTAACATAACAACATTATCAGTAGTACGTGGGCGCCTCTTCGAACGACGCAAAATATGTCACATAACGTAATTTCTAACATGCTTTGTTTACGAATGAGGTAAAATTCAATTACGGGAAGACAAACATCTTATAACTTTATTATAAATTACATACAGGGTGGTCCATTTTTAGTGGTCCAATTATTTTTTTCTTTTGAGCAAACAAAATGTATTTATTTTCATTAGTATAAAAGTACCTACCTTGACATGTGTAAATTCACTGGACCAAAAATAATTGAGAAGCTATTGACATAATAATATCATAAAAATGTACATACTGTATACGCTAAAAATTAAAAGTTGCTTAGCTAAGGCACTTACAATAATTATTGTAAACTGTTTAGCGATGCATAAAATCTGCACTTTGATTAAAAAAAATTGCAATGATTTATCATAAAAAAAAACACGATATTTATTCACTGACGAATTGTGCGTGTGTTCTCATCGTGGTTTCTGTCACTAATGTTATGTTCCGTGTCGGCGAATTGGCGACATTGACAACATCCATCCATATATTGGCAGAGCTTATCTAATTAACACTTATAAGTACATAAATAAGTGATATCTGGGTAACTTTCAACAGCGCTCAATAAAAAAAAAAACATTTCGTGATCAGCGGAGTCTAAACAACCAGCCTAGAAGCTCCCAGCCTTGTACGACAAAAAAACTCAATCCATTTACGCTTTTTACGTAAAAAAAAGAAAGTTCAACCAAGACAGGCAAAAAAAAAACTTTTTCCCAGACTCAGCAATAAAATAAGTCGAATGGACATCTCTCCTTTACTGTGGTTGACTTCAGAATCAAGAAAAGCAAGAAGCAAGATTTCACAAGAAAACCCGTGAAAATCGTTAATTGGTAGTAATGGATGCGGGGTTCCTTCAAGATAAATTACATGAAAAAATATATTTATTGTATAAAAAATTTAATCTTAACAAACACTTAAATTAGTACTTACATAATTATCACTGGGAATCATTTTATTATTACAAGTCTAAAATAATTATTATTTCCGAAGGCTGGCCTTCAACCAGGCGCCACCCTTTATCCTCAAACTGAAGGTGTCCGTTGCCAGCTGCGCCGGGATGCAGGTCTTCTCACAGGGAGAAACCTCCAACTCCTTCAGCAGCTGGTACACCATCACCTTCACCTCGCACAGGGCGAAGCGGGAACCTAAAAAACAATGGAAGCCATTTTTACCTACACAATGGTATATCTTCTCATGATCGATTAAGAGCTTTCTTATGAAATGAGCGGAAAATTGCCACGAGTTCGCAACGAGTTCGACGCGAGTGCCCAACGTCGACACCATATTGAACACTCGCATTCGCCGCGAGTTCGCAACGAGTCGCGGCGATCTTGTTGTGAACTCGCCACGCATTCGCTTTGCTTTCAAACCACAAATTGGTAGTGTGACAAAGCTCTACGTCTGTTAGTACGTACGTAGTATACTCACCGATACAGTTCCTAGGCCCCAGTCCAAAGGGAAAATACGCGAAGGGGTGTATGCTACCCTTGTTCTCTTCGGAGAATCGCTCGGGGTCAAACTTTAATGGATCGGGGAAGTATTGCGGATCGCGCTGGACTGGCCACACTGGTAACCACAGGCCCTCGCCTTTGCGGATCTAGGATAGAAAAGTTATGAAATTCTGAAAATTTGTACAATATGAACACATAGAAATAGAGGTTCTTGGAATGTCTTTTGGTCTGCAATAAACACCGTTACAATAAAAAAGATTTAATATTTTGAACAAATATGAAAACTCACAATGTAATCTTTAGTAGCCTTGCTGTTAGGTCTTCCCAAGTTGTAATCTTTCGTACATATTCTGTCCAGGAAGGCGCCCGGAGCCCAAATCCTCAAGATTTCTGAAACCGGAAACACACATAACAAATAAAGACAAAAGACCAAGAACCTTATGGCAATAGAGAAAAAGATTGAGAACAAACAAAGTGTCTGATAAAAAAGAATCACAATGATAATTCTGAAGAGTTTTAAATATATCAGATCATAGATACTCACCAGAAACCACCATATCCATGTAAGTCATCTGCTGGATGCTGTTGAAGTCGAACTTCCCTCCATTCTTGGCGTCGGTGTCTCTGATCTCCTTGGCCAGTCTATCCTGGATCTCCGGTTGCAAGGCGAGCTCATGCAGAAGGAAGGTCATAGTTGTGGACACCGTGTCAAAGCCGGCTATGAAGAACAATATCGCTTGGGCCACCAGGTCGTCATCTGACCACGCTTGAGAAAGAAAAAAAAAAACCATCTAATAGTGCTTACGCTTAAAACAGAACACCTGATTTGCATATCAAAAGTTATCAACTCTTTAGAACTGTCTTATTAGTTTTATACTTTACCTCTGGTAACTTTCTTTAGGCCAACATTAGACTCCTCAACCGTGGCAAACCCTGCATCTTCTACCAATGCGCCATCCTCGTGAGACAGGCTTCCTTTCTTTGCTTCCATGAGAAGATGAATCATGTCGGGTCTCACAATGTTCTGCTCCTCTCGAGTCTTCATCACGCCATGGACCAAGCTACGGAAGTAGTTTTGGGTGTTTTCCGAAAACAGGGTCACCTTCAAGAGCTGAAATGGAAACAGAACAGTGAATGTTCCTATTTTTCTAATAATTTTAAAATGACGAGATTTTTAGACAACCGCGATTCTACCCAATTTGAGCCAAATATCGTGTGAATATCGCGAATCATTCGAGGTTATGGCCTTTTGCGTTTTTTGGTCACATGCGTCGGACCCCGTCCTATGTCTCTTCTGTTTATTGGTTTATTAAAATAAAAATGTTGGGTTTGAAAACAATATTATTTTGACTGGAAGAATTTAGATTACTATATTAGTATTGCTCTGCATAGTTACTTAATACACTACACAATAAACTTAGTTAACACACTCACTTTCATAATCTTGGGACAAATGGTGAACCCAAAGAACTTTATCGTCTGCTTGAAGTTGATGGTGCCTAATTCTTTGCCCTTGGCGTAGAACGCATTGTTTTCTTCAGTGTGAGAGTTGACTTTCAAGCCAAAAGCGCAGGAGGCGATGACATCGTTGGCGTACCGGGTGGTCAAGTCGCGGCACTCAATTATGGTGTGATCATCTGGAAATCGTAGATGGGGTTCACTAGAAAATAAGAGGCGCTAACATAGTTAATCTTCGGGTCATTCAACACTATCATCATCATGAAGCAAGAACCACATTTCCACCAATATCCATCATCACTGAATTACAGAGCAAAATACCTAGTACACTCACTCCTCTGCCCGTTCAAGGAATTAGGCCTATACGGTGTGACAGCCATTAGTTTACCAGTGATAATAGTAATAATATACTTTAGGACTCTTGTTTGTCACAAAATAAGATCTTAAAGAGGGACATGAAATTTATTTGTTTTTTAAAGAAATTACCTGGAGAGGCCTTAATCTTTTCTTTCAACACTAGGTTCATCTGGTTGCCAACTTCGGTCATGAAGGGCACCATGAGACGCATCTTGGAGCTGGTGAACGCGGGCGAGAGCGTTGATCTCATGTCACGCCATTCTGACCCTGAAATGTATTAAGTACAATTTAAGGTCATTAAATTTTTCTTTGGCATTCGTCACGGCAAAGTGATTTTATTTACGGTCATACTGATTCAGTTTTTGTTGAAGAATTAAAGGACCGTCATTATTTTTCCATTATTGGTCCTTACAAAGTTCAAGTTAGGCTTGCATATTAGTGCCATTTTACCAAGGCAAAAAAATATGATCTTAATTTGCAATTAAGCTTGCAAATTAGATTCGCCATACTGTTTCTTTGAAATCATCTCCGATGCGTTAATACACCCTCGTAATACATATCTCGCCCTGAGCGTCCACTTTTATGAGTGAACATAATGTATAGTTTTTTTTAAACTATGTTTGGATTTATTGTTTCTAATGACTAACCCTTTAGTGAGAACAGGTTCCTCCCGAAGAGTGGATCGATCTTCCTATCAATTAAAACGCGGTGGTCGACAAAGAAGTCGAAATCTTTCAACGTGATCTGTCTGATGAGGTCCAGGTCTCTGACCACTATCACTGGGTTTACGAACTCGTAGTGGCCGACGAAGCTAGAAGGTGGAAAGAAGAATAAGACAAATTTTGATCACGGATATCAAGCGCGGGCTGATTCAAGCACAGCAGGAAAGTGACGCGTCGACGACGGTGCATATTCTTAGATACCGTCTCGTAAATATTTTTGGGGACATGGTACATACCTTAAGGAAATCTAGAAGGTCTCAAAATACAATTAAAAAAAACAAGGAGCTAAACAGTGCGGCGATTATTGTAGTGGTTTCTCTCTGATGTGGATATTATGGTAGGTAAGTATTTGATGTTTTAACAGCTGTTTATTTCATCAATAAATAAATCAAAATAGATAAGGATCTCTTATCCTCAGGTCGTACTGGCACGGAGATTTATAAGACCGCAAAATAATTAGCTCTCTCTGCCCATTATCACAGCGGGGCGTGCAAACTGTGCTGCAGCTACTCTGCAGCCAGTGGACTTGATAAAGAAGCCTTGCAGACGTCCATACCGATCCTCTGGGAACGTCTCATAGGTCCTGGAGACTGAAGTGACCAGGTGTTCCCTGCGGAACGTGGCGCGGGTCATGTTGCCGAAGGGTGCTATTGGCGCGCGGTGGTTCACCCCCCAACGTCGGAAGTGCGAGAATCGCCGCCGGAAGAACAGCACGAGTGCTGCCACCACCACGACGCACCATATCAGCACGATCATGGCTGAAGCTGGAGGAAGTATATTGAAAGAGATAACAGGGTTATTTTAGATAGCTTAATTCCTGAAACACGTCAACTTTTGAAATGTGATTTCCAGCAACTTTTGTTCTACGACTTTTCATTGCTCGATACTTTTTAATTACTGAACGTTTCATAGGCTTAAGTAAAAAGTTGGAATTTGTACTATTTCAGCTTTGACTGCGCGGCGCGTATTTCGTGCCCCTCCACTTGACTCTCTACCGCCTTTCCAGCCTCTCCTGTTGTTGTTGTTATTGAGGTGGCGGTCAAAATATTGGGAGTCATTTCACACAAGTACATTCAATAACATTGCTGGGCTTCTGACAATGCCTGCAGTTATTGAAAATCAATTTTTGGTATGTTGCGCCGATTTTCTAAACGCATATTGTAAACTTATGAAAAATTGCTTTGGTACACAGCCCTCTATTCCGAACATGATTGTTAATGAGGCTCTGTCTGTCTGTCATACTTCAGAAACTACTTATTAGGTTATTACAATGTTATTCCCCTCGAATCTGATTAAAAGCTTAATCACTACAAACAGATAAGTATGGATACAGTTGTTAGTGTTTGTTTGAGACTGTTGAAAATGATTATTATCAGTTTGTTAACGTTTCAAGTATAATCACTTGACTTCTTTGTTTGGAATTCACAAGATAACCTGGCTTGGATATATGTATAAATTAAGTTATAACTTGAGCAGCTAAATAAGAATATACAGGGTGTTGTTTTGTAAAGTTACACCCGGCTCACGGGTGATTATTTACACAACACTGAAGCCAGAAAATATATTTAAAAAAATAAAAATATGTCAGTGAAAAATACCCAAAATAATTAAATTGGGGAACTATATTTTGTGTCATCAAAGTTTATATTTGTCATCAACTTGTATCATAAAATTAATAGATCTATCACCACGAAATATTTTCATTCTCAGAAAAATAAAAAGTGTCGCCAGGTATAAATTACCAAATTAATGTCAATATGTTCGCAGAAAAAGAGATGGATTATCTATATAATCGTAGTGCATCCATTGAATAAAAACTTTGTTCTCAGTATAATAGGTTTATTCCCAAAATAACAGCTCCGTATTCAGAATAGTAGATCTGTCATCAAATAAATTGATTATCGTCCGCAGATTGCGATTTTTTTTTATTTGTCATTTTGTCATCAGTACAGTAGTTACAAATTATTTCGTTAAATTCTCCAAATAATACTATTCGTTACCAATTTAATAGTTCAGTTCATAAATTTTATTAAAAAATGATCAAAGGGGCGGAGCCAAATTGGCGCGCTATGAAAATTTACCAATCATGCGCAGCGATGGGTCGTATACACGACAGCACGTCGACCTTTACACGCTAGCACTCTACTCGGTTGCGTTATGGGCGACTTTTCAACAAAACGTGCTTTCGTGTGTACGAGAGTTGGCGGTTTACTTCATTCGCTTGATTCCGTGCTCCTTGTTGCAAGTGCATTTTATATGATTATTGTTAGGGTTTTTGGTTTTAGTTGATTTCTCAATAGTTTCTTTATATTATGATGGCATCAAGTTGTGGTGAAGATGATGCAACTCCTCCAATGACGTTATAATCGCTCGTTGAGAAATCACTAGTGGAGAAAGTGCTAGTACACACGACAGCACGTCAGACTGTACACTTTTGTTGTAAAGTCGCCCGTAACGTAACCGAGTAGAGTGCTAGCGTGTAAAGGTCGACGTGCTGTCGTGTGTACAACAATAGGTACAGTCGGCCACAGACTCAGATACCCCTTTTAGTTCGATTGGCGCCCTTATGCCGCGCGCGATAAGAGCTGCCATGGGGTATCTGAGATCGTGGCCGACCGTACAAGCAGTATACAAGTACCTAATGTAAGATAGTAGTTAAATTCATAGGTACAAAACCATTCTTTTCCTGGATCTTTATGATTTTTTTAAGTTACATATTTCATTTAGTTAATGACCGTTTTTCCTTAATTTGATTATACAGTTATCAGGACAAACCTAATAAAATAAGTACAAACCTATTTATTTGATACTTGATAATATATCCCGATGATTATATGTGATTTATTATGAAATTGTTTTTATATTACACACTTTGATGACAGATCTATTATTTTACGGACAAACCTTATTTTTTAAAACATTCAAAACTTAATAAATTGATGATAGCTTAAATCATACCCATTAAATTGTGGCCGCCCGTACTATTACACTAACGCTAGCGGCGAGTCGGGCGCAACATCGCGCGCGCGCTTTGAGAAAACGGGGGTGTCCGCACGTCGCGGTTATTAAAGAACAACTTGAACAAGGTGATTTATACATCAAAAAATTTTTTGAAAAAAAAAAGAAATTGTTTTTAGTTTCAAGCGTTGCTCAAACTATCGTCCCTGACTCGGGTGTTACTGACCAAAACAACACCCTGTATGTTTAAGGCCCGGTTTCTGAGTTGAGAATTTTACTAAGCACATACTTACGTATCGCTCTGTCACGCTCTTTTGTGTGAAATCTGCAGAGATATGACGATACTTACCCATTTGCTTAGCAAAATTCTCAACTCAGAAACCGGGCCTATATCACAAAATAAAAAGTTGCCTTTCTCGACTCATATATTCTTACATTTTCCTCAATCATTATTATGCAGAGGATTGCGCTGGGAATTTACGTTGTATACCCAGATCCAGTATAGCAAGCAACAGTGGCTACAGCAAGTAACCCAACTGGTTAATAAAACAATTACAAGTAACAAAAAATCACTATAGGTACATAAATAGTGGACCAATCCTATTAGTAGCGTGGGTGTTAGTTACATACTAGACGTTTTAAAAAAATCACGCTGTTTTATTGCTCAGGACGAAAAAGAAAGGCACTTTGATGTTTACTTTCAAAAGAGATAATATGTCTGAGGCTAAGGTACTCGACGTTACTTAACCTGCTGCCTCTTTGGAGCTCAGTCTATTAATTACCGAGTCATTATTGTGCATTAAAAGCAGTTTTGTATTCACTCAGCGCTAAGAAAATCAGTAGGAGGAAGTCGTATTGCTAAGTGATTATTTTAAATGTGACATCTAATCTTACTACCTAGGTAATACCTAATGATTTAATTTCCATTAAGAGTTAATTATTAGTGTAACTACAAATTACAAGAAGACGCTATTTTGCTGCAACGAGGCTTTTCATGTTTAGTAGAACCAAATTGTGTGTGAAAATATCGTTAATCATTATTTCAATCACCGAATACTGTAATGTCATCGAAGCATGTAACAGTTGCCTCTATAGATTTTTCCATGCTCACCTGTGTTTGAATGAACACACAGTAATATGACAACATTATTAGTTGTTGTAGCAGTACGTGGGCGTCTCTACAAACGATGCAAAATATTAATTTTTTGTAACCTTATGTCCAACATGCTTTGTTTACGAATGAGGTAAAACTCAAATTATTACGACCTGAAGGCAAATATAATATAGATCTCATATCGTATTCTCTTATATTAGATAGTTTATTTATTATCACGATACAACATCTACCTACCGGGCAAGCAGAGTCACCAAGCTGAATTTTAAAACTAAAAGCTTGGTTGATTAATGAATGATGAATGCTTAGCTAGTACACTTACAATAAATTATTGTACCTAATCTGTTTTGCGACGTGTAAACTCAACTGCACTTTAGTTATAAAAAAATAACGATTAATTATTTAAAAAAAAACACTGACGAATTGCACGTGTGGTCTTACCGTGGTTTCTGTCACTAGTGTTATGTGCGGTGTCGGCGCATTGGTGATCAGCTGCAAGCCAGGTACTTGCACTGAGATAGAGATCTAGCCATAAATATTTAGGTATATTGGCAGAGCTTATCTACACAATACTTATAAGTAGGTACATAAATCAGTGGTGTCTAGGTAATACGTATTGTATGAATGAGATTATGGTTGCAGAAAATGGGTAGGTAGGTCTAATATATTTTGTCAACTAACAAACCTGCAAGTATGTAATTATAGTGCTCTAACCACATCAAAATCAGGCGTTCAAAACTTAAGATAATAATATGGCGATAAAATGGTCAGAATACTTATTCTTTATCTAGTTTTTTTTATCCATATTATAATAAAAGCTACACTAAATCTAAAAACAAACCTAAAATAGTTAAATAGTTTCTTTCCATTATCAAGGGATTTTTATTTCACGACATTATTTTAAAAAACAGAATAACTTGGAATAAATTAATAAAATAAAATTAAAAGCGAAGTAAAAGCTAATTAAAACTAAGCTATGAACTACAGGGTGCACTCTAAGTCAATAGCGGAACTTTAAGTGGACTATCTACTGATCAATACAAACAACTTGTACTAGGTGGCGAAAAAAATTGAGTGAGAAAAATATCAGCTGTTCCATACAAAAGGTCGACTCAGTACTGCGCCAAATGTATGAAACAGCTGATATTTTTTTCGCTCCATTTCGGTCGCCACCTAGTACAAGTTGTTTGTATTGATCAGTAAACAGTTAGATCTACCAATCTCTTTCTACTTCCTCCGATGGTTTGAACAGAAGCGATAGTTTTCATAGTATACCCTCACTAGCTGACACACTAGACTCCAACTTCTCTCCATTTGCAAAAAACTTTAATGTTGTTCACATAAATGCCCAAAGCATTCCGGCACATTTTCCTGACATGCTGGCATCTCTTGATTGTAAAAATATTCACGCTATCCTCGTCTCAGAAACCTGGCTGAAACCGTGTCTCCCCTCTACATCTTACTCCCTCCCAGGTTTCACACTAATTAGGAATGACCGTCCACAGGGTCACGGTGGGGTTGCAATATACCTACGTGCCCATATCCCCTACTCCATTATCAGCATGTCAGCGCAGCCCCCTCCCGCCAATGCAGGTGAACACCTCTTTCTTGAACTTCTCCTTTCTCATACCAAAGTCCTACTTGGTGTCTACTACAGCCCTAACCGATCACTTAACTTCTTTTCATCATTTGAAAATCTCTTGGAAGACCTCACTCCCTCCTACAGTCATTCAATTATCATGGGTGACTTCAACACTTGTCTTCTCAAGAATGACTCTCGCTCAAAATCCCTAAACTCAGTATTCCGCGCAAGCAACATGCACATTCTCCCACTTAGTTCCACACACCATTTTCCAAATTGTATTCCGTCTCTTCTAGATCTCATAGCAGTGTCTTCCTCCGTTCATGTTGCTCATTATGGCCAAAGTTCCGCCGCCTCCTTTTCTTATCATGATTTAATATTCTTGTCTTATAAAATCCGCCCTCCAAAAGCTAAGCCGAGAATCCTCATGCAGCGTAACTTTAGTAGCATGGATCACAGCAAACTCCGAGATGATGCCTCGTGCATCGACTGGTCCTCAGCTACGGCTGCGGAGACAGTCGATGAACAGGTTGATATTTTCAACAGTCTCCTCACTCGACTGCATGATGTCCATGCTCCAATCCGAGCAGTTAAAATGAGGCATCTTCCGACACCATGGCTCACCGACGACATTAAAACCCTACTGTCAAAAAAATCCCTAGCCAAGTCGAAATACAAATCTTCCCCGACCGATGCCAACAAAGAAAAATATACAACCGTTCGAAATCGCTGCAACAAGGTGTGTAGGGATGCACAAAGACGCCACATTCATGAATCCGTTGAGAACGGGGATCCAGCCAAGGTCTGGAAATTTCTTCGATCACTAGGAGTTGGAAAATCTCGACAAGAATCCATTCCAAAAGATTTAAACCTTGATCTACTGAATCAACATTTTTCCTCTGCGTCTACCTTCGACGGTACTAAGAAAGCTGCGACTCTCAATTATCTTTCCTCACTTCCAACTCCTGACTTCTCTGCTTTTAGTCTTAGTCAATTCATCGATTGTGATGTTAAGAAGAATATCATCTCCATTACCTCAAATGCAGTCGGTAGTGATACTATCAGCCGTAACATGTTATTACCTATCCTTGATATCATCACCCCCGTCATCACCAAAATCCTTAACAAATCCATATCCTCTGGGTCATTCCCGACGGTATGGAAGGAAGCCCAGGTCACTCCTCTTCCGAAAAAACCCAATCCCAAATCATTCTCTGAATATCGTCCAATATCTATCCTGCCATTCCTCTCCAAAGTACTTGAACGTTTAGTCCACGCCCAATTAAGCATTTTTCTCACCAAAAACAATCTTCTTAATCCTTTCCAGTCCGGTTTCCGTCCTGCCCATAGCACTGTTACGGCCCTAGTTAAAATCACCGACGACATGCGTTTAGGTATGGAGAACGGTCAACTAACGGTTCTGTCACTACTCGACTTCAGCAACGCTTTTAACGCAGTTGACTTCGATATTTTGCTAGCTGTACTTCGTTCTCTTAACATATCTCCAACGGTGATTGACTGGTTTCGTAGTTATCTACACGGGCGCCGGCAACGTATTCGTATTGAGGATAACTTTTCTAGTTGGGATGGATTAACTGCCGGTGTCCCGCAAGGTGGTGTGCTCTCTCCGCTTCTTTTTGCCATTTTCATTAATAGTATCTCTTATCAGCTCTCTTCTTCCTACCACCTTTATGCAGACGATCTACAAATATATACACAGGCATCTCTCGACAACCTCAATACAGCCATTGATACAACCAACATGGACTTAGCGCGTATTCTTGACTGGAGTGAGTCTTATGGCCTGAAGGTGAATCCCAACAAGACACAGGTAATTGTCGTTGGCAGCCAGTATTTTGTGTCCAGACTTGATTTATGTTCTCTCCCTCCGGTGATTTTCAACGGTATACCCATACCATACAGCTCGGTTGTCAAAAATCTGGGCATTCTGATTGACAGGACCTTATCATGGAAACCACAATTGGATATGGTAAGCCGAAAGATGTTTGCATCAGCTGGCTCCTTAAGGCGACTTCGCAACTTTCTTCCCACTGCTACTAAGGTTGCACTAGCACAATCACTCCTCTTACCAATTCTCGACTATGCTGACACCTGCTATCTCGACCTTACTGAAGAGCAACTAACGAAGCTTGAGCGTCTCCAAAACTTCAGCATTCGGTTCATATTTGGCCTTCGCAAATATGACCATATTTCCGAATATCGCAATAAACTCAAGTGGCTCCCTATTCGACTCCGCCGGAATGCTCATATTCTTTCTCTTCTCTATAGCATTCTGTTCAATCCAGCTACCCCATCCTACCTAAAAAACGCTTTCAGTTTCTCCATTCCACCCACAGCCTTAATCTCCGTTCATCACACACCCTTGTCCTCAGTACCCCATCCTATACTACTCAACTTTACGGTGCTTCCTTCACAGTGCAGGCAGTACGACTGTGGAATGCTCTGCCTGTGGAGGTTAGAAAAGCTAAATCCTTACCTATTTTCAAGGGATTGGTAAAGAGTCACTACCTTGCCAGTAAATTGTAATACATAGGTACATTTCTACTGTTGTTGCATTGTATATATTTTGTATATATTATTTTGTATGTGTGTATGTGTATGCTTATGATAACTACATGTATTAATATATCTTTACATATGGTTATTTACGTCTATTAGTTTATGTACTCATATAGTATGTAGGTTTATAGTATTATTAAATGGGTAATGTTTAACTATGTAATGATTATCACATCTATTTATTTTGCTACTATATTTAATTATGTATGTTCCTATGTTCCATGTACTTACACTTACCTTCCGTCTATTTTATTATATCCCGATCTCCATCCAAAGGTTGTCTGGAAGAAATTGCTTTTAGCAATAAGGCCGCCCATTGTATATCCATTAAGTAGTTGTAAGAAAATTCTATGTAAATACCTGATTTTCTTGATGTACAATAAAGTGTATTCTATCTATCCTTCTATCTAAACAGCCTACTTAAAGTTCCGCTATCGACTTAGAGTGCACCCTGTAGACTAAATTAACAACAGGTAAAAGACTTGCTCCAGATCGCTGTCCGGCAATGAGCAATGATAAAGTGGAAACCACAGAACGTATTTTACTTGTTTCAGATTTTTTTGGAAGCCATACCGAGGGAAAATAATGTACTATTCTCATTGGTAAAATGAGACCAACGAATACGTGAGTAACATTTTAAAGAGGCAATAGAGATTCCGTTTCTAAATTATGAAACAAATAACTCAAATAAGTATTCTGAGGGGCAGCTCAAAATTTATTCATTATTTTACAATATTGTTTTATTCCATTGCGTTGTTGCAATAGTAAAATTCATAATGTACTACGTGATCCAAAGAGTGAATAATTTTTCCAATTATTTTACAAGATTTTTACGTATCAGTGTTATCATTAGACCCTAACATCTTAACCAATTGGTATTACTTCGGCTCATAGACGCCCTGAGGGTACTGGACTTTTGGGTCGTAATTTTCTGGTAAACAACGGTATCTCACCTCCTCATCGCCGCTATATCGGTAGGGCTATCTCAGTCCCCCTTGGATCCAGTTTTTTTTATGAAAAGCAGATTTTCCATACAAAATAGTTGGTCCCTCTCTAGACACTATGATGAGTGCTTATAAAAGCGAAACAGAGCGCCTGTGTAAAAGATGCTAGCAAACGCCCACCCGCGCGTATTGTAGAGCCGCAGCAGTATTAAACAGGCGCAAAAAGGTGAAAAATTACTGAACGCATCGCGCGAGATTACCGCGGGATTACGCCGCGTCGTTTGTCAACTTCATCGGGACTGCGGCTTTTGGGCCGGGGCCAGGGGACAGGCGGTAGCGGGAATATTTGTTTTTTTTTTTTTACAGTGTGACTAATCCCCTCACTAGGCAAAGCCTGTCCTGAGGGAGACATTTTATACAATTAAATATTAGAACTTAAACCAAGTATTTGCAACCTTCTAGTTTAAATGTTACATTTTTAAAGGATTGTGGATTGTGGTTGCAAATTTTTACCAAGTAACATAGAAAAAATTAAATTATATTATTATTAATGAAATGAAATGAAATTTATTGTGCTAGAACATGGGTTTAGCAAACTGTTGGTGTTAAAACTCGAGCATTTTTACTACAAATAGTCCGAGCTACCGTGTGTGCTTCTACACTCGGTGCGATTCTTAGCATAGCAAAGTTTGTGCTATGCTTAAGAGGAAACGCGGGCAGCCGCTGCTCCATACAAAAAGGGAGACCTGTTTCCTCCCTGGATAATTATTTTAGAAAAAATATGTTTATGCCATTCAATTTATATGTACCTCTGCCATGTCCCTCTATGTTTTCCTTTTTGTGTAGGCGACATCTCGGACAAAATATTATCGGACACTTTGTCCGAAATGTCGCTTTGTATTTTTAATATTTTTGGGGCGACATCTCGGACACTCTCAAAATATTGAACCTGTATCGTACAGTCAGATACTAAAGTATTCAAATATAATACACAAAGAAAGAGCGTTACCACAGCTGCCTATTTTAGGATAGCTAAAGCGGCTTAAATGAGCCGTTTTCCTTGACAGTTAAAGCCTGAATTTAAGCACTCAGATTGTGTTCGGCTCATTTTTGATGAAAAAGTACTAGGCTTACATAAGGTGCTAGGAGGATAATCACCTCAGTTCTCACATCATTTTGTTCCTAACTAACCCCGCGTAATTATGTGAGAACTGAGGTGGTGATCTTCCTACCACCTTATGTAAGCCTAGTACTTTTTCATCAAAAAGGGGAGAGCAAATGTTGAAGACTGCATTAGTACACAAGATATTATTTGCATGTGGGTATGTAACATTTTTATTAGTCTCCTCATAAATAAGATCGTAGGTAGTTTTTTATCCGACTGTACAAAACAGCTTTATTTGTTAGTGTCCGAGATGTCACCTCAAAAATATAAAAATAATAAAGCGACATTTCGGACAAAGTGTCCGAAAATATTTTGTCCGAGATGTTGCCTACTCTCCTTTTTTTCTTATTTTAATTATTTAATTAAATTTTATTGCTCTGGACATAAAAGTAGTGTCAAAAAGCCCGTCGCTTGGGCCGAGCCAAATCTCGTGTCACAAAACGGGAGGGACGGAGGAGGGTCCCCCGGCCTCGCGAACTGAACGGAACGGATCACACAGATACTTCCTCGACATAGATATGTTAGGTATTCAAGACGATACCCCGTGCTAGATGGCTGAACTTTCTTCACATTATTTGAGTTTTGATTTATAGTGAAAAGCTTGTGATGGGGGAGAGTCTACCGGCCTCGCGAACTGGACTGAACGGGCGAATAGATTTTTCTTCAAGATATCTTAAAATCCGCCAAGTCGAGCTCAGCAGAGGCACCCCGTACCATACTTTTCTCGAAGCAACTCGCGGCACTTTTGACCCCCCTGTATCTTCGTTGTGAGTAAAGCTAGAAAGCTGAAATTTCGGTTACTAACAGTTCTCACGGAACCTACCTCGACCTCCAAATTACAAGTTTTTACCTAAATTTAATAATGAAATATCTCAAGTCAAAGTTCGGTCAAAACGTGGGTGACATACTCATCACCATCATGACTTTTAATGTACTTCTAGTAGGCGTATGGAGTTGAAATTTTGCATGCGGTTATTATTAAGTGAATTATGCACTATGAATATATTCTTGATTAGTAAATTATAATATTCAGAGAAATAAAAATAATGTATGCGTCTATGCAACAACTAGCGCCATCTAGGGTTGTGTCTTGACATCAAAATCACAATGGAAGATGAAATTCACTAAATATTAAAAATACGACTGTGAGCTAAAACTTATAACTATAGGAAAATGAACATACCTACTATACCCATACAAAGACGATGACAAAAAATATTCCTACTTCATGGCGCCACTACTTGAAAATCTGCCTGCTGTCATTATAAAGTATTTAATTAATTAAATAAAAATTTTAATGACGATTTCCGATTTGTAAATAATAAAATTATACTGCCATAAAAAATTGATAAAAATATATTCATATTTATTTTCACCACTGGAAGGCGCTACTACGAGTATTAGCGTGCTGTTATTATAAAGTGTTTAATTTAATGCAATAAAAAAAATACGCGTGACGAAATTTTTTCAATATGGCGCAATTTATAAAATTCAATATTTTACGAATAAAGACGCATTTCACATTTTTATTGCTCAAAATAGCCTGAATAAACATTACGAAGTATGTAAAATCAAAACATGACTGTGCGAATTAAAAATTAATAAATTAGAAGGTTTGTCAATATGAACGCAATAGCGTCTAGAGTAACCCCCAGAACTTATTTCCGATCAGTAAATAATAAAAGTATTAATATTGCTACTTCCAACTAGATGGCGCCACTAAGTTCCTACATCGCGGTATGGTTATGTCTACAACACGCCTATAAATTCCCCAGGAATTTCCCCAACTGGTTTCTGAGAATAAAATGTCGTCACTTACAATAATTTCTGAGCTCAGTGTTACACTAAGTAAAAGCCACACTCACCGTAAAACTACGAATGAATGAATATTGCAATGGATATGGATGGTTCCATCCATCCAGGAAACCATAAAGTTATTCCCATACATTGAGATGGTTCGTGTTGGTTCCATTCCTTATCCATGTATGGGAACATTGAGTCGTCGCATGCCATTAGGCGTGCTATTGTTGCATACGTGGTCGCATTGGGATGAGATGCAACTTTATACGTGTGATGACGAGCCTGGAGACACTTACATGCTGACCTATACTCGACGGCAATGGTGAAAACTACAACGTTAAGGCGAAGTTAAGGCGACCGTCGCTTTGTATCCGACTTAGAGGCACTTGCCGTCCAGACTTGTCCAATATTGCTACATCAAAGCCTCTGAGAAAACTAAGAGAGATAGGGAGTGGGCTTTAAGAAAATCCGTAGCTTATGTTCAAGAAATATCACCCGAGAAGAAAAAACGGAGGTCTACGTACAAAAAGAAGTGAGATCCCATCAAAAACATAAATGTACAAAAATCCAAGTCTCGCTTCCGCCGTAAAAAGTTGTGAGATGACCATGTAAAGCCAAGTCAGTTATTTTACTTAGTATGAAGCACGTATTCGTTTCAGTTAGTGTGAAAACACCTGTTCAACAACTTTGTCATACATTCTTTCCTAATTAGTTACCTACCAACATTTAGTGACTGTATCAATATCAAACATATTTATTTCTAAAATATAAATAGTGACTTGGCAACAGCACAAATCTGTGATAATTATAATTTGATAGATGAATGAATTATTATTAAAGTTATTGCCGTGCTATTGCCAAGTCACTATTTATATTTTAGAAATAAATGTGTTTGATATTGATACAGTCACTAAATGTTGGTAGGTAACTAATTAGGAAAGAATGTATGACAAAGTTGTTGAACAGGTGTTTTCACACTAATTGAAACGAATACGTGCTTCATACTAAGTAAAATAACTGACTTGGCTTTACATGGTCATCTCACAACTTTTTACGGCGGAAGCGAGACTTGGATTTTTGTACATTTATGTTTTTGATGGGATTAGGTATTCAAGACAGATCGCTGGTCCCTATTAAGAAAGTCGGAACTACATTTTTGTAATTTTTTGCTTTTTTGCATCAGTATGTAGTAAATTCGAAGAGCTAATAGGTACAAAATTTTATTTTTGTGATAACTCGTAATATGAAGGAAAATCCAGTAAAAAAAAAGTCAGTTGTAGCAAAACTGTCCATGCAAAAATGGCGGTAGTTACGTACCGCTTTTGTTCACCGAAGGTTGAGCGCACGGGCGTAGTCGTATGTACAGTGGGCCACACGCTAGGATACCCTTTTTCGTTCGATTGGCGCCCTTATACCGCGCGCGGTAAGAGCTGCCATGGGGTATCTGTTACTGTGGCCAACCGCACCATTACTGACCATTTTACTGGGGAATGCGCAAGCGCTTAATATTGGCAAGAGTGCTATTGTTTTGTATTTTTTGTGAAAAACGTATGAAATTACAATGTTACAATATTCCAATCTGAGACGGATAAAATTGTTGGTTCAGTCCCCGTAGCATGACTTTTATCGAGGCGGATTTATCCAACAAAATGGCGGTTTATCAGCATTTTTGACGTCTATAGTGGGTTATATATCGCTCTCGACGAGTTTCAACTTGATTGTTACTTTTTGTTGGATATGCTACTAACGACATTTTTAACTTATCACAAGTTAGGATGATTTGTTGCATATGACTCAACCAACATTGTTTCATGTGATTGGTTAGGTTATCAATGTAGGATATGTCACTACCCACATTTTTAATTAACATTTAGGTACATTCTTTCGCAGGATATGAATTAGTCTTAACTTAACCGACAATTTTAAATTATTAGTAGGTTACATTAAAATGTATCAGTTATTTATTTTTATGTTGCGTATGGCACATTAAGCAGCGAATATAAAAGAACAAAGGGAAGGCCATTGATCCAATCTGTCACTTCCGCATCGGCCTCGTGGATCTTTTGGATCCCTCCTTCTATTGACCACGGTGGGCAATGGTCCGTGATATTGGACATGCTCTGCACCTCTGCAAAAACAGTGCGGGTCCGTCCCAAACTTCCATTTGTACATCAGCTCAGCACATCTACCCTGCGAAGTTCGGCACCTGTTTATCTGTGTCCAGTATTTTCGACCTAGATGTCTAGCATTCGTACATTAGGATAGGACCCAAGAGCTATCTGATAGTTCTTCCTAGGCGCTCTGATCATCGGCTAAACTTCATGAGCATTCTAGATGTAAAGGCTTCAAGCCAGATGACGTTCGGAAAGAATTGTGATTTTTTGCAAGGCTTATTTTGTAGAGAAAAATGAGCTTTTGTAGAGCATGTTTGTATAATCCGTGCGGGATCAGAATGGGATAATACCTTTTGGATTTGAGACGCTCGCGGTCCTGTAGCGTCAGCATTTCGGCAAACTCTAGTTGTCTATGGCAAACTCGCGTCGAAACTTGCTTGTGTTTTCTGTGCGCGTGGGTGTCTGCTCGAGTTTTATCACGTTTTATTCAATTAATGCAATAACATTGAATCCTTTTAGATTACAACCATTAAAAATTTTTGTGTATTTCCAATTTCATAACCATAAGATAGAACGCAGAACTAACATTTTTTTTACAGACGCTACTCGAGAACTGTCATTTTCGATACAGTTCCAAAAGGTAGTATCCCATTCTGATTCCGCACGGATTATATGTAGAATGTTTGTTCGACGATAGCTTGATTGTAAAGTTAATAATATGCAATACACGCGCGCCTGCGCGACTGGTGTCAGCAAAAAGTTACACTTGCTAGTTTACAGTTCGGGGCGAACTACTAGTAATGTGGGCTAGCTATGATACTGCACTGCCATGCCCTGCCCCTAGGCAGGGCACTACACTGTTATGCAAACTCATTAATTTGTGTATCGAGGGGCTCTTGGGCTGCGAGTGCTTCTTCCTTTGAACACTGCATTCATTATTTTTTTTAATAAAATGATATTTCGTCGAGCCCATCAAATCAACTTTTAAATTTATTTTTCACCAGAAACGGTTGGATTTTTCGTCATTAATGAATCCTGTAACTTCATATATTTTTTACTTTGATCAGTTCTTTTAATAGATTATTCAAGGAATACAAAACAATATTCAAGGAACCTTTATGTGGAGTTTAGACCACCTAACTAAATCCATAGAATAAATTATCATGATAATATGAAGAATCATTTATTAACACGATAATTTATTGTATTGATTTTACAAAATTAGACCTAGGGCTTAAAATAGATCAGTTTCTTGGGTTCTATTTGGGAGATAGCACAAACAATGACAATCGACTACCAAAATAATTGAATCATGTCTCTTACTGCCGATTTCTGAATTGAGAAATTCACTAAGCAAATTATGTAAAAATCCTAAGTGGAAAATTGCTCTCATCTTCTTTGATCTCTTCTCTCTCAAGTTTCTTGCGCGAAGTCATGAACAAAGTAAGTTTTTGTTGTACGACATAAATCATTTTACATTATTAGTTCTTAAGGATAAAAGTACAAATGGCGGTCTTATTGCCAAAAGCGATTTCTTCCAGACAACCTTTGCACGGACATGTCTTGACAAACAACAAAACATTGAACGAACGCGAGTCTTTTGACATAATTTATTTAGTTGTCAACTATTGCACAGCTCGACCGCCGTCTAGTTAGAGGACGGCAGCGGACGCAGGTCGACAGTCTCCAATTATATCGGAAGCAATCTTGTTATTTTCAGAAGCTCTATCTATGCGCATCGCACTTCTCTTTACTGACTTTTTTATGCATTTTGTGTCCCACTGCTGGGCAAAAGCCTCCCCTTGTGTTTTCTACTCTTTTGTATCTACTGAAAGGGGTCTCCAATACAAGCACCTTTTACTATGGGACCAAGTACGAAAAAATACCGCTTCACCAAAGTCGTCTTACACCAAAACACCAAAAAAAGTTGTTGGAAATCACGAAGTTGGGGTGTCTGAGTTATAAAGCTATTTAATAATAATTGCTCTGTATAGTAACATCATGTGTGAGTTCACAAGTGTGAGTGGAGGTGCTACTTGACGCTACACAAATAATATGTGAACTCGCGACCCTATAGCTCGGTAAGCCCTCAATCGATTTGGCTCGTGTTCGAACTTTTAAATTATTTTTGTTTGATTTACCCGCCTACCAAACATGACCATCCTATCAACGATAGGTACTCAAGAGTTATCGTCGCACAAACATTCATAACATACATGCTATTGATTCGCGGGAAAATGTAAGGAGTGCATAAGAAAATGGCTCTTCCCTCGTGAGTTGAGTTTTTACATTTCCGCAAATTGAACCCCTCTAAGGGGGTATATAATTATGTACAATGAAGTGTATTCTATATATCTATCTAGTATAGGTTTAAGCCCGGATGTTAGGTCGAATAATAACCATGCTGCTGCATTATTTTATGTTATTACTTTACGTCTGCTCTCCACTAATGATACCGTCATTCGTCCAAAGACATGGATGGCAGCCGGAACGAGACCTCTTTCCGATTGATATTTCAAAAATATTTACTTTTCTCTTCTACCTCTATAGAGATCTCTTCTAGCAAGATGAAGTGACTATTGATTGCTGACCTAAAATAAGTACCTATCTATCTAGACTCTAGAGTAATTAAGCTTTATTTTATTTTATTTCGAGTAAGCGACATCTCGGACAAAATATTTTCGGACACTTTGTCCGAAATGTCACTTTGTACTTTCGATCCAAAATATATAAAAGAACATTACAATAAATCATAAAATATTGTGACTGGACCCCTTTCGGGTAAACTCTATAGTACTACTATATTATACACTATACTAAACTATACTATCTTTAGTAAGTACTACGTACTACTTACATATTGCTTTGATACCTTGATACAACGCTGGCGCTGTGTATTTCGCTCTAATTAAAATACGTAGTGGTTCGCTGCGGACTGTGTAGATACTCGCGGCTCCATATCTCGGCAACCCCTTGACCGATTTGGCTCGTATTCGAATTTAAAACATTATTTTGGCTCATTTACCCTTCTACCAAATTCCATAATGATCAGACCAGTTATCGTCGAACGAACATTCATACATACAGACGCCGGTTTGTTCCAGTAGACTTGGAGAACTTCTCTCACTTCGCTCGCTCGTTCAATTTAAAAAATCTCTTATACAGTATCTACGCAAGTATAGGAGCTTTACATTTAATTGAGTAGGTATCCATAGCAGGTAATCTGAGGGATTAAATCTCGTAAAAAGGGGTTAAATCACCCGCGGATATTCGCTAACACCACAGAGCCGCGGAATTAAACATAATGGTGTTATTAGCGCAACCGGAGCACATAATAATTATACTTTGGGATTACATGCCATAATTTAATACATTAATAATTCAACCTTGGTTAATTGTATTACTGCATGTGGAATAGCTCCTTACCATAAAGTACGCTCACACAATATGTGGTAAGGAGATTCTTCTTATAGGTTCTTTTGCTTCCACTTCTTGAATGAAGATGCAAGAGGGGGTTAGCAGAAGAATGAATTCATTTAATGGAGCTCGGTTTCAGGATCTATTATATCTTGAGTTCCCAACAGAGCAAGCAAGCTGTGGCTCGTTGAATATAGTGAGCATTTCTTATAGAGTAGCCACAAATATTTTAATAACCACACGAAATGAAATGAAATATGAAATTAATGAGAAAGAAAGGCCAATACACCATTACTCTTTGAAAACATTTTATTACGGCAAGAACTTAAAACTAAACGACTTGTTCAATCGGCTTCCCTCCTTCGATAAGCCAAGCGGTCCCACTGTCAGCCCTTTCAAATATCTCGACAGCGCTTGATCCAACCACATCAACGTCCTGCCAAAGCTGAGTCGTGAGGTACTTCTTAAACTCCTTAATCACCTCGTCAGTCCTGCAGTCCCAAGTGTTATTAGCAGCGTCCAACAACGTCTTTGTAAACCCAGGACACACAGCGATCACTCTAACACCAGTTCTGGTGTAGTTACTCGTATGTCCAAGAGATCTCGTGAAGCCCATCACGGCGAACTTCGAGGCGGTGTAGGTGGAGATGTATGGCTCAGCCCTGAATCCGTAGATTGAAGCTATGTTGACAATCGTGCCACCGTTACCTCCCACATCTTTGCGCATGTGGTCCAAGAATTTGTAAGACCAGCCGATAAGAGCTCCGACGTTGATATCTATGAGCTTCTTCCAATCCGCTTCGCTGCCGATGCCTGCGTTGTTTATCAGGACGTCGACCGTCTTGTATTCGTTGAAGATATCTTTAGATACAATTTCTAGGTCTTTTGTTACATCACATTTGATAAAGACAACTCTGTTAGCTCCGTATTTAGCGGACAAGGTCTTCGCAGCACTTTGTCCGTCTTGTTCATTTAGGTCCAAAATAATGGTAATTTTAGCACCGTTATTGAGGACGTTGTCAGCAATTTCTAAGCCGATACCACGGCCACCACCTGTTATCACAACAACTTTATCCTTAAAACTTCTCTCGGCCATATTAAAATGTGTTCACTTTACAACACCCGAAATAATTCTGAAGGTACTTTCTTTTTCCAACTGATAATGTTGTGTTGTTGGTAAATATGAATTTCCTATTTTTATCAGCAGTATTTAATTTTATCGGTTCTTAAGATAAATGAAACAAACAAGATAGATAGGTAATTAAAATTAGGAGGGCATTGTTTGATTAAATAGGCAAAACTTTGTCATTTTGTTTGTCTATAAAAATTAGTTAGAATATAAATCAAACTAGATAAGAACAATTAATTAATAAGCATGACATCAGTATAGCTACCACGAGTGCGAAAAAGCTGTGCCGGACGTCCGCCGGACGTCTGTCATGTATCCTAATACTATAGTTGAACGAGCGAGCGAAGCGAGCGAAGTTCTCCGAGTCTACTGGAACAATCCGGCGTTTGTATGTATGTATGTATGTATGTATGTATGTATGTATGTATGTATGTATGTATGTATGTATGTATGTATGTATGTATGTATGAATGTTCGTTCGACGATAACTTGAGTAAATTTGATTGGATCGTTTTGAAATTTGGTAGGCGGGTAAATGAAATTAAAAGAATTTTTAAGTTCGAACATGAGCCAAATCGGTCGAGGGGTTGCCGAGATATGGGGTTGTTAAGTTTATATGGGGTCGCGAGTTCACAGTTCGGGGCGAACCACTAGTTAATAAGCATGACAGCATTTAAATCGACGCAAATAGAAAATAAATGAGGGTTACCGCGCTTAGATTTGCCGCTAGGGGCGCTATAGTGTTGCATATTATGGTCAGAAATGTTACTGTTTGTATGGGCTACGCAGATTTATATTGTGATGAACATTTTGCAATACTGAGATTGATTATGGCGAACAGTTTTACCATAATTAATCCGCTACTAACAACTGCTTTGAAACAGTTTTATCTTTCGGAAAATTGTATTATAATAAAAAAAAAAAAACGAACAATGCGGAGTTTGCTTGTTTTGTTTTATTGGTACAGTTTTAAGCTAGGTAATATGGTTTTAATTTTTATTACGTCCTAAATAAGTAGTGGTTCGCCCCGAACTATGAACTCGCGAGTGTGTAACTTTTTGCTAACCCCAATTACGCAACCGCGCGCGCATTGCATATAAACTTTACAACCCCATATCTCGGCAACCCCACGACCGATTTGGCTCATGTTTGAACTTAAAAACTAGTGGTTCGCCCCGAACTATGAACTCGCGACCCCATGTAAACTTAACAACCCCATATCTCAGCAACCCCTCGACCGATTTGGCTCATGTTCGAACTTAAAAATTCTCTTGGCCTCATTTACCTGCCTACCAAATTTCATGACGATCCGACTAAATTTACTCAAGTTATCGTCGAACGAACATTCATACATACATACATACATACATACATACATACATACATACATACATACATACATACATACATACATACATACATACATACATACAAACGCCGGATTGTTCCAGTAGACTCGGAGAACTTCGCTCGCTTCGCTCGCTCGTTCAATTATTTTAATTTAATTTACCCGCCTACCAAATTTCATGATGATTCGACAAAATTTACTCAAGTTATCGTCGAACGAACATACATACAAACATACATACATACAAATATACAAACGCCGGATTGTTCCAGTAGACTCGGAGAAATTCGCTCGCTTCGCTCGCTCGTTCAACTAACTTTAAGGCCCAAATAAGAGGCACAACAAACGCCACCAATGAAAAAAAAATCTTATTTTTGGATGCGTTTTTTGTTAAAGACGCTGACGGTGAAGGAAAACATCGTAAGGAAACCTGAGCGTATGAGGCATTATACCCTCAACGCAAAAATCGCCAACTCTCTCTCTGAGAGAAGGCCTTTGCCCAGCTAGTGGGACATGTACATGTCCCACTAGCATGTACAGGCTACATCTTACTTTTTTTTTGTTAAAAACTCTTCAGTAAGTTCTCAGCGCGAGGCTTAACAATTTTTAGGACCTAAGGTTTAGATTCTAGATCCTAGAACCTACGAATGAAATCCTTTATCGCCAAAGGTGGCCTTTAGCCATGATAGCCATACATGTGTGTATCATAATACAAAAACTTCCGTTTTAGTCCTTACTAGTTGGCGCTACTGTCGAATACCTAAGGTCTAGACTAGCGCCGCCAAAGAAAAAAAACATACCTTCCTTTTGGATGCGTTTTTTGCTAAAAAACTCTTCAGTAAGTTCTTAACGATTTTTAGGACCTAAGGTTTACGAATAAAATGGTCTGGTTATTTTGGACATCAAATTGTATGTTAAGAAAACTAAAAACATTTGACGATATTTTTTATTAGAACCTTATGCTTATTAATTATGGTTTTCCGTTTATATTTTCCTTATTTACAGGGCTGGCGTGTTAAATTGATAAACATGACGATATATTTATAGGCATCGATGAACTAGCTGATGTCACCATATCGTTATTTCAAAATATCTCACACACATTAAACATACAATCATATTGATAGCCTTTGTGCAATAGGGCATGCTCTTAGGCAATTCCTCCTTAGTTTATAAACGAGTGCAGTTGCAAACAGGCTGCATTCGTAAACAAACGCAATGGCAGAGAAAAGTCTCAAGGACAAAACAGTGGTGGTGACTGGAGGAGCTACAGGAATTGGCCGTGAGATTGCCGACAACTTCCTGAAGAAAGGAGCCAAACTAGCGATCCTACTTGATATCAACGAGAAACAAGGGTCTGACGCTGTAAAAACCCTCACAGCAAAACACGGGAATAACAAAGTGGTTTTCATCAAATGTGACGTCACAACCGACCTGGAAACCGTCTCTAAGAAAATCCTCGACACGTACAAGACTATTGATGTCCTCGTCAACAACGCTGGCATTCTGGATGACGTGGCGTGGAAGAAGTGCATCGACATCAACGTGACATATCTCATCGGATGGTCTATGAAGTTTTGGGACCATATGCGGAAAGATCTAGGAGGGAGAGGTGGCACGATCATGAACCTAGCATCGATCTACGGATACAGAGTTGAGCCATATCTCCCCATTTACCAAGCTTCGAAATTCGCCGTCTTAGGGTTCGTCAGGTCACTTGGCCACAAGGACAACTACAAGAAGACCGGTGTCAGAGTCGTCGCGATCTGCCCAGGATTTACCGAGACGAGTCTGACGAAGGCGCCCAGGAGCTACGACGATAAGTTCTTCTCAGTGGAGTTCGTCAAGTATCTGAATGCTCAACTGTGGCAGAAGGTAGCAGCTGTTGGAGCGGCTGCGGTGGACGTCTTCGAAAGGGGAGACACTGGGAGTGCGTGGCTTATTGAAGGTGGGAAGCCGATTGTTGAGGTCATCCAATAGCTTAGTGGGAATTGTGATCAAACATCCAAAAGCAATAATTTGGTAGTAATTCTGCGCTAACAAAAGCAAAGTTTATAACTTGTTTTCTTGTACTCATACTACTGATTATCTTTTAAACAATGAAATAAAGCTAAATTTTAAGTAAATACTGCCTTTTGTGAAACCTTTTCTCTTCCTCGTAGACTCCACTTTTCTATTAACTCTTATCTTTCTGTGGTTTGCACGAACTTGGACACTGACCCAAAAAGAGGAGACCACCAAACTCCTGGTCACGGAAAGGAAAGTCTTGCGAAAAATATTTGGACCCACCAAGGGAGGGAAAAACACCGAGCTTGAAAACCTAAGGACTAAATGTGCAAGACTTCGCTGGTTCGGTCACGTAGAAAGAATGGAAGAGGATCGGGCAGTTAAAACAGCATACGAAGGGCAACCTTCTGGACGTTGACCAGTTGGACCTCCTCCCAAGTATCGCTGGATTGACGAAGTCTCAAAGGACTTGCGCGAACTCCAGGTGGAAGATTGGAGTGAAGTGGGGCAGGACAGAGAGAGATGGCGTCTTTTGATTGAGGACGCCACGATGCACTTCGGGTCGCTGAGCCAGCGTAGAAAGTAGTAGTGGTTTGCGCGAGTAGAAAAATAATATTAGTAGAAAGAGCCGCGGTTAAGAGCTAGTTCATAATAAAAGTTACTATAAACAGCTACAACTTCAGTAAACAACATGATAATGTTCTTATCAACTAATGTTTCATGCACGAATAAAAGACAGAAGACTGACTGGGACAAAGACATCAGTGACATTGTAAATGTTCCATCTACCCTGACATCCGACTGAGAAGAATGGTGAGCCATCATAATGAGCGAAACATCAGCCATAGTCGTAGAACAAAAGTAAAGTAGTTGGAAATCACATTTACTTAGAAGTTGATTTGTTTCAGGAACTGACTTATTTAAAAATTACTTAGTATAGTGGACCACAAGTTTTAAGCATAGCTTGCATTGAAACGCTTCAAACGCTGTAAACGCTGCTATAGCTGCTACCCTAAATATAGGTCTATATTTAGTTATATTTAGGGTAGCAGCTATAGCAGCGTTTACATTTCAGATTTGCCTTAGGTACAAAGCGGACTATCTGAATCAACATCGTGTTCCGAAGCAAAAGTGAAAAATCCCCCCGTTTTAAGGCAAGTCATTACGCAGAGGTTGTTAAGGGGAAGCCAGTTACGAGGTGTACTGGGGTGGCGACAGGTGGCGCTAAAAGCTTAGCCACATTAGTTTACATCAACTCGCAACCACTGAAGACACTCCCGGGGGATCTACGGGAGAGGAAAAAGACTGTCGTGTCGAGTGTAGGCGAATGTGAGAGGAGGGACTCGGGAGTAAAAGCGGAAGTCTTTGAATGGGATCTTTAATTTAATGTGAGTTGGTTTTGTTGTCACATAATATAAGCTGCGTTCACAGCAAAAACTTTCTCGGGGTTGACAACCTCAAACTCAAACTCAAAATTTTTATTAAATATTCAATAAATACATGTTATACACTGAATTTCAAAGTAAAAGTCACAATATAAATTAAATATTTTTTTAACTCTTGTCTTAAAAAGAGGGGTGCTATAAGTTTGACCGCTATGTGTATCTGTCTGTGTCTGTGGCACCGTAGCTCATACGGGTGAACCGATTTGGAACCGGTTTTTTTTTAATATTTGAAAGCAGGTTTTCTAGCCAGTTTTCTTACACATGTTTTATCAAAATCGGTGCAGCCGTTTATGAGATATGCTTCATATGCTAATTTGAAGCTAAACCGTCGGGGTTTCCGCCACGCGCGCGAAATTCGGATTTTCGCGTTGAGATTAAGAGTATTATGCGTTCTCTCTGAGAGAAGGCCTTTGTGCAGCAGCTAGTGGGACATGCACACGTGTACAGGGTATATCTTACTTAGGTACTTTGTGGTGCACTGAAGCAGATGATGTGGATGGCCGATGCCACAACAATCAGCTGTTATTTTATATCGTGTGGAGGAAAAGAGGATAATTTTAGTATGGGGCATAGAAAAGACATCCCGAAAAACCCATTCTCCTAAAAGTTCAGTAGTGACAGAACTAATAAAACCAATTTACTTGCCTTTTATATAATAAAGGCCTTTTATATACGTAATGAGATAATTTTATACAGCGTCCTGTTACCACAGGACGCTGTATAAAATTATCTCATTACGTATCTGTCACTACTCTTCACTCACACTAGATGGGTGGAGAGACCACTCGGCGCTACAGTGCCTGGGACATTGTTTTTGGTTGGAGCCTTTTTTATAGGACAAATAAAAATCACCATCGCAATGGTGAAGCCTTTCGTTATCGGTACTTGTATTTATTCAAAGTTATAAATCAAATCACCGTGAAATAAAGACCCAATCAGTTTAAAAATGTCAAGTATTTTCCTCGTGCCTATTAAGTAATGGAGTTAAATTATGAGAATGACAGAATAAAAATTTGGTACAGACGAAGGGAATTTTTAAGCAACAGCAGTCTGCAATAAATAATACAATTATGTCCCCCGCTCGGGGAGTAATAAAAACCATTTTTAATCAAGACTTTTTTCACATTTCGCCTATTCACAAGCGGCCCCTCGAGAGTGAGGCCTGTTTGTGGATTTTGCACGGAGACGGTGCCTTACGTAAAATAAATATAAAAACAAAATGTTGACTTTGTCTGTCATATCTTTTATTGACAGTTTTAACTGAGCAGTCATCGTTAACACTAAAACAGACGGTCAGACAGACAGACAGACAGATAGACGCACGAGTGATCCTATAATGCTTCCGTTTACCATTAAGAAATAAGAAACACTAAAAAAAAAAAAAAAAAAATTGCAGTTCGGCACTATACCAGCTTTCATGCCACTTTACTTCTACCTGCTTTAAACCAACTGAGCACTTAGGTCACGGCCAACCGCTAGCGAAACAAAACAATATCGTGAGAGCGTTAGATTCCCGCGTGTCCACAGGCCGCCGTAAACTGTCTGTTTCTTGGAAAACTTGAGTTGTTTTACTTTTAAGAGCCCTCGCCCACGGCGACTTTTTGTAGCGATGCGGTGGCGCGTTTCGTAAACGGGCAACAACATCGCGCGCAACTAACTTGCTTCAGTCGCATTTGCAACGCGCTACAGAAGCGATGCCAACGCGCTACTAACGCGCTACAGCAATCGATGCAAACGCGCGACCGTGCCGGACGACATCGGGGAGAGAACGGACGAAGGGTGGCGCGCGAATCGCGTTTGCATCGTGACATAAGCGCGACGTTATCGCGTTTGCATCGCGAGTGAATCGTAATTACAGTGCCACAAAGTTTTCTTGCCCGGTAAGAGCGTCGCTGTCATCGATACTCCGCACGTTGTATTTGAGACCTAACTAACAATAACAGTCTGACATTTCAAAATGGCGACAGTAGTACCAATTTCAGCCGGCGGCCAAGAAAAGTTTGTGGCACTGTACGGTGGGCCAGGGCACACAGTTAGCGACCGCATCGTGACTGTATCGATACGAACGCGCGACAGCATCGCTACTGCATCGCTACAAAAAGTCGCCGTGGGCGAGGGCTCTAAACCATCTTGGAAAACTTGAGCATGTTGTACTTTTAAAATGTGCTAAAAGTTCCAGCCGACTTCGCCCATTGCGAGGTCATCCGGGCGGCGAGGCTATACATTTTTAAACTGCAACGAGCGCAAAATGTAAGGAGCTTCAAGGAGGGTGCTGCGAAGAGATTGTTTAGCTATTTTCAGAAGCTTTTTCTGAAAACATCGAGGCAATGTAAAGGGTGTCCAGGAGGAAAGTTAACTTTTAAGTGGTATAAAAAAACTCACAATTTAAACAGAACAAAAAAAAAAATACATGGATGGAAGCCGTGATAATACAGATTTATTATTTAAGGCCCAGTAGGACGCACAACGCACAACTAGCGGCCATTTTTGGCGAGAATCGATTGCATTGTTAAGTTCTAGGATCTGGAATCCAAACCTTAGGTCCTAAAATAGTTAAGTCTCGCGTTGAGATTTTGCAGGAGAGTTTTTAGCAAAAAACGCAACCAAAAAGAAGATATGATGTTTTTCATTGGCGGCGCTACTTGTGCGTCCTATTGTGCCTTGAAAGTAGTTTCTAATCGAAATTCTTTCCATCCGTTCGTACGCCCTTCTTTAAGCAAGTCAGTAAATCGACCAAACTTTGCTACAATGCTGCGGAAAAATGTGTTTAATTTGATAGTGGATATATTTTTAATGCTTAGGTACTTATTGTTCGCGCTTGGTTTACACAAACTTATGAGGAAGGAGGTAGGAAACCTCGTGGAAAATAATCACAAAGACTGATATTGGATGACCTAGCATGCCAGTTTAGGTCGTATGAACCGGGGTATGAACTTCTGGGGTTAAAAATGTCCCGACAACGATTATTATGTTCCGTGGCTTCGAAGCTTGGAATCTTGCTGAAATCACGTGTGTCTTATAAAGCGTGTGCTTCTCCACGCAATAGAACTAAATCAATTTGAATATTATTGACCGTCCATCCGGAACGGGCATTGATCAGTGAGGCATCGATTGTCGTAAATTGAAAACCATTTCGAAGAATAGGGATACTGGTTACTATTAGGGGTTTAAATAAGTAAAATTAAAACGGATTATTAATATTTATCGCCAAAAATTTTTACTTCATTTTTCTTTCGATGACGACATCATAGCATCTAATGCGGTAGTTCCATTGCCTACAAATATTTAAAAAAACAACTGTCAAAAGTGTCAAATAACTGAGAAAATAACCTTCTTGTAGACTTGACACTGACATTTGTCAAACGTCAACATATTTTATTTTTTAAAAGCATGAATGAATGCAATGAACTTAGTACATAATGCCAGTGGTGACGTCATACACAAAACTTTTAGTGAAATAATTAATAAAAAAATATTTACATAAAAAATTAAGAAAATATTCAAATTAGTTTTATATAATTATATATAATTTATATAATTAGTCGTATATTTGTCTATATTTTAGATTTATAGAATAAAAAATAGAATTTGACGATGCCCATTCACAGTTAACTATGGCAGACTACTAGCAACTGTGCGATTTTTTTTAAAGGAATAAGCACACAGAGATAAAAACAGACATAAACTCAAATTTAACTGCCATGTTAGTTGTTAGCCTAAATGTAGAGTAAAGTAATACAAAAAAGTTACACAAAAAGATAGAAGATATTTTGTGATATGGGAATTTCCGCACACTTGGATGTAAAGGGCAAAACAGTGTTACAGAGGTGAAGCCTCAAGCTAAATAAGTACTCGATTTTGTTGAACCTTCGCTATCACTTTACAAACAAGAGCTTATACGATAATACCTATAAGAAAGTATAATCGCTTCCAAAACTCTAATATCATATTTTCCAGCAAAAAAGGAGACAAAATGACCCATTTAGGGCCAAAGCGATTTCCCTTCAACAAATTAGGCATCTCATAATCAAACTTTATCCTGGAACCTACCAACGTACCCGTACACATTGCCAAGCGAAAACCAACCTAGGGTTCTACCGTTGAATGACCATGAATAAAATTGGATGACGCGATAAGTTGGTGGAGGGTGATACCCCAGTTTTGGCCAAACTTTCTCGCATCCCCTTATTAGTGGAGTAAGAGACGTTTATAGGGCTTGGCAGCCCGCCCTGCCCCCCTCATTGCCTCCCTGGGACATAGAGTTAAAAGAAATACAAAAGAAATACATATTTTCTCAACTATTAGCCCGAATCCGATAATAAACATTTTCCGCTCGGCCGTAGATGACCGTAGAGGACACGCCAGTCGATGCGATAAAATACTTCAATGACAATTTTTTACTCAGCATTTGTAACAAACAATAGATTAGAAGAAGCCGCACCAAAAGTAGCAGACGTCGGAAAAAGTGGAAAGTGGAAGTGCGCAGGACCTCTGGCTAGACGCACCGATAGCAGATAGACTAAGTCCATTGCGGAATAGCGAGCTCAAGAGGGGAAGAGATCGGTTGGCAGACCACCAGCCAGATGGTTCGATGACATCCGAAGTAGCCGGAAAACAGTGGTTACGTCTGGCAAAGGATCGTGAGAGGTAGCGTGGGTATAAAGAGGCCTTTACTCAGCAGTGGGTGTCAACAGGCTAATGATGATGATGAAGAGTAGATTAAATCCAAGTCTTCAGCTGAAATGTTAGGGCCTCTGGTAAGAAGCAGCAGAAAGAGGAAGTACAATACAACATACCCCGTGTGGGCGATCTAAGTTTACTCTACATTAAGGGTTTCCACACAGAGGCGCCTTTGTCAGAACTAGCTCACACCGCTTTATTGGCATCATTGGCACCATTCATCATCATCATCAGCCTGTTAACGCCCACTGCTGAGTAAAGGCCTCTTCATGCTCACGCCACCTCTCATGATCCTGGGCCAGGCGCCACCACTGTTTTCCGGCTAATTGGGCTATGTCGTTGGACCGTCTGGATAGTGGTCTACCAACGACCATTATTGATCGAAAAATCGATGATCCGACGCTCATACCGCCGACGCTCACAACCCGCGGCGCAAACGCTCACTTCGACGATGATGCTAACTTTAACGCCGCCGACCCGTAAAGCGACCGGAACTGACCTTCCGCCATTTCAATTCTGTGCCTGGAGTGATATCCTCTATACGCCTAATTGAGATTTTATATTGATCGTATCTCTTTTGTTATGCTGTTTATTTAATTAAGTTTGCTCTTGCTTCTCTTCGTGATTTGTTGCTGTTTACATCCTGTGTTTGGCCGATGCGAGCTTTGAAGATAGCTTATTTATTAAGCTTATTTATCGGAGCATAAAATATGTATCCAATAGTAACACTTTGTAGAATAGAAAACATTTTACAGATAGAATTTTAAAAATAACAGTGGTAATGATCTTATCGCTAAAAGCGATTTCTTCCAGACCCCCTGAAGTACTGAAGTGAGTGTGTGTTGTGTGTGTATTAACAACGAATTGTAGGAAAGTAAAACCTTTGAAATATTTATCTCGTTTTTGTTCCGTTCTTACAATTTATTGATAGCTAGCAGTTCACTTAATTCAGTGAAAAGTTTGTCCTTCAGACACTGAGTAAATACTTTGTGTAAAAAAAACATGTGAAAAAATCGTGTGGAGGTAATTTCCTCCAAGCTTTGCCAGATCAACCAACTAAGGATTTTATTATCTGAAATGTGCTTACTGTATCCTCTGAAATATGTACCCATAATTAAAAAAAAATATACCAATAATTAAACGTCAAAAAATATTCTTCATGTGAATAAGAGCTAAGTATGTTCCTTCTAACAAATGGGTTTTGTCGGTTGAAGAATAGATTTTTTTTAAGAATAGACCAGTTGACCCGAACGAACTCTCTCAAAAAAAACTTACAAAAACGGCACTTCAGTTACTTTACACAATGACTGCACGATTGTACAGTCGGCCACACGCTAGGATACCCCTTTTTGTTCGATTGGCGCCCTTATGCCGCGCGCGGTAAGAGCTACCATGGGGTATCTTAGACTGTGGCCGACCGTACCTAGTATGCCCCCTTCGTTAAGAAACCACTAAGCCTTTCCGCTATCATAATAATATGCCATTAAGTACTCCGCACCAAGAGTTGACTGGAAGAGATTTCTGCTGAAATTCGTTCGCCGTGTAGACCACTACCACTTTCCTGTAGGATGTAATTTTTCATGTTTGCAATAAATTCAAATTCAATTTTCAAATTCAAATTCATTTATTTAAATAAAAAATATGTTCTACATATTCATAACTACTTAAATATAACTTAGGTAAAAATGTACACAGTACCTGAACTAGAATACAGTTGTGTATTCTGTATCTCAGGATACTAAACTATGCAATCATATTGTGAAAAATAAATAAAGTATAAGCCTTCGCTTAAACCTCCATTCCCATTAGCTAGCGCTTGGCGGCACCACATAAAACAAATGTGACGGAACTCGCCGGGAACCCTGAAAACGTGGGAAAAACGCTGAACAATGCCAGCCCCAGCCAACATTCCCGACCACTGCAGCTAGTACAACCAACTCATTGTGAACGGGAATAGAAAAAAGTCTGTTGGTGTGTTGAGTGTTTATAAAAATTGCTGGCAAGAATATAATTGTTTTCTTACAACTTTCACATCGGGCACGTTTAGGAAAGGCGAGGTATTGATTAAATATTATTATTTATGAAGATCACAAATCAATATTTTTTGAAGCTTTCAAAGTTCCTAACTAACATGGCAGCCGTAATTTTGTCTACACTCCTGGCTTGGCTGCCATCGAAGGCCGGCTGCTGTAGTTTTATTTTTGCTTTCATCAAAGTTTGGTCATTCAGTAAAATGCATGCGAGACAATTTAAAGCCGTTTTTAGTGGCGTATTTTTTCCTTGCAAATCATCTTAATTTTATAGTTTTACCAGGGCATCGAAACAAAGTAGGCATCTAATCTTCAATTTTTTGGCTCTCCTGTCCAATTTTACAAATGGCTCTTGCTATGTTTTAAAATTGCACAGCCGACCTACAGGGTGCAATCGATATTTTTTGGGTTTATGTATGAACAGCATAATTATATTTTTTTCATTCTGTTAGGGCGGCCGGGTCGTTTGTCTTGAAGGAAACCACAAAAGTCACTAATACACTAGTTATTTCGTTATGTCACACAAAAACGGGTGTTCGCCATGACTGCCAGGATCTAACTGAAGTACAAGGGTCATTCTTTGAGAGGTCGATTTTTTTGGTCACACCCTAGTATCTACTAAAATATACATCACACAGTACTAAATTAGCACTTAATCGTCTGCTTAACTAACGGTCCATTGAGGCATATCAAATAAAAACGATATTTTATAGAGGAAATTGCCTAAACATCCCTTTGAAGGTCAAAAAATGGGTGATTTTGCGAGTATTTTGCATGTCACACGCGTGTGGGCCTGGTATGTTTTTGTTTGTGGTTTTACTCATGTGCCCACTACTATGCTAATTTATACCTTTTTATTAAATGCCCAATGAGTGCCTCTATCCAATCGTATATCCAGCATTCTATTAGAATGAAAACTCTTGTGTCTGTAGACATTCCTAGAAATGTCACGCGTCGAGCAAAGTTTAAATCGTGCAACGAAAGTATGTTTTTATACAAGCTTAAATACGCGGCAAGTTTCTAGTTACTGGTGCAAAATATCGTCAAATGGTCCTTGTCAACTATTATGGTTCGTATGTGTCGCTATCTTTCATGCCTAAACTTTTACGTAAGTTCTTGACTTTTTTTAAACTTTGGTTCGGTAAGGTAGCTGAAAGTGGTGGCACGTTTTGCTAGTATAGTAAACAAGACTACACTAAACTGTCCTAAGTACATGAATGCGTATATCCCTGAGTAGGTATTGTCGTGAAAATAAATACGATTGCTTCTATAGTTTAAGAGAAATAGCTACATTTTAGTTATTTCTGAGATCGGTGGCACTGAGATCGGTGGATTTAAGCCACCGATCTCAGTTATTAGTCAAGGATCTCAAAGAAGTTTTCAACATATTGTATCAATTTCACAGATTCTTTAGATACCACACCGAACGAGATGCTATGACTAATTCAAAATTTATCAGTTTGTTTCTATGGACTAAAGTTTAGACTTCATTTAAGCTATTAAGGTACTGTTTTTTGCAAGGAAATGTAATTTCACGCAAATAAAAAGCAAAATCCGTATAGACAGACAATTTTAGTGTATAATTATTACAGTCACACGTATAATAGAGCATTGGTTGCCGATGCGAGAGAACCAGGTTCGATTCCCAGCGCAGGCATGTAACATGACTTTGTTTCTTTTCAAAGTTACATAAATTTGTAAATTTGAAGCAGCTAAACCCCTCCCTAATGTGAGGAAAAACATCGTGATGAAACCCGCAACTTAGTTGGCTCCACACGTAATGACTTCTCTTGTGGGCTAGGCCGACCAAGCTGTCAGGATGGTATAGGTGCTGGGCAAGCCTACTCCATCTAAAACAATGTCCCAGATACTGCAGCGCCGACTGGTCTCTTCACCCATCTAGTGTAAGTGAAGGTGCCACTGGACGCTGTATAAATAGTTGCGAAGGCTTGTTGACTATAATTTTGCATGTTGAGCTTAGGAATTGATCTTTTACAATGATTTTATGAAAATAAAGATATGATTTTTTTGATAATTTTTATGATGTTTAATAGAAATGTTTTGCTTAATTTAGCCCCCTTTTATCTGTGTCAGTTCATGAGTGACGTTTAAATTTAGAAAAAACGTTTATTATTCACTGTAATTACTGTTTATAATAATTTTAGAAACTATCTGAGATCGGTGGCCTTTTTGCTGAGATCGGTGGCTTGTCAAAAAAGAAGATTTTTTTTTCATTAATCTATAAAGCCTAGAGGTGTGCCTCATCGACATATTAACTAGTTTTTAAGCCATCTTTTACGGTGTATTTTTAGTTTTCACCTATCTTGAAAAAAAATAAAAGCCACCGATCTCAGCGAAGAACGCTTTTCTCAGGAATGACCGACAAACAAAGAATAATGCGGCGGCGACTGGGTTGGAATTTGATCTGACTTCGTAGAAATACAGTGGTAGTTATGGGTTGTAACATTAAGTTCGGTGGTTGTAACAGTTCCATTATTTTTGCCACCCAGTACAAGTTGTTTTTAGTAATCAGTAGACAGCCTACTAAAGTTCCGCTATCGAATTCGATTGCACAATGTAGTGTTTGTACAGCGTAAGATATCCCTTGGCATGATTCAATCTACTCTCCCCATCTCGTTTCTGAACATTTGTCTGCCAATACAGCGGGTAGGATCAATATTTGTACGCTTTACATAACAACCGGCTACGGAAGGGATTTCAGCTCAGAAGTTCCGTTTGAATTGAGGATTCATATTCATATTCAATTTATTTGCGTCACATTCGGTTACGTTTCTGTGTTTATACGGTCCTGTTGAAGCGATCGGAGTCTTGTTCGTAATACACACTCCGTAAATATTCGTAATTATAATATAAAATAGATAGATATTATCTATTCGTGTACTTTGCCGGGGAAGTTTGGCTTCACCCGTCGTTTTAAGGCCCAGTAGGACGCACAACTAGCGCCGCCAATGAAAAAGACATCATATCTTATTTTTGGATGCGTTTTTTGCTAAAAACTCTCCTGCGATTTCTCAACGCGAGGCTTAACTATTTTTAGGACCTATTGTTGTGCCTTAAGTGAGCGGCGGAAAAAATATTTCCTCAATAAGGTTACCTATCTCTAGCTATAAATTTAATAAATCTCAAATGTCAAGCAAGATTCCGTATTTATACAGGGTATTTTAAATTGCATTTATTCCTGAAACACTTCGATTTCTAAATGTGATTTCCAACAACTTTTATTCCATGACTTTTCGCATAACTCGATACTTTTTATTGGACGAGCGAGCGAAGAGAGTGAAGTTCTCCGAGTCTACTGGAACAATCCGGCTTTTGTATGTATGTATGTATGTATGAATGTTCGTTCGACGATAACTTGAGTAAATGTAGTCGGATCGTCATGAAATTTGGTAAGCGGGTAAATGAGGGTAAGAGAATTTTTAAGTTTGAACATGATCTAAATCGGTCAAGGGGTTGCTGAGATATAGGGTCACGAGTTCAAAGTTCGGGGCGAACCACTAGTTTACTGAACGTTTCTTATAATTTGTACTATTTTTGCGCTGCGTGCACGGCGCGCTTTCGTGCCCCTCTACTCTCTACCATCTCTCCAGCATCTCCTGCTCCTATTAGTTGCTACTAGCCGACATTTTTTCAAAAATAAAATTAATTTAGCTTTAACCCAAAGACGCAACACAAAAGTTCTTTTGGGATGAAGCAGCTATATAAAAATTGCCCTGTATGAAAACTTTGTGAAACAACTTACGTATGTACCTAATTGGGAGACGATATTGAGGCTCATTATGATTGACATTTATTGTGAACAAAAGAAAAATACAGAACATTGCGAAAAATATCATACGAATACTTAATCAGCCCAAAAATATCGTTGCGAACCAATTTATTTTGTCCTAATTTCACAGCAATAAAATTTACAAAAATTAAAAAACCGACTTCACTGGCGAAAAGGTACCTGATGCCGAGTAGTCTGCTGGCTGTCCGTTGAGGAGTTCCATTCTCCATCTCCGAAGTTCTTCATCAGATCATCACCATTGTTTATGGGACCACACGGGAAGTATACTCTTTCAAACATCAAAATCGGTCCACCCAGAAAAAGGTTCTGAGCATTAAAAAAAAACCGCTTGAATTGAGTACAGCTACTGTTGTTTTATCTCACGAAGGCGGATAAGCCATACTTGTAGTTGTAATGCGTAAAGACGCGCGTTCTTGTGTGTGTAACTCAAAAAATCGAAATTCAAAGACACACACGCAAAGACAATGTGCATGTACATTTACACACACAATTAAGGCTCATCCGCCTTCGTGAGATAAAACATCTGTACCTTCTCCTTTTTTGAACTCTGCTCGAATGACACGAGGCAATCGGCAAACTAAGTGCGGAAGCAAGTGATTCTAGCGGCAATCAATAGCTTCCGTCCTCTACTCGGAGGCAAAATACTAAAATCTCTGAGCACAAGTGGAGTGAAAACATCTGAAAGTATTTGCCCTCCCATTCTCCCGGCAATAGGTGGAGAGGGACAGAAGGTTTTGAGGATACGCCGACATCACCTAGTATCAATAAAATATTTATCCTTTACATACCTACCAAAAGCAAAAAAGTTATGAAATAATTTGAAATTTGATGTTTTCAACTCTTTTTTACATCCTGTTGACCAGTAGGTTACACCGTGTAAAAAGAGTTAGGATGTTTTGTAACACGTTGTATGTCAGTTTGTTGACAACAAGCACTAAGCAGGGTATTAAATACCGCAAACAAACTCTCTATGTAGGTACTCAGTGGCGGATCCAGGATTTTGATTTGGGGTGGACTTGAACCCATTGAACGCAGGTTTTCAAGATTACAAAGTATACAAAATTTATTTTTATAGAGGGTCTTTGGGCTTTTTGGCTTTTGTGAGGGGGGGAGGGGGGGCTTGAGCCCCTTAGCCCCTCCCCCTAAATCCGCTAGTGTAGGTACTCTTATCAGAAAGACCGGTATTTTCATCCTATTCTATTCTGTGGCAGGGCCCGACTCCGGCGTTTTAATTTAATCCCTGTCTACTCGCTGTGAAATAGATTTTTGGCGGGAATTCTGACGATCGCAATTGGTGGGTATTTCCGCGTAGTGCGAGCCTGCCTTCAGAAACAAAACGCTAGGCAGTTATGAGTTATGAGGCAGTTATATTACCTTCTGATACAGGTACTATGTATCTACTTAATAGAAGGCCCCAGCCGAAACTTATGTAATATAAATCAAGTTTTGAAATAAACATTTATTATTTGAAATAAACATTTATTATGAGGCACGCAAATAAGCAGAAGTAAAGGTATTTTCACGGCTCACTGATCAATAACTACTAAATAAAAATGAATAATACCCCCTACATTTCAGTTTCAAATTAGCATATCTCATATAAACGACTGAGCCGATTTTAATAAAACATATCTAAGAAAACTCACTAGAAAACCAGCTTTCCAATAAAAACTGCATCTAAATCGGTTCACGCGTTTAAGAACTACGATGCCATAGATACTTTCTTAGTTTTCTTACATAATATTGTCCAAAAGTTTCTCGCGCATTGTCCAACGCAGGGCCAAACTACTTTTCTGCCTCGTTTCAATGAGTTCTATAAAAAACATCCCGGCGAGCCAATAACTGAAATATCGGATAAAAGCACCAACTGAAAAGAGCTCTACAAGTTATGTTACTTGAGTTTATTGCGGGAACTCCCCCTAATCGTTCCTTTTACACTTAGGCCACGCAACCAGCGGCAACGAAGCGGAGCAGACGCGTATCAGAAAATTGAGTTTATTCGTCAAGTGTGGATCCAAGTGTAGAGAAAATTTAACTCTTTTTACAGAGAAATAGCACTCAATGATAGGGATCATCCTATTTATTTTTTGCTCTATGACGTTCCGTTGATTTTTTAATTAATAAAAGGTTAACGCTGTGCGCTGTATTTTTAAATACTGTTTTCATTGATTTTTCCAACTTTTTAAAAACTCAAAGCTATGCAAATGCACCTACACATGCAAACATACTTTTAAAGAGCCAATACCAAAAACAAAAAAGTTATGAAAATATTTCAATTTTGAGGTTATAAAATAAAAATTGTGTTTTTCCACTTTTTTTACAGAATTGACATCCTGGTGACCAATAGGTTACACCCTGCAAGATGGATCTTTTATACACGTTATATTGGCTGCGTAAATCTCGACCTTAGACGCATAAGGGCCAAAGTCAGTTTTTGTGACTTTTCAGGGGAGCAAAATAAATTATTTCGACATTGAACCTTATGCGTCTAAGGTCGAGAAATCTGCGGCCGCGTCCGTAGCCTCCCCGGCCCGTATCGAGGGGCGCGCCCGGTGGAACTTTGTAACGGGCACTTTGGCCCAATCACACCTAGTTAGCGCAGTTATCACTTTCACCGAACTTGCGTTAATGACATTACCAGTACGTGTTGGAGTTGCTGAGCGTTTTTTTTTCGAGGGCCCTTCTGGTTGGGGCTGCCAAGTGGTTTTAGAATGCGAGGGATTCAGGAAGAAGGGATTGATGTCGCGGTGAATAGAAGAACGGTCTGAGTCAAAATGTCTAAATAACCAAGAAGTCTGGCACTAACCAGTTCAGCGCACGATCACCACACCGTTGTTATTTATTACTAGTTGTGCCCGCGACTTCGTATGCGTTTTTACACATTTGACATTTAATTTAAATTCGACTTTGGAGGAAAACTCAAAAGGAAGGTTTTTTTTAACCCCCGACCAAAAAAGAGGGGTGTTATAAGTTTGACAGCTTTGTGAGTGTGTCTGTTTAAGTGTTTATTAGGGTGTGTCTGTCTGTGGCACCGTAGCTCTTAAATGGGTGAACGATTAGGAAGCTTTAGGTTTTTTTTTTTAATTTGAAAGCAGGTTTTCTAGCGAATGTTCTTAGTTATGTTTTGTCAAAATTGGTTCAGCAATTTATTAAATATGCTTATTCGAAGCTAAAATGTCGGGGGTATTTTAATAGTTATTATTTCTTAACTTGCGGTAGCAGGGCTCAAAAGAAAGCAATAGAATAAAATAGAATAAAAACCCTAATCTAAACAATACATTTATAAATTTAATAATAAATATGTATTGTTTACATTAAGGTATCGCCCGTGATAAGATACCAGGAAGCTTAGCATAAGAATTGATTAGGAAGTAAAAGGGTTTATAATATGTATCTCCCTCGACGTAGAGTGGGATAGATAAAGTTATAAGCCCATAGATAAGGTCTTACTCATTCTCATGCTAAGCCAGCAAGCAAAGCATACGGCTAATAACTTTGTCTATCCAGCTCAACAGTAAACAATAGTTATTTGTTATGCAAGAATGCAAAATTATTGTTTGCGGCGAGTGCTTGTATTGAATACCGAGCGGTCTTAAAAGACCGCCAACAAAGTGGGAGACCACATACAGGGTGTTAAAAGACCGCCAACAAAGCGGGAAACCACGTATTTTCCTCATCATAAGGAACATTTTTGCCCAAGGAACTATGCCTGGGAAATCAACGGTTTCCGAGATAATGAGGTTCAAAGTCGGATTTTTCAAAACCTTTTTTTTTGCAGAAATGTATTCAGTATCTAGATCTTAAGAATCCCCTGAAGCTCTGCAGCCCTCTCGCTCGCACTTTTCAACATTTTAATTGATTGTAAGAGAATGATTAAACTTTTGATTTCATATTCCTACTAATAAAAAAAAATATCACTAAACTTCGGTTAAAAGTAGTAGTTCAGTAATTTATTTTTTAAACTATAAATGTGAAATTTAAAGTGTGTCTACATGTCGATAGCTTTATTATCTATGTCTGCAACTATATTTTATCGTCCAAAGTTGAATCATTCTCTTACAATAAATTCAAATGTTCAAAAGTGCGAGCGAGAGGGCTGCAGAGCTTCAGGGGATTCTTAACATACCTTTTCAAGAAGCCATATCAAAATTATGAATATTTCTTACAAAAAACGACGTTAAAGTTGCAACCCGCAATGTATTCTAAACATCGGCACTTCAAGCTTAAGTAACATAATCTGATACCTACGCTTGCGCAATATGACTTCTGTGCGTTACACGTCCATTGCGTAAAAAATATTTTTCAAAATTATAACCTAAAAAACCAAAATAATTTATCGAAAAAGTACTTTGTTTTGGTGTCTAGTGGCTTTCGGGTCTGTTGGCGGTCTTTTAACACCCTGTATAGTCCTCATCATAACGATCATTTTTGCCCAAGGAACTATGCCTAGGAAATCAACGGTTTCCGAGATAATGAGGTTCCAAGTCGGATTTTTTTTCCGGAATAGCAATTTTTTTTTTCGGAAATGTGTTCTGTTTCACGTTATTAACATATCTTCTTAAGAAGCTATATCAAAATTATGAATATTTCTTACAAAAAACGAAGTTAAAATTGCAACCCGCAATGTATTCTGAACATCGGATAGCCTAGATTGTTCCCAGAACCAGGACTTATCACGGTCCTAAATTTGACTGAAAACTGTTCAGCGGTATTCGCGTGATGAGGTAACACACAGACAGACAGACAGACAGACAGACAGACAGACAGACAGACATAGACCGATTTTTTTGCATTTTTGTATTCAGAATAGTTTACTTAGTAACCCCTGATAGTTTTTTTCTAAAAATATTCAATGTACAGAATTGACTTCGCTAGAGTTTTATTATAAGTATAGATAGATTAGGTACCTACCTATTACAAAATGTATTATTTTTAAGCACGAGTTCCTTGGAGTTTCTTTACCATGCTTCTTCTCAAAGAACGATCAGAGCTAGTGAAGCTGGACAAAGAAAGTAGAACAAAGAAGTTGTCAGGGCTGGCTGGAAGAAATTTCTTTGATGAGATAAAGCTTTCTTAGATGAAACGTCAACATTTTCAGCTAGGTCAATTGTGTTTTACAATTTTAACGTCGTTTTTGTAAGAAATACTCAAAATTTTGATGCTGCTTCTTGACAAGAAATTTTAAGTACTCAAAACTGAACACATTTCTGCAAAAACTACCTCTATGTATATGATAGCCTATCCACACGGTGCTCAAACAAACGCTACGCCCCAAATGTAACATCGCTGGTAACTAACTGGTGGGGTGCGTACTTGGAAATTGGAAGTAATACCCCAGTCTAAATTATGTCACTCGTTCCCTAGAATAAGCTCCCTGCAGTACCAAAGGAAGTCCTTTTACTACATGAATTTAAATGTTCCGCAACTGATGCCCGCCCAACTTCGGGAGCTCTAAAATACTTGCCGAAGTTATTTGTTTTATTTCTTTTTTCTCTTGTTGTTGTGGAATTTGCTGAGGGTCTGCGGTGCCGCAATCATAGCCTCTGTTTGTGTTAAGGGCTCGAGCTGAATGTTGAATTGAATTACTTATTGAAATAACTCGGTGCAGAGTTTTGCATAGCTGTTTGGAGTTTCTTCATGACCAGTACCAAAGCGTGCCGTGAAACTAAGGCATTTGCATCTACGTAATGAGATGATTTATACAGAATCCAGTGGGACCTTCACTCACACTAGAAGGGTGAAGAGACAACTCGGTTTTATATCTGGGTCCCAGAAACAACGTTTCAGTTTCCACGTCCAAAACAAAATATTGTATCTCAGAGGCCTCGCCCACAGCGAATTTTTGTAGAGATGCATTAGCGATGCTGTGGCGCGTTCGTATCGATACAGTCACTAGCCGTGTGCCCTCGCCCACGTAACCACTATTCAGTCACGATGCAAACGCGATACCGTCGCGCTTCTGTCGCGATACAACGCGATTCGCGCGCCACCCTTCCTCAGTTCTCTCCCCGATGTCGTCCGACACGGTCGCGCGTTTGCATCGATACAGTCGAGCGAGATGCTGTAGAGCGTTAGTAGCGCGTTGGCATCGCTTCTGTAGCGCGTTGCAAATGCGACTAAAGCACGTTAGTAGCGATGCTGTTGCGCGTTTACGAAACGCGCGATTGCATCGCTACAAAAAGTCGCCGTGGGCGAGGGCTCTCAGGGTGGTATTCTAGAACGCTACTTAAACTCAGTTTAAACTAGAACGCTGCTTAAACTCATTTTAATCTCAGTTTAATCTAGAACGCTATTTTAACTCAGTTTAAGTAGAGTTTAATAGAGACGACTGCCGATAAAACAGTGCTGTTTTGATTTGAATACATGCACAATTTGAATACAAAACAATGCACTGTTTTATCGAAAGTCATTACTAAACGAGGTTTCAACTCCGACTGAGCGGGAAGAGTTAAAGTGAGTTTAAACTGAGTTTAAGTAGCGTTCTAGAATACCACCCTCAGAGTCGCGGTTATTGATAAAAGGTTGCAATCTCCCCCTCCGTTTGACGTAGCCACCATGTTAACTTTGACGAGTCTATCGCCGAGTCCGGACTTCAAGTTTGGCAACAAGTTGTTAGCTGTCCGTTGAGATAAACTTGACAATACAATTATTAACAAACCGGGCGACTCGACTAGTCGACATCAATACCCCAAATAAGCAGTGGAAGCGCTGTCGAGTTGATCTCGTTGGTAAAAATACTAGTGGTTCGCCCCGAACTGTGAACTTGCGACCCCATATAAACTTAACAACCCAATATCTCGGCAAACCCTCGACCGATTTGGCTCATGTTCGAACTTAAAAATTCTTTTAATTTAATTTACCCGCCTACCAAATTTCATAACGATCCGACCAAATTTAGTCAAGTTATCGTCGAACGAACATTCATACATACATACATACATACATACATACATACATACATACATACATACATACATACATACATACATACATACATACAAGCGCCGGATTGTTCCAGTAGACTCGGAGAACTTCGCTCGCTTCGCTCGCTCGTTCAAATAGTAAAGCTCGAATTAAAAAAGGTGTAGCAAACTGGGACGTTCTTAACAGTATTTTTGTATTTTTAAACTTAAACTTTCGTGAGCACTGCACATTTTTCTATTAAATCACACTTTAGCCAAGACTAGCCGCGGCGTCGCGAGGGCCGTCTCGTTCTCCATGAAGAAGCTCTCCGAATGAGAACCGAAGCTAGTCGGCTACACCGACAAATTACTAGTGAGTAAAACCGTGATATAATAGAAAAAAATATTTTTGTAGCTGATGTGATGTAGATGCGGCGTCTCATGGCACCTCTCAAACCAGATTCACGAAGTGTCTAAGGCCTTTGCATCTACGTAATGAGATGATTTATGCAGCGTCCAGTCACAATACAGATAAAGAGTCCAGTGGTACCTTCACTCACACTAGATAGGTGAAGTGACCTCTCGGCGCTGCAGTGCCTGGGAAATTATTTCTGATGGAGTAGGCTACGAAGTTTCTACGACTACATCATCCTCTCATCTTTAGTAAGCTTTAGTAAACAAATACTACCACTACAATTTCACTTATATTGGCATTTTCTTCATCATCTTTAAGCATCATCTTTCTGTCGGTGCAGCATTCTCCATGCACTTCGATCACAGGCCATTTCCTTCGCAGCCTAGTACGTCACGACATCCACCTTCTCTTATTGATAGAGTAAAAGCCTCATTCCTTGATGTAACGCCCAAACCTAGGCACAACTACTTAGCGCCGCCAATGGAAAAAAACATTTGTGCCTAGGTTTTCATCTTAAATTAGCCGGGATTCGAGCACAACTGCGTCTGGTGGATGCCAACAGCAAAAACTTATTAGCTACTTGGTCTGGTATTAATCAAGTTTGGACGTAAACTAATAGGCCAGGGCAATGGCTATTTGTTTAAGAGTTGGCTCATTCGTCTAGATTCTAAACCCTGCCTGTAATAACCCTGAAAAAGCTCTGAAATAAATTGACTGGCTGATGCGAGCGCGGTAAGTAGGACCATTAGCATATTTACTATTCGTCTAATGGTTTGTCTGTAGCCAGACGGAATAAATAAATAGATTCGATGGATTATCTTTAATGCACAGCTAAAAAAAGGAAAATTAAGGTATTGGCGACTTATTCTTACACTAAAACTTTCGTGTGGCGCCTTTTGTTTTTCCCAAGATTTCCCTTGACCACCGAGCACAAGAAAACATGGAGGTCTCAATAACCCTGAGAAATGACCTAATGCATATGGTTCTCGTATGGGCGAAGTCTACAGATGGTTCCTCTCACGATTTTAGTGGTTCGATAGAAGTGAATCAGAGAAGACGTCAGTTTGACGCTGTCTGTATGTATACGTAACATCACAAATAACATCAATAGGGCGAAAACTATCAATGACGGAGTTTCTTGTTTTCTTATTAATTTAAAATATTTTTAAATGTCTCCGCGAGTAGATGCGTATGCCGATTTTCGAGGATGGGTTAGCTTGAAGAAATGCTTCCATGCTTTTTTCGTTCGCCGCCCTTCACCCTTCACCCAACTCCGCCGCTCAGTAGGCGTAAAAAGAGCCAGCTAATAACATTCCTGTGTGACGCGTCGCGCGCGCGACATGCCGCGAATACTGCGATAAGATTGATCGGCGGCGAGCCGAGCCCTAGCCGCTCTTAAGGCCCAGCCTTTCGGACAATCAAAAGAACCCTAGTCATTCCGCCTGGTTTGTAAAATCAAGCGATGCTACATAATAATAAAAAAAAAATTAAGGCAAGTTTAATAATATGTGATCTTCTGAATAAAATCTTCATAATTTGTCCCAATAAAAAAAAAACGTAATGAGCTGCAATTAAACACTTAAAAAATATCGTCTTATGAGGGAGAGCTTGGAATAGTTTGGCGACAATCTTACCATATAATTTATGCGTTTATTCAAGGATACCAATCAAACGGAATTCCAAAACTTTAGTTAAAAAAAAAACAGTGGAAAAACAACAGCTCCAGGCATCGCTTAGCCTGGTTGTCCGGCGTTATGTCAAAGTAAACTCCATGCACGAGTGCGCGGGCACGGGACGTTCTTTTAACCAAATTCTCTAGCGAATGTAGGCTCCGATAGTTGTGTTTTCTCCTTCACATATTCCCCAATTTTCTCCCTGGATTTCCCACCACTGGCATGTCTATGAATGGCACCAGGAAAGGTTGCATAGTTAGGACGTGTTCAGAGATGAAAGGTACAGCCTCCTGCAACTTATAATGATGGGAAAAGTCGCTGGTAAAAGACGCGTCAAAACCACTGTGGAGAAAACACTGTATGAGCATTGGTGGTTTTGACTTAAGGTGCATACCCTGGGTGCCTCTGACCGAGGAAAACACTGTATGAATGCACCCCGGGTGCCTCTGACCGAGATAAATGGCGTGGCATCGTAAGCCGCGCAACATCAGCTACTGATAGTACTACAATCATGTGGACCACCACCGTCCTGACAAGAGCGTAATAAAGAAGAAGAAGAGACGCGTCGGCCGAAGGAAATGAAATCCATGGGAGTGGGCCGGAATCGCGACAGCTGCCGAGCTATTTTGCCTTGCGAGAAAATGGTCGGAGCTGACTGCCAACCTTCTTTGAGTTGAAGAGGCACTATTGATTGGTTTCAAAAACTTGTAAAATAAAAATTTTTCAAAACCTCACCCCTATGTCGTAGGGCATAGGGCAGCCCCTTAAGCCGCGATCACACGGATATACAGGGGAAAGATTATTAATATCATCTCCGCGAGCGAGACGTGGAGCCCACGCCAGCCCTATCCCTATCCCTTATTATTTTCTTGCTTGAATGTGTTGCAAACATCGGAAGAAGAACACAGAGGGACTGTTGAGTAGCTGTGTGGAACAAGAGAAGGGTGAAGAGGATAGATTTATCAACCGGGTACCTACTCAATAGTATGAAAAAAAAAGTGTGGAGAGGAGGAGGAGAGTAAAAGTCGCAATTTATGCGGATCAGCCGTGGAGGTGTTTTTGCATAGATTTGGTCATACTCATAATATGCGTCCTAGATGGTCGGTCTGTCTCGAGACTTCTTGCCCTCCACCTTTCCCATTTTTCGTCTTTCTAGGCTGTTAGGTCCTCTGCGGGTCCGAAAGTAAGGTTTTTTTATGTACAAAAAGTAGGGACACTACTAAAGATATCGTTTAGGTATCGTTGATTTATGCGAATGTGGCGCAGAGAAACCTCTGTGGCGTTACTTTTTTGTGAACATGCCCCGATGTTGTATATTATTGAAGATGGGCAAAAAACGGCCCGAGCGTTGCTGAGTGTGGGGAAATATATCCCGGGATTGACGAATGGGTGCCGACGACTTTTATTCCAGTTCCGTCTTTACGAGGGTCAAATTTCGCTGTAAATGGACGTGCATACTAAAAATATTGGAAAGGAAAACCATTGGGTGGAAACGGGTTGAATTGCGGATCATCAAAAGTTAGTGTGCGGAAATTACTCAATTCTTGTCTTTTTCGTTTGCATTTATTTGAAGAGCCTTCATGTATTTTTTTCCATCCGATGTTGTTGTTGTTGCTGTTGCTGTACCTACCCCAGGTGTACAAAGGTCCTTTACAAGATCACGCCACGTCTTCCTGTCCCCAGCAACTATTCTGGCTTCGCTCCAGCACAGCCCAACGGCTCGTAGCTCGCCATCCAGTGTTTGCTGCTATACTGCGCGCCGGATGAGAATGGGATGCGACCTTTTGGAAATGAGACACGCGCGGTAAGCAAACTCGCGTCGATGCTACCTTGTAAAAGTAAAATAAAGTACCTATGTTTTCGATTGGCTTTGACAAGGTTCCATACCATTCTCATCGCGCGCGGATATGCGTGAATGGGTCCACGTCTTCCCCGATGTCTCAGAATCTTTTCATCCAATGAATCAATAAATATTCAAGACATCTTGTCACCTCAGTCTGCCGCTAAAGTTATAAAAGGTAGCCAAAACAGTGAACTACACCGAGATATTTTAACTTTAACTTTCATTTAAACAAACTGTCAAAACTTAACAAAGCAGCGATAAGCAAACCTCAGATAGATTATTAACTAGAAAGAAACTTAATTAAAATGTTCATGACAGCGGACGGAAATTTCCAATCTATTGTGAGAACTGAAAAGTGGCAGCTACAAAGTGTACAGGGTCAAATTGAAAAGGTTCACGGAGCGCACTCTGCTAATCAATTGAAAATAAAGTATAGAGACTGGAATTGAAAATGTGGACACTTTTTGTGCTTTCACTTGATTTGTGGACCAATCATGTTAGACCACATTCACTGCCGGACTCCAAATAAATTGTCGATGCAAATAAATTGTCAAAGAAAATTTGATGCCGCTGCTTTCACACACAAGAGCCAATGCATATTTTTCTTCTTTAAAATATACTAGTGGTTCGCCCCGAACTATGAACTCGCGAGTGTACCTAACTTTTGCTAACACCATTTGCGCAGGCGCGCGCGCGCATTGCATATAAACTTTACAACCCCATATCTCGGCAACCCCTCGACTGATTTGGCTCATGTTCGAAGTAAAAAATTATCTTAGCCTCATTTATCCACCTACTAAACATGATGATCCGACTAATTTTACTCAAGTTATCGTCGAACGAACATTCATACATACAAACATACAAAATACAAACATACACACATACATACAAACTCCGGATTATTCAAGTAAACTCGGAAAACTTCGCTCGCTCGTTCAACAAAGTGTTAAAAGTAACAAAAAAAAATCAACGGAACTTCATAGAGCAGAAAAGAGGGATATGATCCCTATCACCGGGTGTTTTGTAAAAAGAGTTAACTAGTGGTTCGCCCCGAACTATGAACTCGCGAGTGTGTAACTTTTTGCTAACCCCAATTGCGCAGGCGCGCGCGCATTGCATATAAACTTTAGAAGTCCATATCTCGACAACCCCTCGACCGATTTGGCTCATGTTCGAACTTAAAAATTATTTTAACTAGTGGTTCGCCCCGAATTGTGAACTCGCGACCCCATATAAACTTAACAATCCTATATCTCGGCAACCCCTCAACCGATTTGGCTCATGTTCGAGCTTAAAAATTCATTTAATTTCATTTACCCGCCTTCCAAATTTCATAACGATCCGACAAAAAATTTACTCAAGTTATCGTCGAACGAACATTCATACATACATACAAACATACATACATACATACATACATACAAACTTACAAACGCCGGATTGTTCAAGTAGACCCGGAGAACTTCGCTCGCTTCACTCGCTCGTTCAATTAAATTTACCCGCCTACCAAATTTCATGGTGGTCCGACCAAATTTACTGAAGTTATCGTCGAACGAACATACATACAAACATACAAACATACAAACGCCGGATTGTTCCAGTAGACTCGGAGAACTTCGCTCGCTTCGCTCGCTCGATCAAAAACCTTTTATAGTACATTACTGCCGCGGTCTTTAATGGGTGCGTTTCTGGCGCGCTTGTGATGGCCGACAGAGCGCAGCGTATCGCAGCTCAAGGCCTTCACAGCATGGTCAGCATTGCAGCCTTTAATGGACAAGCTGGAATAAAGGCCCTTTATAGCGCAGACAGCAAGGGCTGCAATGATGACCAAGCTTGACGGCCGAGAGCGTAGCTAAGCTAAGCTTGAGGCCATCATAGCGTGGCCAGAAGCTCATTGCAGACCAAGGCTTGTATAGTGCTTTACTCAAACAATGCGAGAAATTTAAATAGAACCAGCTTACCTTTTGTCGTAGTTTACTTTCTGTTGATTTTCCATTCCGCAAACTTTTCGTAGATAAACTTGCATTTTTCCTTTGACTTCGGTGGCAATAGGTACCTTCAAAATATCTAATTTCGCTTCCTTTTTATGTTCGGCGTTGTTAAACACGCCTGTTTGTAGCTAAACTGAGCTATTTTTGTTCAGCGATTTTTCGTTTGCGGCAATAACATAGTATTTTTTTCATTATTGTAAACAACAGAACAACTATAATTCAGCCGATTATGTGTTCTGGTCTACGGAGTAGTGGCACTGCCCAAAAAACTTGTCTTAGACCAGAACACATAATCGGCTGAATTATTGTTGTTCTGTTGTTTACAATAATGAAAAGAATACTATGTTATTGCCGCGAACGAAAAATCGCTGAACAAAAATAGCGGCGTTTTACCTTAGAATAAAACGCTTATTAAATACTTACCTTACATATTTGAAGCTTAATAGTTTGAGATAGACAATCTAGCTTTTTCCGTAGTCCTTACGTTCTGAACCCAAAAGATCAGCTCTCAGCCGTTCAAGGTTGGTCTGTGGTCTGCTCTTCAACAGGTTGCAGCGATTTGTTTACTCTGTGGTCGCTGTCATTCCTCATTAAGTCGAAAAACGCCAGGCAGAAATTAAATGTAAGCTTCAAATATGTAAGGTAAGTATTTAATAAGCGTTTTATTCTAAGGTAAAACGCCGCTATTAAATCCTGTACGTTACATATTTGAAGCTTAATAGTTTGAGACGTGTTTGTTATCGCCTGGTGGTAGAGCAGAAGACGTCAATGTGATGGGCAGTTAGATGACATCTGTGTGATTTAATGATTATTAGATACCACAAAAAAACACAAGTACAAAATGACCAACTAAAGTACGTAGGTATGTGATTAACAGAGGAAATAAAAATAGGTGGAGCTGATCATAATACATAGGTATTGACCGTAGGAAAAAGAGCTTCCAGATCATATAATACATACATCCGGAGGAAGATGTATGGGCAGAGTTTTAAGGCTAGACCTATAGCTATAGCTGCTATAGCTGGTCATTCATAGCAATAATTTACTAAAAAGAACACATTTAAGATATATGTGCCTTAAATCTCATCTTTGACCTACTTGCGACAAATGTCTTTCTTTAGTTATATTAGGTATTTTAACCGAATTAACATAATAAATGTAAACTCTAGGTTACCGGGTTTACAGGAATTGTGAGTGACCCTTAACAGGTAGAGTATTCCTAAATAGGTACCAAGCCAATGCGAACATAATTTTTAAGTGTATTTCCTGTGCAAGGTAGGTACTTCTCAAAAAGGGCATTGGGCCGCGTTAGGTCTTTCACTTCACTCAACATTCATTAACCAGCTTGGCAACTGGCTGCGACTGAGAATGGTGCTTTTTGCCCATTCATTCTATAGAACATTACATTTCGCCACGAATATTTCTCACAATGATTCGGGAACTTTCCGAGGATAACTTATGGGGAAAAACCCTCGCAAGTTCCAAGTTTTATATAACACAAGCAGATTATGGGGAATCCGAGGCCCTTTTTAGACACAAGAGCTGATCTGCATTGCAAACTATTGACAGAAGAAAAGTTGCCTTTTGAAGACATAACCACACCTACAGTTGTAGGTACCTATAATAAGACTAAGAACATTGATTTAATTATGCGAGCGTCTACTTGGATGCGATGCGCCAGCTTTATCTGCACTGCACGTTCCTGAAGAGGGCGATTGTGCAGCTGTGCATGCCAGACGAAAACCGGGTCTGATGCGATCATATCCGGAAGTACGATGGACTAGCTATGTGGATCGTGGAGGACAAACCGCCGTGTCAAATCGTGCTTCGCCTTGTCTTGTAGGTACTACTTTGTTATTTATTGTTCCAATGTAGTAGGTTTTGAACAGCAGCCTGACTCGGTGTACATCGGAACTTGCGAAATTCCTTTGACCGACCAGACTTAATTTTTATAAGCACTATTCATAACTTAGCGGATACAAAAGTAAATATTGTTGGCAGGTAGACAAGAACATGTTTGTTCGGCCAAAACTAGACGGTTCTGAAGTGAAGATTAGACCATTCATTACCTTAGCGCGTTTCAGAAGTTGGGAAAACAACAGGGCAATGCGCCATCATTAAAATGATGATGTCGTATTATCTATCTATTGAATCAAGGTCTGTATGAAATCCCTGAAAGTAGGTAGGTTCTTAGATCTGAAACCGAAGCCTGTCCATCCACTTTCTTAACAGGGACCATATTTTGATTTTAAGAGCCACCAGAAAATTATCTCTCAATCCTTAGAAGGTTAAATTTAGGTTTTGTAAAAACCCAATTTGCTATTGAAGCAGGAACCAATCTATTACTTCTCATTGCATATGCTTTCGAGACTTTCGAGTCGAAAATGGGGCGCTGCTTGCCGCCGCCTATGAAATAAATAGCCAAAACATTGAAGTTAAGGATAAGTACCTAAGTTTTATGTTTTGACCTAACATCTGAGCTATGACTGCAGACGCTGAGATGGTCACAGCACTGAAGGCACTCTAGTGTAGTTTAGGTATGGGCCGGACCAACCCTACTTGAAACAGAAAAGGTATGCGATACCTTTCAGTCAAGTTATTCAGTCTTGGAGCCCGGCAGACACTCGTATAATATGATACATACACCACTAGGGTGTACGTCTGTGCAACTTAGGTAGGTACATTCCAAATGCCGCTTGGCTGGAAACAAAGGTATGTTAAACAGTTAAATCAAAGACATGTACAGAAAACGACATTCATTACTTAAAAGGGTATGTGATACCTTTTAATAAAAAGATCCAGCTCCAGAGCCTCATTTCTTGATAGAGGATGGTAATCGTTTATGGTAGGTAGCCTTCGGGGCCTCCCTATCTGCAGCACTGCAAACGTCTACGAGGACGAAACGAGGCTTTACATACGCCTTCGACGGTGACCATTCCACTGACCCTGCGGGGGCCAAGGCCATCCAATAACTATATTGTGACTCATATAGTAGCGTTACATTCTGCATTTTCCAGCTTGATCACCACCGGCTAAGCAGAGGCATAAAGGAAGTGTGGGTTTCTTTGGTTTTCTAAACTTTGATCTTATTGAGCAACATATTATATGGTTCAAAAATAAAATATAAAGAATGATAAAATTTGGCTGTTGCTTAACTGGCAATATTTGCTTAAAATATATTTTATATAATACTGATTGAATTAAATCTAGCAAAAACCAAGTACTTACATAAAATGTATGGTACTTAGATACCTACTGTACGTACCTAGGTAGGTAATTACTTTATTTTGGTCATATTCATTAAACGTATAATGCACTCTAAGGCTGCAAACACACTGGGTGCACGCGTATGATAGAACACATGCCTAGTTACATTATCTTCAGTACAGGTAGATAGAGAACTCTTTATGAAACACTAGAAAGAATAAGCTAGTAAATAATAATAGCTTGAGATTGCTATAGAAGAAACCACAATATCATGCATACTAGTAGAGACCGCTGTGATTGCAATCCTGCAGGGATTGACCCTGTATGAGTTTGCAGCCACATACAAACTTCATCTGAGCATAGATGTGTGCAGACATAAAGGCATTTCATGACCACCCGACGAGGTGTCATTGTAGCATGCATGTTTAAAAATTATCTGTAATTTATAGAATGCACGAAAGTAAGCCTTAGAAACCGTGCAAAGGTCCAGCTGCGAACATAACTCCGACGGAGATTGATATTAGTGTACTCCTGCAACATTCACTCAATCTCCATGAAAATAAAGTCACACCATCATGAATATAATCCTTAGGTAACCTGCGATTTTCTGGAAGCAACCCCAGTGAGGGTTATTTTAGGTACAATCCTGTAGGAAAACTAATACTCTGCGAGAGTATCTGTTTTTTATTCAAATTTATGTTTGCTGAGCATGTATATCTGCAAAGTTCTGGTTGTGAATGCAATACCAACAAGGGTTGACTATTATACACACGACAGCACGTCGACCCTTACACTCTAGCACTTTACTCGATTACGTTACAGGCGACTTTACAACAAAAGTGTACACTCTGACGTGCTGTCGTGAGTACAAACCAATAGGAACCGTAATTATCTGCAAGAGTATGTGAATTTTATTCAGTCTTTGTGAGAGAATGAATTCTTGCTGGGCATACATAGAAGCCCGAGGCTTTGGCTGTAAATTCCACCCCAATAAGGCTTGATTGTAGTACACATCTGTAGAAACAGTAACACCTTGCGAAGGTATGTGAGTCTAGCTTGCGAAGCTTTGGCTGTGAATTCAACCCTAACGAGGGTTGATTAAAGCACACATTTATAGAAACAGGAACATCTTGCAAGGGTATGTGAAACTTAGGCAGCCAGCGAGGCTTAAGCTGTAAATGCACCTGAACGAGGGTTGGGTGCTATAGCACACACTTGTAGAAACAGTAACACCCTGCGAGGGTATGTGAGACTATGTAAGCCTGCGATTTGGCTATAAATCCACCCCAACGAGGGTTGATTATAGCACACATTTATAGAAAAAACACCCTGCGAGGGTATTTGAGCCGTTTGGTAGCCTGCGAGGCATCGACTGAAAATCCACCGTAACGAGGATTGATACACACACACTTGTAAATTCAACAATACCCTGCGAGGGCATGTGACTGTTGGTAGTCTGCGAGACTTCAGCTAAAAATCCACCATAATGAAGGTTTGATTATAGCACACACTTGTAAATTAAACAACACCCTGCGAGGGTATGTGACCTTATCAGGCAGTCTGCGTGGTTTGGCTGCGAGACTGTGAGGGAACACGCCTGTCAAAATGCTGTAAGACGTGATTGAACATTCAGTTACTCCATATATTTGTGCTTCATGACACTTCTCGCCTTTGTTAATTCAGTGTTTAGCCCTGGCTGTGTTTACTTTAGCCCCCCCTCTTTTTTGGCTTGAAAACGCCTCCTTGGTGGGGACAACTGGGCGAGTCCTCTTGAAAGACTTTGCTGCGCTTTTCCTGGACAGCCTGATTCAGCGGCAGATATACATTGAGAATGCATTTTGCAATATGCCTTTGATTTCACTAAGATTGCAAATACTTTCACGCTAGAGACAGTAACTAAGGAAAGAAATAATTAGATTATGGGCGTCTACGCATTCTCGCCGTGAACTTTTCTAAGCATAAATAACCTTGGTGCGTGTCAACACCGTTCACAAGGTCCGTTTACAAATACTTCGGGGCTTCCCGGCGCGGCGGCGAGAGGCAAAAATATACTTTACCATAAAAGTAACCTCAAATATTGACACAAAGATTTTTTATATTTTCAGTACTCAAAACATACAATATTAGAATTTGAGCGCATAAGTCATCTAGGGGACTTGAATGGGCTTTGAATAACGGTTAGAATCTTCATCGAACTAATGTTGTAGAACAAAATATTGGGTTCAAAATTGTAAAGCTTTTTAAGCTGTTTTTACTTACGATTCGAACGATAACATCGTTGTAGTAATACATATCACTTTTTTCTTGTAAAACAATAGCAGATAAGCCATTGTATCAGTATAAAATAATATTTTTTTTCGTAATGACTTCTGGATACGGAAAAATCAAAGACGTCAATGAGGAATGACAGCGACCACAGAGTAAACAAATCGCTGCAACCTGTTGAAGAGCAGACCACAGACCAACCTTGAACGGCTGAGAGCTGATCTTTTGGGTTCAGAACGTAAGGACTACGGAAAAAGCTAGATTGTCTATCTCAAACTATTAAGCTTCAAATATGTAACGTACAGGATTTAATAGCTCAGTTTAGCTACAAATAGTAAAAAACTGAAAATTTTGAATTTCCCGCCACGTTGCTATCGTCCACCCTTAATATGCTGACAGCTACTCAAGTTTGACATTAGCCAAGGCTTGACATTAGCATTTGACTTTTCCGAGTTCACCTACTTGAGATTGAGCTCAAGTAGGTGATCTCAGATGACTATTCTATTCTAGAACGATACTTAAACTCAGTTCAAACTAGAACGCTACTTAAACTCTGTTTAAACTCAGCTCAAACTAGAACGCGACTTGAACTCTGTTTAAACTCAGTTTAAGTAGAGTTTAGTAGTGTCGAATGTCGATAAAACAGTGCATGTTTTGATTTGAATATCACTCCCTTCCTATCAAAACATGCACTGTTTTATCGACAGTCTGAACTCTGTTTAAACTCAGTTTAAGTATCGTTCTAGAATACCACCCTAAGATTGTGTCTTAATTCGCAAATATTTATTAGCTAGTTAGTGGAATCGCCTCCCGGGGCCGTTTCGCGAAGTAATCTACTTGGCCCGCGGGCGACCCTCCAATAAAGAGTTAGGCGGCGCAAATCAATAGCCACCTTTATAATTAACTTGCAAATGTTTACGGGGCGCAGAGAGGGGCGCGCGATGTTGTTTTTTTATTTATTTAGATTTTAATAAATAATATGTAAACAGATTTAAAAAAAAATCTTTTGTCTTCTTTTATCTACGATCAGTCATTCATAGACTTTTATTAGATTTGTTTGTGTATTATTTTGAGTATTGTAGGTGCTGCGTTCAGCAACGCAGTCTCCCTGTATCTTCAAGTCACTTTAGTTATTAGGTAATTATTTTGTGTCATTCCATCAGTGGTGGGAGATTTTAACAACAAAACCCAAAGGAAAGATACGGTTTAGTCGCTTTACAAAGATACATAGTGTGACTTGGGATCTTATTTGGTTTAATATTTTGAGAAGATTTTATAATGTTACTGTGCAATATGTTAAAGGCATCGTCGCGTTGTCTTATCGCTAAGAGCGATTTCTGCAGCTAACGCTGAAGGAAAGTGTCGAAGGAAATAGTGGAAAAGGCTGTATGTGTCCTGTATACACCGTGGAATTTTAGTGGTTTTAAAGCCGAAGGTATTTAGTTGCACTCGTGATTCTGAGCCAAATTCCAAAACTTTACTTCAAAACGAGCGAAAATAAAAAACACTTCCCAATACAAACTGCTATCGCCAATCGACACCATTTGTATGGAGAAGTGAATTTTTTTTTCGCGCTTTATGGAATGAAATTTTGTAATTTGGCTCAGAATCACCAGTGCAACAAAATACCTTCGGCTTTAAAACCACTAAAATTCCATGGTGTATGTTGACCTCACCTTTCCTGAGCGCCTGCACGGTGTGCAAGACGTTGCGGGTCCTGTCCCGAGCATTTTTTTTTACCTTATAACAATCTTATTTTTTTTAACCCTGATGTAGTGACACTATGAATGTCACAAAAAAATCATGAGTTTGGTCATCATCAGCAACCTTTACACAATTTCCGAAACGTAAACGTTTCAATCGCTACTCATTCATTTGGAAGCGATCGACTCCAGATAGAAAAGAAACCGACCAATTTACAAGTCGGATTCGAGCACGAAGGGTTCCGTACCATTAAAAAGTAAGATGTTTAAAAAGTAAAATTTCTACTGTCTAACTATCACGGATCATGAGATACAGCCTGGTGACAGACGGACGGACAGACAGAAAGATAGACGGACAACGGAGTCACAGTAATAGGGTCCCGTTTGGCACCATTCGGGTACGGAACCCTAAAAAAGATAACCAACGGATAATCCATACCTAAACTGAAGCTGGGAGCGAATAACTTTGGATTTTTTTATCGAGGACCAACAACATGTTTATTTATCGAGTCCCAAACACAATATACATAATTTTCATGCAGACCGAACTCGCAGAGGGAATTCGGCAGGTCTTCATTAAATCATTCGATTTCGCTTGTTTGCGAACAATCTACGCACAGAGGCGGTGGTAGCCATGTTGGCTCTGGGTCGTTGTACCTGTTTTGAAACTAAAATAGATACCATAATCATCAAAATCATCAAGTCAAGTCAAGTCAAGTCAAAAAGGTTTTATTCAATATGCCATAAATAAATTATTTACATTGAACATCAAAATAGGTATTATCAAAAGTAAAAAGAAGTATATAAATCAAATACTTATTACTATTCTGGCTATGTGGCCTGCCCAGATCCATTTGCTTCGTGTGATGATGCTAACTACGTCTCTGACCCCCGTTTTTCGCCGAATCCATTCGTTTCGTTTCTGGGCGGATGACATCCGCGAACAGGCGGGTTACGACTGGATGAGAAAGGCAGCAAACCGCCAACACTGGAATTTTTTGGGAGAGGCCTATGTCCAGAAATGGACCAACAGAGGCTGCCAATGATGATGATGATGATGACTTATTACTATCTAATACTAAGTAAGTATCTAGCCACTTTTTTTTTCTCCAGCTTCACTAGCTCTGATCGTTCTTGGAGAAGAAGCATGGTAAAGAAACTCCAAGGATCTCACATTATAGGTACCTAGTGCTTAAAAAAATAATACATATTTTTTCTGTAGTCATCAATTTCTGTAGTCATTAATCAGGATATGGGGGCTCCCAAAACAATTCTGAATCCGAAGCCTGTATGTTTCCTGTTAAAATGATCGACGTCTGGTAGTCTGTGTGTTTTTTTTTCTACAGTTTTTATTAAATTGGACAAAGTTTTATTTGTATTTTGGACATCTACTTCTCACTTCTCGGTCGAATTATTCGGGACGTCTTTCCAGACTTTTCGTAAAACTGGTTGTTCAGGTATTTCGGTGCCTCGAGCCCATTTAACCCGTGTAATTAGAGAGTCGTTATTGCAAGAAACTCCTATCCTCAAAGTAGGGCCCTGCGCATTAGGTGCGACGCGTCCCAGCCCGTCCCATTTGCGGCTTGCTCGCAGACCCACCCTGCATCAAAGGCGAGAACTTTCAGTGGAGTTTTAACTCAGAATCTTCTCAACGCTGCTGTTTAAGTTCGAGTTTGTAAAGTGTTTAGGCGTTCGTTGTGCGAGACGCTGTGTGGTCGGTCGGAATAGGGTAAACAGACCGGCCACAAAGACAAGGGACGCGACCGAAGCGTCTAGTCTACAGTAATTAGGGACAAACTTCTTATGTTTACTCAGTTGTCGTGGTGATGCGACCGTTTGTGTGATTTGATTTAAATTATGTTGAGGTTTTGCTCGTGACTTCGTCCGCGCAGACTTAGATAAAATGTTGACTATATATTTTGAGATGAGATTATTTTTAGATGTTGGAGCTGCAACCGCCAAATTGAAGTGGAACTGGGCCGGCCACCTTTGCCGCATGGGTCCTGATAGGTGAGCGAAAATCGTCACCGACTGGACCACACAATATGGGCATCGGCACCGCGGCAGACCGAGACGGAAATGGCGGGACGACCTCACAACCTTTTTGTCGGGGTGGCAAGAGGTAGTCGAGGATAGAGAGAGAGGAGTGGAAAAAAAAATGGGAGGCCTTTGCCCAGCAGTGGGACACTATGAAGGCTACATGAAAATAGTTATTTGTTATGCAAGAATGCAAAATTATTGTTTGCGGCGAGTGCTTGTATTGAACGCCGAGCTAGCGAAGGTTTCTAAAATTGAGCCACGAGCGTAGCAAGTGGTTCAAAAAAAGAAACCTGAGCGTAGCGAGGTATTCAGAAGCACGAAACGCAAATAATATTGCATTCGTGCGAAACACAAAACTTTTCATCTCACAGAAGCGAGGAAATGATTTTGTTAGCCAAGCGTGACAAACAATAGACATAGGTAGTTAGGTACCTACCATAGAGGTTAGTGAAATGAGTTTCCTTCTTTTTTGCTTCTTCACAAAGGAGTATGTGGCATTGCCTAGCAACGGGTTGTTGATTACAAATCGTGTCTTCTTGAAGTGTCATAAAATCAACAACCCGTTGCTAGGCAATGCTACAAGTTGAAGGAGTTCCTTTTTTTTTTTATTAGGGCGTCGAGTTCAAATTTCGAAGCGCACAAAAATACAAAGCGGTTTAAAAAAGGATCTTCTACGATCGCATGTTTAAAGTAACAGGGTACTTTCCGAGCATGGGAGATGAAATAGTTATTTGTTATGCAAGAATGCAAAATTATTGTGTGCGGCGAGTGCTTGTATTGAAAACCGAGCTAGCGAAGGTTTCTAAAATTGAGCCACGAGCGTAGCGAGTGGTTCAAAAAAAGAAACCTGAGCGTAGCGAGGTATTCAGAAGCACGAGACGCAAATAATATTGCATTCGTGCGAAACACAAAACTTTTCATCTCACAGAAGCGAGGAAATGACTTTGTTAGCCAAGCGGGACAAACTCTATAGACAACTACTTACAGGCAAAACAGGTGAGTCAAATAAGTTCCTTTTAAAAGCATATTTTACTGTAGTTACGGCTGCCGCACTAAAGTTTTGAGCTTCGTTGGTATTAAAACCATTCGTTTTATTAATAATTTCCTGAAGTTTATTTATCCAGACACAAAAATAATGTAAATAAAAGAATGTTTTTTTTTCCGGGTGCATTCTGAACTTTTACCATATAAAATAAAAATTTCTAGGAGATAAAATATGAAATTAGTAATATCGTTTCAAAAAATGTATTTAACAAACCAAAACATAATTATCTATTTGATAAAACAGAAGCGCAGCATTTTTTTTATTTACTGGTATTTAAAAATAAATATGTGTACAAAATATTGAAAAGACTATAAGAAGAAACCGCGTTTCTGAATGTTCTATTCCGTGACTTTACCTTTTTAAAAGATGCTTATGCACCATTTACATTCACAGTTTTGTATAGAGAATGGGCACCAACAATCGCTTTCGCTGAAATACGCGTTTAAACGAACTATGAATGAGGATTTATTTTCCATCGGGATCTGGCATCTACTTAAACGGCCAGTGTTTTTTTCTTTTTCAAAACCATAGGGCGCGGGAAAGACTGTCCCGGCGTCGCGTTCAAATTTCGAAGCGCACAAAAGTTCAGATAGTTTAAATCCGGCCTTTACACGATCGTAAGTTACTAGTAACAGCAAACTTTCCGAGCGTGGGAGATGAAAAAATAATTGCCGCGTTTTCGATGTTAGCGCGGTTGAACTCGTGAAAAAATTTAGAGCCTACGTCTTTTGTGTAAGCTGTCTCTATTCCAAACATCCAAATCGGGCCAGACATTTTAAGCGTAAAAGAGTAACAGTTAAAACATCCTTGCCCACAAATATTTACGTTTATTAATCTGATAGTGTTTTATCGAATCATTCCGTTAAGTTCAAACAATATTGTTGTTTTGTTAAAATCAAGATGTTCTACGAAGGTTAGCATAGTCAATCGGAGTGCAGTAAGCGACAACCACGGCTTCTTCATGACAGCTCTTATTGCACGTCGCTTAAGTGTGCAAATCAAACAAATACGGAACCCTAAAAAGGGGTACCTCCGGATGACGCTAACCGTACCTTTATTTGAATAATTCCCGCTGAAACAGGCTCAACAGGAGATTATGTGAAAGTATTCGGGTTAGATTTATGGCTGTTCGCAACACCATCACTTAATGGGTTAATGGGGTGGACTGTCGATGCCCTTGTAAGTGTTAAAGTTGTGAGGAATTCATGGCTGTAAAACCCGTAACATAACTCTACTTTGGCAATAAGGGAATACAATTTTCATGTTGGATGTATGAGCGGAGGAAGGCAGATCTTTTATGCGGGAAATTGGTCGGTGTCTGAGGAACCGGGACTATGCCTACCGTTCCGGGGCATACCTGGCGCAGAGGATTTCCCTGGCGGTGCAGCGGGGGAACGCTGCTAGCGTCATGGGAACCCTTGTGTCAGGTGTGTCGCTGGTATTGATGTTCCGTTCCCGGGAACATTGCCAATCGCTGGAAACATTGCCGGAAACATTGCCGGCAATGTTTCCCCAACTGGGAATTTAACGGGAACTTTGATCTAAACTTTGGATATTTCAATATTTGTTTACTGACTTGTAAATGGTTTTGGATTCTTTATACACCAAATAATAAGTTACTAAACACATAATTCATACGTATTTGATAGGTAATACGGATTTAAGATGGATTTTTTAATGAAATACCGATTTCATGCAGTCTCCATGTGGCAACACTGCAAGGACAAGACACTTATGAAAATATGCCTGTCATGTGACTAACCAACGCGATACTTTAAGAATTAGCATGAATTAACAAAAAAAAATCACTGGGAATTTATGGGACCATTGGGAAACTTTCGGAAACTTTCCGGGAACATTGCCAGTGGAAAAAATTGCCGGGAGTGGGAATGTTTCCAAGCGTACATCAATAGTCGCCGGGCGGTATTTTTGATTAATTTTGTTGTTGTTGTTTATTTTTGTTTTAATTAACGTCTGACTTACCCCCTTTTTGTTTCGACGAAGCATTGTGTGAATTTGTATTTTTTTATGAATTGTGGGAAACCTAAATACAAAATTTAAAAAAAATACCGACTTCATTGGTGAAAATGACACTTGTAAAGCTTTGCACTGATTCTGAGTGATTTGCTGCTGTCTGATGAGGAGTTCCGTTCTCCATCTTCGAAGTTCTTCATCAGATCTTCACCATGTTTAGTGGGGCCACATCATCAAAATCGGTTCACTTAGAAAAAAGTTCTGTGATACCACAATAGGTATATTTATTTTTAAATAAACATAGGGTCAAAATGAGTACCTTCTCCTTTTTGAAGTTGGTTAAATCTGTTGAAAAAGATGATATTTTCTTTATCCTTCTCTTTCACTGAGGCTTAGCGAGGTGCTATGTGCGCTGGCGATTACAATATCAAAGTTTTTAGGGTTCCGTACCCAAAGAGTACCCAACGGGACCCTATTGCTAAGACTCCGCTGTCCGCCCGTCTGTCTGTCCGTCTGTCACCAGGCTGTGTCTCATGAACCGTGACAGTTAGACAGTTGAAATTTTCACAGATGATGTATTTCTGTTGCCGCTATAACTACAAATACTTACTAACAATAGAATTTTTTTTTTTAAAAGAGATACAAAAAACGTGATTTTTTTGCCGTTTTTATAGATCCTACGTGCGCGAGTCCGCCTCGCACTTGGCCGGTTTTTCAACTGTGCTCAGGGCTAATTGCGCACGTAATGGAAAACGAGTCTCATTCCAGACTTGTCTCGGGACCATCGGCTGAATACTGAAGAGTCACTGTAGGCTTTTTCTCGAAAAAGGAAGGTGAACTCAGTGACACGCTTAGATACCCCTTTGTTATTCGATCGACGCCCTTACGCCTCGGGAAATAAGAGCTACCATGCTGTATAGCTGATTGTGCTTACATTGGTAATTGACAAAGGAAAAGATTCGAAGCAACCTCTGACTAAGAATGCAAGATGGCGGAGCGTCGTGAACCGACACAGATATCTTTAGCCACCGATGCTTTTAGTTTAACGCTTTTATAATTTATTTTAACGGTTTCACTTACTTTTTACTGATACTGCTTTAAAACTACTAAATTAAAAAAATATAATACCCCCGAAATTTTTGCTTCAAACAAGCATCTAAGAAATAAGAAGCATTAAGAGTGAGTGAAGGTGCCACTGGACGCTGTATAAACCATTACGTAGATGCAAAGGCCTTAGTTTAAGTTGTAGTACAGAAATGAGAAAACTGTGAGAGGTGGCGTGAGCATGAAGAGGCCTTTACTCAGCAGTGGGTGTCAAAAGGCTGATGATAGAATAGAATAGAAAACTCTTTATTGTACATGAAAATAATTTACAAAGGAATTCTTAAAACTAATCAGTAAGCATACAATTGGCGGCCTTATTGCTAAAAGCGATCTCTGCCAGGAAACCATTATGACATCATGATAATGACCGTGATGATAGAACTGATATTTGAAAACCCTCCAACCTCCATCGGGGAACCCTGATTTACCCATTGTCATTAGTCCTCCCTACAATAGACAAAGGAGGACGCACAAAAAGCCTTCTTTTCTCGCTCGGGTTCCGTCTATGTGCCGAGCGTGAGTCAGCGGAGTTCCACAAAGACGTTTACGACCTAATTCAGGGTTCCTTAGCGAGTGTAAGGGGACCATTATAATCTGCCCCGGTTTGATTAATGCCCTCTTGGACGGCCCGATGACGAGCCCGTAAAACGTGGCGTCATGTATTGTACAGTGGGTCGCAGATAAACGGGACCTGCTGAAACTACATTTAATTGAACGAGCGAGCGAAACGAGCGAAGTTCTCCGAGTCTACAGACGATTCTGTCCAATCAAGAATCTGCCGAAAACAGATTTTGCCGTACACCGACGGAGGGAATCCGGCGTTTGTATGTATGTATGTATGAATGTTCGTTCGACGATAACTTGAGTAAATTTAGTCGGATCGTCATGAAATTGGTAGGTAATTGAGGTAAAGATAATTTTTAATTTCGAACATGAACCAAATCGGTCGAGGGGTTGCTGAGATATGGGGTCGTGAGTTCATAGTTCTGGGTTCATTGTTTCTCTGTTAAATAACACTAAGTTTTATGTATCAACTTTTATGATCATAATTCTAATCTTACGACATTAGTGTAGGTAAGTAAAGAGTGTTATGCACGCCACTGTACAAAATTAATACGAGTAATTGACCATTATAGTTTGCTCGTTAAATGTCATTGCTCGTTAATATAGTTTTTACATTGTGAGCTTAGATGCAATTTCCTAGATAGAATATTATGGGATCATATTCCATGTAGAACATTGTATTTTATTGCAAAGACCTATTAAACCTGGTTGCCTGGCAGAGATCGCTTTTAGCGATAAGGCCGCCAATTGTATGCTTACTGATTAGTTTAAGAATTCCTTTGTAAATTATTTTCTATCTAAACCTATTAAACAGAAATATACATTAAAAATTTACGGACAAAATATCTGAATAATTTTTCAAACAAACAAGTTGTGTCCGATTAAAAACAAAGACTTTACATGGACTTACTTATTAGGATATAAAGTATTGTCGGAAAAAAACGTGGCAATATGTTCAACTCCTTAGCGCCTCAACTACAACAGGGGCCTTAGCCTGTAACGCAAGGCGTGTCGATGGCGTCCCAGCAGAAGGACAAAACCAGGAGTTCCTCTATTTTCTGCTACAACCAGAGAACTAATCCTCTAGAATTAGAATCAGAATATTCTTTGCTGTACTACAAAAACATTAAAAAGACCAACAGCATTAACAAATCGTAATTGAAGCCGTCAACGGAGAGCCCATTTTGGCACTATTGCGTTACAGGCTAAGGCCCCAGGTCTTCTCTTCCACGAGATCTTTCCGTACCATCTTGTCTATAAATTCAGTGGCCGCCTATCCGTCCCTGCGGGGCAACCCCATTTGCGCGCTTCGTATTTACCTTCCGGGGAAAATACTTTTGTTCCCAGGTACAGAGACCTGAGACCTCTTTGGTATTCAAGCCTCTGCCAAAGCGATACGACGGCACAAATAGGTATTTTCGTGTTTCACGTTAAAAAAAAGGGCTTTTCATCCACGTAATGAGATGAATACAGACCTTCACTTACACTTACTAGGTGGGTGAAGAGACCACTCGGCGCTGCAGTGCCTGGGACATTGTTTTTTAGATGGAGTAGGCTTTCCCAGCACCTATACCTTGCTGACAGCTTAGTCGGCTAAGCGCACCGTTAGCGGTTTCACGTTAAAACTGGATCTAATTTGTCTAACTTTAAAAATCAAATAAGTACGTTCCTTTTCTACCAAACTGCCAAAATTATAATATGATCTCCATTTTATTTCTTCAAAATTGGTGACATGGTTCCTTAGAACATATTTTCCTTATTCTTATAGTTTCGGACTTTTTCTGATTTATCTCAATGCGCCACCCAGATTGCGAATTGTCTTCGAAGTAGTGATTCGGCAAGCGAGACAAGATAAGACAATTTCGATATCGAGACTGTCTTGACGGCATCAAGACTTGCTTGGTCTCGATCTTGTCTGGCGAGCGAAAATATTGTCTTGGTCTTGTTTTTAAGATTTGACACAATCGAGAGTCTCGATTGTGTCAAATCAAATCAATCGAGAATTCGAGACTCTCGATTGTTCATGTCATCCATATCAATCAAAAAGCCGGCCAAAAAGGTTTATATAATCTCTGACATGTCAAAAAATGATATCTGTCAGAATTCTACGGAATAAAAAACAGTTTGAAAATAAATAGAGTACGCGCCACGACACGACTCAAGTCTTACGGGAACTCGGGGAACTACGCCTATTACGCCTAACACTGGAAACATTTTGTGCATTGCGCTAGCGCCACGTCTATCGGACTTCAGTGGTGGCGCGGACTCTATTTCGAGACTCGCTTGATCTCGCTCGAATTAAATGATCAAAACGATGTCTTGGTCTTGTCTCGATCGTTTGATTCGAGCGAGACAAGACCAAGAAACAAAACACAAATTCGATAAAGGTTGGCCAAGATGCTTGAAAGTATCGTCTTGAACCGAATCACTACTTCGAAGTATATTGAGTGAAGGAAATAGTGAACGAAAATGCGATCTTCATATTATACTTTTATCTTGGTAAGGTAAATAAACATTTTAGGCTCCACCGCAAAATAGTCCATTCACCCTCAGCAATTCAGAGTCCTATAATCAAACCAAGCGGCCCCGTACAGTCCAAATCAACCGAAATCGTTGGCCCTTCCGCCCGGAATTGCTCGCCATTACCGATTTGTACAAATTACGGAGATGACGTGCCTTTTAGGTACGTTTTTTGCGACCATTATCCACACCAGACATGGCGCGTGACATACGTGACCTTTGACAGGAAAATGAGGTGGAAATATAGTGAGTAGACTACATTTCATTTTATTTCTATCGATCAATCGGCGAAACGATTCTACAGTAATTATTTTGAAGGATCCGAGTCTTAAGTGGAAATGGGCGGGACACCTTGGCGAGGCGGGAGGATGGCCGGTGGACAAGGTGACATAATGTTCGCTCCATAATATGTGAATACGGGCATTATGCATTGCTCAAAAAGAAAGAAGAAAGAAAAAAGAAAAGACATTATTTTATTAACGGCACAATACCTACTCAAAACACAACATCAAAACATAAAATTAAAACAAGAACTAAAACTAGGAATACATTTTATTATTATTAGTTTTAAGAAAGTTTACCCCTAGTGTTGCAAGGAGGTGCCTCCTAACAACCTGATTTTCGGTCGAGTCGGGACCATGCTGTGGTTACGGTACCTATATTTAAATGTTAAAAATTCGCGTGATTGTTTTGAAAAGTGCATAGAAGAAAATTAGTGTGTTTGTTGAGTGTGACTTTGGTCATTTGATTGGCTGTTTTCCTCGCAGTATTTATTTGTTGGTGGCGAAGATCATTCGTACAGATAGTAGTCATTCAATCTCATGGCATTCAATTTGGTATACGGGATTCTCCACATCCCTGCCCCTCTACCCTTGATGCAGTTTTCCAATACGGCCGCAATATGGCGCAATTTAATATTTTACCAATTAAGAAGCATTTTGTGTTTTTATTCAATAAAACAGCCTTACCTTTGAATAAACATTACAGAGTATTTAAAATCAAAGCATTACTATGCGAATTCAAAGAGAAATTAATTTTAAAACTTTTTCAATTTAATCGCAATAGCGTCAAGGGTAACCCCGCTTTTAGAAGAAGATTTAGTGCTTTAGCTTAGAAAGTAGGCACATACTCAGTGTAAAGTGGAACATGACCGCACCACGGGTAATAGAATCGGGCGCCCCCTGTAGCTTCGCCGACTGCTTATTAAAGTATCTCTTCGGACTCTCTATCGCTTACTAGAGATGTTATCGAGTTATTGCTTAGGGGCACGTTCACATGGCACGTTTGTGGGTGTCCCAATAAATTATCAAAATCTTTTGGGTCCAAAAAGTCCGCAAAGGTCGATTAGTAAAAATAGGGGGCAAACTCAGACAGTGGGCAAAGTTCGAGTTTTTTAAAAAGGGGGCAAATATCTACAAATACTATGAGAATCACACGAAGGGGGCAAATGCAGAAAGGGGGCAAGACCCGAACAGACCTTTCTAAAGCCCTAACCCGTGGCTAGTTAACTTTATAAATATTTTTATAAAGTTAAAAAATTCGCTCGGGACAGGATTTGAACCCGCAACCTCATGCACCTTTACGGTGTGCAAGACGTTGTGTATTTTGGCCATAATTTTATTATAATGCTTAACACCCAATATGGAGTCCTTCATCCAAGGGAGGATACACCTACCAGGCAGGAGGATTGTAGGGACAAGATTGTAGAGATTGTAGAGACAAGCGTTCTCGGATCTCAATATTATTATGTTCTATGGTAGGCTAGTTAGTGCTATTTTACCTCCAAGGGATTCTAAGCCACCTAAAGCACCACAATATCAAACACACGTTTTCATCATCTACAAGGTGTTACAAAAGATGCTAACTCTTTTTACAGGGTCATGGTACCTGATGATAGGGATCACAACCAAAATATTTTTTTAGCTCTATGACGTTCCGATGATTTTTAAATAATTAAAATGTAAGCGCTGTGACGGGAGAAAAGTATTTTTAAAATACTGTTTCCATAGACTTTCACTATGTTTTAACAGCCTGAAGCTATTAAAATGCAGCTAAGCAAACAACCATATTTTTTAATTGGAGCTAAATCCAAAACCAAAAAAGTTTTGAAAATTTTACAATTTTGAGGTTATAAAAAAAAAGTTGTGTTTTTCAACTTTTTTTTGCAGATTTGTCATTATGTTGACCAGCAGGTTACACCCTGTAAAAAGAGTTAGTATCTTTTGTAACACGTTGTATAAATAAATGTAAAAAACTTGCAACTCCTCGTTCGTAGATTCACAAAAGGCCTATGCACAATTGCACACCGATGAATTTAACGCGCATTCGACACGCGAGAATTATCTCTTCTTTGCGCGAAAGAGTAAAAAGCGCAGTATATAGAAAATAAACTCCCTTCTTGTGCATAGGCCCTTACAGTTCCAGGGTTCTGACGCAGCCTGAGAGCCATTAGGCAGGCTTGCGCCACTTGTACGCAAAACCGCCGCTAATCTCACCTCGACCGCCTCTGCGCCGGCCCTTGCTGTCGACCCGTCGTTGGTACTAGGTCATAAACCATCCTCTCTCTTTTCAATACATTTTTTCTTTGCAAAATTAAGGCGCCGCGCATAGAATAGCCTGCGCGCCAAGAAAAATGCACATAATCGAGTCCAGAGTAGCTACCACGAGTACGAAAAAGCTGTGCCGGACGTCTGCCGGACGTCTGTCATGTATCTTAATACTATAGTAGTAAGGTTGTTTATCCAACTTATCACTTTCAGTGACAGTGACAGTAAGCACTCGTGGTAGCTTCTCTGTATTAAATACACTAAACAAATCGAAATTTTTCACATATCAAATTCTAGAATTAAGTGAGAGCTACAGCCAGTTTTGTGTTGAGATTCATAAACGTTTTGAAGATATTTTGGATTTAAAAAAAATAGGCAGCGCACTTTTTTCAGACAAGATATCTTGCAATCTGTTATGGATATCAACACAAAACTGTTTTAGATAGCTCTCACCTAATTCTAGGGTTTGATATGTAAACATTTTCGATTTTGTTAGTGTATTTGATACAGGAATCGATTTTGTGCATTTTTCTTTGCGCGCGGGCTAATTCACTATGCCCAGCGCCTTAACAAAAGAAGCTATTAAAAAGAGAGTGCTGGTGATAAAATAATTAAGAATATAAAATAATCAATTTTTTTGGCCAATGCTGGCCTATATAGCCATGGACAGATTAATTAACCAAAATAAAAAACAAACGACTTCATTGGTGAAAATGTACTGCACTGAATCAGAGTGTTCTGCTGCTGTCCGTTGAAGAAATTTAATGTTAAGGCTTCTATTAGTTTAGTTCATAAATATCCATCTAGATGTCGCTGTATTATTAGTTTAGTTCATACATATTCATCTAGATGTCGCTGTACTATAAGGCTACATCGCGCAAACGAGATGTTTTACCGTTCACATAAGTATCGACACTTTTATATACATTATACGATCTTTCTCACCCCTTATTGCTTGTTTTAATACAAGGCCATTTTTGAGGGATTTTTGGGAGTTGTTCATGGTCCTTCGAATTGCCAGAGAGCATTCCGAGGTTGACTCTGCGCATTCCATTCTGCACCGACGAGGGGCGCAATGCTGCCTATGGTGTACTAAAGTTTCAGCAAGGAAGCAGCATCGAGGTCCGGAGGGGAGCACCCCCTGGGACATCCACATCGGAACGGAAACGGAAGGAGCAGAGCGAGGGGAGCACCCCCTACGACATCCAACTTCGGGCGCCATCTTGGATACCAGTCTAAACGTCATCAAGAAGTGTCATCGGTGAATGACATTTCACTGACGTCTCCATCTGTCATCGTCGAAGAAACGTCAACTTGACGTCTGTCATCAACGACTGACAGTTCACTGACGTTTCAAGTTGTCAACGTCAAAGAAACGTCACCTTGACATCTGTCAAGAATCTATTGTTGCTGTTGTGTGCGTGTACTAGTGTGGGACAAACTGTGAGTAGAAACCTTTATACAATAACATTTCAAGACTCAGTGCATGATTTCAAGAAAGAAGATATTGACTTTGTAGATTATTTGTGTTTGCATGGACTTAGAATAGTTTCGTTAAAAGTGATCCGACGGGGAACCTATGCCCGATTTTATAGCGGATTGTACTAAGTTTTAAACACTTAGAATATTTTCGGTTTGTTTATCTTGGACTTGTAAAATTTTTAACTTCATTCTTACGACTTAGATAATTTTTCGGTTAAGTTTGCTTCAACCAGTAAGATATACATACTTCTTTAGGCTCTTGTGATTTTAATTCATTGTAAACATGGTTGATAATTATGTTAAACTACAGGATGATCTTTTAGGTAAAATTGGGAAGGGTTTGTCTAATTTTAAGAAATCTCCTAAAGATCGTATAACAATTGGTTATATAGAAACGCGTTTGGAAACGTTAGAGAAGTTGTGGCTATCATTTTCTGCAAATCATCAAAAACTTGTTTATGAAGCCAAAAAGGAAGTATTGATGCAAACAGACTATATTAAAAATGAAGTGTACGATGAATGTGAGGAAACCTACATTCAGTACAAAGCTTTGTTGAAGGATAAGTTAGTAGAGTTCAAAAATTCAACCGTTGTAACATCTGAGACCAAAACACATCCAAATGTCAAATTGCCAAAGATCGAAATCCCAAAGTTTTCGGGCAAGTATGCAGAGTGGCCGAGTTTTCGTGATTTATTCGTGTCTTTAGTTCACAAAGAGACTTCAATTGATAGTGTCCAAAAACTGCACTACCTAAAAAGTTGCATTACAGGGGAGGCTGAACAGTTGTTAAGGCATATCGCATGCACCGCAGATAATTACAAAATCTGCTGGGATCAGTTGGAGAGCCGATATAACAACAAAAAATATCAGGCAAATTGCATCCTAAAAAGATTGACGGCTCAAAAAGTTCTTGCTTCGGAATCTTCGGGTGCCATTAGGAGCTTGCTGGACACAACGAAAGAATGCCTCAATGCGCTAAAAAATTTAGGAATTGACACGAAGTCGTGGGACGTGATTATAATATTTTTAATCACACAAAAGCTTGATTCGGAATCACGTAAATTATGGGAGCAAAAAGTCAGTGAGTCTAGCGAGGATTTACCAAGTCTTAAAAGCTTCGAGGAATTTCTAGAGAATCGTTTTAGATCTTTGGAGTTTTTGGACTCGAAAATTCAGAAGCAAGAAAAGCCTACCTATACTCATGTCGCTACAACTGTTATTTCATGTACTTTTTGTTCTGAAAGCCACAAATTAGCAAATTGTAAGAAGTTCTCGAAAGAAATCATCGACTCACGGCGTAATTTTGTCCAAACCCACAATCTTTGCTTCAACTGTTTGACTTCAAGTCACTCAGTTTATCAATGCAGCTCTTCTACAAGATGCCGCATTTGCAAGAAAAAACACCACACCTTACTCCATACCAAATATCCCAAATCAGCCAGTGGGGTAACCCAAGCTGATCAACCTGCAGAAGGTAATGTTGTCGCAACTGTCGTTGACGACGCAGCACCAACTCTACAGGCACCAGGTGAAAATTCAGATCGTCAAATTGTTTCTTGTTTCTCAAACACGAGCGAGCAAGTGTTGTTGGCGACCGCCTTAGTAAAGGTAGAGTCCAATAGAAACAACACTCAAGTCGTGTTAAGATCCTTGTTAGACCAAGGATCTCAAGCTTCCTTTATCACGGAAGCTGCTGTTCAGATGTTAGGTCTCAAAAAGGTAACTGAGACTAGTCTGTTGTCAGGTTTAGGCGGTGATCAGAGCTCGACTTTAGTATCAAAGTCCTCTGTAGGTTTAACAATTCAGTCCCGTCTAGATCCCAGCTTTACCATTACGGTTAAAGCTCATGTGTTGGAAAAGCTCACACAATTTTTGCCAAACAAAAAAGTGTTTGCCAAAATCACACCAACGCTTTCATCCTTGGTACTAGCAGATCCAATGTTCCATACGCCGAACAAAATTGATCTGCTATTAGGAGCCGAAGTGTATAGCCAGATATTGTTGGAAGGTTTATTCAAGGGTCTGCCAGGGTCTCTAGTGGCGCAGCACACTAGGCTGGGGTGGATCCTCTCTGGCAAAATACATGACAAGGCTACTACCTGTATAGGTGGCAACCAGGAGGAGAAGCGTGACAACGTAGTTGTTATGCACGTAGCTCAGTCTAATGAGGACGAGTTACTGAAAAAGTTCTGGGAGTTAGAATCAGATTCGCTTACTCACGTAAAAAAGCATCTAACTCAAGAAGAAGAAGAATGTGAGAAGTTGTTCACGCAAACTACGTCTAGAGACGAGTCTGGACGGTTTGTAGTGAAACTGCCATTCAAACCAGCCAACCCGCCGTGCAAGGTTGGAAAGTCTAAAGGAATAGCTCTTAAGCGCCTTCTTATATTAGAGAAACGCTTGGTCAAAAACCCCGAATTCAAGGTAGAGTATTCCAAAGTACTCAATGAATATCGCAGTTTGGGTCACATGCAAGAGGTTTGTCCTAAAGATGTAGACAAACCAGATGCGGTTTATCTGCCGCATCATGCGGTTATCCGTGATGACAAAACTACGTCAAAGGTACGAGTAGTTTTTGACGCATCTTGCAAGGACTCAAACGGTGTATCATTGAACAGCAGGCTAATGGTTGGTCCAGCTCTGCAGCCGGAATTGCGGCATTTAGTGATGCGATGGCGTTGCTACCCTATTTCACTTGTCGCAGACATTGTCAAGATGTACCGACAAGTGAAAGTGGCGGAGGAAGATGCAGATTTTCAACGCATCTTGTGGCGTGAAGATCCAAGTGGTGAGCTACAGCACTTTCGACTGTTAAGAGTCACATTTGGGACTTCCTCTGCTCCGTATTTGGCTGTACGTGCTCTGCAAGAATTGGCTCACCAAGAAGGAGAAGAATTTCCTTTGGCAGCAGTTAGAGTCCTCAATGATTTTTATATGGACGACCTGATGTCTGGCTGTCACTCGGTCGCTGAAGGCGTTCAAATATATGAAGAGATCACACAATTGCTCAACCGAGGAGGATTCCCACTGCAAAAGTTCTCTAGTAACAGTAAAGAACTGTTACACGAAATCAAGGTAGAGAGTGAAACCTCTCTGCAAACAATCGAGATCAAGAATGACGAAGTGATGAAGATCTTGGGACTCACGTGGAATAGAGAAGCAGATCAATTTCAGTGCACTGTCAAGCTCTCTCCTCTTGAGCCACCCATAACAAAAAGGAAGGTCATATCAGACATCGCTCGTCTTTTTGACCCTTTGGGCTGGATAGCACCAGTTGTTACCAAGGCGAAGATTTTCATTCAACAACTGTGGCTGTCTGGTATAGAATGCGATATCGAGGTCCCTGCAACCTTACTCAAGGAGTGGGTTGAATTTAGGAACGACTTACAGACACTTACATTTGTAAGTATTCCTCGATGGGTTAGCTCAAGTTCAGACGATAAGTGCGTTGAACTTCAAGGTTTTTCTGACGCATCCAACGCAGCTTATGCAGCTGTTGTCTACCTTAGAGTCATCGATGCACAGGGCAATGTTCACGTAAGCCTAGTGACATCTAAAACTCGAGTAGCCCCCATCAAGCAGGTCTCAATTCCTCGTCTGGAGCTATGCGGTGCTGTGTTGCTAGCCAGACTGTTGAACGAAGTCGCTGAAACACTCAGCATTCCCAAGCATCAAATTCATGCTTGGACCGACTCGTCAATTGTCCTAGCCTGGCTGAGAAGTCATCCAAGTCGATGGAAGACGTTCGTGGCAAATAGGACGTCTGAAATACTCACCAGTATGGACAGCAATCAGTGGTCGCACGTCGCATCCAAAGACAATCCCGCTGACTGTTCCTCGAGAGGTTTGTTGGCAAGCGAGTTTGTCCAACATCGCCTGTGGGAACGAGGTCCTGAATGGTTGCACGAAGGCGTTGTAACTTATGTCAAGGAAGATGAAAAGGATACAAACCTGGAAGAAAAGAGACAGAAGGTAGTTGTTCACGCCGCTACTATTGGTGATGAGGATGAAGATGAGATGATAGGTAGATTCTCGTCACTTAGGAAACTTACCAGAGTCTTGTCGTATTGCCGTCGAGTCCTTGATTGGAGAAAATCTGAAAAAGATAAGCTTAAAACTAACAAGAGGCTGACTGCAAAGGAGTTGCATGAAACCCTCATGATATGCATCAAAAGATGCCAAAAAGACAACTTTGAAGAAGATATAAAAAATCTTCAGAAGAAGGGGCAAGTTACTAAAAACAGTAAGCTTGTCTCGTTGAATCCCTTTTTAGACAAGTCAGGAATACTACGTGTTGGTGGAAGGATACACAATGCTTCTATCTCTGAAGATATGAAGCATCCTATTATTGTTCCTCACAATTCGCACTTTACCACTCTCTTAATACGCGACGCTCATGAAAGGACACTTCACGGTGGTCCTCAACTTGTACTCAATTTCTTGAGGAGCAAGTACTGGGTAGTAGGAGCTAAAGGCGCTGTTAGAATGTTGGTAAGGAAGTGCGTAACTTGTGTCCGCCACTCGAACACGACCAATCAACAACTGATGGGTCAGTTACCGACGTCTAGAGTAACAGCACATCGACCTTTTCTTAGAAGTGGAGTCGATTATGCAGGTCCTATTAGCATACGAACCAACAAGGGTCGTGGATATCGAGCCACGAAGGGATATATCTGCCTGTTTGTGTGCATGGCCACACGCGCCATTCACTTGGAAGCAGTCAGTGATATGACCTCTGAAGCCTTTTTGGCAGCGTTCAAACGCTTTGTTGCTCGAAGAGGCCATGTCGCTGAAATGTGGAGTGATAATGGCACCACGTTCGTAGGAAGCGCACGAGAGCTTAAATTACTAGTCGACCTAGAAAGATCCGATGTTGCTGCCGAAATCGCTGACTGGTTGGCTACAAATGGCACCGAGTGGCATTTTATCCCTCCTCGTGCTCCAAACTTTGGAGGATTGTGGGAGGCTGGCATAAAGTCAACCAAGCACCATCTGAAGCGTGTTATAGGCGATAGCACCCTCACATTTGAGGAAATGACGACAGTTTTGTCACAAATCGAGGCTTGCCTCAATTCCAGGCCAATTTCGCAATTGTCCAACAATCCTGAGGATCCTAATCCATTAACACCAGGTCACTTTTTAGTTGGTGAACCCTTGGTATTAGTGCCCGATACATACGTATACGAGCATTCGACTATAAGTAGTCTGAAACGATGGCATTTGACTCAGAAAATGGTTCAGGACTTTTGGCGCAGATGGTGTCAAGAATATCTGACTCAGATGCAACATAGGTACAAATGGACTGAGCAGATACCTGAACCAGAAATCGGAAGTGTGGTGTTGGTTAAAGAGGACGACTTACCTCCAGCCAAGTGGCTTTTTGGAGTTGTTACAGACAAACATCCGGGTTTGGACAATCTTACTCGTGTCGTCACTCTTAAGTACAAGGGAAACACCTTGAAAAGACCAGTGTCAAAACTTATTGTTTTACCTGTTAGAGATTAGTAGAACTTATTTATGTAATTTAAGCAAATTTTTACTAAGCATGTTATTTACATTTTTATTCCGTTAAGGGCATAAACAATTATTATTTTGTTTTAAGAAAATTGTTTACAATTTTAAATTTACATTGTCTTTTACGGTTGTTGCTCACTATTGAGATTGTTTTATTTTTCGTTAAGTGAACTAAAGGATAGTTCGATAGAAATATTAACATGTAAAAATTCTAGCTACCGGTTCTTAGCCTTTTTGTTTATTTTCTGGACTACGTCCATGGCGGCCGGAATGTTAAGGCTTCTATTAGTTTAGTTCATAAATATCCATCTAGATGTCGCTGTATTATTAGTTTAGTTCATACATATTCATCTAGATGTCGCTGTACTATAAGGCTACATCGCGCAAACGAGATGTTTTACCGTTCACATAAGTATCGACACTTTTATATACAATATACGATCTTTTTCACCCCTTATTGCTTGTTTTAATACAAGGCCATTTTTGAGGGATTTTTGGGAGTTGTTCAGTTCCGTTCTCTTTTTCCGAAGTTCTTCATCCAGATCTCCGCCATTTTTTTATGCCATACAAAATGTGCAGTGCTTACGAAAGTTTAAGTGTAAAATTTTTTTTATGGGACCATACGAGAAGTTAGTGTACTTTCAAACAAAAGAATCATCATCATCGGTTCTAGAAAAAAGTTCTGAGGTAACACATAAAAAAATATTTAAGGGTGGACGATAGCAACGTGGCGGGAGATTCAAAATGTTCACAGTTTATTACATTTTGTAGCTAAACTGAGCTATTTTTGCTTCCGTTTGCTTCGTAGACCAGAACACATAATCGGCTGAATTATTGTTGTTCTGTTGTTTACAATAATGAAGAGAATACTGTTTTATTGCCGCGAACGAAAAATCGCTGAACAAAAATAGCTCAGTTTAGCTACAAAATGAAAAAATCTGTGGATATTTTGAATTTCCCGCCACGTTGCTATCGTTTACCCTTAAAGATAACTGTTCGGATTATTTTTACAGAATATACACACTGAGCTCAAAGCAAGGCTTCATTAATGCTACCGCCGGCTCATTAGGAAGACAAACTCGCTGCTAGTTTGCGATTGTTCGCTCCAAAGCAAAGGATCTACGATGGACTTACAATTTTACTTCTTTTGCTTTTGCAAATTTTATCGATATCTTTCCTTCTAGCTAGTGCATGTTATTAGTGCATGCAAGAAGCACAGCGTAGTTGAACTAACCATTCTTGATCGATTGGTAACGGTCAGTCCACGGATAGGTGACCCCTAGTGGCAATAATATCTGAGCCCTTACCTGCTTGTTGTTGTTGATTAATAACAATAGTTAAGCCACGTAAGAGGCCCACTGGGCGGCCTAATAACTCTGGCACCAGGGGTGGCCGCTACCTCATACGATTACCTATCTAGCTAGTGCATATTATTCTGGCCGATAATAAGCGGTGGTGGTCTAGTGGGTAGAACAGTGGACTCTGAAGTGAAAGGTCCTAGGTTCGATTCCCGGTGCGGGCATGTATCTATGACTTTGTTTTATTTCAAAGTTACGTACATTGTGAATTTGTAGTAGCAATACCACTCGCTGACCGTGAAGGAAAACATCGTGAGGAAACCTGAGCGTGTGAGGCATTATACCCTCAACGCAAAAATCGCCAACCCGCATTGAGCACGCGTGGTGATTAAGCTCGAACTCTCTCTCTGAGAGAAGGCCTTTGCCCAGCTAGTGGGACATGTACAATTGTACAGGCTACATCTTACTTACTTTAAGATCATTCAGGAATCTCATAAGAGAAAGCACAATCAGATTTTCACACATTATTTTCCGGACTACTTTTCCAATTAATTGAACGGGCGAGCGAAGCGAGAGAAATTCTCGGAGTTTACTGGAACAATCCGTCGTTTTGTATATAAATATGTTTGTATGTTTGTTTGTTTGTACGTTTGGGTTGACCGTAGTAAATCACTCGGAACTTTTCACCAGTCAACTCGCCTAACCTAACCAGATTTATGTTATGTTAATTATTTTCAATACCTCCATGTTAGCCCCTCAGAACCCTCGCCACTTGAAGACGACCCTTGTTTACCTTTCTAAACTTAGAGCAGAGTGGAGGGCCCGCATAGTTGCGGGGTTCGAGTGACATCGTGTGTTGTTAACTCACGGATAACTACACTCTTGTCCCGCGATACAATGGATTGTTGAACGAACGAACTGGAACAACCCGTCGTTTGTGTGTTTGTTTAGTTGTATGTTTGTACGTTTGTATTTATGTAATAATGTTCTTTCAACGACAACTTTAGTTAATTTGATCGAATCTTTGTAAAATTTGGTAGGCGGGTAAATGAAACTAAAATATTTTTTCACTTTGAACATGAGCTAAATCGGTCAAGGGGTTGCCGTGATATGGAGTTGTAAAGCTTATAAAAAGTTACACATCGCGAGTTTACAGTTCAGGGCAAACTACTAGTTTTTCATATTTGCTGGTTGTTTAAGTATTATGTTTATAAATGTACTTTAACCAAATAAAAATAAAAACTTTGCCCAGCTATTGGGACGTGTACCTACAAATACTCGTAGTACAGGCTACATCTAACTTATTTATAACCCAACTTTATATTATTCCTTTATTGCTAGACGAAACAAGAATAATTTGTTCAATCAATCATGCGCTTGCCGTAAATATGACTTATTAAAGTATTTTGAAAAGCTTAGACCAACTCCTAGTCTTCGGCTGCTTTAAAGACTGGCTGGTATAGTTGACAGAACGTTGACCTTTACACGCCTGCACTTTACTCGGTTACGATACGGGTGACTTTACAACACGACTGTACATAATAAAGGGTTTTCTGTTTATGAATTACTGTACAGTAATATTCGGGCGAGCGGTGGCGGCCTAGTGGTAAGAACAATGGACTCGGAAACGAGAGACCCAGGTTCGATTCCCGGTGCGGGCATATACCTATGACTTTAATTTATTTCAAAGTTATTTGTGAATTCGAATTAGAAATACTACTGGCTGACTGTGAAGGAAAACATCGTGAGGAAACCTGAGCGTATGAGGCATTACCTCTACCCTCAACGCAAAAATTGCCAATCCGCATTGAGCACGCGTGGTGATTAAGCTCGAACTCTCTCTCTGAGAGAAGTTCTGTCCCCAGCTAGTGGGATATGTACAATTGTATAGGCTACATTTTACTTACTTCATATTTTGACAAATGCACATTACTTCGCAAAAAAGGACCTGTCAAAGATGAGACTACGATTTTTGTATTCAGCACCACGATTATGTTTAACATTGAGCAAGGGTACGAAGGTAGACGTCACAAAACAGGTAAATACCAAAGTCGCTTTTGGCCATACACTCGATACATACTGGATAGATCCAGTAGATTGATAATCATCATCGTCAGCCTGTTAGACCCACTGCTGAGTAAAGACCTCTTCAAGCTCAGGCCACCTCTCACGATCCTGTGCCAGACGCAACCACTTTTTGGGCTATGTCGTCGGATCATCTGGCTGGTGGTCTGCCAAGCGATCTCTTCCCCTCTCGAGGCCGCCATACCGCAATGGATTTTGTCCATCTGTCGTAGGTGTGCCATGCCAGGTGTCCTGCTCACTTCCACTTCAAAGACGTTATGAGTTTTCCGACCTCTGCCACTTTCGTGCGGCTTCTTATTACAATGTTAAGTTTGTATACTTGTAGCAGTAGGCTAGTAGCATTGATAAACTAGTGACTTTACTACCCGACAGGTTTATGTTTTGAATCTTAGCATATTCTTCACTATCGGTAAATATACAATCTTACAAAAAAAACATAGCAAACCCATTAGCAAACTTAACCGGAATAGAATCATTTCGTTTCGTTTCGTTGTATGGCACACGTACTCTATCGCTCTCTCCCTTTATCAATATTTTTCTCTTTCTCTATTTTTGAAGTCTAAGCTTCTGTCCCCTTATTTTGTAGTAGAGGGTACAATTTTATTTAGAAACATGAATCGACATGTTTCGCCCGATCACTTGTTGGTCAGCCCCTCGTCAATCATTCAGCCTCAGTGGTATTATTTTACCTTAAAAGCCTTCGGATAATTAGGTTTTTTTTTTCTTGACTAATGGTTTATGTTTCAAGTCTGCTGCCTTCTTTTGATTAACCTCTCTCAATAATAAACTGTTTTACTCGCAAATAAAGGCCGCATTATTAAGAAACATCATTCGCTACACGGGTAGGAAAATATAATTCTACACCAAAATAATTATTATATCAAGGTTGCTAATAAAACACAGTTTCAAAACAAAACCTTTCACAAAACGTAATTTGACCAAAAGCAACTTTGACAAACGGTATATTATGACGAATCGCACCCTTGACCATAAGCGGAAAACCCTTCTTATAAACGTACAATGTGATAATTATTTTCTCAAACCATGTTTATCTTTTGTTGGCCCGACAAAAACAATTCCTAAAAATCCCATTCAGCTTTTCCATAATTATTTTCCACCGGCCGAAAGGTATTTATAATTGTAAATAGCCAGTGAGTCTTCATAGAACAGCATTGTATTTTATTTTTAAATTTTAGAACATGTTTCTTTATAGCACAAACCAACGTCAAATTCTCCAATCTGTAGTGGGCTAGGCTACCATTTTACTTTCATAAACCGATCCACAAAAGTGCTGCTACCGCGTAGAATGCGCTACGCTTTTCGTAGACTCTCGTAGTATCGCTACGAGTTTCGTAGACGCCGCCGCGCGCCGCTCTCTATGAATTTTATCTCGGCCATATTTTGCAAGTTTGAATACATTATCTCAATCGATTGAAAGAGTGAGACGACGCGGTTTATTGTGAGAGTTTTTTTCACAACGATGCACAGCGGAACGTAAGCTAAGCAAAGTAGTAAAAATACTGATCGAATTGAGTACCTCCTCCTTTTTTGGAGTCGGTTAAAAAGGGATAGGGGATTGCCATCGACCAAAATTGCAAAAAATATAATGAAGTCCTTTAATTTTGTATTTTGCACAATTTGCCGACGACAGCTTTTTAAATCCATTCTAAAGTAATCCATACAATCTTTAGAATGGCTGCTTTTTTATATTAAAGGAAAGGAACTATAATTCAGCAGAAAAGGTGGAAGATCGATTTGAAGTAACCAAGTCAGGCGTAGGCATAATAAACGATATGCTTATTTTGCGCCGGGAATCGCAGGAATTGTAGAGCAATAAACACTCACAGACTATCATCCGTAAGCCGATACACATGCCCTTAGAAAGTGTTTTTCAACCTTTTTCATGACGCGATTCCCTTGCAGTGGTAAAACCTTTCGTGACCTCTACCAGGATTTTCTCAGTTAAGTAGAGAAAACCGTATAGACAAAAAATCACGTGGAGCGACTTGAACTACCTTTCGTTTGGAATAGGTACACATGTTGTGTACTTGGCGCGATACCAATAAGTTGCGCTAATTTTGGGGGCAATAATAAGCGAGTGCAACCGATCCGAAAAAAGGTGTCTGGACTACATAGTCCAGATTCCGAGCGTACAGGTTAAAGAAGCTTCGCAACCCCCTAAAGACGTTTCGCGACCCCCCTAGAGTAGGTTGGCGACCCCACAGGGGGTAAAGACCCACCGGTTGAAAAACACAGGCCTCCAGGCAAGCAATCAAGCCGGGCAAGACACACGGGACGCCACGGATAGGCAGTACTGTCGCGCTAGCCAACTGGGACCTCAATCAACGTTGAAAGCTGATAGCCTTGTTAGACGTCTTCGGAGATTGTTGAGATCCGACCCTGCGGTTTTGGCTTGTTAAGGCCCAGTGTAGTAGACACAACTAGCGCCGCCAATAAAAAAAATATCGCCAATGAAAAAATTTGGCGATAAATGATTGCATTCGTAGGTTTTAGGATCTGGAAAACTGGAAAGGATCCAAAACTTAGGTCCTAAAAATAGTTCAGCCTTGCGTTGAGATTTTGCCGGAGAGTTTTTTAGAAAAAAATGCATCCAAAAAGAAGATATGATTTTTTTTTCACTGGCGGGGAGGATGAATAACGCCGCCAATGAAAATTAATCATTATCGTCTTTTTGGATGCGTTTTTTTGCTAAAAAAAGGGCCGTCAAATGAGAATCCCTATAGGCTTAACAAATTTTAAGGCCTAGGTCTAGATCCCAGATCCTAAAACCTATGAGTAAAATTTCCACAAGTCTGGTATATTTTTCTTCTTTGTCATCAAGCTCTTGTCAAAGTGGTCGTGGTCCAAATGTAGTACACACGACAGCACCTCAGACTGTACATTTTTGTTGTAAAGTCGCCCGTAACGCAACCGCTTAGAGTGCTAGCGTGTAAAGGTCGACGTGCTGTCGTGTGTACTATCAAATGGTTAGCCAAATCTTCTTTTTTAGTGCAAGTGTGAATAAAAGTGCCACTGTAGGCTGTATAATCCTATATCCTAGATAGGCCTTAGTTTTTTTAATGCTGAAACTTTCCCAAAAGCATCAACCAAATGAAAATAAATTACAATTTCTGAATACCAAAAAAGGTTACTACTTTGAGACGATTCCGCGAAAGGTAAAATAATACAATAAGTGTCAGAAACAAATAACTCTTGCAATTAATTGTTATAATTACACACGCAATTGTTTTTCCAGACCATTAAAGTTCTCGTTTTGTTTCAGTAATTAGAAATAACAATTGTTATTATGAGAATGGGAACATTAGCCAGAACATAATATTAATACGGTCCAGACATGATTTATGACAGTACAGTGAACATAGAAATCTTAATTAAATTGAACCCTATAATACCGCATTGGTTTACTCAATTATCAGTCGCAGGTTTGATTCTCATCTTGACAGATAGCTCCAGTTTTAGATATCTATACACTTCGCTCGCCCGTTCTATAACTAGTGGTTTGCCCCGAACTGTGAACTTGCGACCCTATAACTCGGCAACCCCTTGATCAATTTCGCTCATGTTCTACCTAAAAAAAGTTTTTTTCACTCATTTACCCGCCTACGAAATTTCATGATGATCCAATCAAAGATACCAAAGTTAACGTCAAACAAACATTCATACATACAAACGCCGGATGATTCCAGTAGACTGGGAAAACTTCTTTCGCTTCGCTCGCTCGTTCAATAACCATCAAAAGAGACACCTAAAACTGGCACTTGCGATGGCCGAATGCAATCTTCCAGCGGCGACGGCTATCATCCTTTTAAGAGCCTTAACTCATACACTTGCATCATACACAAACAACAACAGCCTTCCTTTCCTCGCCCTTCAGCCCTAAATCAGCCTCCGCAGCCCTCGGGAGGACCTGCTAACTGGCCGTCAGTAAATTGTTACAGTAATTAACTCCGCTAATACCCAACCGTGGCCGAGGCGGATTTATGACGGGCCAGGTTCGACGCCCGCTGCGCGCAGGCCTCGTTTTTATGGGAGGGAGAGCGGAGAGTTATGGGTGTGTTATTGTTATTGGTTTTTAAGGTAGGCTAGTTTCGGTTGGAAATAGAGGCCTGTTATTTTAGTTTATTAGGATTTTTTTGTCCTTTCGCACGAGTAGCAATACTCGTGCGAAAGGACAAATTAGATTATAGAATCGCATAAGCCCTGGAAGGGTTTTGAAAATTTGGCTATGTTGGTCAAAAGTTGTTTATATTCTGATGTACCCTAGATAGATAGATAGACTACTCTTTATTGTACATACTCGTAGATACACCAAAGAATTACAAAGAATTTTCTCACAACTAATTAGTAGATATGGGAACAATGGGCGGCCTTATTGCTAGAATAAATTTCTACCAGACTGGAGACTGGAGTTTGGAGAAAATCCTGCAATTAACTTTGAAAAAAACTATTCGTGATATATTCCCCACGAAATTTTAATTTTCAAATTAGCTGCAATACAACCCGTTTTGAAAATCTCTTTTCAAAACAGCTTACTCTTTATTTCACTTCAGACTGCAAAAACATCGAAGTCGATTCGGTCCTTCACCCAAGACATTGAAAAGTGCAAAGTGGATAATTCCAATGATAATCGGCGAATACAGTCTGAAGAGTCTGATACAAGTATCTATTTGGCCGCATCCACAGTCAACACCGCATGCAAGTTCCCCTGGCGTTGTGGCTGCGCTGCGTCGTCGCAACGCATTGATTTCAACGCAGTGAATGCCACATGAGCGCTGCATCGGCGCTGCGTCAACGCACCTATCTCCGACGTCGCAGCGTTGATGTAGGATGTTTCAGTCTTTAAACGAAAATGCCGCTCCGTCGTTTCAACGCAGATCCCTTCCCCACCTCGTCACCCTCCTCTCCTTGTCCGTTGCGCGTGCGTTGCGTCGCCGTCCGTCACTTCAACGCATCGTGTGGGATGTCGTTCAGATTTATATGTAGAAAACGACGGAGCGTCACCGCTCAGTCGACGCAGCGCTAACGCAACGCACACACAACACCCGTTTTTAGCTACTAAATTACTTGCTACTAGACTAAAATACTGGCCTAGTCCGAACTAGGCTTTAGTCGTGGCATTCAGAAAGTTATGAAACACTTCAGCTCGTGCCAGACTAAACTCACTTAGCGCGCTGTCAGGCCAAATCAGCTCCTCGGCCCGTGTGTAGGATACAATTTCGAGTTAATCTCTCAGCCCGAAAACACTGAAACAAAAAACCATCGAGAGCAAGCTACGCCCACGCGTTGTACCAACAACGCACGTAAGACAGAGGGAGATCAATTTCCTCTAATCATGCGCGTACTCTGCACGCGTGTCACGTCTCAAATTCGCAGAATAACAGCTACCAGAAGGTTTATTTGTGGGAATAGTATTTTTTTTATTAATGACCGTTGAAGATAGATATATCCAGCCGGTGCAGCATCAAAGCTCGTCCAAAGACGGGCGGCGCGGCTTTTCGCGCTACGTGGTGCGGGAAAATCAAGCATAATAATATGACGATGTTTTAGTGTTCAGTTCGATGGAGTAGCGGTGTCTCGCCAGATTTGTAACCCATCGTCACGATCGATGTCATAAGAAAGTTTGCGCGTGTCATCATCATCAGCCCACCTCCTTTTTCCCCTCGCGCCACCTCTCACGGTCCCTCGCCATCCGCATCCACCGACACAATCCGACCATCGAGCTGCTGGTCTTCCCACCGACCGCCGTCTTACTCTGGGCTCTCCACTCTGTCACTGCCATTGTCCATTGGCCATCCTCCCGCCTCGCTCGCGCGTGTATCGTCCCGGTTATCATCCCCGCATGACGCGTCGCCACTCCGTGAACGGCACAAGATCGAGTGTCGTGCCGCATGCCGCCGCCCCGAATCCTGGCGACCATCGACGCGACATCCTAAGGGGCCAGACACACAGAAGATACATGGGAGGAAGATGCGGCGTGGACACCACGTCACTGCCATACAAAATGTATAGAAGCGACGCGACGCAAGACACAGAAGAGACGGGGCGCGGACAAAGCCAAGCGTCAGGTCCGCGCCGCGCCACGTCTTCGTTCCACGTCTCTTCTGAATGGCTGGTGCCTAATAAAGCCGGCTACACACGGCCCTAAAATCAGAGGCAATATCGGGGGAGCACCCTAGATCGCCTCGTGTGTAGGCAAATCTTTTGCTGCTTTGAGAGTGTCGGCGGAATCTCGCGAGCAGTCTGCTGCACGGTCGGTTACGTACTGGCATGGACTTGTGTGGAGTATGCTACTGCTCATTCGAACTACGAGCCGATTTCATCCCCACCACCATTGTCCCGATATCGCCACTGATTTTAGGGCTGTGTGTCACACAGCCGGCTTAAAGGTATTTTCTTGACAACTACAGTAAGAAATCTCCTTTGAGTGCACCTTTTGTATGTCCTACTTAGGGCGGGAATCACGACTAGCGCGTCGCGTCGGCTGCGCCCGTGTCGACGCGCGTGACAGACAGACGGAATGATTAATGCACTGTCATCGCGTAGCCCGTGAGTTTCAACACGGTGCGTAGAGAAGGTCCTGCAGCGACCCCTGTCGGGCGCACAGAAAACTGTAACCTACTCTATGGCCCGGTTTCTGAATTGAGAATTATGCTAAGCAAATACTTAACTATCGTTCTGTCACGCTCTTTTGTGAGAAATCTGCAGAGACAGGACGATACTTACCCATTTGCTTAGCGAATTTCTCAATTCAGGAATCGGCAGTATATATCTTGGAAGTGGAAGTGGGCAAACGATAGTAGAAACCGCAAATTGAAACAAGTCCTGATTCTGGGAGGCAGCGAGCTCGATGCAGTCACTTTCATAGTAAAATATCACATTTTCTCAATAAATCCCGAAATGTAGTTTTGTTTTTATAACAAGTTATAAGGCATGAGATCATGGATTACGAAAATGTTATTAGTTCTTTATTATGTTTTTTTTTTTTTTCAAAGTCGCCACTGCAGTTAGTTGGGACCTGCCCTTTCACACAGTTCCCGCTTGACGTTGAATTGCGGGACACCCTGTATATCTTTATAAACCAGGGCTGGCTGGAGGAAATGTCTTTAGAAATAAGTCCGCCCTTGTCACTTGATCGAAGGCCCTTGTCCATGTTTTCTTACTATCATGTTAATTATTTTTATTTTTGTGTGCAATAAAGTGTAACAAATGACTGACTGCTCCCATTTCATTGGTTCCACTGTGGAATGTAAATAGACCAAACGTTCTGACCTGGGCCTAACTAAGCCACTGCACATTCGCTACCCTTGGTAGCTACTCCAGACTATTATTATGTACTAGCTGTGCCCGCGACTTCGTATGCGTTTTTACACATGTGACATTTAATTAAAATTCGACTGTGGAGGAAATCTCAAAAGGAAGGTTTTTTTTTAACCCCCGACCAACAAAGAGGGATGTCATAAGTTTGATAGCTTTGTGTGTGTGTCTGTTTATGTGTTTATGAGGGTGTGCCTGCCTGTGTGTCTGTCTGTGTGTATGTGTGTGTGCCCTAATCTAAACAATACATTTATGATAAAATATGTTTTGTTTAGATTAGGTATCGCCCGTGTAAGATACCAGGAAGCTTAGCATAAGAATTGCCTGGGAAGTATGGGGGTTTATTATGTATCTCCCTCGACGTAGAGTGGGATAGATAAAGTTATAAGCCCATAGATAAGGTCTTACCCATTCTCATGCTAAGCCAGCAAGCAAAGTATAAGGTTGGGTTAGAGCGTATCTACCGCAAATAACTCTGTCTATCCCGCTCTACGGCAAACAAAATATATTTTTTTAATATCAAGTTGGGCTCAGTAGAGTAAATATTTAAAAAAGGCACAAAAAAAATTTCAACCTCGCGTGGGTTCAAATCCAGAACATTTCGACCGCGACGCAACAGTACTACATTTCTAACATCGATACACTTTGTCCGACCTCCACCGAAAACCACTCACAATTCCCTCCAGCAAGCATCATAAGGCTGGGTTAGAGCGTATCTATGGCTCTGTCCATCCCGCTCTACGTCAAACAAAAGAGTGAGATACCTATTATTTTAAACCCATAGATACGCTCTAACCCGGCCTTATGCTACGCTTGTAGAACTAACATTTTCCGCCAAAATAAAATAAAAACAAATGCCGATTTTTCATTTACAATATGCGCCCCAAATGCCAAAAGTCGTAGCGTGCTATTATACAGAGTGTTAAAAGACCGCCAACAAAGCGGGAGACCACGTATACGTATAGTCCTCATCATAACGAACATTTTTGCCCAAGGAACTATGCCTGGGAAATCAACGGTTTCCGAGATAATAAAGTCGGACTTCAATTTTTTTTTTTTTCAGAAATGTGTTCAGTATCAAGTTCTTAACATACCTTCTCAAGAAGCCATATCAAAATTATGGATATTTCTTACAAAAAATCAAGTTAAAATTGCAACCCGCAATGTAGGTTTTCGAGAGAATGTGGTTCAAAGTCGGACATTTTTTTTTTTTTGCAGAAATATGTTCAGTATCACGTTCTTAACATACCTTCTCAAGAAGCCATATCCAAACTATGAATATTTCTTACAAAAAACGAAGTTAAAATTGCAACCCGCAATGTATTCTAAACATCGGATAGCCTAAGTTACTCCCAGAAACGTGAGTTACGACCATGTTAAGTTTGGTTGAAAACTATTCAGCGGTGTTCGCGTTTATCGTGTTCATACAGACAGACAGACAGACAGACAGACAGACAGACAGACAGACAGACATAAACCGTTTTTTTTGCATATTTGGATTCAGTATAGTTTACTTAGTAACCCCTGCTAGTTTTTTTCTAAAAATATTCAATGTACAGAATTGACTTCGCTAGAGTTTTATTATAAGTATAGATATAGATAAAGGTGTCGCTTTGTCCGCGCGTCGGCACACGCCAGAGATGAGCCTCGCAGGCTCTGGCGGAAAACCACCTGGCAGGATAATAACATTGCGTAAATAAGCTTGTCCCACTATCACAGAACAAATAATTGAACGAGCGAGCGAAGTTCTCCGAGTCTACTGGAACAATCCGGCATTTGTATGTATGTTTGTATGTATGTTCTTTCGACGATAACTTGAGTAAATGAAGTCGGATCGTCACGAAATTTGGAAGGCGGGTAAATGAGGCAAAGATAATTTTTAAGTTCGAACATGAGCCAAATCGGTCGAGGGGTTACCGAGATAAAGGGTTGTTAAGTTTATATGTGGTCGCGAGTTCACAGTTCGGGGCGAACCACTAGTTATGATGTGTTTTGTGGCCACTAAAAAACTAAAAACTAAGGCCTTTGCATCTGCGTAATGAGATGATTTATACAGCGTCCAGTGGCACCTTCATTCATCACTTCATCTCCTTAGTAAAGTTAGTGGCCACTATCATACTTAGGTCCACTTGCGCCAACCAGGATTAGCCATTGAACTCTGAGTTAACGTCAATAATTGTATGGGAATGTCAAATTAACACTGCTTCCTTCCGAGTGATTTGCTGCAGTCCGTTCTCCATCTCCAAAGTTATTTATCAAATTTTCACCTCACATCGTTTCAATTCAGATCGACTTCACTTTAGGGACTACATGGGAAGTTATACCCTTTCAATAAAAAAAGAACCATCCAAATAGGTTCATGTTTTTTTCGTTTGCCGGTTCATGTAGAAAAAAGTTCTGAGGTAAGACACATAAAAAAATATACGGGTTGAAGTGAGTACCTCCTCCTTTTATAAATCGGTTAAAAAATTGTAGGTACGATCAGCCACAGTCACAGATACCCCATGGCAGCTCTTACCGCGTGCGCCATAAGGGCGTCATCGAACAAAAAGGGGTATCCTAGCGAGTGGCCGACTGAACAAGCGTAGGCCCTTTATTTTGTCTCGTACATTTGATACGAAACCCAAAAGTTAACTGTACAAGAAAGTATTCGCACTCAATAAGTCGTAGAGTACACAGAAGGCCCGGAAACCGGCCGCCGGACGTGACGTCACTTTATGCGATACTTCCGGTTGGTTACGGCCGCCTTTATTGGTCAATAGAGAAAGTTCGTCTGTGGAAAGCGTAAAGGAGGTTACACACAGCGCACATTTCGTTGGTGACTGCGTACAACTCGTTACACATAGAAACCAAAGGCGTGGCGGAGCGGCATGCTGTTTTTTCAAAATCCAAATAATCAAATTAAAAAAAGAGTAGTATGCCCTTGCAAACAAAAAAAAAACATCAAAATCGGTCCACCTAGAAAAAAGTTCTGAGGTAACAAAGTTAATAAAAAAGCTAAGTCCTAATTTTTTTAAGTTTTGTATTTCGATGGCTCCTACGTAAACTACCGTATCCCACAAAATGGCGATTTTCATGTTTTTCGTTTTTTGTCATTAGATGATTATTTCGCATGTATCCCAAAAACAAAAACTTAATAATATTAAAAAATGAAGATTTTTTCAGACGTAAACTATCGTATGTTGATCACGGGCGCGCCGTAAACTATCGTATCGACCTCTTGCGGTAGTTTACGTGGGACACATTGCATGCTACGCCTATCGTAAGTATATCTTACCATTCTCCACGTGGGAAGTATATAGATCTGAGCTTGTGTTTTGTGATGAAGCATGTTCTTAGTAAACATGTTAAGTATTCAGTTTTGTTAGTTTTCCTGCGTTTTCTATCAATTTTGTTCAAAACTATAGTATGTAACACATACGATTACGTACGTTGATTTTTCGAGGGGGTATGCTACGGTATGTTACACATACCATTTTGTACGACGTCGATAAAAAGTGATGTTGTATCGTATGTAACACGTACGATTATTTACTTGGTTTATATGAACCTGTTAACTATTGTATGTGTCACTTAGACTTATTTACGTTGCAATATTAGGCTGAGCTTATGACAATATCTTACAGATACGATAGTTTGCATGGAGGTTGAACAAAAAAAAAATAGATTTTTTATTCAAATATTCAAATAATTCAAATCGTTTATACCACTTAAAGCAGATTTGATTAATAATAATATCTTTTTTATCTTATAAAAATATTTTTAATACAAAACCATCACTGAAATCGACTACTTATTAAACGCATGGAACAAACTAAAAATCAAAACAAAATCATAACATAAAAGTTTCCGCTTTGTGTATCGTATGGTGGAAAACAAAATATACTTACTTCATGATGGTAAATTACACACTACTGTTTGGGACCTTCACTTTCACTAGAGTTATTTTTAACAAGGATTTGAAATGAAACACGGATGTGGTTTCTTATAGACTGACCAACCGTTTTTGTATGCATGCTTGAGATACGCTTTGGTTAACGATGAAATTTCAGTTACCCGGGTTTTAAATTTCTGAGACTCGACTTGGCGTAGGCAAATCAATACCAATAGAAGCTGAACACCAAACACATTAAGGTAATAAGAAATTCATTTATAAAACATATTTTTTACTGAAGATACAAACACTCCACAAAGGAGCTTCAAAACAAAGATTAAGAGATCCTCATTTGGTTCATCAAATACTCACAAACTTAGATCCTAAGGATTTAAAAAGGCCCAATCTTGGTGTAGTTTGCCGCAGACTTTTAGATTGAATATCTGTTCACAGCCTGTAAGTTAATAAATTCAATTATTAAAATCATAGATAAATCTGTATTTATTCTGAATGAATTCTTTTGGCCAGTTGGATGGACTCAAGACTTGTTGAGAACTGTGTCTGTATGCTTGACAAGCTCAGCCGTCACCATTAATTTCATTTGGTCTAGTTCCTAGACACGCGGTGTTCATGTGCATGGTAACGAGAAGATGTTTATGGATCAGTGGCCTTTATATAGACAGTATATGAACGCTTCTAAGTATGAACACAATAGTAAGCCAAACTGAAACTCCGATCTGCGTGATGTATTGTATATTCCAAAACTTTCATTGGTGCCTAAGGTACACTGTGTTTGGCTTGGCTTCTTTGACTAAGTCTGTATACTAATAGGTGAAATGTCTGACTTATCTTTGGATCACAAAGTAACCAACAACCACCACAACCAAAGAGTATTCTATCCGTCAATCTACGCCAGAGAAAATACACGTCTGAGTCTGAGTGACTGCTGCAGTCTTCTTGGGATAACTATCATGGGCTCCTAAGCTTGAAAGTTTAGGTAAAGTTTAGCTCCTGCAATGCTCCTGTTTTGCATGTCCTGAGTAAGAATAGGAAAATGGCTGATACAAGTTATCCCGAAACCCGGCACTGAAGAATAACTATGTGACAACATCATCCCAAATTTCCAAATACGAATTCCCAATACAGATTCGTAAAAATTTACAGGAATTCTTAAGATTGTTCATATCTTACTAATTTACAGTCTTTATTTCTAACTGTTTTCTTCAAAACTGTAACCGGCATGGTGTTTGAGAAAAAATTGCTGCGTTTACCACCTCAGTGGCAAATATGAATTTTATTTCCCAACCGTCCTTTTCGAGCTCATTAACGGATAATATCGGGGTTGGTTAGCCTAAAGTAGGCCTTTTTAGAGTTTATGCAAGCCTTTAAAAAAAAAAACAAGTAAGGCAGAGAGTCTACAATGGGCCACTCCTACTTTATTTAAGTCTAGTACTTTTTCATTAAATATCTTGAAGTCGGAAAGAATAAATAGTTGATTCGGTCGTGAGCTTCAAGGAAACTGTTGAAATTAAAATTACTATTTGCCAGGGTGGTAAACGCCACTAATTTTACCCAAGTCCCCACCCCGGTGGCAGTTTCGAAGGGGACAGTTGGGAAAATATGAAATATACAAATTGATTAGTGGAATGGAAACATAAGGAAGTATAAAAATTTATTTCATGTAAATGTTTATTTAAAATTTAGGTTTAGGTTCTACTAAATGTAATGAATGAAGTAAATATTAATTATCACTTAGATAAACCTCTGGTTCCATTTAAAATTTTAATATTTCCCCATGTATTTACTAAATTAATGTTACATACCATACTATTTTTCATGTGATTTACAAAGTAAAAAACTGTAAGTGCCATATACATGTCATTTTACCTGCGATTTATCCATGTAAAACATGGTATGTGAAACATACGATATTTTCAGTCACCTCATCCACGCCGTAAAAAATGGTAAGATTAACATACGATATTTTCTTACTTCGTTACCCCGTCGTAAAGAATCGTAACAACAATATCTCCAAAAGTATTCAAAATACAGCTTTTACTTTAGCACATAAAAATCGAGCCCAAAATAACCTAATTATGGTAAAAATTTCAAACTAAAAGCTTTAAAATCAAAAGAACGGTTAAAGAAAACATCTTCATCTTTTGTTACGATTTGAGCATCACATTGGCATTCTCTCCATCCACCCGGTTCTCAGACTGAAATAAAGCCAGGTAGGTACCCGTAGCAGTCTCGAGTCACGCCGGAATCTGCATGTTTTATTGGTCTGGCTTGGCAGAGCTGCGAGCGTACGCGGAGTGAATCTTACTCTCAAAGAGATCCGCACTCTTTGATTCGTCCTCGCATTGTATTAGGTTACGAGACGCGGCTTCTACTCAAGACCACACAGCCGATGCTAAAGTATGTAACCCACAAGGGAAGGCAGAACTATTGTGCCTCTGGACACAATTTTTCTGGATACATTAGCATTTGAAAATCGTAGGATGCGCGCTCTCAGGTTGAGGGAACTTGTATACGTATAACCCATTTTTTCACTTACTTTGCTGCATATTTTCCTTTGATCAGCCTTTTTCTCCATTTTCTCCTTCGACCGACACGTCTCTTGCCAGCGAATTTTCCCATCATTATAAGTTGCAGGAAGCTGTTTTTCTCGTTTAAAGATTTATGATGGGTCATCTGTGTGTGTTGTAGATTGGTAACAAAAAAATTTTGGAGCTGGACAACTGTTTAGGTCGTCAATGCCTTTCGTGGTTAAAGGTTCATTATCCGTAGCTTTTCAGTCGCTTCTATTAATGTCAATAATTTAGGCCTTCAGTCTATCTACCGAATATCAAACCGTTTTAGTCACATCTTTCGTCTGTCTTCCCGTCTATCCATTAGCTCCACATTAGTCCTCTCTCTGCAAACGGAACTCACTGCTGCCATTCAAAATTAAAACTTATGGCCCCGTGTAGTCGCCCGTCCCCACTCAAACGAAATGATACCCATTTCGGTTGCGAACATAATAATTTAATACCAAGCGTCTCAACGTTTATTAAGACTCAGCTCAAGCGTATTTTTTACTCAGTTTGGCAGTTTAGGCTGGCTTGAGATGGTGAAGGTTGTAGGATTTAATTTAACTCAGTCCGACCTTCAGACGTCACAAACGAAATTGTTATTATAGTGCTTATGCCAAATTTTTCCACAGGATTTTGCAACGACACTTTCGCTTTTATAGGCTCTTGATAAGCCTTGTGATCAAATGTTTTTCAATGAAAGCTCGCTCATGTTAATTTAATCATCCATTCACTGAGCTTGTTGCTGAGCCTCTACCACGAGTTACGTACGGCAGACAGACTCAACTTGCTTTGCCGCTGTCGTAGGTCTGCCGGACGTAACTCGTGGTAGAATCTGACATAAACCTCGCCCTTTTTACGTCCCTCCACTTGCTTCCTTTTCCTTTTCACCTACTCGGTCAAAAACTGTCCTAACGCCCTAACATGGTATCCAAATCGGCTACACTAATAGTACTTACAATAACCAACTTTTTACAAAACAAGTACATTTCCACCCCACTAGAAAAAGGCTCGTGTGGTTTCCCTTAGGGCTGGAAGATAGCAGCGTGGCGGGAAATTCAAAATTCAGCCGATTATGTGAGAATAAGAACAACGATAATTCAGCCGATTATATGTTCTGGTCTACGAAGCAGTGGCACTGCCCAAAAAACTTGTCGTAGTCCAGAACACATAATCGGCTGAATTATTGTTGTTCTGTTGTTTACAATATTGCAAAGAATACTGTTTTATGGCTGCGAACGAAAAATCGCTGAACAAAAATAGCTCAGTTTAGCTACAAAATGTAAAAAACTGTGAAATATTTGAATTTCCCGCCACGTTCTATCGTCCACCCTTAAGGTAAGCAAAGGTACCCGAGGGCAAACGGCGAGTGGGTCGTCCCAAATCCACGTGGCGCCGATCGGTCACTAGCGAGGCGCGGAAGGTCGGTCTGGACTGAAAGGATCTCGAACCAACTGCGCAAGATCGTCCCAAGTGGAGACAACTTCTTCGAGCAATATGTCCCTCCTGAGGGATAACAGGTTTTAAGTAAGTAAGAAAGCAAAGGTACCACTCGTTTAATGGGCATTGTCAAATCCTATTTTTTATTCTATAAATCGAAAATATAGACAAATACAAGAAACTAATTGGATATTTTCTTAATTTTTAATGTATCTATTTTTTTATTAATTATTTAAAATTTCTAACAGTTTTGTGTATGACGTCACCACTGGCATTATGTACTAAGTACATTGCTTTCATTCATGCTTTTAAAAAATAAAAATATGTTGACGTTTGACAAAATGTCAGTGTCAAGTCAACAAGAGTTGTGTTTTTTGACACTTGTTGTTGTTGACGAATGTATTTTTTTAAATATTTGTAGGCAATGGAACTACCGCATTAGAGTCAATGATGACGTCATCGAAAGAATAATAAATTAAATATTTTTGGCGATAAATATTAATAATCCGTTTTAATTTCACTTATTTAAACCCCTAATAGTAATCAGTATCCCTATTCCTCGAAATGGTTTTCAATTTACGACAATTGATGCCTCTCTGATCAATGCCCATTGCCTTCTCACAGCATTAAGAGATCTACAATCCGCCGCGCGACAACTTTTATATAACAATTTAGGGCCTTTGCACATCAAGTTTTTAGTTGTAAAAAAATATTCATGCAAACAAATGTTAGTAAATACCTACTTACAATTAATCAAAATACAATTCACAATAGCTTCGTCAAACTAACAATAGTCATCAACATCATCATCATCAGTTCCTGTTATCCCTAATCAGGGACATAGGGCTTTCAAAACAGTTTTGTAATCTGGCCGATTTCGCGCACAATAGTCCAAATAGATAATTAAAAAAATCACTTTCACTTTCACTTTCAATACTTAAAAAAAAAAACCTGTTTTGAGCGCGTCATCTGTGCGTTATCAACGCGTAGGGATCGTGTGCAAAGGTTACATCGTACCGGCGGCTTTGAGACTGTGGCGTGGTTTGGCAGTGGTTTTCATAAAACTGAAAATTACAGTTTACTATGACAATATTATTCGATGTTCATTAGGCATGACAAAGTATACATAAAAGTTTAGGTTACGAACCAACCGCTCAATGTGCCTCATTTTGTCATAATATTACTATGAATTGTTATGAAATGGTCCACTGAGCGTCCTGAGGCCTGAGTCTGTAACGCAATGGTGCCAAAATGAGCTCCTAGTTGACGGCTTCAATTACGATTTATTAATTATCTCGGTCCTTTTAACGTTTTTGTTGTACAGCACACAATATTCTGATTATAATTCTAGAGAATTAGTTCGCTGGTTGTAGGAGAAAAACGAGGAAAGCCCGATTTTATCCTTCTACTGGGACGCCATCGTCACGCCATTGCGTTATAGACTTAAGCCCCTGATTGCGTTCTACGCGTCGTTAGGGCGAGTTTGTTTGACATTTAAAAAAAAAATTACGTGTAATTTACGTTTTTGCATCTGGTAACACTGGTGGTGTGCAAAGGCCCTTGGCAAGTAGCTACGGGCGCGGCAGCGCGGCGGCTAGGCGCACATGTGCTGCTCGCAGCAAGTTCACTCCCCTGGGACGTTCGTCTGGTGGCAGGAAAACTGACTAGCTCCGTAGCTAGTTCATGAGAAGATCTAGGAGCGAGGATAGTACTACTGCTTTAAAATCCGTCCCTGGATTTATATGGATGTGACGGACATAATAATGTCGATAGGTTTTGTTTCAAATATAATTTGGCGCCCAAAATCGGCTAGTTTTGTTTGTTTTTTATATTTTGATAAACACACTGTCACTCTCACAATCAAGACGAATCCAACGACACCTCGCAAGCGAATATCCATCAAGCCGTTTAAACTACAGAGCGTGCAAAAGAAATGTACATACATACTTAGATACAAACATACATTCACTCGAAAAACATAACCCTTGTTCTGGGTCAGTCGGGTAAAAAGGTACTATCAAAGTTCCATACTTGCTGCACCAAATGTGTGGAGAAGCTGAATTTGCTTGTATTCTATAATATCCTTGCCAGCGCCTGGTGATAGCATTATCACAATGATAAGCAAATAATTAAATTAGTGGCCCATGTGATGTCGGGGAACTTCCACGAAATTTCAAATATTCGCTTGCGGGGCTCGGAATTTCACTATGAATCGGGTCAATAGGCTTCCAAATTTGCTCGGCGTCGAAAGGGGCCATCAGGAGATTGGTGTACTATTCAGGTGGTATACTATGTCAAATAATAAAAACCGTAATATTCGTGGAGGTGGGAGAAAACCTACTGCCAGATTCTTTGAATTTTTTTGCGGGCAGTCACGCGTATTTCCATGGCCGGCCAACTTTAGAGTAACGGTAGTTTTTAACCCCCGACCAAAAAAGAGGGGTGTTATAAGTATGTCTGTCTATGTGTGTCTGTGATGGTGTGTTTGTGTGCCTGTCTGGCACCGCAGCTCTTAAACGGGCGATTTGGATTCAGTTTTTATTTTATTTGAAAGCAGGTTTTAATAACGAGTGTTCTTAGATATGTTATATTATCAAAATCGTTTCATCCGTTTTTGAGATATCCTTATGTTTATGAATGTGCAGTGCTGACGAAAGTTTAAGTGTAAAAAGGAATAGAAAAGATTAGACAAATTAGAAGCTATCAGGGATTGCGGCATCAACTCAAATGATAATCTCAAAGATACGCTCTCGCTCCGCGCTCACATTATTGCATTTACATAAAATATCCGGTCCCCTTTGGGAATATTCCAACTCTCATATATTTAAATCAAGCGCATCAATAAACTCTCGCAGTATCTTCCTACACGTTTTAGATCGCATTGGCTTTTACTGTCCTAGCTTACGGAGTAAGCTTACTATGGGTACTATTTTCAGTTTTATTTTCATCCATCCCTTACCGACTGGGGAAAGGAGTCCAAAAGTTTATTTTGAATTTTTTTAACGGGGGCAAAATTACGGGGCAAATCCGTACGTACATACCTACCTATATTTTCTAGAGATTGCGTCTATCGAAGGCCTTTTTTGCATCTACGAAATGAGATACAGCGTCCAGTGGCACCTTTCACTTACACTAGATGGGTGAAAATTCGAGACCACTCGGCGCTGCGGTGCCTGGGACATTGTTTTAGATGGAGTAGTAGGCTTGCCCAGCACCTATACCATCCTGACAGCTTAGTCGGCCAAGCCCACAGGAAAGACAAGTCAATACGTGTGGAGCCAACTAAGCCGCGGGTTTCCTCACGATGTTTTTCCTTCACCGTTAGCAGGTGGGTTTGCTACTTCAAATTCACAAAATATGTACGTAACTTTGAAACAAAGTTATAGGTACACTAGCTTTTTGCCCGCGACTTCGTCCGCGTGGACTACAGAAAAAGGATATATGCTTTGCTTTGCTCCTAAGTGTAAAAGCGTGATAATAATTATGTAGCTTATGTATTATTCTCATGTCTAAGCTATCTCTATTCCAAATCTCATCCAAATCTGTTCAGCCGTTTCAGTGGAAAAAGGATCTTTGCTTTACTTTGCTCCTAAGTGTAAAAGCGTGATAATATATAGTCTATGTGTTATTCTGATGTCTAAGCTATCTCTATTCCAAATTTCGTCCAAATCTGTTCAGCCGTTTCAGCAGAAAAAGGATCTATGCTTTACTTTGCTCCTAAGTGTAAAAGCGTGATGATATGTAGTTTCATCCAAATCCGTTCCGCCGTTTCAGCGTGAAAGAGCAACGAACATCCATCCATCCATCCACACTTACAAACTTTCACAAATATATTAAGTAGGAAGGATGCGCCGGGAATCGAACCTGGTTTTCTCGCTTCCGAGTCCAATGTTCTGCCACTAGGCCACCACCGCTGCGTCTATAGTAAGCCCTATATTTAAAAGAGGTATCTGTAAAGTCTATCCTTGGCTCCAAGAGGTCTAAGAACCGCACCGAAAGGCGTTAAAAATTCACCGAAGAGGGGCGCCGGCGTACACAAGAGTATCTTACATATAGGCCGCTTAGATTGGATGGTTCTACCTAACCTGGAGTCTTAGCCTGTAACGCAATGGTGCCAAAATGGGCTCCCGGTTAACGGTTTCAATTACGATTTATTAATGCTGTCGGTCCAGTGTCGGTCCTTTTAATGTTTTTGTGTTACAGCATTAGTTCGCTGGTTGTAGGAGAACTACGAAAAAATCCCGGTTTTGTCCTTCTACCTGGGACGCCATTGATACGACATTGTGTTACAGGCTAAGGCCCCTGGGGTCTTAGCCTGTAATGCAATGGTGTCAAAATGGGCTCCCAGTTGAAAGCTTTAATTACGATTGATTAATGCTGTCGGTACTTTTAATATATTTGTAGTACAGCAAAGAATATTTTGATTCTAATTCTAGAGAATTTGTTCTCTGGTTGTAGGAGAAAAACGAGGAAACCCTGTTTTTGTCGCCACTGGGACGCCATCGACACGCCATTACGTTACAGGCTAAGGCCCCTGGGGTACAGACAGATGGAGTGGTGGGTGAATAGGTTCACTCCAAATTGGTTCACAATCGCCTTGCCACAAAATGTACTTGCTCTCAACAGAGGGCGTGAAAAAAATAACCAAGAAAAGTGAAAGGGCCTAATGGCCGTAATAAAGATGACACAAAGAGCCAAATACCCCTAAAAACCGCCATGATAAATTATGTGGATTTACATGATAGGTAATTTATTCATATGATATAATGGATTTACTCACAAAAATAGTTCGCTTTCAGTTTTCTTTGATCACAACTTACATCGTGTCCTAAATGAGCTCTAACAAAAAATACATCACTTTAGATCTTGTCAACCGAAACGCGTGACACTTTTTCAATAGTCCTCATTTGTTACTTTACAATGTGTTATTAGCAGCAAACCCATTTCGGGTTTGGCGAAATTTAACTAGCCATTTCGCATCTTCGTGAATAAGAATAGCTACACATCTGAAACGAGTCCTAGATTTTTGGCGAGGGCAAGTTTTTACGTTTACAGGTCTGGCAGTCGGGATGTCGAAAGTATTTCCGTCCGGGAATACTCGCTCCGAGTAAAGAAGGAACCTCTGGAATTACCTGGTAACTGCCCTATGCTCAAAGTCTTGGGATAGGTTGTGAAAGAAAACAAAAGAAAAGATTCATCAGTAACTTTTAATGATTCGCGATATTCACACATAATTTGGTTCGAAACAACGGGTCGAATCGCAGTTAGTTTTGCAGGTAGATGATTGGTTTATCCGCCCGTGACGGCTGCTGCATGCAACGCAGTCAAAACGTTGATATTTACCTACAAAACTAACCGCGATTCGACTCGTTTCGAAACAAATTACTCGCTAACAGCCACGGGAAACTTATTGAAGAAACCTGGTGCTTTAAAGCAATGTTTATAAAGCAAGCATGAGAATGAAGCTCTTATAATGGGAATGAAGGTTTACAAAAGTAAAACCAAAAGAATCAACGTTCCATTTCTTTATACTATTATTATAAAATTCTTCCGAAAAACGTTTTTTTGTGGTTTCCCAAAACCTAGTGAATTTGACATCTACAACTTAGCAAGCGCAATGACGCCTTTTTGTTACACTCTTTAGTACAAAAAATACAACTAATCCTATCCTATTACTTTAAACGAGCTAATCTTGTATATTTCTATATACCTATATATCCTATTACTTTAAACGAGCTAATCTTGTATCTTGTATCTTGTATCTTGTATCTTGTATCTTGTATCTTGTATCTTGTAATTACTTTAAACGAGCTAATCTTGTATATTTCTATATACCTATATATATATATTTGAACGGGGGATCTCGAAAACGGCTCTAACGATTTGGATGAAATTTGGAATGGAGATAGCTTAGACATAAAAAAAACACATAGGCTATATATCATCACGCTGGTTTACTTAGGGGCAAAGCAAACCAACAAATATCAACATAAATTGGCTATTTGTACTAAAGTGAATGACAAAACCATTTACCGGAGACCCTGTCATCACGTAGCGTTGAGCTTTTGACTTTACTTAATCCAACAAAACTGAGTTTCGGTGTGTTTTGACCTACCAAAAAGTCCGCAAGTAAGTTTTAAAATAAAACGTTGAACAACAGTGTTATAAAGTTGTTTCAAAATCGCTGTCATCGGAAAATGTCACATTATTGAAATCAACAAACGCATGAGCCAAGAAAATCTTTAATTTATGGAAACCTTAGCAAGATAACTTAGTTTTAGTTATACTTAATTACCAACAGTCTGAAAGAACCAATGACTCCATCCATACTTGAAGACAGCATCTATCAAGCTTTATAAAATTACCGGGTGACGAGATGAAACTTTCGTTTGGCGCATTTGATTGATAATGCATGGAAGGATGGTCAATAGCAATAAAGCAGCAACCGTCAACACGAAAAGAAGATGAAGCAGAAAAGGATACAAGGCACCAGAAATCCGGGAAAACTATAGATACGATGGACTGAATAAATAAAGTTCACTGTGTGCACTGTTTGTTTACCTTCCTTTCGTGTTACCTTAAATTCAAACTAAGTGCTATCATATACCTTTATAATACTTACTATAACTAAGTTAACATTCATAGTCCCTCATACGTTTTTTCCATAAAATAAGATGGCTTCATACGAAATTCTTCAAACCATTCCAATACAGCTTTGACATTGTTGTGACTTGTTGTTTATAGGCAAGGATATGAACAAATCGAGCCATTAAGGTTTACACAAAAAAGTTTACAATGTAAGCCACTGTATTGGCGTTGACAGCCCAGTTGGACCACAGAGGGAAAAAAGGTTGGACTAGCCATTGTTAAAAACAAAAAATATACTTCTGCTTACACAGAGTTATAAGGTCACCAAAGGCCAGTTGCGCACAGCAGACGGGGGGTTAGGGGGGCGGAGCCCCCCCCTTAAAAACAAAGAATATACTTCTGCTCACACAGAGTTATAAGGTCACCAAAGACCAGCTGCGCACAGCAGACGGGGGGTTGGGGGGGCGGAGCCCCCCCCTAAAAAACAAAAAATATACTTCTGCTTACACAGAGTCATAAGGTCACCAAAGACCAGCAGAGCTGCGCTCAGCAGACGGGGGGTTGGGGGGGCGGAGCCCCCCCCTAAAAAACAATAAATATACTTCTGCTTACACAGAGTTATAAGGTCACCAGAGGCTAGCTGCGCACAGCAGACGGGGGGTTGGGGGGGCGGACCAGCCCCCCCCTAAAAAACAAAAAATATACTTCTGCTTACACAGAGTTATAAGGTCACCAGAGGCCAGCTGCGCACAGCAGACGGGGGGTTGGGGGGGCGGAGCCCCCCCCTAAAAACCAAAAATATACTTCTGCTTACACAGAGTTATAAGGTCACCAAAGACCAGCTGTGCATAGCATACGGGGGGTTGGGGGGGCTCGCCCCCCCCCCTAAAAAACAAAAAATATACTTCTGCTTACACAGAGTTATAAGGTCACCAAAGACTAGCTGCGCACAGCAGACGGGGGGTTGGGGGGGCGGAGCCCCCCCCTAATACACAAAAAATATTCTCCTGCTTACACAGAGTTATAAGGTCACCAAAGACCAGCTGTGCATAGCATACGGGGGGTTGGGGGGGCTCGCCCCCCCCCCCTAAAAAACAAAAAATATACTTCTGCTTACACAGAGTTATAAGGTCACCAAAGACCAGCTGCGCACAGCAGACGGGGGGTTGGGGGGGCGGAGCCCCCCCCTAAAACACAAAAAATATTCTCCTGCTTACACAGAGTTATAAGGTCACCAAAGACCAGCTGCGCTCAGCAGACGGGGGGCTGGGGGGGCGGAGCCCCCCCCTAAAAAACAAAAAATATACTTCTGCTTACACAGAGTTATAAGGTCACCAGAGGCTAGCTGCGCACAGCAGACGGGGGGTTGGGGGGGCGGAGCCCCCCCTAAAAAACAAAAAATATACTTCTGCTTACACAGAGTTATAAGGTCACCAAAGACCAGCTGCGCTCAGCAGACGTGGGGTTGGGGGGGCGGAGCCCCCCCTAAATAACAAAAAATGTACTTCTGCTTACACAGAGTTATAAGGTCACCAGAGGCCAGCTGCGCTCAGCAGACGGGGGGTTGGGGGGGCGGAGCCCCCCCCTAAAAAACAAAAAATATACTTCTGCTTACACAGAGTTATAAGGTCACCAAAGACCAGCTGCGCATAGCAGACGGGGGGTTGGGAGGGCGGAGCCCCCCCCCCTAAAAAACATAAAATATACTTCTGCTTACACAGAGTTATAAGGTCACCAAAGGCCAGCTGCGCACAGCAGACGGGGGGTTGGAGCGCCCCCCTAATAAACATAAAATATACTCCTGCTTACACAGAGTTATAAGGTCACCAAAGGCCAGCTGCGCACAGCAGACGAGGGTTTAGGGGGGCAGAGCCCCCCCTAATATTTATTGATACTCGTTATTGAGTTATTGATTCTCGTAGTTTCATTCAAAGGCTGTTGTGCAAAAAAAATATTAGGGGCGCCATCTCTTAGCATTCGAGCGAAGCTCGGTCGCCCAGGTACTAGAGATTAAGACATGTACTGGGATGGACTTATTTCGATAGATATTTCTTCCAGCCAGCCCAGACGTCATACTGTTTTGGGAACTAGAGCGACCTATTATGGATTTAACACTTCCCAGGCATCTTGAGTGCTAGCTATTTCTATTTAAATAGTCGACAATTTAACTAGTTCGACAATGGCGGTAATAGAGGACCCGGGGACAAACCGGTGTGGAAAAACTCACAAATATCGAAGGGAATCGTCTCTGGTAAGTAAGTAGTACATCATTTATAACTTTACTATTCGCATATAAAGAAACTAAGCATTTTTCCGCCAAATGATTATGATCGAGCTAATTTCGCTCCGACTAAATAATGGATGGGGAGGATAGTTTGATAAATGTGCTTCCCACCAGAGAAAACCAGTATAGAAACATGTGGATTACTTAATATTATGAACATAAAAATAATGTTATATTTATTTCTTGGAGTGAAAGTAGGTATAAAACTTTTTTTACGATTGAGACGACTATGAGTAAAAAAATACGCGTACAGAACTTGAAATTGTGTATAATTATAGGAGTAGGCAATCAAATTAGAACTTAGGATCTTTCGTTTGAAATTCAAATGTTCAATGACCCGTTTTTAACTGACAGTTAAAAGCTGAATTCAAAGCCCTTATTACCTAGATTGCACTCATAGCCTTGGCCATACAAGAACCGGGAAGTGGCTGTCAAATTTCGCTTACACAGATTAATAATACCTTTAGAAAAAGCTAAATTTGACAGCCGTAAAAAACGGCTCCTTGGACCCATTGGACCACCACAACTTCTCGCTTCGTCTTCGCCTGTTGGTTATATATAATACTTTGTAGCATTCCACTTTCACAGCATCAAAAGAAAGAGCGTTTTATTATTGCCGAAACCACTTTAGTTTTGATGCCAAAATCTTGGGAACACGCGAAAGCAGCCCGTGTTTCTTCACAAAGTTTTTCTGTTACCATATTTTCAAGGCATGTCTTGAAAGTGGCTGCGTTGGTAAACTCCTTGTTTCATATTGTATTGTGGAACCCGATGATTTATTCGAAGTGCTGCTCAGAATAAAACATGTTTCCTCCTACACTGAATGCCGTGTACCTATCTCTAAACTGATAATAAAACTTGGAAAGCGTATGTCTGATAGTTTAGCTTTCTTGTAACAGGTAAGTTGAAGAACATGGTTTCCATGTTTTTAAGCGAAAAAGGAGGAGGTACTAAATTCGAGCCGTATTTTTATTTTTAGACCGAATTTGAAATCAGGTAAAATAAATCATAATTTGAACTTTAAGATTGTTTTGTAGGTGCGTATTTTGGAGACCTGTGTGAGGTCCAGGTGGAGAATTTGAGAAAGTTAGCGCAGGACAGATACAGCTGGCGTTTTTTGGTTGCGGAGGCCAAGATCCACTTTGGGTCGCTGAGCTAGCCAGAATGAATGAATGAATAAGCAAAGCCAGGTCCCAAAGATAGCTCCCGGGCGAGCAGAAATAACGGGCGTGTCCCAATTCACGTCCGCACCTAAACCTAACATAATCTCGTAGCGGGAACTTGGTAATAAAGTTGTTAGTGTTTCGGCGACTTGGAGTACACGCGCGACGTACCCAGGGCTATTCAGGGCTGGTGTTATACGAAATTTCGAAGTGTCTTTTCACACGAACACACCTATAATTAGAGCATGGAATACCGGAGCCTTTTCCCAATAACGGTATTCATTCGGTATCAAGATTTTAAATACCGGGATACCGGTTTTTCGGTATTAATCGGTATTAAATTTTTGTTATATCAAAAAATATTGAATTGTTATAAAATAGACAAATAGAAAATTTAAAATAAGTGAGTTTATTTAATTGAACGATAATATTAATTTATACTAGCTTTTGCCTGCGACTTCGTCCGCGTAGATTTTTTTTTCCGTTATTGACATTGCCAGACGAATTTTGTTCGTAATTTATAGTCTATGTTAGTCTGGTTTCTAAGCTATCTCCATTCCTTCAGGCAAATTCGTCCTGCAGTTCTAGCGTGAAAACAAATACACACACTCACTCACAAATTGTCCGCGCGTTCGGAGAAAAAGTTGCAGAATTAGAATATTCTTTGCTGTACTACAAAAACATTAAAAGGACCGTCCGCAATCCGCATTAATAAATCGTAATGGGTAATTTGTAACTGGATGTCGCTGACGAGTATGTTTTTCATAAGCCAGTTCGCGTTCGTTGGGCTTCGTAGATACGTCCAAACACAATATTTAGGTATTGGTGAAGGAGCAAAATGTAGTGTTTCCGGTTCTACCATTCACTCATACAAGAACAATAACAAAGTCGTGCACTTTTTCATGTACCAAAATGGAATGAGGTGAAAGATGAAGTCACAGAGCAATGAAGTGAAAAAGTATTTTCGCTGTAGTAAGCACGAATTTACTTTGCGACGTCGGATCAACGCCATCTGACACAGCTTTTATAACTATTTTTTATTTTTTAAAGCTGTCAGATTATCCCCCATTGAAGCCGTCAACTGGGAGCCTATTTAGGCACCATTGTGTTACAGGCTAAAGCCCCTGGACTGCAGTCCAAAATTAGAAAGTAATCGGTTATAAACAAAAACCGGCGTTTATACTTATAGGTTTTTACAAAAAACGTTTTTTTTTTTAGGTTTCTAAAACCGGTTCACATCACTATTCCGCACGGCACACTCGCACGCATCGCATGCGCGCGAAATTTTAATATTCCACACTTGTTTCAGAGTTTTATCTGTAATACCGAAAATACCGAAATTCCGGTATTAAGATAATACAATACCGGTTTTTCAAATGTAGGTATTTAGTCCGGGATCCCGGTTTTTCGGTATTACCGAAAACCGGTATCCATGCTCTACCTATAATGTTATGCTCTTTATGTGTTAAATTCCCGTATGGTTTTCTTTAATTGATTTTCACTATGTTTCATTAACTTAAAACTATGCGAATGCACCTACGCACACCAACACATGTCAAAAAAAAAAGGAAATTTTGAGGTTGTAAAATAAAATTAGTTATATAATCTTTTTTTACAGTCATGTCATCCTGTTGACTAGTAGGTTACACCCAGAAAAAGGAGTCATAACTTTTTATAACACGATGTATAATGTTAAAAATTTCGCGTTTCTATCTTCAGTAATTTTGGGTCAGCGTTGTCTGTCAGTCGGTCAGTTTGTCAGGGTGCTGCTTTATGATAATTACGGATTGAATGAGTGCAATCCGCCTAAATTGGATTCTATTTTCCCCCACCAGTGGGGCATCTTTGGTGGCAGAAAATGGAATGACCCTAAATTGGCAATGTTGGCAATATATTTTTATTATTTCCAGGCAACGGTAGGTACATCATTACCGCAAGGCAGTACACCTAGTCCAACTAACGTCACCACAATACCTAATGACAACTCTCGCCACTCCAGTCACAATGCAGTGAAACAGCTGCAACGTTGCCAAAACGTCAGGATAATATAAATAAGGCGGTGCGACAAAGAAACTGCAGTGCTTACAGAGTTAGAGACACAATCTGTATCGCGCGCTATGGAGAATGCTAAACGCTCTGCTTCGAGCATCGCTCCGTCCATAGCACCTAGTGTAAAATTTGATATACTTCTCCCACAGCCACAAGTGTTTTACTTAGCTTCGTACTTCGATACCCGCCTTAAACAAAATATTGTTTATTATTTCACGAGCGCCGAGATTTGTTACGCCGAGTTATACCAACAAAGCTGGGAAGTTTCGGAAACTCTACGTTCTGGTTTTGCCTGTTAAATTCTTTACAGCACAATGATAAGACATGCGTGTTTTGATAATACGACGGGACTCACTCAATAGTTTATAGGAAAATCTAAACGAAAATATGTACCTTTTTCTATTATGGCTCAAACCTAGGCACAACTAGCGCCGCCAATCTTTTATCGAAGGATTTTATTCGTAGGTTCTACAGGGTGCACTCTAAGTCGATAGCGGAACTTTAAGTAGGCTGTCTACTGATCAATACAAACAACTTGTACTAGGTGGCGACAAAAATGAAGCGAAAAAAATATCAGCTGTTTCATACATTTGGCGCAGTACTGAGTCGACCTTTTGTATGGTACAGCTGATATTTTTTTCGCTTCATTTTTTTAGCCACCTAGTACAAGTTGTTTGTATTGATCAGTAGGCAGCCTACTCAAAATTCCGCTATTGACTTAGAGTGCACCCTGTAGAATTTGGAATCTAAACCTTGGGTCTTTAAAATAGTTAAACCTTGCGTTGATAACCTAACGATGTGTTTTAAGCAAAAAACGCTCCAAAAAGAAGATATGTTTTTTTTTTCATTGGCGGCGCTAGTTGTGTGCTTCCTTCTGGGCCTTAAATCACGGTTTTACTCACTTGTATTTTGTCGGTAGCCTTTGAGTTTAATAGAAAAATGTGCAGTGCTCACGAAAGTTAAAGTTTGAAAATATAAATCGTGAAATTCAGAGATAATGGAAACACCAGCTTCACGCGAGTTCTTCGTTTACCTTACGGTCTTCTCTTTAGCAGCTTCTATTTAGCAACTTGGTATCTAAATCCTACGATAATAACACCCCATTTTAAACCTCTACGTGAGCGGAACCGCGTCCAACACAATGCTTGAATAAAAAGTTAATATCTTCATTTAAAATCTGAATCTCGAGCAAATTTGTAAGTTTTTCCCAGTTCCAGGAATGGTGCACTGTTTTCGGGGCAACACCGGACGTCGGTGACGTTGTCAAGTGTAATAACCACTGGAGTTATCCGGCGCAATGCCCCATAATTGCCCCAGCGCCTCGAGCACCATTTAGACGGGCCTAGTTTGCCTTCTTTGTCAAGTACTAGACCGGAAGCATTGGTAAACTAAGGCCTTTGCATCTACGTAATGAGATGATTTATACAGCGTCCAGTAGCACCTTCACTCACACTAGATGGATGAAGAGACCACTCGGCGCTGCAGTGCCTGTGATATTGTTTTAGATGGTAAATCAATTGTTAAATCAATTCACAATGGACAATATATCAAAATAATTTGAAGCTGAAATAAAAAAATCCGTTTCGAGGTTGAGCTTCAAGGAATAGGTACAAGAAAAATACTCTGAAGTTTTTTTACAGAGATATTTCAGAAAAAAATGGAAAATTCTAAATAAAAAAAGCTGACACCGCTGCTCTTCAGCGTGTACGCCTTTGGCCTCAGCCTTTGCCAGACAAAAAAAAAATGTAAAAAAAACACTTGTTAGTAAAGTTGGTATCACAGAATACTAGCAGGACAATAACATGATAAGTGTTTTTTTTTACAGGATAGGTGGCAACGGTTATGTTTTATTAAGCCCTAAAATGTAACGTCACTTCCGGTAAAAAAAAACTTAAAAATAACTAATATTTCCAAAGAAATTCAACAAAAGAAAAAAATAGTATCCCTTCATCTACTATTCCCTTCCTGAAAAACCAATAAAATCTCTAAAACATAAAATAATGATAATATTATCCAAGTGCATTCTCTCTATCTCTACATAGCATAAAAAGTCACTTTCCGCATCTCTCTGTCGGATGTGGACTTTTAATGAATAGCATAGCTCAGACATACTACAGGGCGCAATCGAATTGAACTTTAAGAAAGCTGTGATAAGGTCGAAAAAAATTGAGTAAAAAAAAAAGATGTTCCTTAAATAAGGTACACTTAGTACTGCAATACTTAGTAGCAATACCACTCGCTAACGGTGAAGGAAATTCCCTTCCTGAAAAACCAATAAAATCTCTAAAACATAAAATAATCATAATATTATCCAAGTGCATTCTCTTTATCTCTACATAGCATAAAAAGTCACTTTCCACATCTCTCTGTTGGATGTGGACTTTTAATGAATAGACTAGCTCAGACATACTACAGGGCGCAATCGAATTGAACTTTAAGAAGGCTGTGATAAGGTCGAAAAAATTGAGTAAAAAAAAGATGTTCCTTAAATAAGGTACACTTAGTACTGCAATACTTAGTAGCAATACCACTCGCTAACTGTGAAGGAAAACATCGTGAGGAAACCTGAGCGTATGAGGCATTATACCCTCAACGCAAAAATCGCCAATCCGCATTGAGCACGCGTGGTGATTAAGCTCTCTCTCTCTCTCTCTGAGAGAAGGCCTTTGCCCAGCTAGTGGGACATGTACAATTGTACAGGCACCAAATGTAATGCATCAAAAGTATGGAACAGCAGATATTTTTTTCGCTCCATTTTTACTGCCACCTTGTACCAGTTATTTGTAGTGATCAGTAGACAGCCTAGTAAAAGTTCCGCTATCGAATACGATTGCATCCTGTAGTACATCTGTCGTAGTCTAAACGCGGCCCAACGGCTGCATCTGCATACAAAGTGCGGGATCGCATGCATTGGTATGCAAAGGATCGCCTGCGCCGCCGGCTTCTCCAGGAGATGGGCTGAGAGCTAAGGCTTCATTAGCTAAGACAAGGCGTTTTAGAGAACAAATGAAAACTTGGATTCACGGGTTAGGTCAGGTTATCGTCACAAATGCACAATAGTATATTTCATTACAAGTGTGGAAAGGCTGTCATTGCAACGAGTTCCGACAAATGGCTACCCGAGCCGAGGCGCAGCCGAAGGCGAGGGTTGACAGTCGGAACAAGTTGCAATGACGGTTCCGCACGTGTACTGAACGACTATTTTTAATACAGTTGCGAAAAAATTAAGCAATTTAATAAAATAATAAAAACACAATAAACTCAACTAACCTAGCATTTTTGACTTTTCCGGTAAAATGTTCTCCGAAACATTTTGTGCAATTATACTGAGTTCCTGTCGCTGTTAATTAAAAAAAAACTAGGGTCGAAATTACTCATTTTGTGCAACAAACAACTAAAGCAAAGAAAATTTCTGAAAAATCAAAATGGCGCCAACCGTAGAATATAAGCAGAGTTTTTTTTTCTTCACCCATTCTGGTAGGCAAAGGCAACTAGGCATACAGCCAAGTCTTCAGTAGAAGTTTTTTATTGATATGAAATGAAAATGAAATTTAATGAAATGAAACCTAACCAAACTCATTCAATAAAATCATTAAATCTGATATTGAAACAAATTAGTAGCTTCTTTTTAGAAATATACGTATTTGCATGAATCATACTTTTTTAGTAAAAACTTCATGGTTGGTTTTTCTTTTTAATAGACATTATTTTGACAGTTGGGAAAGAAAACGCACGAGTGCGGGAAAGGTAAAAAAAAAGCACGAGTGTGTAATAGCCCACATCCCGAACGCTATACGTCCCTGCAATACGCCACTTTTTGAGCAACTGTATTAAAAAAATTTGAAAATATCTCAGCAACCCATCGACCGTCGATTTGGCTCATGTTCGAACTTAAAAAATATCTTTACCTCATTTATGCGCCTATCAAAATGACGATCCGACTCAATTTACTCAAGTTATCGTCGAACGAACATTCATACATACATACAAACATACAAACGCCGGACTGCTCCAGTAGACTCGGAGAACTTCTCTCGCTTCGATCGCTCGTTCAACAAAGTCATAGGTACAGGTACATGCCCGTGCCGGGAATCGAACCTAGGTCTCTCGCTTCCGAGTCCATAGTTTTACTAAAGGTTTTACCCACTAGGCCACCACCGCACCGACCTGGTCTTTCCTGTGGGCTAGACCGACTAAGCTGTCAGGATTGTATAGGTGCTAGACGATGCATAAATCATCTCATTGCGCAAAGGCCTCAGTAGTTTATCGTATGAGGTAGTGGCCACCCCTGGTGTCAGAGTTTTTAGGCCGCCCAACGATTGTTATTAATCAACAACAACCGGGACAAACGCTTTAACGTGTACGAAGTACGGAAGCGCTCAGATATTATTACCATTGGCGGTCACCCATCCATGGACTGACCGCGCCCGATGTTGCAATCGATTAAGAATGGCTAGTCCTATAGGCTGTGAGCGGATTTACGGGTACAGATGATGATGATGATGATACTGACCTGTTATGCCTTATCAGAGACCTACAGTGCTCGAAGAAGGCTCACAACACCATCTTAAAAAAAACAATCTAATACAGTTACTGTAAAGGTCTGTGCCCACTTGCCCAGCTAGTTGGACATTTACTAGGTACGTACCAAATTGATTTACTTTTTTTATTGCCAGTTACTTCATGGAGTTGGACTTGTAAATTTTCTTACGGATCTATTGATTACAAAATAATATACCTAGAATCCTTGTAACAATAGGACATCTGAGGGTTTATACCGATGAATAATGCAATAGATGCCTAATCAATATCAAACCACTCCGAAATAGATATAATATCAAATAACAACCAACTATGTATGTAAAATATATTATCAAATAACAACTCACTATGTATATAAAACTAGCTTTTGCTCGCGACTTCGTTCGCGCAGACTTATTTTTTTCTCGTTCGTTTTTCCGTTGTTTTAATGGTTATTCTGCTATTCGGGGCGAAGAGAAATCCAACAAATCAAAAATCATAAAAATCGGTCCTCTCGTTCCCGAGTTAAAAATTGAGTAATTAACACTACCTTGTTTTATACTCCGTGCAATTTTAGTGGTTTTAAAGCCGAAGGTATTTTGTTGCACTGGTGATTCTGAACCTAATTACAAAATATCATTCCAGAACGCGCGAAAAAAAAATTCACTTCTCCATACAAATGGTGTCGATTGGCGATAGCCGTTTGTATTGGGGAGTGTTTTTTTTTTTCGCTCGTATTGAAGTAAAATTTTGGAATTTGGCTCAGAATCACGAGTGCAACTAAATACCTTCGGCTTTAAAACCACTAAAATTCCACGGTGTATAATAAAACAAAACGAAACCACAGTAATAAAACGAAACCCCCAAACCATATTCAGAAAAGCACTTTTTCCCTTATCAGGATAATTTATGGCACGTGTGACAACTCTACAGTACGTTACTCATACTCATATCGCGAGTTTGACGTTACCTTGATAATACGATTTAACCAATTGGTATTACTTCGGCTCATAGACGCCCTGAGGGTACTGGACAATTTTTTACGCCAATCAAGCGGTTAATAAGTGGGCAAGAAAACATTACTGTTAATTGTACCTATCTGTACAAAATGCTAGTCTTTTAAGGCTTCATTCCGGTCCAAAAGGTCAACTTCCCAAAAGTACCACTTTCCAAAACGTCCACTTTTTAAAAACTCTAAGTCTCAAAACGTCCACTTCCCAAAAGGTCAACTTTTATTCCCAAAACGTCAACGTTTCTATTCCCATATCGTCAACTTTTCGATTCCCATAACGTCAACTTTTTGATTCCCATAACGTCAACTTTTTGATTCGCATAACGTCAAATACAACAAATAAAAAATCAGGTCTAAGTGATGTGATGAGACAAGTCCGTCAATCTACATATACAGCGTGACTCATTAGAACGGCTTTTGTTAATTTACAGGTTCCTGCAACTATTTTTACTTTAATTCACAGGTGGACATGATCGCATCATAAATCATTGCCCATAATCAACGTCGATACCATCGAAAGCTCTCTTCACCCAGAGTAGAAGGTCCCAGGCACTGCAGCACGGAGTGGTCTCTTCACCCATCTATGTGTGAGTGAAGATGCCACTGGACGCTGCATAAATCATCTCATTACGAAGATGCAAAGGCCTTAGTTTTTCTTTTTAGAGAAGATTTATCCCCTTGACTGGCAAGAGCGCCTTTTAGTGGTTGAAAAACGTCGTGGTCGTCGTTGTCGTTTTACCACCACAGGTTATGTACATAGAAATTTTCGTTTCGTTATCGAAACGTGAAGCTCGTGATAGTCCCACAGACCTTATCACTTTTGGATACCACCCCTAGCAGAGCCCCCGAAGGCGCTATTCGGTTCACTCACTCCCGCCACAGCCAGTCTGTGCTAGGGGTTCACTCACTCCAGTCAGTCTGCGATCGGACGCGCACGGTGCGGATGGGTCTCGACACTCTGTCTGTCAAATAAGTCTTTCACGGAACACGTTCCTGAGGATACAGTGCCATGTGACGGTGGAAACTTTGTTCAAAACCTTGATGTAGCGATGTGTATTTAAAAATAGACTGTAAAGTGTGGAAACAGAGGAGTTTCTCGTGTGTTTGTTATGTGAGCTGAGAGTAACGGAACGCGAGAAGATGTTACTTATTTTTCTATCTATCATTTTCATTGGTAAGTAATTTGAGGCGTTTACTTCGAACGTGTGATGTTTGTTTAGTGCTGCTGTTTATTTTCAGAATAGAAAAGTTATCCCACAGGAGCTCTTTTGAGCATTCCAGCCGTTGAGTCTGGGCTAGCTTTATGTAAGGTTTATATTGGTTTTAAAGTTGGTTGCATGAACGAACATTTCAAAAAAGAGCTCAAACTCATACTCAAACTTATTACAGGAATAATAATTAAATATAAGTTTTTTTTTTTGTAATTTATAACTATAACAGAACTGTATTCTATGACAGTCTTGGTTTTTACAATTTTGGAGCTTCTAATTTATTAAAAATCTGTATCTACACGTTTTCTTTGCACCACTGAATATTTTCTTAACTTTGTATTGATCAATTAAATAAGTACTTATCTTGATACTCCTCGTACTGCCGATTTCTGAATTGAGAAATTCGCTAAGCAATCAGGTCTCTGCAGATTTCTCACAAAAGCACATGACAGAACTATACTTAAGTATTTACTTAGTAAAATTCTCAATTTAGAAACCGGGCCGTAGAGAAGCACTGACTGGTGTCGTATAAAAGAAATACCTTCTTATTACGCTAGAGGCGCACCAGTATCAAAACTTGATCCTGTTCAAATACTTTAAAGCCGTCTGGTAACCAGAATAATAATCGAGCTATCGCCAAAAACAAGGTATTGTAATGCTGCAAATGACAGGATCAGACTTGATTAAGTATAATTGAATAGCCGAACTCCGGCATTCCGGGCACGTTTGCCAATAATTTTATTAGACCCACCTTGGCGGGGTCTTATTTCACTATTAGCTACCGTAGAAACAACTTTTGATAAATTTTGAAATGAATATGTAAATAACTCTTCAAATATGAAAGTCAAAAATGTACAAAAGAAACACCAATATCGATTTTTATTCTTCTATCGATTGAATTTTTATGCCTGAAAAATGTTTTACCGTTGCTAATTTGGCAGAAAAAAAGTAAAACGTTATGGTGGTCAATGTTACACTGAGATTGGGTTTATTTTGAGACCCACTTGTTTTGTTATGGAATTTGAAAGTAAACCCAATATAAAAATACAAAAAAAATATTCCCTTCATGCGTTTAGGATTTATCAAGGTTTATATGTTTTAGGGGTTAGTTTGATCGTAAAAAACAACGATATTTTTAGGATATAAATAAATAATCAACTTTAATAGGATCTTTCTGACTTTTGGCTTATTCATGTGTACGATGTGGTGTTTCAATAAATGATTATTCTATTCAATAACATCAACAGAACAATAATAAAATATAACCTTGGCTTACCACTTTATGGGGTGCCAATTGATCAGTGATCAAAGTAGGTAAACCCCAGGAATAAAAGTAACCCCATTCTACGGTATACATTTTCACGTCTTCGGCGACGTTGTCAGATTCGCGGAAAGTATAGGTACTTTAACATCCAAAAAAGCTATTCTTAGGTTTTTCCTGAAATTTTAAGAAGTGGTCTTAAAATTTCAGGAACAACCATCATAATTCTTCTTATCGCTTTACAAAGATAATTTCTGTACAAGTTTAAGTTAAAACTCGAGAATCGATGCGTGGGCTGAATGAATGTCTAATGGCTTGTAAGTTTGTAATAAATAGTTACATAATTATCCCTCCAACACTACTCAGATTTATTATAGTGGCTGCTTTGGTCATAAAAAGGGCACACTAAATCCAGAAAACGATACCGAGAGCTAGAACCTATGTGCGGTAGGTCTTGCCACCTCTGCTTGCGCTTCGGTACTCTGCGAGTGGCTCGTGGATGCCTCTACCACTCCACTACCTTCTTAATAAATAGGTACCGAGGTAAGGTCGAGGCCTTTATAGCGCAGACAGCAAGGGCTGCAATGATGACCAAGTTTGAAGGCCGAGAGCGTAGCTAAGTTAATCTCGAGGCCAGCAGCGCAGTTATTGCCGACCAAGGCTTGTATAGTGCTTTATTCAAACAATACTAGTAATTAAAAAAAAAACAGCTTAGTAAAACTCTGGGTTACTCCGTAGTAGCTCTTATTGCGCACTGTCCAAAGGACGTCAATCAACCCTAAAGTACCCTAAAGTGTTACTGACATATTTACCCAATTAATTCGATCAAAGAAAATAACCGCGACTTGAACCGATCAGAAAAAAATCCTATGATAAGCGCGATTCATTCAAAGTTACCGCTACATAGATAACGTAATATTATTTTATATTGATCCTGAAAGGGGTATTCGAAGGTGTTGGGGATAAGGCGACTTATTTGACACTCCTTAGGCTGCCTCGTGGTAGATAGGTATCAGTCCGATGGGGCCGTGGCACAGGGTGCAATATCAGCTGTATCGCCCAATTTAACTGCAGGGTCCATAGGGATGGGTCTTTTCGGACCCTCCAGTGGGTGAAAGGGGAAGGCTCACTAGCGGTAAAACGTGAACACGCGGAGCACACCAAACACGGTGGTCGACCGGCGCACACGCGGATAGGTATCGCGCACGTCTATTTTTATCTATGTTTTTTACATACTGTACAAATGAATACTGTTTTATTGCCGCGAACGAAAAATCGCTGAAGAAAAATAGCTCAGTTTAGCTACAAAATGTAAAAAACTGTGAAAATGTTGAATTTACCGCCACGTTGCTATCTTCCACCCTTAATATGGGACGCGATGGAACAGAAGGCCTTCGTCAAATGGGGTCCACGTGCTGCAATCCCTCTTGGGATATCCCCTACCTTTACCTACTGTAAGTCTAAAGATTACGTAATATATTGTATGTCACGGTGCCCATAATGCCCTCTTTCGTGGCATGTCATGTCTTGTATACCCTCTCTTCCTCGTAACAAACGAGAGTTTAACCCAAATCGTCTCTAAGGGCCAATTGTTTGCGGTGACATTTACCCCAGACAGGGAAAAATTACGAGGAAAAGATAACAATATCATGATAGAACGTTCGGAAAGAATGGAGATAAGTTTATTTATTATTGAACACAACATAGTGTAAATTGTTAACCTGTATTCGGAAGCCAACTAAGCCGCGGGTTTCCTCACGATGTTTTTCCTTTACCGTTAGTGAGTGGTATTACTACTAGAAATAAATGAGTGAAGGTGCCACTGGACGCTATATAGCGTCCAGTGGCACCTTCACTCATCTCATTACGTAGATGTAAAGGCCTTAGAGGCATTTTATTTACGAGTATGACAAGTCGTTTTGAAACGCTAACCCTGCCCTGGGTTTCTCGCCTCATCAATATTGACTGTTGAACCCTAAAACTAACACCATTTCCTCGGGCATCAAAAAGTCATTTTTTCCTGTAGCAAAAAGCAAACAAGGTACTGAACAAATGCAATAAGTTATAAGTTGAGTCTCCCGGGCCAAAAGTTGGGCCCGCGTGGCCCGGCCCCGTCGAGTGGCCAGTAATGGAGGAGTTACAGAAGGCCTTCTTCATCAGGTGCCATATTTGAACGAGCGAGCGAAGCGAGAGAAGTTCTCCAAGTCTACTTGAACAATCCGGCGTTTGTATATATGTATGTATGTATGTTTGTACTAGCTTTTGCCCGCGACTTCGTCCGCGCAGACTTAGTTTTTTACCCCTTATCACAATAAAACATAGCCTATAGCACTCAGCAATAACGTAGCTTCCCATTAGTGAAGGAATTTTTATAATCGGATGAGTTGTTTTGGAGATTACCCCCTACATACATACATACTTACAAACTTTGCCTCTTTATAATATTAGTGTTCATAGCTAGTGCCCACGACTTCATTCACGTGGCTAAAAGAAAAAGAATAAACGTGGTGATTTTGCAAATTGTACCTAGAATATTTTTTGCCACCTAGTAGGTATGATGTACTTAAAACACACCCCTGCACTATCAAAGCGTTGGCCCGAGATTTCGCTCCCGTGGACCTCGCGTTGTTTTCTGCTTCTTCCAAACTGAACAGAGCAAAGATGCAAATACCTTCTGTTATAGGCGTCTAACTTATTTAACGCGGGTTACCTACATTTCAAGAAACACTCAAAGTTTATCTTTTCTTTTTAGCCCTATCCTATTATTTTGAGTCCGCTAATCTGCTACTCCTTATTGCAAACTTTCAGTCTGGATTGTCTTTGTTCAGTTGGTCTCGCTCCAAGTCTTCGTGCCTTTGTGGCCTTTGTGGCCGTTGTGGACACTGCCTCTACCGATGTTAGAGAGCCCTAATGCGTAGTTTAATACCCAAGAACATCTCGTTTGCTTGCGCTGTTTGGTGAATGAATATTTATCAGCATTCGCTGCAGTACGTCACAGGTCTCAACATCTCTCTGGCGTTCTATAAAACTGTAAAAGATCTCCAACAGAGCTAGTTAGCGTCACCTACTCGTATTATAGGCACGAAGTTACTTAACAGAGAAAAACTTAAAGAAATTTTATTTAAAGTTTTTATTTTGCATCATACTAATTCAAATAGAACGATCATAATAATTGGGTTCTGACACCAGAAAATATGAGATAATATTAGGAGATACTTAAAAATATTATTTCTATCACATTGAATAGTGTTTTTTTCTATGAGCTGCTCTTCTGAAACACCCAACGCGTCTTCTTAGCATCTACGATACCATAGTCTGAAACAACTGTTTTGAATCGTCGGTGTTATTCTTCTTTCGTGTTGAAAGCGTCACACACACACGTCGCGCTGGGGTCGCCTCCAGGAAATCCGATAAGCTGCACTGTGGAGCATCAGGACAGGTTTGACGACGCAAAGTTGTCGGTATGGTTTAAGATTGGCACAAAACACTTCTTCTGGCTCAATTTCTCACATATCTTTCATGCGGGCAACACCACCACGCAGGCGGTTCAGGGATTTTCACATGCTCCAATCTTCTCATCAGTCTGAAGTCTGTGGAAAGCCTATCAGAGTTGTCAACAATGAATAGGCGACTATGATATTATGTAAAAGTGCACCTGTCCAGTGTCCAGTCTTAGGCACTTACTTAATGGAAATAAAGCGATCATGGTACTAATGTTACACCATCAATGGCTGATGTTATGTGCCTATGGTCGCTCGGGACTCTACAATGTTTTTCACACTTGCACAGTACGCACAGCTGATTTTTTTGGTCAGAACATCGCATCTTTATTTTTCTTCGAGGTCTGGTTCATCCCATTCTTCCCTGAATAACCAGCAATCAGCAATGCACTCAACGGACGTCCCATCTCGTCTGGCCAAAAGATCTCAGGATGCAACCGCAACTTTGTAAAGAGCTTTGATAAAACTGCTGGATGCAGAGTTTTTAAAGTAAGGATGTATTGGCTCTTTCAGATTGTAAGTAGCTATCACTGAACTTATGTTTTTTGCCTGTTTTGAGTAATTAAACTTGTAGATTTTTCCTTTATTGCTTTGTTGATATACCATTTTTGTGACAGTGACGGATGACAGCGATAATTAAAAACAACTTCTTCACTGTAGTTCATCGTTTGAGTTTTGCGGCACATTGCGGCCTGTTTGGTGCATTAAAATTCACCGTTGTTCTGTTTTCGATAGATTTACGAAAGTAAATAGCTCAACGCTACGTGATGACAGAGGGTCTTTGGTAAATGGTTTTGTCGTTCACTTTTATACAAATAGCCACTATATGATAATCTTTGTGTGTTTATTTTGCTCCTAAGCACCAAAGCGTGATAATATGTAGCCTATATGTTATTCTGATGTCTCAGCTATCTACATTCTAAATTTCATCCAAATCCGTCCAGCGGATCCAGCGTTATAAGGTAACAAACACACTCACTCACTCACTCACAAACTTTCGCATTTATAATATAAGTTATGATAATCTTTGTGTGTTTATTTTGCTCCTAAGCACCAAAGCGTGATAATATGTAGCCTATATGTTATTCTGATGTCTCAGCTATCTACATTCTAAATTTCATCCAAATCCGTCCAGCGGATCCAGCGTTATAAGGTAACAAACACACTCACTCACTCACTCACTCACTCACTCACTCACAAACTTTCGCATTTATAATATAAGTAGGAAGTAGGATAGGAAGTAGGATAGGATAGGATATATGTATGAATGTTCGTTCGACGATAACTTGAGTAAATGTAGTCGGATCATCATGAAATTTGGTAGGCGGGTAAATGAGGCAAAGAGAATTTCTAGGTTCTAGCCAAATCGGTCGAGGGGTTGCTGAGATATAGGGTCGCGAGTTCAAAGTTTGGTGCGAACCACTAGTCTACAGGGTGTATAGCCCCAAATGTATGGGAGCAGGTGATATTTTTGCGATCTTTCGCACTTGGTCCCATAGTAAAAGTCGTTTCTATTCACAGATTTATGAGTTAAACAACCCTTTTCAGTGTCAATGAAACTGAAACACCCTGTTTAGCCTAATAGGAATTAAAATGTGAGGTGGAACTAATAGGGATTCTGATATGACTGGTATGGATGGATAGGGATTTAAACTCTATGATGAACACTGAATGAGCTCCTGGATATTATAAATGAGTAGTGGACTGTATGTAAGTAATTAAATAATGTATTTAACCAAATAATCAAAATATAGCTGTCGACACGACAAGAGCAAAAAGGTGCAGTAAGAGTTGCGCTGGCTCCGATAGGTGGCGTGGCCGGCGCGACCGGTTTAGGTACCGCGGCGCCTGCGCCCGCGCTTTGCATCAGGTTTTGACGTAGGGCTCCAAGAAACACCAAGTTATCACTCTTTTCCCTGGTCACGAACATGAAAAAAATATATATTATTTTGCTCTTCCGGAAGATGGAAACCTGGCACGTGGATGACTGGGTCGGACACAAGATGCTTGTAAGACAGACAAAATGCGAATGACAAAGCAGCAGTCCGCTCCTCTGTACGTTGTTAGTAGTTGGTGAAGCGAGGCAACTTTGCATTATTTCGCAATGATAACGCTGGAGCTACAATATTGAGATTTATGTTCTTTGCTTTTGTAGAGACACAAATTGGCTCCACACTGTTGTTTGGTTATTATTCCAACATTAAATTGTTGTTTTACAATTTTCTGGTATTTAATAAAATGGCCCAAATTGTAAGCCCCAACTGACCAATACGGAAAATTTTCAACGCGCAAGGTCTTCCACAAGTAATTTTTTTTCGTTCGTCCGAAACATGAACGAATTACGTTGTGTTTAAAAAACCGGCCAAGTGCGAGTCGAACTCGCGCACGAACGGTTCCGTACAATTTTCTATAAAAACGGCAAAAAAATAATGTCTACTGTATGTATGGGAGCCCTCCTTAAACTTTTGTTGTATCGGAGCCCCTTTAAATATTTATTTTATTCTGTTTTTTAGTATCTGTAGTTATAGCGGCAACAGAAATACATCATCTGTGAAAATTTCAACTATCTAACTATCACGGTTCATGAGATTCAGCCTGGTTACTGACGCACCGACGGATAGACAGACAGATGGACAGGGGAGTCTTAGTAGGGTCCCGTTCACCCTTCGGGAACTGAACCCTAAAAAACAAATTAATATTGAGTGTGATAAATGAAACACCTCAAAAGCTGCATCGGAATGTATTACGTGAATGAAAAACACAACTTACAGTGATTTAACTTCAGCCAACAATAAGCCATTGAAATTCCAACCAAAGGCAACAATAAGGAACAGAATAAATTCACCACGCGAAGGTGGGGAAAACCCCTGTACGTATGTCATACAAAGGCCTGTAGGAGCTGGGCAATCACCGCCTTTATTCCCTTCGATACAGAGTTCAATTTATTAAATTTAGGCGGTGTTGTGTAACAAAAGAATTATTTTCCGTAGGGCTCTAATGCAGTACGCGTGTTCTTGGTGTAAAGGCGGATAGGGAATTGAAAATGGCGGAAAATACTCCTTTGGGATCGAGGACGGCTGTTGTTGTTTTTGTAGTGGTTTCTTTAGTCCATCAGCCTAGTGCCTAGCAGCGCCGAGTGCTCTCTTCACCCACGTGTGAGTGATGTACCACTAGATGCTTAAAAATCTTCCCATTACATAAGATGCAAAGGCCTTAATACATGTTTATTAGCAACAGCACACTTTCCGAGCCCGGGAGATGAAAAATATACTATGCAAATATCATTCGTCTGACTGACTATGAGTACCAAGTAAAAGTTCAAGGTTCCCAGACTGAAAATCTAATTTATTTAAAAGCGCGTTATGGCACAAAAGAATCAAGCTAAAAATATTAGAGGTAACCACAAGATAACGACATAAGTATGTGTTTAGTTACTTATCCACAGAGTTCCCAAGCTAGAGCGACCACTTGAAACAACAACAACAAGTACAGTCTCCTTCAACTTATCATACAAGGCAAGATACCAGTCAGAAGGAGACCTGATAGACCCAAGATAAATCATGGATGCAAAATCTGCGCAAATGATTCGGACCAAGCACCGGCTTATTAATTCGTTTGGCGGCTTCGAAGGACGAGATAGCCAAACTGATGGTCAACCTTCGATAGGAGACGGTACGCAAAGAAGAAGAAGAAAGAGTTCCCAAAGAGTTTGAGTCAAAGTGCCACTGGACGCGGTATAAATCCTCTCATTAACATCAAAGCAGACATGTGTCTTTTATTCGATGTGGTGCGCGGGCGCGTGGACTGCCCGGAGCTGTTGCGCAGCCTGGGAATCTGGGCACCGGGGCGCCGCACTCGCCACACCAAGGAACACCTTTTTAACGTCCCCTACCATGGAACCAACTATGGCCAGAATGCTGTACTAACACGGCTCCCTAATACTTATAACAAATTATTCAGCAGTATTGACGTATTCACAGAGTCTAAAACATCATTTAAAAACAAAATAACAGACATTATAATCAAGTAATACAGGCTTTCATCACCACACACTCACACACACACACACACACACACACACACACACACACACACACGCACACACACGCGCACACACATCCACTCACACACCACAAAAAACAAGAGGACCATCCATTAATTAACTTCTTATACAATTAAATAATTAAAATAATATTAAAATTAAAATCTACTAACGGATCTGTAACTCACTGTTACATCTCATCGTTAAATTATTATAACAAAATGATAAAATGTTTGTATAATTATGTATATCATAATTATCTTCAAGTTTTTGTCTAAAAAGTACTCAGAATTGATAAATGAAATGAATATAACCTATAATATAACCTATTAGAATTTAGTATTAGCAAAATTACTTTATAATAATAATTAGTGGTATTCTGTTATTGGCTTTAGTTTGTAAAATTAAGATCTATATTATTTACCTGTAAAAAAGCTGTTGATTACCCGAATAAACACATATAAATATACATATATACATGTAGAAACTTAGGTCAAAAATTTTTACATTAACGTCAGTACGTTAACACCAGTTGCTGAGTAAATAAGTAAAGACCTTTTTATTCTCACGCTACCTGTCACGATCCTGTGCCAGATGCTACGACTTCTTTTCTTCTTCACTTCTTTTTCCACTTATTCTTGGGCTATGTCATAAGGTCTGCCAAGTGCCAACTCATCTCTTGCCCTCTCGTGGTCGCCACTCCGCGATGAATCGACGACAAAATTAGTAAAAAAAAAAGGTAAGATATAGCCTTTTTTAATGGGTAATTAAAACTATAAATATGAAAAGGTAGAATTAGACATATAAATTACAAGTAAAAGACCTGCCCCAGGTCGCTGTCCCGCGGCAATGAGCCCAGAACGCTGGCGATGTTGCCTCTTTGGATGGCCAGGCTTATCCTCTGGCCGAGGTAGCCTGTACAGTACAATTATACATGTCCCACTAGCTGGGCAAAGGCCTTCTTTCAGAGAGAATTAGTACTGGAGGTTATTTAAAAAGTTGTGGTAACCTCAGAGGAAGGACCCTAAAAAGTAAGTAGCCTTATTACTTATTCTGAAACGCCTCGTATTTTGTTCTCCACGATGAAATTAAAATTGTAAAGAGGAGTGTTCCAAGAAGCGGCGCGGAAGTGTTTCTTGGAACCGGCTCAGTTTCGAGTGCTCTACGGATGCTTCAGTCAAGTGTTGTCTCTTTATTAGAATTTTAATCGATACGTGTTCCTATGCTAAAATTAGAATGCCTTACTAACTCTATTTATTTTTTCGGTGTTGTTTTGGTCAGTGACACCCGACTCAGGGACGATAGTTTAAACAAAAAATTAGTTGGTTTAAAAAAAAAAATTGATGGACAAATTAACTTGTTCAAGTTGTTCTACATATAATAACCGCGACGTGCGGACACCCCCGCCTTCTAAAAGCGCGCAAGCGATGTGGCGCCCGTGCGGTCGCCGGTCGTAAGCGTAGCTTAGTATAATTTTGCGTATTTTCACTGACATACTTTTATAACACAGAATTATTTAAATCTTCCAAAAATTATCCGAAACTATGGAAAGGTATCAAAAAAGGGATTTGCTACTCATCAGCGAGTAACGGAGCGATGATTTTATCCGAAACGCGCGGCTATTTTTGGATAAAAAATTTTCGGCACAAATAAGGAAATTAATTTTACCGCCATTTGACCCTTTGAAAAATGTGATTGACGCAATTCAGTGTAATGAAAGCATTTAAACTGGGTCGCTAAAGGCTCGAGTGTTCATCGCGTATTTTATACAACCTTAAAAGGTAGAATGGGGAGAACGGTTGTGAGTAATGATACGTCATGTGAAACGATTATGCGTGGGGAGGCGAACTTGTTTTGATTCACTTTGTGAGAGATTTTTTGGGTCTATTATTTTGGTGTCTACAAGGTGTTACAAAAGATCCTTACTCTTTTTACCGGGTAATAGCAACCGGTGATAGGGATCATAACCTATATTTTTTTTGCTCTATAACGTTCCGTTGATTTTTAAATTACTAAAATGTGATCGCTGTAACGGGAAAAAAGATTTTTTTTTAATATCGTTTGTCATTAACAATGTTTTAACACCTCAAACTCAACTCAACTCAACACATACAAACATATTTTTTAATTTGAGCTAGGTAATACCAAAAACAAAAAAGGTATCAAACATTTTCAATTTTTAGGTTATAAAATATATTTTTATTTATTTTTTACTTTTTTTCCCAGAATTCACATCCTGTTGACCACGTTACACCCTGTTAAAAGAGTTAGGATGTTTTGTAACACGTTGTTTACATTACCGGTGCGCAAACGCTTGGAGCGTACGAGTAGTTCAGTTTTGTACAGATTTATTGTATTCGAAACGGGTCGAATCGCGATTGGTTTTTAGGCAAATTAATTACCTTATTCCCGTCTACCCGCGACCACGGCAGCTGTAACGCGGCCGAAACGTCGGGATAAATAAGGTAATTAATTTGCCTAAAAACCAATCGCGATTCGACCCGTTTCGAATACAATAATGTTTAAATATCGCGAATCATTAAAAGTGAATATTGTACAGATTTGTTTTTGCCAGCGACTTCGTCCGATAGGTTGCAGCTCTACAGGGTGCACTCTAAGTCGATAGCGGAACTTTAAGTGGGCTATCTACTGATGAATACAAACAACATGTACTAGGTGGCAAAAAATTGGAGTGAAAAAAATATCAGCTGTTCCTTACAAAAGGTCGACTCAGTACTGCGCCAAATGTATGAAACAGCTGATATTTTTTTCACTCCATTTTTGTCGCCACCTAGTACAAGTTGTTTGTATTGATCAGTAGACAGCCTACTTAAAGTTCCGCTATCGACTTAGAGTGCACCCTGTAGTAATAATAAATTATTTCCCTCACAATCAAAGTTAGCCAGAGGAAAAGCTAGCAAACGATAAAAAAAATCTTGTACAAAGTTTGGTAGCCCGTTTTACACACGTAGGGGTGAAATAAAAAAATAAAAATGTATCGAATTGATTTTGCTGTAGATTATTATCACAATTTCGAATTTCGTAAATTCCCTTTTTAGTGGATATCTACTTTTCATAAAGAATATACCAGAAGAATATACTAAGAATATACCTGATAATTTAATGTCGCTAGAACCAGCGGTTTAAGCTGTGCGTGAGCAATTGTGCATTGATATCTCAATCAGTCAGTTGAATTTGAATTGTATACAGGGTGGATTTTTGAGACGGGGCAGTAAGGGCAGGTACCTTAACCGGTTACAGTTACAGGAAAACGTTCCTAGGAGACTTTCCATAACTTTAAGAGATATTATTACAATGAACAGCATTCACAAATTAAAAAATATATAATGTACGTTCAGCGAAAAAAAAAGCTAAAATACCATTTTTTTTTATGCCGATCGATTCTCTTATATGTAGGAATCAAAAGACTTCAAAGAGCCAACTGAGGTTTTAGTACTAGAAACGTCAGAAATAGCCAAAAACCTTCCACATTCATTTTCTAAGGATTTTTTTTATAATGTCATTCGATCCTATTTCGTGTAGGGATGTCAAAAGTCTGTAAGGAGCCAACTTGTCAGACGAAACAAAGAGGAGGTACTTTTCTGAAACCATTGATGTAGGTAAGCTTTATCTTTATAATTGTCTCCTTCTGCTTTATTATCTTACTCGGAGTTCGTTTTGTCACGAACTCAAAGTAGTTCAAACTCTAGTTGCAATGCCACTCAGCCACTAGCTTCAAGAACTAAGTTATAACTTAAATCAAAAATTTTAAGTACGCCCGACATTTTAAGTTTCAAATTAGCATATCTCATAAACGGCTGAACTTATTTTGATAAAACATATTTAAGAACACTCGCTAGAAAACCTGCTTTAAAATTTTAAAAACCGCCTCTAAATCTGTTCACCCGTTTAAGAGCTACGGTGCCAAAGACAGACAGACACACACACACACATAGCAGTTAAACTTATAACACCCCTCTTTTTGGGTCGGGGGTTAATAACAAGCGCGCTACCACTTCCATCCACTTCAAAACGCTTTCTAATCTTAGTGTGGCCTTAATAGTCGTCAGCTCAAGCTCGAGCACAAGTAGGTGATCTCAACAAAACAAAATCACCGAACAAAAGCTCGAGCTTGAGTAGCTGTAGACCTAGTTTGAACTTGACATTGACATTAGCCAAGGTCTCAAGTCGGTGATTTTGTTTTCTGAGTTCACCTACTTGAGCTGACGGCTATTAATAATATGCCACCCTTAGAAGCTGTATCGATCACCACGCTTCAGTTTAAAGGTCAATACCGGGTCAGTACTATTTCCACAACTTCGCAAAGCTATTGAAAACTTGATCTAATAAACCGACGGCGACAATATTTCAGAACAGTAGGCCAATCCGGCAACATTATTTCAAACTTTGTCCATTCGGCTGAAGTCGGAGTTCCAGTTGAAAATTGTATAACTTTGTCCCACTGCGCTTTGCCTAGTCCGCACTACGTAGTTGCATGTGAAAGAACCACGTAGACATAGCACAAAAGGCTATGGAGCGAGCCATGCTAGATTTCAGACTCGTGGATCTAGTACCGAATGTTGTCATCAGACGACGAACGAAGGTTGACGATGGTGATCTAGTCTCGGGTCTCAAGTGAAAATAGGCAGGACACCTGGCGAGGAGAGAAGATGGCCGGTGGACAAAGGCAGTGACAGAGTGGAGGCCGAGAACTGGACGGCGATCAGTGGGAAGACCAGCAGCCCGATGGTCGGAGGACATCGTCATTGCGGCGGAGGATCCATGGATGCGGATGGCGAGGGACCGTGAGAGGTGGCGCAAGGCGAAAAAGGCTTATACCCAACAGTGGGCAGAGGTGGGCTGATGATGGCTGAATAAGGCATTGGGTGTTAAAAATCAATAACTGCCATGAATTGCCATTGACCACCAAACTTACAAAGATATTAAAATTAAATGAAATTAGAAAATTCTTATCGACAAGTCCATCATTAGGTAAGTTGCCCAGTTGGTAACTAAGGCCTTTTTGCATCTACGTAATGAGATGATTTATACAGTGTCCAGTGGCACCTTCACGCACACTAAATGGGTGAAGAGACCACTCGGCGCTGCAGTGCCTGGGACATTGTTTTAGATGGAGACGCTAACTGTGAAGGAAAACATCGTGAGGAAACCGGCGGCTTAGTTGGCTCCACACGTATTGACTTGCCTTTCCTGTGGTGGTAAAAGTCACGGTTAGTAACACGGTGCGTGTTTATTTTAAGGCTTGAAGATAGCAGCGTAGAAATTCAAAATTTTCCCAGTTTTTTACATTTTGTAGCTAAACTGAGATATTTTTGTTCAGCGATTTTTCGTTCGCGGCAATAACATAGTATTCTTTTCATTATTGTAAACAACAGAACAACAATAATTCAGCCGATTATGTGTTCTGGTCTACGACAAGTTTTTTGGGCAGTGCCACGGCTTCGTAGACCAGAACACATAATCGGCTGAATTATTGTTGTGTACAATTATAAAAAGAATACTATGTTATTGCCGCGAACGAAAAATCGCTAAACAAAAATATCTCAATTTAGCTACAAAATGTAAAAAACTGGGAAAATTTTGAATTTCCCGCCACGTTGCTATCGTCCACCCTCTCTTTTAAACCCCCGTTAGAAGAGGGTGTTATAAGTTTGACCGCTATGTGTGTGTGGTGTGTCTGTCTGCCTGTCAGTGTGTAGGTATGTGGCACCGGGGTCAAATTAAGTACCTCCTCGTTTTTGAAGTTCGGTTAAGAAGGGCAGGCTGACAGTAGCTTAGGGTGGCATTAATAGTCGTCAACTCAAGATCGAGCTCAAGTAAGTGCTCTCGGAAAACAAAATTTGGTAATGTCAAGGCTTGGCTAATGTCAAACTTGAGTAGCTGTCAGCATATTAATAGATACTAGCTTGAGCTTGACATTGACATTAGTCAAAGTTATTTTGTTTTCTGAGTTTACCTACGAGCTTGAGACGACGACTATAAATGCCACCCTAAGTGTAGAAAAGGTCCCTAATTCAATTCAAAAGACGGCCGGAGTGAGCTGTCTGCACGTTCCTAGAAGTTTTAAATTCTAGAGTAGACTCTAGAGGAATTTAAAACTTCTCACTGGCTTCGGTAGCCTACGAGCCTTTGAGCTTATTAGGGCTCGCTTCTACTGGACATGACAAAAAGGTAAAGAACTTTCCACTTGTTTTAGCTTTCGGAGGCTTGTCCTTGCTTACGTTGCCCGTCTCTTAATATTCACTGCTCGTATTTTTACATACGAGTAATTAAGCGAACTTGAATTAAAATCATTGTGGATAGAAACTGTTACACGCACTGTGAGGAGGGTCTGTTTTAAAACGCGATATTTTTTTGTTAATTTCGATAGCCAATCATAACCATCAACAAAAAACTATTTATAAGAATAAGTAAAGTTAGCACAGGCCTATCGGAGCTGCAAACTTGGATATACGCTACTGGTAGTAGTCCTAACGACATATAAAAAATCAGAACTAGCCGTTGGTTTGCGATTTTAGCGTATTCTAGTGTTAAATATGACCGTCCTATGAGTAGTTTTGTCATCTTTTCATCTCGCTTGGTTGCACGATCCACTTTGGGTCGCTGATCCGTCGAGATGGTCGATAATGAATAAACACTTAATAATCCATAGCGGTGTGCAGATAAATCTGTACGTAGAATCATCATCAGCCCATCTCTACCCCCTGTTGGGTACTTATAGGCCTTTTTCCCCTCCCGCCACCTCTCACTTTTCCCCAAAGCTTATTATCAAGTACACACGACAGCACGTCAGAGAGTACTCTTTTGTTGTAAAGTCGCGCGTAACGTAACCAAGTAGAGTGCTAGCGTGTAAGCGTCGACGTGCTGTGTCGTGTGTACGTAGAATACTGAGCCTTTTTTTCTGTAACCGTCAAACAGCGCAAATTCGCAATAAGCATACGGAATGACAATAGCGACTATGAATCGTAACAACCGGGGTATCACCGCAACTTTTTTTCCATAAAGAAACGAAACAATAGAAAGCAAAACAAAGTATAATTTTATTCCCAACCGCAAGGCTGTATTGTGTTGCGGGAGGCTTTCGGCAAAAAACACGGCCGATACATCTCCCAGCCAGAGGCGCAACAAGTCAGACCGTTTTGTAGCTCTTACAGCCACTACAGCGCGGTTTAGCTTGGCAAACACCTAGGGCTTTTAGCGCGTAAGCCGGACCCAAAGCTGGAGGTTTTCGCAAATATGAGGGCGCTTTTAGTAGCATTTTCTTTTTAGTTACTTTCTGCGTTGGATTGTATAGATGCGACCTTTTGGAACTAAGACGCGCGCGGTAAGCAAACTTGTCAAAGTGAAATAAAGTATATTTTCGATTAATTTTGACAAGGTTCCATCCCATTCTCATCGCGCGCGGATTAGGTATACTTCGTGTCTGAAAAGCGGCAAAGGTTTGCCATATATGTTGGCCCATAACATTGCCCAATATTGTTTTTCGGTTTCCACTTAAGATTGCGATATTTAATTGGTAACAACGGTGGCTATATAGAGGACTTGATAATTATAAAAAACGGCGCTCGCTCGCGCCCGGCGCTCGCCCTGTAAAATGTAAGGACCTCTGCCGCGCGCCCTGTGAAATGTAAGAAGCTCGGCCGCGCGCCCGCCGCGTGCCCTGTAAAATGTATGGCGCTCGGCTGCGCGCCCTTTAAAATGTATGGCGCTCGGCCGCGCGCCCGGGGCCCAATTCGTATTCGGTAAGTTATTTAAGTTAACTGTCGGTGGTATTAAGATACAACAAAACAAAGTATATAAAACAAAATATCTCCACTACACTAGGTGAGGCCTTCTCTCAGAAAATAATGTACCTATGGATTCCTGGGACTCAGTAGCAAAAATTGTTGGCAACTAACCACTAATTAGAACTATGCTAAGTAGGTTCTAACCTTATCTAAGTAATCATCACATACTGTACCTTCCTACTGTAGGAACTGTAGCAGTTGTTAAAGTATAGAATTTACCTACTCAATTATTTACAAACTAGCTGTGCCCGCGACTTCGTATGCGTTTTTACACATGTGACATTTAATTTAAATTCGACTGTGGAGGAAAACCCAAAAGGAAGGTTTTTTTTAACCCCCGACCAACAAAGAGGGGTGTCATAAGTTTGATAGCTTTGTGTGTGTGTCTATTTATGTGTTTATGAGGGTGTGCCTGCCTGTGTGTCTGTCTGTGTGTGTGTGTGCCCTAATCTAAACAATAAATTTATGATAAAATATGTTTTGTTTAGATTAGGTATCGCCCGTGTAAGATACCAGGAAGCTTAGCATAAGAATTGCCTGGGAAGTATGGGGGTTTATTATGTATCTCCCTCGACGTAGAGTGGGATAGATAAAGTTATAAGCCCATAGATAAGGTCTTACCCATTCTCATGCTAAGCCAGCAAGCAAAGTATAAGGTTGGGTTAGAGCGTATCTACCGCAAATAACTCTGTCTATCCCGCTCTACGGCAAACAAAATATATTTTTTTAATATCAAGTTGGGCTCAGTAGAGTAAATATTTAAAAAAAGGCACAAAAAAAATTTCATCCTCGCGTGGGTTCAAATCCAGAACATTTCGACCGCGACGCAACAGTACTACATTTCTAACATCGATAAACTTTGTCCGACCTCCACCGAAAACCACTCACAATTCCCTCCAGCAAGCATCATAAGGCTGGGTTAGAGCGTATCTATGGCTCTGTCCATCCCGCTCTACGTCAAACAAAAGAGAGAGATACCTATTATTTTAAACCCATAGATACACTCTAACCCGGCCTTATGCTACGCTTGTAGAACTAACATTTTCCGCCAAAATAAAATAAAAATAAATGCCGATTTTTCATTTACAATATGCGCCCCAAATGCCAAAAGTCGTAGCGTGCTATTATACAGAGTGTTAAAATAAATAAATAAAAGACCGCCAACAAAGCGGGAGACCACGTATACGTACGTATACGTATAGTCCTCATCATAACGAACATTTTTGCCCAAGGAACTATGCCTGGGAAATCAACGGTTTCCGAGATAATAAAGTCGGACTTAATTTTTTTTTTTTCAGAAATATGTTCAGTATCACGTTCTTAACATATCTTCTCAAGAAGCCATATCAAAATTATGGATATTTCTTACAAAAAATCAAGTTAAAATTGCAACCCGCAATGTAGGTTTTCGAGAGAATGTGGTTCAAAGTCGGACTTTTAATTTTTTTTTTGCAGAAATATGTTCAGTATCACGTTCTTAACATACCTTCTCAAGAAGCCATATCCAAATTATGAATATTTCTTATAAAAAACGAAGTTAAAATTGCAACCCGCAATGTATTCTAAACATCGGATAGCCTAAGTTACTCCCAGAAACGTGAGTTACGACCATGTTAAGTTTGGTTGAAAACTATTCAGCGGTGTTCGCGTTTATCGTGTTCATACAGACAGACAGACAGACAGACAGACAGACAGACAGACAGACAGACAGACAGACATAAACCGTTTTTTTTGCATTTTTGGATTCAGTATAGTTTACTTAGTAACCCCTGCTAGTTTTTTTCTAAAAATATTCAATGTACAGAATTGACTTCGCTAGAGTTTTATTATAAGTATAGATATAGATTGAGACCTAATAATTTCTTTGCCATTATTCTGTCACGATAATGACACCGTTTACCGTTCGACTTTAAAAAATTAAGTCAATTGGCCTTACAAAAAAAGATGACCTTTTCAGCTTTTGATCAACATGAAATTGATAACGTCTAAGTTGTAACTAGAGAATTTATCAACTGAAGTCCCGTCTAATGACCCAATTTACAGTCTTTTGTTTCTTTTTTCCCCTCGTACTTTTGTGTATTAATTACGTAATTTTTACAGCTTACTTTGTTCTGACCCCTAGCCCGCTTATCTACCCCTCCAAAGTAGATTTGTAGATAATTCCAAGATTTATACAATTTCATATTTTTTTACTGACATCAAAAAACGGAGACGGAGGACCTACTCAATTGGACCCGTATTTTATTTTTATATTTGTTACACCTCATTTTTTTTTTCTACGTGAATCGATTTTGATAATTTTTTTTTGTTGGAAAGAATTTACTTCCTATGTAATCTCATTAAAAAATGGTGAAGATCTGATGAAGAACTTCGGAGAAGGAGAACGGAACTCCTCAACGGACAGCAGAACATCACTCAGATTCAATGCACCTTTTCACCAGTGAAGTCGGTTTTTTTTTGTTAGTTTTGTTTTATACACTGAAACGTGGCCGGAATGTCTGGTGCGTGCCACACGATAATGGTATTATTTCATAACTATGAAGCGAACGTGAAACTTTTTAATTTACGCATTGGCCCACAGGTACTAACGAAAATAACAGAGGGCATTTCCAGGGGGTCTACCGGCTAAGACGAAGCCGATTACCATTGGTGAAAATCGAAGTTCGATTTATGAAAAATGAACAGGGGTGGCAGTAAAAAAAAACTGGGTGACAGTAAATTTTTCAAAAATCGAACTTCGATTTTTGCCAATGGTATAATCGGCTTGGTCTTAGCCGGTAGACCCCCAGAATAGAATATAAAATATGTATTCATCATCCAAAATACACAATTAGAGTAAGTTAACTTAAACATAAAACATATATTTTTTGTAATTGAACGAGCGAGCGAAGTGAGAGAATTTTCCGAGTCTACTTGAACAATCCGGCGTTTGTATGTTTGTATGTATGTATGAACGTTTGTTAATAACTTGAGTAAATTTAGTCAGATCGTCTTGAAATAAATCAAATTGAGGGTAAATGAGGCAAAGTAAATTTTAAGTTCAAACATGAGCCAAAACTAAGGCCTTTGCATCTACGCAGTGATATGATTTATTATACAGCGTCCATTGCACCTTCCTTCACTGACACTAAATGGGTGAAGAGACCACTCGGCGTTGCAGTGCACTCGGCCCTCCTACAGAAGAGGGGACTTGGTGGTATTACAGAACGCTCCTAGATAACAGTTTAAACTCTTCCCGCCCAGTCGGAGTTTAAACATCGTTTAGTAGTGTCGATGATAAAACAGTACATGTTTTGATTTGAATGTCCCTACCCTGTCGCCAACTAGGCATCTGGCAACTAACCCACCAGGTGCCTAATTGACTTGGCCGCTAGTATGGACATTCAAATCAAAACATGCACTGTTTTATCGACAGTGCTACTAAAACATGATTAACTCTAAGGAGCGTTCTGTAATACCACCCTTAGTATGTTTACACCCTAAGCACCTTATAACACGTTTCTGAAGAAATCGCTTAGGTCCTCGCACGCGCACTCTACAACCCCTTTATTGACTGAACTAGAGATAGCCAAATTGATAGGCTAATTTGAAGCTAAAATGTCGGGGTATTTTTTTTTATTTAGTAATAATTTTGTGGTATTATTCTGTCTATCTCGTACGCCCGTATGCCCTCTTTCCCCTGTAGTTTGTTTGCGTGTGTTAAGCTTCGGCCTACATAAGTGATTATGTTTTCGTTCCACCATGTTAGTGTTTGCATTTAATTCCGTCCGCTATCACAGCGCAGCTGGCTCCCAACCCCTGTTTACACAAAAAATAGCGAAATTTCCGCCCAGTCTACTTCAATTTACCTTAAAAATAACAAAGTTTTTTCGCTCGCCCGCCGCCGGTGCTGTCGCAAATACAATTTTCCTACACAACGTGAAACATGTCCCAGTTTATCACTGTTTATCAAGCTGAATCTAGACTGGGACCCTACTCTGTGACTTTGAGTTCAGTTTGGTGTAAAGGCTACCGTACACGGTGAGGAAGTATTTCCAGTCAGGCCGATGTGATTGCCCCGGAGTCTGTACCCGGACTGGCCGAGGGTTTTCGCGAGGCAAACGCTCGTCTGGCATTACCAGGCCTCGCGTCTGCCTCGTGACAGTACGTCTGTTTACGTTAGACGAACGTCTGTCTGCCTCGCGAGGCAGCTCGCCTAGTCAGTACTCAGCTATTGAATTATGCAAGTACGGTCGGCCACAGTCACAGATACCCCATGGCAGCTCTTACCGCGCGCGGCATTAGTACATTACTGCCGCGATCTGTAATGAGTGCGTTTCTGGCGCGCTTTTGATGGCCGACAGAGCGCAGCGTAGCGCAGCTCAAGGCCCTCACAGTGCGGTCAGCATTGCAGCCCTTGATGGACAAGCTGAAATGAAGGCCGAGGCCGAAGGTCGAGGCCTTTATAGCGCGGCCAGCAAGGGCTGCAATGATGACCAAACTTGAGGGCCGAGAGCGTAGCTAAGCTAAGCTCGAGGCAATCATAGCGTGGCCAGAAGCGCACTCATTGCAGACCAAGGCTTGTATAGTGCTTTACTCAAACAATGCGAGTAATTAAAATATTAATTAACATAGTAATTTAATTAGCTCACCATTTGTCGTAGATTAAGTACTTTTTGTCGATTTTCCATTCCGCAAACTTTTTGTTGGTAAGCTTGCTTGTATTTTTCTTTTGACTTCGGTGGCAATAAATTTCCAATTACTAATTTCGCTTGATTTTGAATGTCCGGCGGTGTTAAACACATTAAATCGGAGGATTCGTCGCTTTGAGAGTTCACTTTTTCAACAAAAACACAGAAAAAAATCACTTCGAACAACGCGCGAAAAGTCGAAAACAATATGGCCGCGCTTTTTTTTTCTGTGCAATGTGTCGACTGCCAGTACCCATACAGCCTAATTCTAAATAAATACTTTTTGCACCTGATGTTTGAGTTCTATTTATGAAACAAAACTCGACATTAATGTTTTTCTGGCCGCAAAACACAAGACATTAATGAAATTCCATACAACTTTTCTGGCGCCTAATCCAAGTAGCCCGCAAGTCCGACTTTGCTCAAAGAAGGTTGTCGAATTAATGTCCACATTACGAGCTTTTTTGAGTAAAATATTTTATTTTATTTGTTAAGGAAAACAAACAGCAGTACAAAGTAGTAAATCTAAAGCTTAAATACATAAGTTGTGTTAATTAATTGGGCGCCAATCGAACAAAAAGGGGTATCCTAGCGTGTGGCCGACTGTACTTACGTTGGGCTTGAGTCCGTAGCATCCATACACGGTGCGGATTTACGTCAGGTCAAGCAAATCTCCTCATGTATGATAAAATGTATTTAGCATTTGAAAGATGTATCTTAGATTCAGATCGCATTTTTACACGAGCTGCCAAGCAATAGTAATAATTGATAGTAACACTCATTTGGGCGTTTTGACCCATTTGTCAGAATGAAAATTGTATGATATTTTTCTCAATCTCTCATTTATTTTTCTCTATTTTCTCAATTGACCCCTGGCCCACGTTTCATATAACTGATTTCATATAATTCGATGTATATTGCGTAGTCGATTTGACATGAGGTTACAAAAAGGTTGGTTTACAAACCGACCTATCAATGAACATCGAATTGTCATAATAAAATATTTATGTCAGTTATATGAAACGCGGGCGGGTCAATGTAGCATGCCGGACGACTCCTCGCGATCGATCCCTCTCGGTTACTTCAGCGCGCAGTGTCCATCCACCCATCCATCTATTCGTGGACAACGGTCCTTTAGGCTGTTATCAAGGAAGGCTGTATCTTCCTTGATAACAGCCTAAAGGACCGTTGTCCTCGAGTAGACCCCCCGATCCACATTTAGAAACTTGCGTCAGAGCAGAACTTTCTCGTGTGAGCGCGTAGTTCGTGTTTATCGCGCCCTGTGCGAGATATGCTTTACACAAAACAGCTTTTAGCTCGACATCCGTGCGCGAGTGTCGTTTAATAACAGATATCAAACAAAATGGGGGTGATGTTGTTAAATTACAATCATTTTGAGCCAAGTTTGTAATCTGATTTGTAATGGCTATGAAATAGGGCCAACGCGTTATGAGCCCGATGGTCGGACGACATTTTCACAGCGGCGGAGGGTCCATGGATGCGGATGGCTAGGGACCATGAGGTGGGTTAGTGCTTTATAAAATACAAAGAGTGAGAACTATAAAAGTTGAGTATTTTTTTAAATCTTGAATCAGAAAAACTTAACATTTTGTGTTGTTTTATTTACTTACAAGTTTCATACGGCGGGTACAGAGTTTGTTGAGCTTAGTGTAACGAGCAACAATGTTTCGTGGTAACAAGGTAAAGTTTTACGTAAAATGCCAACTTCGCCCTATGAAGACTAACGATAGCGTGTAGGCGGAAGGGGGCGATCGTTTTATAAATAACATCGAGATTGTTTACGAAGACATAAAAAATCATGAAATTTGCATAAAAATTCATCAGGATTTACTCCCAAAACAATATCCACCTTTTCGCGCTAAATTCACCCCTTTGACCCAAATAATAAACAGAATTTTTGGATGGAGATGGAGCTCATTGGACCGGGTTCTTTTACAAAGTAAATGACCAGAGAAAGTTCTCCCTAAATCACATGGTATCACAGAGTATTTTCCATACTGGAGAAGCTGATTAACCCATATGCCCGGAACTTTTTAGATCTCCGATTTTAATAATTTTTAGATATGGTAGTTATTAATGACCACTTATATCAGGTAAAGTGTCAGTTTTCAGTTTTCAGACCCGCAAGTGTGTTTTTTTCAGTGGGTCGTTAACGACCCCGTGGGCAAATACCATGACTAATATTTTTGTATGGATTTTTTATCAAGTCTTCTCTCGCGCTTACTTTACTTGAGATTCTCAACTTTCTCAAGTTTTTCTATCATGGGAACATTCAGGGCATGGATATTTAGTAATCAACCTTGCAGTTGGGTTATATCTGATGGTAATTCTGGTGGAAAGGGTGGAAATGATGTCCACAGAATGAACCGACAAGCTACAGCTTAGCAGGTAGTTTTTCGTTATGAAAATGACGACAAGCTTGCAAGTGATACAACAGACCTAAAGTCAAAGCTCAGTACCTTCAAGCTCGGTTAGCCTATATTGCCGCTCTCAACCACTCTTCGCCTTGCAGTTTTATAAAGCTTGATGACGCAATGTCGTATTCGGATCTCAATCAATGACTTCGATATTGCTTCGTCTTCAAGGCCTTGCCAAAGTAATATAATTATAAAACCTCAATCATATCCTGAGTACTGATTCCAGGATGCTGATCCTAGGCTGCTAAAAAAGTGAGTCTTACTCAAAGAGTGAGTCTTTATTTCAGAGAACTAGAACTTCCCTTTTTGGCTCGTCGAAGCCTATTTGATGGTCTTTTTGGCACGTGGCGATGGAAGCTGGAGTGGGGTCATCATCAGTCAGCACTTGCAGTCTGGTTTTCATCTTGTAGATGAGAAAATACCAGCTCAGCTGGAGTAATAACTGATACCTTTTCAGTCTGTAGACATCGAAATCGCCCTTTTCAACACTATCACTATAAGATATAAAACACCACTGAAAGATTGATTGCTACAAATATTCATGCCCTAAACGTTCCCATGATAGAAAATCTTGAGAAAGTTGAGAATCTCAAGTATAATAAGCGCGAGAAAAGACTTTATAAAAAATCCATACAAATATATTAGTCCTGGTGTTTGCCCACGGGGTCGTTAACGACCCAACAAAATATACGTATCAATTTCAACAACTAAATCTATATTGATTATAAAAACTATTATCAGTTGATATAGAGGAATTATTCAGTTACATAAATCCGCCAACAAAACAACCAAATTTTTAAGAGTACTTTATTATTTTCAGAACTTTTTTCTTCGTAAACAAGTTAAAAAAAAAGTGAAGATGTGATGAAGAACTTTGGAGATGGAGAACTAAACTCCTCAACGGACAGCATTAAATGGGGGCGCCCCATCCCCCCCCCTAAAAAACAAAAAATTTACTTCTGCTTACACAGAGTTATAAGGTTACCAGAGGCCAGCTCCCCCCCTAATATTTATTGATACTCGTTATTGAGTTATTGATACTCGTAGTTTCATTCAAACGCTGTTATGCAATAAAAATATTAGGAGCGCCATCTCTTAGCATTCGAGCGAAGCTCGGGCCCAGGTACTATAAATTGAATGGCATAAACATATTTTTTCTAAAATAATTATCCAGGGAGGAAACTGGTCCCCCTTTTTGTATGGAGCAGCGGCTACCCGCGTTTCCTCTTAAGGTAGCACACCACATTAACTGTGTTTTATCTTGTGAATAAATATCTTACTTACTTACTTACTTAACTAAACTCACACATTATAAACTGTAGGCAGGTATGTAACTACGTAAACAAACGGTAAAAAAAGATTGAAATGTCAGCTACCTATCACTCAAAGCAAAGGTATCCAGTGATGGTGTTATCTAAGCACTCAATCAAATTCACCAACCATCACACGCAGACACAACTAGGATTCCATAGCCAAGCCGAGCTCAATCCATCAGGCCGTAGTTTACTTTGTATCTATAGGGGTTCGTAAAATGTATCTTTGAAACTGTTGACTCGCTCGATTTTGCGCACTGATATTATGTCAACACATACAATACAATGCATTTTGTATTTCTATGTGAGCTCACCTTAACTACCGTGTATCTAAATTTATCTCGCTCACGTGGCTCACTAGCTCAATCAATCGAATCAATTAATTTTTAATTGTTAAATTATTTATTTGTACCTACACAAGACAGCACGTCGAAACTTTACGGTTACGTTACGGGCGAATTAACAGCAAAAGTGTACGCTCTGACGTGCTGTCGGGTGTACTTCTAGACCCACATAGTACAGTCGCCAGTAGCGGTTTATTTCACGTAAAATGTTACCGGCTGCCCTTTGAACTTTACGGCGGGTTAGGAATTGCAAGAATTAGGTGTGTATATTTATAACATCAAAAGGGCAGCCGGTAACCTTTTAGGCGAATTAAACCGCTACGGGAGACTGTACTTACACTCATAATTATCTACTAACGATTACCGATGGAAGATAGAAGAAATAAATAGTTTTGGAGGTTGGAGGTCCTTGGTAGAACTTGAGCGACCCAAAAACTGTGACATTAGGGGTGGCTCTTCTTCTTCTTCGGGTGCCTCTCCGACTCAGCGAAGGTTGGCGGTCAGCTCCGCTTATCTCTCTTTGTTTCTCGCGAGGCGAAATAGTTGGGCAGCACTCATGATCCCAGTCCACTCCCGTAGATTTATTAGCCAGGATTTTCTCCTTCGGCCGACGCGTCTCTATATCTCCTACCCAAAGGAATTCTAATCTAATAGCTAGCGAGCACTGTTGAGGCTAGATATTATGGTGTATCGTGGTAGTTCGTTGGCGCTTGCTAAAGGTTATTTAGATCTATCGTTCACTCAAAACCCGACATGGGTAGTTTACTGTAGGGTTCAATCAAAGTCAGCGTAATGAATACTCGGGTTCTCTACACAATAGTGCTTTCTATTGATAACAATTTGATGCGTATCTTGTGCGTAGCAACCGCTGACAGCGGGACTATTATCTAAGCTCTCAATGAGCCGTTTTCACGGCTGTCAAATTTCGCTTTTTCTGAAGATATTATTAATATGTGTAAGCGAAATTTGACAGCCACAAATCGGTTCTCGTATGGCCAAGCCTATGAACGCCATCTACCAATGGTTTTGAATTCAGCTTTTAAGTTTCAGTTGAAAACGGGCCATTATTGAATGAGTTTCAATGCCCGATCCAAAAATAGAAGTAAAAAATGCAGAGCTCAAGAGTTTCAAGTTACGTTTTTTTATCTTCGCGTATGTTGATTTGAATACCTACTATTTCTATTGCTTTTGTCTCGTCATGCGTCAGTCACTCATTCACTCGGGCCACTGACAGAATACCAGCGTCACGGGCTGACAAACTGTCACCCGTTGCCACATGCTGACTCGTGACCCTTTTAGATGCTAGGTACACCCTAATCTACTGTTTTGTGTTAATTGTCTAATATATTTCTAAGTTATTGTGTAGGTACCTGTCTCAATAATTGTATTTATGTGTGTGTTGTGGTGTTTAAATAAATTATTATTATATTAAAAAAACTCGCGGTTTTTTTTTTCTGCAATAAATAAAATATATACAACACGCCGCCGGCCGTTGTGTTAGTGCTACTTGATCAGCGTGCGAAATGCCTAAATTCTAAACTACAGGCTATCCAGACAAGTACAGTCGTCAATCTTAGGCCCCGATCCACCTGCTATTGGGGTGTATAAATCTTAGGCCCCGATCCACCTGCTCTTTGGGTGTATAAAAAAGTAATAGCGCTACAAATTGATGGACGCGTCGAGCCGAGATTTACGATAAGACCCGAGTGTCCCGCGGTGGGACTATCTAAGCTTAGGGGGACTACTGGGGTTATGTGGTCCACCTGTACCGATTATCACTGATAGTGGAGGCTTTGAACGTGTTATCCTCTTGTAAGCGGTCTCAGATTTTATGCTATAGGTTGAGTTGTCAACTAAACGTCTGTCTGCGATATGTTACTCTCAAGCCGAAAATCCACCCCGAACTTTTCACGCCAACAACCCCTTCAGTCTAATGCCAATCTCTTACATTGTCCTCCCGCTGTTTTGACAATGTCATCGACCCATCGAGCTTTCAGTCTACCCACCGACCGTCGACCGATTCTAGGTCACCATTCTGTGATTGCCCTAGTCCACCGTTCGTCCTCCCGCCTAGACAGATGCCCTGCCCATCCCCATTCAGAGTTTTTAGCCAGCCCAAAAAATCCACTCAGAGTTTTTAGCCAGCCCAATAAATCCACTCAGAGTTTTTAGCCAGCCCCTCTGATATGGCACATAACAACAGAGTGTAGAGGCCCGTAGTCTATTTACAGCTCATATGGCTGTGTGCACGAGCTTTAATTAAGTAAATTGCCTCAAAGAATATTAGCTGCCGAGATAAATGGCGACTAAGACGCCGTAAGGAAGTGATTTCGACCGTAATTACTTTGTGCACTCATGCGGGGCGAAGTGAGTGGGCAATGAATGTCATTCTTTCACAATAAGGAAAATGCCACATGTCACTATGTTACGATTAATTATTGGAGGCAAGTATGGGGCAAGTACTTTCTGTGGTGCTGGGAGCGGCCTTGACGTGTGAATACAAAACGGAACATACTTTTTTTTTTAAGATAATAAAAAGATAAATAAAAGATATCGTATAGCGTAAGCGTAGAGCGCTGATGAAAAATACATTAACCTTTAACTACCGACGGTTTTTTTGTAAAAACAAAATGTGATCATTAAGAAAATTTAAAAGTATGAATATAAAAGAGGTTGCCAGTGTCATAATAGGGGGTACAACAGCTTTTTCTCTGTGAAAATTACTGTCAGCGCAGCTAAAATTAAAAACTAAGTACCTACTTAAACAATTTAAGTAAATATTGACTATTGATACCCGATGTCAGCGGATTTTATCGAGTAGAAGTAGACAGAAACTAATTTAATTATACTTATGTGGGCGACAAACGATATTAAAAGAAATATTATGTTAGAAACAATATCTAAAGAAACATTTATAATAAGTTGAAAATATTCACTCGGGACAGGACTTGAACCCGCAACCTCACGGGTTAGTGCTTTAGAAAAAACAAAAAAATATCTAATTAATTTAGTACTTTCCTAGAAAAGCCGCTATGTTTAACCCACATGTGAGCGTGGCAGCTCTAGGCATTACAAAGTTAGATAATTATGGAATAGTTTATTTACATACCAGACCCTTTTGAATGTGAATCCCAAGTTATCAGACATCTCGTATTTTTATTTTGTAGTTTCTAAAGAAAAACCCGAACATTATCAAGTTTTTTTTAATACAAGGTATTACAAAAGTACCTCACTCTTTTTACAGGGTAATAGCACCCGGTGATAGGGATCACAACCAAAATATTTTTTTTGCTCTATGACGTTCCGTTAATTTTTAAATTAATAAAATGTGAACGATGTGGCGGGAGAAAAGTATTTTTTTAATATTGTTTTCATCAACTTTCACAATTTTTTAACAACTCAAAGCTATGTAAATGCACCTACACGCACAAACATAATTTAAATTTGAGCTAATAACAAAAACAAAAAAGTTATGAATTTTTTTCAATTTCGAGGTTTTTATAACCTTATAAAGTTTTTTTTAACTTTTTTTTACAGATTTGACATCCTGTTGACCAGTAGGTTACACCCTGTAAAAAGAGTTAGGTATTTTTGTAACACCTTGTATAAGGTTAAACAGTAAGGGTAAAACTAGATAGCGCCCCATCGTCCGTAAGACTAGTAATAATTATTATTATTGGGGTTGGGACAGCATCGACAGTTACTTGACTCTGTTGAGTCTCTACCAATTGATAGAGCGCCTGCACGGTATGCAAGAGGTTGCGGGTTCAAGTCCTGTCCCGATTAATACTCCGAACTGTATCTGAAACCTTCGTGCATCCACATCTATTTCTGACTCCACTAACATCCGGTACGCGTAGCATAAATAAACTATTATTAATTTTAAACTATCACTGAAACTCACAAGCTCTATTTTGTGAATTAAATCCTTTGTGGTTTCCACCTAAATAAATTGTGTTTTTGCCAAAAAAAAAAATTTTTATCATAAGCTTTAGAGCTATTAGGTATGTACTGCTAAATAAAGTATAATTAAAAATCCAACAATGTTTTTAACAAAATCCAGGCGAATTGCTGAATAGTAAGCCTAAAAGCCTTTTATTTCCATTTACATATTTTTTAAGCCTTAAGTTCCGATAAACCCAGCGCGTTTGTTTTTTTTTCAATAAAATTTCACAACGATGATCTCGAAAACGGGAAAAATATAGGAAACTTTTTTTCTTAGTCTGCGTTGACGAAGTCGCGGCCTTACCTATACAAATTGGCTAATACTAAAGATGACAGGAGTCGAACTTTTTTGTTGTATCGTTTCGTAGCGTTTTCGAAAAAAAAACGTAGGACCAAATGTATGGGATTTGAAACGACCTAAGTCGATCTAACTCAAGCTACGAATAACTACAAAATTATAATAATTTAATACCCCCGACAATTTAGCTTCAAATTAGCATATCTCATAAACAGCTGAATGGATTCTGATAAAACAATACCAGAACACTCGGCTAGAAAACCTGCTTTCAAATAAAAAACAAACCGCGTGCCACATACAGACACACCAACAGACACACCCCCATAGCGGTCAAACTTATAACACCCATCTTTTTGGGTCGGGGGTTAAAAATAAAAGATCGAAAGACAAAATGTATGGGGTTTGGAACGAACAACGAAAAAACTGCTGTATGAAATCAACATCGTGAGTGATAGAAATCAATGAAGAATTCTGCTCTCCACCACCTTCAAGTGTTGGTCACGATCTTCAGCATTGATGGAACGACTAGGGTATGGTAACTCGAGATTGCACCAAGTAATGTTACCACTGTTAAAAACTGCAATCAATACTTACCTGGCGCAGGTTAACCAGAGAATAAATTGAATCTTGCCGCAATTAAGTGCAGTTTGAGGTCTCGAGGTTACCGGCAGTTAGGCGAAGTCTCACTAGAGTTAGTAATTAGCTACAGTTTATGAACTTTCATCCAACCTATTAGAATTTTTACTTGAGAGCACACTTAGTTGAGAATATAATTAATAGTGGAATGAATCCAATATTATGGTTATTTCTATTAGGTTATATAAATAAAATAATAAATCTACAAAGTTTTACAAAAGGTCCCAACTCTTTAGTCCTACGTTGTATAACATTCTAATGGTAAGAGATTTTCGTACTACCTGAAGGTGCTCATTTGAAAAAGAGGCTGCATCAACTGAACTCGGCTGGAAGCAGCTAGAGGCTGCCGCGCAAGATCGCAAAAAATGGGATCCCTTCTTCGAGCCCTATGTCCTTGATAAGGGATAAAAGGATATCATCACCATCATAGAAGAGTACCGAGACTGACATACTGACTGAAAGAAAACGCACAGCTAAATCAACGAGTTTAGGGATTATATTCTAAGGGGCGCGTTTATTCGCCACGAATTATACCGGGTGTTAAAAGACCGCCAACAAAGCGGGAAACCACATATTGTCCTCATCATAAGGAACATTTTTGCTCAAGGAACTATGCTTGGGAAATCAACGGTTTCCGAGATAATGAGGTTCAAAGTCGGACTTTTCAAAACTTTTTTTTTTGCAGAAATGTATTCAGTAACTAGTTCTTAACATACCTTCTCAAGAAGCCATATTAAAATTATTAATATTTCTTACAAAAAACGACGTTAAAATTGCAACCCGCAATGTATTCTAAACATCGGCACTTCAAGCTTCAGTAACATAAACTTATACCTACGTTTGCGCAATATGACTTCTGTGCGTTACGCGTCCATTGCGTCATAAAATATTTTTCAAAATTATAACCTAAAAAACCAAAATCGTTTCCCAGCAATAATTTATCAAAAAAGTACTTTGTTTTGGTGTCTAGTATGCGTGGCTTTCGGGTCTGTTGGCGGTCTTTTAACACCCTGTATAGCGCGACTTCCACATGGCGTCCGCACGAAAATTTTTGTCTTGTTTGTCGGCGCTCTAAAGAACATTAATTATCTTTATAAGAGGTGTAGAGGTGCTCTAAAAAGGGGTCTCCGAAAATTCATCCCTAAGGGGATGAAACGGGGTCGCAAGTTTGCAAAATATTCTCAGGAACGAAGTCTCAAGGGGAGGCTAGTAGGCTACTGGATGTTAATGTTGATATTAATGCACAAAACAAAGTTTTATTCATCTAACGACCAACTAGAGAGACAAAGCACTAAACCCACAATGTCTTTGGGTGTATCCTATCTGGCAGCTCCTATTGCCAGTGGCGTAGCAAGGGCAAATGGTGCCTAGGGCAAGTATCGTAATTGCGCCCCTTCGTATATGTTCTTTTAGTGGCGGTGCAAGACTCAAATGGCACACACGAAAGCACGTATACTTTTACACGCATGCACTCAACTCAGTTACATTACGGGCAACTTTACAACAAAGTAAAGTGTACACTCTGACGTGCCGTCGTGTGTACGTTAACTACCCGCTTCTTTTTTTATTTATGTCGGTGTAGCTGACTAGTTTCGGTTTCCATTCGGAGACCTTAATGGAGCTGCCCATGACCTTAAAAAAAGCGCGTACAGTGCAAAATTTCACGTAAAATCACCCTTAAACGCGTGCGTAGCGCGCCCGAGAATTCACCGTTTTTTGTAAGCCGCGATATGGAGCAATAGGAATTTTCGAGTTGCGGTTTTGCGCTCCCCTTAAAAGGGCTCAGGACCCTACCTGCTCCACCCTAGTTACGCCACTGCCTATTCTCCATCGCGCAGTAGCTAATATTATAATAATAAATGAACAAAGTTCCCTCCGTATGTTTTCGCCCGGTTTGTTTGGGTTCGCAGCTCGTAATTACAAAGTGACACCAGATTGGAAAAAAACAGAAGCTTTATTTCGGTTTCAAAATTATAAAATGCAAACGGGCACTAAAATTGTTTCACACATAACCTTCCTGGGCTTCGATGTAGACTAGAAAAAAAATACACGGTGGAAATTAAGCACAGTCGTTAGAAAATACCTATGTACGAGCACCACGCTAGGATATCCCGTTTTGTTCAATTGGCGCCCTTATGCCGTGCGCGGTAAGAGCAACCATGGGGTGTCCTAAACCATGGGGTATGGCTAAATTGAAATATTTGATTCTTGAAAAAAAAACACGTTATAAAAAAGAAAAACAGTTCCCGAAATTTTGTCACTATTTTCAAAAGTCCTGTTATACCTACTTATTTTTTTAAATAAACGATAGTTTACTTTAAAAAACCCACTGTCAGTACTTTTTCTCCAAAGATGATCTTCAATTTCAACCCTGTATTTTAATAATGGTACGGCTCTGTCGTGCTAGCTAGACCATCGCTTCTGTACCTCAACAGTTTGTGACGACATACCCCGCGTCGGATGTGCCTGTGATTATGCAGACTGTTTTGCTTTGACTACGCGGTGTTTGAAGCTGAAGTTAGAATTGTAGTAAACACGTCAACAGCGGGACCGCAGATAATATTCTGTGGAAAAAGGGGCAAGCCCTTCCCTGGTGCCAGTTCCATAAAACTACAATTCTTAGGGTGGTATTCTAGAACGCTACTTAAACTCAGTTTAAACAGAGTTCAGACTGTCGATAAAACAGTGCATGTTTTGATATGAAGGGAGGGATATTCAAATCAAAACATGCACTGTTTTATCGACAGTCGACACTACTAAACTCTACTTATACTGAGTTTAAACAGAGTTCAGGGAGCGTTCTAGTTTGAAATGAGTTTAAACAGAGTTTAAGTAGCGCTCTAGTTTGAACTGAGTTTAAGTAGCGTTCTAGAATACCACCCTTAGTTTTATACAATGACATTCCAAATGTCATTGGTTTTATATGACAATTCGATAATTAATAGTCGGTAATAGTCGGATAGAAAGCTAACTTTTTTTTGTTACCTGTTTTATGTCTAATCGGCTACAATGTACATCGCATTGTCATATTAGACTATAAATTGTACCTATGGAACTGGTAGCTGATAATGAACGAATCTGATCCAAGTGCCAACGGCAACAAGGTTGCTCCAATCAATTGGAAAAATCGAATACATACAACCCGAAGTGCAACACTCTAGTACAGGGGTCTCCAAACTTTGAAGCCTTAGGGCCATAATATTTTTTTCGGTATTTTCCAAGGGCCAAAACAATTTTATTTTTTCTGCCCACCTAAGCAAACATAGGCTTTGTTGCATTTCAATTACTATTGATGGTGTATTGTGACAAGTAGTGATACTACGTACTGTACTATGTACTGTCTATTTAAGCTACCCACCAACAGGTGGCATATTTGGGAATTTCCGCATTTGTTCGAGAAAGTTCTGGTTCTGGCTAGTTTTTCCGATCACTTCTAGATGGCAGTAATTGAATATAAAGTCTGTGATTAAGTTTAGATACTAATGTTGAATTTTCTGCCTCATCATTACTGTCGTAAAGTTTTACCTTGCAAGTAAATAAAACGGAGTAATTATTATCATTCTGTGTTTTCATTCTCTTCCATTCAACTTATCACAGCAATAGTAACAACAGTAAAACGTTGGCTGTCGTGGGCCAGATTGATGACACTAGTCTTTAGCTGTCGCGGGCCGGATTGATGGCACTGGAGGGCTGGATTTGGCACGCGGGCCGTAGTTTGGGGACCCCTGCTCTAGTATACCTTTTTAAGGCGCTGTACATAGTGAATAGCCCGCGCGCCAAGAAAAATGCACAAAATCGAGTCCTGTATCAAATACATTAAAAAAATCGAAAATTTTCACATATCAAACCCTAGAATTAGGTGAGACCTATCTAAAACAGCCAGTTTCGTGTTGATATTCATAAACGTTTTGAAGATATTTTTGATGAAAAAAAATAGGCGGCGCACTTTTTTTCAAACAAAATATCTTGCAATTTGTAATGGGTATCAACACAAAACTGGCTGTTTTAGATAGCTCTCACCTAATTCTAGGGTTTGATATGTGAACATTTTCGATTTTTTTAGTGTATTTGATACAGGAATCGTTTTTGTGCATTCTTTTTGCGCGCGGGCTAATTCACTATGCCCCGCGCCTTAACACGCTTTTATAAGCTTGGCCTGTATGTATGTGTGTATGTATGTAACGGAATCTTTGAGCATAATTTTTACGAACTTCCAGAAGTCTGATTAATTTGAAACTTTGCATACGTATCAAGGACCAATGACAATGCAATAATTTGATAACAGTTTCCCATTATACCCCTACAGTGCCATTATACAGGGTGGATTTTTGAGACGGAGCAGTAAGGGCAGGTACCTTAACCGTTATAGTTACAGGAAAACTTTCTTAGGAGACCTTTCATAACTTTTTGAGATATTATGAACTGCATTCACAGATTTTGGAAAAAATGTACGGTCAGCAAAAAAAAATGCTAAAATACCAAATTTGTTTTTTATGCCAATCGCTTCTCTTTCATGTAGGGATCAAAAGACTCTAAGGAGCCAACTGATGTTTGAGTACTAGAAATGTCAGAAATTTACAAAAAAATAATATATTATAACTAAAAAATTAAAAATATATTAGAGTTTAAAAAAAACTAAAAAAAACACGCTTTTATAGCTAACCGAACTAAAAAGTATAAAATATTTTTTAATTACAAAGAGTTTTAAATTATAATAAAATTTTAGTTATTAACAGAATATTACAATACAGAGTAAAAAAGCGTGGGGTGCATTGACGCTGAACGTACGAAATTCTCGGTGGCCTTGGCCAGATTTCTAAAGTACCATTGACATGACGTTAAAAGTTTCGATAAATAGCAGAAATTACTACAAGGTTTTGTTATATAAAGTCACACCCGACTCAAGGGTATATACGATACCGAAGCAAAAATTAAATAATAATAAATGGAAAATACCAAAAAATTATTAAATTTAATTTCTTACGGCTTGCGGCAGCACTTGCAATATCGGGCGCCACATCGCGCGCGCATTGAGAAGGCCGGGGGTGTCCGCACGTCGTGGCGGTTATTATACAAATTGAACATGGTAAATTTTGAATAAAAAAGAAATAACTTGCTTTTAGTTTCAAGCGTATTGAAACTATCTTCCCTGAGTCGGGTGTCACTAACCAAAACAACACCCTGTATATTCAGGCCACTGTTAATGCGTTCTTCAATAGTTACACGCATACGGATAAAATTCACTTACGCTTCATTATATCTAAGAGTCACCGTAATTGGAATTCCAATTAAAAGTCCCAAATGATTTCAGTAATTATTCACGTCACTCGCCAAACTTCAGCGTGAAAAATTCACCGAAAGAGAGGCTGAAAAAAGTTACTCAACGGTTTTTTTGCAAGCCGCCGCTTAAAACCTCACGTGCAGATATGATTTGCTCGCTTTTTACTTTGCCAAATCGTAATAATGTGACTCGTTTAGACTAAACAAGCTAAAGCAAGCCTTTATTTCTTTTAGCTTGTATTAAATGCAGTTCCTAAATTTAGAAGCGTGTAAAAATGCTGATAGTTTAAAATAGGCTTTTTCACGATCGTATGATGTTTATTAATCTGTGAAATTTCAACTGGCTACCTATTACGGTTCCAAAGATACAGCTCTTTAAAGTTAGGACATACAGATAGCCAGTGTAGTAATAGGGTCCCGTGTAGCACCTTTCGGGTACGGAACCCTAAAAAACAACAAAAAAGGCTTAATGAGGTAAATTGGTTTTTACTTTCTGTCAATTCAATTAAATGTAAACACTTTTAGGTCTGATTTTTCAATGCTCAGTTAAAGTTAAAGTTATAGTTTATTCGACCGAAAGCCCATACGAAATTCGTTCCATTTTAAAATGATTCTTTGGAGATTGAAAAATCGGACCTTAGTGCAATAAATACATTTTTTTATTTACTTTACTTGACTTGCCATTTTGCAAATCGTCAGTAAATGCAAATGTTACTTACGATTAATCTAAGGCCAATTCAATAATATGTTTAGTGTAAACTAGGCATCATATTACGTGCAAACTCGCAAAAAGTAGGGTCCGCAAAATAAATATTATAAGAGTTCTGCTTTTAAATTCATTGGCTTGGACGGTGTAGGTGAAAATGCTTTAAAATAACCACGCTTCAGTTTTTATGGGGCACATATACATATTTATATTGGAATAGGCAGCACAGAAATTTGTGCGTATTTTTAGATCGTCAACATCGTCTTCTGCTTTGAATAATCAGTGGAGACATTACTTTCTGAAAATATTTACATCCTGTTTCAAAGATATGTTACATACCTACTACATTTACTTTAACTTCCGAGTTAAGACCTAATTATAACTATTAGGTACAGTCGGCCTTATGCTAGGATACCCCTTTTTTGTTCGATTGGCCCTTATGCCGCGCGCAGTAAGAGCTGTCATGGGGTATCTGTGACTGTGGCCGACCGTACCAGAAATATTGCTATGATGCATAGTGTAATATTAATATAGGTACTTAAAATTAAATCAATCGATTAAAAAAACATTTTACTAACATAAAGGTAGGTAAAGGATTAAGGTATTTATAACTATGGGCCTAAAAAAAAATGATACCTACCTGAAATAAAGAAATTATTATTATAAACTAAACAACATGTCACTATCACTGTGGACACAATTATAAACGCAATTGAGTAATACAAGGTGTTACAAAAGGTCCTAACTCCTTATACATGGTAATAGCACCCGGTGATAGGGATCACATCCCAAATATTTTTTGCTCTATGTTTACACTGATTTTCACAATGACGGATTTGGATGAAATGTTGAATGTTGAGCTTGTACAACAAAATAACACATACGCTACATATTATAACGCTTTTACACTCAGGAGCAAAGTTGAGCACATATCTTTTTCTGTAGTCCACGTGGACTACAGAAAAAGGGGGCAAAAGGTAGTCTCAAATAACCCGAGAAAAATCGGGGGCAAAGCTAGTCGGTATAATAAGTGGAGACGGCCCGCTCCATTGATGACAGCCAGCGTAAACATGAAACTTGCAATGTTCGAGACAAAATGGCCTTTGAGAAAGAAGGCCGTATTTACGAGGGACCTTCTTATTTATTTAAATTCTCGTTCCAACTGTGTTTACCTTCGAGGGGCCAAAGATAGGGCGATACAGAAAAACATTTTTGTCGCAAAACATTTCTAGTTAGTTCTTAAACAAGCAAGGTCGTCAAATAAATATATCGTTAATAAACTTAAATACAATACAGCGTTGATCATTTATTAGTTTTTTACTTCGTAAAAAATTGTCGTCGCTACCCAAAAACGTTTATTACGCTTATCCTCAATCCGTCGTCATCATAATCAGACTGTAATACATCCCCCGATTGGCAAAATTAAGCAAAGTCAGGCACGGTCGGTCAGTCTATGGATGGGTGACCGCTAGTGGAAATCCGCAAACTCGTCAGTTTCTCAGTACCGTGCCGCGCCAATTTTAGTACAATCATGTAGAGTATGTAAAGTTTTTTGTGTCGCGTTTGCAGGTTTAGATGCCGAATGGCAATTTGTTTTTTATTGCTTAGCTATATAAGAAGCCTGGGTGTAGCCTCATTATCACAAATAAGTTACACTTTGTTTAGCCGCATCTAATAGAATATAAGCAAATGCACAATGTTATTTAAGGTTCACTGCCTCGTTTCCGATGTGGCTTCCGCTTTACGTGCCCAAATCAAAAACACAATGATTAAAAAACCAAATAATGAAAATCATCTGAGTAGTTCTTCTTTCGTACTTTACTTCGTGCGAAAGGGCTGGGCCAAAAGGACTTTTCACCAGAGCCAAGATTGTCCTGATAAGATTACACAATACTGGGAGCCACTGTGGTTGTGACATGGCGATCTTTGCCCTCCTTTGAAATGAGAGATGTTATTTTTTGTGAATAGAAAAAGCGGTTTTTTTTTGCTTAAAATGTCGCCTCATTTGCGTTAAAAACAACTTTTGTCTTCGTAAAAGATATATTATTGTAAAAAAGACAGGGTTCAGCTATTGAGCAAGTGATAGATAAGTATACGTATTTTGTATACGGTAAGTTATGCCAGAGGATGCGGGTTCACCGAGCAATTACTTATAATAAATCTTTAAATGTTTCCACTAACCATAAGTGTTTAAGAAATATAACAAAAAGTGGTTAAAATAAAATAAGTTAAAGTAAGACTTTCAAAAGCAACAGACAGTCTCTAAAATATCTACAATCAGTTGTTTTGATTAGATTTCATCAAATGCTATATTTAAGGGCCTCATTGTGGAGGCAATTAAACCTACAACGATAAATCACAGTATTTTACGTCATGTTTTTTAAAAAAAGACAGTGAATAAATTACTGTATCACCATAACATTAATTCGATTGTCAGGCCCGAAACGGCGCGACATAAATTACAATATTTTCGCATCGACGTTTCTTTCGCAACCCCGTCCGATTTTAATGGAACCCATAAATTAACAGTAGCGATTTCGGGCTCCATACGATACTGAATCGCCGATAGGGTGTATTATTATTTATAGCATGCTTTCCGAAAGTGTGGCCTGAAGGTACACAGGGTTTTGTACTAGCCTGCCACCCTTAGTTTAAGTATCGACGTGGTTATATGTTCACGTTTAATGACTTGCAATATTCACATTATTGTATTGGAAACGGGTTGAATCGCGTTTGGTTTTAAGCAAAACCAACCGCAAGTCTACCCGTGACCACGGCAGCCGTAAGGCGGCCGAAACTTCGGGATAAATAAGGTAATAAGGTAATTAATTTTTCCTAAAACCAACCGCGATTCGACCACTTTCGAATAAAATAATGTGAGTGCTGAAAACTACAATCACAATATATTTATGGCAAATTTTGGTAAGAGCAAACGTAGCAGTGAACGGCGTAGATCTCCGTAGCACCTCTACGGCGTAGAGCTTTGTAGCATTCTACGGCGTAGCACATAGTTATCGTAGCCGCTAGCGGCTATTTATACGAATAATTACACTGCAATCATTTGTACATAATAATAATCTGTAGTGTCCATTACATAAAATTACCCAACAGTGGGCAGAGATGGGCTGATGATCATGATATTTAAATAGAAATTACATTTTTGCTTGTGTAAAGTTAAGTAATAAATAAACACGAAATAAGTATTAATTTTATTTAATTAAAACAGTAAGTAAGGCCACTGTAAAAAAAAAAATTTTATAATGTCAAAAAAAGATTGTTAATTTCAATAAAGGCTATTTTCGAGTGTTTTGACGCTCGAAAGTTGAGTGGATTTCTTAAAGTATAAAAGCGCTGGGCGGATCTCTCCATCTTTTTTCTCTCTTTAACCTCCGTCTCTTTCTTTCTTCAGCAGGTCGCGGCGTGTCCCACAGCATCACATCGCTGGACGTGCCGCGCTGGGCCGACCCGCGGCGCGCCGCCGAGCTGCGCTGTCACTACTCGCGGCGGCAGCACGACCCGCCGCTGCACAGCGTCAAGTGGTACCGCGGGAGCCACGAGATCTTCCGCTACACGCCGCAAGAGGTGAGCTAAACACGACCTTACAGTGGCGGAGAAAATAGAAAGAAACTATCACAGTTTTGCTACAGTGCATAAGCATAGCGAAGATAAGATGATACTTCCGCAGTACGATACTGCGTCTTCCGCTACAAGCCGCAAGAGGTGAGCTAGAAGGCTGCAAAATAATTATAGAAACAGAGCTTAACACGACCTTACAGCGGCGGAGAAAATAGAAAGAAACTATCACAGTTTAGCTCTAGTGCAAAAGCAAACCGAAGATAGATAGCTCCGCAGTATGTCACTGAGGGTGGTATTCTAGAACGCTACTTAAACTCGGTTTAAACAGAGTTCAGACTGTCGATAAAGCAGTGCATGTTTTGATATGAAGGGAGGGATATTCAAATCAAAACATGCACTGTTTTATCGACAGTCGACACTACTAAACTCTACTTAAACTTTCTAGTTTGAATTGAGTTTAAACAGAGTTTAAGTAGCGTTCTATTTTGAACTGAGTTTAAGTATCGTTCTAGAATACCACCCTGTCTTTCGCTACATGCCGCAAGAAGTAAACTAGAAGGCTGGAAAACAATTTACAGAAGCAAATGAAGCATGACACAACCTATCACAGTTCTCTGTCTGCGCCACGCTGTAGAAAAAAATCTAAGTAACTTCGGAGCACGCCACAACTTTATAGCGACGCTAAAGTGTGAGAAAAAGCGAAACGCGCAAAAAAGTACGAAAAAATGCAAAATGAAGGGTGTTATAAGTTTGACTACTGTGTGTCTGGGTGTCTATGGCACAGTAGCTCTTAAACAGGTGAACCGATTTGGATAAGGTTTTTATTTTATTTGAAGGAAGGTTTTCTAGTAAGTGTTTTTTTATCAAAATCGTGTAGCCGTTTACTTTAAAATGTCGGAAGTATTTAAAATTTAGTAGTTATAGTATTACTAGGTCGAAGCAAGATCACAACGTCGATATATCAGTGAAGTACAGTAACTTTTAATATTTGGAATTTATATTCACACATAATTTAGTTCAAAACGGATCGAGTCGCAGTTACTTTGACAGGTAAACGAATTACTTTTATTACGCAGTTTCTTCTATGCCGCAGTCGAAACGTCGGGACAATAAAGGACATTTGTTTACCTGCAAGACTTACTACGATTCGATTAATTTCGAACTAAACTAAAGTCTATCAGTGAACAAACTAAATTCCCTGTTCAAACCATCTGCCACAAACCCACAAATGTACAACTATTTTATTTTCCGCCGAGCCAGCACTGCGGCACGGTCAGTAATTCTGAAAGCGGCGGCCGGTCAGAAGGAAAACTGTTTCAATTACTGGTTTTGCATCAACTGCATGGCTAGACTAGATAGTGTAAAGCAGAAAGTCTATGCTGTATTGTTCCTCTTCTTAGAGATGATAGCTGGATCACTTCTCTAGGAACCCTGCTGCTAGCTAAGGGTAGACAAGCAATAGTGAATCGGGAAGTGAGCGCGCCGTACAGCTCCGGCGCTTGCCAAGGAGAGCAAGAGCCTGCTGATCGGGTGTCCCGAGCGGACCTCGGATTCAACCATTAGCAGTTTAACAAATTGCGCGTGTTGAGCAGACTCACTGCTCCGGCACCTTCCTGGAAAGAAGGTAGTGGAGGCATCCACAAGCCACAAGCAGAGTACCAAAGCGCAAGCAGAGGCGGCAAGACCTACCGCACATTGTTCCTGGCACTCGATTTCGATCGTTTGCTGGATTTAGTGTGACCTTTTCATGACCTAAGTGTCGGTAAAAGGGCCATTACAATAAAAATGGTAGTCTGGACTTCTGGAGAGGGGGGTGTTAGTCTTCTTCTTAAAGTTCCTCTCCATCATTGGAGATTGGCAGTCAGCTCCCTGCACCGCTCTCTGTTCATGGCTATCCTGAATAACTGTTCCACGGTTTTGATGCCGGTCCATTCCTTGATATTGCACAGCCATGTCATTTTCCTCCTCTCTGATCTTCTTTTTCCCCCTATTTTGCCGATCATTATGGTGTGTAGCAGCTGGTATCGTTTTTGTCTTAAAACGTGGCCTAAGTAGGCAACCTTTTGATGCTTGATAGTTCTACTTTTCACTCGTGGATTTTAGAAACCTTCGCTGGCTCAGATTCAATACAAGCACTCGCTGCAAACAATAGTATTGCATCCTTGCATAACAAATAACTATTATCGCTCTCAAATTCACCATGCTGGCAGTCTAATACTTTGTGGTATCTCAATAATCCCTCGATAACACGAATATCTTGTAGGTATGAGAACTAAAGTTACGCTAAGCTCTCATAAATTGAACCTTTTGGAATCTTTTTGTTTTGTTTTAAAACATTTGCGCTTGGGATATGCCAGTGGCCACTCCTCTGTTGGTGAGTGCGTTGTTGTATTTTATTGTTCGAGAACTATTTAATATAAAAGGACCTTGTGGGATAAAAAAATAGTATTAAAAGCAACAAAAAAACAACCAAAATTGAAAATATTATTATGTCTGAGCGTCTGTTTTTTTAGGTCCAGTATTTTGGGAAGAAAAGGTTGAGGTCATTCCGCGATAGTTTATTTAAAATAAATCTAAATTAGTAACCTTTTCAAATTGAGAATTTCACTAATCAAATACTTAAGTATCGTTCTGTAATTTCTCAATTGGAAAACCGGCCCTATCTTTTGAATGAAATCTGCGATCAGACTATATAAATGCAGCCATATAAATACAAAAGGTAGAAGATCGCAGGGGAACAGCACAGGATATTGACAGATTGTCTTTTGGTTCCAAAAGCCAATAACCACTTCAAATCGCTGAGCAAGCGAGAGTGAAATAAATCTCCTTCAGCGAATTTTTAAGTTTTCATCAACAGCATCCGCTAGAAGCTAGACGTTTGCATCTACGTAATAAGATGATTTAACACCATCCAGTGGCACGTTCACTTATGCTAGATGGGTGAAGAGACTGCACTCGGCGCTGCAGTGCCTAGGACATGGTTTCACGATGTTTTCCTTCACAATTAGCGAGTGGTTTTGCTACTTCAAATTCACAAATGTACCCGCTTCGAAAAGAAACAAAGACATAGGTCCATACCTCCACCGGAAATCAAACCTGGGTCTCTTGCTTCCGAGTCCAATGTTCTACCAACCCGTCTTGCCGCTAGATGTAAACTCCTGAAAATCGAACTGTTTCGGGCGCGCAAATAACTCGCGCTAATTACGCCTCACAGAAAACATGGCCGAGTTTTAATGTGTTGAGAGCGAGGCGATAAGGCCGACAATCGCACAATAAAACGCAGGATCTTGCCCCAAGGTCGAGTATTCACTCTGCAAGAAATAACACATGATGCCATCCATGCCAGTGAGGCTCGGAAGGTCGGTCTGGACTGGAACGACCTCGAACCAACTGCGCAAGATCGTCCCAAGTGGAGAAAAGTTCTTAGAGTATTATGTCCCTCCTGAAAGATAGGTAACAGGATTTAAGTAAGTAAGTAACATCCTGAAGGTGGCTCTCGAAACGACCCTGAGGTCTGGAGGAAACGACCCTGAAGACCGTCCCAGACGTGGAAGAGATCAGTTCGCTCTGAGACGAAAGAGAAGAGAGTAACTTGGCCAGAGCTACCCTCCCTAGCCGGGCTGATAGGCTTTTTAAAACCAGACTAGGCATAGCAACTATAATGAAAGTTCGAAAGGTGTCCTAGCCTAAGAAATATTGTTTTACCAGTAATTGTGCAACCCTGACTGAGTCTTGTGTAATGTACTGTATCAAAATTATGTTAAATAAAGACTTTTGAAAAACAAACCCAACCTAGCCATGAACAGAGATACATGGAAAGCTCTTGTGTGAGCCCCAGACTCCTCGGAGGGAGGAGTAAAGGGATCAAAGAAGAAGAAGAAGAAACGTCGACAGTCAGCAAAATACCAAAGTTTAAGATGTGGACATGCAAATCTTGCGACTAAAGTTAGACAGGAGGTCGATTTCTGAATTGAGAATTTCACTAATCAAGTACATCACTGCAGATGTGACATAAAAGAACGTGACAGAACGATACTCTAGTGAATTTCTCAATACAGAAACCTCATTTCACGGAAAAAAGGCCTTGAATGTCTCGACAGTATTTGGTGGTCTGTTTGGGTCTTGCCCCCTTTCCGCCTTTGCAGGGGTGTGATAGTGTGATTCTAGACCGATAGGCCGATAATATTTCAAAAATCTATTAAAAGCGCGGCTAAGATGATAATTATTATTTACGCAGTTGTCAATACCTATTGTGTTTGTTGCATGCCGGTCCAAAGAACCTCGGTCTTTGCATCCATATAGTACAATTAATGCCATAAAGCCTGTACAATTGTACAAGTCCCACACTAGCTGGGCAAAGGCCTTCTCACAGAGAGTTCGAGCTTAATCACCACGCTTGCTCAGTACGGATAATCTACATAGGTAATGAAATTATTAATACAGAGTTCAGCGGCACAATCATTCTGTGTTGGTGAATTCACCACTCGGACGCTGTAGAGTCTATTTTGGATGGATTATTAATAAAAACTAAGTAGGTCGCGAGTTTTATTCCTATGTGAATTCGGGTCTTATGCACAGATGAGCAAATATTCCGCGGCCCATAAACTAGGGAACGGCGCTAAGATGGATCGCAAGACGGAATTACGAGCCCCTGATGTCTGCCAGGCCATTTATCATAATGAATGAACCTTGCTGTGTTTTAATAAGAAAAAACAGCCAAGTGCGAGTGGGACTCGCGCACTGAGGGTTCCGTACCACCATACAATTTGAAATAAGTTAAAAATTTTAATGGTTTTGTTTTTCCTTTTGAGGTCCGGAACCCTTAAAACAAAGGTCCAAGTTAATGTCATGACACTGTCATACAACACCAGATCAGAAAACATCTGTCATCCTTAGTCCTCCTTGAAGTTTTAAGAAAAAGGTCTTACACTCCTTTGATTCTTCTTTGACCATCGGCTACCTCCTTTGACAGACATACAGACTGACAACAAAGTGATCCTATAATAGTTCCGTTTTTCCTACGGAACCCTAAAAAAGAGCATAACTTTACTAACAGCTCTTACGCTTTGTCTTAAGATAAAGTATAAGACATAGGTAATAAAAGTTAGTTCCACAGATTGTTTCTGGAGCTTCTTTAGCCTGTTTTTTCTCCAAGAAAAGAATCTGTCGCTACATTTTCATTTGCTGTAAAATAAAAGCCTTTGTATCTACGTAATGAGATGATTTATACAGCGTCCAGTGGTACCTTCACTCACCTGTTTGAAGTAGTAAAATAAAACAATATTATTTTTTTGTGGAAAAGAGTAATAAAAAAAATGGGTCGTTCCATTTTTCCCCACTGGTTGGTGGGGCGAAATGGAATCGCATACAAAAATATTCCATTTTCAATCAGGCTAGGCTACAGTGACTCATTATAATTAGTCAGGCTCGCCAATAATAATCTTGTCTATGAAAGAACGGGTGGGGGAAAATGGAATAATTGATTATGCGATTCTATTTTACTCGTCTTTCCTGTGGGCTAGGCTGACTAAGCTGTCAGGATGGTATGTGCTGGGCGAGCCTACTGCATCTTAAATAATTTCCCAGGCACTGCAGCATCGAGTGGTATCTTCACCCATCTAGTGTGAGTGAAGGTACCACTGGACGCTTTATAAATCATCTCATTAGGTAGATGCAAAAGGCCTTTATTTAAGGCCTCTATTTTTTGCCCCTCCAGTGGGGGAAAATGGAACGAGCTTCTTGGCGATTGGCGTGAAAAAGCTTTATTTATGGGCTGGATAGAAAGAGATAGATAGAGAGAGTGAGAACATAATATATAAAAAAAGTAACTTCATAACTTCAGCGGACAGATGAAAAGGAAAAGCAAACACCAATTAACTTGTATCCAAACAGTAGATTTACTCTTGCACAAAAACCATAACGAATGCCTCCACGTCAAATGGGAAATGTCGCTACATTTCCGTGTCGCTACCCGACTACAGCGAAAGGGAGGTTTATGATTTTAGACATCGTAGGTATATACGATATTTTAGTTACTTTTTTAACGACAACATGACAGGAACCAAAAGAACAAAAGCTCGATGTTTAGATGATATTGTAAAGACATCGGGAAGTCATTGCACGAGATTTAGCGTTTGACCGAGGGAGTTGGTGTGAAAAGGTATAATATAGCCTAGCAATGGGCTTTACTGATTGGGCTGGATAAATAGATAGGAAGCAAAAAACAAAATTTACAAAATTTATGACACCGTCTCTAGACGGGCACATTAGATTACAAAAGTAACATTTTTACTTAACTTATCTAGTGTAAGCAGATGATCTTTACTGCCTGGGACACGTTTAAGTATTCCTACCACCCATGAGCATTAACATTTTCAAAACTCATGTTTTTGTTTTATTTCTGGAGAATATAACAAGTATCCGAATTTTCTTCCGCAGTTGGCTTTTTTTATTTTTTCATCTCTTTTTTTTTGCCCAATGTACCGTGCATCCGATGTGCAAATGGAAACAGGACAGCCACAGCAAATGGTTTGCTCATACATCAAATTTAATAAGACGTAAAAAAATGCTACATATTTCAACACCATTCACAACCAAACAGCCTACACACATCACGGTGTTTTGGACCAAAATTAAATGTTTCACCAAATACAGTTACTTTCTTAGTTTTGCACGAGCAATATACATAACTAATTAAACTACGGTTTTACCGGATTTAATACTCGTATTATTTGGTTTTTAGGGTTCCGTACCTTAAAAGTAAAAAAATGAACCATTTTAGGATCACTTTGTTGTCTGTCTGGCTGTCAAGACCCTTTCTAAAGAACGCGTGGAGGTATCTAGTTGAAATTTGTATTATATACTTAGGTAGGCATTCCCTTGGAGCTGAAAAAAAAATCAAGCTTCTACATTTATGCAATCCAAAGATACGGCCGCTTATGCAGCATTTTTCCGCATGTTTCAAGTGAATCAAAACCTTCGTGGTAATTCCCGTTGACCTAGAATCAAAAGGCAGTGTCGTATTGTTATAGCACAAGTAAAGAAAGAAATCCGAAAACCGCAATTTTTTTTATAACGTTTCAAAATATGGGGTAAAAATAAAATGACGGATGCTTTCAAAGTGAGACGACCGTATCATGTGGGGTATCATATGAAAGGGCTTCACTAGCACCAAGCACATTTTAAATAAATTTTAAATTTTTTTTTTTGGTGTACCATAAAGAATATTTTATCTTTTTTATCTTATATTGTATAATGCCTCATACGCTCAGGTTTCCTCACGATGTTTTCCTTCACCGTCAGCGAGTAGTATTGCTACTACAAATTCGCAAATATACGTAACTTTGAAAATAAATTAAATGTACATCATGCCCGCACCGGGATTCAACCTTTGCCCAGCTAGTGGGACATGTACAATTGTACATGTACATGCTACATCTTACTTTTTTTTAATGTATAGTTTTCGATTTATGATGAAAAAAAAACCGTCGTCGTCGTAAATATACCAAACAAAATCAACGTAACACCGGGCCAGGTTACCCAAGCAAACCAATAGTCTAGGACAGTAAACAACCTCGCACGCCATTCTAACACAAATCTAGTAAACACACACATTCCCTAACAGGGTTGCCAGCTATAAAAGTGAGAAACCTCTAAAAGTAATATATTTTAGTATCTAGAGTCGTGCAAAGCTAATTTTGCAGTGGAGCATCCGAAATAGTAATTTCCGTACGTTGCAGTAATACATGTTACAAATTCTACAAGTGGTACATGTTACGTGAAAATATGGAAAATAAATATTGAAAATATGGTGAAAACATACAAAAGCAACGTACGGAAATTACTATTTCGGATGCTCCACTGCAAAGTTAGCTTTGCACGACTCCACCTAATCATCCGTTATATTTATTTGCTGAAAAAATGCTCTTACTAAAATGTTTTTTTGAAAAAAAAATTTTTTTTTGTATATTTAATAATGGGAATATTTACGGTTTCATGTTTAAATAAATACATGGACTGGAAGACCCAGAATACCATTGTTTTGTCAGACAACTTCGAAGGACGAGATAGCCAACGTCTTGACCATAGGCGGAAAACCCGTTTAAAATCTCTCGCGCATGATCATTAAACTTTGGGACTACCAGTTTGCATAGCGTATCTTGCGCATATATAAAATTAAATAATTAGAAAAGTTAGAAAGTTCTAAGTACTGACATGTTAATAATAAGTTAATTAAGCCCGTAAAAGAATTAAATAATTAATTAACTAATTAAAAATAAAAATACTGTATGACTGCTTCGCCAAAAAACTCTTGCTACAGTTTGGAGTATTTTGTAACTGCTTGAAAATATATTTTACTTAAATAAATAATGAAAAAAAAAACGGTCTTAGACACGCTCAGCATGTTTTGGCACTAAATCGTCTGGCAACCCCACCTCCAAAGCACTCACACAAACAACAACAAGCCGGGCATGTAATCGTGTTTTGATTGAGCCAACTCCGCGTGTGTGTGTGATTTATAGTAAACCCTTTCGCGTTACGTTAGGATATTGCTGAGCGAGTCTTGTGTCGTCGGTTCAAGCCGTGTTTACAGCCACAAGCGAGAGCGGAAATTATGGCAGAATTTTCTTAATGAAGGGCCGAATTCTAAAAGTCCTCATGTCCATTTTTCCACAAATGATATGACGTTTAAATGTTTGATGATATGACCAAATAAGGCATTTTTCAGCGGTGACTTAAAACATTTTAATTATTGAGAAAACTTGGCCTTCACAAAAAACCTTCTAGTTTTCATTGCCGAAATTTTACAATTTCTAACTGAACGTTTCATCTCTTAATGAAACGTTCAGTTAGAAATTACCGAAAAAGTTCGTTCCTCCCCCTAAGAGCCCCATAAATAGAATGATGATGATGAGGTAACATAATTTGCGCTTCTTAAATGTTTATTTCATTTACAACAGGAGGCTAACAGTCTCGGAATATGCATATCCGAGTTTGAGATGAAGGCGCAAAATCGGCCAGGGGGTCTACCGGCTAAGACAAAGCCGATTACCATTGGCAAAAATCGAAGTTCGCTTTATGAAAAATGTACTGCCACCCAGTTCATTTTACTGCCACCCAAGGGGTCTACCGGCTAAGAAAAAGTCGAAAATCGAAGTTCGATTAATGAAAAATGAACTGGGTGGCAGTAAAATGAACTGGGTCAAATTTTCAAAAAATTGAACTTATGTCTCTGACTGGGATAGCAGGAACTGATGATGATGACGATGAAAATATTCTATAGTACGCGTTTTGTAAAATTAATAGTACATTACTGCCGCGATCTGTAATGAGTGCGTTTCTGGCGCGCTTTTGATGGCCGACAGAGCGCAGCGTAGCGCAGCTCAAGGCCCTCACAGTGCGGTCAGCATTGCAGCCCTTGATGGACAAGCTGAAATGAAGGCCGAGACCGAAGGTCGAGGCCTTTATAGCGCGGCCAGCAAGGGCTGCAATGATGACCAAACTTGAGGGCCGAGAGCGTAGCTAAGCTAAGCTCGAGGCAATCATAGCGTGGCCAGAAGCGCACTCATTGCAGACCAAGGCTTGTATAGTGCTTTACTCAAACAATGCGAGTAATTAAAATATTAATTAGAATAGTAATTAACATAGTAATTTAATTAGCTTACCATTTGTCGTAGATTAAGTACTTTTTGTCGATTTTCCATTCCGCAAACTTTTTGTTGGTAAGCTTGCTTGTATTTTTCTTTTGACTTCGGTGGCAATAAATTTCCAATTACTAATTTCGCTTGATTTTGAATGTCCGGCGGTGTTAAACACATTAAATCCGAGGATCCGTCGCTTTGAGAGTTCACTTTTTCAACAAAAACACAGAAAAAAATCACTTCGAACAACGCGCGAAAAGTCGAAAACAATATGGCCGCGCTTTTTTTTTCTGTGCAATGTGTCGACTGCCAGTACCCATACAGCCTAATTCTAAATAAATACTTTTTGCACCTGATGTTTGAGTTCTATTTATGAAACAAAACTCGACATTAATGTTTTTCTGGCCGCAAAACACAAGACATTAATGAAATTCCATACAACTTTTCTGGCGCCTAATCCAAGTAGCCCGCAAGTCCGACTTTGCTCAAAGAAGGTTGTCGAATTAATGTCCACATTACGAGCTTTTTTGAGTAAAAATACAAACTAAAAATAAAAAAATACTTATACTTTTCGCAAAGACCAGCTGCACACTGAAGACTGGGGGGTTGAGGGGGCGGAGACCCTCCCCCCCCCCCCCCCCCTAAAAAATATTGTTGTACTTTTTCAAGTTTATTTTTATGTTTCATTTTGATAGTTTTATACAAACGCTGTTTTGATGATGATGAATATATTAGAGGCGCCATCTCTTAGCATTCGAGCGAAGCTCGGTCGTCCAGGTACCAAATAATAAAAACTAAAAATAAAAAAATACTTAAACTTTTTGCTCCGCTCCACACCTTGGGGTAGCCCAAGGATTTAGATTACTTCGGCGCGTACGAAGCATTCGTAACTTAATATCGCGACGACATACGTAACTCGATTGACTGAACTGAATTAAATCTATAAATTGTGTATCCTACAGGCTTACAGGATATTGTGCGGTTAGGAAGCTAGCTAAATTATTATGCAAGTACTTACTTACTCCGCTGGCTTAGCGAACCGAAGTGGGTCTTGGCATCACGTCTCTGTCCTGGGGCCTTAGCCTGTAATGCAATGGGCTCCCAGTTGACGGCCTCAAAATTCTAGAGGATTTGTTCTCTGGTTGTAGGAGAAAGACAAGTAAAGTCCGGTTTTGTTCTTCTGCTGGGACGCCATAGACACGCTATTGCGTTACAGGCTAAAGCCCCTGAGCGGTCCGTTGAGGAGTTCCATTCTCCATCTCCGAAGTTCATCATCAGATCCTCATCATTTTTTATGGGACTAGGTATTTTCTTCACTTTCTAACAAAAGAATATCATCAAAATCGGTTTACGCAGAAAAAAAGTAATAATAAACATGGGGGTCAAATTGATCGGCTCCTTTTTGAAGTCTGTGTGTACTTTACTTTTGCGTTCAGTTCGCGCGCTTCCACACAGCACTCTTGCTCGCGTTCCGTTTGACAGATTATTTCTCTCATTTTGTTCAACGATATTACGGGCGGGCGAAAATATGCACCCCTAGCGTGTAACAGAACGGTACAATGGGCTCAACTTGTTCATTTCAACCACAGCTTGGCACAATGGGCTCAGCTAGCAAGACACTGGAAAACTAGAGTGTCTGGAAATCAGTACTACCCGAAATCGCGAGGTCTCCGGTCAACAAAAACTGAGGCACTTTCTTTTGTCTCACTACTAATAGAGTTTCTAATAGATTTCCAATAAAAATAGATAAAAATATTTATTGAAATGGTAACCAATAAAAGGTCGTCTCAGGATTTTGAAAATTTTAGGAATGAACATCAAAAACATTAACTGCCGATTTCTGAATTGAGAAATCAAATGGGTAAGTATCGTCCTGTCTCCGCAGATTTCTCACAAAAGAGCGTGAGAACGATAGTTAAGTATTTGCTTAGCAAAATTCTCAATTCAGAAACCGGGCCTAAGAGTGTTCAATCATTTCAGAAGCGCGGATGGACAACATTTTATGCAACGAACATCAATTAAATCGATGGCAACGAATTATTCATTCTTTCTTAGGTTCACACTGTTTTGCCTAAAGTTTTTCACAGATAAGCACTAAGTTGTGAAACTTTTAAGGCGCGGTGCATAGTGAATAGCCCGCGCGCCAATAAAATGCACAAAATGAGTCCTGTATCAAATACACTGAACAAATCGAAAATTTTCACATATCAAACCCTAGAATTAGGTGAGAGCTATCTAAACAGCCAGTTTGGTGTTGATATCCATACCAGATTGCAAGATATTTTGTCTGAAAAAAAGTGCGCCGCCTATTTTTTTTCAGCCAAAATATCTTCATAACTTTTATGAATCTCAATGTCTTTGGGAATAATATTCCCGCTTATGTTTCCCTTGAGAGACCCATGCATCTCGCCCGCTTGTGATCTGTTTGTGTATTTCTCTCTTTTTTCGTCCTTTGATGTAGGCATTGTGCCTTTTTCTTGTGTACCTACCTACATAAATTGTTCGTCGATGTTGTTTGTAAGTATACATGTGTAAAAGATGAATTACATCAAAAGGAATTATTATTCTCTCTTCTTGTAAATAAGTTCATTTCAGAAATAATAGTTCCATCGTTATTAAAGGAGGGTACCCCATCCACTATCGCCGCCAATGAAAAAAAACATATCTTTATTTTGGATGCTGAAAACGGGCCCTCAAATGAGAATCTAGTTTCCAGATCCTACAACCTACGAATAAATCCCGCACAAGAAAAAAACGGCCATTTTTGACTTGTGCGGGATTTATTCGTAGGTTTCTTCGAATTCTAGGAGTTAGGTACTTACAATTGATAAGCCTAGGGATTCTCATTTGATTGCCCATTTTAATAAAACGCGTTTTTTTTTTCATTATCGGCGCTAGTGTGCCTCGACCATCACCGTGGATGGACGATAGCAACGTGGCGGGAAATTCAAAATTTTCTCATTTTTTTACATTTTGTAGCTAAACTGAGCTATTTGTTCAGCGTTTTTCGTTTGCGGCAAAAACATATTATTCTTTTCATTATTGTAAACAACAAAACAACAATAATTCAGCCGAGTATGTGTCCAGAGCACATAATCGGCTGAAATATTCTACGAAGCTGTGGCACTGCCCAAAAAACTTGTTGATGACCAGAACACATAATCGGCTGAAATTAATATTGTTATTCTCAACCCCTCAACCGATTTGGCTCATGTTTGAACTAAAAAAATATTTTAATTTCATTTACCCGCCTACCAAATTCCATAACGATCCGACCAAATTAACTCAAGTTATCGTCAAACGAACAATCATACATACAAACATACATACATACAAAAATATAAACGCCGGATTGTTCCAGTAGACCAGGAGAACTTCGCTCGCTTCGCTCGCTCGTTCAATTATTTAAAACCCGTTGAATACTTCTTAAACCCGTGTTTAGCAGATAAGACAGTGTTCACTAAGTTTTTGTAGTAAGACGCTAATATGTAGTTTGGACCGCAGTTTAAACCATCTTTTGCTCTCAGATCAGAGCTAAGAGTTCGACTGTCACACTTCAGGTTCTCCCCCCTTTTGTAAACAACTTAGTTCAAACTAGTCCAGCGTCCACCATTCCAAGCAGAAACTTGATTAAATCCACCGCAGTAACTTGGACTTAGACAAACTCCGTGGAGGTGCGCGATCAATTCTTACGATATTGTTTTTCTTGAGTTAAGACAACCGATAAATAACCTCATGTGGTCTTATTGTTAGGGTGCCTTTACACTGGACTCAGGGATTGGGGGATTAAAATTGTCGCTTGAGATAAGACTGTCTTGTTATCTCAGACTGTTTAAATAATCTGCCTGATGGTGGTGGCCAGACAACGGTGGTGGAAGGAGAAGATACTGAGTTACTTCTTCATGGTAGTTTATTGTTGCTGGCTGACACCATGATTTTAGGTAATCTGTATGCGGCGAGTGGGTGCCAAGTGTCAGTCGATGCGCGAGCTATTGACGATGTGAGATACAACGTCAGCAACCCGCGCCCTAGATGTATGGTACTTTGAACCGTACAGGCTGCCCATACTAGCGCTCTGAGCCGTACAAACGAAACTATACTTTGTACTTCTTTCTTACCGTAGACAGTAGACCGTCATCATCATCATAGACTGCTTATTATCCGCTCAAATTAAGCAAATAAGTAACGCGGTGAACCGAACCAAAATAATTTCCCATGAGCCAGTTTAAATATTGTTTTCAAACAAATATTATTTTGCTGATTAATCCAAACAAAACTCACGGGCGCGTTTTGCAGAAACTGTATTTGTTTTATTTTATTGCATGCAATTTTTTTTCCAAGCCTGGCTTTGTACGCCAGGATTATGCCAGGTATGCCAGGCAAAAGGCTGAAACCAATTTCTAAATGCGCTTGAGCTCTTTAAAAATATTAAACATATCGTCCTCCTATAAGTGAATTTATTTTGCGTATGGCACATGATGCAGCGAATGTTAAAGAATAAAGGGAAGGCCATTGATCTAATCTGTCACTTTCGCATCGGCCTCGTGGATCTTTTGGATCCCTCCCTCTATTGACCACTGCGGGCAATGCAATGGTCCGTGATATGGGACATGCTTTGCACCTCCCCGCAAGAGCAATGCGGGTCCGTCTCAAACTTCCATCTATACATCAGCTCAGTTCCAGTGGCGTAACTACTTAGGGACAAGGCGGGGCAATGCCCCGGGTTCCCCAAGCTCAGAAGGCCCCATTGGACCGAGCTATAGACGGTGCGGTGGTGGTCTAGTGGGTAGAACAGTGGACTCTGAAGCGAAAGGTCCTAGGTTCGATTCCCGGTGCGGGCATGTATCTATGACTTTGTTTAATTTCAAAGTTACGTACATTTGTGAATTTGTAGTAGCAATACCACTCGCTGACGGTGAAGGAAAACATCGTAAGGAAACCTGAGCGTATGAGGCATTATACCCTCAACGCAAAAATCGCCAACCCGCATTGAGCACGCGTGGTGATTAAGCTCGAACTCTCTCACTGAGAGAAGACCTTTGCCCAGCTAGTGGGACATGTACGATTGTGCAGGCTACATCTTACATCTTGCTATAGACGGATAAAATCGGTAAATTTTAAGGAGCGCTGACCACGTGTTTTTAAAGAAAACCTCGGCCAAGGATGATAGTATACTTTTGCCGTGGCTTTTCTTGATAAAACCTAAACAGTTTATTTGGGGCCCAGTTTGTTTTTTGCTCAGGGCCCCTGGTTACCTAGCTACGCCACTGCTCGGTATCTACTCTGCGATGCATCTGTTTATTTGAGTAATTTTATTTCAGTTAGGTATATTCTCTCCTAGTGTACACCCATCCTTAGCCAGGGGTTAAGTTGTGCCTCAAAGTAAGATCGCGGTCTGATCCTGCCCCGAATAAAAATACCATTATCAAGACAAACCGCACAAGTTTCACTCTATATCGTGATTTAATTCCCGTCTTTATGGACTGAGGATTTCTTGTGTGAACTTATGCGCTTTGTTTTATGTGTTGAAATATCTAGACAATGGTATAAAATATTTGAACGTGCGAGCGAAGCGAGAGAAGTTCTCCGAGTCTACTGGAACAATACGGCGCTTGTAAAAGCTTGTATGTATGTTTGTACGTATGTGTGAATGTTCGTTCGACGATAATTTGAGCATCGTTGATCTAATCATCATGAAATTTGGTAGGTCAAGGAGTTGCCGAGATGTTATATGTGGTCGCGAGTTCACAGTTCGAAGCGCTGCAGCTTCCGCCTGGTAATTTCTCCCATTTCGTATGAGCGAAGGTACCACTAGACGCAGTATAAACTAGCTGCTCGCCTCGAACTGTGAACTCACGATGTGTTTAACAACCCCATATCTCGGCAATCCCTAGCTGCACCGATTTGGCTCATTTTCGAACTCAAAAATTTGTTTTTTTCTGATTTACCCACTTGCAAAATTTTATCACATTCCAATCAACGATTCCAATCATACAGTCATACAACTAAGCAAATGCCGGATTGTTGAAGTAGACTCGGAGAACTTCGCTCACCCGTTCGTTCAATCATCTCATTCCGTAGACTTAAGTTTTTCCCCTTGTTCCAGTACGAAACCCGCGCGTTCAACAGCAGCGGCGTCTCCATCACGAACAGCTCGTGCGACTCTCGCAGCTGCAGTATCCAGGTGCATCCCGACCGAGGGGAGGCCAAATACACCTGCGAAGTCTCCAGCGAGAAGCCAAGGTTCGCCGTGGACCGCCGGTCAGCCAACATGACGCTCGCTGGTGAGTCCTGTTTGGCTCTAAACCCCTCAAAAGAGAACTGCTAGAGCGCTGCTAGAGCACCGTTAGAGCGCCACTAGAGCATCCCTAGAGCACCCCTAGAGCGTCCGTAGAGCATACCTAGAGCACCTCTAGAGCGTCCCTAGAGCGCCGCTAGAGCGTCCCTAGCTATGTGCCGCTGTCAGTAGGATGGGCCACTTACTCACCACTTGAGCCTCTCTCGCCATCCGTATAGACTCGACAGTCTGCTCCAAGACACCATCATCGGCGGCCACCACTAGCACCAGCACGTCGGTGGCATGAGCCCCTCGCGAGCGCATCGCCTTGAAGGAGCGGCAGGGTCTGATCACTTACCTTAGCCCCTCGAAAGAGCGCTGCTAGAGCGCTGCGGAGCATTGTTAGAGCGCTGTGTAGCCCGTCCTATCGAGGCTGTCTCGTAATGTGACCTCACTGCATTGCCGAGTACAAGCCACTTTTTTATTTTATACCATCTGGCTGGTGGTCTGCCAACCGATCTCTTCCCCTCTCGTGGTCTCCATTCCACACTGGACTATGTCCATCTGCCAACGGTACTTCTAGCTAGGTGTACTACCCACTTCCACTTCAAAGAAGTTATGCGTTTTCAAACGTCCACCTTGGTACCCCAAACTAAAAGGGAAAACCCCCTTGTTTCAGTGCTACCAGAGTACGACCCCCTCATCACTGGTCTGCCGACGCTGGTCAACCCTGATGATGAGACGATGGTGAACTGCACGTCGGATTACTCGTTGCCGGCCGCCAACATCGAGTGGTTCATCGACGATGTGCCTCAAGAAGTAAGTGGCAATATCGCTCGAGAATACATGAGAAATCTTCTTCTTCTTCTTCATCAATTCCTGAGCTCACAGCTTAGTTGGACTAGTCATTCTTAATGGATTGGCCCAGTTAAGCAACATCGGGCGCGCTCAGCCGCTCAGTTTACGGGTGACCGCTAGTGGCAATAGTCGGCAGACCCGTTACAGACTGGCGAAAATTTCAACGTTTAATTTTGCATGTCCAGGTGGACATGGTGAACGCGTCAGGGGAAGGGCGTTTCCGTGCTCCGGAAGGCATATTAACCGTTGGTCCCGGTTGTTGTTGATTAATCAGAGGCCCATTGGGCGGCGTATGAACTCTGACACCAGACGTGTTTACTACCTCATACTTACCATCGATTTCTCATGGTAGAGGATCGCCTAATAAAGTAATTGTAAATAATAGTTATTTGTTATGCAAGAATGCAAAATTATTGTTTGCGGCGAGTGCTTGTATTGAAAACCGAGCTAGCGAAGGTTTCTAAAATTGAGCCACGAGCGTAGCGAGTGGTTCAAAAAAAAGAAACCTGAGCGTAGCGAGGTATTCAGAAGCACGAGACAATACTTTTCATCTCACAGAAGCGAGGAAATGACTTTGTTAGCCAAGCGGGACAAACTCTATAGACAACTACTTACAGGCAAAACAGGTGAGTCAAATAAGTTCCTTTTAAAAGCATATTTTACTGCAGTTACGGCTGCCGCACTAAAGTTTTGAGCTTCGTTGGTATTAAAACCATTCGTTTTATTAATAATTTCCTGAAGTTTATTTATCCAGACACAAAAATAATGTAAATAAAAGAATGTTTTTTTTTCCGGGTGCATTCTGAACTTTTACCATATAAATTAAAAATTTCTAGGAGATAAAAAATGAAATTAGTAATATCGTTTGAAAAAATGTATTTAACAAACCAAAACATAATTATCTATTTGATAAAACAGAAGCGCAGCATTTTTTTTATTTACTGGTATTTAAAAATAAATATGTGTACAAAATATTGAAAAGACTATAAGAAGAAACCGCGTTTCTGAATGTTCTATTCCGTGACTTTACCTTTTTAAAAGATGCTTATGCACCATTTACATTCACAGTTTTGTATAGAGAATGGGCACGAACAATCGCTTTCGCTGAAATACGCGTTTAAACGAACTATGAATGAGGTTTTATTTTCCATCGGGATCTGGCATCTACTTAAACAGCCAGTGTTTTTTTCTTTTTCAAAACCATAGGGCGCGGGAAAGACTGTTCCGGCGTCGCGTTCAAATTTCGAAGCGCACAAAAGTTCAGATAGTTTAAATCAGGCCTTTACACGATCGTAAGTTACTAGTAACAGCAAACTTTCCGAGCGTGGGAGATGAAATATTAATTTCTGGTGTACAATAAAGTGTTCTCTATCTATTTATCTACTCGCTTCCATTGGGAACGGTCTTCCGTCATATGAACTGACCGGTGAATTCTTCCTCCAGCCGTTGCCCTATCGTATCAAACCATCTGGTTGGTTCCCTTCTCCTGGCACGTTTGTCATTAATCTGACCAAAGATAACGATTGTCTCTAGTCTAAACTGTGCCAGGGAGACTACATTATGTTAACAAAAGGCTGAGGTCTTTTTTTGCAGAGTTTAAAAAATTCGAAATAAAAAGATGAAACTCTAACGTAGTAATGCTAAGTGTTAATTTCGCTCAAAAACGCGTACAAAATGAAACTTTGACAGTCTATCTCAGTATTCTAACTTCTTGCACGTTAGTTGCCTGCCGGGACACTAACCTCATTTTCATCACGAAGAACAGCAATTTTTTATCGTTTAGTAATATTTAACTAATGCAGAGTTCAGTATCTAGGGCGCTAGGTATTGTGGACTTCTAATCCATATGTACTCCCACACAAAATGCCTAAATCGAGTTTGAACTAACGAACACATTCACACAGTCAATTGTTAGGCACACACATACACGCAGCGCTATTCAAGTATTCAATTACTTTACAAAACGAGGTCAGACGACAAAAAACTGCCATAGAATAAAAATAAAAAAGTTCCCAAAGTAATAACAAAGTAAGGCTCTCCGTCAAAACTAAAACAAAAGAGACCTAAGTAATTATGAAACTTTCCCGTCGTAAAAATCCCGTATGGATCCGGAAGTGGATCCTAAATGAATTAAGTGGACAATAAATTAGCCTGTAATTAGATTTGGACGTGGAGCTAATATTTTATCGTTAACAAGGGTTTACAATTCACATGGTGGTCGGTCGGCTAACACCCAGAGTAATATAGTGATACCGTTTATTCATAATTTGAACAAATTTTGGCAAATTTGGCAGTCGCATATTCTGATTTTGTCTCCATTTTTACAATCACATCATCAGCCACTGCCGAGTAAACCTTCAATCACAGTTAAATTAAAATTTTAAAATCAAACATCTTCGCCACCAAGGGGGTTAATAAGTGTCTACGCCTCTGAAATTATGTTAGATCCATGCAATCGATCGGTGTGTCCTGGGCGGAAGTAATTATCCGGAAGTGGAATCAATTGACCGTCCGCAACAAAGCCGCCGCGCTGTTATGTGTAGGTGATACGAGTCGGTGTTAATGCGGATTAATTACACAAGGGATACACACTGAACTGGACGCTGAAGTATTAGTAGTTTGAAAGGTCAGCCCCGTCGCGTCGGCAAAACACCGCGTCATACGTTTCTATCGGACAAAGTACACCTATTGTTTAACTTTATCACCGCGCCAGGTTACCAGTCTCGAAAAATATAAAGGCCTTCATTACACATTGCACACAAAAAACATAAAAGCTAGTAACCTGAATTGTGATGGTGAAAGACAGTTATTTTTACATTTTAATCGATAAATAATTATTTTTAGAACTAAAAGTAACGGGTACCTAGCTACAGAGGAATTCAAGTGATTCCATTTCCGCCACATTTCCGCACACAATCCTGCCCATCGTTCTGCTGGAAAAGCTTTTAGCTTTGTTTTATTTTCTAAAGCTCTAACTCGTGCTTAGTGAAAATATAAGAAAAGAATATAAGACTAATTCTGTATTTTTCGTTCTGATAAGAATTTTTATACCTACCGTATAAAATTCACAAATTCTAAAGGGTGTCCCGATATTTAAAGTCAAGTGGGAACCGGTTGAAATGGCAGGTCATAACGGTACTGGGAAAAATAACACCCTGTGTATTGCCATCCTAATACCATGGTATAGCCTTTCTATTTCCAATCGTCTGTAAATAAGCCCGAAGTCGCAAAGGGCTGGCCCTGCCCCTTATCTGTCAATACAATCATCGCGAGCCTCTCAGTAGATAGAAGGGATTTGGACGACGAATCGAATTGGAGCTAAGCCATAAAAGAAGAAGCGATGAAAGTACCGATTCGTTGACTGCTTTTAGCCTAGAATTCAGGCCTACAAAATGAGCCATACATGATGTAATTTGAAATATACGATTATCCATAAAAGTATAGCGTGGAGCAAATGAATTTTGTGACATGAGTAGTACAGCACCGAGGACGTAGTTACTTGCGTCGGTACGCAATACGAAGGATTGCTCATATTACTTTGCAGAGGTCCACCTTTTCGATTGAAGGCGTCATGCTTTTTGTGTAGTGTTTTTAAATGCCTCTATTGCACATCGGTATGCAAGAAAATGTCCTTGCAAAAACATGCAACTAACCACTGTTACGTGTAATTAAAAACTAATATTTACAAATTGCTTCAAAAGCTGCCAGGCATGTGGGCTTACTAGGAATGCCAACCTGTGTAAGTATGTGACCATGAATAGCTTTCCATAGTAAGGCTCAGTTGGTCACTAACCCCCAACCCAAACAGAGGGGTGGTATAAGTTTCACCTTTATGTGTCTGTCTGTCGGTAGCACCGTACGTAGCTCTTAAACGGGTGAACCGATTTGGAAGGATTTTTTTAAATTATTTGAAAGCAGGATTTCTAGCGAGTGTTCGCCTTTATAGCTATGCCCAGAAAGTGTGCGACTCGGAGCTGTTGAGAGAAATAAGAATCTATGAAATTAATACTCCGGATGGCAGATCAAATCAAGGATGGGTACATTTTAACTGCCTTTTAACACTAAAATCACAAAGGTACACATATTTTCGATTGCCTAAAGTGAGTAGTATCACACACCTTTCCTAGAGTAATCTTCATAGACAGGCCCAGGCACTGCAGCGCCGAGTGGTCTCTTTACCCATCTAGTGTGAGTGAAGGTGCCACTGGACGCTGTATAAATCATCTCACTACGTAGACGCAAAGGCCTTAGGCCTTCATAGAGCTGTTCTTCCATTTGTTTTGAACCAGAAGGCCACGGTTGGCTCGATTCCCCGCAGATTTGCCCACGGAGCAAATTGTTGGCGAAATATTTTCTGTTTCCTTTTTTGTGCGTGTTCCAGCGAGGGCTTTTGATGATATTTTTGTGGCTTTACGTTTTCTGAAAACATTTTGGCTTGCTGGCTTCACTCGAGTTTTGGTCTCATTACTGCTTATTGTGTTTGTGGAAATATTTTATAAGTCTCACTAGCACTTCTATTATGGCAATTTTAAACTGTTAGCGGTAGGAAACGGTTTTATTACCTGTACGATTTTGTGTTTTATTTTGTTTTGTCGTCACGTCAGTGTTCATGTTTAGCAATAAATCGTTAAAATATCAAAAGGCAACTTTATCAAACTTATTAGCGGTTTAATGATCTGCTGCCAGATGTTAGCTCTACGGTATTCTAGGCCAAACTCTGGGACCTAATTAAAAGTAAAGTTGGTTTATTTTACAAACTTTGCCCTCTCGAATTCCGTTCGATAATCAGCTTACAAGTTATTAAATCGGCAAGCCACAGCAATAAAGTTAGAATTGGGGAAACCGAACTTATAGAATAGAAAAGCTAGAAGTACCACTTACAAATAAGTTTGCGCGTACGTAAGTACTAGAGTTAATTTCACCGCTTTGTGATCGGCAATTATACGACTGAGATTCAAAATATAGCTTGTCAAAAGTATGCGGAAGCGTCGTAGACGCCTGAAATTAAGGATATAGCTTGTCAAGGTATGCGGAACCGTCGTATACGCCTGAGATTCCGGATGTCGCTTGTCAAACGTATGCGGAACCGTCGTATACGCCTGAGATTCCGGATATCGCTTGTCAAACGTATGCGGAACCATCGTATACGCCTGGGATTCCGGATATCGCTTGTCAAACGTATGCGGAACCGTCGTAGGTATACGCCTGAGATTCTGGATATTGCTTGTCAAACGTATGCGGAACCGGCGTTAGATCGCCAATCTCGTAAACCATGTGACGGGTGGAATTTTGTGATGGGGCAGAAAAAAACAGCTGCAGCTGCAGAGATAGGAAACTGACTATGAATTTCGACGATATCTCGGGTTAACTGAACTCACGTCAGGGCAAAAATGTCCATAATAAAAGCCACCCTCCGATAGCAGATGGTAAAACAAGAGGACTGAATTTAGAGTCTAAGTGACGTCTCTGTACCTTTCTAGCTTGTTAGCGTTTTATTCAATCGAGCTAATGTTTACATTGTTTTAATAAGGCTTTTCCATTCAGTCAATGGCGCTTCGGGCGGGCCAGCTTGCTCTAGGCAGCGAATAAAGTGTTTGGGCCTGAAGAGGATTACCATAACTGTAATAACCCGCCTATTATATTGATTCACGGAGCGGAGGTGGATAGATTTATTACTGTGGGTTTATGGTAAGTAATAGATCGCGGTTGTGAGTAGAAGGAAAGCTTCGTCAGAAAATCTTAGTGGCTGAGGCATATTTAATTAATAGTCTGCGCCAAAATTCGCATCATAAGTAGGTTTACTAACTCTTTGCCCGCATAATCAGATTGCTTCATGGCTCCGAAGATACTCTCTATCTATTAACTAAATAGTCCACCAGCAAATTAATTAAGAAGGAAATCCCTTGCGATTGTAAAGATGTTTTAAAAGGGGAGGCGGAAATTAAAACCACTATTTCAGCGTCAGATTACACTCGGATTAAGCAGTCTTGCACTTTCCCCCTGGCACAGTAGATGCAGTATTGTATATTCATGGAAATGGCTGGAACGCGCCTTATACCTACGCGCCTCAAAGCTCTTCGAATTTTGGTAAGTCTTGGACCGCAAGGAGGTAAACTTTGTATGAAAGGTCGTAGGTATTTTAACCAGCATTTTCTGACTGAGCAGACACGAGCGGGCATAGGTAATGGAGGTCTTAAAAAGGAGCATAAACTATAGAAAACGTACCGCAGCGCAGGTGATCAATAAATGGCGCTGACAGTGTCCGAAGTAAAGTTATAAGTTTATTCAAACATTTTGACTTTACATTCTAGGTTTATTGTATGCATAAAAAAATGCCGTTTAGAAGCGCCATCTATTTCATTTTGGCGAAATTTTGTTAATAGGTGTCAAAAAAAACCTTTGCGTCTGCGTAATGAGATGATTTATAAAGCGGCCAGTGGCGTTCACTCACACTAGATGGGTCAAGAGACCACTCGGTGCTGCAGTGCCGGGAACATTGTTTTTTAAAAATGGTGTAGGTGTAAAGCCCTTATTATTTCAAGGGCACGTCTGAGTTATCCTACTAGTGTATTCCTAGATTGTGTCCTTGGAAGAGGAAATTACGTCGATCCCTCAGAAAGTCAGAGGATGTCACTCAGACTAAGCCGCGGAGCCCCAAAGCCTTGTAAATTTGCGTGTTACGGTTTTAAAGAGGTATTTTAAGTAATTAATTTATTTCTCGGAGACTGCGATGCTGAAATTAACGGAAGGACCGCTCTAGCCTAATGTAATTATTTTCCTACAATAATATGCTCCTTTAAACCTTTTTCGACAAATGTAGGACAGTTCAAGAACACTCAACAACTGGCTCATCTTTGAACTTAAAATTTCTTCTAATTTAATTTAAACGCCAAATTTTATGACTCTCCGACCTTTACTCAAGTTATCGTCAAACGAACATTCATGTACATACAAACATACAGACATACAAACATACAGACATACAAACATACAGACATACAAACATATAGACATACAAACATACAGACAGTTTGTAACATACAAACAACATACAAACGCCGGATTGTGCCAGTAGACTCGGAGAACTTCTTGCTGTTTCTCTTCTGTGGTGTCTGGTGGTCCAACAAGCCACGCCCCTCGTGAACCCGGTCTTAGTCCATGGTTTAAATATTATTTATTGCCTAAGCCTCGGTTAGAGTCGGGGTTCAATTATGTGAGAGCGCGCCCTAATTGTGTTTTAGCCTCTCGAATTGGATCCAGCTAAATATCATATTAAGTATAATGTAGATTTTTTTGGAGATTAAACGTAGAATTTAAATGAGCGTCGTAATTTTTAATTTACTTCGAGAATTCGATGCTCAAGTATGAAGGGATTAATTTGTCTTCCTTTTTTGCCTAACACCGTACCGTGTATGGATGCTACGGCCTCAGGGTCTACCCGGTTACTGAAGCAATTCAATCAGGCCTAACCAGAAGGTTTAACGCAGTTTGGCCTCTACAATTGTATAGCTTTAGACAACTCAAACAAAACGTCCATAATTGTCTATAAGTTCTCTGAGTCTACTGGAACAATCCGGCGTTTGTATATTTGTGTGTAGGTATGTATGTATGTATGTATGTATGTATGCATGCATGTATGTATGAATGTTCGTTCGACGATAACTTGAGTAAATTTTGTCGGATCGCCATGAAACTTGGTAGTCAGTTAAATGAGGCAAAGAGAATTTTTAAGTTCGAACATGAGCCAAATCGGTCGAGGGATTGCTGAGATATGGGGTCGCGAGGTCATAATTCGGGGCGAACCACTTGTTTAATTTGATTCTATTCCCTCAACGCAAAAATCACCATCTCTCTCTGGGGGTACGCCTGTGCCCATCTTCTCTCAGTGTGTCTGGGCTACAAGGTTACATCTTAATTTCAATTTTCATCTGCTACCTTGATGATGATGATGACATCATTTTATCCCTTATTAGTTGGAGAGCTGGTGACCAATGAGATATTTTTTCGTACAAGGCTGGGAGTTAGTAGGCTGATAGAGTAGACTTTGCTGAGTCTGGGAAAAATATTTTTTGGTCCGGTCGCGGTTGAAAGTTAGATTTTTTCGACTTTGAAAGTTTAAATGTATGGTTTGCGTCATTTCTTTTTTGTCTACAAGGCTGGGAGTTTTTAGGCTGCCTTTTTAGTCTCCGCTGATCACGAAATCACTATTTATTACTAGCCAAACGCGGTAGAAATATTGTTTTTTATAACCTAGAAAGTGTGAATTTTTGGGTTATAAAAATCAAACTTTCAACCACGCTCGGCCAAAAAAACAAATATTTTCTTGTTCAACGGAGTCTCAACAACTAACCTAGAAGTTTCTAGCCTTGTACGACAAAAAAAATATACCGAACCCATACATTTAAACTTTCAAAGTCGAAAAAATCTAACTTTCAATCGCGACCGTGCCAAAAAAATATTTTTCCCAGACTCAGCGAAGTCTACTCTATCAGCCTACCAACTCCTAGCCTTGTACGAAAAAATATCTCGATTGGTCACCAGCTCTCTAACTATATCTGGGACATAGGGCTCGAAGAAGAGATCTCCATTTTTCGTGGTCTTGCACGGCACTCCCTAGCTCCTTCCAGCCGAGTCCAGTTGATGCAGCCTCTTTCTCAACTGAGCGCCTCCAGGTAGTGCGGGGGCGTCCCGGCCGTCGCTTGCCAGTAGCTTGCCACGTCAGTCCTTGTTTGGACAGGTGACTTTCTGGTCTCAACACGTGTCCTATCCACCTTAGCCATCTGCCACCATAAGCCTGCTAACCTATTCTTCACCCGCAGGACCCGGTAGTAAGCGACGGCACGCACGTCTCGGGCGCGGACAGCGAAGGGCTGCGCGCGTCGTGGCGCGCACTGCGCGTGTCGGCGGACGCGCACGCGTCGGGCCGCGGGTACCTGTCACTGCGCTGTCGCGCCACCGTTCACACGCGGCCCAGCCACGTGCGGTCCATGGCCGTGCGGCTCTATGTCGCCGTGCCACACATTTCGCAGTTCACAGCCCACAGTGAGTACTAGCCTACCACACACACAAGCTTTACCACAGTTTTGTTCTACTCGTGTCATTTGGATGCATAGGCGAGTCCATTGGAGCAGTGAACTGAGGATGTCACTTTTTTGGGGCAATAAAAGCACTGTGCGTCGCTCGCCGCTCCCTTGCCCCATTTCTCCGCCATTGTCTCGTGCTTGGGTACCTACGCTGCGCGTGCGAGGCTCGACTCTCGACTCTCGGCAAGGGACCTAGATCCCATAAACAGTAATTTTATTAAAAAACTTTTAAAGGCGCTATAGCCTGCTTAGTTAAAAACCCGACGTGTAATCTCAAGCTGTATGTACTAAACTGTGTCTATGTATTTTACGAAATGTATATTTTTCTGTAAATAATACCTTTTTAAAACAAACAGTTTTGCATGCGCAAGCCAGGCTTGTACGCTGAACACTGTGCTTCCACACTCTGGCGCATGCTACCGTCTTACCAATTATACGTTCATTACACAAGCCTGGCTTGCGCATGCAAAACTTTGGTGAAGCTTGTGTGTGTGGTGGGCCCATTAAGCACGTGTGAGTTGTGAATGCACACGGCATTTTTTTTTAACATCACAATTTTAATGCCATGAATCCATCAAATTCTGATGATGGCAGATTAATTTAATTTTTCGAATATTGTTTGCGCGTGTCCTTTTTTCCTGCGTCACTAAATCCTCATTAAGGCGCCGTGCATAGTGAATCGCCCGCGTGCAAAGAAAAATGCACAAAATCGATTCCTGTATCAAATACACTAAACAAATTGAAAATTTTCACATATCAAACCCTAGAATTAGGTGGTGAGACCTATCTAAAACAACCAGTTTCGTGTTGACATTCATAAACGTTTTGAAGTCATTTTCGCTGAAAAAAAAATAGGCGGCGCACTTTTTGTCAGCGAAAATATCTTGCAATCTGTTATAGATATCAACATGAAACTGGCCGTGTTAGATAGGTCTCACCTAATTCTAGTAATTGATATGTAAACATTTTCGATTTGTTTAGTGTATTTGATACAGGAATCGATTTTGTGCATTTTTCTTTGCGCGCGGGCTAATTCACTATGCATCCGCGCCTTAACTTTAAATTCAATAATAACTTCCTCATTTTGTTCCAGCGTCCACGGGAAGCGACAGCGACGTGCCCCGACCACGGTGTGTGCTGAGTGCGACGTGGACTATAGTGCTGTTGCTAGTCAATACCCAAGTGCCTTTCACGTAATAAGTACTCGGAAAACGGACACGGTGTAAAAAGGTTGTTTTATTAAGTTCTTTCTAACTACTGCACCCTTTGCGTCGAGCATCAAGCGTCGCGTCGTGTCGTACTTAGGTACTACGGTTTCTTTTATGTCGAGAAAAGTTTGACTAATACTACATAAAAATTTAAAAACATATCTAAGAAAACTTGCTAGAAAACCTGCTTTCAAGTAAAGAAAATCGCATTCAAATCGGTTCACCTGTTTAAAAGCTACGGTGCAATAGACAAACACACATACACATACACACAGACGGACAGACACACATAGCGGTCAAACTTAAAACACACCTCTTTTTTATTTCGGGGGTAAAAAAATTAGCATTTTTGGATGCGTAAATCTGTAAAACGCGAAACTCTTTGCGCTTTGAGTTTTTAATTTCATTGCTTTGAATTTACTTAGGTACTGAGCAGGTTGCATGAAATTCAAAATCAATCTGATATCACGTTTCATTGACATATTCACTATCCAACTAAAATTGCCAAGGGTGTAGTCGCTCATTATTATTATTAAAGTGTTAACTATTAAGGAGAGTACTATCTCTTTGCGTTTGTGTGTTAAAAAATTGTCTCTTGTAAATACTAAAAGGCTAATATCTCAAAGTGCACGTCTTGACTTATCTCGTTTAAACTTACGACACAGGCTCCATAGACTAATGAAATTTTTACAATTACATTGTGATAAAAAGAATTAGTTTGATTTATTTTTGTGTGCGTTTTGCTCAAATTATACAACTCAGTAAAGTTGGTGTTATTGTAAATAGGTAAATTATATACGTATTTTAAACTGTACATTACGATTATATACCATGCAGTGTGATATGAATATTTAAAAAAATATGCGTAGGTACATGATATCGATTTGTTGTAAATATAAATTTAAATGTGCCAAAATTGACATAAATATTAAGAAAAGTTTTAGTATAATTTTCACCATCACTGTTAATGGCGTTAAATGTTGTCAATTTAAAAGCTGGATAATGTAATTAAAATAAATTAACAAAATATATCTCTATCTGTGAATAGAAATACCTATCTGAATGTCATGAGAATAAAATCGTGTAAAAAAGTTGTGTCTGTTTTTATTCTGATCTGCCTCCCATTCTCAACGCTATGTTTTCAAAGTTCAATATTTTTGAAATTTAAGTACAATCATTTGAATAAAATTAGTAAATTCAAAGGTAAATCTATACTTATAATAAAACTCTAGCAAAGTCAATTCTGTACATTGAATATTTTTAGAAAAAAAGTTCCAGGGGTTACTAAGTAAACTATACTGAATACAAAAATGCAAAAAAATCGGTCTATGTCTGTCTGTCTGTCTGTCTGTCTGTGTGTTACCTCATCACGCGAATACCGCTGAATAGTTTTCAGTCAAATTTAGGACCGTGATAAGTCCTGGTTCTGGGAACAATCTAGGCTATCCGATGTTCAGAATACAGTGCGGGTTGCAATTTTAACTTCGTTTTTTGTAAGAAATATTCATAATTTTGGTATAGCTTCTTGAGAAGATATGTTAATAACGTGATACAGAAGACATTTCCGAAAAAAAAAATGCATTTCCGGAAAAAAAAATCCGACTTGGAACCTCATTATCTCGGAAACCGTTGATTTCCTAGGCATAGTTCCTTGGGCAAAAATGATCGTTATGATGAGGAGTATACAGGGTGTTAAAAGACCGCCAACAGACCCGAAAGCCACTAGACACCAAAACAAAGTACTTTTTCGATAAATTATTGTTGGGAAATTATTTTGGTTTTTTAGGTTATAATTTTGAAAAATATTCTTTCACGCAATGGACGTGTAACGCACAGAAGTCATATTGCGCAAGCGTAGGTATCAGATTATGTTACTTAAGCTTGAAGTGCCGATGTTTAGAATACATTGCGGGTTGCAACTTTAACGTCGTTTTTTGTAAGAAATATTCATAATTTTGATATGGCTTCTTGAAAAGGTATGTTAAGAATCCCCTGAAGCTCTGCCGGAGGGAAGATGGCCGGTGGACAAGGGCAGTGACAGAGTGGCGGCCGAGAACTGGACGACGATCAGTCGGAAGACCAGCAGCCCGATGGTCGGACGACATCGACATTGTCATAGCGGCGGAGGGTCCATGGATGCGGATGGCTAGGGACCGTGAGAGGTGGCGCAAGGGGAAAAAGGCCTATACCCAACAGTGGGCAGAGGTGGGCTGATGATGATGATGATGATGATGAAGCTCTGCAGCCCTCTCGCTCGCACTTTTGAACATTTTAATTTATTGTAAGAGAATGATTCAACTTTGGACGATAAAATATAGTTGCAGACATAGATAATAAACATAGAGACATGTAGACATACTTTAAATTTCACATTTATAGTTTAAAAAATAAATTACGGAACTACTACTTTTAACCGAAGTTCAGTGATATTTTTTTTTATTAGTAGGAATATGAAATCAAAAGTGTGTTCACGTGTCGATAGCTTTATTATCTATGTCTGCAACTATATTTTATCGTCCAAAGTTTAATCATTCTCTTACAATCAATTAAAATGCTGAAAAGTGCGAGCGAGAGGGCTGCAGAGCTTCAGGGGATTCTTAAGAACTAGATACTGAATACATTTCTCCAAAAAAAAGTTTTGAAAAATCCGACTTTGAACCTCATTATCTCGGAAATCGTTGATTTCCCAGGCATAGTTCCTTGGGCAAAAATGTTCCTTATGATGAGGAAAATACGTGGTTTCCCGCTTTGTTGGCGGTCTTTTAACACCCTGTATGTGGTCTCCCACTTTGTTGGCGGTCTTTTAACACCGCTCGGTATTCAATACAAGCACTCGCCGCAAACAATAATTTTGCATTCTTGCATAACAAATAACTATTGTTTACCGTTGAGCTGGATAGACAGAGTTATTAGCCATATGCTTTGCTTGCTGGCTTAGCATGAGAATGAGTAAGACCTTATCTATGGGCTTATAACTTTATCTATCCCACTCTACGTCGAGGGAGATACATATTATAAACCCTTTTACTTCCTAATCAATTCTTATGCTAAGCTTCCTGGTATCTTATCACGGGCGATACCTTAATGTAAACAATACATATTTATTATTAAATTTATAAATGTATTGTTTAGATTAGGGTTTTTATTCTATTTTATTCTATTGCTTTCTTTTGAGCCCTGCTACCGCAAGTTAAGAAATAATAACTATTAAAATACCCCCGACATTTTAGCGTCGAATAAGCATATTTAATAAATTGCTGAACCAATTTTGACAAAACATAACTAAAAACATTCGCTAGAAAACCTGCTTTCAAATTAAAAAAAAAAAACCTAAAGCTTCCAAATCGTTCACCCATTTAAGAGCTACGGTGCCACAGACAGACACACCCTCATAAACACTTATACAGACACACTAACAAAGCTGTCAAACTTATAACACCCCTCTTTTTTGGTCGGGGGTTAAAAAAAACCTTCCTTTTGAGTTTTCCTCCACAGTCGAATGTATGTTAAATGTCAAATGTGTAAAAACGCATACGAAGTCGCGGGCACAACTAGTCATGTAATAAAATTCATCAATATTGACAAGATAGCTTCAAGGGTAGGGGCTGGCTTATATAAAAAAAAAAAAAACTCAACTGGCTGTAGTACCTATTAAAGTTATAGGTATAGTAAACCCAACTTCAGGGGTTTAAGTCTGTAACGCAATGGCGTGTCGATGGCATCCCAGTAGGAGGACAAAACCGGGGTCCAATCAGAATATTATTTGCTGTCCTACAAAAACATTAAAAGGACCGACAGCATTAATACATCATTGAACGAGCGAGCGAAGCGAGCGAAGTTCTCCGAGTCTACTGGAACAATCCGGCGTTTGTATGTATGTATGTTTGTATGTATGAATGTTCGTTCGACGATAACTTGAGTAAACTTAAGTCGGATCGTTATGAAATGTGGTAGGGGGGTAGATCAGGCAAAGAGAATTTTTAAGTTCGAAGTTGAGCCATATCGGTCGAGGGGTTGCTGAGATATGGGGTCGCGAGTTCGTAGTTCGGGGCAAACCACTAGTAATTGAAGCAGTTAACTGGGGGCCCATTTTGGCATCGTTGCGTTACAGACTAATGCCCGTTTTCACCAACCACCCCTAATTTTAAAAGACCTTTTAACGAAAATTATCTGCGCCTCTGCAAGTCTAGGGGACATGGATGAAGGACCATACGAATTCCACTCACAAGCGTTATGAGTTGAGTGTGTATGATCCTTCATCCATGCCCCATAGACTTGCAGAGGTGCAAATAACTTTCGTTAAAAGGCCTTTTAAAATTAGGGGTCGTTGGTGAAAACGGGCATAAGACCCCTGGTTATCCAGTATCTCAAAGTATCTGTCGGCAGCTTTAGGAATGTTGGGAGGATCTGACCGTGGAACCGGATATGCGAAACTCTCTAACTGTAGGCACCGGGTCAGTAGGTACACGTCAGGATGTACACTTTTGTTGTAAAGTCGCCCGTAATGCAACCGAGTCACTCTTTCTAAGGGTGTGTAAGGATCGAGGTGCTGTCGTGTGTACGTGGAAAACATCGTGAGGTGACCCATGGCTGAAAATGGGATGATGAAACTCAGATAAAAGTATCTGCTGATATGTAAACTTCGATCAAGGATAAAACTACTAGATAGTACATAGAACTCTGAAATGTGTCTGGAAAATTAGATGCCCAAATTGCCTATGGGAGCTTATTTGCTCGTAGTCTATGCAATTAAAGTAAAACTCTACACTATCGCAATAAGGTTGACATTCTAATATTAGACGTATGACGAAATGATGTTTCGTATTGTTTATTGCTGATATCATTTGTTTCTGTGGGGATAAGTTTTTATTGGGATTTAGTTCGATGTATGTAAAAGTCAAGTTGATATAACGTCACTATAAATAATCCACAAGACGCATCAATCGTTATTATAATTCGGATTTATAATTATTTTGGAAGTATTTTTTAACATTTATAATAAGTTGAAAAAATTCACTCGGGACAGGACTTGAACCCGCAACCTCTCGCATACCGTGCAGGCGCAGGTTGAATTTTTTTCAACTTATTATAAATGTTTCAATTATTCCCTAGCACGGGTTAGTGCTTTAGAAAAAACAAAAAGTATTTTTTACTTTTACTAAGTAATTTTTGTGATGTATTTGCCGGTGCTTTTTTGCCGTTTCCCGCTCTCAATCTAACTTTCAACATAATCTGGGCTGGCTGCTAGAAATTTCTATAGAAATAAGTCCACTCTAGTATAATGTCCCACATCTCTGTTATTAAGTATCTTTTAGTTTTTTGTGCCATATAATATTGTAACAGCAATCATTAGATCTGTTTTTCATATTTTTTTTTCAATCTAATTAACACTTTTCTTTACTTTCCTGTTTATAATAAGTATTCTTATAAAGTTCCCGAAGTAAAAATTACAGAGCGTCCCCCCCTAATGAGTTATACGAGAGGAGGCTCTAAAACGCCGCTTTGAGCGAAAAAATACACTCCAGCTTCACAAAAAAATAAAGACAGTAGGCGAGGCGGGATCATACAACAGATAAAATGAGCATGTAGCAGTACAGACAAATCTGTTGAAAAATCAGTTGCTGTCTCGCGTGCGTCAATACTGAGCGAAAGGGACGACCCGAAGAAAATTTACAAAATCGAGGTTTTGTATTCTGTGAAACAGTGAATGTATTAATAGTACCTACTGATTTACAGGCTTGTCGTCCCTTTGATTAATTGAAGTAGGTAATTGCGAAAACCAAACATTAAGTGAATGTTAGGTACGGTCGGCCACAATCTCAGATACCCCATGGCAGCTCTTACCGCGCGCGGCATAAGGGCACCAATCGAACAAAAAGGGGTATCTGAGACTGTGGCCGACTGTACCAATTATTAGGTTTGTAGCACTACGTACAGTATCTCGGGGCTAATTCTCGGGAATCTCACATTCGACACATCTCGAAGGACTAAATCTCATTTTGTGGCAAATGTCACATCCCCTATTCTCACGAAGTCATCCTCGACATAAGTTACAAGATTCCTGCGAGATGTTTGCCTTTTTCGCCCGACATGACTCGAGTGGTCGGGAGCAGTCGAGATCGAAATAACATGAGATTTTTCCATCGAGATGTCGAGTGCGAGATTCACGAAAATTAGCCCCCTGAGGTAGTGGTCATTTTACTATTCATCGTTTTAGTAAAGGTATCAGATGCTTAGCAACAATCTGAGTAGGTACCTAAGGGTCTAAAGACGTAGTGGTTAGTTTAGTATTTCCCAGTAAAAAGTTAAATTCCAGCAGGCTGTCATAAACACTACTAAGGCCTTTGCATCTAAGCAATGAGATGATTTATACAGCGTCCACTGGCACCTTCACTCACACTAGATGGGTGAAGTGACCACTCGACGCTGCAGTGCCTAGGACATAGTTTTAGATGGATAGGCTTGCCCAGCACCTTCCTATACCATCCTCACAGCTTTGTCTGCGCGGACAAAGTCGCGGGCAAAGCACGATATTACGCGGGGATAGGTAACAAACTAAAGAGGCCTGGCTTCTGTCTCGAGCCATTTTTTATACTGGCTTCTTTATTTAGAGGCCGAGGGCCAAGACAAAGGGCCTTTGTCGCCTTAGAAAATGAGCGAAATTTCCCATTAATAGGGAAAAATTACAGACAAGTGTTTGACCCCGGCGCTGCCGCGCGGAGGTGGTGTGATGTGGCAATTTCTTTGCCTAATCATCATCATCATCAATTCCTGTTATTCCTTATCATGGACATAGAGCTCTTAAAACAGTTTTCCATTCTGGCCAATTTTACGCCTACATATCCAGCTCAGATATACTCGTCCCGTGAGTGACTGTTTGCTTCCTGCTGAACTGATCGACGACGCCAGGTAGTTTTAGGGCGTCCTCTCTTCCGTGTTCTTTTTAAGTGCTATTTTGGAGGAGTGGTCTTCGGGTCTTCGTATAGTCTCCAACGCCACTTTCGCAACCTTATTTCTAGCTATTAAGCTTGTTTCGTTTAAGTTCAAAGTTATTAGTTTAAGTTATTAGAGTTCTTCATTAGATCTTCACCATTTTATGGGTCCAAAAAAATCATACAAATCGGTTCATCTAGAAAAAAAGTTCTGAGGTAACAAACTTAAAAAAATAAACATACCTACGAGTCGAATTGAGTACCTAACGTCCTCTTTTTTTAATTTGGTTAAAAATAAAGTCATAAGTGCTTGCCTCCCCCGGGATTCGAACCAGATCTCTCTCTTGAGAGTCCACTCTACCACGCGCCACCACACTGCTCTCGACCACTTGTTAATTTCATCCGGTTTCAGTTCGGTGACTATCTTGTGGACCGGCTACACACTCCGTCATGTAATCCACCCAAATTGAATTGAATGATTGCGTGACTTGCTGAAAATTCTGATTTGCATTTGTTTCGATGTGCATGGTTAGATTTTTTTTTAATATGTGGGCAATTTCATAAAACTAAAATTCATGGTTTGACCAGTTATCATCATCATCATTTTAGATTGGCTCACTATACCGTGTTCTGCATTTTGTACAGTTTTGGGACCACGCAGGCAAAACGGGGCGTGTAGCCGGTCCATTACAAATGGCCGCCATTGCCGGGACGCGCATTAATAAAGCTTAAATCTGAAGCTTAGGCTCTGGAGACCTTCGCCTCTTAACAGATAAGGTACCTTAGGCTCGGCAATGAAGACTCAAAAGGTCTGCTCACTGCCATCCCAAGTGACCTCATAAACTACAGGGTGCAATCGAATTTGATAGTGGAACTTTAGGTGGGCTGTCTACTGATCACTACAAACAACTTGTTTTGCTATTTTTTTTTGCCTCGTAGTACCTACTACGAGGCAAAAAAAATGAGCAAAAAAAGTATCAGCTGTTCCACACATTTGGTGCAGTACCTACCGAGTCTGTTTAATATATGGAACAGCTTTTTTTTTCGCTCCATTTTTTTGGCACGTAGTAGTTGTTTGTAGTAGACAACCTACTTAAAGTTCCGCTATCGAATTCGATTGTACCCTGTAGAAATATCGAGTTTTATTATCCTTGTAAACGTGTAGCCAATTTGGTAAGTCAGCTATTTTAGTGAGCCGGTACATCTGTTTTCCCCATAAAATATGTTCTGAGGTTATGTAATACTCAGTCCTTTGCCCCATGAACCAAGTGTCTTTGAATAGGTATTCAGCATAAGAAAAAGATACAAATTGGTTGCAAATTGGTGCCATCAAACTATAGAGACTACTTCAGACCCAAAAATCATTCGGTATTTTAAATCCGAATGATTTTTGGGTTTGCCAATGACGGTTGTCACTTTGACATTTTGTCATAAGCAAAAAATGCAACTGACAATCGACAGCTTGTTATCGTACCTACGGAAAACCGGGGGCTGTCATATTCTCACTGGAGGTACGATTGCCTTCTGTGTCCACTAGTCAAGCCTAGACTGTCGCGGTTTCAGTAAACATTTGCTTCCATAAGGCCCGGAAAAGATAAGATTACTCAGGCCCAATGAGTTTTAGTTTAATTATATTTTATACTTACTCGGATAATTTGTGGACTTGTAACTTATACCAGGCTTGACGGTTATCATAGAAGGTTCAAAATTCAAAAAATCATGTATTTATTACCGACAGATTTTTATGATTAACAATGAGCCCCGCACTAGAAAACCCTGTATCGCAGGTACTCTTTTTTGGTTGACATTATTTTGATTTATTGTTGCTTTGAGTATTAAGTAAACGCTAAATAAAAAAAAAATATTCAATAGTAGTTCAATAGGAAAGACTACCTAGAAAAGGTTGAGCGCAATAACGCAATGACGCTTTTCATATTTCCACTAGCGGTCTAACATCGATAGAATGACCGCGCCCGATGTTGTTTAACTTTGCCAATCGGTTGATGGCTAGTCCACCAAGTGAAATAAAACAACATGACGCGAGTCGACAGCCCAATAAAAACGATGAAAAGGTAGGTACACACGACACCACCTCAGAGTGTACACTTTTGTTGCAAAATCGCCCGTAACGTAACCGAGTAGAATGCTAGCGTATAGGAGTCGACGTGCTGTCGTGTGTACACTGCACTGATTCCGAGTGATTTGTTTTTTACACTTTATTGCACAAAAAAAGACACAAAACTAATAGAGATGTGAGACATTGACGTTGTGTGTGATTTGCTGCTGTCCGTTGAGGAGTTACGTTCTCCATCTCTGAAGTTCATCATCAGATCTTCACCATTTTTATAAGATTACGTGGGAAATATATCCTTTCAAACAAGTATACCCTATCAAAATCAGTTCACGTAGAAAAAAGTTCTGAGGTAACACACATTAAAAAAACATACGGGTGGAATTGGTGATAGTGATAGTGATAGTGAATACATTTCCGACGACATAGCCAAAGTAGCCGGAAAACAGTGGTTGCGCCTGGCGCAGGATCGGGAGAGGTGGCGTGAGCATGAAGAGGCCTTTACTCAGCAGTGGGTGTTAACAGGCTGATGATGACGGGTCTAATTAAGTAGGTAACTCCTCCTTTTTGAAGTCAGTTAAAAAGGTTTGTCGCTGTAGCCGATGTTTGAGTCACAAGCCATTTATTGGAGCAGTCTGAAGGGCCCTCGAACTACTCATGAAAAGTTTCCCGTAAAATTATTAATAACACTCGAAACGGCGAATCGTCCGATAAATCGTTTTAATTTGTCCCGTCCCACTTCAGTGCGGCGGGGTTGCCATGGATCTATTTATAATCCGCGCGGGAAGGTTCCATCCCATTCTCATCGCGCGCAGATTTTACTAGCGCAAACCTTTCTTTCGACTAGCAGCCGCGAGGAGGCAGGAGAAGATGTGGAAGCCAGAAAGTTAGACAAACGTTAGACAATTAAGCCCCTGGGGCCTATTTGTCTAACTTTTGAATCTATCGCGATCCCTTTCAATGGTATCGGGATTATGATCGTGATTCCGACTTTGGAATGGAATTGTCTATGTTTTAAATCACAATCGCTAACAGAAAGAATGAGTTTCAACGCTATACAAATTGAATAATATTGAGTGAACGATTTTGCTATTTTCGCTGTAGTTCCTGTACGTGCAGCATGGTAAGCCCGAGATAGGCCCTTCTCTATGCAAAACTGTCAACTTGTCGGTCGGGCTCGAGTTGGCTCTACGCCAACAAGGCGATGGAGACAAAAATACAACATTTTTATAAAAAATTGCAATATCTACTTTCTGCTCGACATGACCCTAATCTATTGCCATCTCCAATCCCGCCTGCCATGCTCACACAATAGACATGGCACGTCTGTCACTCGAGTTCGAGAGAGTGTCAAAACGACCATGCTAAGCATACTGAGACAAGTAATAAAGAACGGCCGACATAAGTAGGTACCCGAAAGTCACGCATACTAGACACTAGGCATTAATAGTCGTCTACTCAAGATCGAACTCAAGTAGGTGAACTCAGAAAAGTTAAATGCTAATGTCACCTACTTGAGTTCGATCTTGAGTCCACGACTATTAATGACGTATGGTCTAGTATGCGTGACTTTCGGGTATGTCGGCGATTCTTTATTACTATGTATTTGTCTCAGGAACTACAGCTTCCGAGCGGTTACTTCATCCATCTAGTGTGAGTGAAGGTGCCACAGAAGGCTGTTTCATCCGATATAACTGAAAGGAAGAAGAAAATAAAGAGAGAAAAGACATTTTTTATTAACGGCACAATACTGAAAACACAACATTAAAACATAAAATTAAAACAAGAACTAAAACTAGGTACATTTTATTCGCCTCTAAAATGATCCCGAGCTCAGTAGTGTTGCAAGGAGGACCTCCTTACAACCAGGGGCCTTAGCCTGTAATGCAATGGCGTGTCGATGGCGTCCCTGCAGAAGGACAAAACCGGGGATTCCTCGTTTTTCTCCTATAACCAGAGAACTAATCCTCGAGAATTCGAATCAGAATATTCTTTGCTGTACTACAAAAACATTAAGGGTGGTATTCTAGAACGCTACTTAAACTCTGTTTAAACTCAGTTCAAACTAGAAAGCTCCTTGAACTCTGTTAGAGTAGAGTTTTGTAGTGTCGACTGTCGATAAAACAGTGCATGTTTTGATTTAAATATCCCTCCCTTCATATCAAAACATGCACTGCTTTATCGACAGTCTGAACTCTGTTTAAACTGAGTTTAAGTAGCGTTCTAGAATACCACCCTTAAAGGACCAACAGCATTAATAAATCGTAATTGAAGCCGTCAACTTTGAGCCCATTTTGGCACCATTGCGTTAAAGGGTAAGGCCCCCGATTTTCTGTTGGGACCATGCCTTGATGTCCCAATGAGTTCATAGTACCCCCACTGAAGGCACTATGAGCGTCGCGATGGTTCTTTGATTTACGTGATTGATGCCGGTTCGAGTGACGCGATATTGTCTTATAATTTGTTTAATATTGAGCGCGTTAAGTTGATTGGAATTTGGGTGCGAACCTCTTAAGAAGATTACATTGCTGGTCCTGGAAAACTATACAGTACTTACTTAGTAGATTAGATTCAATATCACAGGGTCACACCATGAACCATACTTGAAATATTTGGTTTAGTAACCGCAGTACTGAATTCTGGAAGAGTTAGCTCCGAAACATTAGGTCAATATTCCAGTCAAGTTAGAGTGACTGACATCCGAAGTAATTGGACTAAAGAAGAAGGAAACACAGTTCATTTTTTCACAATTGGTAAACAAATATAAAAAGGCGATGAATTAATAAAAAAAAATGTGGCAGTACTTATTAGAGTTTATTTTAATCAAATGTAGCGGACGTCTGCCCAATCGACGAGCAAAATCGGCCATCACACTCAGGGTGGCATTAATAGTCGTCATCTCAAGCTGGAGCTCAAAAACTCAGAAAACAAATCACCGACTTGAGACCTTGACTAATGTCAATGAGCATCGTCAAATCCTATTTTTTATTCTATAAATCGAAAATATAGACAAATATAAGAAACTACTTTTAATATTTTCTTATTTTTTTATTAATTATTTAAAACTAGCTTTTGCCCGCGACTTCGTCCGCGCTTACTAAGATTATCAGTTGCAGCTCTATTTTTCCCCCGCCATCGAAGTCAGTCAGGGGAAAAGCTACTTAGCAATGTATAGCTAGTGCCCACGACTTCATTCACGTGGATAAAAGAAAAAGGATAAAAGTTTGTGGTGATTTAGCAATTTGTACCTAGCATTTTTTACCACCTCGATAGTATAAAATGTACGTATAACCGACCCCCAGCGCTATCATACTTCGCTCTCGTGGACCATGCGTTGTTATCTGGTTCTTCCAAATTCAACGGAGTAAAGATGCAGATACCTACTGTTATCGGCATCTAACTGATTGAACGTGGGTTAGGTACCTACATTTCAAGACACACTCGAATATTTCGACTCTTATTTTGAGTCCGCTAATCTGCTACTGCTTTCTGCAAACTTTCAGTCTGGGTTGTCTCTGTTGTAGTTGTCTGTAGTTGGTCTCGCCTCAAGTCTTCGTACCTTTGTGGCCTATATGGACACTGCCTCTCCCGATGTTAGAGTAATCTGCTACTGCTTTCTGCAAACTTTCAGTCTGGGTTGTCTCTGTTGTAGTTGTCTGTAGTTGGTCTCGCCTCAAGTCTTCGTACCTTTGTGGCCTATATGGACACTGCCTCTTCCGATGTTAGAGACTCCTAATGCGTACTTTGAAACCCAAGTACATCTCGTTTGCTTGCACAGTTGTGTGAATGAATATAATCAGCATTCAGCATTCGATGCAGTAGGTACGTCACAGGTCTCAACATCTGACTGGTATTCTATAAAACTGTAAAAGATCTCCAACAGAGCTAGTTAGCGTTACCTACTCGTATTACAGGCACGAAGAATATGAAAATTCGTGTAGTTTTTTTATATATTTTATTTTGCATCATGCTATATCAACGATCATAATATCAGAAAAACTTATCCATATTATGTCTATCACATTGAATAGTTATTTTTTTTCTATGAGCTGCCCTTCTGAAACACCAAACGCGTCTTCTTAGCGTCTACGATACCATAGTCTGAAACAACGGTTTTAAGTCGTCGATCTTATTCTTCTTTCATGTTGAAAGCGTCACACTTTGCCGTCTCGCCTCCAAGAGATCCTATCAGCTGCACTGTGGAGCATTAGGACAGTTATGACGATGCGGCCTTGTCGGTACAGCTTAAGATTGGATTGGCACGAAACACCTCTTCTGGCTTTATTCCTCACATATCTTTCATGCGGGCAACACCACCACGCAGGCGGTTCGGGGATTTTCACATGCTCCCATCTTCTCGTCAGTCTGAACTTCTGAAGTATGTGGAAAGAAAGAGTTGTCAACAATGAATAGGCGACTATAATATTATGTAAAAGTGCCCCTGTCTAGTCCTTCTAGGTACTCAATAGGTACTTAGTGGAAATACGGCGGTCATGTTGCTCATGTTTCACCATCACTGGATGATTTTATGCGCCTTTGGTCGCTCAAGACTCTACAATGTTTTTCATACTTGCACAGTACACACACACAGCGGCTTTTTTTGGTCAGAACATCGTATCTTTAGTTTTCTTCGAGGTCTGGTGCATCCTTATTCTTCCCTGAATAAGCAGCAATCAGCAATGCACTGAACCGACATTCCATCTCGTCTGGCCAAGAGATCTCAGGACGGACGTCGGACCGCAACTTTGTAAAGATCTTTGATAAACACTGCTGGATGCAAAGTTTTTAAAGTAAGGATTTATTTATTGGCTCTTTCAGATTGTAAGTAGCTATCACTGAAAAAATACGGTTTTGCCTGTTTTTTTATAATTACACAATGTTGATTTCTGCTGTATTGCTTTCTTGATACCATTTTTGTGACAGTGACGGATGACAGCAATAATTAAAAACAACTTCTTCATTGTTGTCTATCGTTGGATTGTAATGCATAGTTACGGCACATTTCGGACTTTTTGGTAGATCAAAATTCACCGTTATTCATTTTTCGATGGATTTAGGAAAGTAAATAGCTCAACGCTATGTAATGACAGAGGGTCTATGGTAAATGGTTTTGTCGTTCACTTTTATACAAATAGCCACTATACGATAATCTTTGTGTATTTGCTTTGCTCCTAAGGGCCAAAGCGTGATAATATGTAGCCTATATGTTATTCTGATGTCTCAGTTACCTACATTCCAAATTTCATCCAAATCCGTCCAGCGGATTCCGCGTTATAAGGTAACAAACACACTCACTCACTCACTCACTCACTCACTCACAAACTTTCGCTTTTATAATATAAGTAGGATTTCTAAAAGTTTTGTGTATGACGTCACCACTGGCATTATGTACTAAGTTCATTGCATTCATTCATGCTTTTAAAAAATAAAAATATGTTGACTATTCACAAATGTCAGTGTCAAGTCAACAAGAAGGTTATTTTCTCAGATATTTGACTCTTTTGACAGTTGTTGTTGACAAATGTATTTTTTTAAATATTTGTAGGCAATGGAACTACCGCATTAGAGGCTATGATGACGTCATCGAAAGAAAAATGAAGTAAACATTTTTGGCGATAAATATTAATAATCCGTTTTAATTTTACTTATTTAAACCCTTAATAGTAATCAGTATCCCTATTCCTCGAAATAATAATGCTGACAGCCACTCAAGCTTGACATAAGCAAAGACTTGAATGACCATTTTTGTTTTCTGAGATCACCTACTTGAGCCCGAGTTTGAGATGACGACTATTGATGCAATCCTAAATTCGGTGGTCTCCGATAATCTTGGGAAGATCTCTCGGTCAAAAGTCATCCCAAATCAAGCGGTTTCAATGAATAAATCAAATCAATCAGGCCGGGTGACGCTGGCTATCCGCGATCAGCAGCTGCCACGTGGGGTTAGGGAGGGCTGATGGGCCGAAGGGTTGGCCCACATGCCATAGAGCTAATTCTGACCGTTTGTCACGTTACAGGAGATTAGGGAAAGAAAGAAGAAAGAAATGAAATAAATATATTTATTAACGAAACAATACTCAAAACGTAATATCAAAACATATTTTTTATTTTTTTATTTTATGTTTATTCGCGGGTTTTTTTTTGACAAATAATAAGTATTATTTGTTAAAAAAAGTTTGTTTAAAACCATCTGCTTCTATAAAAAATACTTTTTTTTAATTCTTGAGAACTTGCTCCTACACGACCCAAACAAATTAATTCTTTTATAAAAAAAGAACCAAAATAAGCTCATTTTTTTTTTTTTATTATTAACTTCCCACGTATTAGCTCCATGTTAACTTATCAAATGGCCGAATATTCTTAACTAGCGCAAAAACCCGGGACCGATCTGCGGCGGACGTTGTCACTATAACTCATAGCTGTTTACGTTATTAATGCCGAAGGGATTTGGGCTTTATGGCCACCAGGTTAAAGGTCGAAATGAAGGGTTAAGCTTTATGCGTCTGGATCGGACAAACTGTGTATGGTCATTTAGCCGGAGCCTTGAAATTGTTAGTTTTGGCGGATTTGGCAGACCAGCAGCCCGGTGGTCAGATGACATTTCTTAGGTGATAGAGGGTCTGTGGATGCGAGCAGCGAGAGACCAAGAGGGATGGTGTGAAGGAGAAAAGGCCTATATCCAACAGTGGGCAAATGTGGGCTGAAAATGATGATGATGGAGATGATTATAAAAATTTGGTTCAATGATTCGACCCTTTCAAGAACGGTATCTTCCTGATTAAGATATCGACTATTTTATTTTTTTTATCACTGGATATTGGTAAAGTCAGATTGTACCATGAACCTACTTATGAGGCTTTTGCGCCTCCGTACTGAAATGATTGATTAAATACAGCGTCCAGTTGCACCTTCACTCAACTAGATGCCAAATAAGCCGCGGGTCTCCTTACGATTTGAAAAACCTATGTTAGAGACCCGTATCGAGAACTTGTTTGCTAGCCAATTTCCACGCGGACGACAGCAAGATAATAAACACGGTATTTTATACAAGTTGCAGAATATAAGACACGCTTTATTTCACTTTATTGCCCGGAACAATGGAGACAGGAGCAATTTTGAGGTATTTTTTTCTTGTGGCGGTAAACAGATGTTTTCATCCGTCGATAACAAAAAACTTTTGAAAAAAAAACCATTTTGAGGTTATAAATTTTTATTTTTTATTTTTTTTACAAACTAGTCATCCTGTTGACCCTGCAAAAAGAGTTTGGATCTTCAGTAACACGTTGTATAATTGAAAAACTCATCGCGGTCCACGGAATCTGTAGCAGTCGCCGCCAACACCACATTTCGAAGGCATTATTACGATGTTTTTTTCCTTTTATTAATTTATCTACAGACACATAAATAAGACCCCGAAATCTAGACGCCACATAAAGCGGCATCAGGGCACCGGTCTCATGTACTAACGAGCATACGTTATTTTTTATCAGACAGCCGTGCGCTAAATACCCACGAAAGTGCAAAATTAATGGTCCTCGGATGTAAAAGGAAGGCTTGAGCTGCGTTTACGCCAATAGCGCACTAGCGGCCAGGTCGCAGCGGCCAGAGAGATCGATATGTCGCAGGGATATTGTCAAACCAGTGATATTATAATTACCCTAGTGAAATTACAATTACCCAGATTATTGTCAATCGCCTCCATTTCTTACAATTTCACGGACTTATTTTAGTGTTATTGTAATTTCACGGGAACGCTGTAGTGATTTTATAATAACCCTAGGTATATTATGACTCAAGTTTGTAGTGGGGGACTTCGTGCGTTTTGATTGGTCAACTCTTCTTTAACCGCCATTTGATTAAGAATTCAACATAGAGCTAAGAAAATATTACAGTGACCAGACTAGTCGGACTCGCGCACTGAGGGTTCCGTACCGCCATACAATTAAAAATATATGATTGTGTGTACGCTCATGCATCAGTCCGACTCGCACTTGGCTGTTTTTTATTATTTGTTGTTATACTATAAAGCTCTAGATCTACACCATGTTTGACGCTTGTAGTATTACACTATAGTTTTTGTGATAGAGCATAAAGTATAAAATCACGTTTGTTCTATTGGGACACCCCTTATTTTGTTATTAATATCTAATTTGTAGTGTCCCCCATGAAAAATATTCTGTCAAAATATCAACTAGCTACCTATTACGGTATCTAAGATAAGGGTAGGAAATACAGACAGAGAGTTCGGGTACGGAACCCTAAAAAACAATCTTACTTATTGTGAGTTACATTAAGATAAAACTGTGATATTATACATCCTTGCAATAAAGCTTGTGATTTCCAGAAACCTGTCTATTATTTTGTAACTCTATGATTTCAAAATTGTCAATTTGAAAACGGACCAATCATCGACCGTCTGACAATCTAACGGCAGTGAAATTGTCAACTTATTGCTGTCTTGCAATATCACTGCGTGAGTCTAGTGATATTATAATGTCACTGAAATAAGCCCGTGATATTGTGAGAAATGGTGGCGGTTGACAATAATCCGGGTAATTGTAATTTCACTAGGATAATTATAATATCACTGGTTTGACAATATCCCTGCGACAGATACATTTGTATGAAATCGCCCTTGGCCGCGCGTACACCGCGGCAGTTGCCAGGCCGCAGCGGCCAGGTCGCAGTGGCCAGAGAGATACACACATAAGCATGAAATCGCGCGTGGCCAACGGCGATTTCATACAATGTATCGATCTCTCTGGCCGCTGCGACCTGTCCGCTGCGGCCTCGCCGCTAGTGCGCTATTGGCCGAAGACCGTTGTGGCCTGGTGCGCGTGGCCCATGGCGATTTCATACTTATGTGTGTATCTCTCTGGCCGCTGCGACCTGGCCGCTGCCGCTAGTGCGCTATTGGCACTGAACGCCTCTCGCTAACGGTCGAAAAAACATCGTGACGAAACCCGTGGCTTAGTAAAGTTGACTCCGCATATATTGGCTTTGTGAGAGAGAAACTTCGGATTAGCGATGGTCGCGTAGAAGATATTATGCTTCAGGCATTCAGGTTTTCCCACGAGTTTTTCCTTCGCAATTAGCGAGTCCTTCTCCTTGCATCGGTATCCTCATCACTGAGGGTCGTGGTCATTCAAACGGAGTAATCCGTGTCATAAGATGCGTCACCAGTTGTTCCTATCTGCGGCTGAGTGCATCGCATCGCATACTGAGGTGTTGAGTTTGGAGCGGATTTGGTCGGATTTGGTATCGGTCCACACTGTTACCGAGTAGTGGCAATATAAAGACCGAAAATATCCCTTTTAGTGCATCATTTTGTCGGGTGTAAATACACCGTTATAGTTCACAGACTTTTAATTTCGCGGTTTAAAAGTACGATAATATCTTGCAACATCTGCTTCGTGCCCTTTTTTCTCGCTTTCATATTTCGCTGGAAGGTTTTAATTTTACGGAATAACGAAGTTGCGCTGACACTTTAGGAGACTAGTTTTACTTGCTTAGGTTTATTTATTTTAATTTTATTTATTAACAAAAAAAAGTAACCCTTTCAACCACGCTAAATTATTCTTGCTAATGGCAATATAATCTAATGGCATCGACACTCATAATATGGATGTGAATAGTCGATCATTAGCCTGTACACACCTGACGATCTATGCGCTCGGATCGCGCGCGCAAGAGCGAAATGTAAATGCGTGGAACATGTTCTAGGGTGGCATCAAGACGCAGTACGTCTCACAACTAGCGCCGCCAATGGAAAAAAAAACATATCTTTTTTTGGATGCGTTTTTAGCAAAAAACGCTCCTGCGATTTTTCAACGAGAGGCTATTTTAAGGTTTGGATTCCAGGATTGGATTTCCTACGAATGCAATCGATTCTCGCCAAAAGTGGCAAATTTTGGCGAGAATCGATTGCATTCTTAAGTTCTAGGATCTGGAATCCAAACCTTAGGTCCTAAAAATAGTAAAGCCTCGCGTTGAGAAATCGCAGGAGCGTTTTTTGCTAAAAACGGATCCAAAAAAAAGATTTTTTTTTTCTTTGGCGGCGCTAGTTCTGAGACGTATTTCATCTTAATAGTCGTCTACTCAAGATCGAACTCAAGTAAGTGATCTCAGAAAAGTCAAATGCTAATGTCAAGCCTTGGCTAATGTCAATGTCAATCTCAAGATAAGTGTCTATTAATATGCTGACAGCTACTCAAGTAGGAGAACTCAGACGACTATTAATACGACCTTTAGATGAAGTAAGGCGCCCGATGTTGTGAGTGCGGCTGCAAGAAGGCCACAATTTATTGATTTTTAGGTATTTTTCAAAGTTTTTTTTTGCTTCATATCGTTAAATAATCACCCCTGAGTCGGTGCCACTTTACAAAACAACACCTTAATATTCATGGGACTTGACTACCTGTGACTATTACGAGCGACTCTGCATGACAAGTAGAGCAGCTGATTAACAGTCAACCGAGTCTTCAAATCATAATTCAGAACCCGACAAAATAAAGGTGCGACATCACTCCCCGCCGCGCAAAGCACACTCGTTGCGAAAAGAAAGCGCGCAATAAAGGTGCGCAATTTTTATCACTCGCCAGTGCTAAGTAACGCGGGCGCTGAGCGAGTGGGTCTCAGAGGAAATATATTATGGAGTTGACGTCAACGTTTTTTTATGTATTTTCTGAAGCGAACCCGAAAAACATTGTTTTAAAAAAATCTTTATAATCTATACAACGTGTTACAAAACTCTTTTTACAGGGTGTAACCTACTGGTCAAGTGCATGTCGATTCTGAAAAAAAAAACAGATTTAAAAAACAATTTTTATTCGCAGCCGAGGTCGCCCAAAAAGACGATGGCGGGACGAGCTCGACCAATATCTGACGGAGTGGTTAGAGTTCCGGAAGACCTGGTCTGAAAGGGAGGAGGCCTTTGCACAGCAGTGCGACATCCAACAGGCTACGTAAAAAAAAAACTTCGAAATAAAAATCATAACTTTTTTGTTTTTAACCGAAAAAAAAACAGAACAGCAAGTGGATGCAGAATAAGAAAGCTCTTTTTGAATAGATGACATAAAAAATATTGACATTTTAGAGGCACCATTTAATTTAGTTGCGTTATAATTTTCTGTCCAAGTCAGCAAGCTTAGCATAAGGTTGGGTTAGGCAGGCAGTACATAAGGGGGTTATAACTACACGCATCTCACTCTATTATTTGACGTAGAGTCGGATAGATTGAGTTATAAACCCATGGATACTCTCTAAGTTAACCCAACCTTAACCAAGCTGGTGTTCACGAGTGTAAGATCTAGTTTTTATTCTTTATCTAAGGAGCGAGTGAGTGAGTGAACGAGTGAGCGAGTGAGCTATGCCTGCAATCTCCCGCCGTCCACACGTCCCGCCATAACTCAACCCCGGTCCTAACGCAGAGCGATCTGCGGGGGCTACTGTAGACTCTTTGTCACTAGACATTTCGGGCACAAAACAAATAAAGATAGTAGGTACTTATCCTAGCGCATTGTTAGCCTACTCTCATTCGAACGTGTGGGTGGTGTGGGTTTCTCTCATTTCATATACACACCGACTCCCTAAGTCCATACCTCTATTTCAAGATGTGTATGTCGCAGGAATATTTTCAAACCTGTGATATTATAATTTAACTAGGTAGTGAAATTACAATTACCCGGATTATTGTCAATCGCCTCAATTTCTTACAATTTCACGAACTTATTTTAGTGTTATTGTAATTTCAAGGGAACGCTGTAGTGGTTTTTCATAGTTTCTCCAGTCTGTATCTTAACTTGTTGGTTCCCGAGTAGCAGCCTTGTACAGTCGCGTACAATAATAACTCACGAGTAAATCGTATTAACTCGGCTTGGCGCGTCCAATTATAGATAAATCTGCAGACAGACAGACGGACGCGCCTCCGAGGAGACAGTTGTCAACCGCAAGCGGAGACGACGTCATAAGCGGGGTACAAGGAACCAAGTAGCTTACCAAGCTGCATACGAGTACCTTGTAGATATTAACGGTCAGTAGCGTGCCAACTTACCACATGATACTTGGTAATAAAGATCCCTGATATTCGGAGAGACAGAAAAAAAAACTCCAGTGACAGTCCAGTGACACCTTCACTCACACTAGATGGTTGAAGATACCACTCGGCACATCAGTGCCTGGGACATTGTTTAAGATCGAATAAGCTTGCCCAGCACCTATAGTCCTATACCAACCTGACAGTTTTTTTTTCAGGAGAGACAGAGGATTTATAATTTAAAACTATCTAACATTTCCCTTTCATTTCATTTATGTTCATAAATCGTGTATCCACGCTCCCAGATTTTGGGTACGTTCTACTCATGTCTTTAAAGAAGACACATTTTGAAATTTTACCGGGGTAGATACTCGTATTTCCGGTGTGGACGTTGTATTCACGCTGTCAAATTTTGGTCTACTCATGTCTTAAAATATTAAGGCTGGAAGATAGCAGCGTGGCGGGAAATTCAAAATTTTCACAGTTTTTTACATTTTGTAGCTAAACTGAGCTATTTTTGTTCAGCGCTTTTCGTTAACGAGAATAAAACCGTATTCTTTTCATTATTGTAAACAACAGAACAACAATAATTCACCCGATTATGTGTTCTGGTCTACGACAAGTTTTTTGGGCGGTGCCACTGCTTCGTAGACCAGAACACATAATCGGCTGAATTATTGTTGTTTTGTTGTTTACAGTAATGAAAAGAACACTGTTTTATTGCCGCGAACGAAAAATCGCTAAACAAAAAATAGCTCGGTTTAGCTACAAAATAAAAAAAACTGTGAAAATTTTGAATTTCCCGCCACGTTGCTATCGTCCACCCTTAAGGGTAGACGATAGCAAGGTGGCGGGAAATTCTAAATTTTCACAGACTTTTAAATTTTGTAGCTAAACTGTACTATTTTTGTTTAGCGATTTTTCGTTCGCGAGAATAAAACCGTATTATTTTCATTATTGTAAACAACAGAACAAGAATAATTCACCCGATTATGTGTTCTGGTCTACGAAGCAGTGGTACTGCCCAAAAAACTTGTCGTAGACCAGAACACATAATCGGCTGAATTATTGTTGTTCTGTTGTTTACAATAATGAAAAGAATACGGTTTTATTCTCGCGAACGAAAAATCGCTGAACAAAAATAGTTCAGTTTAGCTACAAAATGTAAAACTCTGTGAAAATTTTGAATTTCCCGCCACCTTGCTATCGTCGACCCTTAAATCACATTTTGAAATTGTACTGGTAGTAGATATTTCCGGTTTATACGCACAATGCTTACAAACTATACAGAACTTCTAAAAAGTATGTAAAGAAAATCTTACTTGATTCGTTGTACTAGGAAGAACGTCATATTTTTATGGTTCATTTCGCTGCGGCCTTTTTTGTCTGATACCAAATAATAAGACGTATGTACTGTAATGTTGAGCAGGGTATCTTATTTTGATACTGTTAGAAAATACAAAATCCTTTCGCATATAATAATTTTGTTGTGAATTCTTTGTTATGTGTCTTGTCTTCATCCAATTTATTCTACCAAAGCCGTATACTCGTAGTATTTGAAGAAAACTTTTGGAAAAATTGTGAGGAAACCCAATTATTTCGGAAAAATCGCTTCGCTCGCTCGTTCAATTATACAGGGTGTTAAAAGACCGCCAACAGACCCGAAAGCCACTCATACTAGACACAAAAACAAAGTACTTTTTTGATAAATTATTGCTGGGAAATGATTTTGGTTTTTTAGGTTATAATTTTGACAAATATTTTATTACACAATGTATGTGTAACGCATAGAAGTCATATCGCGCAAGCTCACATAGGGCCCGAAAGCCAATTTTCGATGACAAAAATAGGAGTTCTTAATGACTCTCAACTAAACGAAAGTACTCGCTACAGGTAGTCGACTAACCGGTTCATAAAACTGCATTTACAAAAAACCCAGAAATAAGTAACACAATAGCCCGTAATTGATTGCCTTATCTCTATTGTTTTCGCGCCGCAAACATAGATTAGTTGCACTTGGACCCAAAATTTTAAGAAGTAACTAGGTCTGTTTTTTCGTCCAGTGCTTAAAAGTTGTGAAGTTTTTGACATGGAGAGAATCGTCAGGTATGTACCTTTAAATTTTAATTCTTATATGATCATTTTCTTATTAAATCAAAAAGTACATCAGCTAAGCAAAGAGGCCTTTGTTCACAAAAATAAAAAAAATAAACTGTATGCTCAATAAAAAGTCCGCCTAATTTCTTAGATGTTATAATAACCTATGATACAAAATTACTTACCACTTGTATTACTTGAAATAAAAATTTGTTCTTTTGTAAATTTTTTTTAATTTATTTTTCAAGAATAAACCTCTACCTGTTGATTTACAGTAAATCCTCGTAAAATTATGCTCGTACTCAAATTGCATTTTTGTCATCGTAAACTGGCCATCGGGCCCTATGTGAAGCGTAGGTATAAATTTATGTTACTTGAGGTGCCGATGTTTAAAATACCTACATTACGGGTTGCAATTTTAACGTTGTTTTTTTAAGGAAATATTCATAATTTTGATATGGCTTCTTGGGAAGGTATGTTAAGAACTAGATACTGAATACATTTATGCAAAAAAAAGTTTTGAAAAGTCCGACTTTGAATCTCATTATCTTGGAAACCGTTGATTTCCCAGGCATAGTTCCTTGGGCAAAAATGTTCCTTATGATGAGGACAATACGTAGTTTTCCGCTTTGTTGGCGGTCTTTTAATACCCTGTATAAATTGCTGATGTCGCGATTATTCATTAAAATCGCGCTTCGATGCATCGGTTAACGGTTACGTGGAGCGGACTGGTAAATTTATGCTGTCGCTAATTTATTTCTGTTTGTGTTCGCCAATATAATTGGGGGCCCATGAAAATAGACATGAGCGTAAGTCGTCAATTTGAATAGGTAACTGCTAACATCGTACCGCCGACTGTGCCATAAGTAGGTATTAATAGGGGTAAAATTTCAGGCATTTTGGGGCTAAGGCAAATTGAGATTTGGACAAACTGAAATTAAGTCATTACGAATTTCAGTCATTATGGGACAAAGGCGAATTGAAATTCAGTCACAATGAAATCAGGGCGTTTTGAGATTCAGTCCTTACGGACCGGAGGGTTATTTTCATCATCATCATCAGCCTGTTAACACCCACGGCTGAGTAAAAACTTCTTCATGCTCAAGCCATCTCTCACGATCTTGTGCCAGGCGCAACCACGGTTTTTCGGCTACTTGGGCTAAGTTATTTGGCCTAAACTCAATTTATCAAGTCCCAAAATTACTTCATTTTACTTTGTTACCTAATTCGATGAAGACAGACTGCGAAAAGTGTTTGTTCTTTTTATTCTTGAAGTTTTATTCTTGATCAAAGTATCCAATGTTTTTGAAGAAATTTCATAAACTCCTCTATTGCTTTCTGCATTGCTGTGCACTTTCATCATAACTTATAATCAATTTAATTTTACGAGAAAAATATAATATGTTAACGCAACAATATGCTCCACTTTGCACGAAATTAGTGTGTGACTGTTTTACGAGGCTCTTTGGTTAACTGTCAGTTTACGACCCCGCCTCGGGACATGAAAGATCTAAGCCGAACGACGGAAAAATACAACAAGAAACGAGTTTTGTTTTATAAGTACTTCTCTTCTTCTTCTTAGAGTGCTTCTCGCACTCAGCGAAGGTTGGCAGTCAGCTCCACATATTGCTCTGTTTCTCTTAGTCTTTACTGTAAAGGGAATATTATGTCCCTGTACATTGTTAAATAAACGACACAATATTGAATTAGATAGAAGAAAAAAGTAAGATTTTGCCTGTACAACAATCGCTAGTCAAAGGTACATAAAAACTGTTAGCAAAATAAACGATAATGTAGGCGTGCCTGAACATTTAAGTACGTAGATTTAGGAACAAACGACAGTTCATTGTTGAGGGAAGAATTATTTTATCATGCAAGGCCTTGATAGCCAGGCAATATTTAACTTAGATTTTTTATTAAAAAACATGCTGCGCTGTTAATTTTCACTCAAAAATAAAGGGTATCAGTCAAATAAATGTCAAATCTTTAAACGCAAATCGAATCATTAGTCGTAAACCGGACCAAAAGATTTTTACTTGCCACATGCACATAAATCTTGAAATAAAAATAATGAAAGCAGTACTTTCAAGCCATGCACCATGTGTATTTTTTTTCAGACAGAGAAAAACCTTCGTTACTTTCCTAGTCTTCTAAAATGGTACTAACCTAAGTACGAACAAGACACAATAAATTGTGTCACTTAGGGCGAGGCCTCATTGGTGCGTTGCGTTTGCCTTGCGTTGCGTGGCATCGGATCGACGCATTGTGTGCCACATCTGCGTTGCAACGACGCATGACGTCGCGACGCAAGAGGGTATACACGCCGTCGCATCTGCGTCTCAGTTCAGCCTTCGCAATTGACAGATACAAACGTGTCCGCAACGACGACGCAACGCAGTGCAACGCACCAATGGGGCCTCGCCCTTACTTATATCCCCCGAATAAGGGCAGCAACACACCAATAAAGACCCCATGAGTTCACTTACCCTTTTCATGAGTTCACTTACCTGAAAAAATAAATAAGAGGATACAATGGTACATTTGTCAAACGAGATAAGGGTAAAGTAGGGCCATCGTGCCGGTGTGTGCCCAGCTGAAAGCAACTCTGTGACGTCACAACTGTTTACGTTTCATTAATGTTCCTGAAAATCCACTTTAAAACCGGTATGCGGGAAGCGTAGGACAAAATACCGACGCGACAGGAAACATAGTTTTTACCGCCTTTAAACAGTGCATTTACATAAGGTTTTGTATTGATTGAAGCATGTTTGAAAGCAGTTGGGAGAGCGCATAGAAATGATGAGTGCATGGTGCAGAGCTGAACTGTAAAGTGTTTTTTTATTGACATTGTTTTGAGGAACGTTTTCACACTAAAATAAATTTAAAATTATACACAGTTTGAACATGTCATGCCATGTATAGATGCAAAAAAAAATGGCAAAAGCGAGATACCGGAAAAATACCGCTTGCACTGTCATCATAGCTCTTCTTCTTCTCTCGTGTCGAAAGCGTCACACGTCGCGCTCCCAAAAACGTGCCAACTGGATCGCGCTGGGGGTCGCCTCCAGGAGATCCTGCCAGCTGCACTGTGGAGCATCAGGGCAGGTATGAAGATGCGACGTTGTTTGTGCGGCTCCACATCGGCACAGAACATCTGCATCTTCGGGCAGTATCCCCCACTTTCTCATGTTATCCCTTGTGCGGGCAACACCACCACGGATACGGTTAAGAGATTTCCACACGCTCCAATCCTCTCGTCCTCCTGGCGGCAGTGTTTCCGCCGGCTTGATGAAATCCGACAAGTGCTTGGTCCGTTCTTTCCACCGTTGAAGCTTTAGCTCAGCTGGCGTTTCTCCATCGAGTGGCTTATTTGTCGTAAAGCTTCTTCGAGATTTTAGCCGCTGCTTCACTGGAACGTGGCTGTGCATTGGATGGCGGGCATCATTTGCCTGTTTCCAGCGTTCGGTAGCGGTAGCCGCCTCTCTTCGGACTGCTGGTGGCGCTATTCCGGCAAGCAGGTGGAGCTTGTCAGTTGGAGTCGGCTTCAGGCAGCCCGTGATAAGTCGGCAGGTCTCGTTTAGGGCCACATCAACTTGGCCAGTGTGGGCAGAGTTGTTCCAGACCGGGCTAGCGTATTCCGCTGCTGAGTAGCTGAGTGCGAGGGCAGTAGTGCGTAGCACGTGCGGGTGGGCGCCCCACGTGCTGCCCGTCATGCATCTCAGTATGTTGTTGCGGGTACTGACTTTCATTTTGGTGTTAAGGCAGTGTTGTCTAAAAGTCAAGGCCCGATCCAGAGTAATGCCAAGGTATTTTGGAGTAGCTGTACTCTCCAGACGCTGTCCCTCCCATTGTACATCTAAGCTACGGTTCGCTTCCCTATTCTTGAGGTGGAACGCACACAGCTGTGTCATCATAGCTAAAATACATAATTGGCATCCTTATCAGACCAAAACTATGTAGCTAATAAAAAAAAACAATGTTTGTTAAGGAAGCTGTCGGCTTACCTAATTTAATAAATAAATAAAAATATTCTGGATCAAGGCATCTATTAGCATCTATTAAGCAAAAAAAACGAAATCAAGATCAGTTTAGGAGCTATAATGCCACAAAGATAAACACACAGATACACAGACACTTTCCTATAAACTACTTCAGAGGGTTTTAGGTTTAGCACATTTTAGCTACCTTTCCCAAGCATCAAAGTAACAAATACCTGAATAAATAGGCAAATAAACTAGCTAACTCTACCGACAAACACGAAGGCTTTCCGTGTCATTGTGCGCCCAATCGTCGAATGACGCAAATACGCGTGCGGGACTGCGTCAACACACGCGGTAATAGAGCCGGCGGGAAATGGCTTTCGAGCCATAACCATTGTCATTCGCGTTAGATAATTCAATTGCTTAACCCGTAGTGGGTAGGCTTATGGCTGTCAATTTGGTGAGGCAATGCACACTGTGTACATTTCTGGCATGCCCATAATTTTCTAAACTAGATTTCAATAAGCTTATAGGTTGGTTAGGTTTATTTTTAACCCCTATTTTTTGCCATAGAAAGTTGAAAATCGTCAAAATCGCCATTTAATTTTGCGAAAAAAACTGACTTGTTCCCTTTCTAAAATAACCGATTCAATTACTAAGTATTAACATAGTATTTATTAGTTCATTACAATTTAATAAACTCGCGACAAAAATACATTATTGTGAACGCTAAAAAAGTGCCGTCGCGTGCTACGCTATTTCGTAGAGGCTCGTAGTAGCTACGAATTTCGTAGACGCTGCTCGCTACGACATTTACGGTTCATTTTATACTCTGCGCTACAGAAATCGAACGAGGATATTACAAATAATAGAATACTAACCACAAAATTGCAAAGATGATTTTTACAGGCATGTGGCATCACCTCTCATACTAAATGGTTAAAGCGACCACATAATAAAAAGTCATAGAACAAAAGTTGTTGGAAATCACATTTAGATGTTGAAGTGTTGAATGTTGAACCGCCAACAGACCCGAAAGGTACGCATACTAGAAAACAAAGTACTTTTTCGATAAATTATTGCTGGTTAATGATTTTGGTTTTTTAGGTTATAATTTTGGAAAATATTTTATTACGCAATGGAAGTGTAACGCAGAGAAGTCATATTACGCAAGCGTTGACATAAACTTTTGTTACTTACGCTCGAGGTGCCGATGTTAAAAATACATTACGGGTTGCAATTTTAACGTCGTTTTATGCAAGAAATATTCAAACTTTTGATATGGCTTCTTGAGGAGAAATGTTAAGTCCTAGATACTGATCAATTTGTGCAAAAAAATGTTTTTGAAAAGTCTGTCTTTGAATTTCATTATCTCGGAATTCTTTGATTTCCCAGGCATAGTTCCTTAGGCAAAAATGTTCCTTATGATGAGGACAATACGTGGTTTCCTGCTTTGTTGGCGGTCTTTTAACACCCTGTATAGCCAATCATACAATATACATTGCAGCCCCGGGACACGAACCCCAACTTAACACCGAGGAAATCATATTACGCAATCAAGCGTGTGACGGTTCTATCTTCGGGGCATCCGGACGGTGATTCCCGCGATATGGAATCCATTATAATAAGATTTACGAATAGGGTTACCATCCGTCCGTATAAGTCCGGACATGTCCGGATTTTGTCCGGCCCTCTAATTATTATTATACTCTAATCTAATATATCCGTTTTTTAATTAGATGGAATATGAGTAATAAAACTAAAAAAAAACTAAGGCCTTTGCATCTACGTAATGATATGATTTACGCAGCGTCCATTGGCACCTATACTCACACTAAATGGGTAAAGAGACATCTCGGCGCTGCAGTGCCTGGGAATTTGCCTGAGCCTACTCCATCTAAAACAATAAAAGGACATATTAAGTAATCTACGTAATATCAAAATCAGTCTTTAATCAACAACGAACTTTTCATTGATCAAAAAACTAAATATAAAATCTTCTTTAACGATAAACTTAACAATAAATCTTCTATTGCGAACTAAGTGGGCAATGTTTCCATTTTGTGACTAAATAGTCCAGACTTTTATCGAAATGTCCTGCTTTTTGCCAGGACTTTTCAAATTCCTAAATGGTAACCCTATTTGCGAACGGGCTTCCTTACACAGAGTGGGGCGGGGTCGGAGATAATACGGGATTTATTAGTTCCAGAATGGATTTAACGCTTTATTGCCGTAAGTTCGGTCGGCCGGACAAGGATTTTTGATAAAGGGACTTGAATGGAATATTTGGATGAATGGTGTTTTTAAACTTTATATCTTTAGGCCTTTTAAGCTGGGGTATTCGTCGGTTTTTACAAGATAATATTGTACACAATGAGTGGACTTACTGTTGTAATGCAGCCGTCTCTGAGCAGCTACCACGAGTGCTTACTGTCACTGTCACTGAAAGGGATAGGTTGGATAAACAACCTTACTACTATAGTATTAGGATACATGACAGACGTCCGGCAGACGTCCGGCACAGCTTTTTCGCACTCGTGGTAGCTACTCAGTTAGCTTCGGTCGCCGACAGAGTTGGCTGAGTTACCAGTAATAAAAAGATATAGCGATACATTGAATTCAAAATTCAAATTCAAATTCAAATTATTTATTTTCAAAAATTATTTTTACAAAAACACTTTAACATTGAGCCCTGCACTAGGTGACCCTGTATCGCAGGCGCGCGTCCGCGTACGTCCCGCGGACGTCGATTTATCTTTCTAGGGTTAAGTACTTTTGTTTTTGGTATTAGCTCAATTTTAAAATATGTTTGTGTGTGTAGGATTTGCATAGTTTTGAGTTGTTGTGAAAGTCGATGAAAACAATATTTCAAAAAATACCTTTCTCCCCCCACACCGTTTACATTTTATTAATTTAAAAACCTATGGAACGTCATAGAGCAAAAAATATATTGATGTTGTGATCCCTATCCCTAGGGGTTCCCCTTCGAATGACTGACAGTAATTATACAAATTTTTAGACAACAAGCAACGAAATACATATATCATTTCACATTTCGACATTCCATATTTTTTTTTCACAAAACTTACATCTCTAAAATGACTAGGTGCTATTAAAATTGTAAAAAGAGTTAGAATATTTTGTAAAACCTTGTATATTGGTTTGGCCACAATGTTTAGTTCCACAAACTCTAATTATTATGCTTCCAATGCACCAATCAACATTTTTACAACTAAAGGGAACTCGATATCGGTGGGCAGTCATTGGAAAATAGGTAAAACTTTCCAGAACTTCTGCTTTAGTTCTTATCTTAGCCCGACGGCGGTAAGGACTTAGTTCCCCACTGATTAAGGCTGGAACAATAATTCAGCCGATTATGTGTTCTGGTCTACGAAGCAGTGGTACTGCCCAAAAAACTTGTCGTAAACCAGAACACATAATCGGCTGAATTATTGTTGTTCTGTTGTTTACAATAATGAAAATAATACGGTTTTATTCTCGCGAACGAAAAATCGCTGAACAAAAATAGTTCAGTTTAGCTACAAAATGTAAAAGTCTGTGAAAATTTTGAATTTCCCGCCACCTTGCTATCGTCTACCCTTAAGTCCGTTTCTTTATGGATCGAATAAGAATTATGACTTAAGGTTCAATGAAAGTAGTGTGGCGGGAAAGTAAAATTTTCATAATCATATATTATGAAAATATCATAATCAGCTGAATCCTTGTTGTTTAGTTGTTAAATAATGCTGTTTATTGCCGTGAAACAAAAATAGCTCAGTTTAGCTACAAAATTGAAAAACCTATAAATGTTAAGCTTTTTCCGCCACGCTACTTTCGTTGAACCTTAAGTTCGGATTCTAAGGAGGCTGTAGAAATCGCACCGGCCGCCGAGCAATTCTCATGTGACATTTATTTTATTTCATCAATTATTTAACATGTCTATATTTTTCAAAATGAGAATCTAGTAAATTATGCCATATTCTATTTAAATTTTCAGTTTTATGCAAATCTTATTCTTTTTAGGGATCTGACCATTTCTGGTAAACAATAAAGAGTTCTCTACATTTAATTTTAATTGCAAATGTGTGTTTGTTTCGAGAAGAATACCTAACGTTTACTTTGTGACGAACTAACAGCTACCCTTATTTTCATCGAGAGAATAAAAAGCTAATTTATTTTTGACATTAAACGTAGCCTAAAACAAATCCCATTTTAAAAGAAAATTTCCAATACAAACTTATAGGTACTTTTTTATACTTAACAACATAAACTGTTGATGAACTTTTTCGAAACTTATGGCAAGTCTGTTTCTTTGTAGAACTTGGTATCGAAATTTTGATTAATACTAAAAAGAGCAAGTATAATACCATAGGTACAGGTAGGAAGCAGTTAGTTTGGTCGGACACCAATAAACTGTTGTTTTTTTCATATCTTCTTTTTCGATGCGATTTTTGCTAAAAACGAAACGTCAGGTACTCAACGCGAGGCTTGACTACTCGTATTTTTAGGACCTAAGGTTTAGATTCGATAAAGTATAAGGTAAAAAAAATCGCTCGAGACATGACCTTAACACAATGGTCCCTTGCACGGGTTAGTGCTTTTAGAAAATACAAAAATATTCTAGTAAGTGTTTGCTTTCAACCTTGATGATCACTGAAAGAGGCCCGGCTTCTGAATTGAGAATTTTAAAGTAAATACTTAACCATCGTTCTGTCACGCTCTTTTGTGAGATATCTGCAGAGACAGAAGGATACTTACCCATTTGCTTAGCGAATTTCTCAATTCAGAAATCGGAAGATAGTGTATTAACAGTACGCTTCTTACTCGTATTATTTTTTTCAATAATACCAAAATATAGTTTCACGACTGTAAGTTAACAAAATAAATAATTCACACAGTTTATAAACAGAGTTGATCTTTTTTCACTTTGATGTGAAGTAATTTAAAATTCAACGGTAAACTCTCCGTGAATGATCGATTTTATATCGTGGACATTAAAGATTGAAGTTAAGTTGTTAAGATTTATTATTATAGACATTTGGCTCGAACTTTTAGCAGTATAATAATAAAAACTCCGCTAAACACCGCCGCCGACTTGAGGCACATGCCACTTTTGGCGAGAATTGATTGCATTCTTAAGTTCTAGGATCTGGAATCGAAACATTAGGTCCTAAAAATAGTTAAGCCTCGCGTTGAGAAATCGCAGGAAAGTTTTTAGCAAAAAACGTATCCAAAAAGAAGATACTTATGATTTTTTTTCTTTGGCGGCGCTAGTTGTGCGTCCTACTGGGCTTTAAACTATAATTTTTTAATGCTTGATTGGGATCAAAGAGTTTGTATAGGGTGGTCACAATAAAAGCGCAAGTTTTAATAGTGGCCTCACTTTATCTATTGTTGTTGCACTCTCTCCTTCCTTGAAATAATACTATTCTGATTAATATGAGTAACAATTCAATTCAATTCAATTTATTTCAGATTTGCATACATATTTTGTTAGTATAATCTTAAGAATTACGTTAGTACAGCAAAACCTAAAAATAATTATAATTAATAAATTCATTCATTCATTAAATTCATTCATTCATTTATTATTATTTATATATTTACAGGGCAGACATGAGTAACGACATGAGTTAATTAAGGTGTATAGCTGGAAGTCAGTTCTGAGTTCTAAAGTCGTATCAATGTCAGTAGATTCCGAAGCCTAACCACATTTCAAGACCAGACTTTATTTAATTCCGTATAAGAAAGTTACAGAAGTTTGACTGAAAGGCATAAGGAAAATTTTTGACGACGCGTTTTAATTTTGTTTTATTTTTTTCATTAACTTAATTTTTACCTTTTTATGGCTGATTAATTTGGATGAAGTGACCACTCGGATACTCAGTTCCTGCGGTTTAAGTTTTTTTTGTACTTTGCCATCAACTGAGTCCTTTTACTAGCCGGTCGTAGTTGGGGGCAATGTGGTGAAGGTGTGCGGCTGGACATCAACATACATTTTTCTACCTAGAAAGTGCCCAGACAATAACGTTCTAGACCCTTCTATTTAAGGCCTAGACTAAGCATAACGCCGGTAATGCGATTCGATCGGTCAATAGGACTGTTTCCGACGGGCGGCTTATGTAAATTGAGCCATTTCGCCGCTAACTCCGAGAATCTTGATGCCGATTCAAATTTAAAGGTTTTTGGAGCCAGGCTTCGAGTTTGGAGTAAGTTAAAAGTGTAATTTAGGTAACGTTGAGTCTTTTTCCGAAAATTAGACAGATTGTTCAAAGAGAGCAGATAGGATTATTAATTCAAGAATAATTACACGAAATATGGTACCTATGGAACATCAACTACGTATGGTATATCAACAGTAGTTGCGGAGTTCCGATTAAATTTATAACTAAGATGCGTTATTGCAAGGAAACGAGATTCTTTCTGATTCTTTAGATTTATGTTTTGAGTACTTTTCCAATGTTTAGGCACCATCATAGGCGCCATGGTCACGGGTGGACTGAAAAGGTTATTGGGTGTTCCAAAAAAAAACATTTCGTGCTAATAATTCCGTTTTCTTGAAATTATTGTGTGAAAATAACCATAATACAGGGTGCACTCTAAGTCGATAGAGGAACTTTAAGTAGGCTGATCAATACAAACAACTTGTACGGTCGGCCACAATCTCAGATACCCCATGGCAGCTCTTACCGCGCGCGACATAGGGGCGCCAATCGAACAAAAAGGGGTATCTGAGACTGAGGCCGACTGTACTAGGTGGCGAACAAACAGGGGCGAAAAAAATATCTGCTGTTTCATAAATTTGGCGCAGTACTGCGTCGACCTTTTGTATGGAACAGCTGATATTTTTTACGCCACCTAGTACAAGTTGTTTGTATTGACCAGTAGACAGCCTACATAAAATTCCGCTATCGACTTAGAGTGCACCCTGTAGTTTTAAAAGTATACGGTCAAGTTTCTATTAGACCGGTTGCTTTTTGACGAGCTGCTGACATAGACACTGGCTGCATGCCATTAGACACTCTCACAAGAAAAAAAAGAAGAACCTCTAACTCCAAACACTTCTATCCAATATTTTATCCAACTATTCGTAGTTCCAGTTCTACAGTGTCAAAATGTAAATATTGACCGCGGGCCGCTATCGGAGCACCCAGGGCGGCCGGAGCCCCAAGCCCGAGTCGTCGAGGCCGAACGAGACATAAATTTGGACCGTCCTAGAGGACCTCTTTGACGTCTAGAGGGAACTGTACATTTGCAACTTGGAATGGTAATGTTTAGAAGACCACCCATTCAAATACACGGTGAAAAGCAATGGGACGTTTGAACCATTATACAACTCCATTAATATAGAGTAATATAGAGTGTATTCGATAGCGGAACTCATAACAACTCATCAATGCAAACAAAATCAATGTGGCCAATATAATAGAGCAAAAAAAAAACAGCTTAATTATTTGTTGTTCTGTTGTTTACGACAATGAAAATAATACAATTTTATTGCCATGAAACATAAATCGGTGAGCTAAAATAGCTTAGTTTAGCTTCAAATTAAAAAAAATACTGTGAAAAAACTTTGCTGTTACGCTGCTATCGTTGGACCATTGAATTCGGTTGCACCACCACCGTAGCCTTCGAATTCGGGTGCACCACCACCGTTGTTTAAACCAGAGCCTTTCGCTTCTAAGACCATTGTTCTACCCATTGGGCCTCCTCTAAGAACCACCGCATTTAGAGGAGGCCTGTGCTTGTGGCTACACAGACCTTACAACTCGTAAAAAATGCTCCTCGTATATTCCAACCGCATTTTACCAGCAGGCTTTTATGCGAAATACTTGGAAGATTTCAATTAGCAGCAACAATACAGCTTAATTATGTAAACTACCGCCCAGTCAACTGGCCGATCATTAGCTAGTCTTATACAATTGGCGTCCAATGAGCTGGAAGGATCCATTGATGCGTACGTACCTACGCTATCGAGCATTATAATATTAGTAAGTGCACATTCTCATTGACTTAAGCCACATATCGTATTTCGTAAACGGTTTAACTTACTTGTAGATATTTATGTCGGCGTAGCCGACTAGTTTCGGTTCTCATTCGGAGACCTTAATCATGGAGCTGAGACGGTCCTCGCGACGCCGCGGCCAGTCTCAGACTGCGCGCGGGCAGTTCCGGTGCGCAAGTAGGTTTAACCGTTTACGAAATACAAAATGTGCAGTGCTTACGAAAGTTTTATACGGTGGTTTTAATTGGTGGGATTTCACTTCTTTTTGTATTTAGTTTTATTCATTTTTTTGTTATCGGATAATACCAACTTTATTTTAATAATCGCCATCTCTCGGGCAATGGAGAGGACTAAAGTTTCTTATTTTCTTCGTAACGGTTGCGCGTAGCGGTTTTCGTAGAGGAGTACAGGCGTAGCTCCTCTACGTCGTAGTGGTTTATTTATGGTAATCGTCAGTGAGTCAGTGACGAAATCAGGGGTTTTTAGACGTCAGTAAAATCTAAAGTATAACAGCTATGCAATTGAAACTTTTTATGTGTTATGACATCGATCTAGACATCATTTCCCGAGAATTTTGTTGATGTGGTATAATCCAAACCCAAGTTATGAGGGTTCAAAAACGACGAAGCGCTTCGAGAAAAGGTAGTAGTACCCCCTTGAGCTTCGCTGCTTGTCTTGGCGGGGCCACTAGCGTGGCTCCAGATTAAAAAATTAAGCCACATACTCGTAAATAAACAATAATATTAAGTAACATAAACTATTAATGTGCATGATTTGATAACAGTAATATGTATATCTGTGTCAGAATGCAGGAAGCATTCAAAATAACTGCGGACGAATATGGCAGTAATAGAATAGTGTAACTATAGCGAGGCCAAATAAGCTTGATTATCACACTGATATCAATATTTTCCGTTATAGTCTTGATTATAACGACGGTCTTGTAGGTATTTGAAGCCTCTAAATCTCTCAACAACTGACACAAAGTGCAAAAGCTCCCAAAAAGGCTACTTATACCGTCACAAGACAGCTTTACCCTCTGAGACGCGTTGTGAAGAGGCGACGAGCCTGCTCGAGTAGAGTGGAAGATGACATGAAAGCGAGCGAGAAGTACCACGGCGAAAATCGAAGTTCGATTTTTGAAAAATGTACGGCCACCCAGTTAATTTTACTGCCACCCAGAGGCCGAAGTTTGATCTAATTTAATTAAAAAATCACGTTCTTGCCGTGGTAAAGGTTTGCTTTTACCTCATTTGCACCTATAAAAACTGTAGCTGTATTTATGTTGGGCAGAAAACCGGTAAGAACTCAGTTCGATTAACAGCTGATCCGCATTTATTCAAGTACATAATCATCATCATCATCATCATTTTCAGCCCACATTTGCCCACTGCTGGGTATAGGCCTTTTCCCCCTCACGCCATCCTCCTCGGTCTCTAGCGGCACGCATCCACGGACCCTTTGTCGCCTTAGAGATGTCGTCTGTCCACCGGGCTGCTGGTCTGCCCACTGACCTTCGTCCCGTTCTTGGCCGCCACTCCGTCACTGCCCTGGTCCACCTGCCATCCTCTCGCCTCGCCAAGTGCCCCGCCCATCTCCACCTAAGCTTCGAAACTCTGTCACCAACATCATCGACCTTCGTCTGACGTCGGATGACTTCGTTCGGTACTCGATCTATGAGTCGGAGGCCTAACATGGCACGCTCCATTGCTCTTTGTGCTACTTTAATTTGGTGCACGTTCTGCTTTGTGAGTGTCCATGTTTCTGCCCCGTAAGTGAGGATGGGCAAAACGCACTGGTTAAAAGTTTTTGTCTTCAGACTTTGGGGGATCTTAGACTTGAAGACAAAATTACGTTTTGTTTTCTTTAAAGCAATTATCCGTGCTAGGGAAGCATAATAAAGATGAAAAGGTTCCAAAATTTCGCTCGAGGCAGACTAACTTACTTATTTTGATGGCTCAACAACCCGAAGTGGGTCTTGGCATCAGACTCAGACGCAAAAGTCTAATTAGACTCTAACGTGCGAGGTCTCCTTGCAAAAAGAAGCCTGAGCGTTAGCTTGGGCGAAATATTTATTTTTAAGCAAAACTATACAGGATGTTGTTTTGGACAGTGCCACCCGAATCAGCTTTTGTAACTAAAAATAAGTTTTTTTTTTTGTTCACATATTTTGTGTATCTTATACAGGAATCAAAAGGAATCAGGGTGCAAAGGAACTGGCCTGTGATCGAAGTGCATGGAGAATGCTGCACCGACAAGAGGATAACTCTTAAATATAATGATGATACAGGAATCGATACTGTGTGCATTTTTCTTTGCGCGCGGGCTGATTCACTTTGCACGGCGCCTTAATTTGTTTTATAATAACCGCGACGTGCGGAGCCGGCCTTCTCAATGCGCGCGCGCGCCCGATGATGCGAGCGCGGCCGCAAGCGTTAATTAGTATAAATAGTTAGGGAGGCCACAATTTTATGTTTTTTGTTTTTGGGCATTTTTACTGTTTTTTTTTTCCCTTTTTTTCCTTCGTATCGTATAAATCATCAGTCGGGCGTCACTTTAAAAAACCACACCTTGTTTTGTGCGAGAATGTGTAAGGTCCCTTACATCCTTGAGAGTAGAACAGAGGCTGTCGTATCATTGTTTGATGTGTACACTGTGCCCGAGACAGATTTATTCGATGAACTACCCGCGCCGGCTACGCGAGTCATCACTTCTTGCCTGTTTACTTTGGCTGTGTAGGACTTGTCCTTTCTTTAGAGGACTGGCCTTGGCAGAGCGCTGTCTGAATGTCTTTAGCGAAATTGAGAAAAAGTAACAATCGTTCTGCCTTGTCAGAGGCCCTTTGGGCGGCCTAAATCCGCGATGAGAATGGGATGGAACCTTGTCAAAGTCAATCGAAAACATACTTAATTTTACTTTGACAAGGTTGCATCTACGCAAGTTTGCTTACCGCGCGTGTCTCAGTTCCAAAAGGTCGCATCCCATATCTCGCGCGCATAGGTCCCAAGTAACATTTCATTTGGGCCTAGGTTGTAAAAATTGCCTCTAGGTTTTAGAAGGGTTGTACAAAGGTTAATGATTTGCTAGTTGGTTAAATTTAGTATTTGAGAATGATTACTAAGTCCTAAAACTAATAGTTTATTGTTAAAACCTTGAAGTTGCTGACAAGAGTTAACGTTAACGTTATTATGACTTGTGTTTCAAGAGCTTACAGCCTCAGGATCTTATAGTTGTCGTAAGCTACTGATAAGGTTCTGGAAAGGCTGTCATTTAACTTATGTGTGATCTAAAGGTTAAATTTTTAACCTTGATATTACCATAAGGTTTTGAAAAGTTGAAATTGCTTATAAGTAGTTTCTAAAACCTACCTACAACTTTGAGGTTAGATCAGAGTTGTCTAGGCAAACAAATTAGGACTGTGTGGTGAAAAACAAAACCAATAAGCTGTTGTTTTGAGCTGAAGGCATGATTCAATTCCTACAGGAATATTTTAAAGCTTGAGAGGCATCCTCAAAACCCGACAGTTGTCTCCGCGACTTCAAAGAATAGGTAGACATTGTAAGCATTACGCGTCTTGAAAAATGAACCGACACAGGGTGATACAAAAAAAGGAGTGGAAATTTTAAGCGTAAAGTGCGTAAAAATGTTATGAATGATTAATACAACGGTAAGTTTTATTATTTTTATTATTTACTAGTTGTAAACTTCTGTTCTCTGTAAACTTCGTATCAGTTCGATTTAGCTATTTATTTTTTTGTAATTTTCAGCTGTTCCTTTAAATCGATGAAGCCATTTTTTTTCATTTAGTGACACTAATGGAAAGCTGGGTATTCAAGATAATAAGTACACATTAAATTAATATGTTTTTTGTTTATGAAATAGATGTTTTGGTGAAGGTTTTTTTGGAAAGTATTAAAACATTTTTCACACTAAAAAAATACAAATACCAATTTTTACAGAATGTATGTGTAATAATGGAGGATACGACAACAAATAATAATGAAAAATAAGGGAGGACCATATACCACAAACGTGTTTTTATACTTTTAGAATACCACCCTTAGGCCCGGTTTCTGAATTGAGAATTTCACTAACCAAATGCTGAAGTATCGTTCTGTCACTGCAGATGTCACACAAGAGAATGTGACAGAACGATACTTAAGCATTTGGTTAGTGAAATTCTCAATTCAGAAACCGGGCCTTAGGGTGGTATTCATGAACGATACTTAAACTGAGATCCAAATTGAACTCAGTTTAAACTTAGTTTAAAGTGAGCTCAATTTTAAACTTACTTTAAACTGAGTTCAAAATTGATCTATGTTTAAACTTAGTTTAGTGAGATCAATTTTGAACTTACTTTAAACTGAGTTCTAAATTGATATTATTATTATTCGAATCGAATCGAATCCAACGGAATCTAATTGAATCGAATCGAATGTAATCGAATCGAATCGAATCGAACCGAAACGGATAGAATCGAATCGAATCAGCTATTGCTAGATTCATACTGATTCAAGTATCAAAATTTTAACTGCTCATATCTCCGAAACGGCTAATGCTAGACCCATGTTTATGGTACTCTAAAAAAAGGACTTGACGAGCTTTATTTGATGAAAGCAACAAAAATAATAAAAAGTTATTAAAAATTTATAAAAAATAAGTATCAAAACTTTAACTGCCCATAACTCCTAAACGGCTAATGCTAGACCCATGTTTATGGTACTCTGAAAAAAGGGCATGACGAGCTCTACCTGATATAAGAAAAAAATAAAAAAGGAGTATCAAAACTTTAACTACCCATATACCATATTCATACCTGCCCTGATGCTCCACAGTGCAGCTGGCAGGATCTCCTGGAGGCGACCCCCAGCGCGATCCAGTTGGCACGTTTTTGGGAGCGCGACGTGTGACGCTTTCGACACGAGAGAAGAAGACTACCCATATCTCCTAAACGGCTAATGCTAGACCCATTTTTATGGTACTCAAAAAAAGGGTTCGACGAGCTCTACCTGATGAAAGCAACAAAAATAATAAAATGTTATTAACTAGTGGTTCACCCCGAACTTTAAACTCGCGACCCCATATCTCAGCAACCCCTCGACCGATTTGGCTCATGTTTGAACTTAAAAATTCTCTTTACCTTATTTACCTGCCCACCTGACGATCCGACTAAATTTACTCAAGTTATCGTCGAACGAACATTCATACATACATACATACATCGATTGAATTGGATTTGATTTGATTTGATATTTATTTGATTCGATTCTATGCGATTCGAATCGAATCGAATCAATTTAAATTAAATTACTAATTTGGGTCTAGCATTGGCCGTTTAGGAGATACTAGTGGTTCGCCCCGAACTTTGAACTCGCGACCCTCTATCTCAGTAACCCCTCGACCGATTTGCCTCATTTACCCGCCTACCAAATTTCATGACGATCCGACTGTATTACTCAAGTTATCGTCGAACGAACATTCATACATACATACATACATACACACAAACGCCGGATTGTTCCAGTAGACTCGGAGAACTTCGCTCGCTCGTTCAAATATGGGCAGTTAAAGTTTTGATACTTATTTTTTATTGAACGAGCGAGCGAAGCGAGCGAAGTTCTCCGAGTCTACTGGAACAATCCGGCGTTTGCATGTTTGTATGTATGTATGTATGTTTGTATGTATGTTCGTTCGACGATAACTTGAGTAAATTCGGTCGGATCATTATGAAAGTTGGTAGGCGGGTAAATGAAATTAAAAGAATTTTTAAGTTCGAACATGAGCCAAATCGGTCGAGGGGTTGCCGAGGGTTGTTAAGTTTATATGGACAGTGATCTGCATTAGTATGTCAACCCACAAAAAATCATGAATTGAGTTATGAATGCAGTCTTATTCTTCAGAGCATAAGGCATCTAATTCTATCAAAGTTAAAAGAAAAAAATCGTGCTAATTGTTATAAGCAAAAAATGTTTTTATGAATCACCGAATCCCAGTAATCGTATTTAGCAAAAATTAGTTATGGGGTTGAACTATTATAGCGAAATAGGTCTAGTATGGCTTGACGCATTTATGCGATTTATCCCGGTGGGTTAACGTATTTTATGCATGTCGTTACAGTGGGATAACGCATTATTGCTAAACTTGTTTCGATCTTTGGCAATAAAAAAAGCAGTAGAAAAACAAATCAAGTGGCTGGTTGATTTGTTTACGCAAAACTGAAGGCAAGCCACACCGCTATGAGGAGGCGATGATGGCTAAGTCAAAGGAGTTTCCTCTAGACGTTGATGGTTATCATTGAACGAGCGAGCGAAGCGAGCGAAGTTTTCCGAGTCTACTGGAACAATCCGGCGTTTGTATGTATGTATGTATGTATGTATGTATGTATGTATGTATGTATGTATGTATGAATGTTCGTTCGACGATAACTTGAGTAAATGTAGTCGGATCGTCATGAAATTTGGTAGGCAGGTAAATGAGGCCAAGAGAATTTTTAAGTTCGAACATGAGCCAAATCGGTCAAGGGGTTGCTGAGATATGGGGTCGCGAGTTCATAGTTCGGGGCGAACCACTAGTTATATTGTTTTTAACCGACTTCAAAAAGGAGGAGGTTCTATGTTCAGCGGTGTGTATTTTTTTGATGTTGTAACTTGGTCAGGTTATTACAATACTGCAATATGCTGTCGCTAAGGAAATTGAAACAAAACAGGACCCTGGAACGCTGTCTCCAAACAGCAAACTGCAGCTGAATGTACTAGGCCTGCACACTGCACAGGTAACTACGAAATAAAACTGCGGATTGGAAGATATGAAGCTATCTCCTCAACATACAATGAAAATGCAAAGCGACCTTACGAAAATAATTGAACAGCAGTTTTATGAAGAAGAGTCCCCAAGACTTCTCATTGGCCAAGATAATTGGCACCTCATCGTTTCATCGGTGATCAGAAAAGGAAGAAAGGATCAGCCAGTCGCCTCACTCACTAAATTCGGGTGGGTGTGACCCGAGCACAGCGCGCGTTAAGCAGTCTTTGCTATAACTTGGATGCGCCACTGAGACACATTTTTTTGGTGAAAGCGCTAGGGATACAACTGAAGAGACTTAGCACCGATATCGACATGCAAGCTTTGCAATTTGCAAAAGTTCTGGCAGTAAGTTTCGAGTAAGCTGAAAACCGAATCGACAAGACCGATAAATTTAAGAAGGAATACTTCTCTACAGCGATCAGGTGGCAGAGGTTTCCACAGAAGCCTCATAGCTGTACATTTGGTACCAGTCTCATTTTGCAGTGACTCATCCAGTAAAGATAAAAATTCGGATTGTTTTGATGCTGCCACCAAGATAGGACGAATGAGCTTTAACGACGCCTTACTGCTGGGACTGGATCTGCTCCACTCACTCTTCGGGGTATTACTGAGGTTCCGGCAGTTACCTATTGCCACCGTGGCAGATAAGAATAGCCTGAGTCTCTGCTGGAGGACATCGAAGAACAGACCCACCCACTGAATACAAGATAAAGGCGGTGATTTTCGATGCGGCGTCCTCACCAGTATTTTTTTATTTCTATTACCAACACCCAAATCCTATCATTAAACTAAAACTACATATACTACTTAACTTCATTGTACAGCTACGGCTACTTTACATTAACTTTTTTTTAATTGTATTTTTTTCATGACTGCACAAAACAAATATTTGAAAAATCTTATCCTAAACCTAGAATTCTGAACAAATGGTAAAATTATATTAAATTAATTTAAATTTCCAGTCAGTTTGTACCAAAACTATAGGTTTTTTCATATTGTGTACACCTATATCGCATTACGCAAAAACAGATTATCTGCACTTGACACATATTTGCTATTAGAAACGTGGTTGCGGTATTCTGCATAAACCATTTTTCTTAAATTACTAAATTTACACTTATTGTACGCAATTCAAAGTATACTCATCATTTGCTACAAGTTAAAACGCTCATTTTGATACCATTACCTCAAACCTAGCTAATTTGAGAACAAAATTACAGCCAATAATCGCAAAAAAACTTCAAAGGCCATTTTCTCGAAAAAACTTCAAAGGCCATTTTCTCGAAAGTGTCATTTTGTGGGTTGACATACTAATGCAGAACACTGTCCATATGGGGTCGCGAGTTCACAGTTCGGGGCGAACTACTAGTTATTTTTGTTTCTTTCATCAGGTAGAGCTCGTTGAACCCTTTTTTTTAGTACCATAAACATGGGTCTAGCATTAGCCGTTTAGGAGATATAGGCAGTTAAAGTTTTGATACTTGAATCAGTACACACGACAGCACGTCGACCCTTACACGCTAGCACTTTGCTCTGTTACGTTACGGGCGATTTTACAACAACTGACGTGCTGTCGTGTGTTCCATGAATCTAGCAATAGCCGATTCGATTCGATTCGATTCGATTCGTTTCGTTTCGATTCGATTCGATTCAATTCGATTCGACTCGTTATGTTTCGTTTCGTTTCGTTTCGATTCGATTCGATTTGATTCGATTCGATTTGATTCGATTCGATTCGATTCGAATAATAATAATATCAATTTTGAACTCAGTAATACCAGTTGGTTAAAGTAACTTCAAAATTGATCTCACTAAACTAAATATAAACAGAGATCAATTTTGAACTCAGTTTAAAGTTAGTTCAAAATTGATCTCACTTTATACTAAGTTAGAGCAGCCTCAAGTAAGCAACGAGTGCAATATAGTAATAATCTAGGATATAAGTTAGAAGAGTATAAAAACAAGAACCTAGATAATAATAAATATAGTATTGAAGAGAGGTGGACGAATATGAGAGATGTTATACGAACTAGTGCTGAAGAAAATCTGGAGAAAGAAAAAATAGTACCACGCAAGAAATGGCTTAGTGAAGACATAATAGAGTTAATGCTTAAGAGAAGGAAACTCCGCACGAAAACAGACGACGAAAGCATGACTGAATACAAAATTTTGACAAATAAAATAACACTGGAATGCAGAAAATGTAAAGAACAAGACATTGAGAAATGCTGTAAAGGTATAGAAGAATACATGAAGAGAGGTAAAATTGATAAAGCTTATAACATAATAAGAAATATGGAAAAACCTAAATGTACTAGAAGCACTGCGATCCTAAATGAACAAGGACGTATCCTAATAAACAACAAAGATATACTAGAAAGATGGACGAGATATATTGAAACACTCTATGAAGGAGATGGACTATCTGAAGACGATATAGAGTACGAACAAGACGTAGATCCAGACAAACTAGGACCAGACATAATCAGAGAAGAATTCGATTATGCGCTACAGGGCATTCAAAATGGGAAGGCAGGAGGAGAAGATAGAATCTTAATAGAGTTAATTAAACACGCTAATAAACCTATTATTGACGAAATATTTCAAATTGTGAAATCCATCTACGAAGCTGGAACAACACCAACAGACTTCAACATCACTAAAATAATAGCCCTGCCCAAGAAACCTAACACTTTAAAATGTGAAGAGCATAGGACCCTAAGCCTCATTTCTCAGGCCTCTAAAATAGTACTTAAAATAATTCAAAACAGAATAAGAAGCAAAACTGAATTCTGCCTAGGAGACGACCAATACGGATTCAGACAAAAGAGAGGAACAAGAGAAGCCGTCCTAGCCTTAAGACTATTGATAGACCGAAGAATGGACCTAGGACTAGACACAAACATAGCTTTTATAGATTTAGAGAAAGCGTTTGACAAAGTTGATTGGAAAATGATGATGAAGAGCTTAAAAGACGCTGATCTGGACTACAGAGATAGGAAGATAATATACGAGCTCTACAAGAACCAAGAAACAATAATAGAAATTGGAGAAGAAAAAGGAAAAGCCAAGATCAGACAAGGAGTTCGCCAGGGATGCTCACTGTCACCACTACTTTTCAATATATTTATAGAAACAGCTATTAATAAAATACTGGAAGAAACAGCTGAGGGAGTCGTATTTAATGGAGAAAGAGTGGTCTTTATCAGATTTGCGGATGACATTGCAGCTGTTGCCGATAACACCAGTGATCTAGAAACACTACTTAATACTATGGATACCATATTCAAGGAACACAGTCTGAAAATAAATATAAATAAAACAAAAGTTCTAATTACATCTAAGAAACCGACCCCTCCCACAGCTAACATCAAAATTAACGACACTCCCATACAGCAAGTTAAATCTTTTAAATACCTAGGCAGTATAATAACCGAAGACTCCAGATGCACCGCAGATATCAAAGCTAGAATTGCAATGGCGAAACAAGCTTTCCACAAAAAAGGATATATATTAAAATCTAAAAATATATCAAAGACCATCAGAAAGAGACTTATTCTTTCCTATGTATGGCCCATGGCACTTTATGGGTGCGAAACATGGACAATGACACAGAGGGAACGGGAAAGGCTGGAAGCTTTCGAGATGTGGTGTTGGAGGAGAATGGAGAGGATATCTTGGACGGAAAGAGTGTCAAATGAGCAAGTCCTGGAAAGAGTAGGGGAGAGGAGAACGTTGATGAAGACAATAGAATGCAGAAGAGGAATGATGCTAGGCCACTTGCTACGTCACGACAAATTCATAACCAACATAATAGAAGGAAAGATAGAAGGAAAGAGAGGTAGAGGAAGGCCACGGAGAAGCTACTTTGACCAAATTAAAGAGAAGGTGGATGTCGTGACGTACCAGGCTGCAAAGGAACTGGCCTGTGATCGAAGTGCATGGAGAATGCTGCACCGACAAGAGGATAACTCTTAAATATAATGATGAGAGCAGCCTGTAGCTGTTTGTTGAACGAAGGTCAAACGCATGTCCCCCTACAACCAAAACTTAAAAGCAACAAATTTAACTCAGTGGTGGTTTTCGCAACTGGTAAGTCTTGGACAACTCCTGGTAATAACCTTGAAGCGTTGAAAACAGCCTTGTCGTTTGAGGTAGCTCCGCGAGATTACCTTCAGCTCTTATTTTGGAAAACCTTAAGAGCTCTTAGCTGTTACAGTTCTGAAAAGGAAAAAAATAATGCTTTCAAGTAATTTCCTAACGTCAGCCATATTTAATATTAAAAAATGAAAAAAAAAACGAAACAAAACCAATATTTTAATTAAATAAAGCTTAATCAAATACCATGCGCTACACGATTTATAATATATATTTTTCATATGAATAGTAGTTTGATTTCTGATGTGACTTACCACCGATCACCAATTTTTTTTATTTTATTTTATTAAAAAGTATCCGAAATGTTTAACTTATGAAAGGCCCGTCTTGTATACAGCACTATTATCGTAAAGTTTCACGATGAAGTGCCAATCGCACTATATTTTGATTATTTCCTGACTTTACCAAGCTACTTATTATTTTTATAAACACTTTGCTTATCTAGCCATTTTGAAAGATGGCCGAACGAAAAAGGAATGACGCCATTGTAAATAAGTATTTGAATCTGTGTAAAAAATCTTAAACAGAAGCTATTTAAAACTTGTAAGTCCTGGAAAGGTATTTATTCATATCCATCAAAAAGGTTCTAAGTTGTCATAGAGTTACATCCAAGACTAATTTACAACTTATAAGTTGTCTTGCAAGGTTATAATAACGTTAAATTAAGGTTGTGAAGGTTATATTTAGGTTCTATGCAAGTAGTTCGAAAGGTTCTAGATTTGAGCTATAGGTTGTGCTGTAGCTCTCAGAAAGGTTCTAAAACCGGGGCCCTTTTGGCACTCAGAAGGTAATTACAAGGTTAATATAACTTTATTGAGAGTTATAAGACTTACGAGCAGATTTCCATACAAAGGTTCTAGAACCTGTTCAAAACCTTTCTACAACCTAAAATGTTACTTGGGAGGTATACCGCATAGGTATTCAGCACTCACTCATAACCGCTTGTGGTAATGGTGCATCTACACCGCAGTTACTTTTAGTGGAGCAACAAGTTAACATTAGGTAACTTTAATGCTTAGTATTATACAAGGTGTTACAAAAGTACCTAACTCTTTTTACAGGGTGTAACCTACTGGTCAACAGGATGTCAAATCTGTAAAAGAAAGTTGAAAAAAACAATGTTTATTTTATAACCTCAAAATTGAAAAATTTTCATAACATTTTTGCTTTTGTTATTAGCTCAAATTTAAAAATATGTTTGTGCGTGTAGGTGCATTTACATAGCTTTGAGTTGTTAAAACATTGTGAAAATCAATGAAAACAATATTTAAAAAATACTTTTCTCCCGCCACTGCGTTCACATTTTATTAATTAAAAAATTAACGGAACGTCATAGAGCAAAAAAAATAGATACTTTGTGATCCCTATCAACGGGTGCTATTACCCTGTAAAAAGAGTTAGGTACTTTTGTAACACCTTGTATAATGTTGCAAAATGTTGCTCCAACAAAAAGTAACTGCGGTGTGGAGGCACCATTTAGAGCTATGACGCGTGAATTGGCGTGCAAAAGTTTAGCCCGCTGCGCCAGCCAAGGTCACCAATGTGTGTGGTGGAATGTCTCGCGCAAGCTGCTTTCTTTGTTTTCTATCAAGTGTTCTCTATCTATCTATCTATCTTTCTACCCCCCCTCCTTGCTACGGTATCCTCATCACTGACGGTCGTGGTCAAGAAATGCTTGTGTCTATGTCATGTACGGTCGGCCACAGTCTAGGATACCCCATGGTAACTCTTACCACGCGGGGCATAAGGGCGCCAATCGACAAATCGGGGTATCTGAGACTGTGGCCGACTGTACATCACTAACCGTTGAATTATGGTCTCATAAGAACATAACAAAACATTCACTTAAAATGAGAACTAACTAACTAGTGGTTCGCCCCGAACTATGAACTCGCGACCCCAGTTACATATGATGTGTAACTTTGCTAACGCCATTCGCGCAGGCGCGCGCGCGCTTTCCATATAAACTGTAAAACCCTATATCTCGGCAACCCTTCAACCAATTTGGCTCATGTTCAAACTTAAATATTTTTTTTTTATTTCTTTTACCTACCTACCAAAATTCATAACGATCCGACCAAATTTACTCAAATTATCGTCGAACGAACATTCATACATACAAACATACATACATACATACATACATAAATACAAACGCCGGATTGTTCCAGTATACTCGGAGAACTTTGCTCGCTCCGCTCGCTCGTTCAATTAATATTATTGCATGCCATTTGAGCTTATACTTAGTAATAAGTACTAACATTTAAGTTAGTTAAACAATACTAGTAGCGTATCTTATCTTTTTTTATACCTATGCATAGTCCGCCACACTTGTACAAAAGCCGGCAAACACAAAAACACGCCAGTTAAACGGTCCAGCCGCAATAACAGTTGTTATCTACCTCGTAAACTACCGGGAGAGTAACAAGTTTATGCGTAAGAGAATAGCCTCTATCGCCCTCGACGGGATTTCCCCGCGGCTATCGGCGGGTACCTCTCGAACTGTTTGACTTATGGTGCAAGGGATGGCAGGAAGCGGGTCAAATTATAGTTTTATAAAGCCTAGGAGTGCCAGACAGCCCTTAAGGCCCGCGCGTAGCATATCTCATAAACGGCAGAACCGAAAACATAACCTACTAGTGGTTCGCCCCGAACTATGAACTCGCGACCCCATATCTCAGCAACCCCTCGACCGATTTGGCTCATGTTCGAACTTAAAAATTTTCTTGGCCTCATTTACCTGCCTACCAAATTTCATGACGATCCGACTAAATTTACTCAAGTTATCGTCGAACGAACATTCATACATACAAACATATAAACATACATACATACATACAAACGCCGGATTGTTCCAGTAGACTCGGAGAACTTAGCTCGCTCGTTCAAAAAGCACTCGCTAGAAAACTTGCTGTCAAATTAAAAAAAAAACGTATTCAAATCCATTCACCGGTTTAAGAGCTACGGTGCCACAGACAGACACAAAGACACACACACAGACGGACAGACACACATAGCGGTCAAACTTATAACACCCCTCTTTTTATGTCCTTCGCTGAGTCGGAGGGGCACCCTTAAAAAGAAGAACCTAGGCACCCCAAGAATAGGTGGGACCAACGTCGCGCCTAGCCGTTTTCAACTGACAGTTAAAAGCTGATTTTAAAATGCTCGCTAGATGGCACAGAAAATACGGCTTCATAACGGCAGTCAAATAACGCTTTTTCCCATAGATTCACAGATTATAAAGTACAAATACTAAAGATACACCAACACCACAGATAAGAATCAGGCTTGCCATGTTCAATCGGTAAAAATGCCGTGTCATATATTTGCAATTTTGATTCTTAAAAGCAAAAACATAAATGGTTTTGGATTGATATAGAATAGGTAGGTAGGTAGGATACTGACATCAACTACGTGATGCGATAAAATTTGCAAGCAATGAATTGTGTTTCTGGTTAATAATACAGTTTACGGTAATTTGTCGTACCGTTGGCAACACTGATGAAATTTCAACTGACTGCCGTTATAGTGCCGTATTATAAGCGCCATCAGTGGAGAAAAAAAGAACTACGTTTTTTTCTGAAAACGGCTAATTCTTATGCGGCGCGGACTCTTGCCCCTGCTAATGATAGTCCGGCCCCGCGCTCGATCAAAGCAGGCTATTTCGTGTCGCGCGAGACCTCACATTGAGAACCTATCTATAAAGCTACAGCTACAACTTTCGGAAACTTTCCGGAAATATTTCCTGTGGAAACATTGCAGGGAGTGGGAATGTTTCCGAGCGTACATCACTAACCGTGGCATTAGAGGTCAAAATACCGCTAAAATTCGTATACTTGGACCACTGACAAAGCCTCGGCTCAGCGCAGGGCAGCGGGTCACGCAGGATACCAAACGTCCGGGCGCGGGAGATTTATTTCATCCGAAGCTTTTGTATTGACATGTACTAAATGCATAATTTATTCGCTCTCTTCCGCTACGGATGCCGACCGTTTAGAGCCGGGAGGGTACTTGAGATTGTGTGTGGGATCAGGATTAGATAGAAACGACGTGTCGACGACGAAGAAGATCTTGGTCCAGCTATGTGTGGGTGGGCGGGCGCGCCACCGCGTCCGCCTGCGCCCCCACCACCCCCCGCACCGCAGCTCTCGTCGCGTGCGCAGCGGCCACTCAAACGCAGTTCGAGACTAGCCGCAGCGTCGCGAGGGCCGTCTCGTTCTCCACGAAGAAGGTCTCCGAATAAGAACCGAAACTAGTCGGCTACACCGACAAATTACTAGTGAGTAAAACCGTGATTTAATAGAAAAATGTGCAGTACTCACGAAAGTTTATAGAATACACTTTATTGTACGGTCGGCCACAGTCACAGATACCCCATGGCAGCTCTTACCGCGCGCGGCATAAGGGCGCCAATCGAACAAAAAGGGCTATCCTAGCCTGTTTGCTAGAAGCAATCTCTACCAGACAACCAAAATGGACAAACAAAATCTCCATCGAAGGGGTTTGATTAATAGTCGTCTGAGATCACCAACTTGAGCTCGATATGCATTTGTACCAGCAATATTATAGATAATGCAACAAAATATTGATCAACGTGTGGAGCCAACTAAGCTGGCAGGATGGTATAGGTGCTGGGCAAGCCTACTCCATGTAACTAAAACAATGTCCCAGGCACTGCAGCGCCGAGTGGTCTCTTCACCCATCTAGTGTGAGTGAAGGTACCACTGTACGAATCATCTTATTACGTAGAGGCCTTTATTACCCATCAACAGAGTAGACGCCCAGCGTTTACCTTTCACACGCTACGTTTAACTTTGCCTTGAATGAAAAAAAAATATCCGTGTGTGAACTCACTACCGTTGCGGAAAACGCGTTTTCAGTTAACTTTTATTTTAGTGGTTTTTCCTGCTTTCGGAGTATATGAGGAAAGTTGTACCATTTAATATTTATTGCCTTTATAAAAGTGTCCGATCCAATCCATTAACACTTTGTCTATTCCACTGAACATTGGCGTCTGACGCTACATCGCTACAACGCCGTTCAAACGTTCAAGTCCCGTCTCGAGGGATTTTTCATTCTCTAGTATCTGAGTGGACACTGTAAGTGTATGTTGTACCGGATAGTTTAAAATTTTCTGAACATACAGATACGATAGATTCTGAACAACTACTGATATGTAAATTTTCATCGATAAATTCTAGTATTTAGAAAATACCGCGTGACCAAAACTTAATGAGTGACAGAACTCAATTCAATGGAACATTATCCTAACCACCATTAGAAACACGACTGGATTGATAGATAGCTGAATATGTTTTCCATTTATACATAGCATGTTTTCACTGTTTTCACAATGAAATAATTGTTGTAACGTGACAATTACCTCACCCCCTGATTATTGTGAACAAAGGTTGGAATTCCCCATATCTGAATACTCCATTAATCTCCCATAAGGAAACGCTGAATCCAAATCCGGGAAGGCGGCATTATTTTCCTATTTACTACCCTGGCCGGTAGAAGGCCCCGCATTAATGGATCCCCTCAAAGATATTAACTTATCCCCGTAGAGTTACTCGTAGAAACAACACGGACACTGCCACCACTGAAGTGTGAGGCTGTCTAAATTTATGTTAGACTGCAGACAAAATATACAAGGTAGCAAGCAACGTTCGAATTTCTCGCAATCCCTAACGTCTGCGGCAGAAAGGCATCCAAAAAGAAGATTATATTTTTGTTTAATTGGTGGCGCTAGATAGTGGTACCTTCCCTTAATGAGCGACGGAGCACAGCCGTATTTTCGGTGGGTCCTAGCTCCTGTTAACAATGATCTATGAACATGAACAATGAAAAAATCCAAAGAGATGTCCCAGCATACCAAAAATGTTAGCTCTAGTTCCATTATCCAGAGAGGAAATCGGAGACTACGTTTGTATGAAGAAAACACTACTGTTTAAATATATCCTCTTAACTATTTGGTATTACTTCGGCTCATAGGCGTCCTGAGGGTATTGGAAAAAAAAGTATACTAACCGAGTGGTTAAGGTCTCCAAACGTGAACCGAAACTAGTCGGCTGCCCCGACATCAATTTAACACCCTGTATATCCACGAGGCCTAATCCTCCCCCACTTAATCTGGAACCCCGGCAAGTTTTCAACTAATCTACTATCTGCTATTCAGATCAGCCGCCCTGTATCTGCCGACTAAAAAAAGTGGGGAAAAACTGGCCAAGCTCGAGTCGAACTCGCGCATTGAGGGCTATCCTCTTAAGTTAGTAAAAGTATTCGACAAGTCCTCGCACGTGTTAGTGGCCGTAGTACGTTACACGTAAGCCGCTTACACCCACACATCGTCGCAAAGCCAATTGCCCGCTACCTCCACTTAGCCGCGCCGAGTCGTCGACATAAACTTTGATGTGAACGCAGCCTTACCACGCTACATCTAGGTATTTCTAGATCTACAGGGTGACTGGTCACTTTCTACAGGGTGCACTCTAAGTCGATAGCGGAACTTTAAGTAGGCTGTCTCCTGATCACTACAAACAACTTTTACCAGGTGGCGAAAAAAATGGAGCACAAAAAATATCAGCTGTTCCATACAAAAGGTCGACTCAGTACTGCGCCAAATGTATGAAACAGCAGATATTTTTTTCGCTCCATTTTTTTCGCCACCTGGTAAAAGTTTTTTGTAGTGATCAGTAAATAGCATACTTAAATTTCCGCTATCGACTTAGAGTGCACCCTGTAGATTAGGTACATGGTGATGGTTAAAGTAATTCGTTAGAGAGTACCACTATCCTTCTTCTATCGTCAAAAGCGTCGATGTCCACTTCAAAATCACAACAAGCGAGTCAACCAGTTTCGAATAAAAAATCTGCTATAATATCATGTGTACACCCCGTTATCTAATGCTCAGTTTGGGAGCAAGTGATGGGGCGGTTGCTATAATCAATATCGATAAAAAATTAAGTTGATTTACTCACTTAATAACATATTTAATAAATAGATCTGACTCATAGATCTGATACAGAGCTCTGCTATAGTGTTTTTTTTTATTGTTATTAATTAAAAAACTTTTATTCATTTTTTATTTATTATACGTTTCATAATAAATTAACAATATTTTTTCCATATTGCATGACGTCAAACTTCGTCGCCTGCTTGTGAAAATCCGTTTCAAAAATTAAAATGATTTTTCGACCTCGACAGATGTAACTGGCAAAAACTGTAGTTTTTTGTAATGCTCTATGCAAGTTATGTTTACAACGCTGTTATCAATTTGAACTTCCTTATTTTCTAACAAGTGATTTAAAATATTTACAGATTTAAAGCTCGGATTGTATCTGTACGATTATATAATTTGTCGCCGTCCTATCTGATGAAAAAGCTGGAATTAATGTCTAGACTCTAGAGCATTCACAAAATAATAATTTTATTTTGACAAACAAGCCTTTATAGATAAATATGAATCGACTAATAATGTGAAGCAACATCACTATTTGCCCTCAAACTGAGCGTTAGATAACGAGGTGTAATATGTGCCTATTTATAGCTGGAGAGCTGGTGACCAATCGACTTATTTGGTCTTACAAGGCTGGTAGCTTCTAGACTGGTTGATTAGACTCCGATGATCACGAAAATACCAAATTTTCATCTGCCAGGCTCGGAAAGTAATATGCTATTACTTTGAACATACGATCGCAGAAAATCCTATTTTAAACTATCTGTATTTTTGGTCACCAGCTCTGCAGCTATTAGTTTCATTCAACACCACGGACAAGCGTGGTGATTAAAGTCAAATATTTTCATTAAATATGCAATTAAAAAAATAGTTTGCAAGTCAAAATATTCATCAACCCGGAAGTCTCCAAGGCCCGTAAGATCAATCACAGTTTAAGGGTCGACGATAGCAACGTGGCGGGAAATTCAAAATTTTCACAGTTTTTTACAGCCGATTATGTGTTCTGGTCTACGAAGCAGTGGCACTGCCCAAAAAACTTGTCGTAGACGAACACATCATCGGCAGAATTATTGTTGTTCTGTTGTTTACAATAATGAAAAGCATACTTTGTTGTTTCCGCAAACGAAAAATCACTGAACAAAAATAGCTCAGTTTAGCTACAAAATGTAAAAAACTGTGAAAATTTTGAATTTCCCGCCACGTTGCTATCATCCCACCTTAAACCAAAAAGGCTAGTTAAAACCCTATCTGTCGATTAATTTTCATACAAAATGCGAGGTTTAATCTATGGTGCGAGTTTCAACTGTGATTGATCTTACGGGCCTAAGTCTGTGCCCATCAAGTACGACCTGGGGTCTGAGTCTGAGAGTCTAAAAATGAGCTCCCAGTTGACGGCTTTAATTTCGATTTATTAATGCTGTAAAGCAAAGAGTATTCTGATTCTAATTCTAAGGGATTAGTTCGCTGGTTGTAGGAGAAAAAGGAGGAAAACCCGGCTTTGTCCTTCTCCTGGGACGCCATTGACACGCCATTGCGTTACAGACTTAATCCCGTGTTTATGTTAGGTCCTACTTTAATCATGAGCTCAGTATGAACGCTGCCTTAGGAACCGCGCCGTAGGGGTGAAAATATTTTGAGCGGCGAGTGGCGAGGCAGTTTTCGGAAATTGCAACTATCTCGGAGCCTTATTAGATGGCTGCCAAGGGAGGTAAACATGGTAGTTCGTGCTAAATAATACTAACGTTGCGTAATACGCTTGAAGTGTGAGTCGACCACCTAGCTGTGAGAAAAAGCGGGGTACAGTTCGCTAAGGCTGCACAGCAGGGCTTCTGAGAAAATGTTATTTTGAATTTTACGAGTATGTGAGGCGTAGTTGAACGAGCGAGCGAAGCGGGAGAAGTTCTCCGAGTCTAATTGAACAATCCGGCGTTTGTATGTATGTACGTATGTATGTTTGTATGTATGAATGTTCGTTCGACAATGACTTGAGTAAATTTAGTCAGATCGTCATGTTTGGTAGGCGAGTAGTGAGGCAAAGAGAATTTTTAAGTTCGAACATAAGCCAAATCGGTCGAAGTGTTGCTGAGATATGGGGTCGCAAGTTCATAGTTCGGGCCGACTCACTAGTTATAACATATCTAGTATTTTATATGTCACTTTGTGGAGTAGGACATTTGTATTAGTTATTGGTTTGAAAATAAGCTAACTTATTATTTTATATACAGGGTGTTAAAAGACCGCTGACACCCCCGAAAGGCACGCATACTAGACACCAAAAAAAAGTACTATTACCATAAATTATTGCTGGAAAATTATTTTGTGTTTTTAGGTTTGAAATGTCCGACTTTGAACCTCGTGATCTCGCGGAATCCGTTGATTTCCCAAGGCATAGTTCTTTGGGCAAAAATGTTCATGATGGTAAGACGTCGTCATGTAGCTTCGAACAGTATCTAACCTCTGCAAATCTGTTAACCAAACAGACGGTAATCAATACGGCTCATATCTGATTCTGACTTTAATCATCTAACGATAGACACAGAGGCATTGTTGGTTGACTAATTATAGCAGGCTGGGCTACTAATGTTTCACGCGGCCTGCCATTGACGGGTGTTGATCTAAACATGCAAATGACGCCAGCCAGCCAGCCACGACTGGGGCCTTAGCCTGTAATGCAATGGCGTATCAATGGCGCCCCAGCAGAAGGACTAAACTGGAGTTTCCTCGTTTTTCTCCTACGACCAGCGAACTAGGTAATCCTCAAGTGTTAAAATCAGAATATTCTTTTCTGTACTATAAAAACATTAAAAAGACCGACAGCATTATTAGCCTTCTTCCGTCATTAGAAGCCGTCAACCGGGAGCCCATTTTGGCACCATTGCGTTACAGGCTAAGACCCCTGGTTAGTAAAGCTGTGAGCAGACTTGGGACATGAGAAAAATTTGGACTAGATGGTTGAGTATACCATTTTTATCCTGCAGTGCCTGCGATTTTATTTCCGACTTTGAAAATATTTGAAAGCTCACCGGCTGTAGAGTTATAATATAATATAACTAAATAAGTTTTTAAAGTACGGAAATAAATGCTGAAAAAAAAAAGATTCCTTGTCCTCAATTATGTCTGGTAATAACAGTCCTAATTATAATTTACAATTAGAGTTTTAAAAACAAAGTCAAAAAGTTTTATTCAATATGCCATAAATAAATTATTTACATTGAACGTCAAAATTATCAAAAGTAAAAAAAGTATATAAATCAAATACTTATTACTATCTAATACTAAGTAAGAAAGCACGAAAGAAAAGCAAAGAAAATGTTTTAAACTAGAAGGCAAGCAACAAAAAAACACAAAAACAATACACAAAAATTAATCAAGTTTTTTTTGGAAAATACAAATTATGAAGTACAGAAAAGGACAAATGTGGAAATGGCAAATGCAAAGAGGCTCTGACTCAGCATGTGCTGGAGAAGCGGACACTTTGCGCCAATTTGTTGCTCCCAAGTGCAAAGCAAGGTAGCAAAGCACACCCATGACTTTGACGCATCCCCTAAACCTAAGTGCGACCGCAACCGACAAACGAAACCACACATTCTGATGCAAACCTCGGGTGGGACTAGGGTTACCATCCGTCCGGATAAGTCCGGACATGTCCGGAATTGTAGACTCTTGTCCGGACTTCGTCCGGCCCTGTAATTTGTCCATTTATTTTAAATTAGAAAGAATTTGAAAAATAAAACTATATATTAAGTAATCTAATATCAAGTCAGTCTTTAATCAACAACCAACTTCTCATTTATCAAAAACCAAAATATAAATTGTAACCAAGTGTAACTAAGTGGGTGATGTTTTCATTTTGTGACTAAATAGTCCGTACTTTTATCGAAATGTCCGGCTTTTTGCCAGGACTTTTCAAATTCCTAAATGGTAACCCTAGGTGGGGCAGAGGAGTCGTAGTCTAACCACAGCTTAAAATACGAGCGACTAATAATGTCACGGTGTTGAACTGTGTTCTTGTACGGTCGGCCACAGTCACAGATACCCCATGGCAGCTCTTACCGCGCGCGGCATAAAGGCGCCAATGAGCATTGTCTAATCCTATTTTTTATTTTATAAATCGAAAATATAGACAAATATAAGAAACTAATTTGAATATTTTCTTAATTTTTATTGTAATATTTTTTTTTTTTAATTATTTAAAATTTCTAAATGTTTTGTGTATGACGTCACCACTGGCATTATGTACTAAGTTCATTGCATTCATTCATGCGTTTAAAAAATAAAAATATGTTGACGTTTGACAAATGTCAGTGTCAAGTCAGCAAGAATTGTGTGCTTTGACTAGAGATGGGCGGCGTGGAAAGTTTCCGCCGGAAACTTTCCGGAAAGTTTCCAAAATGGGAAGATATCCGGGAAGATTCCCAAAATGGGTATTTATGTGGGCAGAAACGTTTTTCATTGCAGTTATTGAACAAAATGAATCCTTTTACAGTTGTGTGCACTTATAAACAATAGACTGCCTATAATTTTTACAATTCTTGTGCAAAAAAGGCGTACTTTCGATTTTATGTGATGATTTCTTTAACTTCGCCGAAAATCGGAAATAAAATACGAATTCTTCACGAATTCTTCATGAATTCTTCAATAATTCATAATCACAAGACTCATTACATCAAAATTATTTGAATTGCTACTAACTAGAACATAAATTATACAAGGTGGCAACATGGAACTCTTTTTTTTTGGGCTGATTCTCAAAGTGCCGTTCAAACAAAAACGTTTGTACATTCCATTGGAGTACATAACCGTTGCTGGCCAGTAATCGATCGGAATTTTAACTGGTAAAATCCCGTCACGATATTGTCGTGCAAATATTTTTTACAATTGTAAATTTTCTAAAACATCTTAAATGAGATGGATATTGTTTGTTTGGACTAAATTGTCGCTGTTATCTAAGCTATTAGGCCAAAATAAAAAGAGATCTATGGTGCCACCTTGAATCATTATTTATAATTCATGTTATAGTTATTTACTTACAATGTGAAAATGATTTGACTCACATTGTAAGTAAATTTTTCAATGTTTTGGCGATTTTAAAGAAATCGTCACAAAGAAATCAAAAGTCCGCCTGTTTTACAAAAGAATTGTAAAAAATATTGGCAGTCTATTGCACACAATTGTAAGAGGATTCATTTTGTTCAATAAAAACATTGAAAAACGTTACTGCATTTCCGTGTTTCTTTCCAAAATTGGTTGATTGATGGGTTGATTACAGTTATGTGAACTTATAAACAATAGAAAGCCAATAATTTTCACAATTATCTTGTAAAACAGGCGAAATTTCGGTTTCTTTGTGATGATTTCTTTAACTTCGCCGAAAATTGGAAATAACATACGAATTCTTTATGAATTCTTCAAAAAATCATAATCACAAGACTTATTACCTCCTACTTGCTACTAACGAGAACTTTATTATTAATAATTATACAAGGTGGCACCATGGATCTCTTTTTTTTGGGCTGCTTTTCAAAGTGCTACCAAACAAAAACTTTTTTACATTCCGTTAGAGTGTACTTATAATCGTTAAAACACTATTTCATTTTATTTAGCATAGGTATTACATTACGTATTACATTGTGTAGAACAACTATGAGAACTATCTACCTGCATGATTATGATTCAGCTTCTGGAAAAATCAAGATATTACAAAATGTAAGGTCAGCAAACTCAAGTGAACTGGTGTGAGGTGTGAATGTGAACTTTGAATGTGAACATGAATTGTAACAAAGTAAAATATTAATATTATTTTTGTAGCATTAGTTCCTCAACTCTGGCGTTCTACAGTCCTACATCTATGGTTTGGTATGGTTTCTCAACATTTGTGCGTAAATGAACTTCGAATGTACGAAACCCTCTCCAAGTTCAACTTGCACTTCTCCGGATTTTTTAAAGCTCCTATACTTACCTACTCAGTATTTTGTTTTGAGAAGTTAAGTTAAAGACGCGATTTTACCAGTTTATGCAAAAAAATCCGATCGATTACTGGCCAGCTATTGTTTAGATATGCACACCACTTTTCATTTTGTTTAATTTTATTAAAACAATGAAACCCGCATAAAAACCAATTTCGCTATTAAAAAAACCTTGTACCCCATAATTATGTTAAATAAAACAAAATGATTTTGTAACGGTTATGTACTCCAATGGAATGTAAAAATGTTTTTGTTGGAATGGCACTTTGAGAATCAGACCAAAAAAAAGAGTTCCATGTTGCCACCTTGTATAATTTATGTTCTAGTTAGTAGCAATTCAAATAATTTTGATGTAATAAGTCTTGTGATTATGAATTATTGAAGAATTCTTCAATAATTCATAATTATAGAAGAATTAAAGAATTCTTCATGAATTCTTTAATTCTTCAATAATTATTTTTGAAGAATTCATAAAGAATTCGTATGTTATTTCCAATTTTCGGCGAAGTTAAAGAAATCATCACAAGGAAACCGAAATTTCGCCTGTTTTACAAGATAATTGTGAAAATTATTGGCTTTCTATTGTTTATAAGTTCACATAACTGTAATCAACCCATCAATCAACCAATTTTGGAAAGAAACACGGAAATGCAGTAACGTTTTTCAATGTTTTTATTGAACAAAATGAATCCTCTTACAATTGTGTGCAATAGACTGCCAATATTTTTTACAATTCATTTGTAATACAGGCGGACTTTTGATTTCTTTGTGACGATTTCTTTAAAATCGCCAAAACATTGAAAAATTTACTTACAATGTGAAAATGATTTGACAGCGAGTCAAATCATTTTCACATTGTAAGTAAATAACTATAACATGAATTATAAATAATGATTCAAGGTGGCACCATAGATCTCTTTTTTTTTGGCCTAATAGCTTAGATAACAGCGACAATTTAGTCCATACAAACAATATCCATCTCATTTAAGATGTTTTAGAAAATTTACAATTGTAAAAAATATTTGCAGTCTATTGTCGTGACGCGCAGCAAAATGGAGCTCAGTGGCACACTCAACCTGGTCACTACTGACAACTTTTCATACCTGGGCTCCAGTTTAAGTAACAACGGATCTTGCGAACCTGAGGCGCAGAAGGATTGGGATGGCAAAGGGTGCCATGGCACAGCTTAACAGGATATGGAAGGACAGAAGCATCTCCACTAACACCAAGAGTAGCCTTGTCAGAACCCTGGTCTTCTCCATATTCCTGTATGGAGCAGAGACATGGACACTAAAAAAGGCTGACCACGAACGCATTAACGCTTTTGAGATGTGGTGCTGGAGGAGGATGCTGGACATACATTGGACAGAACACCGTACCAACGTGTCAATATTGGATGAGCTTAAAATAAAAACTCGACTCTCCACCATCTGCACACGTAGGATCCTCGAATACTTTGGACACATTGCCAGGAAAGACAGTGATAACCTGGAAAAACAGATTTTCACTGGCAAGATTGACGGAAAGCGACCAAGGGGAAGATGCCCGACACGTTGGACCGACCAAATCCGCTCCACACTCAACACCTCAGCATACGATGCCATACACTTAGCCGCAGATAGGAACAACTGGCGACGCATCGTACGACACGGATTGCTCCGTTTGAATGACCACGACCCTCAGTGATGAGGATACCGACGCAAGGAGGAGGAGGTCGTGACGCGATTTTACCAGTTAAAATTCCGATCGATTACTGGCCAGCAACGGTTATGTACTCCAATGGAATGTACAAACGTTTTTGTTTGAACGGCACTTTGAGAATCAGCCCAAAAAAAAGAGTTCCATGTTGCCACCTTGTATAATTTATGTTCTAGTTAGTAGCAATTCAAATAATTTTGATGTAATGAGTCTTGTGATTATGAATTATTGAAGAATTCATGAAGAATTCGTGAAGAATTCGTATTTTATTTCCGATTTTCGGCGAAGTTAAAGAAATCATCACATAAAATCGAAAGTACGCCTGTTTTGCACAAGAATTGTAAAAATTATAGGCAGTCTATTGTTTATAAGTGCACACAACTGTAAAAGGATTCATTTTGTTCAATAACTGCAATGAAAAACGTTTCTACCCACATAAATACCCATTTTGGGAATCTTCCCGGAAACTTTCCGCGTTTCTTCCCAAAATGGGTTGATTCCCGGGAAGAATCCCATCTCTAGCTTTGACAGTTGTTGTTGACGAATGTATTTTTTTTAATATTTGTAGGCAATGGAACTACCGCAATAGAGCCAACGATGACGTCATCGAAAGAAAAATGAAGTAAACATTTTTGGCGATAAATATTAATAATCCGTTTTAATTTTACTTATTTAAACCCCTAATAGTAATCAGTATCCCTATTCCTCGAAATGGTTTTCAATTTACGACAATCGATGCCTCCCTGATCAATGCCCATTGAACAAAAAGGAGTATCCTAGAGTGTGGCCGACTGTACATTCACAATCAGCCTGTATAGCGCTACTTGGCTGGCGCAGTCGAGGCCAAACGTAGTATCAGACTTCTTCGCGATGTTTTTCTTAACATTTTAGTAAATGCCACTGATTCTATGAAACATCTAACGCTGTTTCATTTAAAAATAAGCCCCAAACATTACTTACACTTTGTACAGTCGGCCACAGTCTCAGATACCCCTTTTTGTGCGATTGGCGCCCTTATGCCGCGCGCGATAAGAGCTGCCATGGGGTATCTGAGATTGTGGCCGACCGTACTACTAATTACATGCAAAAGTACTTGTTACCGCTGCAATTTTTAAGTCCGATTTTCTATCTAAACTCTAATTTTTAATTCGAGTCCACGGAATGACAGTTGCTAGTATGCTGCCGTCAGATAAAGCCTTTGTAGCAACTGTCATTCCGTGGACTCCAATTAAAAATTAGAGTTTACAGTATTTACAGAGTGAATGCGCGAGTATGATAGTATGCGATAGAAAACAGAACAAGGGGAAAAGCCTATCTGTGTAGGTAAATGTTTGATACTATGCGATGGAAAACAGAATAAGAGGAAAAAAGCCTATCTGTTACAAGATATTTTTCTGTAGCGCTAGCCGATAATGTCATAAATAACTTTAATTAACAAAAAATAAAAAAACCGACATCTTTAGTGAAAGGTAGGTATTCCGAGTGATCTGATGCCGTCCGTTTGTTTGATACACTTTATTGCACACAAAAATAAAAAACTTAAATAACATTATAGTGAGAAACCGTGTACAAGGGCGGACTTATTTCTAAAGAAATTTCTTCCAGCCAGCCCTGGTCAAAAGAGAAAGATGTTGAGAGCGGGAAGGGCAGAATAAAGCACTAACATTAAATATATATATATTATATCAACATAGACGTACACACTAATATATACACCCTAATACAAGTATTAAACCTAACGAATACTAATAGACTAAACAATATGTGCAGACAAAATAATAGACTTACAAATGAGTTATTAAATACACTACTTAAACTTACGAGTAGATATATAATATTAGATTTTGGAAAGGAAGTGTTCTTTCATCTTAGACCTAAACAGTGCCACAGTCGGACAGTCCCTAATGGCTTGAGGAAGAGTGTTCCATAAGCGAGCAGCACTCACAGAGAACGAGTTAGTGTAGAATTCCGTTTTGCAGGCTGGGACGTGCAAAGACCTCAAATCACACGCTCTCTGTGGTCTGGTTCATGGCAGCAGCGAGAATCTCTCACGGAGGTATGCAGGTGCACTAGGGTTCCTCAGGATGTTGTAGAGCAATGTCAGCATATGCAGATCACGCCGCATTCTTATAGGAAGCCACTTTAATTGGCGTCGGAATTCCGAGACGTGGTCATACTTCCTCAAGCCAAAGATGTATCTGATAGCGAGGTTTTGAAGGCGTTCTAGTTTGTTGACTAGGACTTCAGTGGCGTCCAGGAAACAAGTGTCCGCGTAATCTAGTTAAGGAGTTCTGCTCTCTATCTCCGAAGTTCTTCACTAAATCTTCACCTGAAAAAAGTTCTGAGGTAACAAAAATAAAAAATATAGTGGTGGAATTGAGTACCTACCTCCTTTTTTTTGTCGGTTAAAAATCTATCGATGCGACCGTGCAGCACAGCCTGCTCTTATATTCTCTAAAATAAACACCTTAAATCATACATTATTAAAATTACTGTCAAACAAATTTTTCATTTCAATAAGAGTACAGTTTTTGATAGTTTACGAATGTATTTTTTTACATAATGAGTCCTCATCTACGAAATGTAGAAAAAGGGCACTCCCAGAAGCCACGCCCTGTCTCAAGAGATAGCGGGTTGTTTTATTTAGTTTGTAAATAGTCGGTCGCTTAGCCTCGTCTCGGCGTCATTAGGCTAAGAGCGGTGTTGTGTTGTGCGCATTCTATGCACAACATACTCAACACAGGAGGTTAACTCGAAATCTCGAAGCCACATAAACCGTGGAATTTTAGTGGTTTTAAAGCCGAAGGTATTTGGTTGCACTCGTGATTCTGAGCAAAATTCCAAAATTTTACCTCAAAACGAGCGAAAAAAAAACAGTTCCCAATACAAACGGCTATCGCCAATCGACACCATTTGTATGGAGAAGTGAATTTTTTTTTCGCGCGTTTTGGAATGAAAATTTGTAATTTGACTCAGAATCACCAGTGCAACAAAATACCTTCGGCTTTAAAACCACTAAAATTGCACGGAGTATATTGACTAAGGTGTAGAGTTTGTGAAGTTAGGGCGTGTAGAGTTAGAAGCTTGGCTCTACATGAGATCTGATAGCTTTTTGACAGTGCGAGGTGTATGGTCTCGTCTTGGCAACATTTTTTACATGAAAATGTTTTTGGTGGAATTTTATCTATGCGCTATGGCTATGTGCGTTTTGGTCGATCCTGTGGACACCCAATATGCTGCGCACCATCGCTCTCTTGAGTTAAACTTATGCAGTAAAATATTTCCTTCTTTATGTCCCGCTCTGCCCGCAGTAAATATGTTGCCTGATATAAAACCTTAGTGCATTTCGTGTTCAGATGCCCGCGTTTCGCTTTTTGTCTCTGAAATGTAACATGGTACGTGTTTTAACAATGCCACTCGCTACAAGAAACACGTGGCGGGAACTTTCAAAATGTTATTTAACGCGAAACTGCGAAATGTTTTCTAGTGCAATAAAGAATACTATATTCTATTCTATTCTATTCTAAACTGGCGAGCAAAACAGATTTTATAACCCAGTGAATGGTATTGACAATCTGGGAAAAGCCAGGCTGGAAATAGGCTCTATATTTGTACTCTAACCGGTGCCACCACTTATATTTTTGTTTAGTTTATTGGCCAATCGGGTAGGCTGTGTGTTCTGTCATAATAGCTATACATAGACCTGGTAACCAATCGACTTATTTTGTCGTACAAGGCTGGGATTTCGTAGGCTGATAAAGTAGTCTTCGTTGAGTCTGGAAAACATTTTTTTGTGCGGTCACGGTTGAAATTTCGATTTATTTGACTTTGAAAGTATAAATGTGTGGGTTGAGTCTTTTTGTCGTACAAGGCATTTCTAGACTCAGCAAAGCCTACTCTATCAGCCAGCCAACTCCCAGCTTTGTACTAAAAAATAAGTCTATTGGTCACCAGCTCTCCAGCTATAATCGAGGTTGGGATAAAAGAGTAAGATGTAGCATGTAGCCCTGGCAGGGAAGCACCACTTCAAGATAAAAGTTATATCCCACTATCGGGTAGCGGCATCTCGCTTCACGCGGTGAAATAAAGCACGATGGCGATAGCCGATAATGGGATAAAACTTTTATCGTGACATTGTGCTCCCTTTGCTGGGCCTGATTAAGTTATTTCAATGATAATCCAACTCCCTACAAAAGCAGCATCACTCAGTGCCGGAAGGGGAAAGCACCACGAGCGACGCCAATGAAAAAAAAAAAAACATTAACTTCTTCTTGGATGCGTTTTTTGCTAAAAATGAAAATTTTTAGAACCTAAGGTCTAGATTCCAGATCATAGAACCTACGAATAAAACCCACCGCCGCCAAAAGTGGCCGTTTTTGGTGGCGGCGGGATTTATTTGGGATTTAGTTGGATTATAATGTATTCGTAGATATTAAGCTTTTTTTTCATTGGCGGCGCTGGTGGAGCCTTTCCCTTCGCCTTAAGAAAGCTTTAATTACGCCTACATTCATCCATAGGACGAATTTAACCAGGCGATAATGACAGAAGTAAGCCATGCATGCTGAAAGAAATAACGACTTCCAAAGTTGTGCCACCTTTGGTACGGTTACCTAACTTAGCTGTGTACTTTTACTCGGAATAAAATGTCAACGGTATCAATAAACGTGGTGTACTTCTTGCCAAGGTGTTACAAAAGATTCTAACTCTTTTTACAGGGTACCCGGGAACTGGTGATAGGAATAACAATCTTTTTTTTCTATGACATTACGTTGATTTTTAAATCAACAAAATGCGAACGCGGTGGCGGGTGAAAAGTATTTTTTGTTTTTATTTACTTTCACAGTGTTTCAACCACTCAAAGCTATGCAAATGCACCTACACACACAAACATATTTTTAAATTTGAGCTAATACCAACAAAAAGCTTATCGTCGCTGTAGAATGATAACCTCGTATGTCCAGAGAACCAAACTTTACAGGAAACGAAAAAAAATATTCATTTCGTCAATGTTTAAAATATTAATAAATGTTTAAAATATTAATAGATGGCATAAGTAGTCATAAAATTGTATTCAAAGGTTCGCCACATTATGAAATACGTGGTTTTCATTCGATTTCTAAAAAGAAAAAGAATTGTTTTTTTTTTTACTTACGAGGTTATCATTCTACAGCGACGTTATGAAAAAAAAAATACATCTGTTTTTTTTAAAGAATTTGACACCGTGTTGACCGGTAGGTTACACCGTGTAAAATAAGTTAGAACGTTTTGAAGCACGTCGTATTATCCTGTAACATTTAGAATAATTGTTTATGAGGGTAGCCCGACGATGGTCGGACGACATCGTTGTGTCGGCGGAAGGTCCATGGATGCAGATGGCGAGGGACTGGTAGAAATGGACGGATGATGATGATGAGGTATCATAATATCATAGCTAAGGTTTACTTTGAAAACAAACGCAATATGACTCCTGTGCGTTACACATCCATTGCGTGATAAAATATTTTTCAAAATTATAACCTAAAAAACCAAAATCATTTCCCAGCAATAATTTATCGAAAAAGTACTTTGTTTCGGTATCTAGTATGCGTGGCTTTTGGGTCTGTTGGCGGTCTTTTAACACCCTGTATAATTTCGTCTACAAATTTTATTCGTTTTGCCCCATAGAGCATACTTTTACATTAACATTGTCTATTTCGCAGAATATAGATTGAGATTTATAAAATCTCGGTTTATACTCGTTGAGAATACAATGTCACCTGCACCAGCTGAAGGAAAGTCAGGAATTTCTCAAGTATTTCTTTTATGTGTTTCCACGTTTATGTTGTATTTTCCCTGTTTCGCCGTGAATTCCGTTTGCTGCTTTGCTTTGCTTTCCTTCCTTCCATAGAAATAAAATTCGTCAAAAGTCAAAAGAATTCCCTGACATCTTTGAATTTCCCATCAGGAAGCTTTTTCTAGCGACGGCGATACTTATTTCTCTTTTACGTGCATTAGTCTCTTTCTATCTTTCTTTCTGTGTTTCTACCTACTTTTCCTTCCTCTATTTCCTCTTCTCTCTTTTCTGTCTGTCTATATTACTTCTCTGTCGCATAAGCCACAGGCGAAGAAGAGTCTCCTCAACTGTCATGCGTAAACAAGCGGTCGCCATGGTAACGCCACAAAAGTATGATGAGAAAAAAAATATTAAAAAACTTTATGTAAGCGCGGTTTAGCAAGAAACCGTTCAAATATTAAACTATACAATAGATTTACGAAACTTAACAAACTCTACTAAAGCTAATTTCTAAACGTTTACGACTCCGTCTGTAACCTCTCGTCATTACGAAACTGGTTACGGTTAAAAGCAATTATGGAAGGATCAACATAGACTCCTTTTACACTGTGTTGCTTAGGATACAAGATAAGATACGATTGGCAGACCACCAGCCAGATGGTCCGATGACATAGCCCAAGTAGCCGAAAAGCAGTGGTTCCGTCTGGCACAGGATCGTGAAAGGTGGCGTGAGCATGAAGAGGCTCAGCAGTGGGTGTCAACAGGCTGATGATGATGATGATGATGATGATATCAGATCGTGTTGCCAACTTTTTGAAAATCAAGTTTTAATCTGGCTTTCACTTAAATCATGTTTATTTCTTAGTGAAGGCCTCGCTCTATTCCTACCACTTTATAGCAGTATGTACTTCTATTACCTATTGCTTGTGGTTCCCGCCATTCCGCTCACGTTCCTAAACCGAAGTAAGTAATTCCTAATTAACGGAGTGATTCCTTTAAGACGCCCCGTGATAGCGGGAGCCTTTCAGAGTTCCAACACCTTACTTCGCAACCCTCCAACGAATGAGGAAGGCACACAATATCTACTAATAGTACACAGTCGCCCGTAAGGGTTTAATTCACGTTAAAAGTTACCGGCTGCCCATTTGATGTACACTGTCTATCTACAATATCTACACTACACTATTATAAAGAGAAAAGATTTGATTGTTTGTTTGTTTGTATTGAATAGGCTCCGAAATTACTGGACCGATTTGAAAAATTCTTTTATCATTAGAAGCCGACATTATCCTTGATGAACATAGGCTACTTTTTACCGCGGGAAAATGCTTCATTCCTACGGGAAAACGGGTAATAGGACAACGGGCAGTAAGAATTATCCTTCCGTACTTACGAGTATCTTTTTCACATAACTTCTAAACGGCTGAACCGATTGGGCTGTTTTATATTTGAATTTGAATTTTTGAATTTGAAAAATACTTTTATTTAGATAAACTACACACACACACGTATACAGAGGGCACAAAGAAAGAGACAATATTGTACACATGCAATATATGGTGTATATGTCACCGGAAGATAACACAATCTGCAAATTTATAAATTTCCTAGAAAATTTATAAACTTTCGTAGGATTCTAAACGGGAGATAAATTGTATTATTTTACGCCCACATTTTCGCAAATTGATAAAATTACCGAACAACACCCGAAGTAAGCAATAACCAAACGACGAAGTGAAATTTACCACAGACCTACAAAAGTTTTATAGTGGCCATGACCAAAATAGTAAAAAGTCGGATATTTTCAATTTTAATTTTATTATATGTAAAGGTTATAAAGTAAAAATGTATGATATGGTTATTTCGATCGTTTCCGGGATAATTTAAAAATGCAATTGGACCCGGTAGGTGGCGCTGCTGTCGGTATGTCAACTACTAAACGGCTTAACCGATTGGGTTGAAATTGACGGGGGAAAAATAGAGCTGCAACCTTTTATCTTAGTCACCGCTGACGAAGTCGCGGGCGAAAAGCTACATGTTATAAAGTACGTAATTCTGCATAACCTAACCTAACCCGCTGCAAAGTAAAAAAAAATTTTTTCATTGATTTTTTTTATTTCAATTTCAATTTCGTAAAATTCTACAGTCTCATAAAATTGCAATACGAGATTAAAATACCTTAAAATGTAACCGTACACTAGACAGTTTAAAAAGAGTCATTGCTAGTAATTTCAACTGTTATTACACGAGGTGTACGACCACATTTCATGGTGATTTTTCGTCGTATGGCAATTTAATGAGGCTGTTGAATATTACGATTTTTCCTAGGATCATTTATAGGTGCTGAGCTAGCCTAGGTACTCCATCTAAAACAATGTTCCAGGCATCTAGTGTGAGTGAAGGTGCCACTGGACGCTGTATAAATCACCTCATTACGTAGATGCAAAGGCCTTAGTAGGATTACTTATAAAGCGTTCCGCCCAAAGGAACGTTGAGTGAACGCGAAAGTTTAATAAAGCAAACCTCGATATTTCAATATTAGGACAAGCAGCACAATGGACCGAAAGGGAAACATACCTCAGCTAACCAAATAGAAAGTCTCAGAAGAATGAAACCTTACATAATTTTGAGGCTATAACAAAGTGTCACGTGTCAACCAGAAAATTATGGACAAAATTAAAGAAATTTTAAAAATTATGGACTAAATTAAATAAATTGCCTAAATAAATAAATCCAATAATAACTACTGTGCCTACTCGACTTTGTTTCTATTAACCCACTATGTTTTTACTAACCCACTTTATTTCAAATGCTGACAAGCTATCAAATCTCATGTAGAGCCAAGCTCATTACTCTACACATCCTAACTCTACAAGCTCTAACTTCCCAACATCTAAACCTCAGGGAAAATATGTGGCTTGGCCATTTCGTAAGCTTAAAATATAATAACAGAAAGTAATTAACAGTGAATACATTTTTCACCTTTTTCCCATAATATGACGGTAGCGAAATGGCCAAGCTACATATTTTGACTATGGTGTAGTGTTTGTGAAGTTAGGGCTTATAGAGTTAGGGCGTGTAGAGTTAGAAGCTTGGCTCTACATGAGATCTGATAGCTTTTTGACAGTGCGAGGTGTATGATCTTGTCTTGGCATCATTTTTTTACATGAAAATGTTTTTGGTGGGATTACTGTTAGCGATTGGCAATCTCATAAGAAATCGCAAAAGTAGGTACGTATAAACTAGAGGTCTACGAAGGACATAGTCTAAGTGGACCTTTCGTGACGCCCTGTTTGGTGCCTCAGGCCTTTTAACTCGAAAAATAAACAATACGAGAAAACCCTTTTTGGGAACGAAATAGAACACAAAAGAATAAGTCAAGTCGAAGGTAGGACCGACCAAATCCATATCGGGCATAATAAAGTCAAATACCATTGCTGACCAATCCACCTAACGCTTTTCTGATGCAAAAACTGCCTTACTCCTTTGCGATAAGAGCTTGAGAAAGGCCAAGATAAAATGGGACAAGTTTTTAGGATTTTGTTCTGGTGGTTTTCCTGTTGGATCCCAGAATTCTATTCCATTTTGAAAATGCATCGATGTCACAGTAACATCATAAGTTTGAGAGCATAAGTGTATTGAAAACAGGTTTTCTAGCGAGTGTTCTTAGATATATTTTATCAAAATCGGTTCAGCCGTTTATGAGATAAATGTTAACATGAAGTTAAAATGTCGGGGGTATTTTAAATTTTATAGGTAAAATATGAGTGAATAATATCGCAAATCATTTTAAAAAAACTTCATTTTTATCAAATAGTGAGATCCAACAGCAACAGCCTGGCCTCTGGCCCCAGGTCGGGCCAAAATACCCACAATGGCCGCATTCAAACGACGCGGGCCAAGCGCTTTATATCTGGTGCACAAAAAACGTTTGTTTCTTTTGGATCAAATGGCGGGATCAAAAAGCAACAGCCTGGCTTCTGGCCCCAGATCGGGCCGCAATGGCCGCATTTGAGCGACGCGGGCCAAGCGCTTTATATCTGGCGCACAATAAGTGGATCAAACAGTGAAATCTACCAGCAACAGCCTGGCATGTGGATCAAACAGCAATAGCCTGGCCTCTAGCCCCAGGCCGCCCACAATGGCCCCATTTAAACGACGCGGGCCAAGGGCTTTATATCTGGTGCACTCCTCCTCCTCCTCCTTGCGTCGGTATCCTCATCACTGAGGGTCGTGGTCATTCAAACGGAGCAATCTGGTGCACAAAAAAGGATTATTTCTTTTGGATCAAATGGCGAGATCCAACAGCAACAGCCTGGCCTCTGGCCTCAGGTCGGGCCGCAATGGCCGCATTTGAGCGACGCGGGCCAAGCGCTTTATATCTGGCGCACAATAAAGCGGACAGCCAATTTTGTCACAACTCATTGGGCCTTATCTTGACCGCGGCGCGCGACCAACATGGCGGCGGATGACGCGCGGGTGAAACTTTCGGGTGTGGCTGCTTTACATTGCTTGTTTGTACGTAGAAGTTAGAGCGTGTAGCAGCTACAGAAAAATCTTAAAACTTAAACTTTCGTAAGCACTGCACATTTGCATTGCAGAAAAAAGGGACGACCTGAAGTAAATTTACAAAATGGAGGTTTCGTATACCCCTGTTTCCTGTCTCAAAACTGGTCAGTTTTGTTTTAAACTACTTGATGTCGAACTGCCTTTTTTTTTTTAAGTTTAAAGTTGTTAATAAAATATATCCTCTATTATCCACCATACACCAGACATCTTTTGCCGCCGCTTTTAAACACGATTTTAAATGATTTGGGTGAAGATGTCCCAGCATACCAAAAATGTTTGTTCTAGTGCAATTATCCAGGGAGGAAATCGGGGATATTTTAGCTTCAAATTCACATTCCTCATAAATGGTTGAACCTATTTTAAACATAGTTATCTAAGAATATTCGCTAGAAAATTTGCTTTCAAATAAAAAAACTGCGTCCAAATCGGTTCACCCGCTCAATAGCTTCGGTGCCGCAGACAGAAACACAGACATACAGACACACACACATAGATAGCGGGCTAACTCTTAACACTTTTTGGTCGGGGGTTAAAATCAAGACTTAAGATTTTCATACAAAAGAAGCAATGGAATTCAAACCTTCAATTACCACGGCGGAAACCCCCAAACGTGCCACCAAAATAAATTCCCCTTTACGCAAACAAACATAACTTCTATTACGTTCTAAATAGAGGTTACGGAATTCGTCTCCGAGTTTCAGACGGCTTTGGCAAGGGTTCGGAGAGGTCTTGGCCCATAACAGCGCCACAATCGACATTGTAGTCGTATTCCTATTTTATTTTAATAGCGGGGGAAAATAGCAAAACACTGCAAGAACGCCTTCGGGTATTCTCGAAGAAATGTTGGAAGGCTTAGGCCGGCCACATACAGACGGAATTCTGGACGGAAACAAATCGAATCGGGATTCCGAACGCAGTGACCGCATACAAGTCTATGGAACTACTACACACATACGGTTTTTTCCGTCCGGAATTCCGTTCGGAATCCCCATTAGTTTTTCCGTTACGGAAGAAAACCTTCTGTATGTGGCCGGCCTAAGCTGCAGTTAAGGTGATAACCAAGGCACAACTAGCGCCGCAAATGGAAAAAATGTCATAGCTTCTTTTTAGATGCGGTTTTTGCTAAAAACGAAAAGTCAGGTACTCAATGCGAGGCGTAACTATTTTTAGGACCTCAGGTTTAGATTCCAGATCATAGAAGATACGAATAAAATCTTTTATCGCCAAAAGTGGCCACTTTTAGTGATAAAAGATTTTTTTTGGATCTAGAAGGATCTGGAATCTAAACCTTAGATTCTAAAAATAGTTAAGTCTGGCGTTGATAACCTAATGAAGAGTTTTTAGCAAAAATAGCATCCAAAAAGATTTTTTTTTCCATTGGCGGCGCTAGTTGTGCCTAGGTTTGGGCCTTAAGAGGAGGGTACCCCACTAGTGCCGCCAATGAAAATAAAAATATCTTCTTTTTCGAAACGTTTTTTCTACGCTTGCACGCTACTCTATAGGTGCGCTCAGCCGCGCGAACCGGGACACTTTCCATATCAAATCTATGTTTACAACAGGGTAACTTTTTAAATTTTCCTTCCAACACGCTTTGATCAACGTGCAGAACACGAGCTATGTTTGTCTCATTAAATCTTCCACATAAACAGACTCCGTCAAACGCCGACACAATATTAACACGAGCCCACACGGTTTAATTGAGGGTGCGCGCGGCGGACGGTTCCTCCTGCACCCAAGACGTTTCTATCCGATCGAGGTATATTTAAAAAAAGGTGTGCTCTACCCCTCCAACACTGAGCGAAAAGGACCACCTGAAGGAAATCTACAAAATCGAGGTTTCGTATGCCCCATTTTCCCCTGGCGCCACCTCTCACGGTCCCTAGCCATCCGCATCCATGGACCCTCCACCACTGTGACAATGTCGTTAGACTGATGGCTGCTGGTATTCCGACTGATCGCCGTCCAGTTCTCGGCCAGCACTCTGTCTGTCACTGTCTTTTTCCACCGGCCACCGTCCTACCTCGCCAGGTGTCCTGCCCATTTCCACTTGAAAAAAACTTCACTTCACTCCACCATACTGGGCTTTAATAATTATTTTGTAACTATTGTGTATAGTTTTTTTTTAATATCTCTACATCAAACTTCGATAAATGTCGAGTCTGTGGCTGTCATGTTAGTACAGTCAGCCACACGCTAGGATACCCCTTTTTGTTCGATTGGTGCCCTTATGCCGCACGCTTTAACCCACTTGTTACGAGGAAAATAAGTTTTACAGATTAATACCAATTTTGAGTATTGTGATCGTGTACAGTTAAAAAGTGTAGAAAAAATACGAAAAATTTTTTTTGAGCGCCGGAAAAGCGGGAAATGGGTGGGTCTTTAAAGACCCGCTAGTAATATGAACTGCTATGATTGACGTAGACTAAGAAAGAGTTTTATATGAGTTAGAATAATATAATAAGACTTTCAGTAATACTGGTTTATGATTTACTAGCTTTTGCTCGCGACTTCGTCCGCGGTGACTAAGATAAAAAGTTGCAGCTCTATTTTCCCCCAGCTATCTATGTCAGTTAGGTCAAAAGCTAGCAATTTATAGCTTATAAATAGGGTAAAATAATAATTACACATAAATAAATAATATATATTTCCCTGTACGAACTTTGGTGGCCTGTTTTACCCACTTAGTTTTGGAATTTCGAAAATTCCTTTCTTAGTGGATATTTTTACTCTTTATAAAGAAGACATCATGAAATTATCATGTCTCTAGGGCCAGTGGTTTAGGGTCGATATCACAGTCAGTCAGGACTTAGAATTTTATATTTATGATGATGATGATGGTGATGATGACTTACTAGACCAAAAATACAAAGTAAGAAGATAAACTAAGTACATAGAGTGCTACAGAAAGGTCAATCAAAAAGTCATTATCAGCTGTTATCGAATTTTAGTAGGTATGGAACAGCAGTTTTTTTTTTGTTTCAGAGTTCACTGCATAGTAAAAAATGCTTGTATTGATGTGTAACTATGTATAAATATTTCTGTAACACCCTATCATTCGGTTATTCCCAAAAAATACTGACTCTATGTTGCAAATTTTGTTCCTTTGGGAGATCCGAGCTGCCGATAGGAAGACGTACTGGGTATTCTTCTACAACTACCCGTCTCAGTTTCGCTAGTTGAGCCTTCTTCGTCTTCGTCTGAACTCTCGTCCTCACTATATAAGACTTTATTGAAGAACCGCTTGCACCCTTAGTTGCAATCCAGATATATTTTGAAAGCCGACTTCTTTTTCTTCCCCGGAATCGTCGTTTGTGACGTCTGCGTTGAAATTTTCAGGTGGTAAAATAGGTATGAAGTCGGGCAATGACACATCCTTATTATACTGTAACTCTTCCAGTATTTCATTTAAATTTTGCTTTCAATTTCGTGGTCTGGAGACATAAAAAAAACAAAAATCGTTCATTTTACTTTGTTTCCAAACAGTAGTGGATATTACTAGCGGGTCTTTATAGACCCGCAAAAGTAAATGTCAAAATGTAACCTCTCAATAAGATATTTCGCCAAAATTTTTTTTACGATTAGACTATATGGAGTAATAATAGTCTGTTTATGAGTAGAAAATATATCCCAATCTGGTAAATCTTGTTATTACATACCTTGTTTATCCATGGTAAAAATCAGTTTATTTTGAAGCGTCACAAAGTATCAGATATATACACAAAATCACTAAATCTGTCTAGAAATAACTTCCGACAGGTATTGGCGATAATTATTGCATAATGAAAAAATATTTTACCTATTTAAAATAAAATAAAAAATATTCTTCCGGTTTGGGTCTTTATAGTACCGGTAGTAACAAGTGGGTTAAGAGCTACCATGGGGTATCCTAGACTGTGGCCTACCGTACTCTTCGCAAAAACATCACTCACGGGTGAGCACGGAACAGCTCGCCCGCACAGTAAATATTCATAATAATATTAATAACGTCGCGTTTCGCGTCGTTATACAAAAACAAACAAATGCTTCCTCCTTTCTCCGTAGTACTACCGGTAGGTAGGTATAATAATGAAGTAGACGCGCACTCTGGTTGAGGAGACCGTGTAGCACGCAGAGTTATTTGACTCACAACTAGCGACTCAGCGCGCTCTGTGGTGCGATTCCCGTAAATTTTAGTTGAATTGGGTACTGAAAGAAAGAAAAAGAAAGAAAATAGAATTAATAACGACACAATGCTCAAAAAATAACATCAAAACAATAAAATCAAAACATGAAACTAAAATACTGCACTGCATTATTTTCAGTTTTCTTCCAGCCTTGTTAAAGTTTTCTTCCAGCGTTATTTTAGGGTAGCATGGTGGTGGCACCACGACAGCACGTCGACCCTTACACGCTAGCACTCTACTCGGTTACTTTACGGGAGACGACTTTACAACAAAAGTGTACAGTCTGATGTGCTTTCGTGTGTACCATCTATCAATATATATTTCAATTTATATTAAGTTGAAATAAAAAATCACTGGGGACAGGACTTGAACCCACGGGTTAGTGCTTTAGAAAAAACAAAGTCATCTATAAATGTCATGAATAATAAAATTGTATAGGAACCTAACATTTTAATCTGTTATCATTTATTGTTATCTGACAAAATTAGTCTTTCGAGTGATGTTTGCGGCGTATGTTTGCTACCTTAATGACATCTAAATGCCAAATCTCAATGTGATTTACCGTAATGGGAATGCCCCGCCTTCATTTTCATGCTAACTTTGTCAGTAATTATGTAAATCGAATTAAGAAAGCCATTGTTTCGCTTGTTTTACTTAAACAAAACGGCTTACTATTAAGAATAATATTCATGGAAACGAGGAGGCAGTGCTGCCTGCCCCTTTATTTACCTAAGTGAATTGGCAATGACCGCTGGATTAAGGCTTATTGCGCTAACTAGCGCCAAGAATGAAAACTCATAGATATATCAATAATCTGGTATTTTGCCAAGGTTCTGGTTCTTCGAACCTAAAACCATAAATGGCAGGATTAATTATCTGTTTTCCATTATAGCGTGGCAAGTTCCACAGTTATTACCGACCAATGCTTGTATAGTGCTTTACTCAAACAATGTATTTAAAGTTTTCTGCATTAATCAAGTCCGACTTTGCTCAAAGGTTGTCAAAATAAAAATATCTTTATGATAAAAAATATCTTTTTCGGTCGCGTTACGAACCTTTATCCCAAAACAATCAAAAATGCTTAAAGAAATTTGGTCATACCGAATTGGCCTCGTTTCTTGGTTTGCAAGATAAATTCGATGGGATAATGGTTTAATTTGGGATACCTGTAAATAGTTAATTGGTCGTAACCGCTTTATTGTTCAGTTAATTGCCTATTTAGCTTATTTAGACGACTGGACGCATCGAAACAGCAAACCGTTATTTCAATAAGCGACTGTTTTGCATTTGTTTGTTGCAACAAACAACAAAAACTACTATAAAACTGAACAGCGAGACATTAAAGCCTAATTTTCATCTATGCCATAAAAAGTAGGGTTTTTCGAAAAGGGGGAAATCTCTACGAATACTATGGGAATCACACTAAGGGGGAAAAAGCAGAAAGGGGGCAAGAACCGAACAGACCATTATATTTAGAAGCATTCGTTAGTTAACTACACATAAATGCTTTTACTACTAACTCAATTTGACGCCATTTTCATTCAAACTTTACATTTGTCACGCGACTGCATTCAGCACGAAGCAGATGGCTTATCAGAAACAAAATTGTAGATATTAAAAGTGTTGCTGTTCAGTTAGAGTTAAAGCAAAAAAAAAATAGAAGTTAAAAACTAAAACCCGACTACTAAAAGCCTCAAAACAAGACCTGTTCATCCTTAAAATAGACTCATAGATAATTAATCGTAGTCGGAGGCCATCGGTTTATCAAATGCGAATGTGGTGTCCTCCGACTACGATTAATTATCTATGAGTCTATTTTAAGGATGAACAGGTCTTGTTTTGAGCCTTTTAGTAGTCGGGTTTTAGTTTTTAACTTCTATTTTTTTTTTCGAGTTTTTTAGTAAGTAATTTTGGACGATCACCCAGAATAGAACCAAGATGGGCAAAAAAAAAACACATTTTGAAATTTTTTGTCTATTTGTTATGTTGACGCTACATGTGTTATACATTTTTGAAAAGGTCTTTTAAAGCCGTTTCATTTGATACCCATGACGATGGTATCCGATAATTTTTATTTTTAGGTCCACCACTTTAGGGCGCAGCACAGCCGCCATCTTGGTTTTTTGGCCAAATTAAACTTGCTACGTCAATGAAAGGCAGGAGCTGCACACAGACTGGTTTATTGGATAGATCACCGATACAACGTCACATATCCCCCTGATAAATCTCAAAAAAGGTTTCAATACATACTTACATACTAAAAACAAAAAGAATTAATAACCTTCCAAAACTAAAAATAACACGAAAAACTTCAGACGTAAACTAAATAAACTATGTACACTTAGTGGCGAGCCAATGCTTGCTGACCCCGCTTGAATGCACGCAGTGCACGGGCGGAGGCGTCAGACGGAGGCGATGTCGGTGAGGCCGGCCGCTGTGAGCCGCCCGGGCGCTCCTCGGCCCTCGCCGCACTCTCGACCGCTGTCGTCTCGTCCTCGCCGTCGGACGCATCCTCAAAATCATCTTCGGCATCCTTATCGACCACCACTGGACTACCCATACTCCCTTGCCTAGGTTCCCGAATATTCGTGTTAGCTCGAGTGAGTGAGTGGCGATTCTTTGCCGATGTCGGTATGATTTGGTTTGTATGCCTACGCCATTCAACTCCACGACCCATATCTACCTTGAAAGAAACTGGTCCCGTTTGTTGCACAAGTTTGCCCTCAGACCACTTCTCCCCCCTCGCGGTATAGTCGTGCGCGAGCACAGTGTCGCCGGGCCGCAGCTGCAGTGAGCGCTCGGTGCCGCCGGCCGCGGCGCGCTGACGCTCCTGCTGGCGGTGCACGGCGGCGGCGCGGTCGGGACGCAGCGCGTCTAGCCGCCCGCGCAGCCGCCGCCCCAGTAACGCCACGGCCGGGGACACGCCCGTCGTACTATGCGGGCAATTACGATATTGGAATAAGAATTTAGATAACGCTATTGCAACATCCTCGCCCTCATGTAAAGCCCTCTTTATGCTTTTTTTAATCGTTTTAACGGCATTTTCTGCCGCTCCGTTTCCTTGTGGTCGATAAGGAGCCGTCGTTACATGCCTGATACAATTTTTCTCACAAAATGTTTTAAATTCATATGAAAAAAATGGAGGCCCGTTGTCAGTTACCAATTGCGATGGCAAACCGAACCTAGCGAATATTGACCTCAAAACTTTCAATGTCGAACCTGCATCCGTGCTATTCATCACCATAGCCTCGATCCATTTAGAGTTCGCGTCAACCGTGATTAGGTACTTTTTACCACCGCAGTCCGCAAAATCAGCATGTACCCGCTGCCCTGGGTTTAGTGGGTATTCCCATGGATGGAGCGCGGCCCGCGGGGGCGCGTCCCTCACCGCGCGGCACGCGGCGCACGCGCGGCACAGCTCCTCGATGTCCCGGTCTACGTTGGGCCAGTACACGTAATTTCGCGAAAGATTTTTCATTTTATTCATCCCCAAATGACCTTCATGTAGCTCTTCTAACACCTGTCGGCGCAATGGGGGCGGAATAACTATTCTATACTTATATATTATGCAATCCATGTCTACCACTAGCTCCTGTTTTCTAGCAAAATATGCTTTTTCCTCATCGCAAGTGGTAACAGAAACCGACGGCCAACCAAACAAAATATAACCATATATTTTACACATAATTTTGTCACGTTTTGTTTCCTTTGCCACATCTGTAAAGTTAATTGGCAGTGTCTCTTCGACTATATTTACGTAGTTGTTTACGTCCGCCGAGCGGCCCTGCTGAGATAACGGTAATCTTGATAAGGCGTCCGCCGGTCCATTGTCTATCGATCTTACAAATTCCGTAGAGAAATCATATGCAGCCAAACGCGCTGCCCATCTTTGTAGGCGACTGGCCGCGGTCTGCGGAATACCGCCTTTCGCCCCGAAAATATAAGTTAATGGTTGGTGGTCGGTTCTCAAAATGAACCGACGACCAAACAAATACTGATGATGCTTAGTTATGCCAAAATAAATTGCCAATGCCTCTTTATCGAGCTGGCTGTAGTTAGCCTCCGCGGTGTTCAATGTACGAGAAACACAACTAACCGGGCGCTCAGTGCCGTCCTCATAACGATGAGCCAGGAGTCCGCCCAAACCGTACCTACTGCTATCAACTGAGAGGACCAGAGGACGCCCCTCTTCATAGTGTGCCAACACCCGCTCGCTCAACAAGGCTCGCTTAGCGTCGTTAAACGCTTTCTCGCAAGTCGAGTCCCATTTCCAATGAACGTCTTTTCTCAAAAGATTATGCAAGGGATGCAACAACGAACTCAAGTTGGGTATAAACTTCCCATAATAGTTTAACATCCCTAGAAAGCTTTTCAGCTGAGTGATATCGGTTGGTTGTGGTGCATCGGAAATGGCCTCGACTTTTGCTGGATCGGGCCTTAAGCCCTCCCTATCTATTATAAAGCCTAAATATTTAACACGCTCTTTTAAAAATTGGCATTTACTTAACTTAATCGTTAAACCCATGTCCCGTAGCCGCTCAAGAACGGCTCTCAAGTTACTCATGTGATCTTTGTGGTTCCGTCCCGTCACACAAATGTCATCCAGGAACACCACGGTCCCCGATAATCCCCGCAATGTCTCCTCCATCAATTTCTGGAATTTCTCTGGGATGCATGAGAGACCATAAGGTGTGCGACGATAAACAAATGTGCCAACATGCGTTGTTATCGCTGTAAACGGCTGAGAGTCCTCTGTTAGTAAACATTGCTCATACGCATGTTTCAGGTCTATCTTGGAAAATTTATCCCCGCCACTCAGACCAGCGAACAATTCGTCAATGCGTGGCAAGGGGTAAAAATCACGCTTGAGTTTTGGATTTATTGTGATCTTGTAATCACCGCAAATCCTTACGTCACCGTTCTCCTTCACTACCGGGACTATCGGGGTTCCGTAGTCTGAATGGTCAACGCGGCTTACGGTACCATCGGTCTCTAATCGCGCTAATTCGCGTTCTACCCTCGCTTTCAGCGCCAGCGGCACGGGCCGTGCGCGCACATAAACCGGTTCCCTATCTGAGAGATCTAGTCGGATGGCTTGTTTACATGTTCCCAACTTACTTGTAAACACCTCAGGAAATTCATTGCACAGTTGGTTCACGAATCCGTCCTCGCTTATCTCGTTAAAATTTATTTGCTGAATTTTTAGGGCGCGCATCCACTCTCTGCCTAACAGTGGTCGGCTCCCATTTCTTATTATTTGAAGCGATAAATTCTTGGCTTCCACATCGCCCAGTTTTACATCAACCGAGATAAAACCGAGAGACTCGATTCGTGCACCCGAGTAACTGCGTAACACTAAGTTATCAGGTTTTATTGCTTTGCTCGAAAACACTTGTTTATAAAAGTCCTCACTGATAGCGGATATTCTACTTCCTGTGTCTATTTCACATTCCATTTTGCGCCCATCAACATTAACTTTTACAAAATATGGCTTGTTACCTTCAGTTGAGACTTGTACCTGGAACATCTCCTCATTTGACTCGTCCCCTTCACTCAGATAATGTTGGCGATCATTCGACCGACGACCACTAAAAACTCGCACTTTACCACACATCACTTTGAGGTGTCCCCTCTGGCTGCACTCATCACAGTTGTAGTACCTAAACCTGCACCTCTGTGGATCATGCCCCTTTCCGCACCTCCAACAATGGCGCGGCGCTGCAGCCTCGCCGCCATCGCCGCCGCCCGTGTTCCCGCCAGCTCGCCGCGGCCTGGGGCCTCCGCCCCCCGTACCTCCCCGAGCGCGAGCATAGTGCAGGCCTTCGCCCGCCTCGCCGCCACCGACCTCGGAGCTTGTCACAACCGTTGTGTTGCCGCTCACCTCCGCGTGTCGTTCTGCAGCCTCCAGAGCCAGTGCCAGCTCCACCGCCGCCTTGTACTGAATGGATCTTTCAGCGAAAATTCGCGATCGCATCGCCTCGCTTGCCAGCCCCGAGACAAACTGGTCCCGCAGGTTCTCCTGGAGAGACGGTCCGAAATTGCAAGTCGACGCTAGGTGCTTCAAGCTCTGTAGGTATTCCACAATAGGCTCACCCGCACGCTGCCTACGCAAACGAAACACGTGTCGCTCGGCAATTTCCGACCTCTGCGGCTCCAGGTGTTCTGTCACTAACCTCACAAGCTCATCAAACGATTTAGTCTCCGGGTGAACCGGTGAACAGAGGTCGCACATTAACTCATAAGTTGCTTCACCAACTACCGTGATTAACATGGGCACCTTGAGTTCGTCTTTTATTTCGTTCAATAAGATAAACTGTTTTACCCGGCGAATATAGGCTGGCCATTGTTTTGATGTTAAATCAAATGGCTCAAGCTTTCCGATCGGCATTGTAGGTATTTCGCGATGGTTCCCGCACAATAGATTAAAATAATATTATAATCGTATTTTTGATCCGCGCTCGCCGCCAGTGCTACGTCAATGAAAGGCAGGAGCTGCACACAGACTGGTTTATTGGATAGATCACCGATACAACGTCACAAAACTATCCTATGTTACCTGGGTGATTAAGACGAATCCAACGACACCTCATTTGTTGAAATCGGCCGAGTAGATAAGGCTCTGCGAGGGAACAGATGAACACACAAACATACATACATACATACATACATACATACATACATACATACATACATACGCTGCTAAAATCATAACCCTCCTTTTTGCTTCGCGTAGTCGGGTAATTAGGGACTTGATTGAGAGACAACCAACCTCGATTAGTAGACAGGTTCTCGGTCCTTACGGATTCTCCATAAGCCATTTTTGCGTCTGCAGGGTGCAATCGAATTCCATAGCGGAACTTTAAGTAGGCTCTCTACTGATCACTACAAACAACTTGTACAAGGTTGCAAGAAAAATGGAGCGACAAAAATATCTGCTGTGCCATACATAAGGTAGACTGTCTGGACCAAATGTATGGAACAGCTGATATTTTTTTCGCTCCATTTTTTTGCCAATGGGGCAAATGAAAATAAAAATGTGGTGAGGCATATTATGTATTAGCGGAACTCAAGCTCTTCAAACTTTGAATGAGGCATACGCTATGCATTGTGTTCGCGACAAGCCCGTGACAAAACTAAACCGCCAGTCCGAGCCGGACGTCGTTAAAATGCGCCACTTTACAACTTGGCCCGCGACACAGGATCCGGTTAAAATTAAACTTTCGCTGCAACTTGGCACTCCTGGGGCGAGCACGTACATCTGACGAGGCTTCATACGTTCAAGGCACTTGTGATGTCTGAAAACACTCGTGTGTCGTTATGGAAAGTGGGTAAGTTATGCGACACCTGTGTTACCTCTTACTGAAAATACAGGAGCACCGCGAAATAAAATAAAACCAGTTTCCTGATAAAAAAAAAACTGACAAAGCGAGAGACAGACACGCGGATCAAGGTTCTGTGCGTTTGGCCTTTGCATCTACGTAATGAGAGGATTTATACAGCGTCCAGTGGCACCTTCACTCACATTATGGGGACTCACATCACTCGGTGCTTCAGTGCCTGGGACATTGTTTTAGATGGAGTAGGGCTTTCCCAGCACCTATAACATCCTGACAGCTAAGTCAGCCTAGCCCACAGGAAAGACAAGTCAATACGTGAGGAGCTAACTAAGCCGCGAGGTTTTCCTTCGCCAACAATGTACCACGAGCTTCTTCTTCTTCTCCTTCAGTATTTAAGTATTTGTCAACTTGTCCACACCACAAACTTTTAGACTATACAAGGTGTTACAAAAGATGCTAACTCTTTTTACAGGGTCATGGCACCTGATGATAGGGATCACAACCAAAATATTTTTTTAGCTCTATGACGTTCCATTGATTTTTAAATAATTAAAATGTAAGCGCTGTGACGCGAGAAAAGTATTTTTAAAATACTGTTTCCATAGACTTTCACTATGTTTTAACAGCCTGAAGCTATTAAAATACAGCTAAGCAAACAACCATATTTTTTAATTGGAGCTAAATCCAAAAACAAAAAAGTTTTGAAAATTTTACAATTTTGAGGTTATAAAAAAAAAGTTGTGTTTTTCAACTTTTTTTTGCAGATTTGTCATTATGTTGACCAGCAGGTTACACCCTGTAAAAAGAGTTAAGTATCTTTTGTAACACGTTGTATTTTTTACCCTGTATTCTAGATTAACGGGAAATATCCAAAATACACTCAGGTCATACGACAAAATTAGCTGCCGTGTCGGGGGCACGTGATGTAGGGTAGAGTATGCGTGAAACGTGAAACTAGTGGCAGTTAAAAGTTAAACTTTCACTACAACTTGGCTCTAAGCGCGCGGCACGTTCGACCCACGTGTGGCCTCATCTAGCGCACTCTCGGGGCATGAAGACATTTGCGGTGGAGTGCTCTGGGACAGTGGAAATACAAACGCATTGCATATTTCAACTGAAAATGGAATAACGCACAACATGGATGTTTTGTCACAATATCTTTGCAACTGTTGAACTGTTCATTTAACTGATGAACTAGTCGAACAAAGTATACGCAAACATTTAACGTCATAAAATAGTTATTTGTTATGCAAGAATGCAAAATTATTGTTTGCGGCGAGTGCTTGTATTGAAAACCGAGCTAGCGAAGGTTTCTAAAATTGAGCCACGAGCGTAGCGAGTGGTTCAAAAAAAGAAACCTGAGCGTAGCGAGGTATTCAGAAGCACGAGACGCAAATAATATTGCATTCGTGCGAAACACAAAACTTTTCATCTCACAGAAGCGAGGAAATGACTTTGTTAGCCAAGCGGGACAAACTCTATAGACAACTACTTACAGGCAAAACAGGTGAGTCAAATAAGTTCCTTTTAAAAGCATATTTTACTGTAGTTACGGCTGCCGCACTAAAGTTTTGAGCTTCGTTGGTATTAAAACCATTCGTTTTATTAATAATTTCCTGAAGTTTATTTATCCAGACACAAAAATAATGTAAATAAAAGAATGTTTTTTTTTCCGGGTGCATTCTGAACTTTTACCATAAAAATTAAAAATTTCTAGGAGATAAAAAATGAAATTAGTAATATCGTTTGAAAAAATGTATTTAACAAACCAAAACATAATTATCTATTTGATAAAACAGAAGCGCAGCATTTTTTTTATTTACTGGTATTTAAAAATAAATATGTGTACAAAATATTGAAAAGACTATAAGAAGAAACCGCGTTTCTGAATGTTCCATTCCGTGACTTTACCTTTTTAAAAGATGCTTATGCACCATTTACATTCACAGTTTTGTATAGAGAATGGGCACGAACAATCGCTTTCGCTGAAATACGCGTTTAAACGAACTATGAATGAGGTTTTATTTTCCATCGGGATCTGGCATCTACTTAAACGGCCAGTGTTTTTTTCTTTTTCAAAACCATAGGGCGCGGGAAAGACTGTCCCGGCGTCGCGTTCAAATTTCGAAGCGCACAAAAGTTCAGATAGTTTAAATCCGGCCTTTACACGATCGTAAGTTACTAGTAACAGCAAACTTTCCGAGCGTGGGAGATGAAAAAATGCATTTTGTAAATTCGCTACCATGAAAAAAATATGTAAAAATAAAAAATGCGTTTTGTAAATACGCAACTTCGAAAAAAAAAGTTGCGAAAATAAAATATGATTTTTTAAATTCGCTACGATGAAAAAAATATGCTGAAAATAAAAGAAATGCGTTTTATGAATTCGTTTTGTGAATACTATGAAAAATTAAAAAACACCGGCATGCAGGTCAGAAGGTCAAACATTATCAATGTAAGTAGCGAGAAAATATGCCCCACCGCGATAAACTATCTCGTTTTCTGCTATTTCATTTACCTTTTATTTAGAGGTTAGGTACTCTTGAAAGAATGTATCTATCCCTTATGTAACATTACGAATATAAATAACGAGAATATTAAACAGTTCACAATAACGATTATGCTGAAACCCCACAAGGGTTAGCAGGTGCTCGAAGCAACTACGATGTTGATTGAATATAAACAATATATTAATGCCTATGTACAGTCGGCCACAGTCACAGATAGCCCATGACAGCTCTAACCGCACGCAGAATAAGGGCGCCAATAGAATAAAAAGGGGTATCCTAGCGTGTGACCGACCGTACATAGCCAACGTTTGTCTCGCTTGATTGGTTAATTCCAGGCTTTAAGGTGAAATACGTCTCACAACTAGCGCCGCCAATGGAAAAAAACTCATATCTTTTTTTTGGATGCGTTTTTTTTTTGATACGCTCCTGCGATTCCTCAACGCGAGGCTAACTATTTTTAGGACCTAAGGTTTGGATTCCAGATCCTAGAACTTAAGAATGCAATCGATTCTCGCCAAAAGTGGCCACTTTTGGCGAGAATCGATTGCATTCGTAGGAAATCCAATCCTGGAATCCAAACCTTAGGTCCTAAAAATAGTTAAGCCTCGCGTTGAGGAATCGCAGGAGCGTTTTTTGCTAAAAACGCATCCAAAAAAAAGATATGATTTTTTTTCCATTGGCGGCGCTAGTTGTGAGACGTATGGCGTCTTAACATGCTACTCAAGTCACGAGGCTCCTCATAGGGATTCAAGATTTATCGAACGGTTTTGACGTGAGGGCTGTACTGTAACATTATGTACTACATATTTAAATTTAATTATTTATATTGCTGTTCATAACGATGGTAAAATAGTACCCTTTTTTATTTTTTTAAACCACAACAGAACAACAATAATTAAGCTGATATTGTTATGTGGTCGAAAAACTAGTGCTACTGCCCAAAAAACTTGTTTTATGACCAGATCACATAGTCAGCTGAATTATTGTTGTTCTGTTGTTTAGAATAATGAAAAGAATACCATTTTGCTGTCGTGAAACAAAAATTGCTCAGCAGAAATAGCTCAGTTTGGCTACAACATTGAAAAATACGTGAAAATTTTGTGTTTCCCGCAGTGCTATTTAAGTAGACCCTAACAAAAACACCGGCTTGGATTTTTTTGCATTTGGACGCTCAGACGCTCAGATTTCCTCACAAAACTTTTCATGGTCAGGGTATGTATGGTATTGCCAAAAAAGTGACTGTAAAGAAACTAAGGCCTTTGCATCTACGTAATGAGATTATTTATAGAGCGTCCAGTGGCACCTTCATTCACAATAGATGGGTGAAGAGACCACTCGGCGCTGCAGTGCCTGGGACATTGTTTTAGATGGAGTAGGCTTGCCTAGCACCTATACCATCCTGACAGCTTAGTCGGCCTAGCCCACAGGAAAGAAAAGTCAATACACGTGGAGACAACTAAGCCGCGGGTAAAGAAAAGTTGAACATAATGACTGAAGATACTTTTACAGATAATAAAACTAAAACTTCACATTTCAAGAGCATTTCAGCGCGAAGAGAAACCTCTCGCCTGAAAGGCATTATTTCAGCGTACAGCTGGCCAGCGGACCCCGGCCATTAAACACGCGATATCACTGGACTGTTACCGCAGACGGTTGTTACAGGCGCGGACATGCAGGGGCGATAGTTTGCTGCTTTTGGACGATTGTTGACACTAGTGCCATGATTAGTTCCATGATGTAAGTAATGATAATTTTTATCAACACTAGTTCCACTATGAATGGAACTTAAAACAAAAATCGTTGTAAAAAAATCCACTTAAGGTGTTCCATACATGCGATTTTTTTTACAAATATTTACCTCTTACAAATTTATGTTATCCTGGTACTTTTCAACTAGATTACATGCTGGAAAGTGGTGGTATTTGTAGAGATTTCACTTCAATCATTTGGCCTGAATGTCGCTAGATAGCGCTAATACGCAACCCCGTCTGGGAACGGCAAGTAGCAAGAAAAAACCTTAAGGCGCTGGGCATAGTGAATTAGCCCGCGCGCAAAGAAAAATGCACAAAATCGATTCCTGTATCAAATACACAAAAAAATCGAAAATGTTCACATATCAAACCCTAGAATTAGGTGAGAGCTATCTAAAACAGCCAGTATTGTGTTGATACCCGTAACTGATTGCAAGATATTTTGTTTGAAAAAAAGTGCGCCGCTTATTTTTTTTCATCAAAAATATCTTCAAAACGTTTATGAATGTCAACACGAAACTGGCTGTTTTAGATAGGTCTCGCCTAATTCTAGGGTTTGATATGTGAACATTTTCAATTTTTTTAGTGTATTTGATACAGGACTCGATTTTGTGCATTTTTCTTGGCGCGCGGGCTATTCACTATGTACAGCGACTTAAAATAGAATGTAACAGTGGAGAAATCCACGAGATACTTGCATAACAATAATTATTTCTTTATTTCAGGCATCATTTTTTTTAGGTACATCGATTCGAAGGTGGAGGCGGTTATATAAACCTCCGAGCACATATTCCGTGACGGCCCTCTGAGATCCTACTGCGAAGATCCCAATGACTTGATCAGGCTCACACCAAACGCAGCCAAATAGAGTTTTCGCCTGTGATGTGTTTTAGTTTTTGGTTTTAAGTTATTGTGTTATTTTATTTTGTGTTTCTTGAGCAGCGGCGTGAGTACGAGTATGAAATGGCCTGGAAAAGGCCTTTACTCAGCAGTGGGTGTCAACAGTCTGATGATGATGATGATTATTGTATGGCCATTCGAATAAATAGATAAAGCGTCAAGCTAGCGCCCCCAAAAATGCTTATCTGCGGCCGGCGAGCAGAAACTCCCGTGGAATCGGGACATTCCGCGTCGCGGCGCGACTCCTCCTTTATCGGGGCTTAGCCAGCGCGACAGCGGTGGCAGGTCTACCACAGACTTGTTATGATAGGTTTCATTTAACACTAGTAAAAAGGACTATCCTTTAAAATTACTAAGGTAGACTTACGTAATAAGGGTTAGCAAACTAACTCTGAGTTAATTTGACATTTCCATACAATTTTTGTCGCTAACTCAGAGTTAACTGTCTAACCCTGGTTGGCGCCAGTGGACCTAAGAGGAAGTATTCTATGGATTTGACACAAAATTAATCGGAAAGGCAACGCGTGCAACAAAGAGTAGCCCAGCGTGCACGCGAGGTTAAAGCAACGCTTCGACCGTTCCGAAAATGCGGCCTTAGGGGCCAGAGACATGGGACGAAGACACGGCGTGGACGCCACGTCAGTTTGATATCATAGTCATACAAAATGTATTATAGAAGCGATGCGACGCAATACACATAGAAGAGACGGGGCGCGGACAAAGCAAAACGTCAAATGAAAGCAAAATGTCTCGTCCACGCCGCGTTTTTGTCCCACGTCTCTTCGGTGGGGCTGGCGCCTTAAGGAAAACTTGGCAAAGGATAAACTCAAACTCAAACTCTTTTAATTCAGTATTCAATAAATACATTATATTATACACTGAACGTCAAAAGTAGACATCACGATATAAATTAAATCAATGTTAGTTATTATCTACTACTAAGTACTATTTTACTACTATTTTTTGTCCAGCTTCACTAGCTCTGATCGTGCTATTGATAAGTATTTTCTACCAAAGCTCGGTCTATAGTGCGACCGCAGGAGCCCAGGCGCGCGCGGCACGTAAGGCCTACATTCATTATGTAACGATTTCACTCGGAGCGAATTCGTTATTTTTATCGAGAGCCTCCTCGATACGCACGCCGTCGGCGCCGTGCGCGGAATCGCTAACGAGTGACGTATGTGAGGAAGGATCGCAGCGCGAGGAGACCTGAATATTTCACGAGGTACTTGCTGACCCATAAAGTGAATATCGTACGTAACATGCATAATCAGTGCGTGTACGTATACATACTCGCTGGGTATAGGAAACTTTGTGGTACGGTAACGCTATTTGCATCCTCCTTTTTCTATATTTAAGCCGAGCTTATTAGAAAGTAGAAGATTCAAGTAGAAAGATTAGTAATAAGACCTCCGTCAAAAAGAAAATCATATTAATTTTTTGTGCACAAGAACAGGCTAGTATTAGCTCTTATTGAAATAAAATATTGACTCGCATAATCATTATATTAATAAAACACATCCATAGATAACGCTTACGAGCTTGGATGGGATATAAGCTTTGATCAATATTTCGGTGGGGATAGTTACTTTTTCTGCTTGCCAACGTTATGCATAGGACTATACATTATGAAACGTGGAATTATTAATAATTAGTCTTAAGTTTGCACGAACCCATAAATTTAAATGTAAAGTTACAACGTGTTAAAAACCCGTTAAAATGTTGAAATTACATTTTGTTTACAGAGATTTCTCCTTTACGCTACTCGATTCCGTTGCTGCTACGTGCTACGCCGCGCTACGCCGCCGCTACGCCGTAGATCTCTCGCTACGAGAATCGGAACTATTGCATGAATAAATTGCTCTTGTGTTTCAAATACTGGATCTATTTAGCTTTAGGGTATAATTTATTAAGCGTGTAGAGAGTTTTTTTTGTACATTGGACGATACTTAAGTGTTGGAAAATAATTTGTATAAAGCTTTTTGTTCCCGATGTAATGACCCATTTCCTGTCAATTTAGTTTTTTTATTTTTATTTTTATTGTCCTTCCTACTATAATATTATAATTGCGAAAGTTTGTAAGTGTGGATGGATGGATGTTTGTTACTCTTTCACGCTGAAACGGCTGAACGGATTTGGATGAAATTTGGAATAGAGATAGCTTAGACATCAGAATAACACATAGACCACATATTATCATGCGTTTACACTTAGGAGCAAAGTAAAGCATATATCCTTTTTCTGCTGAAACGGCTGAACAGATTTGGATGAAATTTGGAATAGAGATAGCTTAGACATCAGAATAACACATAGGCTTCATATTATCACGCTTTTACACTTAGGAGCAAAGTTAATCATATACCTATCCTTTTTCTGTAGTCCACGCGGACGTAGTCGCGGGCAAAAGCTATCCTATCCTACTTATATATATATATTATAAATGCGAAAGTTTGTGAGTGAGTGTGTTTGTTACCTTATAACGCTGAATCCGCTGGACGGATTTGGATGAAATTTGGAATGTAGATAGCTGAGACATCAGAATAACATATAGGCTACATATTATCACGCTTTGGTGCTTAGGAGCAAAATAAACACTCAAAGATTATCATATAGTGGCTATTTTTATAAAAGTGAACGACAAAACCATTTACCAAAGACCCTCTGTCATCACGTAGCGTTGAGCTATTTACTTTCGTAAATCCATCGAAAACTGAACAACGGTGAATTTTAATGCACCAAACAGGCCGCAATATGCCGCAAAACTTAAACGATGAACAACAGTGAAGAAGTTGTTTTTAATTATCGCGGTCATCCGTCACTGTCACAACAATGGTATATCAACAAAGCAATAAAGGAAAAATCTACAAGCTTAATTACACAAAACAGGCAAAAAACAAAAGTTCAGTGAGGGCTACTTACAATCTGAAAGTGCCAATAAATCCTTACTTTAAAAACTCTGCATCCAGCAGTTTTATCAAAGCTCTTTACAAAGTTGCGGTTGCATCCTGAGATCTTTTGGCCAGACGAGATGGGACGTCCGTTGCATTGCTGATTGCTGGTTATTCAGGGAAGAATAGGATGCACCAGACCTCGAAGAAAAATAAAGATACGATGTTCTGGCCAAAAAAATCAGCTGTGCGTACTGTGCAAGTGTGAAAAACATTGTAGAGTCCCGAGCGACCATAGGCGCATAACATCAGCCATTGATGGTGTAACATTAGTACCATGATCGCTTTATTTCCATTAAGTAAGTACCTAGGACTGGACACTGGACAGGTGCACTTTTACATAATATCATAATCGCCTATTCGTTGTTGACAACTCTGATAGGCTTTCCACATACTTCAGACTGACGAGAAGATTGGAGCATGTGAAAATCCCTGAACCGCCTGCGTGGTGGTGTTGCCCGCATGAAAGATATTTGAGAAATTGAGCCAGAAGATGTGTTTTGTGCCAATCTTAAACCATACCGACAACTTCGCGTCGTCATACCTGTCCTGATGCTCCACAGTGCAGCTTATCGGATTTCCTGGAGGCGACCCCAGCGCGACGTGTGTGTGTGATGCTTTCAACACGAAAGAAGAATAAGACCGACGATTCAAAACAGTTGTTTCAGAATATGGTATCGTAGATGCTAAGAAGACGTGTTGGGTGTTCCAGAAGAGCAGCTCATAGAAAAAAACAATATTCAATGTGAGAGAAATAATTTGGTTACGTATCTCCTGATATTATCTCATATTTTCTGGTATCAGAACCCAATTAATATGATCGTTCTATTTGAAATAGTAAGATGCAAAATAAAAAAATAAAATAAAAGTTCTTAAAGTTTTTCTCTGTTAAGTAACTTCGTGCCTATAATACGAGTAGGTGACGCTAACTAGCTCTGTTGGAGATCTTTTACAGTTTTATAGACCGCCAGAAATATGTTGAGACCTGTGACGTACTACAGCGAATGCTGATAAATATTCATTCACCAAACAGCGCAAGCAAACGAGATGTACTGGGGTATCAAACTACGCATTAGGGCCCTCTAACATCGGTAGAGGCAGTGTCCACAACGGCTACAAAGGCCACAAAGGCACGAAGACTTGGGGCGAGACCAACTGAACAAAGACAACCCAGACTGAAAGTTTGCAATAAGGAGTACCAGATAAGCGGACTCAAAATAATAGGATAGGGCTAAAAAGAAAAGATAATCTTTGAGTTTTTCTTGAAATGTAAGTAACCCGCGTTAAATCAGTTAGACGCCTATAACAGTAGGTATCTGCATCTTTGCTCCGTTCAGTTTGGAAGAAGCAGATAACAACGCGTGGTCCACGGGAGCGAAATCTCGGGCCAACGCTTTGATAGTGCAGGGGTCGTGTTTTAAGTACATCACATACCTACTACAATTTGCAAAATCACCACGTTTATCCTTTTTTCTTTTAGCCACGTGAATGAAGTCGTGGGCACTAGCTATCAACACTAATATTATAAAGAGGAAAAGTTTGTAAGTATGTACGTATGTAGGGGGTAATCTCCAAAACTACTCATCCGATTATAAAAAATCTTTCACTAATGGGAAGCTACGTTATTGCTGAGTGCTATAGGCTATGTTTTATTGTGATAACGGGAAAAAAAACTAAGTCTGCGCGGACGAAGTGGCGGGCAAAAGCTAGTAATATTATAAATGCGACAGCTTGTTAGCATGGATGGATATTTGTTACTCTTTCACGCTGAAACGGCTGAACGGATTTGGATGTTTGGAATAGAGATAGCTTAGACATCAGAATAACACATAGTCTACATATATTATCACGCTTTTATACTTAGGAGCAAAGTAAAGCATATTATATCCTTTTTCTGTAGTCCACGCGGACGAAGTCGCGGGCAAAAGCTAGTGTATAATAATTGTCTACCTACCAAGAAACTTTCAAAAAGTAATTAGCTATACCGGGGATTATACTAAAATAAAAATTAAAAAAACTCGAAAATTACGACATTGCGCGATATATTGCAATCTCTTTTTGGTCCACCCAAAGTACTAGATTAAAATTAGTGGTTTTATTGCTTGAAACTAACTTTTCTAGTCAACCATTGAATTGTGTAGAATAAATAGTATACGTATCAAAAGATATTATTAAAGCAGTGGTTTCCAATTTGATTATTATGATAAATATTTGTCCATGACAGATTTTCCGGTAGTAATTAGTGCAAGTGGTCCACTGGGCTACATGTTGCGAGGAAGCCTTTGTTTTTCGTTGAATTATGTAAATTTCATCTTCCGCCGGATTCCCCAAAGGAATGAGTAAGGAGGTCTCGTGTACACCAGGGTAGACTTGGCCCAAAGTTTTAGTGCATATGGAATTCTGTCTGAGGAAATAAAGCATTTATTTTGGTCGACGTTATCCCATTAAAAGGACAACTAGCTGACTCCATAAACTCTAGACCGGTGAAGTGACTTTTGTGATAACCATTCCACGTTCATAAAGAATGAGAGTTGTTTATAGTTAACTATCACGCTAGGCATCTAGCAGTACTTAACTACATTGAAAAAGAAGATGACATACTTACCAATATTATTTTTTTAGCTCTATATTTTTTTAGCACAAAATTGTCGTTGTGTTAGAAATTGGGGCATCTTCTGCCTCGGTTTGCAGTCGTGGCAACTGCCAACGTTCTCATATTATTATTATGTTTTGATGAAGATGATTGATTGCATTAATTTAATTCTGTGGTCGGTGGAGACACCCAAACACGCGGAACCGGTCATGTCTCGTTTTTAGGAGATGTTATTCTTTTCAGCATTAATAATTTCAGCATTTCACCTTGCCCAAGGCGCACTGTACCCAACTGTACGTGCAAAGTTCCCGAACGAGTCAGCGGCGCCTGCAGCGATTAATCTCCGAATGTCATAGCGGAATACGTTAAGCTACTGGTAAACTTAAGCATTAGTCATATTACACTTTTTTAAAGATATCTGTTGTTAAATTATTGTTGCTCTGAGATAGGTAAATGCTTTATTGCACACATGAAAAATTATAACATACATTACATTAAAGATATTCACTTGAGTAGAATATGTATAATTATGGCAAAAAGCTCGAAGCTTTACCGTTTCGCTAGAATGCTCGCTTGAACTCTCGCTAGAATGCTCGCTAAAACTCTCGCTAGAATGCTTGCTAGAACTCTCGCTAGAATGCTCGCAAGAATGCTCGCTAGAACTCTCGATAGAATGCTCGCTACAACGCTCGCGTTTATTCTGTGATCTTATGAATAACTTCGGAGATGGAGTAGCAAATCACTCGGAATCAGTGCAATAGCTTAATAACAATATACCTTTTCACTAATGAAGTCGGTTTTTTTAAATTTTATAATTTTGCTTTATACCTTAAATGTAACATTCCCTAGAATGCTCATGACAAGTGAATGCTCTAGTCTATGAGCAGCTTTAGCGTCGGCTGGAGTCTTTACCCGGGCGTGTATGGAGTTAGAGAGTAATTAGAATGCTAAATGCTGCGCTGATTTATCATACGCGGCTATAAATTTGTTGTTGAAGCTCTGCATTGCTGCAGTGGTTAATATTTGTTCTTAGTCGTGCTCGTGAGAGACTGCGGAATTTCCCCACTGACCAAACAGAGTGTTATAAGTTTTTTTAAAAAGAAGAATAATAATTCGTCCCGATGATAATCCGCAGAAATACATACTTGCAAAATTAAGAATTAGGATCTAATCACCAACACGGTTTAAATTCTGTGGGATACAGTGGCGGATTTACACATTTGCCGCCAGTAGACTTTTCAAATTTGGCCGCCCTACCGACCGATCAATTCCTAACATTTTCACTCTCGCGTCACCTCTTTGAGCTTCAAGAAAAGCTCACTTTACCCCCCTTTAAAATATTATCCAAGTAAATACAATCATGCAATTTCAATTTAGGTATACTTTATGTGCATATTTTTCTTTTTATGTAAGATCTAAAAAGATGCCCCCTAAATCTGCCGCCCCTAAAATCTGCCGCCCTAGGCTTCAGCCTACTCAGCCTATTGGTAAATCCACCACTGGTGGGATAGAAGCTATTAATCGCATGAACACAAGAAAGGTAACTTGATTGAGATCGAGACTGCGCCCGAATTTCAGTCTGAGTGGAAATGCCACTTGGCGCTGTATAAACTAGTGGTTCGCCCCGAACTACGAACTCGCGACCCCATATCTCAGCAACCCCTTGACCGATTTGGCTCATGTTCGAACTTAAAAATTCTCTTTACCTCATTTACCCACCTACCAAACATGACGATAAATTTACTCAAGTTATCGTCGAACGAACATTCATACATACAAACATACATACATACAAACGCCGGATTGTTCAAGTAGACTCGGAGATCTTCGCTCGCTTCGCTCGCTCGTTCAATAATCTAAAATCCAACTATGACAAGTGCGAAAAAGCTGTGCCGGACGTCTGTCATGTATCCTAATACTCTAGTAGTAAGGTTGTTTATCCAACTTATCACTTTCATTGACAGTGACAGTTAGCACTCGTGGTAGCTGCTCTGGTCTGGTGTATCTACAAGGGCCTAAGTATGTACTAGGTACTTTGGCAAACTGAAACTACATCAACACAATAAACCACCGCAAGCGTAAGTAACAAGCTTAGCGCACACTAGCGCGGAGAATCACAACTCAATTGTTTATGTGCATAACGTCTATGGTATTTACACCCTCTGAAGCCTCTAATACTACCGGTATAGCGTTCATAGCGGAAAACATCGTGAGGAAACCCGCGGCTTAGTTGGCTCCACACGTATTAACTTGTGTTTCCTGTGGGCTAGGCCGATTAAGCTGACAGGATGGTAGGTGCTGGGAAAGCCTACTCCATCTGAAACAATGTCCCAGGCACTGCAGCGCCGAGTGGTCTCTTCACCTATCTAGTATGAGTGAAGGTGCCACTGGACGCTGTATAAATCCTTTGCCCTCGTTGACATAGCAGATTCACTTTTAACCTCTGGAGCGTGTAGGCATGGAATTGTATACACCCACCCTATCTCTTAATTAGTTATTATGATAGCAAATTAGTTGTCTGGCTTACAAAAACAAATGTTAATTAATAGTATCTGCTGAAAAAATATTTCGTTATTTACAATAATTAACAAAACTACTGCGCGCGCCTTCAACTCACGCTCTCCTACACACGCTGAAAATGGTTTAGGTTTAATTTTCCCCTACCATTTGGGTAATTTGGGTAGGCTGTGCCGATAAACAAAATTAAAAAAAAAAAACCTTTCCCCTCGCTGACTTAGATGTTCACTTTTAAGCCAACGGCCCCAAGTGCACAGCCCCATTCGATTTTTTAAAGTTAGTTTAGCGTATCCATCACCGCACTAATTTAGTTCTCACTTTATTCGTGTAGCAGCTAACAACATGACGCCACAACTGCGTGACTGGCTGCCACAAGCGCTCGTGGCAGCCGCAATTTTCATTCCTTTCAAGCACTTACAGCACCCGATTGTTCCGCCTTGTACCCATAACTTTTGGCCATCAATTTATCCAGCTAAATGTTCCAGCTGAAATTCAAGTGACAAGACCTGCCAGCAGAGTCTGGGTGGTATTAATAGTCGTCTGAGATCACCTACTTGAGATCGATCTCAAGTAGGTGAACTCACAAAAGTCAAATGCTAATGTCAAGCCTTGGCTAATGTCAAACTTTAGTAGCTGTCAGCATATTAATAGACACTATCTTGAGATCGACATGACATGATTGGCTTGACATTAGCAATTGACTTTTCTGAGATCACCTACTTGAGTTCGATCTTGAGTCGACGACTATTAATACCACCCTATGTCTAATAGTACTCCGTTCGTAGCAGGGTTTTAGGAATAGGTTGTCAGTAGTATAACCGTAAGGTAAATAAAAATAAAACTCTAATAAGGCTCAGTAGAATAGAGAACGAGTTACTGGTTGCATTTGTTAGAATTTTAAATGATTATAGTACAATTTCAGGACGCACCCGGAAATAAAACTTTGTTTCATTTACATTATTTTTGTGTGTGATGGATAAACTTCAAGAAATTATTAAATTAGTAGTTTTAATAGCAAAGAAGCTAAAGACTTTTTAGTATGCAGCCGTAACTATAAAATTAAATATCATTTTAAAAGGAACTTATTCTTCTCACCGGTTTTGCCTGTAAGTACTGGGTGCACTCTAAGGCCCGGTTTCTGAGTTGAGAATTTTACTAAGCACATACTAGTACTTACGTATCGCTCTGTCACGCTCGTGAGAAATCTGCAGAGACAGGACGATACTTACCCATTTGCTTAGCAAAATTCTCAACTCAGAAACCGGCCCTAAGTCGATAGTGGAACTTTAAGTAGGCTGTCTACTGATCAATACGAACAAGTTGTACTAGGTGGCTAAAAAATGGAGCGATAAAAATATCAGTTGTTCCATACAAAAGGTAGACTCAGTTCTGCGCCAAATGTATGAAAAAGAAAAAAAAATTTTCGCTTCTCCGCTCTGTATAAAATGTCATTATAATTTTGTCTTTTTATTACCGTGAATAATTTTCATTCATTTAAAGTTAAGGTCCAACGATAGCAGCGTGCGCGAAATTATTTTTTTTCACAGTTTTTATTTTCCGCTACGCTGTTATCGTTAGACCTTAATTTATAAAGAAAGGGATGTTTCATCACTGGCAGGAGGTCTACCGGCTAAGACGAAGCCGATTATCATTGGCGAAAATCGAAGTTCGATTTATGAAAAATGAAATGAGTGGCAGTAAAATGAACTGGGTGGCAGTACATTTTTCAAAAATCGAACTTCGATTTTCGCCAATGGTAACCGGCTTCGTCTTAGCCGGTAGATCCCCAGGAAGCGCGGGTAAAACCCTAATGTAGTTGTTCCATACAAAAAGCCATGCAAACTATTTAGCTAATAGAAGCAGTGGTTTTGTACCCGTTTGCTGGTTTTTGTTTGTGACATTTCAGGGCCTCGAATTACACAGACTTTGACGATAACAATACAGTGCATTTGATTTTTTTCATTTTTATGCAGGTATGCAGGCGTGAGAGGTGGCGTGAGGGGGAAAGGGCCTATACCCAACAGTGGGTAGAGGTGGGCTGATGATGAAATGATGATGTATGCAGGTATTTTCTAAAAAGTATCTGTAATGCAGGGGAAGAAATTGAAAAATAATTCGAGGGAGAAGTAGCATAGTTTTTATCATCATCATCAGTCTGTTAACACCCACTGCTGATTAAAGTCCTCTTCATGCTCTCGCCAACTCTCATGATCCTGTGCCAGCTGCCAGCAACCACTGTTTTCCGGCTACTTGGGCTATGTTGTCGGACCATATGGCTGGTGGTCTTGCAACCGATCTCTTCCCCTCTCGGGGTCGCTATTCCACAATGGACTTTGTCCATCTGCCATCGCTACGTCTAGCCAAGTGTCTTGCCCACTTCCACTTCAAAGAAGCATAGTTTTATGGTTACTTTATGTACTCTACTTAAGAGGAGCTAGGACTGATTTTAGTACTTAGCGGTAGTTTCGTTAACATTCTACGTAAATAAAATTATGCTTTAAATGTAAATGACTTAGGTAACTTGCAATACATGCCTCTACAGGGCAATTTTTAAATACTTAACTTTTTTCCTCAGACTTCTAACGGTGATTTCCAACAACTTTTGTTCTACGATTTTTCGAAAAGCTCGATAGTTTTATTTATGTGATAACAAAAATTACATTTAGAAGTCGAGGTGTTTCAGCAAAAAAGCTATTTAAAAATCACCCTGTATATTATGTCAGTTAAGGTATCCGTAACCGAATCTTGGCCTCAAATCCCTCGAATCCCATGAAGAGAGTGAATTGTATTACTAGGCATTTTATTCGCCGATTCGGGGTAAAAAAGAGCCGCAAGCTATAAGATAACGAAGCACAAAAGAATAGCTTCGCACTTAGTTACCCTTCGCCTACGAACACAAAATATTGTATACAGCCAGTGTCATGCTAGGGTATACATTTTCGCTCTTATGCCGCGCGTGATAAGAACCCAGCGTGTTGCTAATCGTAGCTGCTCTGAAACCTTATCAGTGTGTAGGAGATAATACAATTTAACATAACATCACGATCAAACCAACTAAGTAGACATACGCGAAACAGTGCAATTCGAAGTCACACTAATCATTACACGTCATAAAACCATCACAATTGATCACATTTAATTTTGTTGTATGGTGTCATGGTTATAAATATCACAAAACATGACACATGGTATTTCAGCACACTTCATTACAGTCTATGATTACAGTACAGTTCATTCAATTCATTACACCAGATGATATTTTGCATTTTTTTGTTTGAAAGGGTATACTTTCCATGTGGTCTAAGAAATGGTGAAGATCTGATGAAAAAATTCGGCGATGGTGATCGGAACTCCTCAACAGACAGCAGCAGACAACTCGGAATCAGTTCATGTACCTTTTTACCAGTCGAGTCGTTTTTTTTTTTATTTTGTTAATTGTATAGTTATTCTTTATACTATAGGTCCTGCATTAGGTTTGCACTTTTCCACAATGTGTGCAAAAAGTATCCTCTCAACCGATGACGGTTTTTTTTTATTTTTTTTAAATAATAAAGTTAGTGTGTCAATAAATACATTATCATCATCAATCATGGACCTTATAATGAGCTTTTCTTCTGTGTTTTATTTCACCATCGCCGGATTGACATCGAGCACGGAATATAAAATTTATTGCGCGCCGTATCTTCCAGAAATGCTTATCGGGCATAATAAAAAGGACGCGACGTGTATGTTAACGAAAATGATGTAACTTCTTGAACAGTACGTGGGTTTCTAAAGTAGAATCCTGAGCGCAAAAAGAGATTCAAAGTACTCGAGCTTATAAATTAAATAATGCTCCTGAGTGAACACTCTACTTATTATCAGCCTCTATAACCCGTGTCATTAAATAAAACATTTAGGATGAACTTCAAAACACTCTCCCTCTCTCTCTAATCAATACAGTCAAAGCGAGACAACGCTAAGTTTTTAACTCCGTCCTAAATGCTTTCTTTAATGCCACTGGTTATATGAGAACAGTTCTCTGGATAAGTATAATAAAACTGTCATTCTACTACTTGAGAAAGAACACCTTTATTTTATGAAAGTAACTGAAATTCGAAATTCAGTAAACAAATAAACAATAACGAACAAAGACGTTTCAATTTTTTCACAAGCTTTGTATTTTTTTTTATGCTGCCAGTTCCTTATCCATACATTGTTCGTGATTAATCTCTTCAATATCGTATATTATTATGTGGTCTCTTTAATAATTTGAACGTATAATTATTACAATATCTAAATTCCAAATTCAAATAACTTTTTGTCCCTCCAGGATTAAAATACGTTTTTAGTCCCTGTTTGCGGTGAACGAGCTAGGTCTTTTCGAATAGATGTGATAACGCAATGTGTTCAAAAAAATAATCAATTACTTATTGCCGATCATTATAACGCGTGAATTCCAAATCGATGTATCCATAACCTTGGTCAGTATTATTTAATTCTTTATTGCACTAATGCACGTACAGTAATTTGTGTACAAGGGTGTACTTAATGTATTCGTTCCACTTAGGCACTTAATACCTTATCTATATGTTGGCTTATAGGTATGGCGTATGACGTTAAGTCTATGCAGTAATTTGCAGCACTGAGTAATGCACATTCTGTACATGTTTGCGAGTTGCGTGCCGGTTATCACTTCTGCTCTAATATGCACTACTCACGCCTCTGCATTAGTGCACATTGTACAATTGTACATGTACTTACATTGTACAATGCGCGCGCCTGTCTGAATGGCATTGCACGTTTTGAACAAGAGGCGAATGACGTGAGAGGTATCACGAAAGATACCAAGATTACCAAGGCTTCTCTTGGTGAAATATGAAAAAAATGCAAATAAAAAACAATTAAGTCTGAATTTTAAATCGATGAAAAAAATACTGTCACTTTGACATGTTGGGGGGTCGTATACCAAAAACTTCGAGATCGCATTTGTTGATGCAAAAGTCATTGGCTAAAGTCATGAAGATAACATGAATCAGTCCGAAAAATAAGCAAAAATTGTCGAAATAGCAAGAGACACATTCGCGAACACATCAGTTACGCCAACTCGAGAAACGCTACATCTCAACTCGAGAAACTAATATACGACAAAAATGCTTTTTGAGAATGCTTGCTACTTTGCTACTATCCGAATTCTAGACTCTGAGATGAGGACCCTGCATGCGTATGTTTTGTGTTAATTTTATGATAATATTGATCACGTTCTATGCCGTTATAAGAAGAAAAGTCCCTCTACTTAACTGCATTTTCGTACAAACCCAATGGAGGTGAAAAAAACATTACGAATATTTTAATGCCACTGTACACTTGCGATGCTTGGCATAGCTGTTGCGTTATTAACTTAATAAGAATAAAAGGGGGTCACTTCAATGATACCACTTACGTTCTAGTACTTTAAGGCCCATTTATAGGTACAACTTGCGCCGCAGATGAAAAAAAAATCATGTCTTCTTTTTGGATGCGTTTCTTGCTAAAATCGAAGCGTCAAACGATAATCCCAAGGCTTAACTATTTTTAGGACCTAAGGTATAGACTCCAGAACTTAGAACCTACGAATAAAACCCGCCGCCGCCGCCAAAAGTGGTCATTTTCAGGGATTATCATTTGACGCTTCGTTTTTAGCAAAAAACGTACCCAAAAAGAAGATTTTTTTTTTCATTGGCGGCGCTAGTTGTGTTTAAAGCATTATTACCACCAACCACAGAACACATCCACCAACATAAACGTTTCGCCAAAATTTCAGATAGCGTCAGAGTCATCTCATAATAGCGACACAGCTGGTTTCTTTGATAATATTAGTGCCTAGGCTTGGCACTAGAACTCGGGGAAAACCACCGATGCGAGGGACTGACCAAATCAAGACAGAAAACACGAATGCACCCGGGCAACCTCTGACCGTGATAAACGGCGTGGGATCGTAAGGCGCGCAACATCAGCCACTAAATAGTGCTACATGTGGACCACGACCGCTCTAACAGGAGTGTAACTACAAAGAAGAAGAAGAGGCTTGCTAATTATAATCTAGTCTATTGATAAGGTGAACACCAGTTACATTTAGAGCCAACTAAGCTTTTTCTCACAGTATTTGCAGAGGCACACCATTTGCATAATAGTGCAATCTGTAACTGTTTATCCCCGCCTGATTTTCGTAAAGATCAACTACAATGTTCCAATCGCAAGTGTGGCCCAAAAGCATTCCATTAAGCGAATATCCAGCTAAATGAAATCGTAACAACTGGCGCGACAGCAGGTATATTCCAGGTACGACTGTAATTAGCCGTGTAAGCGGGAGATAACGCGATGCTAACAGCTTGCCTTATTGGCGGTTGCGACCCGTGAATTTGAAACAGCCTTGAAGCTTACAGAGGGAATTTAAGGTTGGTATTAATAGTAGTCGACTCAAGATTGAACTCAAGTAGGTGATCCCAGAAAAGTCAAATGCTAATGTCAAGCCTTGGCTAATGTCAATGTCAATCTCAAGATAGTGTATTAATTGCTGACAGCTACTCAAGTTTGATATTAGGCTTGACATTAGTATTTGACATTTCTGGGCTCAAGTAGGTGATCTCAGACGACTATTAATACCACCCTAAAAATGGGGTTACATGCAGGAACGCGAAAATCGCCAATCTAAAGTGGGCACGCTTAACTCTCTCGCTGAGAGAAAGCCTTTGCCCAGCTAGCCATATGTTTTTTTTTTTATATTTCTTGCAAAAAACGACGTTTAAAATAGCGACCCGCAATGTATTCGGCACCTCGAACGTAAATAGCATAAGTTTATGTCAACTAATATTTTCTTAGGTTTGCACGAGCACTATACATAATTTAAACACAGATTTTAACGGATTTAACACTCGTTTTATTAACGTTGGAAAATGTAAAAAGTTAATAAAACGAGTGTTAAATCCGTTAAAATCTGTGTTTAAATTTATGTCAACTCTTGCGCAATATGGCTTCTCTGCGTTACAGTTCCATTGCGTGATAAAATATTTACCTAAATTATAACTTAAAAAACCAAAATCTTTTCCCAGCAATAATTTATGAAAAAAATACTTTGTGTTGGTGTCTAATACCCTGTATAGGCTACATCTTATTCCTACCAACCTACATCATAATAGTACCCCTGGGCATCAAATACTAGCAGCCAATCAGAATAGTGCCACTGAGTGATAGCAGAAAGATTTTCCCGGCTCTAATCGATTTGGGTATTTTTGGTAGATGCATTTATTTCAGTCAGACTCGGAGTGAAGGCGAGTAGATCACAAAGAAGCAAAGTCATTATACTCCATTCAGGTACATCTCCCAAGGTATAGAATGTGCAAATAATAGTGGATAGAGATAGAGGGGTAAGATAATGGAAGTAAAACAAAAAGAAAACAGTACCAATAAATTAATTATACCCTAATTAAGGATTTTATATCATCACGCAAAATATTTCTAACCCCATCATAAATAATTATGTTAATCCTAAATACTAACTGAAGCGGCAAGGTAACCCATTGGGTTTTCCTACTTAGGCTTGGCTATTTACGCTAGGTGGAGGTACAGTCGGCCACACGTTAGGATACCCCTTTTTGCCCGATTGGCGCCCTTATGCCGCGCGCGGTAAGAGCTGCCATGGGGTATTTGTGGCTAGGGCCGACCGTACGAGTACGTTTACCCAGTTTTATTTATAACGGAAAGGCTAACATAAAAATGTGGAAAGGTATAAACAGGAAAAGCTTGCCTGGGTTTCAAGTTTTTCTAGAAGACATAATTGTTTACCTCTAATACACTTCTTAACTAAACTTACTATACTTAGTTTGTCATATAGCACAACACCGCTCTCAGACTAAAGTCAAATGGCGCAGAAGGGAAGTGGAAAAGAAAAACCTTATTGGCTTCTGTACAACATTTAAGTCTTTGACGACCTCCGATTTAATGAGCTTAGTGAGTCAGGTAAACTCTAATTTTTAATTCGAGTCCACGGAATGACAGTTGCTACAAAGGATTTATCTGACAGTTGCATACTAGGAACTGTCATTCCGTGGACTCGAATTAAAAATTAGAGTTTAGAGGTGACTACAGGATTCTTCAAACAACCAGAACTTGAGAAAGATACATAAGGTCTTCTCAAGCTCAGCAAGTGGTATGTGTATTATAAAGATTATTAAAAGGTTAAAAAATCACTCAGGACAGGACTTGAACCCGCAACCTCTTGCATATCATGCAGGTTCTATCAATTCGGAAGGCAAAGTTTTTTGTTCGAAAGTCCGTTATTGGCTTAAGACAATATTGAGAAACAAATTTCAATATTTTTTATTTCGGTTCAGTAGTTTGGATTTTACAACGTTTCAAAGATACGGTTTTATCATTTTATGATGTCACGCGTAGGTCTGCATAATGTTGGTGGTCATAGGAACAAAACATTTTAGCGCATAAAAACAAAACTACTGGACCAAAATAAAAAATATTTAAATTAGTTTCTCAATATTGTCTAAAGATAAGATTAAGCCAATAACAGACCTTCGAACAAAAAACTTTGCCTTCCGAATTGAGCTACCGAGCGAAGTAACTGTCGATGCGAATTTTCCAACCTCATCAATACTTGTCTTACGGAAGGGCCTGAGAGAATTTTTTAACCTTTTAAAAATCTTCAATTTCAATTTTATTTCAATTTTATTTATTTGCCATAAATTACATGTGGTTTAACAAAGGTGTTCTTATGTAAGTAAGTGTATCAATGTAATTTTACCAATTAGGTGTAGCAAGAGTAATTTTAAGTATGGAAAACCTTAACCTAAAATGCATATTCCTCCAAAAATTCTGTAACTTTGTAATAGTTTTTAGATAACAACAGTTTAAATAAATCGCGCTTGAACTGATGAATATTGTCGACGTCTCGCAGGGTTTTTGGTAACTTGTTAAAGAGTTTTGGTGCCATTCCAAAAAAACTCTTGTCAAATAACTCTGACTTATGAGATATGTTCTTAATTTGGTTGCGATTACGTCTACTTATAAGTCCTTTAAATAGTTGAGGATTGCTCTTTACAAATACTGCCACCTCGTATATATAAAGGCATGGAAATGTCAGAATTTTTAAGTCTTTAAAGTAAGTTTTACAGCTATCGGATTGACGCAAGTTGCTTATTGCTCGTAAGCATCTTTTTTGGGCTTTGAAGATTACTTCCCGTTGGTTTGCGTTACCCCAGAATATAACGCCGTATCTCAGTGTGGATGTAACGTACCCGTGATATGCTGTCAATAATGCATGTTGATTCGAGACTTTCGATAGTTTATATAGTGCAAAGGAATATTGGGCTAGTCTTTGGCATACATTTTTGACGTGGCTTTCCCATTTTAGTGTTTTGTCTATTGTTAATCCTAAAAACTTGGTTTCGTCTATATTTTCAATTACATGTCCTGATATATTAATATTAAGATTGCGATGGATGTCTTTATCATAAAAATTCATAAACTTCGTTTTGTCAGTATTTAATGTCAAATTATTATCTATCAGCCAATTATTAACGTCTCGGAGAGTATTATTTATGTCACTTTCAAATTCAGTCTCGCTATCCTCAGTGAACACGATGGTGCTGTCATCAGCGAACAGAATCATTGAATGATTTGTGACACTGGGAAGATCGTTTATATAAATTAAAAATAATAGCGGTCCAAGAACACTCCCTTGGGGTACTCCGTGTTCTACATTGCGAGAACTAGAAGAGTGAACCATTTTCGTCTTAGTGTTCGGACATATTCTATCAATTTGTGTAATTTGGGTTCTGTTTCGAAGGTACGATTCAATAAGTGAGAGTGCGTTTCCTCGTATGCCATATTTTTCTAGTTTTTTTAATAGGGTTTCGTGGTTGACGAAATCAAATGCTTTCGATAAGTCCATGTATATTGCGGATACAGATTGTTTTTTTTCCCTCGTCAGCATGACCTTACTGAGGAAGCTGTATATTGCTAGATTTATTGATTTATTTTTCCTGAATCCATGTTGTTCCTTAGCTAAAATGTTCCCAGCTTCAAAAAAATTGTTTAAATTATTATAAATTATCTTTTCTACCACTTTAGAAAGGATGGGTATAAGTGCAATTGGTCGGTAGAAATTCATATCTTCTTTGTAATTTTTTTTGAAAATCGGTTTCACTATGGTTGTTTTCAGGTTGGTTGGGAATATGCCATGTTCTATGCACAAGTTTATAATATGACTAAGAACGGGAGAAATAATTTGTGCCACGCTTTTTATCGCTTTTGTTGTTATATCGTCATTCCCGGTACTAGTGCAGTTTTTCAAACTTTTTATTGTCAGGTAAACTGCGTATGGAGTTGTCGGTTTCATAAAGATTGAATTGTGATTATTATTACATGTCAAAAAGTTGTCATATTTATATTTATTAAGATTGTTATTGGGATTATTAGGATAATTATTGTTTATTGTTGTTTGGTCAATATAAAAGTCATTAAACTTCTGGGCAATTTCAGATGGATCGCTTATTATTGTATCATTTGTTTTAATTTGCTCTATTTGTTCTCGGGGAAAGTTTGATTTGGAATTTTTTATTATTTGCCATGTTGCTTTTGATTTATTTATAGAGTTGGCAATGGTGTAGTTGTTTTGGGCTTTTTTTGTTTGCTGGATGACGTATTTAAGGCGCTTCGTACAAGTGTTAAGTTCGTTTTCATTCTGAGGTGTAGGGGATTTTCTAAATTTCCATAGTAGTTGTCTCTTTCTTTTACTACATAATTTGATGCCCTTTGAAATCCATTTAGGTTTTTTTATAACGTCTATCTTGCATTTGGTAAGGGGAAAGCATAGATTATAAAAAAGTTTGAATTCGTCGTGAAAGTTTTTGAATGCTTCCTCAGGATCATTATTTTCATAAACTTCATTGAAATTCAGTTTACTGAAACTTTCCTGAAACTTTTTTTGGTTACCCTGGGAGAAATCTCGTCTGTATATGTACCAGAATGGTACAGAACAATGTTTCTTAACGGGTAATACTAGTAATTGCGCTGTATGGTCAGACAATCCTAAATCGAGAACTTCACCTTTACTCCCTCGTATATTGGAAATAATGTTGTCTATACAGGTACCGCTTTTTAGTCGAGTAGGCTGTTTTATTTTTAGTTGAAGATTATAGGTGGTTAGTAGAGATTGCAATTGCTTGGAGTATTTAGTCTTTTCTAAAATGTTTATATTAAAATCTCCGCAAATTACGTACTTTTTTTTCGTTACGGTACAATACTTATTCAAAATTTGATTAAACTTTTCAAAAAATAATGCGAATCTCTCTGTTGTATTTATTGGAATTCTATAAATACAAATTATAATAACTTTATGTTCAGTGAGTTCTATGGCACAGAACTCTACATGGTTAGGACAATTTAATTTTAAGATGTCTGTAATTATTTTGAACTTCTGGTTATTTCTTACCAAGATACATGCACCCCCGTTCCTATTGTTTCTTGAGAAGTGTGTGGCAAGAGTAAAGTTTGGTAGAGTCAGATGATAGGTGGCATCATCAGGAGTCATGTTGTGTTCCGTAACACACAAGACGTCGACAGTTTTACCATTTTGTGATTTTGTGATTTCCAGGTTTACTGACAGAAGGTCTGATTTATTAACAAGTCCGTCAATATTTTGGTGAAATATGCGCAAGCGATTATACACGAAAAAGCTTTTCTTTGGAAGCATTTTTGTTTCCGTTGGTTAAAGGTTCGGTAAATGTGATATCATTGGTAATAATATTGCATAATGTCAAGAAAATGTCATGCATTATTGTTTTAATTCCTAAATTATTTAGTCGTCGCGTTTGGCTAGAAAACATAGAATAATCATAGTTTAAGTCTTCATTAGAGTCCATTAAGAAGACATGCCCATGAGTGGTAGCGTCAAGGTAGAGTAAGTGATTAAATGTCTCCACTCTCCAGTTAAACATTGTTAGGTGATCGCTGTATTTGTAGGTTGGGAGGCATACCAAAACGTTTGTATTGGTGATCATTTCAGTAGTTTGCCGTATGAGGAGTACCAGTTCACAGTAATTCTTAGTTTTCTTGAAATCCTCCTCTCCTATTAAGATGACACAGAAATCCTCTTTTGTAAGAGTTTGTGTTTTTTCTGACAGGTCCTTGAAGAGCACCGTAATACCTACGGCTGGAATTAGGTGATGGCAAATTTGATAGTCCGACATCAGTGCATCCTCTGCAGTTTCAAGTATCTTATTTGTGTTATCACTGCTTATAATCAATAGTTGTCTTCTTGACTTGTGTGGTATTGGTTTTTGGGTTGCTGACTGAGGTGGTAGGTCGTGCTTGCTTGTGCTCGGTCTTTGAGGCTCAGGGATTTGACTATTTGTACAGCTGACATTCCGATCCAAAGGTTGTTCGTTATCGTCGTCTGTGGCCGGGAGGAAGGGCGTGGAGGGTGTAGAGCCCAGTTGGCTTGAGTTTTGAGACTTTTTATTTTTCCTTTTATTTCTCGATTGCGGTGTTGTAATTTGGTCACTGTCAACTTTTTTGTATAGATCAATGATCTTTCGGCATTTTTGTAATTCTTTCTGAAGACTATGCACTTCTAGGTTTAGGTGTTCGATTTCCTTGTGAGCAGTTGATAGATCTAGTCTCAGCTTTTCATTATCTTGTTTTAATTCCGTTGTGGTGTGGTCGTCAGTTGAGAAGTTCGGGAGACTGTGCATCGTATTGTTAAATGATGAATTAGAAGTTCCAGTATCTTCACATAGTGATGTAGAGATATATGAATGTATTTTTGTCCGATTTTGCGGTTCTGGGTCCAAGTTGACGTCTTTTGTAGAGACATTTTCGCTCAATGTAGAAGTTTTTTCTTCCGTTTCATTTTCGGGAGGCTTTGGGGTAGATACTGCTACAGGGCGGTCTTTAATATTTTTTGTTTGCGTATTCGTTGTGGATGGCTTTTTGATAATACGGCCTTTGTTAATCCCACTAGTAGACGGCTTCTGGGTTATACAGCTAATGCACTCCCACTTTTTCTTTTTCTCTCTGGTCATTAAGTTGTATCTTTGTTCACTTACGTTACCGCAGTCCAGGCACAATAGGTTATTACATTTTATGCATATTAATGCGTCACTCGCCTTTAGGTTGTGCTTGTTGCATTTCTTGCAAGGATCTTTGTGTAGTTGTCTAGACATATTGGTTTTGTTTTGTTTTTCCCTCCAAGTGGCGCCCTCTCTAAAGGTAGTTTGGAAGCTTTAATAGAGTAGTTATTTATGGCTTTGATCCGGAGTGGTACGTAGTTCTTTATAATAACTGCTAGATGGCGCTGTATTATCGTTGGAATTTTCTGTTTTTGTAGTGGGTGAGGTTCGAACCCACGACCCTTCGGGCCACTTTCGAACGAATTTAAGTCCGTCAGTAAAACGATTGAGCTACAAGAGCACTAGTAGTTCAGTCGAATTTACCGTTTGTATTGGGTTTGATTTTGTCGTTATTTAGCTTATGCCGTTGGAATCAAAAACAATTTGAAAGATAGTTTTTGATACCCTGCTTTTGGTTTTATTAAAAATTGTTTATGTTTATTTCACATGAATTTCACTTATAGTTTTGTTGTTTTAGCACATTATGCACAGTACATTATTTGCACAGTATTTGTCTGGAATTTAATCTGTTTTGGCTTATTTTGTGATCACTCACTGCATCACTTTGTTTTGCATTTTTTTCAACTAAAACACTTTATTTCTTTTTTAAACCAATGTCACTTATTGTTGGCTTGAGGTCCAACGTATTGGTCTCACTTTAACACTTAGAAACACTGTTTAGAAATTTTTTAACAATTAAAACTTCTGGAGCTGATGTTTACTGTGACACTAGCGCCACCTCTCTTCATAATGTGGGGAACATTATGGGAACATTGTTTTTCGAGTGCTGCAAAGTTAGCACAGGTCTTTCGAAGCTGCAAACATGGATAAACGATACAGGTAGTTTGTTATTTTCGCGATTTCTAGTAATTGAGATATGGTTCGCTTAAAATGTGTCGATAAAAATGTGTAGGTTAGATAGGTGGCAAGCTTACTCCATCTAAAATATGACTAAGATACAGCAGCGTTCGGGTGATGACTGTAAAAAAAAATAGCTAGATGCAAATGCCTAAGTTTTAAAGGCTAGTGGATTACATCATCATGAGCCCACCTCTTCCCACTGTTGGGTATAGGCCTTTTTCCCCTCGCACCACCTCTCACGGTCCCTCTCTATCCGCAAGGATAGTAGAGCAATAAAAATGGGCCAGGCTTTCTAGGTGTTCTACGCGCAGTTCTAGGAACTTATTGTACCTCATCCAGGGCCCTTAGCCTGTAACACAATGGTTGCAAAATGGGCTTCCGGTTGACGGTTTTAATTACGATTTATTGATGCTGTCGGTCCAGTGTCGGTCCTTTTAATGTTATTGTAGTACAGCAAAGAATATTATGAGTCTAATCCTAGAGGATTAGTTCGCTGGTTGTAGGAGAACAACGAAAAAGTCCCGGTTTTGTCCTTCTAACTAGGACGCCATTGAGACGCCATTGTGTTACAGGCTAAGGCCCCAGTATAGTGGTTGAGTGGCAACACAGTCACGTAGGTCTAGGGGGCGCCAATATCCGGCGCCAGCTAATGTAGGGGGCGCTATTGGGCGCTGGGGGAGTGCCGACTGGGATACTAACAGTCGACTTAGTGGGAGTAATATTATTTTTGTATTTTCAAAAGCACTAACCCGTGCCAGGGAAAATTATAAAGATTTTTATAAGGTTAAAAAATTCGCTCGCGACACACCGTGCAAACGCTCTACCAATTCGGAAGGCAAAGTTTTTTGTTCGAAAGTCCGTTATTGGCTTAATCTTATCTTTAGACAATATTGAGAAACTAATTTCAATATTTTTTTATTTTGGTTCAGTAGTTTGGATTTTACAACGTTTCAAAGATACGGTTTTATGACGTCACGCGACGGTCTGCATACTGTTGGCGGTCAATGCGGTCATAGGAACAAAACATTTTAGCGCATAAAAACAAAACTACTGGACCAAAATAAAAAATATTGAAATTAGTTTCTCAATATTGTCTAAAGATAAGATTAAGCCAATAACGGACTTTCGAACAAAAAACTTTGCCTTCCGAATTGAGCTACCGAGCCAAGTAACTGTCGATGCGAATTTTAGAACCTCATTGTTACTCATTGGCTCAATTGGTAGAGCGCCTGCACGGTGTGCAAGAGGTTGCGGATTCAAGTCCTGTCCCGAGAGGTATACCGCGTGATATAACATTATAATTTATCATGACACATGACAATCTATCACACGTCATATAACCATCACAATTTATCACATTCCGCTCGCTGATCACATTTTATGTTTGGTGTCATGGTAATAAATATCACCAAACATGACATGTGATAAATTGTGATGGTTACATGACGTGTGATAGATTGTCATGTGTTACGTTTGGTGTCATGATATAATGTTATATCACGTGGTATGAAAAGTCATTAAATATATCATGACTTCGAATTGCACTTTCACGCATGTCTAAAAGGTATTTTTTTTTTATTTAATTTTTTCTTAGATTATTGACTAGTGGTTCGCCCCGAACTCTGAACTTGCGACCCCATATAAACTTACCAACCCCATATCTCGGCAACCCCTCGACCGATTTGGCTCATGTTTGAACTTAAAAATTATTTTAATTTTTTTTACCCGCCTACCAAATTTCATAACGATCCGAACAAATTTACTCAAGTTATCGTCGAACGAACATTCATACATACATACAAACATACATATATACATTCAAACGCTGGATTGTTCCAGTAGACTCGGAGAACTTCGCTCGCTTCGCTCGCTCGTTCAATAAAACATAGTTTCTTGACACCCCTAAACCGCATGGTTTGTATGGGTGTTGCACATTCCACCTTATCGTCTATAGATAAACTTAGCTAATTCTGAAACACCAGTGTCTGTCGCCCACTTAGAACGATGCTGCCAGGCACAAGGGGGGAGGTAAGCTGAGCTGACCAAAAGGCTAGCTGATTTAATAATGTACCTTTGCTCTTTTAAGGTGTGTAGTCTGGGTGGTGAGATGCCAAGAGCCTTAGCTAGGTTATGTCGCGTAAATATATTCTATTATTTTTGTTATGTATCCTACGTGAATTTTGTTCTAGTTCCATTTGAAAAAGGATCATACGAACCTGCATGTAATACTCTTTTAGTGAGAAGAGCCATGTCACAGAGGACCTTTGGGTGGCTTAAAAACTGACACCTACCACTACCTCATACGATTACCTACCTAGTAAGAAGATAGGTAAGCTGATTGGCCTAAAATGGCTGCCACGTATTTGATCACGGCTTCAGCTTTTGTCTAGTCCGGCTGCAAATAGACTTTCCAAATTGTACTTATTAAACTTGCAGTACTTGAACCCAAAACCTCTTGCATACCGTGCAGGCGCTCTACTAATTGAGCTAGGTAGTACAACTAAACTTAACTCTTCAACTAAACAGCAAAAAGTGGAAAGAAGATGTAAATAATAGCTTTCCATGGCCTTTCCTTCCAGTCGATGTACGATTAAGGTCAAAGCTCAAGCACTACAGGGTGTTAAAAGACCGCCGACAGACCCGAAAGGCACGCATACTGGACACCAAAACAAAGTACTTTTTCGATATTTTTTTGCTGGAAAATGATTTTGGTTTTTTAGGTTATAATTTTGATAATTATTTTATCACACAATGGACGTGTAACGCACAGCGGTCATATTGCTCAAACGTTAGTATAAGTTTGTACTACTTACACTTGAGGTACCGATGTTTAGAATACATTGCGGGTTGCAATTTTAACGTCATTTTTTGTAAGAAATATTCAAAATATTGATATGGCTTGTTGAGACGAAATGACAAGTACTTGATAAGTTGATACTGAATACATTTCTACAAAAAAAAAGTTTTGAAAAGTCCGACTTTGAACCTCAATATCTCGGAAACCGTTGATTTCCCAGGCATAGTTCCCTGGGCAAAAATGTTCATTATGATGAGTACAATCCCGTTTTGTTGGCGGTCTTTTAACACCCTGTATAGTACTGAGTAGTTGGTAAAGACTTAACTTCACCAGCAAACGCCGAGGAAATTGCTCATAAAATACTCTGCGAATGAATATGCATTTCCTTCTGGGACTTTAGTCCCCGTTCTTGTTACGGTTCTCGCTACCATTCACAGGAAAAAGTGTAAAAAATATACACAAATAAAAGAGAAGTTGAAAGTGTGGTTTATTTGTTCAAGACAACTTTGAAAAGTTTTTCATACTTTACCCATAGTACTTAGTAGATGCTTGTTGTTTGTATAAACAAAGTCATAGGTACATTCCCGCGCCGGGAATCGAACCTGGGTCTCTCGCTTCCGAGTCCATTGTTCTACCCACGAGACCACATCCGCTCAATTCTAGTAGCAATACCTCTCGCTGAAGGAAAAACATCGTGAGGAAACCCGCGAATTAGTTAGCTCCGCACGTATTGACCTTGTCTTTCCTGTGGGCTTGACCGACTAAGCTGTCAGGAGGGTATAGGTGCTAGGCAAGCCTACTCCATCTAAAACAATGTCCTAGGCTCTGCAGCGCCGAGTGGTCTCTTCATCCATCTAGTGTGAGTGAAGGTGCCACTGGACGCTGTTTAAATCATCTCTTTACGTAGATGCAAAGGCCTAAGTTTTTATTTTTAACACGCAATATTTGCCGATAGTAATCACAATATACTTACCGAGTTTCCATAGTGAGGATCCTGGCTGAGGCACTTGAACCCGAGATATAAATGAAGTTTCCACTCTACATTCGCTCGGGAGAGCGCGAATGCGCGTCCGCGCCGCTGCCCGCGGAAAATACGCCCCGAAAGTTACGACTACTTCATAATAATTCCAGCTAATGCGAGTTTATTTGCGCTTTCTACAAGCTTTCTACAAGGGTGGATTCTTTTGAGCTGAAGCTGAAATCCAAGGATTGACCCTGGTCATGTAAACTACATAGTTAAATAAGGGAACAAAATATTAATTGAAACCCGATCCAATACCTGGTTGGAAAGCTATAGACAAGTCAAATAACATGCTAGCTAGTGTAACCACAAGGAATACAAAGGAATACAATTTTGAAGTTTCGATTATTGTATCGTCTCTGCCACCACGGTAATCTGTTGATTGGTGCGACCATTAAGTCGTTGAACTTTTTATTCATCCTTCTTCTTTATTTGTTGCGAAGTGGTTTCTATTATTTTATTTAACTTGTCTATCAAACTTCATGATTGGGCCCTTCGAAGCCTTACAAGTTGGACATCAAAAGGTATCAAAATCAATTGCGAAACACTTTCAAAAAACTAAGACGCACAAAGATACTGATACAGATATTTCCGACACAAAGGTTCCCATGACGCTAGCAGCATACCCCCGCTGCACCGCCAGGGAAATCCTCTACGCCAGGTATGCCCCAGAATGGAAGTCATAGCCCTGGTTCCTAATAGGTATGTAACTACAAAGTTGACAAGATTTGTTTCTTCGTAACCTAGCTCCTACAAATAATTCCCATTGAAACAATCCCAGGACGCTCCAGTCGTATCGTTTGTCTCGGGCATTTGTCGTGGCGTTTGTCGTCTGTTTTGTGGTGCCTTTGTCCGCCCCCAGTTAGCACAACGCAGTATTGCCAGTTTTGGGGAAATGGGGAAATTGGGGGAGCCAATATTTTTGGAGGGACGTTTGGGGGGAGAAAATTCTGGGTTCCAGTACAAAGTTTTTTATTTTTAGGTAGCCTGTTTTGTGTCCCACTGTGGGCAAAGGCCTCTTCTTGTGTCTTCAACTCTTTTCTATCTGGGGCCACCTTTAGTACAAAGTTATTCTAGTATTTTTGAAATAGTATAAAATCCTATTTCTTTTTTTTCGTTAGTCTGGATTTTAGTGTCCCAGCAAAGGCATCCTCTCCTGTCTTCTTCTGGTTTATTTCAAAAATAATATTTTTCGCCATGGCCTAGGCGACGATGGCGGGATGACCTAAATAAGTTCTTGCCCAGATGGCCAGAGGCGGCACAGGATAAAGATGCGTGGAAGACAGGAGGGGAGGCCTTTGCCCAGCAGTGGGACACTATCCAGGCTAACTAAAAAAATATTTTTTTTTTTTCTCTTGAATACCTGAATTTTGGGGGATTTTGGAGTTCAGCAAAGAATATTTTGTGTTAATCATATAATATTTTGCCATTTGTTTATCTTCAAAAGTTGAATTTTGGGGGAATTTCGGGGAAGGTTTGGGGGAATCTCGAGACAGTCACCTGGCAACACTATCACAACGGAGTTAACCTAGTTTAGTTCGGGGCGTAAGCCACTGCGTCTGCGGACAATGTCAGTGGTTGATGTCTTTGAGACGAAACAAACACACAACATGACCCCAAGCGTGACAACACGAATTGGACGTCCGTACGCCTTTTGTGTCTTTGAGAAACTGTTTAGTGAACCACGCTTCTCTTCTAAATTGTTTTCAACACTGTGTGAAAAATCTCTCCATGTCCAAATATGACATGAATACTCGTATTAAAGCCGTCAAAGCCGTTAAAGCGTCTTTCTAGTAGCTCTTTTACTTAGACCTTTTGCATCTACGTAATGAGATGATTTATATATCTTCCAGTGGCACCTTCACTCACACTAGATGGGTGAAGGGATCACTCAGACGCTGCAGTGCCTGAGAAATGAAGGTGTAGGCTTGCCCAGCACCTATCCCATCCTGACAGCTTAGTCGCTTAGTAGCTTACTAGCTCCGTGCAATGCGAAATAGCACAGGGGCCTTAGCCTGTAAAGCAATGGCGTGTCGATGCCGTGCCAGCAGAAGGACAAAACCGGGGTTTCCTCGTTTTTCTCCTACAACCAGAGAACTAATCCTCTAGAATTACAATCAGAATATTCTTTGCTGAACCACAAAAACATTAAAAGGACCGACAGCATTAATAAATTGTAATTGAAGCCGTCAACCGGGAGCCCATTTTGGCACCATTGCGTTACAGTTTAAGGCCCCAGGTTATACTCCGTGCAATTTTAGTTGTTTTAAAGCCGAAGGTATTTTGTTGCACTGGTGATTCTGAGCCAAATTACAAAATTTCATTCCAATACGCGCGAAAAAAAAAATCACTTCTCCATACAAATGGTGTCGATTGGCGATAGCCGTTTGTATTGGGAAGTGTTTTTTTTTTCGCTCGTTTGAAGTAAAATTTTGGAATTTGGCTCAGAATCACGAGTGCAACAAAATACCTTCGGCTTTAAAACCACTAAAATTGCACGGTGTATATATGCTCTTACGAGTAGCTGGTACAGTCGGCCACACGCTAGGATACCCCTTTTTGTTCGATTGGCGCCCTTATGCCACGCGCGGTAAGAGCTGCCATGGGGTATCTGTGACTGTGGCCGACCGTACAAAGCAAAGAGCTCTCGGCAGCGATTGTGTCGAAGTCAACAAGCTAGCTCGCCGCTCGGTGACACGAGAGCCTCGGATTCGATCCGGTGGGTACAATTGTACACAGGCTTTGATATGGCGTGTTGTGTTTGTAGCCACTTTTGGCGGCGGCGGGATTTATTCGTAGGTTCTAGGAATGGGAATCTGGGGAGAGTAAGGGGAGTAAGGGGAGAATGGAGTTAACATCAGATCCAGCCCTAGTGTCAACCTCACCTGCACGTGGTGCTCCCTGCTAGACAACGGACGAGGCTCTGGCGACCGAGTCAGTGGCGGTATATCCATTCCCCTGTCTGGGCAACTGGATGGAAGAGGCTACAGAGGCCTAGGGACCCAAATAACTAAAAGATCTGGTGCAGAAGGCAACGGGAAACCACTGCATTAACCTCCCAAGAAAGCCATCATGAAAGTTACGGAGAACTCTACTCTCCGCCACCTTCAATGATGGTCACGATCCTCAGCACTGAGGGAACGACTGAATGGAATGGAGGATCTGGAATCTAAACCTTAGGTGCTAAAAATAGTTAAGCCTCGCGTTGAGAACTTAATGAAGTGTTTTTAGCAAAAAACGCATCAAAAAATTTTTTTTTCATTGGCTGCCCTAGTCGGTGGTCTAGTGGTAAGTAGAACATTGGACTCGGAAGCGAGAGACCCAGGTTCGATTCCCGGCGCAGGCATTTACTATGACTTCGTTTCTTCTTACAATATAACTGGTAATGTGTTAAAAAGAAAAATACTGTAATAATATTATTATTAAAAAGACAATTTTAATCAAACCATAATCGTACGTTCTTTCTTTCGACATACTTTACAAGTATTTCGGCGGCCGTCTCACAGGCAATAACGGCAAAGTATGATGAAAAATGATGAGTACGAAATAACCTGAGCATACCTCGCATACACCGGGAAATAAAAGTAAAATCGTAATAAAGCACAAAGCTGTATAACATCAGACGAGAGAAGCAACAAAATAAAAATCCGCCCGTCGTAAATTTTAACAATCCGACTTGCTGAAAGTACAGTCGGCGACAAACTGGGGTAGCCCATGGTAACTTAGGCTCCCTTCACACATTGTCGCATGTCGCCTTTAAAAGATTAACTACAGGGTGCACTGGAATTCGGTAGCGGAACTTTAAGTAGGCTACTGATCAATACAATCAACTTGTACTAGGTGTGCGAAAAATATCAGTTGTTTCATACATTTGGCGCAGTACTGAGTCTACCTGTATGAAACAGCATTCGCTTAATTTTTTTGTCACCTAGTACAAGTTATTTAATTTTGTAGTGATCAGTTAGTAGACAGGCTATTTAAAGTTCCGGTATCGAATTAGATTGCACTTTGTAGTACAGAGAATAGATAGATAGTCGACAAATCTGTTGCCGTCTCGCGTGCAATCTACTTCTCAAACACTGAGCGAAAGGGACAACCTGAAGGAGATCTACAAAATTTTACTCTCTCAAAACTGGTTCGATTTCTAAAATGTTTTCATCACTGATAATATCACAATAATTTATCGAACAAAATCTAAACAGTGCGATACGCCAGGGGTGGACATGTCCCAGCATACCAAAACTTAATGCTCTAATGCCATTATTTTGGTTCTTAGTGCAATAGATTCAAGGACTTTGCTGAGGGACTTCTTTGATGGCGCGATCTCTACGATCGGTTGTATTATTGCATACAAATCGTTATAAGCTAAGTAAGAGTCGCACTGACGCTTGTCGCAGCGACATGCGTCAACATAAGGGAGCCTTGTGCCGTTATAAGTCCCGTTGTTATAAGTACGTTAATACAACAAAATCTCATATCTCAGTGTGTCTGAGTGTACGTAGTTGTAGGTACTACGTAACATATATCTGCGTTTGACAGCCGTGATAAAGGTACGATTCGGTTTAGTATTAAAATATACAAAAATAACCTAATACAATTATTTGTAAATAAAGTCATAGATACATGCCCGCACTGGTAATCGAACCGGGGACCTCTTGCTTCTGAGTCCACTGTTCTACCCACTAGACCACCACCGCGTTCCGCTATAATTATAACGGAAAAAAAACTAAATCTGCGCGGACGAAGTCGCGGGCAAAAGCTAGTGCTTTATAAAATACAAAAAGTTTGAAATTGCAGCATAATTATTGTCATGTTTGAACGAAATTATTTTTTTATGCAACGAAGCATCAATGAACTAATCGTTATTATAATCTACGAGTAGGTATTGCATAATGCCGATTGCACACAATAATTTGTCAAATTCGATACTTTAATTTATTGGATTGACAAAATTGGTTATCTATTCTGGTATTATTTCAAAAGTCTTGAGCAGAATGAGACAAATCTTGTCTCTTTTATATCTGAAGTCTTATATTTGCAGGTTTCATCACGACCTGAAGTAAATTGTATTCCGAGCAATAAATATCGCAGAGACTGGTAGCCAAATGTGATGGCAGTCTGGGTATTTACATAAAGACACCAAGTCAATGTTGTTCATTTCGTTTTATACACGGTCCTCAGAATGTATTGTTTCCATATATGAAAACGTTAAGGGGGCGAGCAAACGGGCAATCGTTTGTGATGCGAGCCTGATTTGTGATGTCGCACGCAAACGTCAGATTAAGTTAAGGTCCATACTATACAGACGCGGGAAAGATTAAACACATAGCAGATTTAGTGAAATGTACAAGTAAAAAGAAGTCAGTGGAATGTGAACTCGGCAATAAAAGCTTTATAAGAAAACAAGCAATAAAGGTGAAATGATCGTAAGTATATCGATAATAGAGTCAATGTTCTTACAAATAAAAATAAGTAATGTAACCAAAATTAAATTAAAACTATTGTGAGAGCCTAATGTAGGTTCACATAAAGTTTCATCGCATCGCCCTCCCACTTGCGCTTAAGATGCAAAACAAAACTGCAAACAAAACTTTCATCTCCTTGATATCACCTATATTGAATAGAGAAGTGCTCACAGCCTAGTTGGACTAGCCATTCTTAATCGATTGGCGAAGCTAAGCAACATCGAGTGCGCTCAGTCTATGTATGGTTTAGTGACCGATAGCAAGAATATCTGAGCGGTTCCGTGCTTGTTATTAATAACCATCGCTACGCCATGTCAGAGGCCCGATGGGCGGCCTAAAAACTCTGACACCAGGGGTGGCCACTACCTCATACGTTAACCTAACCCTCACCAATATTATACTAAACAACTGGAACAAAACTTGCACGTTTGGTTACACTTTTAACACAAAATGGCGGGAGTAGGCGGGCCCTATACTATAGTGAACATAACAGTTGATCGACAATCGCGCCACAAAGTTAGCCCGTGTGCAGTAGTCCTTCCAACACAAAGCAGCGGGTGTAGGCGGGCCCTATTACTCCATTGAACTTCACCTGTAAGTGCTCACTACACTACAGTCCTGGAGGCCAGCGGGGCTAACATGGATCAACTAAACATCATACTAAATTCTTTGGTTCGACATTGACTTTAAAGTTAACAAAGTATGAGCCTCAAACTGTTTGAAAAACATGACTTCCCAGAGACTATTTTGAGATATTCGTATTTTTTTAGAGATGGGCTGTTCGATGTGCTTCTTGAAAAGACTCCAGACTCAAATCGAACCCTTTTTCTTCTGTGAGCTACCGCAGAACTTTATTCTAGGTGAACCGATTTTAATGATATATTTTTGTTTGAAATGTGGTCCCAATGGTGAAGAGCTGATGAAGAACTTGTAAGATGGATTACTTTTCCAGCAATGGGAAGAAAGTTGTGGAAACAGAAATCTATAGTAGTCCCGCGAAGTCGAGGCCTGCGCGGATTTACGAGACCGTGCTTCAGACAGCTTGAGGCTGAGGCTTTAGGATTTAATTCAACACGCGATTATTTACAAAGCGAACTGCGCGGGGATTAGCTGTTTGTTGTGTCGCGTGCGGGGTGTGAATCAGCTGGGCTAACACAGCAGCCGAATACTCAGCTTTTGTCTTCAACGCATCATATGGAAGTATAGACAAAAACTATTTAAATAAACAAATCACCCGACTGCGTAATGCAAAGAGGTGGGCTGCATGATGATAAGTTTCCGATTTCTCCGCTGCGCCACTTTCTTTCCTAGGAAATCTAACCACGATTTAAATAGGGGGAACATTGACATTATTGCAACCGGTGCCGCAGTGCGTGAGCGACTGCTGCTCATTGCAAGATACGTACTCAGTGGGCGGGGTTGCTATCTGGAGGGCTGTTTCGTGTGTTTGAAATCCCTTTCTACATTCCTCTACGAAGAAATCAGACTTGTGTAGCTTTGGCTAAGTTTATTCGCTAGGGTCGCCGAAAGCATTTCTAACTTAATTGTATCTTACCTACCCTAAACGTTAAAAATGCCATTAACGACCATAAAACTAATCATTACTACTATTATACTTTATTGCTAACCAAACCTTGCAAGATAGATAGATAGATAGAATATTCTTTATTGTACACAAATCGAAGATAGGATAGGAACGTACCTAAATCTACAAAACTTACGTACACAAAATTAAGTATTACTGCATAAACTATAAAATAATAACCTAATTATACCTACTGAGCATAATAAACTACTTAAAATGAATACCTACTTCGAATACAAGCTATAGATACAGATACATACATACATTAATAAAATCATTAGGACAGAGAAGCAGATAAATAACGACGAGAAAATAACAGCGTAGAAAATTCCATGTTTCTTTGTTTTCAGCATAAAAAATACTCATATTCTTTATCCAGTGCAAGAAAAACTAGGTACTATAAAATTGTGCAACATGAGATTAATGAACCCCTCGTGTACCCTACACTCCTTCCTGTTTAAACTACTACGTGGATAACGCCACACTCGATCATACTCATTTTCTTTTATCCCCTTCCTAAAATTAAGTTTCCACTGAGAGAAAACATCGTTTCCCGCGGCTTAGGCCCGGTTTCTGAGTTGAGAATTTTACTAAGCAAATACTTACGTATCGCTCTGTCGCGCTCTTATGTGAGAAATCTGCAGAGACAGGACGATACTTAGTAATTCAGAAACCGGCAGTAAGTCGGCTCCACACGTATTGACTTGTCTTTCCAGTAGCGGCAGACTTAAGCTAGGCGTCCAATAGCGGCGGATCGGGCCGGGGCGCACCGCAACTTAAAATCCGCCTGCCTGTATTTATATGAAACAGCGTCCACTAGTGGCGGAATATTGCGCTGCGGCCGGTCCCGCCCCGATCCGCCGCTAGTGGACACTGTTTCATATAAATACAAGGTGTTACAAAAGTACCTAACTCTTTTTACACGGTGTAACCTACTGGTCAACAGGATGTCAAATCTGTAAAAAAAAGTTGAAATAAACAATTTTTATTTTATAACCTCAATTGAAAAAAAAAATCATAACTTTATTGTTTTTGTTATTAGCTCAAATTTAAAAATATTTTTGTGCGTGTAGGTGCATTTACATAGCTTTGAGTTGTTAAAACATTGTGAAAGTCAATGAAAACAATATTAAAAAATACTTTTCTCCCGCCACATCGTTCACATTTTATTAATTTAAAAATTAATGGCACGTCATAGAGCAAGAAAAATATTTAGGTTGTGATCCCTATCACCGGGTGCTATTACCCTGTAAAAAGAGTTAGGTACTTTTGTAACACCTTGTTTTTGCGTTTGGCGGATTTTTGCGTTGCGATCTTACGATACGCTCCGGCCCCATCCGCTCTAGTGGACGGTAGCCTTTAGCTGTCAGGATGGTATAGGTTCTGGGCAAGCCTACTTCATCTAAAAAACAATGTCCCAGGCACTGCAGCGCCATGTGTGGTCTCTTCACCAATCTATCGTGCGTGAGTGAAGGTGCCACTGTATAAATCATCTCCTTACGTAGATGCAAGGGCCTTAGTTATATAAATTAAGTTTATCCTGTTTTACACAATCACAATATGACGTGCTTGCTATGTTGGCTAAATTAAATAAATAAACATGTCTTCACTCATACTACATAGATGATCTCCACTCACACTAGATGGTGAAGGGACCACTCGGACGTTGCAGTGCCTGAAATGAAATGAATTAATTATCTTCCACAAGTTTCAAAGCAATGGGCGTATCACATGACTAACCACAACATTATGTCAAGCATAATTTTGATATGATTTGCTTAATCGCCAGTGAAATGCATCCATGCATGCATTCATGTTTATGAATGAATAGACTGGACACATTGAATTTATTATTAGCGATTTCCAGTTTTGAGCTGGCAAAGCGGACCGCAGATCCACTGGTTTAGGATATAGTACGCGTACTTAATTAGAGTAGTTAGTAATTACTAAAATTGTACACCTAGCGTTTTTGTTTGTTACTAACGTCTGCCACTGACTAAGCGGTGGTGGTCTAGTGGGTAGAACAGTGGACTCTGAAGTGAAAGGTCCTAGGTTCGATTCCCGGTGCGGGCATGTATCTGACTTTGTTTAATTACAAAGTTACGTACATAAGTGAATTTGTAGTAGCAATACCACTCGCTGACGGTGAAGGAAAAACATCGTGAGGAAACCTGAGCGTATAAGGCATTATACCCTCAAAGTCGGAGGCATCGAAGCCTATCTCATGAGGAGGCAATTACGCTGGTGCGGCCATGTCTTCCGCATGCCCGATAAGAGACTGGCGAAGCGCGTCTTTTACTCGGAGCTCCGAGACGGAAAGCGCAAAAGAGGTGGCCAGTTTCTTCGCTACAAGGATGTATTGAAGAGGCACATGAAGAAATGCGATATAGCCCCGGAAAACTGGGAAGAACACGCGGCTGAAAGACCGGAGTGGAGGCATCTTGTGCAAACAAATGTTTTCAGTTTCGAGGAGCAACGCAAAAGGGATCTCGACATCAAGCGAGACCAAATGAAAGCCCGACCACCGGCGGCAATCAAATATAACTACCAGAATGGAGTACTAACATGCGACATTTGCGGTCGAACCTTCACCGCAAAGATAGGCTACATTAGTCACACTCGGGCACACCAGCGAAGCCCATCACACCAGCAGCAGTCGCCGTAGCCGTATCGGCTAGGAAGACATCATCATCATCATCATACCCTCAACGCAAAAATCGCCAACCCGCATCGAGCACGCGTGGTGATTATGCTCGAACTCTCTCTCTGAGAGAAGGCCTTTGCCCAGCTAGTGGGACATGTACAATTGTACAAGCTACATCTTACTTTTTACTAATTCTCGGGAATCGCGCATGGGACACATCTCGAAGGAAAAATCTAATTTTGCGGCAAATGTCACAATATCGTGTGATAAAAGGCACGAGACTACTGCGAAATGCTTGCTTTTTGCGCTCGACATAACTCGAGTGGTCGGGAGCAGTCGAGATTTTTCCTTCGAGATTTGTGGAATGCGAGATTCCCGAGAATTTCCCCCCAGTATTCGCTTAAAATATCTTCCATGGAGCCACCCATTATTAACTGTGAAAAAATATGGTTTCAATAACACAAATTTTCTATCAAAAGTCGTGTTTTAACAGTTGAAAACAGGAGTGGATTTTTAAATAGTCTTATAGCTCCAGGTAGTAGATTGGCATCTAGCCAATGTCTTATTAAATTAACGACTTAACCCAACAGAATTTCTAAGGTTTATAAGGTTAAAAAATTCGCTCGGGACACCCGCAATCTCTTGCATACCGTGGAGGCGCTCTACCTTATAAAAAACCTACCTTTTTAAGAGTGCATTCTTCGCCAACAAACTTTGGCATCTTTTTTGTTATTTAAGATCTTTTTTTTTTGACAAAATAGGTAAATGTAAAAAAAACGTGGAGGGAACGCTCTGCAATATTCTGTTTTTATTCCTCCCGAGAGAATCACGAGCCGATCCCTGGCCGAATAAATCCGGCATTCTCGGCCTAAGTGGAGGTGCGCTACTAAAAGATAAATATCTTTAAACACAAAAAACCCGAGAGATAATAAATCCTTGGTCGCGGCGTGGAATTGAATCAAGGCACTTATTCTGTGAAGCGGTGAGTTTTTATGTTGACTTTTCTACTTTAAGAGTTGCGGGACACGCTATCAAATCTATATAAATAAAAAAAACTTAAAGGTACAATTAAACTGGTGGGTCACTATCTATAAGGTAATCAAACGAAACAATTAACTATCTGTGAGGTAATCAATCGAAACAATTCACTATCTATGAGGTAATCAATCGAAACAATTAAATATCTATGAGGTACGAAAAAACAAACAATTAACTTAGATATTGGAACCAAAATTTTCATTACCGCCCCGGTTTTGAAACTAAAGAATATCACTGAGTTTTTGTGAAAATTCAATACAGACAGATTCTCAATTCAGACACTGGCGGATACATTTTCTGTTTCCGTGAATCATTCATACTAGACAATTTTCTCCAAAAAGAGAATAATTTCGTTGTAAACCAAGAAAATAACTTTCTGCAAAACAGACTCTTGTGATCTTTCTTACCCATTTTATTGCCAGTTTTAATTCAATTTGGGTGGTGTGTTGTTTGCAATTAAAACTTTGTTTGTTTAGAGGTTCGTCTACCAACATTTACCTACAGACTAAGCTGCCTTAGCATATTTAATAGTTGAACAGTCTTAGCGACTTAGTAAAGTTCTATCAGCTTCCATGATAGACTTCAATAATTCCAACTAGGGCAGAGTTTTGAATCTCGATGCCCATTTTGTTTTCAGGGAAATGCCCAAACATAATTACAAATAACACACCACCCAGATTGAATTGAAACTGGAAAAGGTATAGAATTTAAAAAAAAACTCTGTGAAGTTCTCTTCTTTCTTTCTTTCTTTAGAAACCGAGACAGTTTTTAAAGCATTTTGATAACGATAAGATAAAGATAAGATTTATTTCAGAAACAATGTACATAAAACTCATTTTAATATGTGTAGGTACTAAGGTAAAGGTAAAAAAGTTATAACCTGTAGAATAGGATAAGCAGTTCTCTCCCTATGAATCGTATCAAAGAAATAACGTAAAGATGGTTGGGGCATGTATTCTTCTTCTCTTGTTTCGAAAGCGTGATCTTTTGTGCTCAAAAGCGGGTCACTTCCAGGAGAATTGATACATAACACAAGGATAATATTATACAGGGTAATTATTTAAATGCTTTGTTCCTAAAACACGTCAAATTATAAATGTGATTTCCAACAACTTTTGTTCTACGATGAAATCGGGTGTCACTTTACAAAACAACACCTTGTATGATTCCTGTATGGTTTGGTTTGTATGGTTATGGTTAGCTTAACGCAGGCTGAATAAACCGATGGATAGATTTGCGGAATCTCACTTGAGCTGCAAGTCTAATTTAGGTATTGAGGTCAAGCATCGATCACTTGGATTGAGAGAGCTCACTATGGAATGGAGATTGCAGGCGTTTGCCCTGATAATGTTATTGGAGGTGAGGCTGCGCGATAGCAGCGTGGCGGGAAAGCCCATTTTTTCACAGTTATTTTTTTTTATTTTGAAGCTAAAGTGATTTATTTTTGTTCAGTGATTTTTGTTTCTCTTCACGGCGATAAAATTGCATTATTTTCATTGTTGTAAACAACCAGAACAACAATAAATTAAGCTGATTTTGTTTTGTGGTCGACAAACCAGTGGCACTGCCCTAAAAACTAGTTTTATGACCAGAAAACATAATCGGTTGAATTATTGTCAAAGTTATAAGGTTTTTATAGCCAGAACTTTTATATAATACAGAGTCAGATATCGGTCTTGGTTGAAACGTGAAAACCATAATTAATATTAAGTAAATAATTATTACGATCCATTTTTCGTCAGATACGTCAGATAATACTTATTTTTTTGAGATGAAAAAAAATCTACTTACTGTAAAGTTTAAAAAAACTATTTTTTTCCAATTTCGTTCCATTTGCAACCCGTACAAGGAACCAGAGTAGGTAAGCCAGGCCCTTCCACAGCTAGACGCGAGTAAAATAAAAGTAAACGACGCCCTTTGTATCGGCCCGGCCACAACAAAGGGCGCCTACACACCGCAATACAGCCCAATGGTCCCTTATCATTTATGTTGCCCGCCATTCATTCTAATTGCTTACCGCTGTAATCTGAAGTGTACGAGTCTATTTTTGTTTCCATTTGTTCAATCAATGGACAGGTGGAAGGACATCAGCTGAATGAGGGCTACCGTTTTTATGTTCACTAGTTGGCGCCACTGTCGATTAAGGCCCAGATATATGCACAACTAGCGACGCCAATGGAAAAAAATGTTTTTCGCGTTGATAACTTATGGAGCGTTTTTAGCAAAAAACGGATCCAAAAAGAAGATATGATTTTTTTTCCATAGCTATAGTTGTGCCTATACGTATATTCACCCATGTATAGACTATGAAGTAGAGCTCTTAAAGTTAGATGTTTATTATGGTTAATACAACTTAAGGCAGGTATCAAACGTAACGAAAAGACAAAGACATAAAGATATTGTGATTTAACAATGGGTCCAATATACCAAATACCTACTTTTACGGCAAGAAAAACCCTAAAAACTAACTAATAATACTATTGGCTTCGTTTCTAGAAGCTCCAAAAAAATGCGCACAGCACAGCACAAAAGTTAAATGATTTTAAGTTAATGCAGCGCAGCTTCGTCTGCGCGAAAAGTCGAAAAATATCGAAATTTTGAAAAGTCTTGTTATGTTCCTAGACAGGAAACAGGGCTCTACATTTCAAAAGTGAGATATTTTTCGAGATTAGTACGTAGGTCTCCACAAAGGGTCTCGAATAGCATAGACTCTTCTTCGTCTTGAAAAGAAGTTACACATAAATGCCATCTCCAAAGTGAGCCACCAATATGCTTATCTTTCTTATGAAACTATCTTGGGTATTGGGCCTTTATGAACAGAAATCGACTGTTAACTAAAAAGACTCCGTTTTTAACCCCTGACAAAGTCAGATTAGCCTTCGCTGTTGAAATTTTACTTTCATAAAAATATCTAACCAATCGAATCTATTCACAGATTATAAATGGCTATTAGTTAAGTTACGTAAGTTACAAAGATCTATTCTTTATAGAGAACACGAACTAAGAACAAGTTTGCGAGTTGGTAAGTAGATACTTTGTTTCCATTGTTTTATCATTCTTTGGTCTCAAATGCCATCTCTAGAAGGCCTCGAGCTCCGTTTCGCCTATGAATTACTTATGTCAGTAAAGATTCATGGAGCGTGCCTGTCGCGGAATTCAATCTGCGAGAAACACTATCCGTCTTCAGGTATTCCAGATGATTCAGGTTTTTCAGGACCCGCAATACACCAAGGAGACTCGGGAGTTTCTTTGGAAGATGAACCGAAAGATTTTTCACCTTATTCCTAAATACGCAACTTAATTAAATTTTAATGTTTTTTCGATCAATCGTAGGGTGGCCTTAGTAGACGTCATCTCAAGCTCGAGCTCAAGTAGATGATCACAGAAATCAAAATCACTGACTTGAGACCTTGGCTAAAAGTCAATTTCAAGCTCAAGCTCGAGCTTTTGTTCGGTGATTTTGTTTTCTGAGATCACCTACTTGAGCTCGAGCTTGAGCTGACGACTATTAATGCCACCCATAGAATCGTGACAATGCGAACTATCATTATTGTGTTCTTTCTTCGAAGAGAACACCTTAAATCCTTACATCAATGGGTTAGTATCTCTAAAACGGAAAGACCCAAATACGTGGAACCGTTAGTAGCGAAACAAGGGAAGGAAATGTGTGTTGCAATATTTAAAACTCTATTTCTAGAGATGGTTATCCGACCAAACTGGCATGTCGGCCATTTTGGGTTTTTGTGTAAAACGATAAATAACATCCGCACTTCTGTTTTCGCAAAAAGGGTTCTTAGAGTGTTGACTGTTTTTTTTTACATAATCTAAGGATGGTATTAATAGTCGTCTGAGATCACCTACTTGAGATTGAGCTCAAAATTTTCAGAAAAGTCGTATGCTAATGTCAAACCTTGGCTAATGTCAAACTTGAGTAGCTGTCAGCATATTAATAGACACTATCTTGAGATTGACATTGACATAAGCCAAAGCTTGACATTAGCATTTAATTTTCTGGATCACCTACTTGAGTTTGATCCAAAGTCGACGACTATAATGCCACCCTTAATGCCACACTTTTGACTTATTGTCAGTAGGTACCTCAAGGATGATAATCCATGGTGTGAGATATAGCCCAACTTGGCCCACTAGCTAGCTACACTTACAGGCCTACTCGAAAATAAAGTTTGGCCTATTATCTATCACTTTGTGGGGTACTACAGTCGACCACACGCTAAGATACCCCTTTTTTGTTCGATTGGCGCCCGTATGCCGCACGCGGTAAGAGCTGGAGTATCCAAAAAGAAAAAAAATCATTTTTTTGTTTACACAATGGCCCGTTTTCAACTGACAGTTAAAAGTTGAATTCAAAGCCTTTGGTAGATGGCGCTCATAGGCTTGGCCATACAAGAACCGGGATGTGGCTGTAAAATTTTTTCGCCTACACAGATTAATAAGTCAAACCTTGGCTAATGTCAAGGTTTGACCTAATATCTTCAGAAAAAGCGAAATTTCACAGCCGTGAAAACGGCTCATTGTCATCCTGTTGCCCAGTAGATTACACCCTGCAAAAAGAGTAAGGACCTTTTGTAACACGTTGTATGATGCCAGTAGCAAGTACAAGTAGCCGGGTATACTTGGCACGGATCGTGACTCAGCAGCGGAGGGGTAGCCGGCGGGTCGCGCTATCGCCGGCGGCGGGTGACGTCACAATGTCGCCTGAATGCTATCTCTGCGGCTTTGTTACACCCGGCAGGAGCCGCCAAACGTGGCAGTAGGACCACAGAACACTGTGTTGGATGTCCTCTCGTTAATACACCTTATCATCATCAGCCTGTTAACACCCACTGCTGAGTAAAGGCCTCTTTATGCTCACGACACCGCTCACGATCCTGTGCCAGACGGTACCACTGTTTTCCGGCTGCTTAGGCTATGTCATCGGACCATCTGGCGGGTAGTCTGCCAACCGATCTCTACCCCTCTCGAAGTCGCCATCTGTCACTTGGTGCAAGCTGTTTTTCCGAAAATCAATAGACAAAATAAGGTATATCTGCACATGCAGGCTCTGTGAGAAGTTAAGTTTACCTGGCGCACACAAAGCAGCAGCTCTTACGGAAGTATGAAGTTATGGATTATGAACTAAGGAGACTCTAGCTGGCTACGCTTGGGCGAACCAAGTATTTGCAAACAACTACGATAATACAGTAATCATGCTCCCTACTGCTCTCTCGCCATGCCCCGAACTGCCCCGAAGCTATTGTAAAATTAGCGCGTCTTACTAACAATTACATGCACGCAGCGCTGTCAGCGATGCCAAATGGAGTCGGTCCGCTCATTCACGTTAACTGCTTTGTACTGTCTAGTTGGTAAGGCCTTGACGTTTAGTGAAATAATAAAAATTAACATACAGGGTGGTCCAAATAAGGACGTCCAAAATTTTTTTTAGATTCCTTGCGCCTAGGGCTATAAAAAAATACCCCATGTATGTTCAGCGATTTTTCGTGGTTTAGAAATTATGATTTTTTTAAATGTGTATTTACGATTTTCCTTCCTGACCGTAATACCTAGCCATAACTTTTCCCCAGTATTATTTTTTTTACTTTTTTCTTTTGTGGCATGATCATCTTGAATGTCTTTTTCATACGTAAAATAATCAACCACACAACATTCATCCAAGTTACCGAAATAAGAGTCGAAAATGAAAATTTTAGATTCAAGGTGGGCGGAGCACACATTTCAAAAGTCTCTTAAAAATACGCGAATGGGATGTGACCTATTGGAACTGAGACGCGCGCGGTAAGCAAACTCACGTCGAAGCTACCTTGTCAAAGTAAAATAAAGTATTCAATTGACTTTGACAAGGTTCTATCCCATTCTCATCGCGCGCGGATTATACCTTACCGCGCGCGGTATTAGCGCGTCAACCGAGCAAAAGGGGCGTCTCTAACTATACCTTCAATTTGTTTATTAGAAATTGTACATCCACTTGCTCCGTAGAGAAACTCCAAGTACGTCGCAACTCAATAAGGTTAGTTGAAGTGTGCTCGAGTGTAAGTGGCTGCGCCAAGACTCGCAGCACAGAGGACGGGGCACTCCAACTAGCGGGCAAACTTGTAGACAACTCAGATTAGAACCTAATCAAGTGGGATTGGCCTCGAAGCGGCGCCATGGATTTGCGAGCGACTTTTACCCGACTACGACGAGGCAAAAAAAAAGTTTATGATTTTAACTGTTATGTTCATCTTTTCCCTCATAACTACTAAACTAAGTTGAACGAGAGAGCGAAGCGAGAGAAGTTCTCCGAGTCTACTGGAACAATCTGGCGCTTTTAGGTTTGTATGCATATGTTGGTTCGACGATAACTTGAGTTACCCGTCCACCTTTCATGATCTGATTTACTCAAGTTATCGTCGAACGAACATTCATACATACACACAAACATACAAACGCCGGATTGTTCAAGTAGATTCGTAGAACTTCGCTCGCTACGCTCACTCGTTCAATCATCCTCACCAAGTAGAAGTTTTATTTTTTGTTGTTGTGGGGCATAATATGTGGCTGCAACTCGAGTGTAGTCTAAGAAGTATCTGCTTACGTAATTATGATGAAAAGACGTTAGTACCTTCGACTTCGAGGTCTTTACCAAAAACTGGGGCACAGTTTCTATACCAAGTAAAAAGTACACGCTCCGCCATTTTCTCAAGCATCTCCCGGGAGAGCATCAAAACGGTACATAACTCACACATTATCATCAATACGATATTTACGGGCGCCCCGCGCGTAGGGTAACCATTTAGGAATTTGAAAAGTCCTGGCAAAAAGCCGGACATTTCGATAAAAGTCCGAACATTTTAGTCAGAAAATGAAAACTTTAATTCGCAATAGAAGATTTCTCTAATTTGTTTTTTGATAAAATATAAGTTCGTTGTTGTAGTGTTTTTGTTTGTTTACTTACTATGTAGTTTATGACGCATATTCCATCTAATAAAAAAAACTAACAAATTAGAGTGCCGGTCAAAGTCCGGACAAGAGTCTAAAAGTCCGGACATTTCCGGACTTATCCGGACGGATGGTAACTCTACCCGCGCGGGTAAATTTAATATTAAAATTATTACCAGGGGCATCTTCTCGGCGAAATACCGATAGCATCAAATATTCCCAGCTAATATGCAGATGGTGGATTTATGGTCCCGCGCCGCGGCAACCGGGATCCGGGGCAAACTTAGGGCAGTAGCATCACCATCACTGCTCATAAGGCCGGGGCAAGCGGGACATTTCAAAACAAAGAAATAGCCTAAGTCACAGCCTCCCCGATGATGTAGTAATGCTACCGCGGTTCCGGTGGGGTAGGCAGAAGAGAGAGGGAGGAGGTTTTAGTCCGTATCCCTGGGAAAAAGCATTTCATAGATTTCCAAGAATCCGAGTACGGCTGTCAAATTTCGCTAAGCACAGATAAATTTTGACAGCCGTATTCCGGTTTTTCTATGACCACGCCTGTCTATGCTATGCTTTGTGAATTTGTGCTGAAACTGTTTTCTGTTTTGGGCTGTCCCAAACCAAATACAACTATACTAGCGCCGCCAATGGAAAAAAAATCATACCTTCTTTTTGGATGCGTTTTTTGCTAAAAACGAATCATCAAATGATAATCCCTTTTAGGACCGTTTAGACCGTTTAGATTCTAACGTAGAACACCTAGTGTTGGTAACAAAGTGGCCACTTTTGGCGGCGGCGGGTTTTATTCGTAGATGCTATGATTTGGAATCTTGGGACTATGTCCTAAAAATAGTTAAGCCTAGGGATTATCTTTAATGATTCGTTTTTGGCAAATAACGCATCCAAAAAGAAGATATGATTTTTTTTCCATTGGCGGCGCGGGCAGTGGTCACGACGCCTGTTGTCAGAGTTTTCAGGCCGCACAAAGGGCCTTTGACGTGGCTAAACTATTTGTTATTAATCAACAACAAGAAGTGCTTCTTCTTCTTCTTGGCGTGCCTCTCCACTAATGGAGGTTGGCCGTCAGCTCCTCATATTATTTTATATTCCTTGCCAAGCGAAACAGTTGTTCAACGCTGGCTATCTCCATCCGTTGATAGCCATCTCCATGAATTGCCACTAGTGGATCCATCCTGCCTGGGTTAGTCGTTGGATAGATGCATAACTATCTCTACTAAAACCTATCAGCTACTCTACTGTTCTTCTGAGCCGTACCGTAGCGCTCCCAGCGAGGCCGTAAATTGGGCCAATAAAATGTTTTATTCCATACACTGTACGGCCTTTAATGCCATGACAAAATTTTAAGCGAACGGCTATCGTAATGGTGCCTATTATTTATAGAGAATTGCCCCCGAGATCGAAGCGTGAACAACTGGATCGCCGTTAAAAAAACCCGCGATTCCCTGCATAGTAGATGTAGTATTTTATTATCTTACAACGTTTCACAAAACATCCTAACTCTTTTTACCCTTTCTTACAGGGTGTAACCTACTGGTCACCAATGAACCCACATGGATATGCTGAAAATCAGCGCTGTGATGATGTTCGCACACATAGCAAAAAGCTGTGCATTATCTCTTTTGTCACAAAAAGTAACGATTGAATTTTTATAATTTGTAGTTGTATGTTATTTTTTTCTTTGTGTGACAAATAAACTTTTTCAATTTCAACAGGATGTCAATTCTGTATAACGACTATAATTTCAACAGGATGTCAATTCCGACTAACGAGCTTTAGTCTGAAAATGCAAGATACAAATGTCGTATGTTTTATTTTACCTACAATCCGCGTTAGTATGTGGTTAGAAGGCCAAATTGATTTAACGCGCATAATCTCCGATATGAATAGAGAACTAACGACCCAGCACTGTTTCAAACGTTCTGAATGGAGGCCAAATTAAAACAGACATTTCACTAAAGAACGAAATGCATTTAACTAACCGAATGAGCGTCGCCCACTTCATAAAGAAGTTTTATTATTAATAGTTTGAGTTTTAGTCAAAATAATTGTTCAAGTTGAGAAAAGCAGTAGCAGTCTTGCGGTAAAGCTTTTTGACTCTCAAGCGAAGGATCCTAGGTTTTAATCCCCGTAAGTACCAACGACTTTATATAGGTTAAAAAGTACTTGCATGAAGTAAACCGTGTATATTCCAATTATATCAAATGTCTTTAATTTTTTTTGTATTTATTAAACGGTTTCACGTATTGGTTTCGGGATAGGCGACTATTTTGATTGTCATTCGGAGGCCATAATCATGGGGAAAAAACGGCTCTCACGACTCAAGCCAGCCTCTCAGGTTGTACAATTTAGTAAAGAAAACATTTAGGATGAACTTCAAAACCAGCGTTGTCTCGCTTTGTTGTTTATGATTAGAGCGAGGGGGCGGGTGTTTTGCAGTTCATCCTAAATGTTTTCTTTGTTGGCACGGGTTATACCTGCATTTCCAGTGAGAGAAACATTTTGTACGGCCAATTATTCCAGAAATATTTTTATTTCAGTTTCTCCAGTAGCTTAAAGCGGTTTTTGTTCGAGCACCAAAAACGCAGTACAAAAGCTATCACGTCTCTTTGACTCCAACACAGAGAGTCAGCTGGCATTGCACAAAAGAAAATTTATTTTCGCATTCAAAATGCCAACAAAAGTAACTGCACCACACAAATGGGGGTGAAAGCATAAAAGCACTGTCATTTGATTAAAAAGTTCATCAAAAAGTAGGGCGAATTTGAATGAGCCAGCCAATCGGAGCCGGAAACGTCCTAGCTTTAAAAAACCCGGATGGGACGTGAAGGCACTGACAAAACTTTGAATTAGAAGCGGGCTTTTGCTCTGTCGCCACCCATACATAGCTATATAGGTAGTAGGTACATGTCATAGTGACATATCATATCATTGAAGAATCGAAAAAATCATAAGTACGAGTAAATGGCATCAAAAACTTTGGACTTGTATTTATTATCTTCACAAGTTTGTATTGGAATGTCATTGTTCACAAGTCTCAACTCTCATCTTAGGCAATTGTATGATTACTATTTTGCTTAAAAGTAAAAGTAACAATTTCCTTTGATACTTCCTTCAAAATGGTAAATCTACAGAGTTCGAGTGGCCACTTCGCCCGTCTGGTATCATGGTAGAGCTACCACTGGACACTGAATAAACTTTATCGACAATGTGAACGTAAAAAAACCAATAATTTGAACCAAATGAAACTCCTTTTACTCCTCTGACAGGCCGCGAGCCGACGCGCGTTAAATTATTCATAGTGATTCATGTATCGGGCGGGCGCGTCATTTTTCGCCGCTCCCAATCTCGCGTCGCACGCGTGTCGCTTGCCAATAAGGAGACAAAACACACCTAAAAGCCCTCGCCCACGTCGACTTTTTGTAGCGATGCGGTCAAGCGTTTCGTAAAGTCGCATTTGCAACGCGCTACAGAAGCCATGCCAACGCGCTACTAACGCGCTGCAGCATCGCGACTGTATTGCAAACGAGCGTGACCTTGTCGGACGACATCGGGAAGGGAACGGAGGAAGGGTGTTGCGCGAATTGCATTTGCATCGCGACAGAAGCGCGACGGTAACGACGTGCGACAGCATCGCTACTGCATCGCTACAAAAAGTCGCCGTGGGCGAGGGCTCTAAGGTTCCTTGGGTATCCTATTGTCATTTTACTCGCCTTGTGACGTCGAATAGTCTTCATACTTTTAGGGTGGTATTACAGAACACGCATAGATGACAGTTATAACTCAACCCGCCCAGTCATTCATAAATCTGTACTAGTTCAAAAGTAAGAGTAAGATGTAGCCTGTACAATTGTACATGTCCCAGAGGGAGAGTTCACCACGCGTGCTCAATGCAGATTGGTGCTAGTCTAAACCATGCTTAAACTGTACTTAATGATTGTCATTGTTCTGTAATACAACCCATGGTACCTTCACCACGAATTCCATTAACAGACTATTAAAAAAGTTGTAACTGTTGTCAGTTGGGACGTACCTAACAGCCTAAGGTGACAACCTTGACCAGTTCGTTTACGGGTCGCTAATAAACAAGAAATTGGGGTTTATGATCGTGATTGCGACTTTAGAATGGAATTATCTAAGTTTTTAATAACAATCAGAACGGAAAGGTCAAAACGCCATACAAATATTGATTGAACGATTATGCTATTTTTTTCACTCAATATTCTTCAAATCGAGTCGCAATCCCTCTCCCTATCCCAGTCGCTTTCAATTACAGTTTGTGTCAAATAAATGCAGTCTGAAGTTCGTCGGCACCTTTCAAACGTCAATTTGAAAGAGATCGTGATACATTCAAAAGTTACACAATTATCCCCCGTGTCTAACGAGCATTGAAACGCTGTAATCCATTTTTTTTCGGTTTTCCTAATACATGAAAGGCTGGCACCAACTCACACTGAGTAAAGCCGCGTTTTCACAGTCAAACTACACTGCAACGAACCTTCCAAATATGCTGGAGGTTCGGATTGGTCGGCCATTTTGTTTAATTTCCATCCAATTCAATTTTGACGAGTAGAGCTCGGTCCTCTTCTTTGTGCCCATAGACAATATATCAGAAGAACCGGCCAATCAGAAGCTTTAGCTTGCTTCAATTGTGCTTCTCGCGCTAAAACGTGGCTTTAATCGTCCGTAATGGATAAAGTGTTGAATTTCTATGCGAAGTTTCTAGGAAAATCGTTGTGAAAATTCAATAGGATATAACTGTTTCTCTTTCGATTGGCATCAAATGAATTTATGGCAGCCAATAACTCCCACAGGTTCGTGTTTACGTACCTAGTACGAGTGTCAAAGCTTACGGATTAATCCTAGAAACTACCCATATACAGGGTGTTTCAAAAAGGTCCTTTGACATTGAAACGGGTCGCTTTACTCACCAATACAAGCAACTTTTACTATGGGGCCAAGTGCGAAATCGGAATCAGTTAATAACAGTGTACCTTTTCACCAATGAAGTCAGTAAAATATTTAAAAAAATATATATTATTTTCGTGCCCTTTTTCTCGCCTAGAACAGACGCAGGTCTGAGATTAGCGTTGAGAATGATGAATGAAATCTGCTTAATTTCGGTAAGCTTTCGTAAGCGAGGTATGGAGCGGGTTGTGCTTACTCGGAGTCTCTGATGGATCGTGTCAGAAATGAGACAATCCGTCAAAAACACGAAGTTATCATCGTACGTAAGCCTATCTGACGTGTGACGTGACGCACAAACGTGCTTCATATCAATGTTTTTTTTTTTCAATACCAAAAATAAACATTTTATAGGCGTCATACAAAAAAAGTGTTGTGTATGGGGAGATAATTTTGCCAATTTTCATTTGCAGCTGAGCGTGCTCCCTTTACCAAGATTTGAAAAATTAATTATCTTAGATTTTAAGTTTAGCTAAGCAATTTTTTTATATTCTTGGTAATAAACTTTTTTTTATTCTTATTCATAACGAAGAAAATATTACAGTAACGTTTTATCTAAGTCTGCACGGACGGCGTCGTGGTCAAAGTCTACTTAGGCCTTTGCATCTACGTGACGAGATGATGTATACAGCGTCCAGTGGCACGGTACCACTGGACTTCACTCACACAAGGTGGGTGAAGTGGCCACTCGGGCGCTGCAGTGCCTGGGGCATTGTTTAAGATGGAGTAGGCTTGCCCAGCACCTATACCATCTAATGCAACAGCAAAGGCAAAAGCTAGTAGCCTCTATAGTTTCAAAGCAAAAGGCTTTGCCTGATTGAATGCCCTCAGACGAAAGCGCAACCAGAGAACCGACGCACGAGTTCTGCTCCAAACAATTTGTCGATGAAGCTCGCCTGGCAGCGGCCGTCATTAATTGGTGCATTGAATACGACAGTCAGCGCTCGGAGAACGGATTACTATGGAGATTGATCACCATAGTGGTAGCCAGCCAGCGAAGCGAATTATGCTTACTATGAAGGCTTGTCCGAGATCTTAGTCAGGGTACAATATGCGCTGAGATGCTCCGCGGTCTTCCACAAAGTGCTCACGTCCAAGCTTCTATCAAGAAGAACCGAAATACGTACCTAAAAAACAGTCATAAGACTGTATTATCGGCGTACGGGGTAAGTGACTAAACCCAATATCGTTGGCGCGAGCACTCCACGATCGCATAAGTGCACTCGGAATTAATACCGACTTGATTCTGATCAAACTATTGGGGAACTTGGAGTGCCACTATGACCCTTCATTCGTGTTAGAATGTAAGGAAAAGATTTCACCTACGTTACAGATTTTTAGGGTAAAGAAGTAGGTAAGTAAGTATTTATTTGTCAAAACATTGTTACATGCAATATTAAATCTAAAATACACACAAAGCTTCGTCAAAAAGTTGGGTAACAAATACAATAAAAACGGGTACACCAAAAATAATAAAAAAAAAAGGGTTTGGTTAGGGTTGGGAAATTCGAACCAAACCCTTTTTTTTACTAACCAACTGGCAATATGTAAAAATAACCGTGCGCGAGCCAAATAAAAAAAAAAGTTTGTGTAAAACTAGAACGCGCGAAAGCTATTCCGCCTTTGTTCATGGTTTGTTGATTTGTTCGTTTAGTTCGGTGATTTGTTTACTCTTTTTAGTGTCATTTAAAAAATGTGTTTCTTCCTCAAGTAGTGAGAATGAAAGTATTAAATATTAACTACAAGGTATCGGATTTAAAAAAATGATTTTTACTCCCTCGGATAACAATCGTATAACCCGTGTCAATAGAGAAACGATATATAAATGGCGGACACTCTCGCGCCCTCTCGCGTTAATCATATCTCCGTCTATCTATACTCACACGTAACGTTAGCAAAGTCATTTAAGGCAGTCTTGATTAGTGACCTACGCCGGGCTAATAAAACACGCCAAAATACATTCGCCTCTTAGTGTTTTTTAAATGTTTGTCGAGTTATTTCATTATTGTCGTTTACGTTAAGTGTTGTTATTTGTTGAGGTTTGTATTATTTACTACTTTTCAACACTTTTGATCTTATTGAACGAGCGAGCGAAGCGAGCGAAGTTCTCCGAGTCTACTGGAACAATCATAAAGATTGTTGTCCTCTTACGGTCCGGACGACTTCATATGAAGTCGACCTCACATTTCGTTAATGCCCAACGACTTCATATGAAGTCGTGCGGGCGATAATTTTTTGGCCCTTATTATTATGTCGTCTAGATACATTTTTGAATAGCTAGTTTTACGAACTGACGGGGAATAAATGAAACTATTTGTTTCAATAATAAGTCTGTGTGCCTTTCATAGACAAAAAAAAACATAAAAATCCCCAAAGTAACCTCGCCCGCGCGCGCGCCTTGGTGTCGGGTTTCCAAGTGCCCCACGCAAAAATATGAAAAACCATAAAAAATGTTTGTATTCATTTTCAACGGAAATATATCGTAGATTATGATGGTGTCAAGCTTAAATGATTTGTTGTTCTTATTTTTTATCAAAACACCCATTTATTTGGCGAGGTAAAATTTTTCGACCTCCGATTTGTCACGACTGCACAAAATAAAACTAACTTCTCAATGGCATAGCGTATGTTTATAATAACAGTATGATTAATCACCTACTCATAAACATAACTCTTATCTTGCCGAATGGAACCACTCAAACATAAACACGTGTCGTGTTTCATAAGTGCCGCGCGCGCTCGGCCACTTGAGATCGCCGGGGAAGTTCGTGTAATGACGCTGCGCGCCGCGGTTGTCTGTGAAAGGTTAATCACAAACCCTACGTAGAACAATTACGTAAACAATAAAGAATGCATCGTAAAACAATATTTTCTAACCAAAAATGTAAGAAAGTTTTAGGTATGAACCGAAATCGTATTTTCGTATCCTCTTTTCCCGACCTTACCATAGGTACCCGCCGCCATTTTCATATCGTTTCTCTTTTGACACGGCTTTTACAGAGTGAGTTGTTACAACGCTGTACAAGCCATCTGTGTTAAGGTTGGACGATAGCAACGTGGCGGGAAATTCAAAATTTTCACAGTTTTTTACATTTTGTTTTGGGGTTTAGGCATTATGTAGTTACTAAGATTTTTGTTATGTATTATGTAGTTACCAAGATGTTATGTTTTAAGTGGGTACGATGTGACTGTCATCGTCACCATGTGACAAAAGTTCCGAAAATAAAAAAGATTATAAAAAAAAAACTTAAATTCCACCCGACGCGCGCAGACTTATCTGGCGTTCTTTTTGCTTATCTGTGATCTGGTTTGACATTTATTGTTACTGTAGGACAGCGCCATCTAGAATTTTTATTATAACTAAATTTGACACAAGGAAAAAACCCTATTAGACCGCGCGCAAAGATAAATGCACAAAATCTATTCCTGTATCAAATAAACTAAACAAATCGAAAATGTTCACATATCAAACACTAGAATTAGGTGAATGCTATCTAACACGACCAGTTTCATGTTGATATCCAAAACAGATTGCAAGATATTTTCACTGAAACAGGAATCGATTTTGTGCATTTTTCTTTGCGCGCGGGGTAATTCACGGTGCACCGCGCCTTAAACCTAGAACCACACGCACAGGCTAGGCAGTAATTATGGAATCTCGGCTTTATTTAGGTATGATACTCGTACCTCACATCCGAGGCATGTGACGGTAGGTATTTCTGATGCGCTAATGCTTTTATGAACATGAAAGTGATAACGCAAAATAAAAAAAACCGACTTCACTGGTGAAAAGGTATTTTATTTTATTTATTGTGATTTGGGAAGCATAACAGTTGTAAATTACACTTATAAACAAAATTTCGACAATGTTGTTCATTAACCAATAAAGTGTTTCCACCAATAAATCTATTACAAATATAACGTACGAATATGACAGTAATAATTAAAAAATATGTATCTAATATAATATAGGAACACTCTTATTAAGCTATTGCACTGATTCCGAGTTTGAAAGTGCTGCCGTCCGTTGAGGAGTTTCGCTCTCCATCTCCGAAGTTCTTCATCAGATCTTCACTATTTTTTATTGGACCATATGGAAAGTATTTCCAAAAAAGGATCATCAAAATCGGTTCACGTAGAAAAAAGTTCTGAGGTAACATACATAAAAAAAATATAAATACGGGTCGAATGGAGTACCTCCTCTTTTTTTTAAGTCGGTAATAAAGGCCTAAGATATCAGGCCTTGATCAAAGGGGCGTCGTCTTTGAAGTCTATAGTACCGCAGCCTGCGACAGGGAGCCAAGAAGCCTTTGCCTGACTTAATCATACTAAAACCCGGCGCGTGCTTGTAGGAATACTACTCGGGCTACTATAAACACCGCAGATGCGCCTATCGAGGCTCCTCTATATACGCCTAGTACTTTTTCATCAAATATCAAAAATAATGGTATACGAGAAATCCAATAATTGGTCCGTTAGGAACAAAATTTCACCAAATTAAATATGGCTAGAATAAATATGGAACACCGGTGCGCGTTTCATAAATCTACAATTCATAGATTATTATGACAATTCGATGTACATTGAGTGGTCGGATTACTAGCTAACCTTTTTCGTTACCTCTTTTATGTCTAATCAGCTACTCAATGTACATCGAATCGTCATAATAAACTATGAATTGTAGATTTATGAAACGCGCGCCAGCGGCGTTCCAGTTGTTTTGATTAGTTAGTTGGTCGGAATTAGAGCATGGAATACCGGAGCCTTTTCCCAATACCGGTATTCATTCGGTATCATGAATGTATTCTAAATGTATTCTCTGTAAATGTATTCTCTTGGAAAAACAAAAAAATTCATTATAATACTGTCGCAATGTCCTCAATGTATTGTGTGTATACCCCTTAATAACTGGTTACACTGACCATTATTCTATTAGGATACTTGTAATGTATTCAAGTTCCTTTATTTTTTTTCCTTCTCGATCTTTTTTAGTTTTAATTATTAATTTTTTTAACGTATTTTGGTTACTTTATTTTGCCAATTTCATGGTTCGAGATAAATTTATTGTTATTATTATTATATGCAGCGAGTGAAGAAAATTTAATAATACTGGATTATTTGCATTTTATAATCAAACTAAAATGTCTTCCTACACATTTTTTTATATTTTTTAAATAATTTTTTAATTGACTTTTTAATTGAAAGTTTTAAATGAAATGTAATGATCTGTTATTTTATTTTATTTTAATCACTGATTAATTTTACCTTATTGCAATGAACTATATCTTTTTTTTGTATATACCTCTTTGATAATTAATATTGGATTTTTTTAAAATTGTATTAAGACCATTTCCTTGACTTTTAAAAATGGCTTGCAAAACTTTTGTCACAATTTTCAATAATATTTAATGATGTTCTATATCAAATCCATATTATATTACTTTACTTTTTAAATGAATTCATATACATATTATAATAATTACACTCCTACTAGTTAATAGCCAGTGAGAACAGGGTTTGGCTGAAAATCAGCGCTGTGCAGATGCATGCCACTCACAGCAACATGCTGAGCCAAGTCCTTTTTTTCACAAAACTCTTGTAATAAATAATTTTATAAATGTATGTTTGTATTATGTGTGTTTTGTGTTAAATAAATGTTTTTCAATTTCAATTTCAATTTCAATCAAGTTTTGAAATACCGGGATACCGGTTTTTCGGTATTTTTCGGTATTAAATTTTTGTTATATAAAAAAATATTGAATTGTTATAAAATAGACAAATAGAAAATGTAAATAAGTGAGTTTATTTAATTGAACGATAATATTAATTTATACTAGCTTTTCCCTGCGACTTCATCCGCGTAGACTTTTTTTTCCGTTATCGACATTACCAGACGAATTTAGTTCGTAATTTATAGTCTATGTTAGTCTGGTTTCTAAGCTATCTGCATTCCTTCAGGCAAATTCGTCCTGCAGTTCTAGCGTGAAAACAAATACACACACTCACTCACTCACAAACTGTCCGCGCACTCGGAGAAAAATTTGTAGAATTAGAATATTCTTTGCTATACTACAAAAACATTAAAGGACCGTCTGAAATCCGCATTAATAAATCGTAATGGGCAATTTTCTGACAGCTCATGAGTCTGTTGTAGTTCCAAATGATAGTGGGCAAAGGGGTATGAGAGTTGGTCCAAGATCCTGTCAGGTTGAGCCATATGCCAAATGAAAGAGCATAATGAGCACATCAACTGAGTATAAGCTCATCGAAATCGGTCCCGGTGATTTCGAGTAATCGACGTTTTTATTCGATTCGAGTGATTTCGGGTAAATATAAGTTTTTTTTACTATGCAAGGTCCTGCAAGGATCAGCGGTATGTCAAATTAAAGAGCTTGATGTAGTCACCGATTACACCGAAGCTCATCGAAATCGGTCTCGGTGCCCATAGTTTTTTATCGATTCAAGTTTTTTCGATTAATGACAGATTTTTTTTTTTCTCCGAGATCCTGCAAGGATGAGGCATATGGGCATCGGGACCGATTTCGATGAGCTTCGGTGCAATCGGTGACTACACTATGCTCTTTCATTTGACATACCGTTTATCCTTGCAGGACCTTGCATTATTAAAATAACCTGTAATTACCCGAAATCACTCGAATCGAATAGTAAAAAAAACTTGTAATTACCCGAAATAACTCGAATCGATAAAAACGCCGATTACTCGAAATCACCGGGACCGATTTCGATGAACTTTTCTAGACAATTGTTGTGCTCATGGTGCTCTTTCATTTGGCATATGCCTCATCCTTGCAGGATCTCGGAGAAAAAAAATATCTGTCATTAATCGAAAAAACTTGAATCGATTAAAAAACTATGGGCACCGGGACCGATTTCGATGAGCTTCGGTGCAATCGGTGACTACATTATGCTCTTTCATTTGACATACCGTTTATCCTTGCAGGACCTTCCATAATAAAAAAAACTTGTAATTACCCGAAATAACTCGAATCGATAAAAACGCCGATTACTCGAAATCACCGGGACCGATTTCGATGAGCTCTTCTAGACAATTGTTGTGCTCATTGTGCTCTTTCATTTGGCATATGCCTCATCCTTACAGGATCTTGGACCACATTCGCCCACTAGCCTTTGTAACTGGATGTCGCTGACGAGATATATTTTTTTCATAAGCCAGTTCGCGCTCGTTGGGCTTCGTAGATACGTCCAAACACAATATTTAGGTATTGGTGATGGAGCAAGATGGATAGTGTTTCCGGTTCTACCATTCACTCGTACAAAAACTTAACTAAGTCGTGCACTTTTTCATGTACCAAAACGGAATGAGGTGAAAGATGAAGTCACAGAGCAATGAAGTGAAAAAGTATTTTCGCTGTAGTAAGCACGAATTTATTTTCTTTGTGATGTCGGATCAACGCCATCTGTCACAGCATTTATAACTATTTTTTATTTTTTAAAGCTGTCAGAAAATCCCCCATTGAAGCCGTCAACTGGGAGCCTATTTAGGCATCATTGTGTTACATGCTAAGGCCCCTGGACTGCAGTCCAAAATAAGAAAGTAATCGGTTTTAATTAATAATAAAAAACCGGCGTTTATACTTATAGATTTTTACAAAAAACGTTTTTTTTGTAGGTTTCTAAAACCGGTTCACATCACTATTCCACACGGCGCACTCGCACGCATCGAATGCGCGCGAAATTTGGATATTCCACACTTGTTTCAGAGTTTTATCTGTAATACCGAAAATACCGAAATGCCGGTATTAAGATAATACAATACCGGTTTTTCAAATGTAGATATTTAGTCCGGGATCCCGGTTTTTCGGTATTACCGAAAACCGGTATCCATGCTCTAGTCGGAATGGAAGAAGGGTAACTTTGGCCTATGAAGGCTTTGGCGGTCCTATGGCTATATGGCATATAGGCAATATGGCGGGACTCAATTTAGTCAAACTACACTATTAATGGAGTTAATACTCATTTTATTTGGTTTTTACATTTTTGCCAAAATTTTGAGACGTTTGCAGGGCTCTAATTCATCACTGTAGACTGAGGTGACAGGTTGTCTTGATTTACTGACAGCGCGACACAAGCAAAATAACAAATTAAAGTGCCGTTAAATGTTATGTCGAATGAAACGAATAGATTCGGCGAAAAACGGGGGTCGGAGACGTAGTTAGCATCATCACACGAACTAAATTGATCTGGGCAGGCCACATAGCCAGAGTGGATAAGAACCACTGGACCAGGTGGGTCCTAGAATGGAGAACATGTCAAAATACCAGGCCACGAGGCCGCCCACCCAGGCGCTGGGCGGATGATCGCGAACAGGCGGGTTACAACTGGATGAGAAAGGCAGCAACCCGCCAATAATTATACTGGAAATTTTTGGGAGAGGCCTATATTCAGAAATGGACCAACAGAAGCTGCCAATGATGATGACGATGATGAAATGTTACTTCCTACAAATTCCAAAAAAACCATACCTAGAGACCACAGAGACTTATCAAATTCGTAACAGAAAAGACGTCCTTCGCACGACCTAATTTTACCACGTTCATGAAAAAAGCCCTAAAAGTATTTTCCTCGATGTTGTTTACCCCAAGACTCTGAGTACTAATTAGGTAACTCAAGCATGTTAGGTTATTTCCTATATCATGATGTTATCGAGCAATTTCCGTATACTTTCATACTTTCTGCATCAAAGAACAGAATGAAACATACCGAAGTTACGCTCAGCAATCTACACTAATATAATAAAGAGGAAAGATCTGATTGTTTGTTTGTTTGTATTGAATAGGCTCCGAAACTACTGGATCGATTTGAAAAAAATATTTTTCATCTCCCATGCTCGGAAAGTTTGCTGTTACTAGCAACTTACAACCGTGTAAAACCCGAATTTAACCAATCTGAATTTTTGTGCGCTTCGAAATTTAAACGCCCTTGTTCTGCACGCCCCATGATGTAGAAAAAGAAAAAACACTGGCCGTTTCACTAGATGCCATATAATTTCATAAAAGCTTCAGAAAGAAGAGCCTCGTTTAGACGCGACTCTCCACGACAGTGCCCATTTTCTATACAAATCTGTGAATGCAAATGAGGCATAGACATCAAAAGTCACGGAATAAAACATTCAGAAACGCGGTTTCTTCTTACAGTCTTTTTAATATTTTGTACAATACATTTATTTTTAATTACAGTACATTAAAAAAATGCTCCATTTCTGTTTTATCAATTAGATAATTATGGGTTGGTTTGATAAATACATTTTTTCAAACGATATAATTGAATTTACTTTTTACCTCTAGAAATTTTAAATTTATATGGTAAAAGTTCAGAATGCACCAGGAAAAAAAAAACATTCTTTTAATTTTCATTATTTTTGTGTCTGGATAAATAAACTTCAGGAAATTATTAATAAAACGAATGGTTTTAATACCAACGAAGCTGAAAACTTTAGTGCGGCAGCCGTAACTACAGTAAATTATGTTTTTAAAAGGAACTTATTTGACTCACCTGTTTTGCCTGTAAGTAGTTGTCTACTTTGTTTGTCCCGCTTGGCTAACAAAATGATTTCCTCGCTTCTGTGAGATGAAAAGTTTTGTGTTTCGCACGAATGCAATATTATTTGCGTCTCGTGCTTCTGAATACCTCGCTACGCTCAGGTTTCTTTTTTTGAACCACTCGCTACGCTCGTGGCTCAATTTTAGGAACCTTCGCTAGCTCGGTATTCAATTCAATGCTCGTGCACTCGCCGCAAACAATAATAATTTTGCATTCTTGCATAACAAATAACTATTACCATTAGAAGCCGACATTATCCCTGATGCACATAGGCTACTTTTTACCGCTGGAAAATGCTTCATTCCTACGGAAAAACGGGTAATAGGACAACGGGTAGTAAGCATTATCGTTCCGCGCTTATCTTTTTCACATAACTTCTAAACGGCTGAACCGATTGGGTTGAAATTTTATATGGGTATTTCGATGGTTTCCGGGATGATTTAAAAATACAATTGGACCCGGTAGGTGGTGCTGCTGTTGGTATGTCAACCACTAAACGGCTTGACCGATTGGGTTGAAATTGACAGAGGAAAAATAGAGCTGCAACCTTTTATCTTAGTCACCGCGGACGAAGTCACGGGCAAAAAGCTAGTAAGCAATAATGAAGTGCAAATGGTTAATTTGGTTAGCCCTAGGTTCAAATCTCGGAAGTGGCATGGTACATGATACATTGTAAAACTAGTGGTTCGCCTCGAACTGTGAACTCGCGATCCCATATCTCAGCAACCCCTCGACCGACTTGGCTCATGAACTTAAAAAAATCTCTTTGTCTCATTTTTTTATGGAGGCAGCGCGTTAGCAGCTGCAAGAATTTTAGCTGTGTACCAAGAGTGTTGCCGACAAACTGCTTAAGCAGTTTGGCAAATGTTATTTATTGATATTTTGTGTAATTTTTTTTTGAAAAATAAATAATTAAAAAAAAAAAAAAAAAGACTTAGGTTTTTATATCCAGAATTACATTCTTTATATCATATCAAATGGGGAGCCGGTAACCTTTTACGTGAATTAAGCCGTTACGGGCTACAGGGGCTACTGTATTAATGATGATGATGATATGTCCTCTTGTCTCTTGTGTGAGCTCGGATATGGCTGGAGAAAAAGAGTTTTGTCTTGAAGGTCACAGGTCACAGGTGTCACAATACAGTTGCACTAGTTTCACAGTACAGTTGCCTAATAGAGTTGTACGTGTAGTTGTATGTGGGCTTAGGGCGGGTCTTGCGATATTGATGTTTGGCTTTTAGCCGAGCCTCTTCAAAGTTTTGGTGCCTTCTTGAACAGCTTTTTTTCATTCAAGCCGCATAAGGGCAATCTTTAGGTGGTATACCGCTAGCAACCAACTGACGTACTGTCTACTAGTTCTTCTACCATCCTCCCAAGAACGTATCGACTCGCCCCGAGCTTCGAGCCCGAGGATAATAAAAGAGGAAATAATTTCAACAAGACGAAATGTGTTGGTGGTAATATTGAGGAAGTAAAATACACAAAATTGTATACTAGAGGAGCGTTTGTTGTGTATTATTTTGTACAGAAGAGGAATGTAAGTGTGCTATGTTGAAATAGGAATGAATTGTCACTATGCAATCAGTTTCAGATTAATTTATGCAGTTGACCTATTTTTCTTTTCAGGGTTACGTACTCAAATGGGTACCAAAACGGAACCTTTTTACTAAGCATATACTATGTGCCTATACCGTAAACTATAAAACCTCAGTACTCAGTTGATAGATTAGAATAAAAATTGGTTTGAAAATGCATAAAGTCAGCTAAACTACGGCCTACTTTAGTTCTGCTAAAGACAGCTGGAGTTTTTGCAACTAAACAAAGACTCCCAAATGTGCCTAACATAACTGCCTACCCCTGTACCCTGTGCCTGTTTATCTGCTCACTTATTGTGTTCTTTCTTTTGTCTTTTTCCTGTCGATAAGACAATTTATGATGATTTACTGAATAAAACAAAGACGAATTGAAATATGTAGGAAATAAAGAAAGAAAATGCTTTTTGTGAACGTACAGATGTTCCATCTTCCTTTGTTCTGTTTTTTTTTGTTTTGAGTATTCTTCTATCGTCTTATCGTCCTAAGTTATAGTCAAAGCTTCAGGGTTCACAAACTTGAATAAAATCGGCTAAACAACCAGTGAAAACTAATCAAACAAAACTGGCAAGTGATTTATTTTCCAGGCGAGGTGTGAGATAGGGTCAAAGTTGTACTTTTTAATTTGTGTTTTTTTTTTCAAACATGTCCAAAGCTCTAAGGCAACCGAGAACCGGTCACTGAACTTAATCCAATATATCACAGTTGAGGTCTTTTTCATTCGTAGTTTCAACATACTTGCAAGAAACCCCGATTCGTAGTCGATCCACGCGGACGTTTCTTTTACATTCTGTCCAAACAAAAACCATCGAGAATCTAATCAAGCCCGGCTTATGTCAATAGGCACGATTTACATACATCTCTGAGACAGATCTCATCACGAGAACCTTGAAGATAATGCGAGAATCCAGCGAGTAGAAGAAAACATGGAGATCTCACTAGCCCTGAGAAATTACCTAATGCATATGGTTCTCGTATAGGCGGAGTCTACAGATTGTTCCTCTCACGATTTTAGTAGTTCGATAGACGTGACTTAGAGAACACGTCAGTTTGACGCTGTCAGTATAATACGTCCAATAACATCAATAGCGAAAACTATCCACCAATGACGGAATTTCTTGTTTTCTTATTGGTTTAAAATATTTTTAACAAAGCTGTCTGCGCGTGTAGATGCGTGTGCCGATTTTAGAGGATGGGTTAGCTTGAAGAAATGCTGCCATGTTTTTTTCGTTCGCCGCTCCTATCGTATTGGTTCTTCTTGGAAGGGGGTTGTCCCCACTTCTTGTCCAATGGACCGTGGCCCAAGGCTGTCGTTCAATCGGGAATGAATCTGTCGCAATAAATACTTATGAAAGGATAAATAAACAAACCGGCCAAGTGCGAGCCGGACTTGCGCAAACTGACGAATACACAGCGTAGGATTAGTAATCGAGGCCCATTTGGCGTTCTTCGAGTATTGAACCCTAAAAGGAACCAAATCCACGCTTTCAAAATGTCTGTCAATGAGTCATTTTCAAAGAACAAATTCAAAGCAGTACATACGCCATCTATGAAGTGCTTTGAATTGGTGCTTTGAAAACGGGCCATTGAGAGGTCGCGGGTTCGTTTCTCGACGATTCTTGGCCGTGATACTCCACACGAGCTAACAATATTTCAATAATGAGTGCTGAGAAGGAAAGGAGTGAAAGAAACGTGTTCAGAGAATAACATTTGACGCGTTACCATCTTTTCAATTTTTCATGTTTTGCCCAAGCAGCCGGAAAGCAGTGGTTTCGTCTGGCACAGGATCGTGAGGTGGCGTGAGCATGAAGAGGCCTTTACTGAAGTGGGTGACAACGGGCTGATGATGATGATGAAATATTTTTTCACCAAACACAGAAATGCCTGCAGTTTATAAATAGCTTCAAATATCTCTTCTACATATTTGAACGAGCGAGCAAAGCGAGAGAAGTTTTCCGAGTCTACTTAAACAATCCGGCGTTTGTATGTATGTATTATGTTTGTACGAGTATGTATGAATGTTCGTTCGAGCAAATCAAGTCGGATCGTCATGGAATTTGGTAGGCAGGTAAATGAGGCAAAGAGAATTTTTAAGTTCGAACATTGGCCAAATCGGTCCAGGGGTCGCCGAGCTACAGAGTCGCGAGTTCACTGTTCGGGGCGAACCACTAGTTAATATTGGTATCGATGCCGGGCCTACTGCAGTACATCACCCTCTGAGACGTATTTATGGGTCTTAGCCTTGCGGAGACGTACTGAACTAGCATTTCTATATACGCTGCCGGGCCAGAGCGGAGTCGGCTAGTGTGAAACCCCCCATTGCAGAGACGTATCCGGCACTCGCACGGGTAAACTCATTAAGGGCGGCTTTGTTCCTGAGCGCGACTTAATATCAGCGTACGATTTGGTGCTTCCAATAGCGAGTTTATTGGTTCTTGTTATTATTTGAAATCATGTACTGCACTGAGACTCAAGATGTAAACGGTTGGCTGTACAATAAAAGGGTTGAACAGATTCTCTAAGGTATTTGCATCCACGTAATGACATGATTTATACAGCGTCCAGTGGCACCTTCACTCACACTAGATCAGAACAGATTATGTACGTAAAATTACAGGCAAAGAGTAGTCCGTCGACTATAAAAATATTACTAAAAAGAAAAAGTTGCCGTTGTAAATTAAAGCCCTGAAAATACTAACCATAGAAATCCTTACCCTTCGTACGAAATTCAATGAAAACACTCAAATACATTTTTTTTTACCATTAATGTGCTACACTACAGCATACTGAAAGTATATTTCCTTTTTACAGCCATAAACGACAACATCCAGAAAGAAATCAAAAATAACATTGCTTAGAAATGTTTGCTACGCCACCGCGGTCGCTACGCCGACCGATGCGCTGCGCTCGGGCTACGACTTTGAATAAATTTGCTACGCCGTCGCCGTCGCTACGCCGAGCTACGCTCGCGCTACGACTTTGAATGTCTTTGCTACGCCGCCGCTGTCGCTACGCCAAGCTATGTACTACGCTCGCGCTACGACTTTGAATGTCTGCTACGCCGCCGTCGTCGCTACGCTGAGCTACGCCCTACGCTCGCGCTACGACTTTGAATGCTACGAGGTGCTACATCAGAGTCAAAATTAGCTTACGAAAACATTACTGCAGCTCTTTACGAATTTGGCTTTTTGCATCCCACTGATTCGTTGTTTCTTTAGTCTTTGGTGTTCACTTTTCTTTTTACGTTAAGTTAGTAATTGATGAAAATTTTTGGTCTTAAATTTTAAGGTTCAAGAACTGTCTTGAGCGAAGTGCTTAATCCTTTAAAGAAGAAAATAAACCCTAGGCTCCATTATTTTTTCCTCTTTTCTCCAAAAGCGATTACCTTAATACGCTCTCAGCCGGCTACTAAATACAATAATTCCTAATATCATAAACATTAGTGAAACACTACAGGGTGCAATCGAATTCGAAAGTGAAACTCTAATTAGGCCGTTTACTAATTACTACAAACAACTACTAGGTGGCAAAAATAATGGAACTGAAAAATATCAGCTGTCCCATACATAGGTAGACGTAGAACCGCACCAAATACCGGGTGTTAAAAGACCGCCAACAGACCCGAAAGCCACGCATACCAGACACCAAAACAAAGTACTTTTTCGATAAATTATTGCTGGGAAATGATTTTGGTTTTTTAGGTTATAATTTTGAAAAATATTTATTCACGCAATGGACGTGTAACGTACAGTAGTCATATTGCGCAAGCGTAGGTATCAGTTTATGTTACCTAAGCTTGAAGTGCCGATGTTTAGAATACATTGCGGGTTGCAATTTTAACGTCGTTTTTTGTAAGAAATATTCATATTTTTGATAAGGCTTCTTGAGAAGGTATGTTAAGAACTAGATACTGAATACATTTCTGCAATAAAAACGTTTTGAAAAGTCCGACTTTGAACCTCATTATCTCGGAAACCGTTTATTTCCCAGGCATGGTTTCTTGGGCAAAAATGTTCCTTATGATGAGGACAATACGTGGTTTCCCGCTTTGTTGGCGGTCTTTTAACACCCTGTATATGGAACAGCAGATATTTTTTTCACTCCATTTTCTTTGCCACTTAGTACAAGTTGTTTGTTGTGATCAGTAGACAGCCTACTTAAAGTTCTGCTATCAAATTCGATTACACCCTGTAGAGTTGTAGATACTACTTCCTTACCATAGGCAGACAGGCTTTGTTTGCTGAGTCACAGCATCGCACTGTGCACAAATGCAGCCTCTCGACACCGGCAGAGCCTGGCGTGCGCTATGGAGATTTCACTACACTCTCTGACGACCCCTTTTACGTAACTGGCTGTGATTGCGCCGGTCCTGCGCTGCCGCAATACGCCAAAACACTATTTAGGCCCTTGGATCTGCGTAATTAAATTATTTATACAGCGTCCAGTGGTACCTTCACTCACACTAGATGGATGAAGTGACCACTCGAACGGTGTGGTTCGCTACTAAGTTCGCCCTACCTGATATGTGGTAAGATTTTCTTTGCATAAAAATCTGCGTGACAATCGGAGATAATCTGTGGTGGACCTTTCATCTCGAAAACCGCTCTCTGATTTCTAATAAAGTCAAAGTAAAATACTTTTATTCAATGTGCAATTTAAAAAATATTTACTTCAATAACGTCAAAACAATCAAAATAATATTATTATCTACTAAATCTAGCACAGAACTGTGGAGAAGGACTAGCCAAAAACGAGTAGACGAAGAAATAAAGTTGCGAAAGTGGCGTTGGATAGGTCATACTATGCGAAGACCCGAAAACCACCCCTCCAAGATAGCACTGAAATGGTGTCCAACTGGATCACGAAAGAGAGGGCGCCCTAAAACTACCTGGCGTCGATCAGTGCAACAGGAGGCTAACAGTCTTGGAATGAGCATACCCGAGCTTGAGACGAAGGCGCAAAATCGGCCAGATTGGAAAACTGTTTTAAGAGCCCTATGTCCCTGATTAGGGATAAAAGGAACTGATGATGATGATGATGAAATCTAGCATACCTTGACTATCTACGGATCTTTTACTTGGAGAAGAAGCTTGGTAAAGAATCTCCGAGGATCTCTTTTAAGTATAGTGCTTAAGAATAATGCATTTTATAATAAAGGCAAGTACTTCAAAATAACAATAAATAATACAAGGTAAGTAATCAAAGCGTTTCCAGTCTGCCATTCAACGTGGAGTTTCCCCTAGCTAGGATATGATTGTCTGAATACGATCCTAACGTGTATTGTACTGTACAAGGTTGTTATTTCATAGTAAGTAGTTGATACTCTCTGACGCAAATTATTTAGATACGTAGGAGACGGAACTCGGGGTTTCTATTTATGATATATATTTATGAATAGTTCCACCATTTACTGCTGGGTATAAGTATCTCTTTATTTTTCAATGCTCACGGGCAAAAGTGAGTTTTGTCCTTCTAATTAGTTAACGTATAAAAAAGGTTCAATTTTCAAAATCTAAAAGAGCGCGTGAGCCATGGAATATTACCTTCGGTGCGCGATCGATCGCGTGCGACTGTCGCGTGCGGCTGATGCAACAATATTCAGTGTATGAAAATGTATGGCGCCCTTTCTATCGTAGGCCACACGCGTCCGTCGTAGTCTATGGAAAAAAAAGCAAAGTTCTAGTTTTAGTACTTTTCTATTGTAAACAGGCAACGCATTAATTATTTTAAAAAGTCCCGGCCCTCAATATAAATCCATTAACAAAATGAATTTTCTGCAATTTCCCAATTGTCATCATTAAATCGGAAGCGCAAACATGGGCAATAAAAATACACTTCCGAGCATGAAAATTGCATCGGCGCTGCACAGTGGTCGATTTGTACGATTTAGGCGGCCAAAACTATTTTATGCTTTATTTCAGTAATAAATACGACAACAAATGCTAATCTGGTATTTTAGAGTGAATATATATGTTTATCCCTATTCGTTTCATTGAAAGCGTATTTTTCTATACAAAAAAACATTTCTGTGAAAATATTTTTGTAAATAGCGCCAATGTTTTTAAATTTTCTTTAAATCTCCCTTTGGTGTAAAATATATATTTTGAGTTCATTTGAATTATCGAAATCGGCTTAGTAGTTTTTGATATTTGGGTTAAGAATTATCACAATTTGTTAAGTAAAAGACGGCCGTACATAAAAAAAAATGTTTATTCTCTACAGTCTGCATGCCTATTGAAATTGAAAATAAAATATGGATGACAAAAAAATACAGTATACACTAAAATTAAATGGTCAACAGTTATTACCACATTATTATACTAAATGTTACTTACAATGTTAGGTACCGAATCATAAACAATAAGACAATATTTTATGAAAGTTTAACATACAAATTGTTATGTTACTCTTTAAAAGACAATTCTTCCTCACCGTCACTTTCCATGCATTTATCACAAGTGCCTTTTGTATTTGGCTCTGCAGGAAGCAAAAGCTCCAAAGTTTCCTGCAAAAATGGTTTTGATCGGATCTTCTTTTTTTTTCTCATTGAACTGATGAGTGGATCTGATGTCAAGAGTAACCTGTGATAAATATCAAGGTGACAGTCTTCGCGTGAAAACTTTCGAGCAAAGTTTAGACGGTATGAGCGAAAGTGCTTATTACGAGCTTCTGCAGCTTCCTCCGAAAGTTGACCAATAGGCACTAGAGAATTTTCTATAACTTTTCCACCATGTACCAAAATTTTATGCATGGTAGGAGTCATAGAATGCCAACCATATAACTCTACATACAGTTTTGCTGTCTCCATGGCGTATTCATCAAATTTCGGGACATCTATTTTGTGACCGCTTGATATGGCTTCCAAAATAACTTTAATTCTATAAATAAAATTAAAGTCTATTCCCGTTATTTCAGCAGCCAGATGTGGGTTTTCAAAAAATCTTCTACTAGTATTGCCGTCATTTGTGTTACCAAAATTACATTTTGTCATATCTACCAAGATACCTACTTCTTCTCTGAATCTCTTTTTTTTTTTGTTGTTCTAGCATCTTTTCTGCTTTGGTTCTTTTTTCACGGTATTTCCCAACGGGCAATTTATAAGCTAAATGTAAAATACTCTCGAATAATCGAATTCTGGCATGTAAAGTTGATAGGCCAAATTCAAGCGATTCTGGGTGAATTTCGTTTTTTTTACTTAAGTCATTAAAGTTTTTTGAAGTGGCTCCGCATATGTAGCATCTACTCGTTGATTTGGTGTCAGTCGCCGCATTGCAAACTTTGCCGTCCACCATGGTCATTTTAAGACTGTGGCTAACCGAGAATTTTTGCCCATTCAGTTCCAATTCCGTGGCTTTTAGGGACTTCACACTGTCCCGAACGTAATTTATTTCATCTTTTGTAATGTCTGTAGACTCTTTTATAAATCTGAATCGTATCGGGCGGCAATATCGTGGTGAAGAAGGAGTCGGGTTTTGCCAAACCATTTTTGTTTTGTCTTCGCCGCAAACAATTTGTAGAGGCACGAATGAGCTCAAAAATATATTTGCATCCTAGTCGGCGTCATTCATTAACTTTTGTTTGTATTGAGCTTGTTGTGAACCATCACAACCCCATTTGCAGATAATCTGCAAGGAATTTCTCTCAGTTTCTGTAAGAGTCATTAGTACTTCTTCGAGGAAAATTGATAATCGCGTGACGGTGTGATCTAACAAAGATTGTAGATCACTTTCAGCACAGGAAGCGGTCACTCGTAGCGTCTCTTTGGGTGGGTAACATTCCTGTTTAGCCTTCAACACTAATTCGTAGCACGGGTAAAAGCTTCTGTTGGTTGCTCGCACAATTTCATATTGACTTCGTGTCAAATCAGCGTCCACGCACATTCGCAGTGCCTCCCAAGGCGTAAGGGGATCTTGTGCCTTTGATTTGGAATGTCTTTTTTTACATTCGTTTGCGGCTGCAGGCGAATTTGTAATATCTTTTAGGACTTGCGAGGCGTTTCTTTTTCCTTCTTTTTGTAAAATTACTTGCGCTGCGTGAACTATCACTTCTTTGCCTACAGAGGAGCGAACTTCTTCTGTTTTCCTCCTTTTAGTTCTTTCACTACATTCACTGAATGTTTTGCTAGGTCGTCCTGACTTATTATGCGTTTTTATGGGCATCTCGAACGTTCCTGCTAACCATGCATCATTGCTTATAAGAAATTTTTCTAGCGTGTTGCGTGCTTTGGACCATCTCTTTTTTATTTCTGTTTTAAAATATGAAAATTGATGATTTATATACTTTTTGTCTTCGTCGGAGTCCCCGTAAGACACTAACAAATAATTTTGTAAGTATTCCAATTTGTCGTTTATTGATGGAGAGTTTTCCTCAATCATCTTATCAAAAAGATATCTGCGAGTTACTACCTCCATGCCCGAGTAACTTGATGAACCTAGAACAACGAAAAGGAATTTTAACGCAAAAGAAACAAAAAAGGAAATTTTCTCACTTTCTGCCTAAGTTAATGAATTATTATTTTTCTCGCGAAGTGGTCAAAGGTGGTGGCTATTTTTTTTGTGGTTATCTGCTCAAAGAGCTATACTATTAGAAACCATAAGGAATTTAACTCGGACGGTCTCGGAAGTACAACATTTTTACTATTGAAAATAAAAAAATGATAATATTTTCTATGAAAAAAGGCGATCTTTGATACGTTGTAACTGCACTAAATATTGATATTCCTTATCTTAATTTAAATTATATTTGAAGGAGCTTACCTGAATTTTCGACTTCCATCACTTTCACTTGTAACTGAATAATATCCAATGAAATATTCACTTTAGAATATCGGTTGCGCTAAGAGTGTCGAGAACGAACGCGTACAGCTTGCGCGACGATCAAGTTCCGACTACCTGTGGGGGCGCGCACGCAGTTCTAGGAACTGGGGAGGGGTGGGGTTTGGGCAGTCGGGGTGTCTATTTTTCCGGGAATCAATTAGTTTTGTTATAAGTTAACTTTGAGAAATGGACTTTTGGCCGCCTAAATCGTACAAATCGACCACTGTGCGCTGCCTATGAATGGGTTTCAGATTGTTGCTCCGCCCTGTAATCTGCCTATATGAGGGACACTTTTAGACCGAGAGAATAAAATCCTTTTTATTGAACGAGCGAGCGAAGCGAGAGAAGTTCTCCGAGTCTACAGGAACAATCCGACCGTGTCGGACCTTTACATCGCGACAAAAGCGCGACGGTATCGCCTTTGCACCGCGGCTGTATTGATACGAACGCGCGACAGCATCCCTACAAAAAGTCGCTGTGGGTGAGGGCTCTAAGATTTGCATTGCGATCAAGTTGGCTCGTTTCTAGAGGAGCGCGAAGTGTTAAGCTTTCTGCACGAGAGAATAAGATGAATTTTGTATTTAAATCATGACATGGTTTCGCTGTTCCTTCGGGAATTAAATTTGTGTTAGTTTTTTTATGTGTAAAAGCGGCAACGACCTGCTCTGCGCTGCAATTACGTCACTAATTGGCCCCCCGGAGACACAAAAAGGCAATCAAAAGCGTTCGGTTTCAACCAATACTCTCTAATTATACAGTGGTGTGGCTGTTCCGCTTTTTGCCGTGAATTTTTAGGAACGGAACTGTAAGAGCTGCTGCTTTGGTTTTTTTTTTCGTGCTTCTTAATTGGATTGGTTGGTAGGAAATCATATGAGGTAGTAGCTACGCCTGGGGTTGTAACGCAATGGTGCCAAAATGAGCTGCCAATTGGTGGCTTCAATTACGATTCATTAATGCTGGCGGTCCTTTTAATGTTTTTGTAGTACAGCAAAGAATATTTTGAGGCTACGAAACATTAAAAATATATACAAGTGCTGGAGTCCGACTCGCCGTTTTTTTTTTCTTCCAAATAAATGCATAGAATGGTGGTACGGTACCCTCGGTGCGCAAGTCCCACTCGCACTTAGCTGGTTTTCTAGTATGAAAATAAGTAAATAATTTTTCATAATATTTTTTCCAATGTTGAATACCTAAATGTGAGGAAAGCAGCGCAGGAAAAAAGAAAAATTATAGCTGTCGGAATTCTACGGAATAAAAAATGTGAGTTTAAAAATAAATATTTCATGATTCTCGCTCGATCTTGCTTGTTAGTTGACTAATTTAATCGTCGAAACACGGATTGAACTTCGAATCAAACGATCGAGACAAGACCTTGAAACAAAACACAAATTCGAGAAAGGTTGGCAAAGATGCTTGAAAGTCTCGTGATGAACCGAATCACTAGATAGGTCATAATCATAAAGGTGAAGGTGGAATTTCCGGAACGCTTTCCTTCAGCATTGTAGAAAGGTAATATCCAAAATACAATGGCTGTCCAGGGATGAAAGGGTGCAATGTATTCATAGAACATGCGGACCAAGCCTGGAAAACCAAGTCTTGTATTATTTATTCCACATGAAACATTGTTCCTTCAACTTTAGCCCTTCGATTATGTCTGCTGCCGCCATATTGTGTTGTGTATAAATATCAGCGCAGACAAAATCGCGGAAAAATGCTATAATCTTGATATTTTATAGCCTGTGTTATTCTGTGGTGGATAAACTATCGAACAAATTCAAAGCAGTTCATAGATGGCGTTTACAGGCGTGGTATTGTAAAGTGGTGAAAACGGCTCATTCCAAATACAACATACTCGTAAATCAGTCTAGCCTTTTCAGTGGGAAAGAATAACAAACACAAACAAACTTAAGCATTTATAATATTAGTGTGTCATAGAATTTAAGAGCTGGGTTCAGATAGATACTAAAGCACATCAAGATCATCATTAAGGTCGATTTTTACGACTGAAACATTATCTTTTATACGCACGCAGTCCGTAAAAAAGCTTCTATCAAGAAACGTTAATAATTTTACGTTCGCAATATAATTTAATTACCCCCGAATATTACTCTCCGTTATGAAAAATGAGAAGTAAGATATCTAATTGGCGGCAAATTAGGTTATAATTAAAAAGTCCCTTCTATTAAAATATGCTGCGAGCGCGAGCTGGGATCCCGCACTGAGGGATATTAGCTGGTGTATTAACTCAGCTGGTTAAGGAGCTTTCACATTAAATAGGCCATGACAAACTTATGGAACTGAAGAAATTACACAATTTGACACAACGCTAACTTAATTTAAGCACAATTTTTAACGGATTTAACACTCGTTTGAGTAACTTGTTACATTTTCCAACTTGATTTAAATTGATTTCATATTTCTAGATAAAAAATAATATTTTATTGAACTATTACCTACTTTTTTTTATTACTAGGAATGTTAAATTAAAAGTCTGTTCACATGTCGATAGCTTTATTGTTTATGTCTGCAGCTATACATATTTAATCGGCCAAAGTGGAATCATTATCTTACAATAAATTAAAATGTTGAGAAGTGCGAGCGAGAGGTCTGCAGTTGTCCAGGGTATTCTTAAGGCTACCACACAAGCACGTTTTTGCGTTTACGTTATTGCTTTTGCGTTATTGCGATATCTGTTTTCAGTACATTTTGTATTAGCATCACCATGGATTTACACACTGCTGCGGTAAGAACGCAATGGCATTCCTGAAAACAGATGTCGTACTGTACTGAAAACCGATATCGCAAGAACGCATTCGATCTTACCGACTGATAAAACGCACCTTTGTCGGGGAGCCTGCCCCTGGTCCAATGACCATTGTATTAAGATCCGATATTTCAATAGCCAGATTAGAACTAAGGGTGGTATTCTAGAACGCTACTTAAACTCAGTTCAAACTAGAACGCTACTTAAACTCTGTTTAAACTCAGTTCAAACTAGAAAGCTCCTTGAACTCTGTTTAAAATAAGTTTAAGTAGACTTTAGTAGTGTCGACTGTCGATAAAACAGTGCATGTTTTGATTTGAATATCCCTCCCTTCATATCAAAACATGCACTTCTTTATCGACAGTCTGAACTCTGTTTAAACTGAGTTTAAGTAGCGTTCTAGAATACCACCCTAAGTATGCCTAGGAATAATTTGAAAATGGAACGTATTTTGTATGGGCTATTTGCTCGAATAACTAACTGGAGCTTTAACTGAGGATTGAAAAATCAGGCCTAAATCTTGTAACCTATCGCTCCAGCCAGCACGGGTCTTTACCCGGGTATCCACGGCGGTTATTACCCGGCCGATATTACTGACGTGAGCCGGTTCTAAACCCCGGTATTAACACCCGCCCTGTCAAATGAACGGTTCCATAGCTCTTTTTTTTTGTTCCGTACACGACGGGCGGTAAACGGGACCCTATAACTATGCCTATGCTGTCCGTCGGTCCGACCTTTAAAGGGTTGTATCTTTGAATCGTCAAGAGGTAGCCAGATGTTTTTATCGCAGAATATTGACTATGACTATTATACTATGGCCCGGTTTCTGAGTTGAGAATTTTGCTAAGCAAATACTTTACTATCGTCCTGTCACGCTCTTTTGTGAGAAATCTGCAGAGACAGGACGATACTTACCCATTTGCTTAGCGAATTTCTCAATTCAGAAACCGGCAGGATGACAGATTACTTGAAAATCTATACTTATAATAAAACTCTAGCGAAGTCAATTCTGTACATTGAATATTTTTAGAAAAAAACTAGCAGGGGTTACTAAGTAAACTATACTGAATCCAAAAATGCAAAAAAAAACGGTCTATGTCTGTCTGTCTGTCTGTCTGTCTGTCTGTATGAACACAATAAACGCGAATAGTTTTCGCTGAATAGTTTTCAACCAAACTTAACATGGTCGTAACTCACGTTTCTGGGCGTAACTTAGGCTATCCAATATTTAGAATACATTGCGGGTTGCAATTTTAACTTCGTTTTTTGTAAGAAATATTCATAATTTGGATATGGCTTCTTAAGAAGATATGTTAAGAACGTGATACTGAAAATATTTCTGCAAAAAAAAAATTAAAAGTCCGACTTTAAACCTCATTCTCTCGGAAACCTACATTGCGGGTTGCAATTTTAACTTGATTTTTTGTAAGAAATATCCATACTTTTAATATGGCTTCTTGAGAAGGTATGTTAAGAACGTGATACTGAACATATTTCTGAAAAAAAAAACAAGTCCGACTTTATTATCTCGGAAACCGTTGATTTCCCAGACATAGTTCCTTGGGCAAAAATGTTCGTTATGATGAGGACTATACGTGGTCTACCACTTTGTTGGCGGTCTTTTAACACTCTGTATAATATCACGCTACGACTTTTGGCATTTGGGGCGCCATATTGAAAATGAAAAGTCGGCGTTTGTTTTTATTTTATTTTGGCGGAAAATTTTAGTTCTACAAGCGCCGGGTTAGATCGTATCTATGGGTTTAAAACAATAGGTATCTCACTCTTTTGTTTGACGTAGAGCGGGATGGACAGAGCCATAGATACGCTCTAACCCAGCCTCATGATCCTTGCTGGAGGGAATTGTGAGTCGTTTTCGGTGGAGGTCGGACAAAGTATATCGATGTTAGAAATGAAGTACTGTTGCGTCGCGGTCGAAAGGTTCTGGGTTTGAACCCACGCAAGGTTGAATTTTTTTTTGTGTCTTTTTAAAATATTTACTCTAATGAGCCCAACTTGATATAAAAAAAAAATATCTTCTTTGCCGTAAAGCGGGATAGACAGAGTTATTTGCCGTAGATACGCTCTAACCCAACCTTATGCTTTGCTTGCTGGCTTAGTATGAGAATGGGTAAGACCTTATCTATGGGCTTAAAACTTTATCTATCCCACTCTACATCGAGGGCGATACAATAAACCCCTTTACTTCCTAAGCAATTCTTATGCTAAGCTTCCTGGTATCTTACACGGGCAATACCTAATCTAAACAATACATATTTTATTATAAATTTATTGTTGAGATTAGGGCACACACAGACAGACACACAGACAGGCACAGCCTCATAAACACATAAACAGACACACACACAAAGCTATCAAACTTATGACACCCCTCTTTTTTGGTCGGGGGTTAAAAAAACCTTCCTTTTGAGTTTTCCTCCACAGTCGAATTTAAATTAAATGTAAAATTGTCAAGCAAATGGGGTCTCCAACTTTAAAAATATGTAGTTTTTCACCGTGTTTTGTTTTTCTTCTACCTTAAAACGGTAATAATACATACAGGCATCAAACTTAGCGGCATGTTCTAAAGTAAAACGACAAAAAATTCAAACACGGCACGGTATGGTGGTACGAAACCCTCGGTGCGCGAGTCCGACTCTCACTTAGCCGAGTTTTTTATACACTAGTTACAAAGTTTGAAATCGTTCCGGATGCTTCCACAAAGAGATAATGGAGAGGGCCTTCAATTAGTGCTAGTTTAAAAGAATTTTAACGGACTTTGGCGCGAATAGTTAGTGGCTTATACCCACCAAGCTGTTGTCATATGGTCTGTGTGGGTGTCATATTCCCAGATGACACCACATTCGCATTTGTTAAACCGATGGCCTCCGAATAGCGAAGTTCTCTGAGTCTGCTTGAACAAGCCGGCATTTGTTACGTACGGTCGGCCACAATCTCAGATACCCCATGGCACCTCTTATCGCGCGCGGCATAAGGGCGCCAATCGAACAAAAAGGGGTATCTGAGACTGTGGCCGACTGTACAAATGCCGGCTTGTTTGTATGTATGAATGTTCGTTCGACGATAACTTAAGTAAATTTAGCCGTATCGTCATGAAATTTGGAAGGAGTAAATGATGCAAAGAGAATTTTTAAGTTCAAACATGAGCTAAATCGGTTGAGGGGCTGCTGAGATATGGGCTCGCGAGTTCGTAGTTCGGGCGAACCACTAGTTATGTCTGAGTCATATTTTTAACTTCTACATAGTATTTTATAGGTTCATAGTCCGAGCGCCTGAAGTTTAGAAAAGTTTAAGTGATGTAAAAAAATAAAATTCAGTGCCCAAGTTATACGAAAACATAGTGTAACATACATAGATATGATAAACTGATAAACAATAAGTTCCAAAAACTGAATTCAAACACCTACATCATCAACCTTATCTGTATCAAAATTCAAAACATGCATACGAAGTCATCTGCCAATTAATCTAATAGGAACATAATGAGGAATATTGGAGCAGGGCCTTATTAAATCAACAATTAGAGCGTAAATTCGGCGACTAAATGTTAATCTCACAAGTAGGGGTACGGCCCCGGAAGTGAATGTATCCAAGTACAGTCAGCCGCACGCTTGGATACCCTTTTTAGTTCGATTGACGCACTTTCCGACGTCCCTCCGTCATTGTCATCTGCGTGAAATCGAGATAAAGGAGGCAATTAATTCGATCAGTACATTTTTTTTTTGTTTGTTACATGATAACTTTTTCTCCGTGAATCGATATTTTTTTCTCTTATTATCTATTCTCCATGATTAAGGTCTCCGAATGAGAATCTAAACTAGTCGGCTACACCGACAAAATACTAGTGAGTAAAACTGTGATTTAATAGAAAAATGTGCAGGGTTCACGAAAGTTTAAGTTTTAAAAAAAATATCGATTTTGATATTTCCCTTTTCGTTTGAAGGGGTAATTACTTCGCATATGGTTCCTTAAAATTCTTCGAGTTTTGCGTACAAGGCTGGGTGCTAGAAACCCGCCGCAAATATAAAAGAGCCATACCTAAATTTTTTTGCATCCTATTTTTTTCGATTTCTTATTATTCCACAGCCTCATTTAATTGCCACACGATGATAAAATACCTTAAAATGTGGCCGTACACCCGTGTAAGACCATTTGAAAAAGAGCAATTTGGAGTAATTCCTAGGTCTTACACGAATGTTATGTACCGCCACATTTCACGGTATATTTAACCGGTAGCCTTATACGTGAATTAAACCGTTACGTGCGACTGTACTACGACGCGTTTCGCTATTCAAAATCCAAGCTCCAACTCATAATAACGCGCGAAGTGAAAGTGAAAGTGAGTCGTTCAATAAAGTGGAAATGATCTCCGTCGCATGGGGCCGTGTAATATTCCAATAACCGACCCAGTGGCGTGGGGGATTGATTACATTATTGAGTTGAGTCAAATCGTGCCGAATTTAGACGAAAAGTACTCGTAGGTACGGTTTAGCTCACACACAAGTTTCTCGAAGAGGCAAAGCTTTTTGAAACTTTGGTGGTATTAGTGCTAGGAACATGATGTTTATATGTATGTATGAATGTTCGTTCGACGATAAACTTGAGTAAATTTAGTCGGATCGTCATGAAATTTGGTAAGCGGGAAAATGAGGCAAAGATAATTTTAAGTTCAAACATGAGCCAAATCGGTCGAGTGGTTGCAGAAATATGGGGTCGTGAGTTCACAGTTCGGAGCGAACCACTAGTAATTATAAGGTGAAATTCGTACGTTTCTATGGAGATGCATCTACCGGGCTTACAGACGAGATTTCTGAGCGCCTCAAAATGCATGAGTTCCCGCCCCCATTCTCCGTCATAATTAGGTAGGTACCGACAAAGTTCCCAACAACCTTGGAGTGAATGAGTAACTCAGATGGAGCCGAGCGAGCGAAGTTCAGCGATGTCGTCAAACTGCCTTCATCATAAGCTCATCAGGGTGACAACGCAACACTTGTGTGCCATTTGCCTGCCGCGACCGCAAGGGCGTTGGTGCACTGCCACCGGCTTTTCCCCATCGTCAGATCTTCACGCCTGTCCTGATTCTATACAGTGCAGCTGGCGATACCAAACGCGATCAGAGAGCGCGAAGTGTAAGGTGCCGCACACACCGCCCGGAGTTCTGCGTTCCGCGTTCTTCCTAATGTATGGGGTTGCTCGGAACCGTTCACACTGAAGCGGTCAGAACGCGGAGTTCTCGTCAAATCTGAGAACTCTGAACTCGGAACACGGAACTCCGGGGCAGTGTGTCCGGCGCCTAAGCGCATTGTCATGGGTATTTTAACTTCTATTTTAATAGTTAGCCGAATCCGAAGTGTCTATGACATAATCTACAATGAGCCGTTTTCACGGCTGTCAAATTTCGCTTTTTCTGAAGATATTATTAATCTGTGTAAGCGAAATTTGACAGCCACTTCCCGGTTCTTGTATGGCCAAGCCTATGAGCGCAAGGGCTTTGAGTTCAGCTTTTAATTGTCAGTTGAAAACTGGCCATAAACTGATATCCGTTGACTAGAGTCTCTTTACGTGTGTCGTCGCATGAGTTTAGGTTTCCTTTGTCCTTGTGTAGAACTATTTCTAAGCACATCATAACTAGTGGTTCGCCCCGAACTACGAACTCGCGACCCCATATCTCAGCAACCCCTCGACCGATTTGGCTCATCTTCGAACTTAAAAATTATCTTTGTCTGATTTACGCGCCTACCAAATTTCATAATGATCCGACTAAGTTTACTCAAGTTATCGTCGAACGAACATTCATACATACAAACATACAAACATATATACATACATACAAACGCCGGATTGTTCCAGTAGATTCGGAGAACTTCGCTCGCTTCGCTCGCTCGTTCAATAATGTGTTCGACCTCATTCTGTGAAACGAAGGGACACGGAAGCAGTGTGCATCAAACGAAATAGACATCTGCATCAAACAGTCGCTCAACACAAGACTGTAACTTTAAACTGCTGTGAATGAAGTTCGCTCGACCGCGCCACTGTATTTGTCTACTCCTCAACTGGGCTTGCATGTGGCGCCCCCTATGTGTGGCTACTCTGTGCAGACCATAGACTACATCGGCTATTAGACCCATCTACGCATCACGATGAAAGAAGATTAGGTAGAGATGGGCACCTTGCGAAATTGGGAGACAAAAAACCTTAGCATTCTACGTAATGAGTAAATCCTACTCCTACTTTTTTTATATTATAAAGGCGAAAGTTTGTGAGTGAGTGAGTGTGTTTGTTACCTTATAACGCTGAATCCGCTGGACGGATTTGGATAAAATTTGGAATGTAGATAGCTGAGGCATCAGAATAACATATAGGCTACATATTATAACGCTTTGGCGCTTAGGAGCAAAGTAAATGCATAAAGATTATCATATAGTGGCTATTTGTATAAAAGTGAACGACAAAACCATTTACTATAGACCCTCTGTCATCACGTAGCGTTGAGCTATTTACTTTCGTAAATCCATCGAAAACTGAACAACGCTGAATTTTTATCTACCAAAAACACACCAAAAAGGCTGCAATGTGCCGCAACTATGCATTATAATCAAACGATGTCCAACAGAGAATAAGTTGTTTTAAATTATCGCTGTCATCCGTCACTGTCACCCGTCACTGTCACAAAAATGGTATATCAACAAAGCAACAAATAAGAAATCAACATGTTTAATTACCTAAAACAGACAAAAAAACATAGTTTCAGTGATAGCTACTTACAATCTGAAAGAACCAATAAATCCTTACTTATAAAACTCTGCATTCAGCAGTATTTATCAAAGCTCATTACAAATTTGCGGTCACATCCAGCGATCCTTTAGCCAGACGACATGGTAAATTCATTGAGTGCATTGGTGGTTATTCAGGGAAGAATAGGATGCACCAGACCTCGAAGATGGACGGATATTATGACCAAAGCCACACAAAAACACCTTCATGAACTGATCCACATCGCGAGTCATAGAGCGCAATGAAGAACTCTTCTCTCTGCCACCTTCAATGATGGTCACGATCCTCAGCATTGAGGGAACGACTGAATGGAATGGAGACCTCGAAGTAAAGTTAAGATACGATGTTCTGACCATAAAAATCCGCTGTGTGTGCTGTACTGTGCAAGTGTGCAAAACATTGTAGAGTCTTGAGCGACCATAGGCGCAAAACATCAGCCATGGATGGTGTAACATGAGCACGATGACCGTTTCATTTCCATTAAGTACTCTTATTGAGTACCTAGAAGGAAGAAACAGGTGAACTTTTACATAATTTCATTGTCGCCTATATTTCATTCTTGCATGTGAAAATCCCCGAACCGCCTGCGTGGTGGTGTTGCCGGCATGAAAGATATGTGAGGAATACATCCAGAAGATGCCGATGTTTCGTGTCAATCTTAACTGTACTGACTGACCTAATCAAACCTGTCCTGATGCTCTACAGTGCAGCTGATAGGATCTCTCTAGAGGCGACCTCAGCGCGCTCCAGTTAACGAGTTTCTGGGACGGCAAAGTGTGACGCTTTCAACACGAAAGAATAATAAGACTGACGATTTAAAACCGTTGTTTCAGACTATGGTGTCGTAGACGCTAAGAATACGCGTTTGGTGGTTCAGAAGGGCCACTCATAGGAAAAAATACTACTCAATGTGATAGATTTATTTTAAGTATCTCCTTATATTATCACATATTTTCTGGTGTCAGAACCCAATTATTATATCTTTGATATAATATGATGCAAAATAAAAAAAATAAAAAAACATACGGATTTTCAATTAGTTTTCTCTTCGTGCCTATACGAGTAGGTAACGCTAACTAGCTCTGATGGAGATCTTTTACAGTTTTATAGAATGCCAGACAGATGTTGAGACCTGTAACGTACTGCAGCGAATGCTGTTTATTCATTCACCCAACTGCTCAAGCTAACGAGATGTATATACTTGGGTTTCAAACTACCCATTAGGGCTCTCTAACATCGGGAGAGGCAGTGTCCACAAAGGCACTTAGTTTTTGCATAATCATACTTAGGCCCGGTTTCTGAGTTGAGAATTTTACTAAGCACATGCTTACGTATCGCTCTGTCACGCTCTTTTGTGAGAAATCTGCAGAGACAGGACGATACTTACCCATTTGCTTAGCAAAATTCTCAACTCAGAAACCGGGCCTTAGGCCCGTAAGATCAATCACAGTTTAAACTCAATCCATAGATTAAACCCCGCATTTTGTATGAAAGTTAATCGACAGATAGGGTTTATCTAGCCTTTTTGGTTTAAACTGTGATTGATCTTACGAGCCTTAGAAGACTTGGAACGAGACCAACTGAACAGAGAGAGAACCCAGCCTGAAAGTTTGCAGTAAGCAGCAGCAGATTAGCGGACTCAAAATTATGGGATAGGGCTAAAAAGAGAAGATAATCTTCGAGTGTGTCTTGAAATGCAGGTAACCCACGTTCAATCAATTAGTCGCCGATAACAGTAGGTATCTGCATCTTTACTCCGTTGAGGTTGGAAGAAGCAGATAACAACTCTTGGTCCACGGAAACGAAGTCTTGGGCCAAGCTTTGATAGCGCTGGGTGTAGGGTGGTGTTCATACTAGGTGGTCAAAAATATGCTAGGTACCATTGCTAATATCCTTTTTCTTTTATCCACGTAAATGAAGTCGCGGCGACAAGCTATAAACTATAAATTGCTATCTTTTCCCCTGACAAACGTCGATGGCGGGGGGAAAATAGAGCTGCAACTTTTTATCTTAGTCAGCGCGGACGAAGTCGCGGGCAAAAGCTAGTGTATGAATATTCTGTCCTTTAAATGTTTTCTAATAGGTACAATAAAGAATATTGTATTCTAAATAAGTATGTAAGTAACTCTTTATTGTACGGTCAGCCACAATCTAAGATACCCCAAGGTAGCTCTTACCGCGCGCGTCATAAGGAAGCCAATCGAACAAAAAGGGGTATCCTAGCGTGTGGCCGACTGTACAAAAGATATCATTTTACATAATAAATCTTAAAAATAAAAGTACGATTGGCGGTCTACGATAGGCGGTAGCACCTTCACTCACAGTCACATTAGATAAGAATAAGGGACCGCTTGGACACTGTAGTGCTTATCTGACTTTTTAAAACAATAGCGAAGCGAGTGTGGAGCTAATATAAAAAAAATGCATTATGAGCGTTTTTTAGGGCCAAATACCAGTCTGTGCGATGATCAAATACCTAGCTAAAGTAATTTGCAATGTCTATTAGCGAATGTTGTCTGAGCTCGTCCGCGAGGCATCCAAGTGACGTGCGCCATTCGTGGAACAACTGGATGTCAGAAACTACGGGAAATATGGACGAAGTAACACATTGCACTGGGAATAGAGCGAACGGAGTTTAAAATAGTTTAGTTTGGTATAGAGGAGTTAGTTTGGCACGTGACGCAATCTTTGATCGTGTGACGGGTAGCTTTGGAGATAAATAAAAGTGAAACGTGTCGAGTTGCAACCTCGTAACTGTGGGTGTTAGCAAGAGTTAAATAAACCCTTTATACGACAGAGATAGTTATTGGTTTTGGACTGTATTCCGTAGCAATAAAGTTCTCATTATGGTGGTCATACAGCGCAATGTATATTGGACAGAGCCCTAGGGTTAAGACGAAACGCTTCCTGCGTTTCGTCTTAACCCTAGAGCTTTCTTATTTTAATTATTTAAATATTTTTTATTAAAGTAATAAAAAAAGGAAAACATAGGGACATGGCAGAGGTAGATACGTATAAATTAAATGGAAAAAACGTATCTTTTCTAAAATAATTATCCAGTGAGGAAACAAGTCTCCCTTTTTGTATGGAGCAGCGGCTACCCGCGTTTCCACTTAAGCGTTAGGTGCGCTTACTGTTCTAACCCAAAGTATTCTAGAGATGCAGTTTAGTTCAAAACTTTTAAACATTTTGTCCTTTTTAAGAAAATTATGGTTTAAATTTTTACCTGACTGCCCCAGAAGGGGGGTTATGGTTTTGTATTTTCTAAAGCACTAACCCATGAAGGAACATTATAAAGATTGGTAGAGCGCCTGCATAGTATGCAGAGAATTTGGGGTGTGATCCCTATTACCCTGTAAAAAGATTTAGGATCTTTTGTAACACCTTGTATTGTATATCCACCCCATAAATGACGACCTCTATTGGGCAAAGGCTTCTTGTTCTCTTCACGTCAACCTATCTATTATACAAAAATATTTTCAACCAAGTTAGGTTATTTATATAGGTAAAAGCATTTATTAATAAATTAACCGCAGCATTTACCTAAAGCATTACCATTGTATTAAAGATTTAAGACCAAGATAAAAGCGCCGATTAAACAAGAGTTAGCTAAATACCTACTCTAATTTATTACAGTTTCTACTTAAGACTGAGATAGGAAATATTCCGGAGTTAAAAAGTGAGGATATTAAAAATCCTGTTCAAAGTGGAGGAAATACAAAGGCTTCACTTGAACTGGCTCTTAATGGCAGGAATGTATCTCTCTCACGCCAATGAGCCGTTTTCAGTACAAATAAACAAAGCATTTCATAGATGGCGCTTACAGGCGTGGCCATAAAAGAACCGGAGTACGGCTGTCAAATTTCGCTTAGCACAGATTAATTTTCTCATTGCCAACAACAACACCACTCTACTTTGTCGCGCGCGGCATAAGGGCGTAAGTCGTACGAAAAGAGGTGTCCTAGCCTGACGCTGGGAGTAATGATTAGTGCTAAATTGCTAATCAGTAGAATAAGCAGAACATGAATGTAATTTAATGACGATGAAACTACGATGTAGGGAGAACTGAAACCAGCTTGCAATGCGCAGTGCATTTTCAACTCTCAATAGACGCTCAATTTCAATGGAAATTGGATTTCAAAGCTATGTCACTCACAAGCCAGGCGTAAAAGCGTGGGCCTATCAAGCACACACAGTGCGCGTGGACGTTGGCTTGATACACCCGTCCTGGCTTCGCACAAGGTGCATTTTGGAAAAAAGAGCGGAAAAACCTAACCACCGGTACGGAACCCTCAGTGCGCGAGTCCTACTCGCACTTGGCCGTGTTTTTGTTCACCAAGACATTTTGTTATGCACAATATAAATGTAGAGCGTGGATTACATATTATGTAACAGTAGAAGCTAAGCTAAGCTGCAGACTCCTACATTGTATCAGAGCAGATAGTCATGCAACATTAAATAGGCTGTCTCAAAGTACAACCAGACAGATGTTCAGCTGCATGAGAAACCTGAAAACCTGAAAACAGTTTTTATTTTTCTTTATTAGGGTCACAGATAACTAGTAGGTATATCACCAAAAAAATTCAAACAGCTTTAAACTTGTAGAAGGTAGTCCAAAGTTCAAAAATGCCCGTTTAGAGAAAACATCACCGAATAAGTTAGTATGGGAAGGAAAAAGTAGGAGTCTGATGGATTTTCATTGATTTAAAAACCTTTCCTAAAACCTGAACCTTCAGAATAGCACAAAAAATCTCACTTTATGGGCCTTTTATTCGAGTAATTAGCGATCAAAGTTCAAAAACCGGAATTAATAGATTCCGGATCTCACAGTGAAGGTGGGTGGAGCTAATGCACAAAATTAAATGTAACTTTGGGTCGGACCCGAGTTGCATTTACGGGGGGGGTTCAGACGATGTCCCACATCACCGACGACTGCCCGCTGTTTGCCATCCAAGGCGGCGGCGGCGCCGCTAAGGGACACAGACGTAACGACGTGGTTGGATTGGACGGCTTACCTTTCACCGTATAGCATTTCGAGCACAATGCCATTCGCAAAATAAAATAAATAACCGGAATTGGGAGAAATGTTTAAACATTTCAACTTTCAAAAAAAGTCAAAAAAATCGCTATTTCAACCGCGACCGGCCACAAAATATATGTTTCCCAGACTCAGCGAAGTCTATTCTATCAGCCTACCAACTCCAAGCCTTGTACGAGTTATTCGGAAAATTTTTGGAGTGGAGTAGCGGACTCCCTGTGTGAGTAGCTGTGATTGGGCCTCTGTCTAGTTCACCCTTTGTAGTGAGGCTGCAGCGCGATGAGCCGTTTTGTATTCTAGTTTAATTAGCGCCAAGCTCCTTGTCTGTGCATTCAATACATCTAGGTATTATCTACTATACTCTGAACGGAACGTCACGTCATGTTATTGTATCAGCATATATCATCGGTGCACGTATTGACTTGTCTTTCCTGTGGGCTAGGCCGGCTAAGCTATCAGGATGGTATAGGTGCTGGGCAAGCCTACTCCATCTAAAACAATTAAATGTCCCAAAAAAAATGAAGCGAAAAAAATATCAGCTGTTCCATACAAAAGGTCGACTCAGTACTGCGCCAAATGTATGAAAGAGCAGATATTTTTTCGCTCCATTTTTTTCGCTACCTAGTATGGCGGCCACAAGTTGTTTGTAGTGATCAGTAGACAACCTACTTAAAGTTCCGCTATCGACTTAGAGAGCACTCTGTAGATGGGCGAAGAGACCACTCGGCGCTGCAGTGCCGAGTGGTCTCTTCGCCCATCTACAGGGTGCTCTCTAAGTCGATAGCAGAACTTTAAGTAGGCTGTCTACTGCTGATATTTTTTTCGCTAAATTTTTTTCGCCACCTATTACAAGTTGTTTGTAGTGATCAGTAGACAGCCTAATTAAAGTTCCGCTATCGACTTAGAGTGCACCCTGTAGTGTGAGTGAAGGTGCCACTGGACGCTGTATAAATCATCTCACTACGTAGATGCAAAGGCCTTAGTTCATCGGTGCCGGGTCAAGGCAAACTAGCGCCAAAGAAAAATAATCATATCCCCTTTTTGGATGGTTTTTTGCCAAAAACGCTGTGTTAGGAGGCCCCTCCAGGACCGTGGGAACTCAGTGACGGCCAAGCGCGTGAAACACTGTTTTCTATAGCTGTTTCACCCAGAGCGAGACGGGGCGAGGGAAAAGTGAGAGGCAATGCGGCTGTATAGCGAACGCTAAACGACAGTAAATATCTTGATCTGTATCGTGATACATATCACGTATCTTGGGCTGGATCACAGCGAACCCTAGACATAAGATACGGATCGCGTCAGTACTGAAGCGTTCTTTGCACGAGGTAGACGTGATGGACCCTAGACAGAGGAAAATTAGAGCTTGTGTGGCAATAATTATTGCCCTTTCTTTAAACAAAGAGTGAAAAGAAAGCGATGCATGAATAATTGGCTACAAAAGAGAGAAAAGTACCTACTTATTTTTTTTTTATAGGACGAAATTTTATTTTACGATGAAATTGACGAATACAAAAATTATTCTCGGATGCCTGATGTCTATTTTGATAACCTTTTGGGTAACGTCATTTTTAGGGTTCCGTACCTCAAAAGGAAAAAACATAATAGGTATGTTGGTGACCCAAAAATACGGACATGTAACGTAATAAATTAGAGGAATTTTAATTATGGTGGCCAGTTTTTGGAGGTAAATAAGTAAATAAAAAAAATTGTTTGCCAAATATTATATTGTGTGACATAAAAAATGCCTCATTTTAAGCATTACAAATGTATTGTTTTAATAATTTACGGAACCCTTAGTGCGCGAGCTCGACTCGCACTTGGCCGGCTTTTATTACGTAATTTACGGAACCCTTAGTGCGCGAGCTCGACTCGCACTTGGCCGGTTTTTATTACGTGGTAACGTCCTTTATTACTGCCGTCTCGCTGCATACTGACGCGATAAATATCGACGCGCGACCCTAGACGCAAGATATGTATCACGATCCAGGATCTCGGATCGGATCACAAGATTTCCGGAAATCCAGCGATAAATATCCTGATCCGTCAATACACTACCCTAGACAAAGATAAATATCCTGATCCGCCAGTATAGACTGACGGATCAAGATATGGATCTTACGTCTAGCGTTCGCCTATGAGTCTACGATCTACGTGTGTTCGTATCCTTTCGCTAGTATCTAGTTGTAGTTGTAATGTAATAGATCTCTTTTGGCGACTTAAATTAGGTCTATCAGGAAAAATGACTTTATTTTCCCAAATTTTTTCGTAGTTCAGCTGCCAACTGCCATTTCTACATTTTATTAGCTATTTCAAAAATCTTTTTTTTCTGACAAGTACAACACATTATTGATGTTTCCAAGGTAGTTAGACTCCAATAGACAGTGTAATAATGTAAGTAAATAACTTTACTGAAAGCTGAAAGTAACCCCTTTTTCGGCGCGAAAAACGCATCGCTCTAATTTCTTTCGGGCAATTTTTTTTTATTATAAAAATTATTTGCAAACTTCTGTACAAACGTAGTTCCGGTTTAATTTCTAAACTACAGGCTGGATTTTGCTGAAACTTGGTTTATAACCAGAGGTGAGGTTTCTTGGTTCTATGAGTAGATGACCAATATGGAGGTTTGCAAATAGTTTTTATAATAAAAAAAAAGCCTGAAAGAAATTAGAGCGATGCTTTTTTCGCGCCGAAAAAGGGGTTACTTTCAGCTGTTATTTACTTACATTATTACACTGTCCATTGGAGCCTAACTACCTTGGGAACATCAATAATGTGTTGTACTTGTCAGAAAAAAATAGATTTTTGAAATCTATCTATATATATAAAAGGCTTAGGTTGACTGACTCATCACGCTACAGCCCAAACGGCTGAACCTATAAGTATGAAATTTGGACAAAAGTTGCGTTATATGGTGGAGGGTTCATTTAAGAAGCGATTTTTTTTTATTTAACCCTTAAGTGGGTCAAAATAGGGCTCAAAGTGTGTATGGGAAAAATATTTTTTTTTGTCTTTTGTTCTTAAATCTTGATTTTTTGTACTTTTTTTTTAAAATGACTTGACACCTATTTCAGATTTTTTCTCATTTCTATTTTCTTAAGGGTTAAAATGGGTGCCAAAGTTTTTCGATTTTTTTCACCAGTTACGATCAATGCTGGAACAAAACCGCTAATGCCACAACAGTGAAAATTTGTCAATAGTTGTAATTTGTGGACACGCTACGGGTTAAGACAGATTTACTTCAAGTTTAACCCTTAAGGCGGTAAAAATGGGGTCCAAAATTTGTATGAAAAAAAAATTTTTTTTGTTCGGATTTACTTGCAACTAAGAATTCGTATATTAAATCAAAAATAATTTAACACCTGTTTTAGCTTTTTTCTAATTTTAGCCGTTTAAGGGTTAAACGAGGTTGAAATGTATGAATATTTTTCGTGATGTAGTGTCAACGTCGGGCCCAAACCATTTAAGCTACAACTATGAAATTGAAACTGCAGTAGCGTTTTGTAGCAAAACTACCCACCATGAAGAAAAAAATATAATTTTAACCCGTCAAATGCCCAAACCGGGGTTCAAAGTTTGTATGAAATAAAAAAAATTTTTGGTCCGATTTACTTGAAACTTAGTATTTGTAAATTTAATAAGAAACAATTAAACACGTGTTTCAGCGTTTTTCAAAATTCTGCCCACTAAAGGGTTAAAAGGGGTAGAAAAGTTTGAAGATTTTTCCTGATTTAGTATCAATGCCAGGCCTAAACCATTAAAGCTACAACTATGAAATCGAAACTGCAGTAGTGTTTTGTGGCAAAACTACCTACCATGAAGAAAAAAATATAATTTTAACCCTTCAAATGCCCAAACCAGGGTTCAAAGTTTGTATGAAATAAAATTTTTTTTTGGTCCGATTTACTTGAAATTAAGTATTAGTATACTAAATCAGAAAAAATCAAACACGTGTTTCATCGTTTTTCTCATTTCAGCCAATGAAGGGTTAAAATGGGTGGAAACGTTGAAGTTTTTTTCCTGATGTAGTAGCAATGCTGGGCCCAAACCATTGAAGCTACAACTTTGAAATTGAATGTGCAGTTGCATTTTATAGCATTACTACCCACCATCAAGAAAAAAATATAATTTTAACCCTTCAAATGCCCAAACCGGGGTTCAAACTTTGTATGAAAAAAAAATTTTTTTTGTCCGGATTTACTTGCAACTAAGAATTCGTATATTAAATCAAAAATAATTTAACACGTGTTTCAGTGTTTTTCAAAATTCTGCCCACTAAAGGGTTAAAAGGGGTAGAAAAGTTTGAAGATTTTTCCTGATTTAGTATCAATGCCAGGCCTAAACCATTAAAGCTACAACTATGAAATCGAAACTGCAGTAGTGTTTTGTTGCAAAACTACCTACCATGAAGAAAAAAATATAATTTTAACCCTTCAAATGCCCAAACCAGGGTTCAAAGTTTGTATGAAATAATTTTTTTTTTTGGTCTGATTTACTTGAAATTAAGTATTAGTATACTAAATCAGAAAAAATCAAACACGTGTTTCAGCGTTTTTCTCATTTCAGCCAATGAAGGGTTAAAATGGGTGGAAACGTTGAAGTTTTTTTCCTGATGTAGTAGCAATGCTGGGCCCAAACCATTGAAGCTACAACTTTGAAATTGAATGTGCAGTTGCATTTTACAGCATTACTACCCACCATCAAGAAAAAAATATAATTTTAACCCTTCAAATGCCCAAACCGGGGTTCAAATTTTGTATGAAATAAAAAAATTTTTTGGTCCGATTTACTTGAAACTTAGTATTTGTAAATTTAATAAGAAACAATTAAACACGTGTTTCAGCGTTTTTCAATATTCTGCCCACTAAAGGGTTAAAAGGGGTAGAAAAGTTTGAAGATTTTTCCTGATGTAGTATCAATGCCAGGCCTAAACCATTAAAGCTACAACTATGAAATTGAAACTGCAGTAGTGTTTTGTGGCAAAACTACCTACCATGAAGAAAAAAATATAATTTTAACCCTTCAAATGCCCAAACCAGGGTTCAAAGTTTGTATGAACTAAAAATTTTTTTTTGGACCGATTTACTTGAAATTAAGTATTAGTATACTAAATCAGAAAAAAATAAACACGTGTTTCAGCGTTTTTCTCATTACAGCCAATGAAGGGTTAAAATGGGTGGAAACGTTGAAGTTTTATTCCTGATGTAGTAGCAATGCTGGGCCCAAACCATTGAAGCTACAACTTTCAAATTGAATGTGCAATTGCATTTCATAGCATTACTACCCACCATCAAGAAAAAAATATATTTTTAACCCTTCAAATGCCCAAACCGGGGTTCAAAGTTTGTATGAAATAAAATTTTTTTTTGGTCCGATTAACTTGAAACTTAGTATTTGTATATTAAATAAGAAACAATTAAACACGTGTTTCAGCGTTTTTCAAAATTCTGCCCACTAAAGGGTTAAAAGGGGTAGAAAAGTTTGAAGATTTTTCCTGATTTAGTATCAATGCCAGGCCTAAACCATTAAAGCTACAACTATGAAATTGAAACTGCAGTAGTGTTTTGTGGCAAAACTACCTACCATGAAGAAAAAAATATAATTTTAACCCTTCAAATGCCCAAACCAGGGTTCAAAGTTTGTATGAAATAAAATTTTTTTTTGGACCGATTTACTTGAAATTAAGTATTAGTATACTAAATCAGAAAAAATCAAACACGTGTTTCAGCGTTTTTCTCATTTCAGCCAATGAAGGGTTAAAATGGGTGGAAACGTTGAAGTTTTTTTCCTGATGTAGTAGCAATGCTGGGCCCAAACCATTGAAGCTACAACTTTCAAATTGAATGTGCAGTTGCATTTTATAGCATTACTACCCACCATCAAGAAAAAAATATAATTTTAACCCTTCAAATGCCCAAACCGGAGTTCAAAGTTTGTATGAAATAAATAAATTTTTTGGTCCGATTTACTTGAAACTTAGTATTGTATATTAAATAAGAAACCATTAAACACGTGTTTCAGCGTATTTCAAATTTCTGTCCATAAAAGGATTAAAAGGGGTAGAAAAGTTTGAAGATTTTTCCTTATTTAGTATCAATGCCAGGCCTAAACCATTAAAGCTACAACTATGAAATTGAAACTGCAGTAGTGTTTTGTGGCAAAACTACCTACCATGAAAAAAATAATATAATTTTAACCCTTCAAATGCCCAAACCGGGGTTCAAAGTTTGTATGAAATAAATTTTTTTTTGTCCGATTTACTTGAAACTAAGTATTTGTATACTAAATCAGAAATAATTAAACACGTGTTTCAGCATTTTTCTCATTTCAGCGAATGAAGGGTTAAAATGGGTGGAAACGTTGAAGATTTTTCCCTGATATAGTAGCAATGCTGGGTCCAAGCCATTTAAGTTACAACTTTGAAATTTGAACTACTGTTGCGTTTTATAGCAAAACTACCAACCATGACGAAAAAAGTAACAATGTTAACCCTTGAAATGCCCAAACCGGGGTTAAAAGTTTGTATGAAATACATTTTATTTGTCTGATATACCTACTTGAAACTAAGTATTCGTATGCTAAATCAGAAATAATCAAACACATGTTTCAGCATTTTTCTCATTTCAGCGAATGAAGGGTTAAAATGGGTGGAAACGTTGAATATTTTTCCCTGATGTAGTAGCAATGCTGGGCCCAACCCATTCAAGTTACAACTTTGAAAAACTACAGTTGCGTTTTATAGCAAAACTACCAACCATGAAGAAAAAAGTAATAATGTTAACTCTAAAACGGCCAAAACGGGGTTCAAAATTTGTATGAAATTATCATTTTATTGGATTCAGATTAACTTGAAACTAAGTAGTCGTGTATTAAATCAGAAATAATAATTAAACACATGTTTCAGCATTAAAAAAGGGTGGAAACATTTTAAGAGTTTTCCTGATTTAGTATCAATAACAATGCCGGAACCATTAAAGCTACAACTATTCAATTAACATTTAACTACAGTTGTGTTTTATAGCAAATCTACTAAGCATGAAGAAAACAATAATAATGATAAACATAAAACGGCCAAAAAGGTTCAAAGTATGTTTTTTTTTGTTGGATTTATTTCATCATTACCAATTTGGTCACACACATACACAACACATACACTTCCACGCTGAAACTGCACGACGGATTTGAATGACTTTTGGACTATTCCATAGATAGCTTATCTTGATCTCTATAGATAGCTTACAAAAATACACACCCATGACTCTATTCATGCTAATTTGATAATGGTGAAAGATGTACCCAGGCAACTTCTTATAAGTCTTCGCGGACGAAGTCGCGGGCGAAAAGCTAGTACCTAATAAAATGTAGAAATGGCAGCTGAACTACGAAAATTTTTGGGAAAATAGATCTATTACATTACAACTACAAGTTGATACTCGCGAAAGGACACGAACACACGTAGACTCATACAGCCGCATTGCCTCTCACTTTTCCCGCGCCCCGTCTCGCTCTGGGTGAAACAGCTATAGAAAACAGCGTTTCACGCGCTTAACCGTCACTGAGTTCCCACGGTCCTGAAGGGGCCTCTTAAATGAGAATCCCTAGGGCCTAGGCTCAACTTTTGTTAGAAATAAATCCCGCCGCCACCAAAAGTGGCTGTTTTTGGCGGCGGCGGGATTTATTCGTAGGTCCTGGAATCAGGAACCTAGACCTAAGGTCCTAATTATAGGGATTACCATTTAACGGCTCGTTTTTGGCAAAAAACTAATCGAAAATATTTAACTAGGTCATACTCGTATTATGAAAACGGCGCGTCATATGAAAACTGTGCCGATTTTCCAGGAATAACGTTCGGAATTTCGTGGCAATAACTTCAATAATAATTTCGTAGCTTATCAGCATCATTTTGTTCACTATTTCACAATTAACTACAAAAAGTGGAAAAACTTCTGCAGTACGTGAGGTAACACCAATGAGCCAAATGTTTTATTCCAGGGCCTTAGTCTGTAACGCAATGGTGCCATAATTGGCTCTCAGTTGATGGCTTCAATTACGATTTGTTAATGCTGTCGGTCCTTTTAATGTTTTTTTGTAGTACAGCAAAGAATATTCTGATTCTAATTCTAGAGGATTAGGTCCACTGGTTGTAGGAGAAAATAAAGGAAACCCCAATTTTGTCCTTTTGCTAGGACGCCATCGACACGCCATTGCTTTACAGGCTAAGGCCCCAGGAATCCTGCCCGTCCGAATGCAGCTAAAAGCCCGTAAATTGCTTTAATTAAACCCGGTTAAATAACGAATAGCTATTATCGTGGAAATAACTAGTGTCCGAGGCACTCGCGCGCGATTTAAATCATTCTGCCCGAAGATATGCGCTAATGGGTGCGGATTTTGGTGAGGTGTTCTCTCCAACTATGCTGTGAACGCGACTATACAACGTATTACAAAAGATCTCTTTTTGCAGGCTGTAAGATACTAGTCACTATTCTGTAAAAAAAAGTCGAAAAGAAATCATGTTTTATTTTGTAACCTCAAAGTTAAAAACATTTTTCTTTTTATTTAATTCAAACACATTATTGTGGGCGTAAGAACATTGGAATAGTTTTAAGCTGATAAAACACGGTGAAAATCAGAAAAAACATATATTAAAAATACTTTTCTCCTGCCACAGCGCTTACATTTTATTAGTTTAAAAATCAACTTAATGTCACAGAGCAAAAAAATATTTGGGGTGTGTCACCGGGTGCATTTACCCTGTAAAAAGAGTTAGGGTCTTTTGTAACACCTTGTATGTCTTTAAATTTACTGTAAAGGTGGTTTCAGATTTCTGCATCCATCCTAGGGTAACAGAGCAGCCAGTCTCGCACCTTGCGTCTATAGCAGGGTTTCCCAAACCAGGGTCTGCGGTCCTATTCCAGGAGGTAGCCGGACAAACTACGAGTACCAAAGTTCTGAAATTAAATTGTAGCCATGCTTTCAGTTAGCTTTTTTTAACCCCTGAACAGAAAATGTAATGCAGTTGTTATTTAATGGGTTTTCTTTGTTATTTAAAGGATTTTTCGTTTTTTTTTTACTCAGACGGGTTTTTTAAAGACATGATTTTAATAAATAATTTAACTACCTATCTTGCCACCTCTGCTGCAATTATTAATCAGTGCCTTGCTTTCTACTCTGTAAATCTATGGGGAAGACAGTCGTGTCAAACAGCGCCATCTTTCAAGCATTTTAAATTCAACTTTAATCTGACAAAGGAAACCGGTCGACGTGAGGCAATAATCGACCCGTGGCAACGCGCCATAACCTTCCATTCAATTTTTTAAAATAAGGAAACGAAAAAAGAAAGAAAAAAATTGTTTTATCCGAATCGGATCCGTGGATCGTGGATCGTCGCATCGTCCGTCCTTGAAAAAGGTTGGGAAATCTATAGTATGTTCAAGAGGTATAGGTCCCTGAGCTAGTGTGACATGTCGGATATTGGCTGCCCGTCCGCCACCCGCCCGCGCGGTGTGAACATGCGAGCGATATTGCTTGCCGTTAGAAATCTCGTTGCGAATATTTATACAATGTGTTATAAAACATCCTTTACATAGTACAATTTTATTGATCAGTTTATAAATCAGTTTTCAAATGATTTAAAAAAAAATGTCCCAGGCACTGAAGCGACGAGTGGTAGGTACCTTCACCTATCTAGCGTGAGTTAAGGTGCCAGTGCCACTGAACGCTGTATGATCATCATCAAAAGCCTTAACCTTCTAAACTACGCAACGGATTCTTATGCGGTTTTCACCGTCAGTTAGATATGTTTTCACGGAAGGTTTATAATTCTTTTTCGCACCCGTGCTAGTTGAAAATACAGACCAGAAGAAAGGGATTTGGGAAAAATGCCTACCTACAAACCATACATAGATAGGTTAGTCGTAGGTGGCCACGACCGTCCGTAAGGATGTCCGAATCGTCCCGCGTCCGGTCCGGGGTAAATAAACGTGAATAGGACTCATTGCTTTTTATTGCTCCATCTCAATGCCTTTGTAGGAAAGGTCAGCGAGGTTCACGGGTAAATGGTTAGTAAATAAACTAAATATATCGACATTGTATTGTAGAGGGTATTCATTTTCAAATAATATTACGAATGTTACCACCAAAAAGTGGCCCAAAGACTTTTTTGATCACGTAACTTGCAAAATCTAGAGACTAGAGGCTAGAGACTGCCGCGCAAAACCGCGAAAAATGGAGGTCTCTTCTTCGAGCCCTACGTCCCTGATAAGGCATAAAAGGATGTCATCATCATCATCATCATCAACTTGCTAAATAAACGGCTGATATATTCAGGAAACCGCAGCAAACTTACGTGTACTGAAAATTGTGTAATACCTACCTATAGTCTGTGATACCTAACTCATACCTACGACGTGTTAACAAACTGTCATTGCTCGCGCGACAAATGAATTATAGCCATCCATAATTATAGCCAACCACAATTAATTAAAACCATTAACGTTTGTCGGTCCAATTGTTTCCGTTGATTAAATTATCATCCTCATCCTCGCAAACAGTTTGTTGTACAAGCTTACGGGTACAGTAACACCGGGATTATTCCAGTTTGCTTCCCGGCACCGCATTTTGCGATATTAATAGCTTACGGTAGAAGGCCGACTTTATTTCAATCTGAGGCTAAAGCCGTTACAGGCTAACGCTGTAACGCAATGGTGCCAAAATGGGCTCCCGGTTGACGGCTTCAATTACGATTTATGAATGCTGTCGTCGGTCCTTTTAATGTTTTTGTAGCCCAGCAATGAATATTCTGATTCTAATTCTAGAGGATTAGTTTACTAGTTGTAGGAGAAAAACGAGTAAATCCCGGTTTTGTCCTTCTACTGGGACGCCATCGATACGCCATTGTGGTACTAAGTGGAAATTAATGTTATGGAAGCCGAGAAAAATGCATACAGGCAACTTTCAAGCCATAAATTGATAATGAAACTCTCCCCAGTTGCAGCGGTCTGGATGTTAATAACATAATTATTATACCTTTTGAAAATAATTTAAAGGTTTATTTTAGACTAGTTGTGCCCGCGACTTCGTATGCGTTTTTACACATTTGACATTTAATTTAAATTCGACTGTGGAGGAAAACTCAAAAGGAAGGTTTTTTTTAACCCCCGACCAAAAAAGAGGGGTGTCATAAGTTTGATAGCTTTGTGTGTGTGTGTCTGTTTATGTGTTTATGAGGGTGTGCCTGTCTGTGTGTCTATCTGTGTGTGCCCTAATCTTATGTATTGTTTAGATTAGGTATCGCCCGTGTAAGATACCTGGAAGCTTAGCATACGAATTGCTTAGGAAGTAAAGGGGTTTATTGTATCGCCCTCGACGTAGAGTGGGATAGATAAAGTTATAAGCCCATAGATAAGGTCTTACCCATTCTCATGCTAAGCCAGCAAGCAAAGCATAAGGTTGGGTTAGAGCGTATCTACGGCAAATAACTCTGTCTATCCCGCTTTACGGCAAAGAAAATAGATTTTTTTTATATCAAGTTGTGCTCAGTAGAGTAAATATTTTAAAAAGGCACAAAAAAAAATTTCAACCTCGCGTGGGTTCAAACCCAGAACCTTTCGACCGCGACGCAACAGTACTTCATTTCTAACATCGATATACTTTGTCCGACCTCCACCGAAAACCACTCACAATTCCCTCCAGCAAGGATCATAAGGCTGGGTTAGAGCGTATCTATGGCTCTGTCCATCCCGCTCTACGTCAAACAAAAGAGTGAAATACCTATTGTTTTAAACCCATAGATACGATCTAACCCGGCCTTATGCTACGCTTGTAGAACTAACATTTTCCGCCAAAATGAAATAAAAACAAATGCCGACTTTTCATTTTCAATATGGCGCCCCAAATGCCAAAAGTCGTAGCGTGATATTATACAGAGTGTTAAAAGACCGCCAACAAAGTGGGAGACCACGTATAGTCCTCATCATAACGAACATTTTTGCCCAAGGAACTATGTCTGGGAAATCAACGGTTTCCGAGATAATAAAGTCGGACTTGTTTTTTTTTTTAAGTAATATGTTCAGTATCACGTTCTTAACATACCTTCTCAAGAAGCCATATCAAAATAATGGATATTTCTTACAAAAAATCAAGTTAAAATTGCAACCCGCAATGTAGGTTTCCGAGAGAATGAGGTTTAAAGACGGACTTTAAATTTTTTTTTTGCAGAAATATGTTCAGTATCACGTTCTTAGCATATCTTCTTAAGAAGCCATATCCAAATTATGAATATTTCTTACAAAAAACGAAGTTAAAATTGCAACCCGCAATGTATTCTAAACATTGGATAGCCTAAGTTACGCCCAGAAACATGAGTTACGACCATGTTAAGTTTGGTTGAAAACTATTCAGCGGTATTCGCGTTTATCGTGTTCATACAGACAGACAGACAGACAGACAGACAGACAGACAGACAGACAGACAGACAGACATAGACCGTTTTTTTTGCATTTTTGGATTCAGTGTAGTTTACTTAGTAACCCCTGCTAGTTTTTTTCTAAAAATATTCAATGTACAGAATTGACTTCGCTAGAGTTTTATTATAAGTATAGATTTAATTTTAGATATTTGAACGAGCGAGTGAAGCGAGCGAAGTTCTCCGAGTCCACTGGAACAATCCGGCGTTGTATGAATGTATGTATGTATGTATGAATGTTCGTTCGACGATAACTTGAGTAAATTTAGTCGGATCGTCACAAAATTTGGTAGGCAGGTAAATAAGGTAAAGATAATTTTTAAGTTCGAACATGAGCCAAATCGGTCGAGGGGTTGCTGAGATATGGGGTCGCGAGTTCAAAGTTCGGGGCGAACCACTAGTTTAGTTTAGCTACATACTAGTTGCGTAGTATTAATTATGTAAGTATATTTATAGCGCGGACAGCAATTTTTGCAATAATGACCAAACTATAGCGTAGCTAAGCTAAGCTCGAGGCCATGATAGCGTGACTAGCAGCGCAGTCATTGCAGACCAAGGGTTGTACAGTGCTTTACTCAAAAAATGCGAGTAATTTAAATAGAACCAGGCGGGTTACCCTTGACGCCATTGCGTTAATATTGAGAAAGTTTTAAAATTAATTTCTATTTTACATCGCATAGTCATCCTTTGATTTTATATACTTCGTAATGTTTATTAAAAGGTATATTAGTACTATACCAATATAAAATGAGTCTTAATTCATGAATTATTTAATTTGGTGAATTCCACCACATTGAAAAAAAATGCGTCAAGGGTAGAGGGGCCGCCCCGCGACAGAATTAAGAGACCAATCCAGAAGAAGAAGAATGTACAAAGGTTCGGTACCTATACTTCTGTCATCCACTGTGCTGTGTCTAAGTTTGTAACTCTCTTGCTTGCGGCTCGCGCTGCCCTGCCATCGAAGTAGGGATGGCTTCTTGCTTGTTATTAATACTTCGCTATAACTTGTACTGTTCCTACATGTCACTATTGAATATGCATGAGGGAACAAGGCTAGATGTAAGCCAGTGTCTAATGGTCCCTTGCTCCCGTATTTGCTAAAAATCCACTCAGCCAACCAAACCACCCGTTATCAACAGTCAAAACAAGTTTGTTAATTGAAATAAGAACTATTTTGCCACAAAAAAGGGTCCGCAACTTGGTGCCGAAAGTACCAAAAGAACGAGTGGAATTTTACCGACTTAAATTTTATTTTTAATTGAAATAAATAATTTATTATTCAAAAAGGAGAAGGCACTAATTTCGACGCCTTTTTTTATGCTGGTCACCTCAGAACTTTTTACGTGAAACGATTTTGTACTTTTTTTATGTTTGAAAGGATAACTATACTTCCCATCAAGATCTGATGAAGAACTTCGGAGATGGAGGACGGAACTCCTCAACGGACGGTAACAAATTACTCGGAATCAGTGCAATCGCTTATTATACCTTTTCACCAGTGAAACACATCCGCTTTGATTAGCTAAGGTACTGCATTGATTTGAATTGGTTCAGTAGCTTTGTAAAATAGTTTTTTTTTTTTGTTTCTTATATCGTGGTCGACTATCTTGACACATCAGTAAATAGATGAGCGTATGGTAGATAGACAGGCATAAAGTTAGAAAAAGTGATTAAAAATACACCTTTGCGGTCACAAAGTACTAACTTCGGCTCGGCATCGGCTGTTCAGTTAGAAATAACGAGTCTACCGATTACCATTCCCGTCTCTAGTTGGGATTGAGTTGTGAGTTAATTGAGGGTAGTTTTAATCAGTTTCGAGCCGTCAAACTACCGCCACCGCGAAGCTAAGCTCCAACACTAAGCAAAAACAGAAATATGATTCGAGTCCACTTCCTCTGCTTTAAGAAGAACATCTAGAAAATCCAAATACCTGATATCCGAACCCAGCATCATTGGTGAATTAAATCCCACCCCGACATTGGCTTGATGGTCACCTAGAAAGGATGGGGGAGGATCGGGCAGTCAAGAGGGAGTGCCAGTTGACGGCTTCAATTACGATTTAGGTCCTTTTAATGTATTTGTAGTACAGCAAAGAATATTCGGATTCTAATTCTAAAGGATTAGTTCGCTGATTGTAGGAGAAAAACGAGGAAGCCCCGGTTTTGTCCTTCTACCATTACATTACAGACTTAAGCAACAGTTGGCCGTCCCAAACACGGTGGAGGGATAAAGTCGGCATCAACCTGCGTGGACTGGAAAGAGACCACGAGATTTTCGCTGCTTCAGCCACTGGCCACTAAGAGAGCAAGTGGCCAGGGCCCTTAGCCTGTAACGCAATGGTACCAAAATGGGCTCCCGGTTGACGGCTTCAATTACGATTTATTAATGGGTCCAGTGTCGGTCCTTTTAATGTTTTTGTAGTACATCAAAGAATATTATGAGTCTAATTCTAGAGGATTAATTGTAGGAGAATAATGAAAAAAATCCAAGTTTTGTCCTTCTACCTGGGACGCCATTCATACGCCATTATGTTACAGGCTAAGGCCCCAGCTTCGCGGGTGACCCGAGCGGAGGTGGCCATTAGAGGTATCCCAGGAGAGGAGCCAGTGGGAGCAATCCACGAGCCACTCTTCTTTGAGAGATCCTACTGCTAATTGGTCCGGGGCACCCTATTTCGGCAGGGTATCAGGAATGGTGTGCCTCTTTCATGACCTCAGTTGTCTGTATTGAAGCCACTATAACAAAATCTTACAGTAGTCTGGAGGGAGCATGGCCACTATAATTATTATTGTATCATACGATAACCTACCCATCTACTGTAGCGGACCTTCTAGTTAGCTACTCTATCTTTTGGCCAGTGCTAACTGGCACGTTGATTATGTGTCGTGCAGTTAGTAAACTAAAAGTTTTCGTTCATCGGCTAAAGGGACGTGCACAATTTTCTCAGGTTTTTCGATTTTGTAGCTAAACTATTTTGTTCAGCGATTTTTGTTTCACGGCAATAAAACAGTATGTTTTTCATTATTCTAAGCAACAGATTAACAAAAGTTATGGCCGATTTGATTTCTGGTCGACAAACCAGTGGTACTGCCCAAAAAACTAGAAGTTGGAGCAAACCTCATAATCAGCTGAATTTTATCGTCGTGAAACAAAAATCGCTGAACCAACTGCGATTCCACGCGTTCGAATATAAAAAAAATATGTCAGTTAAGCTAAAAAAAAAATTGTGTGAAGATTTTGACTTCCCCGCCACGCTTCTTTCGTTGAACCTTAAGAACAACTATTTCGCCACTTTCTACTGATTAGGTTTAGGAAACTGATTAGAAATAAAAGCTTAGCAGAGAGTTTTTTGACATACAAGCAAACGATGGAGACTTTTACGAGTTTCTTAAAATTATCATGGCGGAAAAGAGGCAGTTTAGTCGTACGCGGGCGAAAAAGGTGGAGCGCTGCGAAGATTGTGCTCGTCTCACTCTGGCTTCTGTGTTTCGCTTATAGCTCTATCTCTTTCGCTCGCGTCACTCTATGAGTTACAAGTCCATTTTTCCGTTGCCATTACAAGGAACTTGCCGTCTCTTCCTTATTGTTTACCTCAAAGGGCGCAGCAGCGCTTGCGCGACCACTGCTATATACGTAATCAAGGGAGCTGCCACTAATTTTAACTACCTACATTGTAACTTCGTAAAATACGTCAGTGTCGACTGGTTACGTGAACATCGGGTGAGTGTGAGGGAGTGTGAGTTTGAGTGAGTGATTTGCTGGTAATAGAGCACCATCGCGTGGGCTTTGCTAGAAGGCTTAAAATAAGAATAGTTTATTTAACTTTTTTCGTCGTGAGGAAACCTTAGGCCCGTGAAACGTACGTAAATCGTAGACAATATGTCGGTCATCTGACTCAGCTGCGTCTCAGATACGTCTACCAGCCTACCAACTCCCAGCTTTGTATGATAAAATAAGTCGAATGGTCACCAGCTCTCTAGCTATTATAATCTTTCCGAAGCTGATATGACATCTCTGCCTTGCATAACATTTTGAGCGCTTTTGTGAGAGGAGTAGAATTCCAAATCTGCTCCAAAGTTAGCGCAACATCATCCGATTTGACGCGGCGACGTCGTCGGGGCTCGAATTTACCCATTTTGGTGCGGAAGTATTTTGATGCAGAATGCAGATGTAACTAAAGTTTGGGAACTGCGATTGCGCTAGCTCGTGAATTTGTTTTAAGCCGCGTTTTCACAGTCAAAGTAAATAAAACCAAATAAAACCACAGTCAAAGTAAATAAAATAAATCCAAGAAAACGAACGTTTCTGAGTGGTCGATTCCATCCGAGCCAGAGACATTTTAGTGAGCTTGCCTCTGACTCGTATGGAATCGACCAATCAGAAGAGTCTATTTTCTTGGATGGCTCATTTTATTTTATTTACTTTGACTGTGAAAACGCGGCTTCAGTGACATTTTAGTTACTTAGTCGAAGCTATGTAGTCCGGGCTGCTGTAACATTGGCGGTTTTAGGCATCTATTTAATTAATACGTGCTGGGCAAGCCAGCAGTCTAAATTATTATTGTGTGTGAAAAGGTGCCACTGGACACTGACTAATCATCCCATTACGCAGATCTAAGCAAATGCCTAGAAGTGGTAGTTTTCAACTGTTATTAGGTAGGTAGCTCTGAAATTCAAGTATCAATATTACCTACTTAAGCGGACTTGCGTCAGTCAAGGTTAGCAAACTAACTCTGACTTAATTTGTCATTTCCATACAAGACTCATAGTTAACTGGCTTGACTCAAGACTCATAGAATCATAGATTGACTCAAGTGGACCTTACTGTTCAACTATAACGGGACTAAACCAAATTATAATATCTAAGGAGGTAGTTATACAGGGTGCACTCTAAGTCGATAGCGAAACTTTAAGTAGGATGTCTTCTGATCAATACAAACACTAGGTGGCGACAAAAATGGAGCGAAAAAAAAATCTGCTGTTTCATACATTTGGCGCAGTACTGAGGCGACCTTGTCGATGACAAGTTATCTACTGCCGAAAAGGAGTCAAAAGCCATAACCAATAACAAAGTTATTTTCTCCTACTTTTTTAATCCGAAGCTTATATTACGAAGGGGCAGAGGGAGGAATCTGAAAGTATTAAAGGAAATGTAGAACAAATGGAAAACGACACGAAATTGAAGTGCGAAATTGCATTTTTCTCGACCATTTTATTAAAGTAACCGCTGCGCATGCTGCTCCAATTGATTGCTCCGGGTTCCGTAGGAATGTCTCTCATGGCGGGAACAGCCCTGGATCTAGGGGGGGATCTAGGGCGGCAGTTTCAGGGGGCGCCAAAATCAGCCCCGGATCTGGGCAAGTTCAAAGGGCGGTAAATTTAAGCCATCACCTAAGGCGAATCTAGGGGAGCAGCCGGGTACGATTAGTCTCAAATGCTGAGGAGGGGCGGCAATGTCAAGATTTTGCCCCCCTTCGGATTTATCCTAGATCCGGCACTGGGCGGGAATCACTTTTTGAACGAGCGAGCGAAGCGAGAGAAGTTCTCCGAGTCTATTGAAACAATCCGGCGTTTGTATGCTCGTATGTATGTATTTTTGTTTGTATGTATGTATGTTTGTTTAGTTGTTTGTTTGTATGTACTTATGTATTAATGTTCGTTCTACGATAACTTGAGTTTAGTCGTCTCGTCATGTTTGGTAGGCGGGTAAATAAAAATAATAATATTTTTTAATTTCGAACATGAGTCAAATCGGTCGAGGGGTTACCGAGCTATAGGGCCGCGACTTCACTGTTCGGGGCGAACCATCACTTTATCACAATCTTCGACGCTGGATAAAATGCACTTGTACAGTCGGCCACACGCTAGGATACTTATTTACGTTCGATTGGTGCCCTTATGCCGCGAGCGGTAAGAGCTGCCATGGGGTATCTGTGACTGTGGCCGACCGTACTATCGAAATAGGTTCTTGTAATCTTTCTCTCTCTTTCCTTCTATTATTCCTTTATTATTTCCTTGCTCTTTTTACCAAAATAAATCCTAAACTTACATATAGGAACGCAACTTAAAACGTACTTCCTACCGAGACGAAACAAACATGTTGACGTGAAGTTTACACGAAGTTTTGCCGACTCCTGCGACCAACAGTTGTATCCAGCCAACCAGCGGGGACGTTGATCAGTTGCTCTTGTGGCCGACCACCGGACCCCTAAAGCCTTCTCCGAGCTTTAAAATCGCGAACCGAAATGAATTGCGGCGTGTACCGGCCGAAATGGTTTGTTCTGCGTTCAACCGGATTTTTCCGCCAATTCTGTAAATTTATATCACTTACACCCTTAACCCGGCCGTGTTAGCATGGATCCCACATGAAATTAAACTCTATTGCCCCCAATACAGTCCAAAACCAATGAAAATTGTATGGTACCACGGCCGGGTTAAGGGTTAAAGTCCTTGTAATTTTTAAGGCTCATTCATACAACGGTACATATGGTAAGCCTACTCTATGTAAAACATGACCTATAGGCATAACACGAAGAAGAAGAAGGCACTCACTACACCTTTCTCATGTGAGCAGAAGGTAGAGGTGCCTATTGACGGTTTAAATTACTCAGGCACAAAACTTCGTGTGATAAGCTCATAAGTATCACAAAAAACTGTCAGATAGAGCTTCCAGGCACCTACACCCGATTATCAAAAATTTAGATTCTAAATAAAATATTTTTGTGTACAATATACATTTTTCTCAAGAAGCCATATCAAAATTTTGCATATTTATGCAAACGCTTTAGCAATATGACTTCTTTCTGTTATACGTCTATTGTGTGACAAAAAAAAAAAACAAAATCGTAACCAAAAAACCAAAATCATTTCTCAGCAATAATTTATGCAAAAAGTACTGAGTGTTTTGGTGTCTAGAATGCGTGCCTTTCGGGTCTGTCGGCGGCCTTTTACCTTGGTCCGATTTTTCAAAAGAGGCAAACCCATTTTCAAGTTCACCATTTGACTCTACTGTTCGATAATCTAAGTAGGTACTTTTCAGCGACAAAAAAATCATCCGGTTGAAAAGCAAAACGAAAAAGGGTCAAATACCCGGTCGATCGTGGAGCTCGGGCGCGGACTGGTCGCAGATTATAACCGCCGTGAAAAGAGTACTTTTTAGGGCCAGACTTTTAATAAATCCCCACTTGGCGGGAGATTTAATTTCGCGCTGTCACAGGCAGCGCAACGCCCCGCAATGCAAGAAATGCAAGATTTACATGAGACACAACGTTCTCTACGAGCCAATTCTTTAAAATGAAAAACTGACAAAGAAAAAGTGGTACCTATTTATTGCGTTTCTGAGAGAAGGCATTTGCGCAGCTAGCGGGACATGTACACTTGTACACGTATATCTGACTTTAAATTTGCATATGGACGTTTCCGAGAATCGCCCATGGACATAGCAATCGGTGGATTTTAGATCATAAAAAGGGGCCGCTGGATCAATAGTACGATTGACGAGATCGGCACATAATATCTATCCGATTAATGTACCCAAAATTAGGTAGATCACTGGGTATTTACCCAAAAAGATGGTTTAAACCCAGTTATCTATCCATTTTTCGGTGCATATTCGGGTAAGTGCCCATCTTTGACACCCAGACAGCGTATTATGAGCTACCATTGGCAATTGGGTTGCTTTGGCTGTCGGAGTGCCGTAATATCAATCAAAGATTAAACCTCGCATTTTGTATGAAAATTAATCGACAGATAGGGTTTAAACTAGCCTTTTTGGTTTAAACTGTGATTGAAATTACGGGCCTTAGCCGACAAGTGACCAAACGCGGTAGCGGCTAGGACATGTTATAGGCTTCTACAGGGAGAAGACTAATGGTAGGTAGGTAGCTGCAATGTGTCAATGTAGCTTGAGTAGTAACACAATACACCGTGAACTTTTAGTGGTTTGTAAAGCCAAAGGTATTTTGTTGCGCTGTCGATTCTGAGCCAAATTCCAAAATTTCACGTCAAAATGCGCGAAAAAAAATTCACTTCTCCATACAGATGGTGTCAATTGACAATAGACATTTGTATGGGAGAAGTGACTTTTTTTTGCTCATTTTGGAGTGATATTTTGTAAGTTGGCTCAGAATCACCAGTGCAACAAAATTCCTTCGGCTTTAAAACCATTAAAAGTTCAAGGTGTTTTTGCAATGTAACCGGACCCATGTAAACGCACTCTTACAGATAACCCGCGCCGCAGAAAAGCACTGCATTTGATTTAATTAGAAAATGTAATTAACTCGTGCATACAAAGTGCGTAACTCTACAATGCGGGTTGCGGCTGCAACATTCATTATAGTGTATGCTATTACCGCAATCTATTGTCAGAATTGATTAAAATATTGGTTGGTCAGACGACATCGTTGTGTCGGCGGTTGTGGTCGGCGGTGGGTCCATGCGGATGGCGAGGGACCGTGAGGGGGAAAAGGCCTATATACCCAGCAGTGGGCAGAGGTGGGCGGATGATGATGATGATGATGATGATGATGATTGGTTGGTGACACGGTTGGTTGTGGTTAAAAGGTAGAACAATGGGCGCGCGCGGTAGCGAGAGACCCAGGGGGCTAATTCTCTGCAATCTCGAATGTGACTTGTTACTAAGGTTTTCTTCTGAGAATCTCGAATGTGACATACCCGAGATTAGCCCCCTGGTTCGATTTCCGAGCTGTTATGGCATGTACTTTTACTTACTTACCTATGATTTCAATTATTTATTTCAGTCTGTGAATTTGTAGAGCAATACCACTCGCTAACGGTGAAAGAACAAAGTGAGGCAAACCCTACAAGCGAAAATTGTCAATAAGCTGTGGGCTGTAAGTGACTCTCAAAGAAGGTCCTAGGTACACCAGTCCCAGTATTTTCTAAACAAAAATCACTAAATATTTCCGTTTTAAAATGTCAAACAAAAAAGATTGTTCATTTCAATAAGGGCTATTTTCGAGTGTTTTTATGGGCGATGATTGAGTGGATTTCTTAGAGAATAGACACGCTGTAAGGAACTTTTGAGTGGCTTTGTCTTGCCAGTCAGTATGTCACCGAACTGTTTTAAAAGTAAGTAGGTACAGTCGGCCACAGTCTCAGATACCCCTTTTTGTACGATTGGCGCCCTTATGCCGCGCGCGGTAAGAGCTGCCATGGGGTATCTGAGATTGTGGCCGACCGTACCTGTGTTTTTTGCTATTATAAAACTAAGCTTACTGCCGATTTCTGAATTGAGAAATTCGCTAAGCAAATGGGTAAGTATCGTCCTGTCTCTGCAGATTTCTCACAAGAGAGCGTGACATAACGATAATTACTTAAGTATTTACTTTGTAAAGTTCTCAATTCAGAAACCGGGCCTGTGTATGTGTAACCTATCTTACCATTTTAGTAGTAGATTCAAAAACATTTTCCCAATGCCCATTTCATTTTCGAACAACGAAGAGGAAACTTGAAAAAGAAATACTTTAGGGACTCTAACTAACTACTTTCTAAAGAAGAAACGGGTAAAAAAAACACATACCTACTTAATGGAGACGAACTACTCTCTGTGACCCACGAGGGTCCATCCCTCGTCCATACTTTATTTATTTTATTGACATAATAAAACATATCAATTTGCCAAAGTACCGCCGACAGAGCTAAGTGAAGCAAAGGAACGGTCTCGACTCTCGACTGCCTTTAACGATTTTCACGAAGAAAGAGACTCCGTACAAGTATCCATACAAAATAACATTAGGAACGTCAATTTTGGTTTTTCTAAAGCACTTGCCCGTATTAGAGATCTACCAGTCTACCTACATAACCAGAGGTGGCGGGTATGATGCCTTATCTAGCCATTAAATTCTTCAATTACGAAAGTCCCTCGTTAAATAAGAAGATCGCCACCGACTGGGTCCCACCTAACGGACAACGAAGGCGCGGTAGGCCTAGGCGACGATGGCAAGATGACCTGAATAAGTTCTTGCGCGGATGGCCAGAGGTGGCACAGTATAGAGATTTGTGGAAGACAGGACCCCTCCTGGCATGCCTTTGCCCAGCAGTGGGACACTAACGTCCAGGCTAACTAAAAAAAGGGAGAGGGGAGAATGGAGTTAACATCAGATCCAGCCCTAGTGTCAACCTCACCTGCACGTGGTGCTCCCTGCTAGACAACGGACGAGGCTCTGGCGATCGAGTCAGTGGCGGTATAACCATTCCCCTGTCTGGGCAACTGGACGGAAGAGGCTACAGAGGCCTAGGGACCCAAATAACCCCTAAGAGATCTGGTGCAGAAGGCAACGGGAAACCACTGCACTAACCTCCCAAGAAAGCCATCATGAAAGTTACGGAGAACTCTACTCTCCGTCACCTTCAATGATGGTCACGATCCTCAGCACTGAGGGAACGACTGAATGGATGGAACTAAAAAAAAAGTCCCTAAAAGAGTTAGGACTTTACTTGGTGAACATAGCATGGCTTGCCTTGAGAATGAGTAGGCAAATACAAAATCCTTGTTGTAGAGATGTTAGGCTATGTCTTACACCCTGCAGTAGTATCTCCAACCATCAGAAAATTTTTTTTTTTTGTTTAAACAAAACCCTCGGTGCGCGAGTCCGACTCGCACTTGGCCGGTGTCTATTATTAAGACGACGTACGTCTCACAACTAGCGCCGCCAATGGAAAAAAAATCATATCTTTTTTTTGGATGCGTATTTAGCAAAAAACGCTCCTGCGATTTCTCAACGCGAGGCTTAACTATTTTTAGAACCTAAGGTTTGGATTCCAGGATTGGATTTCCTACGAATGCAAATCGATAGGATCTGGAATCCAAACCTTAGGTCCTAAAAATTGTTAAGCCTCGCGTTGAGAAATCGTAGGAGCGTTTTTTGCTAAAAACGCCTCCAAAAAAAAGATATGATTTTTTTTCCATTGGCGGCGCTAGTTGTGAGACGTACGTCGTCTTAATTGTTCTTCTGGCAGAATAAAATTTGTTACCTCACCGCCATAAACGTATTTACACGCCAGTAACCCGGTGCAAAGGTGTGTAACACTTTTTACTGCCGCACACGGTACGTATTAGGTACAGTCGGCCACAGTCTCAGATACCCCTTTTTGTTCGATTGGCGCCCTTATGCCGCGCGCGGTAAGAGCTGCCATGGGGTATCTGAGATTGTGGCCGACGGTACCTACTAACGGGATCAACTGATGTCAGTCGCAAAAGACAGAGACAGGTAGAAAGATATGGAGGAGGACTTTACCCTATAAACGAGGGTTCTTAATAAACATGATACTATTCAACTAAATGCATGCAATTTATTTTATTGGTTATTTTTTTATAATTATACATATTATATAGGTTTTTTTACAATTTGGTAAGAGTGTGATTATCTAATAATTGTACCAATATTAAAACCCTTTATTTAAATTGATGTTGTAAAGGATATTTTAATTATTTTTATTTTATTAATAAAGGAATCAATTTGTCAATGTTACAAAGGTAGATAGATACTAATGTCAAAGTTATACAGGTGGTTGACCTTATAGACCTGAAGTTTCAGTCTGAAATTGGACTGATATTACACCCAACCTTCTACTCACTCAGGACAAATAACTACTATATTAAAAATTTTAAATACCCCCGACATTTTAGTTTCAAAAAAGCATATCTGCATATTTCTTAACGGCTGAACCGATTTTGGTAAAAGACTCGCTAGGAAACCTTCTTTCAAATAAATAAATACTTACCCTCGACCCAAAAAGAGGAGTGTTATAAGTTTGACCGCTAATGTGTGTGTCTATCTCTGGCACCGTAGCTCTTAAACGGGTAAACCGATTTGGATGCGATTTTTTTATATTTGATAGCAGGTTTATGTTTTTATCAAAATCGGTTCAGCCGTTTATAAGGTAATGCTAATTTAAAGCTACAATGTCAGGGGTAGGTATTTATATTTAGTAGTTAGTTATTTTTCTACAATATCATGAGAATTCGATTGCACTCTGTAGTTTGCCTTTTCAACACAACATCTCTTCTTCGTCTCACTCTAGGTTTTACTTTCATGATGTTTTTTCGATGTCACGGCCGATTGCGTTGTCACACGGACGTTACCTTACCTTACCTTGAACTTACTCATTATTATTATCGGAGAAAGTCGTGCTGACCGTAAATACTTGTTTTATCTCCTTCCGGAATACGTAGGTACCTAGGCCAAGTTTCACTTGAGTCTATACACTTAGGTTCTATTCGAACCACACTGAAATATCATCATCAGCATCATCATCAGCCCACCTCTGCCCATTGTCGGGTATAGGCCTTTTTCCCCTCGCGCCACTTCTCACGGTCCCTTGCCATCCGTATCCATGGACCCTGAAATATAAAAGGTTGGTAGGTACTAGGTAAATGGATCGTGCTCCAGAGGATGAGAAAAAACGTTGAAGTAATGAAGACCATGAAAAAAACGCAAACTTGAGTATTTTGGCCATCTAATCCGCAATACCAATATGGACTCCTTCAACTAATCATCCAAGGGAAGATACCAGGCAGGAGGAGACCTGGAAGACCCAAGATATCATGGCTTGAGAACTTACGCCATTGGTACCAACCATCCACGAGCTCCTTGTTCCGTTTGGCAGCCTCAAAAGAAGAAATAGCCAAGATGATTGCCAACCTCCGATAGGAGACACCACTACAAGAAGAAGAAGAAGGTAAATGGAAGTCGGTTTTTGTATGAAAAGCGCTATAAATATGCCTTTTTTGTTCATTGAGTAGTTAGACAAAGCTTGAGTCTATATTCTCGTATATTAATGCAGCTGCAGCTAACTAGGGTTACCATCCGTTTGAGGATATCCGGATAACAATATGGCGCCTTTAGAGCTCACACAAACGAGACGACCGTAATGATTCGTAGCTGTACTTAATTATTGGCGAAATGGCTGAATGTTTCTTTTATTTGTACAGTCCAGCTTCCATCGAGACTTTTCTCGAAATTGCCACCCTGGCTGCAGCTAAATGCATTAGCGATGTCGCGCTGCCTGTCGCACAATGAATATGCATGGAGCCAGAATATATATTATTTACTCTATCTAGGGTTGTTGTTTTAACTCTGCACTCGCCATTGTGGATTATATTTTAGGAGGTACCTAAAAGCTCTAATACATTATTAATGTTGCACCGCGCATCTTATACAGCCAACGAGACAGACATACCGCTTTTTGGAGTTAATCTATACCTAAGGTCTACCTAAGACCTCTAAGATGAACTGCAAAATACGTGTTTTGCACAAAGCGGTACAACCGCTACGCCACTTATTTCGTAGCTACGGCGTAATGTCTGTTTTTAATTAGATGCAAAGAAAATGAGGCAGTGTTCCGATTATAAAATACCGGTTTATTTACCGTCATCTTTTTTTACCTACTTGTGTGTCTGAAAACCTTATTGCATCAAAGATAGAAAAAAAAAGGTAAATTTATCTCAAAGGCCGATAAATGTTATTATGTGACTTTAACCGATGACTTTTGATTCACCAAATGTGATCGGGATGTTTTTGGTTTACGACCCCGCAACATGTCAAAGTTACAGTATTTTTTTGCATCCAATTAAAAAAACAGACTTTAGGGGGTTCGTATCTACAAAGAGCTACAAAAAAAATTAGGGTAGCTACACCGCTGACTCTACACCGTCGAGGATTCGTAGCGGTAAAGCGCTATGAACACTGTTGCTACGGCGTAGGGGATACGTAGCGGTAAAGAGATACGAACACTATTGCTACGGCGTAGGGGATACGTGGCGGCAAAGCGCTACGAACACTGTTGCTATGGCGTAGGGGATACGTAGCGGTAAAGCGCTACGAACACTGTTGCTACGGCGTAGGGGATACGTAGCAGTAAAGCGCTACGAACACTGTTGCTACGGCGTAGGGGATAAGTAGCGGTAAAGCGCTACGAACACTGTTGCTACGGCGTAGGGGATACGTAGCGGTAAAGCGCTACGAACACTGCTGCTGGGCGTAGGGGATACGTAGCGGTAAAGCGCTACGAACACTGTTGCTACGGCGTAGGGGATACGTAGCGGTAAAGCGCTGCGAATGCTGTTGCTAGGCGTAGGAAATTCGTAGCGGTTGGGAACTGGATTCGTATCTACAAATCTGCAAAAAGACTCTAGGTTAGCTACGAAGTAGGGGTTTTGTAAAGCGCTACGAACTATCTAAGGTGGCTATGACTTAGGTTCGTATTCTGTAGGTAGGTGGTCTATCAATAAAACAAACGTTTTTTTATTGTTTGGAGATCTATTATTAATTGAAACTTGAAAATGTTATATTTGTGAGCACATTAGAAATTCGACAGATATACAAACTACATAATTATGTATATCAGACCCATAATTAGATACCTACTGATTAAAACATTTTTTCCTTTTAAGAATTTCTTTGCGGTTGTTGACTCATTTAAAAAAAAAACCGAGGAACTTAAACCAATAGGTTTTACTACCTAAAGTTGATAATTCACAAGGCTCATAAGGGGCTTCTAAACGGGCAATATTTTTCGGCAATATGTGGCTGCAATACAATGGCCGGTAACATTGACAGCAATACCTAGCAGCCCCTGTATTCTCTAAATATCTACCGTAAAAATAACCAATGTGTGTTGTCCGTGTTGCAGACAATATTGGCGAGATATACATTGCCGAACACTACATTGTTTTTTACTGGTTGCCAATTTTGCAGCCGCATAAGTATTCCGAAAGACATTGCCCGTTTTGACGCCCCATAATTAAAATTTAACTTTCTCCTACTAGGGCGCAAACCACACGAAAAAGACTCAGGGCAATAACAACAGGAGGGCGCCACCGTCGGTTTATTTTTATACGAAAAAAAAACAAAACTTCGCTGTTCCAAACATAGCTAAAGAATAAACAGGGCGTGGATGCTAGCCCCGTTTTCTTCAGTTTTCCTACGCTCTAAGGCCCGATTTCTGAATTGAGAAATTCGCTAAGCAAGCACAATAGAACGTGACAGAACGATACTTAGTAAAATTCTCAATTCAGAAACCGGGCCTATTTTAGTGTGGCTTGAACCTGGATCTATCACTACTTTAATGAGGTATTCAGTTATATTATACAGGCTGTGTTATAAGGTTTATAATAAACTAGTTGTGCCCGCGACTTCGTATGCGTTTTTACACATTTGACATTTAATTTAAATTCGACTATGTTGGAAAACTCAAAAGGAAGAATTTTTTTAACCCCCGACCAAAAAAGAGGAGTGTTATAAGTTTGACAGCTTTGTGAGTGTGTCTGTATAGGTATGTGTTTATGAGGGTGTGTCTGTATGTGGCACCGTAGCTCTTAAATGGGTGAACGATTTGGAAGCTTTAGGTTTTTTTTTTTTTAATTTGAAAGCAGGTTTTCTAGCGAACGTTCTTAGTTATGTTTTGTCAAAATTGGTTGAGCTATTTATTAAATATGCTTATTTGAAGCTAAAATGTCGGGGGTATTTTAATTCAATAGTTATTATTTCTTAACTTGCGGTAGCAGGGCTCAAAAGAAAGCATTAGAATAAAATATAATTAAAATACATTTATAAATTTAATAATAAATATGTATTGTTTACATTAAGGTATCTCCCGTGATAAGATACCAGGAAGCTTAGCATAAGAATTGCATAGGAAGTAAAAGGGTTTATAATATGTATCTCCCTCGACGTAGAGTGGGATAGATAAAGTTATAAGCCCATAGATAAGGTCTTACTCATTCTCATGCTAAGCCAGCAAGCAAAGCATACGGCTAATAACTCTGTCTATCCAGCTCAACGGTAAACAATAGTTATTTGTTATGCAAGAATGCAAAATTATTGTTTGCGGCGAGTGCTTGTATTGAATACCGAGCGGTGTTAAAAGACCGCCAACAAAGTGGGAGACCACATACAGGGTGTTAAAATACCGCCAACAAAGCGGGAAACCACGTATTTTCCTCATCATAAGGAACATTTTTGCTCAAGGAACTATGCCTGGGAAAACAACGGTTTCCGAGATAATGAGGTTCAAAGTCGGATTTATCAAAACTTTTTTTTTGCAGAAATGTATTCAGTATCTAGTTCTTAAGAATCCCCTGAAGCTCTGCAGCCCTCTCGCTCGCACTTTTCAACATTTTAATTGTTTGTAAGAGAATGATTAAACTTTGGACGATAAAATATAGTTGCAGACATAGATAATAAAGCTATCGACATGTGGACACACTTTTGATTTCAGATTCCTACTAATAAAAAAAAATATCACTGAACTTCGGTTAAAAGTAGTAGTTCAGTAATTTATTTTTTAAACTATAAATGTGAAATTTAAAGTATGTCTACATGTCGATAGCTTTATTATCTATGTCTGCAACTATATTTTATCGTCCAAAGTTGAATCATTCTCTTACAATAAATTAAAATGTTCAAAAGTGCGAGCGAGAGGGCTGCAGAGCTTCAGGGGATTCTTAACATACCTTTTCAAGAAGCCATATCAAAATTATGAATATTTCTTACAAAAAACGACGTAAAAGTTGCAACCCGCAATGTATTCTAAACATCGGCACTTCAAGCTTAAGTAACATAATCTGATACCTACGCTTGCGCAATATGACTTCTGTGCGTTACACGTCCATTGCGTGAAAAAATATTTTTCAAAATTATAACCTAAAAACCAAAATAATTTCCCAACAATAATTTATCGAAAAAGTACTTTGTTTTGGTGTCTAGTGGCTTTCGGGTCTGTTGGCGGTCTTTTAACACCCTGTATAGTCCTCATCATAACGATCATTTTTGCCCAAGGAACTATGCCTAGGAAATCAACGGTTTCCGAGATAATGAGGTTCCAAGTCAGATTTTTTTTCCGGAAATGCAATTTTTTTTTCGGAAATGTGTTCTGTATCACGTTATTAACATATCTTCTCAAGAAGCTATATCAAAATTATGAATATCTCTTACAAAAAACGAAGTTAAAATTGCAACCCGCAATGTATTCTGAACATCGGATAGCCTAGATTGTTCCCAGAACCAGGACTTATCACGGTCCTAAATTTGACTGAAAACTATTCAGCGGTATTCGCGTGATGAGGTAACACACAGACAGACAGACAGACAGACAGACAGACAGACAGACAGACAGACATAAACCGATTTTTTTGCATTTTTGTATTCAGTATAGTTTACTTAATAACCCCTGATAGTTTTTTTCTAAAAATATTCAATGTACAGAATTGACTTCGCTAGAGTTTTATTATAAGTATAGATACGTCTTTGGGTGCAAGGGAAAAGTGCCTTTGAAGAAACACCCTGCATTTGTCAATTTAAGGTTCAACGAAATTAGCATGGCGGGAAGAGCAACATTTTCACAGGTTTTTTAATTTTAGTAATAGCTAAACTGAGCTATTTTTAATTTAAGGGTGGACGATAGCAAGGTGGCGGGAAATTCAAAATTTTCACACACCTTTACATTTTGTAGCTAAACTGAACTATTTTTGTTCAGCGATTTTTCGTTCGCGAGAATAAAACCGTATAAATTCTTTTCATTATTGTAAACAACAGAACAACAATAATTCAGCCGATTATGTGTTCTGGTCTACGATAAGTTTTTTGGGCGGTACCACTGCTTCGTAGACCGAAATAGTTAAGTTTAGCTACAAAACGTAAAAGTCTGTGAAATTTTTGAATTTCCCGCCACGTTGCTATCGTCTTCCCTTAAACACAGATTTTAACGGATTTAACACTCGTTTTATTAACTTTTTACATTTTCCAACGTTTCGAGACCTTTGCAGGGCTCGTGGTCGCGGTAGACTGAGGTGACAGCTGTATTGTATGTCATTTGTTAATTGAAACTACCCTCGGCTATGTACATAATTAGACATTGACTACCCCCGTTACGGATACAAATTAAAAAGTAAAAAAATAGTTTTAATAACGTTCCTGACTACGGAGAAGTATGGATGTAAGTAAGTATGTATAATGCTCGTGCAAACCTAAGAAAATATTATGAGCTATTTTTGTTCACAAATTTTTCTTTCACGGCAATAAACAACAAAACAGCAATAATTTCTGCTGATTATGAGATTTGATCGAACTTTTAGTTTTTTGGGCAGTACCACTGGTTGTTAGACCAAAAAACAAATAAGCTTAATTATTGTTGTTCTGTTGTTTACAATAATGAAGAGTACTATTTTATTGTCGTGAAATAAAAATTGCTGAAAAAATGTCTGTTTAGCAACAATAATAAAAAAACTGAAAATTTGCGCTTGCCCACCACATTAGTTTCATTGACCCCTGAATGACAGAAATATTGTGATTAAATTGTTGGAAAGTTAAGTATTATGTTTATGGTCTTAGTGAGAAAATTCTTCGCTAAATTTACTAGCGCCTTTACAGTACCTATTCTATTTTTTTTTTACTTAAGACTTATTCCAAAAAAACAAAATGGTTTCTGTAATTATGTTCCCATTCCGTCACAATTATCTTCTATGATTTAGTTCGTTTTATCTAAATATTGAGTTGCTACTTTAAATACTAGAATTAATTATACCTCCTTACTCGAAGATATTTATAAATGTGATAGATACTTGTGAGAACTAATAATATCTACAGGTATCACCGATTTTAGTTAACATTTATCACATCATATTTTGTCTTCTGTCGTTTAGGCACTAATTTCTTGCTCTTTAGAATTAGTACATTATTTGTATCAAGCCCTGACGAAAGCTACTTATTTATCGGACAATAAATAAATAAATAAAACAAACTAAAAAGAATTCAAAAAAATTTACTAGGGACATGCACACTCTTAAATTAAAAGTAACATTACACATAATAGTTGTATTTACTACACAAATATATGTACATAGCGATGTGTGTAATACATTTTTTACCCGTTTAGTTTCAATCACTGAAGTCATCTAGCAAACATATATAAATAATTTGAAAGACTATCTGCTTAAGGCGCCGTGCATAGTGAATCGCCCGCGCACAAAGAAAAATGCACAAAATCGATTCCTGTATCAAATACACTAAACAAATTGAAAATGTTCACCTAGAATTAGGTGAGGCCTATCTAAAAACAGCCAGTTTCGTGTTGACATTCATAAACGTTTTGAAGATATTTTGCTTGAAAAAAAATAGGCGGCGCACTTTTTTTCAAGCAAAATATCTTGCAACCTGTTATGGATATCAACATGAAACTGGCTGTGTTAGATAGGTCTCAACTAATTCTAGGGTTTGATATGTGAACATTTTCGTTTTTGTTTTTTGTGTATTTGATACAGGAATCGATTTTGTGCATTTTTCTTTGCGCGCGGGTTAATTCACTATGCCCAGCGCCTTAAATATTATTGTATTGTATAGGTTCAGACAATATTTATGCGTTTACAGGATGACGGAATAAAAAACAAATACAAAAAACTAAATACAAAGTTAAATATGATTATAAAATTAAACACGATTATCTACTTTCGTACAATACAAAAAAGCCTCAGTGAATAAATTCGCACCCAACTTCGCCTCTTTTAACTTATAACTGTTTGTATAAGGCTACCTCTAAACTTGTGCATTTACTCAGCCTCAAATCTTACGTTAGTGAGCAGTTCATAGAACTGAAGAACGCGCGTACTGCGCGCTACACTAAAATGAGTGTCAGTAAAGTAAATGCGCAAGTCTACACGCGCCTTTGTTTATTAGACAGACAAGGATCACATTGACAAGGGCACTTTTATTGCACGGCAATAAGAACAAAGAGTGTACTACGTCCAATCATTTATCCTTGCCGGCCGGCAATTTTTAAATAGCTTTTATCCTGAAACACTTCAACTTCTGAGGCCCATAATATCAATCACAGTTAAAACCAAAAGGCTCGTTTAAACCCTATCTGTCGATTAATTTTCATACAAAATGCGAGGTTTAATCTAAGGTCTGAGTTTAAACTGATTGATCTTACGGGCCTCAATGTGATTTCCAACAACTTTTGTTCTAAAACTGTTCGCAAAGCTCGATACTTTTTATTTTATTAAAGTTTCTTATCCTAAAAGTGCGTATTTCTACCATTCCAGCACTGCCTGCGCGACGCGCTTTCGTGCCCCTCCACTCTCAACCACCTTTCTACAGGGTGCACTCTAAGTCGATAGCGGAACTTTAAGTAGGCTGTCTACTGACCAATACAAACAACTTGTACAAGGTGGCAACAAAAATGGATCGAAAAAAATAATAGCTGTTTCATACCTTTGGCGCAGTACTGAGTCGACCTTTTGTATGGAACAGCTGATATTTTTTTCACTCCATTTTTTTCGCCACCTAGTACAAGTTGTTTGTATTGATCAGTAGGTAGCCCACTTAAAGTTCCGCTATCGATTTAGAGTGCACCCTGTAGTTTCTCCTGCTCCTATTTGTTACGCTGCATACGGAATACGTATGGAAAAAAATGCGCTTTTACAAAAGTTGTTGGAAATCACATTTAGAAGTTGGGGTGTCTGAGGAAAAAAGGTATTTAAAAATTTCCCTGTATACGAACTTAGCAGCTTGCTTACGACTAAAAATATCACAAATTAAACCACACGAATTTGCCTTTGTCTTGTCATGACGTTAAAACAAAAATAATTATTAATAAATAGTGATGATTATGAATTTTTACACATTTTCTAAATTATAATAAACTATTTTTATATCTTTACATCCAAGGGTCCAAGAAACTACCAGCTAGCATACTTTTTAAAGTTAGTATACTAGAAGAAGTGGTGTCATTTTGACATAAAAATAAACCAACCCTGCGGAATATTTTTTTTTTAATATTCGTGCATGTTACAGATTTATTATTATTGTAATGTGTCTATAAAAAGTATTATTATTTATAAATACAATTACAGTATATTTGGGGCACGATCTACGTTGCTACATTGCATAATTTTCAATGTTTAGAATATCTCGTATTCGATACGCTTTTTGAAACTATCGTGGCTATCTTCACACATTATTAGAGAAGACGGAATTGTTAGCGTGAAGAACGTCGAAAGAATCCAATTTTCTTAGAATAATCTCTTATTCAATAATTTTATGGACAGCTCAACTACTGGGGCTCGAGTCTGAAAAGCAATGGTACCAAAATGGGCTACCAGTTGACGGTTCAATTACGATTTATTCATGCTGCCGGTCCTTTTAATGTTTTTTTGGTACAGCAAAGAATACTCTGATTCTAATTCTAGAAGATTAGTTCGCTGGTTGTAGGAGGAAAACGAGGAAACCCAGGTTTTTTCCTTCTACTGCTACGCCATCAATACACCATTGCGTTACAGACTTAAGCTCCTGTTCATAAGCTAAAACTACGGACCAAACAAATATATGACCTCAATTTTAATGAACAGATAATCATAGTAGCTCTAAAACTGGGGATATATTGAATTTCAGTTATGTACAGTGTAACGAGCTTTCGTCCATTAGATTTTAGATTAAACTATCGCGTTAAAAACTGCTGTAGTTTAATAACTACGGGAAGACCCTTACCTAAACGTCGCAACAGTCTTTGGTGACGAATAATGATCGGTATTTAGATACCAAAAATTCAAGGTTAATGTTCTACAAGGTGTTTATTTAATCCGAATTCGGCGAGAAATCTGGCAAATACGAAAATAGGCCAGTAATAGAAATAGGCCTACATTCCGATCTGTGTAATAAATTATTTTACTGATTCTATACCTTGATTTTACGTCTATCGTCAGCCACGTGTTAATAACTGTCCTAACAATAGGTAATTTTTCTCCATTGGTTTACAATCCTATTTTTCACGACACAATTCGTGTTCATTACTTTATGTTTTAATGAACTTATTCTCCAGAGTTCGAATTTAAACACGAATCTTGGGGAAATATATTGATGGCATGGCAGTGCACACTTACGCTTAAAATACCTTATGAGTTATAATGCTAGTGCTGACAAAATGTTGACTTTAGTTTCATATTTTTTTAAAAGCTGATTCCTTTAGACAATCCCAGTGATGTCTAAAATATTAGCCTTTTTATAGCCTCCAGATGCCAAAAGTTGTTTTTTTTTTTCAAATTTTTCTACTGTTCAGGCTATTAACAATCTGTGAACAAAACTTTCAGAATTTTAGCAGAAGTAAAGTTTGCTACGACTGTCAGTTTCTAACTTTAGGATCACACCTTTGTCCTAACCCTAATCGTTAAATCAATCTATCAATTACAATAACAAATCGTCCTGTTTTGAGACTATGCCATCTAGCTAGACATATTGGTCTACATTTTGGAACCATTCAACTTAGCCCTCTAATGGGCCCTCCGTTCTGCAAGGATGGATTATGCCGGACCATTGTATGTACAACGGCCAAAATTCGAGGGCAAAACTCCATTCTGTTAACTTGTTCTACGTTCTATGTATCTGTCACTGCGTTCTTTCCATTATGTTTATTTATTTACGGCCTTCAGAGCACACACAAAGACCTATGTTCTTACGCTAGGGGACAACCACTTATCCATTCTGCTTGGGCCCTCGGTTTTACAAGGCGGCCTGCGTCATCTTGCCGCGCCCCCGTCAGCGCCGCGGGATGGATTATGCTGGACCATTGTATGTACAAAATTCGAAGGCTAAACTCCATACTGTTACGTTCTATGTATCTGTTTTGACGTTCTTTCCATTTTGTAACGTCGTTCTTCGCTCTACGACCTACGTTCTTACTTTAGGGGACAACAACTTTGCCATTCTGCTTGGGCCCTCCGTTTTGCAAGGCGGCTTGCGTCATCTTGCCACGCCGCCGGCAGCGCCGCACCAGCTTGTAGCAAGGCTGGATCAGCATCACCAGTCCCGAGATCCCGATAAAGAAACCGGCGAGGTAGAACGAGAGATCGTACGTGTTCGTTATATCGTACACCCAGCCTGGAAATGGAGATTGGAAGGTTAGTAATTTAGCTGAAAGCGGAATAAGGCGGACTTGCGTCAGTCAAGGTTAGCCAACTAGCTCTAAGTGTCAACTTTCATACAATTATTGACGTTAACTCGAGTAAACTGGCTAACTGTCGATTTCTGAATTGAGAAATTCGCTACTCGGTCTCTGCAGATCTCTCACAAAATAACGTGACAGAATGATACTTAAGTATTTACTTTTGATTTACTTACTAAAATTCTCAATTCAGAAATCGGGTCTACCCGGTTTCGGTTGACGCAAGTGAACCTAAGCAGGGTTCGAAAGGATAATAAAATCATCAGAGGATATGCTCATTATCATAAAAATTCGTTGATAATTATCAATTGATAATAACTAGTGGTTCGCCCCGAACTATGAACTCGCGACCCCATATAAACCTAATAATAATAACCCCCGTGTGGTAATTGGACCAACCCCTACAGTCTTTGCTCTTGATTTTCCACTCGTTTTTCAAGATTTTCAGATTTTTCTTCTAGCATATTTAGTTTTTCGCCAAACATTCTTTGAATGTTTTCTGTAACTTGTTCGCCGCTTTTTCTTATTTCAAGTTTTTGTGCCTCTAGATCATTTTGGATTTTTTGTAGTTTATCTAGTATTTCTTCCATTTTAAGTTTTGTATAGGACTCTCTTGTAGTTTTGAAGTAAAGCGACCTCTATTGTTGAGCATAAGGACTTTTTGGTTTATAATTTTGAACACTAGATGGCTCTGATAAAAAATGTTTTGTCACGCCCTCTGTTAGGAAGTAGAATAACAATTTATTTTTAAATAGATGGCGCTGTTTTGTATTTTCTAATCTGGTGTACTTTGGACCTTAGCAATTAGCAAAATTTTTTGATTTATTGGATTAAAATAGAGTTCTTGTTACGGATTATTTCGCGACCCGTAAAAGTTTATTTTTATTGTTTCCACTGAGTTTTACGTCCGATATCCACAATATTGTTTCCAAACAGAATTTGTATTTATAGTTCACTTTTGTTAGTTTTTATCACTGCTTTCACTGTTTACTGATTAGATTTACGTTTTTATCACTTTTAAAATCACTGTTTAGCACTATTTTATTGTTACTGAGCGGCAGCAGTGGCGCCCTCTCTCATCCCATATAAACTTAACAACCCCATATCTCGGCAACCCCTCGACCGATTTGGCTCATGTTCGAACTTAAAAATTCTTTTAATTTCATTTACCTGCCTACCAAATTTCATGACGATCCGACAAAAATTACTCAAGTTATCGTCGAACGAACATTCATACATACAAACATACAAACATACAAACATACAAACATACAAACATACAAACATACAAACATACAAACATACATACAAACATACATACATACATACAAACGCCGGATTGTTCCAGTAGACTCGGAGAACTTCGCTCGCTTCGCTCGCTCGTTCAACAACGAAACATAAAACTGTAACTGTAAAACGGAACGGTTTTTCGACGTTTTGGCTGGTTGAACCCAATGAGCGTAGGTATTCAAAATTAAAAAGGATACAAAAAAGGGACAGGGTCTCAGATGCTTTGGGGGAGGGCTTGAGTACCTTAGCCCCCCCCTAAATCCACTAGTACTCACCAGCTAACGGTGGTCCGACCAGGTTGGCGAGCCCCTGTATCAGCAGCAGGAGACCGTAAGCGTTTGTGAACTTCTCCAGTGTGATCTGCTCCACCAGGATGATGCTCGTCAGCGAATAGTTGGCCGCTGGAAATAGGAAACAATACGATGGTAAGGTTCTACCAAAGTAGCTTGGCGAGTAAGCCCAAATTTTCACAGTTTTTTCATTTTTTTTGCTATATTATGTTGTAGATATTTTTGTTCAAGTCTACATTGGCACCCAAGTCTTTGGTGAACCCCAAAAACTGTGTCTCATATATATCATTTTGAAACTGCCCCTTGACTCCATCTAGCGGTAAGGAGATCCTGTTTTTGGAGTTTAAAGGGCTTCAAAAGTTATTAAAGATGTAAGACGTCAGCAGCGGAAGGAGCGACGTCACAAGTCCGCAGAGCACCATACAGCCAGCGTACACCAGCGAGTGACTCACGCACTCCCAGTCGCCCACCAAGCCACAGTTTCTTTCTGCCTCGCTAATCAAATGCTAATAAAGATATTCACTTCCTCGAGAGAGTACAACGGCGAGCCACTAAAATGATACCATGTCTCAAAAACCATCCTTATGAATACAGAATAAATTAACCATCCTGGAACAGCGTAGAGAGCGAGGCGACCTAATAGAGACACAGAAAATCCTACACAATCATTACAATGTACCGGACCTTGTTATGATTTACGAGTTGAATACAAACAAAATGCTCAGAGAGCACACGCTGAAGTTGAACCAGCTACCATGGACAAGCAACCCCAGAAAACACCTCTTGCCGAACCGTGTAGTGAATGCGTGGAATAAACTACCCGAGGCAGTAGTCAGTGCCCCCTCGGATAACATTTAATAAATGCACTAAAGTTATATACAGGCATCAGCTCTAAGCTGCCAGTGTATTATAAATAATTATAATAATAATTATTGTAAGAAAACGGGATTCTTACCACGATTTATTAATAACAACAATACAATAATTATGTCTAAAAACCACGAAAGTTTCAAAAAGCATTATAATAATAGTTACCAATAAAGGCTCCAAAGGCGCCGGCCGCGGCCCCCAGTGAGACGTAAGACGTCAGCAGCGGCAGGAGTGACGTCACAAGTCCGCAGAGCACCATACAGCCGGCGTACACAAGCGAGGGACTCACGCACTCCCAGTCACCCACCCAGCCGAGCAGGATCTGGAGTTAAGAAACGATTTCGTTTAACATCAGTCTACAGGATACGTCGATCAAGGATTTCGGTAACAAAATCACCTAGTTTCAGGCGACCCTACGAATAAATCCCGCATCTTTATTCTTCATATCCAAATATTTAGTAAAATACTCTCGTTTCCCGAGCATAGTAAAATAATATTTTAAAAAGTAATTTACGTTATTTAATTGTCTCTTATTATTATATTATTTTTGCAATTTAGCCTAAGTCTTGGAATTGTCCAACACATTTTGTAAAATGATATTGATCCCACGATACAGGTTCGCCTAGTGTGGGATTCGCAAGACACACTGTATAAATTTTTGAAACTTTTTTGGAAATAAACGCTTTTTATCTTTTTATCTTATCTTAGCTTTGTCGAGAACACAATAATCGGCTTAATTATTGTTGTGAGGAAACCCGCGGCTTAGTTGGCTGCACACGACGTATTTTCTTTCTTGTAGGCTAGGCCGACTAAGCTGTCAGGATGGTATAGGTGCTATCTGCCAGAGACGTGCGAATAAAAAAATCTGATCAAGCGATGCTTATCAGTATTGCATTGAATTATATTGCATTGAATTAATTTCTAATCGTCGCTTGGAAACTGATAACTTGAAATGACTCTGCAACTCTACAAGGCAATTTTTAAATATCTTTATTTCTCAGACACCCCAACTTCTAAATGTGATTTACAACAACTTTTGTTCGACGACTTTGTTAAAAGCAATTTTTTTTTATTTTAATGCGTTGATCTTGGGTCCACAGTTAATATTACCCATTTTGCGTTGTACAAAACGGTGTCCCATTCTGGAACGTTCAGTAAATAAAATATGAATTAATCATTAGGTGTGTGTGAGTAATATGACTGACTATACTTCCTGAATCATATCAATCGCTGATCAATCACGCGGTAATAGTAACAGATAAGATAATTTTAAAACATTATAAAGTAATAATAAATTATAAGGTTAATAAAAAAAAACTGGAAGAGATTGCTCTTAGTGATAATATAATCCAAGGGTCAAACATAGTTTGGAATTTAATTAGTTTCCGTCAATGACATTCTAATGTTTCCATATAAACCACAGATTAACACTTATTTTTACTGCTAATCCAACTATATTTGACACTTGGAAAAATCCCCATTGTATAAGTTTTATGAGTAGTTTTCCGTTTTTCTTGCTTCATTTTTTATTTTCACTTCAAAAATCAACGATGCCGTTAAAACAACCCTTGTCGATAGAGAAATGACAACGTCTATCGATGCGTCGTCGTGTTGCTACAATAGGCAAGGTGCATAGTCTCTTATTGATAGTAAATAAATCGTATGAGGTATGTCAGTTTTTAGGCCGCCCATAGGGCCTCTGACGTGGCTTAACGATTGTATTAATCAATAACAACCGAGACCAATGCAACTGTTTAACGTGCCTTCAGAAGCACGGAAGCGCTCGGATATTATTGCCACTAGCGGTCACCCATCCATAGACTGACCGCGGCCGATGTTGCTTAACTTTGCCAATCGATTAAGAATGACCAGTCCAACTAAAGTGAGCGCTTCTGTGTGAATGTTGGTAGCAAAGAAGATTTCTCACCTCTCCAAGCATATTGAGTATCCCAATGATGGAGATCAGCATGGAGGTCTGCTTCTCATTGAATCCCATCTCGATTCCGTTGTCGGCGATAAAGACGTGCGGCACGTCATATCACATGTACAGGAGAGGTTCAGCCGGGGTAGTATGCCAATAAAATTGCCAACCGTAGCTTTGGCTTTTGTCTCCGTTTTCGTTTAATATCTCAACAGCAAGCGTTAGCAAAATCAGATTCTACTGCTATTAAGGCCTCAGGAATTGGGAGAAGTCCAGAAAGTCCATACTTAGTCGCAAAGGAACTTTGCTGGCGCGATGCAGAATATTGTACGTAGCAGTTTCCTGTGCGCCCTCCAGAGGTCGCTACAACACTTTGAACCTCACTTTGTACTGTTTTTTTTCTTGCATCTGCAGCACAACGCCTCTATGAACGTATTTCTTGCTTTATTCTTCACTTCGTAAATCAATGATTGCGCTAGTTGATAGAGAAATTAAAACGTCTATCGATGCGTCGTGTTGCTAGGCAAGGTGCATAGTCGTCTCTTATACTAAGGGAATATTGGTAAAGAAGATTTCTCACCTCTCCAAACATATTGAGTATCCCAATGATGGAGATCAGCATGGAGGCCTGCTTCTCATTGAATCCCATCTCGATTCCGTTGTCGGCGATATAGACGTACGGGACGTCATACCACATGTACAGGAGGAAGTTTGAGAACGCGAACAGGGCGAAGGCAGGGTTCAGGAAGTGCGAGAAGTCCAGGACGTCCACCACCAGGTCCCAGAAGTCCCAGAGGCCCGCGTACCAGACGACCTAGAAGGTTTGAGGGTCAGATTGAGATCTCTAAAGATTGACCAAAAACTGAAACTAAGGCCTTTGCGTAATGAGATGTTTTGTACAGTGTCCAGTGGCACCTTCGGTCACACTATGTAGATGGGCGAAGAGACCACTCGGCGCTGCAGTCCCTGGGACATTGTTTTTGGATGGAGTAGGCTTGCCCAGCACCTATACCAACCGACGTTCTAAAGCTTGACCTTGGTCTTTGCATGTCCTGAGCAGGAATAAGGATGGGGGTGACACAAAAGATCCCATTGGGTCGAAGTGTCCCGGGCTCTCAGCCTGGTCATACTAATAAGATGAGATAAGATATATCAACCGAGTGCCTAGGCTTAGTGGTTGAGTAGGAATTACTAGGTTTTAGTCAACATTGTAATTGAACGAGCGAGCGAAGCGAGCGAAGTTCTCCGAGTCTACTGGAACAATCCGGCGTTTGTATGTATGTATGTATGTATGTATGTATGTATGTATGTATGTATGTATGTATGTATGTATGTATGTATGAATGTTCGTTCGACGATAACTTGAGTAAATTTAGTCGGATCGTTATGAAATTTGGTAGGCAGGTAAATGAGGCCAAGAGAATTTTTAAGTTCGAACATGAGCCAAATCGGTCGAGGGGTTGCTGAGATATGGGGTCGCGAGTTCATAGTTCGGGGCGAACCACTAGTTATTAATTATAGGTAATTCCAGCTACTTTAATTACAGAACGTATATCTAGTGCAAAAAGACGGACGTACGAGTGGTTAAGAAAGTTTTGACAAATGATTCGTTACTTTTTGTTTTCTTCTAAAGTACGAACTCCGTCCAGTAGACGGAGACTAGTTGAAGAAATTCGCATCGACAATTCGGTACGCAAAGTTTTTTGTTCGAAAGTCCGTTATTGGCTTAATCTTATCTTTAGACAATATTGAGAAACTAATTTCAATATCTTTTATTTTGGTTCAGTAGTTTGGATTTTACAACGTTTCAAAGATACGGTTTTATACTTTATACATTTTTCACGCGACGGTCTGCATAACTGTTGGCGGTCATAGGAACAAAACATTTTAGCGCATAAAAACAAAACTACTGGACCAAAATAAAAATATTTGAACGAGCGAGCGAAGCGAGCTAAGTTCTCCGAGTCTACTGGAACAATCCGGCGTTTGTATGTATGTATGTATGTATGTATGTATGTTTGTATGTTTGTATGTTTGTATGTATGAATGTTCGTTCGACGATAACTTGAGTAAATTTGGTCGGATCGTTATGAAATTTGGTAGGCGGGTAAAAGAAATTAAAAGAATTTTTAAGTTCGAACATGAGCCAAATCGGTCGAGGGGTTGCCGAGATATAGGTTTTTACAGTTTATATGCAAAGCGCGCGCGCGCCTGCGCGAATGGCTTTAGCAAAGTTACACGTCATATGTAACTGGGGTCGCGAGTTCATAGTTCGGGGCGAACCACTAGTTAAATTAGTTTCTCAATATTGTCTAAAGATAAGTTTAAGCCAATAACGGACTTTCGAACAAAAACTTTGCGTACCGAATTACTTGACTCGGTAGCTCAAAGCGCCTGCACGGTATGCGAGAGGTTGCGGGTTCAAGTCCTGTCCCGAGTGATTTTTTTCAACTTATTATAAATGTTTAAATGATTCGTTGTATTTTCTAACTAATTTGATCAGATGGTGCTCACTTAGTCCACACTACACTACTCCGTGATATATTTAGCATCTTTAACCACGTGGAGATAAACCAACATAAGCAGACTCGTGTCTGACATGACATGAATCACGATAGATACGAGTACGGGGAAAGTGTTGACGTGTTACTACAAAAAACCAAACAACATAGTGGAAGATTCTCCATGTTCTTTCCTGGTACATAGTTCATTGGTATGGTACATACATAGTAGGTACTCTAGGTACAATTTGTGGAACGATATTTAAAAGCATTGTTTAGTTCTGAAAACGCATAGAAATCAGTCAATAAACTAAGGAATAAATAATTATTATTTGTGGCATTTCACACGAAATAGGTTTTTGATGTAGTAGACAAACTATGAAGAAAACATCGTGAGGAATCCCGCTATTTAGTTGGATCTTTCCAGTGGACCAGGGGGGCTTGTGTTGTCTAAATAAGTGATAGTAAAAAGATGTGTAAACCCACCTTTTCTCTCGCAATGGTCGTCATGGAGTTCCTGAATATATTGGGGCAGGACGAGGCCCTCAGCCGGTAGCGATTGATGTTCAACATCGCCCCTCTGTACGTGAGCGAATGCCGGTGCATCCGCAGATCTTTCAGGAGACCCGTGGGTTTCTTGGCTACCGGCCCCGAAGCCGCTTGCTTCTTCAGCCAGAGGCTCAAAGCTGTCTTGTCATTCAGCGGAGCTTGGCTACCGTCGTCGTGTTGCGGGACGGTGTTAGGAGACGCAATGCCGGGCGGTGACATAGCGTTCGGCGACATCGGCGCCCGCTCGTGCAACCGCCCGCTGTCACTGAAACTCCTCGATGGCAACATAACCCCCGGGTAGTTCTGAGCCAATATCGCGTACGCACGACCCTTGTTCGACATCAACTCGAAGACTTCTAACGATATCCCCTCTCCGCCAGTCATGTACGTCGGCAGATCGACTAGGGAACTGAATTGAGGGACAATAGGCGAAATAACGGCTTCAATGTCGTCCTCGTCGTTGACTTTCGTCGATCCTGCGGCACTGCTTTTGCTGTCCGAAAAGCTATCCGCCGACGAACCGAAGCGCTTGTTTCTCTTTCGTTCTCGTTTTCTTTTCCTCTCTTTGGCTCGCTCTTCGTTCATCGTGGCAGTCCAGGGGAGATCCCTGAAGAGTAGCCCGCACACAGCCATGTTTAGGAACAATCCCGCTAGTATCAATACGGTTCCACGCCACCCATACTCGTCTAGGAGGCAATACGTCAGTGGCGCGAATATAAACGTTCCGATACCACTGCCGCAGACCGATATGCCGGTCGCCAACGAGCGCTTCTTCTCAAAATAGTAAGCGACTATGACAACAGCCGCCACGTAGCACAAACTCAGTCCAAATCCGGCCATGATTCCGAAAGTGAGGAACAGCGTCTCCATATTGTCAACGAAGGCGGATATGACGAATCCGAGAGCGGCCAAGATCGCTCCGAAGACCGTGACCCGCCGGCAGCCGTACCGGTCCGTGAGGAAGCTGGCGATCGGTCCAGACAGCAGCGGCATCGCCATGAAAATCCCGGCGATCCACGCCGTCTTGCCCTTGCCTTCGCCGAAGTACTCCAGGAAATGCGGGTAGAACACTCCGAAGCTGAACGTGATGCCGTCCGCGATGAGGTTGACCATAAAGGAGGCGAAGACCACCACCCAGCCCCAGCCGCCGTCGGGTGGCCGGGCCTCCGTGAGCGACACATCCTCGTCATCGGAGGAGGACGAGCTAGAACTAGACAGGGATTCGGCCGCCGGCGGCGACTGCGCGTCGAACTGCACGTGCAAGACGCCCGGGCGACCGTTTTTCACTTTGATCACTGTGTCGAGCAGAGGTTCACTTTCGGGGATAGAGGGGAGCGCGCGCGGCGCGGGCCGCAGAGTCTCTGGCTCGCTCAGCGGTTCAGCGGGTGGGTCGAGGGTTTCGCCGGGTCCTCCTTCGAGCGGCCGACCGTGCGGGCGCTCCGGGGGCGGCGCGAGGCCCGCGCGGTCCATTCCGGCAGGGCGCGGCGGAACTGGGCGCGCAGCGGATGCAGCGCTATCTTAGCAGGCCGCCGAGCTTCCATGCGGACACCGCGACACGACCGTCGCGACCTCATGCTGCAACAAGGAGTGACAAGGGTTAAGTTTAACCGTTTACTAAATACAAAAAGGAGTAAGGACGTTAGTTATGTGATGGAATGATATAGCTACACGCATACACCAACTACATGAGTCGGCGATGGCGTGATGACAACAACAAGGCGGGCAAACGTTAGTTATGCAATGGAACGATCTTCTATCGTGTCGAAAGCGTCACGGAAGCATAGGTACGCATAGGTAAGTACGGTCGGCCACAGTCACAGATACCCTATGGCAGCTCTTACTGCGTGCGTCATAAGGGCGCCAATCGAACAAAAAGGGGTAGCGTGTGGCCGACTGTACAATTCACCAACAAAATGATACGTCGATGGGATAATGATATCTTCAAGGAAGCAGTGGGTGGCATGAAAAGAAAGGGCTATTGGCCAGTATAATAACAATAGAAGTGTTGTTCCGAGAGCGAAAACCGCAATTTTGTTTGTTACTAAAGATCGTCGCGATAGAAAAGTATTACGATCATGACCAGGCTAGGGGAATATAGCGTCGAATTTCAGATTCAGGATGCAAGGAAATGGATGAAATTCGCCCATGAAGGAGCGACTTTATGAAATTAAACTGTATTTCCTGTGGCGTCATATTTTCCTCGCTCATGCAATTTCCCGCAAGGTAGAAAAACTGCATCAGCGAGGAAAATATTATCATAACATTGCCCAAGCGCTTTGAGTTTGTATTCGCTCGATGGCTGATTTGGGTCATACGGGTAAGGTCCGGGTTCATGTCCTAATACATATTTGTATCGCAATCACTCCATCACACTAATTATAAACGTGAAAGTTTGTATGGATAGTTTGTATGTATACAGGGTGTTAAAAGACCGCCGACAGACCCGAAAGGCACGCATAAATAAAATAAAGTACTTCTTCCAAAAAATATTGTTGAAAAAGTGTTTAAGAATTCGATACTGAACACATTTCTGCAAAAAAACAATTCATGAGTCCGACTTTGTACCTCATTATCTCGGAAACCATAGATTTCCCAGGCATTTTCGTTATGATGAGTACATTAGGTACGTGGTTTTCCGCTTTGTTGGTTTCCGCTGTTTATTGTTCAATAAGGTGCAGTGCAAATGCGCATCCTACCATCAGATCCAGCGCCTCAGAGCACAGGATGTCTCTAAAACGAAGCATAGTGGGTTTCATTGACGGACAAAGCACGTAGTTATTTATAGTTCGGACACACGGCATGTGACATGTGACATATGACAAGACCGTGAGTGCTCCCAATCGGTTAGTGTGAAGTCGTACGCTGGGTTCTACAAGGTGTTACCAAAGATCCTAACTCTTTTTACAGGGTAATAGCATCCGGTGATAGGGGTCACAGCAACCTAAATATTGTTTTTGCTCTATGACGTTCCGTTGATTTTTAAATTAAAAACTGTGGCAGGAGAAAGGGATTATTAAATTATTGTTTTCAGTGACATCGTTGAGTTTAAAAGAATTAGGCCCGGATTCTGAATTGAGAATTTTACTAAGTAAATACTTCAGTATCGTTCTGTCACGTGTTTTTGTGAGAAATCTACAGAGACAGAACGATATACTTAAGTGCTTGCTTGGCGAATTTCTGAATTCAGAAATCGGCATTTAGAATGTAGCGCCAAATATCACAGATAAGCAGAACGTAAAAATTCACTACCAGTAGGCAAGTACTTATGCATGCAGCTGCAAAATGGGCCTTATTATCTCCGCAAAGACCCATTAAAGCCCGTGTCATCCTGCAATGCGGCCTCGGCTATACAGTAGTTAAAATCTCGGAAAGAAGGTAGGGAACTTTTTTATGTACGTTTCTTGGCTTCCTTCACACTTTGACGAATTTTGCAAATTTTAACGTAAAGCCTAATAACTAGTGGTTTGCCCCGAACTATGAACTCGCGACCCCATATCTCAGCAACCCCTTGACCGATTTGGCTCATGTTCGAACTTAAAAAATATCTTTGCCTCATTTAACTGCCTACCAAATTTCATGACGATCCGACTTACTCAAGTTATCGTCTAACGAACATTCATAAATACATACGAGTACAAACGTACATACATACAAACATACAAACGCCGGATTGTTCCAGTAGACTCGGAGAACTTCGCTCGCTCGTTCAATTAATTCACTGGAGTAAAATGACAGACACTAATGTCACACACTTTTATTGAACGAGCGAGCGAAGCGAGCGAAGTTCTCCGAGTCTACTGGAACAATCCGGCGTTTGTATGTATGTATGTATGTATGTATGTTTGTATGTTTGTATGTTTGTATGTTTGTATGTTTGTATGTTTGTATGTATGAATGTTCGTTCGACGATAACTTGAGTAATTTTTGTCGGATAGTCATGAAATTTGGTAGGCAGGTAAATGAAATTAAAAGAATTTTTAAGTTCGAACATGAGCCAAATCGGTTGAGGGGTTGCCGAGATATGGGGTTGTTAAGTTTATATGGGATGAGAGAGGGCGCCACTGCTGCCTCTCAGTAACATTAAAATAGTGCTAAAAAGTGATTTTAAAAGTGATTAAATCGTAAATCTAATCAGTAAACAGTGAAAGCAGTGATAAAAACTAACAAAAGTGAAAATACAAATTCAAATAAAAATAAATACAAATTCTGTTTGGAAACAGTATTGTGGATATCGGACGTAAAACTCAGTGGAAACAATAAAAATAAACTTTTACGGGTCGCGAAATAATCCGTAACAAGAACTCTATTTTAATCCAATAAATCCAAAAATAACCAAACATTTTGCTAATTGCTAAGGTCCAAAGAACACCAGATTAGAAAATACAAAACAGCGCCATTTATTTTTAAAAAAATAGTTATTCTACTTCCTAACAGAGGGCGTGACATTTTTTTTTATCAGAGCCATCTTGTGTTCATAATTATAAACCAAAAAGTCCTTATGCTCAACAATAGAGGTCGCTTTACTTCAAAACTACAAGAGAGTCCTATACAAAACTTAAAATGGAAGAAATACTAGATAAACTACAAAAAATTCAAAATGATCTAGAGGCACAAAAACTTGAAATAAGAAAAAGCGGCGAACAAGTTTCAGAAAACATTCAAAGAATGTTTGGCGAAAAACTAAAAATGCTAGAAGAAAAATCTGAAAATCTTGAAAAACGCATCCTCAAGGTTCATTCTGCGAGGGCACCATACACCAAAATACACTCGCAGTACTTTCCCGTCAAGTGGACAGGTCACGCCGACCTGATGCAATGTGGGTTCACAAATTGGGTCTACCACCACGTCTATACACCACAACACAAAATGCACTCTGGTGGCTTTCCCGCAATGAACACAAGCTATTGTAGAGTTGGATGGGAGCAAATAATAGGGTTATGGGGATGTATATGGATGGACTGGGTAACTGGGCTATGGGCTTTGAGACAACGGTCGTCTGCCACTAAAATGTCTCAAGTAATTAAATTGGCAGACGGTGACTTGCTGTTCACTAAATGGGCCACCTAAATAAGCCACCGCTTATGGGTCTAACCCTGGACAGCAAGGTGGCAACATCGTTGTGAACAGCTAAGGGTGTCGAGAGGTGTGCGCCGCTTTCTACCCAGTGACTGTAGTGATAGCCACAGTCACAGTGCCAACTCGCGTCTTATGCATCTTTCACTTCCATCCTGCGAGCATATAGCTCTTGCGCTCCACTCTGGACGGCCGGTAAAGGCAAGCCAGAGGTGAGGGTCCCGGTCCTCTTGGATTCCAATCCACTCTTGTACAAAGACGACGTTATTATTAAGTTTATATGGGGTCGCGAGTTCATAGTTCGGGGCGAACCACTAGTTTATTTAGAAAGGAGGCTAGGTGTCCTGCGTAACAGGTCTCCCTAGTGCAGGCACCATCTCCCACAATAATCAATGTATCTGATACCCAGTAATTCTCTCCTGTTTTATTGTGACATAAACGATTTTTTATTTATTGTAAAGTAAATAGCTGTCAGTTTACTCCGATGAATTAATAATTAGACTTTTAGCTAGGATTTGTATGAAACCGACTGTAGGAGCACACACTTTGACGCATTGAAATGTCGTGTGTCAATGCGGCACGCGGACAAATCCTTCCTGGCTAAAAGTCGCACTGAAGCATGCCGCAACTACATGCGTCAAATTGTGAAGGGCAAACCCGTAGCCCGACCGAGCGGGGACGAGCGTAGGTCACACAACAATAGGGGGTTTTCAATAAAAAATAGCACGAATAACTGTCAAAATCAGTCAAAATAATCTGTCGTTTCCATATAAACCACAGATTTAGTTGCGCGATAAATCGCGAATCGTTGTCAAAGACACATGGAAAAATCCCAATTTTATTAGCCCCCGACACAAAAAGAGGGGTGTTATAAGTTTCACCGCTATACATGTGTCTGTCTGTGTGTGTGTCTGTCTGTGGCACCGTAGCTCTTAAGCGGGTGAACCGATTGGGAAGCGGTTTGTTTTTAATTTTAGAGCAGGTTTTCTAGCGAGTGTTCATAGACATATTTTAACATATTATACCAGATATGATAATTTAAAGCTAAAACGTCGGGCGTATGTTAAATATATTCTGTATAATGTGCAGTGCTTACGAAAGTTTAAGTTTTAAATATATTCTACTGCTCCATTTCTACATTGTGGTTACAGCAGGGACCCATGCGGCATTTAACCTACTTTCTACAGGCAGCGGGTTACTGGGGAAGCCAGCGATGCAACATGGATGCAACCCTCCCAAAAGACTAGCTTTGTTTACTGAATATGTTGAAATACGACGTTGCGTTTGAATGTCGCTGCACGCGCCGCTGTTCCAAATTTACGGCAATAGTGATACTCGTTGGCAGGCATGTTATTCAATTCAATTCAAAGCATTTATTTCGGAATATTAACACTTCCATAGATTACAAACTAAAAAACAGATAAAAATTAAATAAATTAAAACATCACAATTTGTACAGTTAAAAAGTAGGGCAGTTATAGGTGCTGGGCAAGCCTTCTCCATTCAGAACAATATCCCAGGCACTGCAGAGCACGAAAGGTCACTTCACCCATCTAGTGTGAGTAAAGGAGCCACTTGGACACTGTATAAACCATCGCATTACGTGGATGCAAAGGCCTGAGTTAGGCTAGGCAGGCAATCCATCTGTATGCCCGGAGCTCGGTTAGGGGCTTGCATTCGGAATGGTCGCCCGTGAATTAGTGATGCGGCCGATTTGGTACGTGGACGGGGATTTATTAGGGGCGGGAGCTGTAAACCGTAAATCTAGCTAAAAAGCATTGAAAACTGAACATTTCGCTTAAGGCTCCGTATAAGGCTAACTAGCGCCGCCAATGTTTAAAAAATCATATCTTCTTTTAGAAGAAGTTTCTGGAAAAATCCTAAGATGAGCCTATGCGCCATGCTTTTCTAGATTTTTAAGTGTAGATACCCTCTTCGAAATTTACTTTTAAGCTAAAAAATCTTCGATAACCGCCAAAAGCGGCCGTTTTTGGCGGTTATCGAAAATTTTTTAGCTTAAGTCTAGAAACTGAGTTGGGTACCTACACTTAAAAATCTAGAAAAGCATGGCGCATGAGCTCATCTTAGGATTTTGTCAGAAACTTCTTCTGAAGGAAGATAGGATTTTTTCAACATTGGTGGCGCTAGTTAGCCTTATACGGAGCCTTAAGCGTTTGTTGAAAATGCTGGCAGCTTAAAAACTTAACGATAGTTTTTCGATCCCAGTATGGTTCATGGAAGCTTAAAAATTTAACTAATTTCTACAACTTCGATCCACCTCTCACCACTCAGGAGAACCAAATATATAACAATATGATAACTTAATAAAGCAGTCCTATGGAAAAACTATACCCTGGAAAAGCAAATAATTTTGAGCCAGTTAGAAGGCAGACAAGCGAGAGGTAGAACACCAATGCGCTGGTCCGATACCCTAAAGAAGGCAGCAGGGAGATTCATCCAGTACGCATCCCATCACACCCATGACCGTTATGAGAGGAGAGTGGAGTCATGGTCGCGATCCTCAGAATTGGGGGACCGATTTAGAGGAAGGAGGCCGAAAAACCGCTACCTCACGGGAGGATGGCGATGGACAAGGGCAGTGACAGAGTGGAGGTGGAGGCCCAAAGTAGGACGGCGGTCGGTGGGAAGACCAGCAGCTCGATGGTTGGATGACATCTTTGCATCGGCGGAGAGTCCATGGATGCGGACCGTGAGAGGTGGAGCGAGGGGAAGCAGTGGGCAGAGGTAGGCTGATGATGATGACAGACTTCAGGCCCAAGGTGTGGCGAATAGGGCAAAAAATACGTTATTTAGAGCAATATGTGCTGGATATGTACACATAACAAACTAGGTAACAGTGTTACGTGTGCTATTAGGAAACTGGAGGAAACTTTTCAATCGAATTCTCGCCTGTTGTGAAAACTAGCGGCGTTTGTTTTCAGCCAACTCCAGGGTAAAGCTTGCTCCACATTATGTTTTGCCTACATTCCATTCAGTCGTTTCCTCAATGCTGAGGATCGTGACCATCATTGAAGGTGGCGGAGAGTAGAGTTCTCCATTGCGCTCTATCACTCGCGATGTGGATCAGTTCGTGCAGGTGTTTTTGCGTGGCTTTAGTCATAATATTCGTCCATCTAGCGGGTGGTCTGCCTCGAGCTCTCTTGCCCTCCACCTTTCCCATGATGGGTTTTGCCTACAATGCTTTAAAAGTTTCACTTTCAGAATTACATTAACGATCTATCTAGAATCTACATACAGCTGTAATTATATCTCCTACAGAAGAGGCTGTTTGAGGAAAAAACCTTTTTATTAAAATTGCCCTGTCGTAGTTAAATCCACCAAGCAGCAGGGAGCGATACTTTCTGGTATACAATAAGGTGTTACCTACTTACCTAAACGTATTCTCAGAGGCATCGAACCACCGCATTATACGATTAAAAAGCAAGCACGAACACGATACTAAATGAAGCTAAGAACAATAGAAAGGTCTGTTGTGTACACATCTTAGGACAATGTTGTCCAATCCAGAGGGAAATCACTGCGCTACAGTGACCGGTCAATGTCAACATGCAGGCTTGATGCGTGCGATACATGTACCTACTGTGATTTTTACTGTGAAACGTAGAACGGGGGCAGAATACAGGGTGTTGTTTTGGTTAGTTACACCCGACTCTGGGACGATAGTTTTAGTAACGCATGAAACATAAAACAAGATTATTAATTTTTATAAATTTTTTGATTCACAAATTACTTTGTTTAATTTGTTCTATAATAACCTCGACGTGCGGACTCCCCGGCCTTCTCAAAGTGCGCGCGCGATGTAGCGCTCGATATTGCGAGTGCTACCGCAAGCGATATTATAATAGTAGGCCACCATTTAATGATTTTTGGGTATTTTTCACTGAATCTTTACAAAACAACACCTCGAATAAAGACTGAAAAAAGGCACGAAAAGAGGCACGATACCTGTTTACATTTCTGAGGATTCTGCCAAACGTTATTGCATATGATTGTGGTTCCGTTCCAGTGAATGATCTTATCAGAACAATCTGGATTTTTCTTTTACGTTAAAAAAGGTCGTTAAAATATTACTATTGTACGATATTAATTGAGGATTGAATTAAACAAATCCGTTCAAATTTGTGTCGTAAAATATTAATAAACCCTATCAGATTATGCTATCGATTAAAATGCGGGCAATGGATTAGAAAATCCTGATTATAGGAGTCGATAAACCCAGATAGATCAAAGTATCAGAAATACAACGCTGGACGCTTGGACCTAATAAGCCACGAAGTCAATGATAATAATAATATCATAATTATAATATTATGTTCTTGAGCAAGTTGAAATAAAAAAAACACTTTAGAAGAAAGTTGATAACCTTACTTAAGAAAATGGGAGATTTTATTTACCAGTTAATAACGAGAATTAACGAGTAAATAAGGGAAAGAAAAAAAACATAGCCAGTGCGTCATAGCTACTAAATACGAAAAGCACTATTACCGCCCCAGATTCCGCGGAAAGAAAGAACAGAAAAGGGAGTTAGAGAGAACAAAGAGTACAAGCAAGTCGTTTTTGGGTACTTGACAAGGAGTTTTCTGTCTCAAGTATGTACTTATCTCCTTTGATCTACAAGTAAATATAAACACCGTTTGATGTAAGCGGTCCTTTTATCAAATTACGTCGCGCAACATTCCCCTGAGACGTGGCGTTTCGGTCGAAAGCAATTTTCTCAATCCAATGAAGAACACTGCCAATCATGGTACAGAGGGCGACAACCACATCTATCCCTTTTTGAACGATACCCGCACTTTTGCAGCGTGTGATAGAAGCTGCTGTTCAGAAGGGACGACTGTGACCGACTGTACCTTCGTAATGCCTTAAAATGTAGTGATTTTAGATTGATTTTCGTGTAAAGGGCTTATGATTCGTTACATGGAGTCATACGCTCTGTCAGATTAACCACGATGGGACCATTATGAATATCATGATTGTACAATCCAATAATCTACACTAATATTACTAGTGGTTCGCCCCGAACTATGAACTCGCGACCCCATATAAACTTAATAATAACGTCGTCTTTGTACAAGAGTGGATTGGAATCCAAGAGGACCGGGACCCTCACCTCTGGCTTGCCTTTACCGGCCGTCCAGAGTGGAGCGCAAGAGCTATATGCTCGCAGGATGGAAGTGAAAGATGCATAAGACGCGAGTTGGCACTGTGACTGTGGCTATCACTACAGTCACTGGGTAGAAAGCGGCGCACACCTCTCGACACCCTTAGCTGTTCACAACGATGTTGCCACCTTGCTGTCCAGGGTTAGACCCATAAGCGGTGGCTTATTTAGGTGGCCCATTTAGTGAACAGCAAGTCACCGTCTGCCAATTTAATTACTTGAGACATTTTAGTGGCAGACGACCGTTGTCTCAAAGCCCATAGCCCAGTTACCCAGTCCATCCATATACATCCCCATAACCCTATTATTTGCTCCCATCCAACTCTACAATAGCTTGTGTTCATTGCGGGAAAGCCACCAGAGTGCATTTTGTGTTGTGGTGTATAGACGTGGTGGTAGACCCAATTTGTGAACCCACATTGCATCAGGTCGGCGTGACCTGTCCACTTGACGGGAAAGTACTGCGAGTGTATTTTGGTGTATGGTGCCCTCGCAGAATGAACCTTGAGGATGCGTTTTTCAAGATTTTCAGATTTTTCTTCTAGCATTTTTAGTTTTTCGCCAAACATTCTTTGAATGTTTTCTGAAACTTGTTCGCCGCTTTTTCTTATTTCAAGTTTTTGTGCCTCTAGATCATTTTGAATTTTTTGTAGTTTATCTAGTATTTCTTCCATTTTAAGTTTTGTATAGGACTCTCTTGTAGTTTTGAAGTAAAGCGACCTCTATTGTTGAGCATAAGGACTTTTTGGTTTATAATTATGAACACAAGATGGCTCTGATAAAAAAAAATGTCACGCCCTCTGTTAGGAAGTAGAATAACTATTTTTTTAAAAATAAATGGCGCTGTTTTGTATTTTCTAATCTGGTGTTCTTTGGACCTTAGCAATTAGCAAAATGTTTGGTTATTTTTGGATTTATTGGATTAAAATAGAGTTCTTGTTACGGATTATTTCGCGACCCGTAAAAGTTTATTTTTATTGTTTCCACTGAGTTTTACGTCCGATATCCACAATACTGTTTCCAAACAGAATTTGTATTTATTTTTATTTGAATTTGTATTTTCACTTTTGTTAGTTTTTATCACTGCTTTCACTGTTTACTGATTAGATTTACGATTTAATCACTTTTAAAATCACTTTTTAGCACTATTTTAATGTTACTGAGAGGCAGCAGTGGCGCCCTCTCTCATCCCATATAAACTTAACAACCCCATATCTCGGCAACCCCTCAACCGATTTGGCTCATGTTCGAACTTAAAAATTCTTTTAATTTCATTTACCTGCCTACCAAATTTCATGACTATCCGACAAAAATTACTCAAGTTATCGTCGAACGAACATTCATACATACAAACATACAAACATACAAACATACAAACATACAAACATACAAACATACAAACATACAAACATACATACATACATACATACATACAAACGCCGGATTGTTCCAGTAGACTCGGAGAACTTCGCTCGCTTCGCTCGCTCGTTCAATAAAGAGGAAAGATTTGATTGTTTGTTTGTTTGTTTGTATTGAATACCATCCTGACAGCTTAGTCGGCCTAGCCCACAGGAAAGACAAAGTCAATACGTGTGGAGCCAACTAAGCGGTTTCCTCACGATGTTTTCCTTCACCGTTAGCGAGTGGTATTGCTACTACAAATTCACAAATGTACGTAACTTTGAAAATTAAACAAAGTCATAGATACATGCCCGCACTTGGAATCGAACCGGGTACCTCTAAAGAAGAAGCCTACTCCATCTAAAAACAATGTCCCAGGCACTGCAGCGCCGAGTGGTCTCTTCACCCATCTAGGTGAAGGTGCCACTGGACGCTGTATAAATCATCTCATTGCGTAGATGCAAAGGCCATAGTTTTTTGTATTGAATAGGCTCCGAAACTAATGGACCGATTTGAAAAAATATTTTACCATTAGAAGCCGAGATTATCCATGATGAACATAAGCTACTTTTTACCGCGGGAAAATGCTTCATTCCTACGGCAAAACCGGTAATAGGACAACGGGAAGTAAAAATTATCCTTCCGTACATATCTTTTTCAAATAACTTCTAAACGGCTGAACCGATTGGGTTGAAATTTTATATGGGTATTCCGATGGTTTCCTGGATGATTTAAAAATACAATTAGACCCGGTAGGTGGCGCTGCTGTCGGTATGTCAACTACTAAACGGCTTGACCGATTGGGTTGAAATTGACGAGCAAAAAATTGAGAAGGGGCCTTAGCCTGTAACATAATTGCGTATCAATGGCGTCCCAGGTAGAAGGACAAAACCGGGATTTTTTCGTTGCTCTCCTACAACCAGCGAACTAATCATCTAGAATTAGACTCATAATATTCTTTGCTGTACTACAAAAACATTAAAAGGACCGACACAGGACCGACAGAATTAATAAATCGTAATTAAAACCGTCAACCGGGAGCCCATTTTGGCACCATTGCGTTACAGGCTAAGGGCCCTGCATCCTTTTATCTTAGTCACCGCTGACGAAGTCGCGGGCGAAAAGCTAGTGGTAAAATAAAACACAAGTTTGCATTCAATCTGCTTTGACGATCTTCAGCAGTCTGGTAGCGTCACCAATGGCAATATCGAACACGGAATTTGCAGAAAGAATTTTATTCCCTGTTTTACATAGCTGTGACGAATAAAATTCCAGCTAAGTGGAGACATTTCGTCGACGTCTTGACACTGGTTTTCAGAGTTCTTGCTTTAACTTTTTTACATCATTTATTTAGCCAGCCGATAACCAAAAGCAAAATGGACCTCATTTCCCCTAGTCGCCTATCGCTTCCAAAGTAGGCGCGTAATCTCCCTCTGTTGCCAAAAAGCTATATTATTTATACGGTTTGACGTAAACACTAGAGGAATCTGGATGGGAGCCAGTCTAGTCAGTAGGGGTGCACGGTCGGGACTAAATTATTCGAAATATTTGTCATTTGGACAAGCCGTATAATGGCTGTACAATATTGGCCACATTATGTGGTGAATATTTTGGCTGAAAACGTTGATTTCGTCGCTATTTGCATATGCCCTTTTTCACAGGTTGTTTACCTCATTTTGCCACCTTGATCTGTCTGAGTGAAAACTATGTAGTGTTCTTATTAGAATGTCATTGGTTCTTTGCATAAAAGGCGTTCTTGTCAAACTCACGACAAGTTTGTGCGAAAAATGTTTTGTTGACCTGTGAGATTGGAGTTGATTGGACCAAGGTATTCATAGCTTGCACAAAATCCCATAAGTGTTGTGTAGAACAAATGGGGGCTGAGTGATTGGATGACTGATGCTGATCAAACCTCCCCACATCCACCTAATCTACCTATCAACTCCTGACGGCGCCGGCGCTAACAACGTTGACGGTTTGATTGTTTTATTGAGTTGCCTGAGTGGTGCCCGCTCGTTATCCAGTTAGTGCATTGACGGGAGGATGCTATTCATCATCAGGACGTGTGGTGTGATGTGTAGCAATTTCTTGAGTACGTACTATCTCCGTGTTTTGGAGCATTTTAACCTACGACGCAAAGAAAGGGGTGTTTAGCTTGAAGTGTATATTTTTGTAGGTAAACCGATTTTTATTTAATTGTTTTTCTTTAAAAAGGTGACTTGATCGAGAGTATTCTGAGCTAGATTTTATCAAAATCGGTTTCCGTTTATTAGATATTCTAATTTGAAATTAAAAAGTAGGGGTTTTTTTATAATAAGTTTCTGTTTATGTTTTTATTTTACAGATTTTTTTCGAGCTTTAGGTACAGACGACAGCACATCTCAGAGTGTACACTTTTGTTGTATAGTCGCCCGTAAAGTAGCTTAGTAGAGTGCTAGCGTGTAAGGGTGGACTTTCTGTCATGTGTACTTACTCGTAAAATCGCGTCAACAGCTCTCGACAAATTACATGCAGTGTGAATATCGAATTGTAATGTCGTGCCAAAGTGCAAAATGTTTAATCTCGTTACCTACGAACATCCACGAAAGCAACTTTAGTAAAACGACGACATTGTTATTTTCAGAATCGGGTCAGTTTTACTCCAGTCTGCCCAAATAGGGCAAACACTTTAAGTTTCAGATAGCAGCTTCATAAATCGGGTCAGGGAGTGTAAAGTAAATTACGGGCCAGCTAAAAGAGGGTTAGCTAATAAAACGAGATGAAACATTGGAGCTTTTGATCTGGGGAAACTATTGTGATCTGGGGGCTAATTCTAGGGAATCTCGCATTCGACACATCTCAAAGGAAAAGTGTTATGTCATTTCGATCTCGACTGCTCCCGACCACTCGACTCATGTCGAGCGAAGAAGGCAAACATTTCGCAGAAATCTCGTGCCTTATGTCGAGGATGACTTCATAAGAATAGGAGATGTGACATTTGCCGCAAAATTATATTTTTCCTTTGAGATGTGTCGAATGCGAGATTCCAGAGAATTAGCCCCCTGGGCCTTCGGCATGCATTTACATAGAATGGTGGTACGGAATCCTCGGTGCAAGAGTCCCACTCAGCGTTTAAAGACGGTTATTTAGAGACGGTTATTTTTACGGTGTATATTTTAGAGAATACGAAGTAAAGGGGCTGGTCAACCTCTTGAATATTTACGTCTTTTATAGCCGAAAATCATTTCTGCATCACAGATGACATCGAACCCGCACTCGAAGCGTCCGTGACGTGTGCCGGCCGGCTCCGATACTCGTACCATATCGCTTAACCTGGGGTCATGCCAGGAGATTAAACGTCTTTTTTCGCCATATCTTCCGGCAGGCCATTCACACAAGCCACAATAATTTAAGATAAGCTTTATTGCCGACCAATCGCATGATTAGGAACGGACTACTGTTCCGGCGGCACATAAAATTTTCCCAACATCCCATGCATGCTTTCGAACGTCTGTGCAGCATGGAATGGTGGAATGGGAATCAGTGATGGAAAACATCGTGGGGGAAAATATTGTTTGTGTGCGAGGAGGATGGCATGAAGGGGAAAAGGCCTATACCCAGAAGTGGGCAAGAAAATGATGATGATGACTCATAAACCTGTATTTTTTTATGTAGCCTGTGCTGTCACATCCGACCCATAAGAATAATATTTAAAAAAAATAAGTTATTGTGATTGATTTGCGTGGGCGTGTGATACATCACCACCAGCTCGTGGCATGACAGAAGTAACCCAATGACTTGGAAACGATAAACGTTAAGTACACACGACAGCAAGTCGACCCTTACACGCTAGCACTCTACTCGGTAACGTTACGGGCGACTTTACAACAAAAGAGTATAGCCTGACGTGCTGTCGTGTGTACGTACACTGACGTATTGACTCTTGATAAAAGTACGCATTCCAAAAGTGTTCAAGTGCCGGCTTTATCGCTCGTTATAGTTATAATTTGTAATTAATAATGTTGATGAACACAACTGTTACAATCTTAAGTAAGTAACCTCCGATAAGAACGAGGCCGCGCGTCGCATGTCATCTTTTTTTCCTCCGTAGAGATATTAAAAGTTGGTGATGAATTTGTTTAAAATTACTTAAAGAAACAACAAAAGTTCATTTTAACATTAATTGATGAAAATAACACTATATTTATTAGAATAATTTTCATTAATGGTCTTAGTGGAAGGCACACAATAACACCGTATCTTTAGTTAGGCTAATGAACTAGCTAGATAGAGAACACTCATCAGGAGAATCTTGATAAGCACAAACGAATAATAAAATAAACCCATGCGATAACAGAGGAAAAAATCCTCTTTAGCGATAGTACTCGTAAGTTTAACAAACTTTAAACAAAGTTTGCAAATATTTATAGATAGATAGATAGATAGAATACACTTTATTGTACATCAAGAAAATCAGGTATTACACTTATGTATGATCTGGTATTACTGGTATTATACTGAAGCACATCCATTGATTGCAACAGGTGTTAATGAATAAATGAATGCATGAAGTTCTAGCTAGAGTTTAAGACAGAAATTACGTTAGCAATGATGTTTTCACGGCAGTACTCCCAAAAATAAAAGGGTATATATTTGGATCACAGACGGCTAAAAAGCGAGCAGCGTTCCGACGAATGTAGGTAAATATAAACAAGACGAGACGACACACGCACCTTTGCATCGGACGTCATCTTGGCACAGGCGATGTTGACCGTCGCATAGCCAATCATCATTGGCGGGAGAAAATTCTATTACACACGTGAACTCACACAGTCACCACCAAATTCACTAAACACTTAAACAGTAACAGAATTTGTTAACGATAATTTTCGGATAAAAAATCACGCCATTTCGTTCAATAATTTGACACTAGGAGGTCCCAAAGACTTCGAGAATGGTGTCGATGTATAAATAAGCGAGACACAACGGGCTGTCAACACAACACAAAAGTTGGACGGTAGTTCGCGAACTGAGTGCGCGCAAGGCGCTCTCGCCGCCTCATTATTTAATAGCCAGATAAAAGATTATCTATTGGGGCGTCCTCGGTCAATACAACATTAAATTACGTATTTATCTTTGAATGGCGGCGGTGGGAGCTAAGAACCGTTCTGAGTGCGATATGCCAACTCCTTTCGAGTGGCAAGGACGACGATTTGATTTCGCTGCCGCCGAATTACGCAACAGCTTTGGACTGTCTAGCATTAAATACCAGTTTGATATTGACTACACAAAGGTCTTCTATGAGCAGGATAGAAGACAGTCTTACGAGCATTATCCTGGACGTGCTAAAGTTAAAATACATTGTATGCATCGAATTGTATACTATTGACCATGTTAAAACTAATAACATTGAAGGATTTTTAATTTAGTTAAAACTAATAACATTGAAGGAAGGATTTGGATCAAAATGTGTTTACCTGAAAAAATACAAGAATATAAGATAATAAGGCTGACTACCAGTAGAAACAAATCCCTTCGTCTATAAGTAAATCTTGTCATTTTCTCGATTTATTACGATTGGAAGTTTCTGGAAGGCCGCATCGCATCAATTAGCAGAAAATCTCCTACATCTCTGGCGCGCAATGGGATAATAACCGTCTAAGGTCCGTAACCGGCACACATTCAGCGATAACCGTCGCTTCCCGCACCTCGTGATAATAGGACCACAGAAGTCAAGCCTCAGAAGTCTACAAATCGAGCTAGATTTTGCGAATATATTTACGTCCATTACGGACATTAACTGCGTTTCTGTTGGAACTACACCTTTTATAGAGACTACGTATATCGAGCACACATGGGTTGATGGATCGTTTGGAATGTCATTGGATCGTTAGTACCTCCTGACTCTTTTGTCAACCAGTACGGAGCACCATGCTTCATCGCAGATCTTGCGTCCATCCCTGATTTTATCCCTCCAGGCATCTCTGTCTACTATGAGCAAAAATTATTCCCGAAAGGAATTGGCTCTTCAGCTCAATTTGAGGAATCAATAATTCAAGTATTCAAGCCAGGTTGATCAAAATCGCAGTTTTTGTAAGGGTGATAAATTGATAATACCTTCTGTGTTTCCGAAGAGCGAGTACACACGACAGCACGTCAGACTGTAAACTTTTGTTGTAAAGTCGCCCGTAACGCAGCCGAGTAGAGAGCTAGCGTGTAAAGGTCGACGTGCTATCGTGTGTACTGGTAAATACAGGGTGTTAAAAGACCGCCGACAGACCCGAAAGGCACGCATACTAGATACCAAAACAAAGTACTTTTTCGATAAATTATTAAAAATAATTATTAATGTTATAATTATGAAAAATATTTTATTACGCAATATACGTGTAACACACGGAAGTCATATTACGCAAGCGTTGGCATAAGTTTATACTACTTATACTTGAGGTGCCGATGTTTAGAATACATTGCGGGTTGCAATTTTAACGTCATTTTTTGTAAGAAATATTCAAAATTTTGATATGGCTTCTTGAGAAGAAATTTTAAGTACTTGATACTAAATACATTTATGCAAAAAAAAAGTTTTGAAAAGTCTGACTTTGAACCTCAATATCTCGGAAACCGTTGATTTCCCAGGCATAGTTCCTTGGGCAAAAATGTTCCTTATAATGAGGACAATACGTGGTTTCCCGCTCTGTTGGCGGTCTTTTAACACCCAGTATATGTAAAAACACACTTATTTGTATGAATAACAGACAAACACGTATTCTGATTTGTAGCAGTATTTCTGTTTGATAAGTTTGTGCTCTCGACATCTTATTTGCCTATCAAATACCTACTATCAAAAGTAGCTGCCGTGAACCAGAAAAAGTCTAATTTTAGACGCTTACAAGATAAGTAGAAACAAACTGGGACTGAATATGTATGACAAGATATGTATGCCACGTGTAAGGTGTAATTAAGATGAAAACAACCTAAGACCGAGGAATGCATCAACGCATTATCTTGGGTAAAAACCGGGTAATCAAAAAACTGACAGCTAAAAATTTATCAGAAATAGCCAGCAGGCGATACATAAGGCTGGGTTTGGCAGTACATAAGGGTTTAAAAACTATATACCTCTCACTCTTTTCTTTGACGTAGAGTGGGATAGATAAAATTGTAAACCCATGGATACCCTCTAACCCAATCTTATGCTTACCCAGCTGAAAACAATCGTCCACCTGTACCAGTACCACCATTACAAGCTAAATAAGCAACGGGAGTCCACAAGAGGACGTATCTTAAAGGGAACTAAACGGAGACACATTCGCGACGTTTATTAGGTCAACAAATCATTGTCAAGGACGTCCATGCTGCGTCCTCGCGTCGATATTAAGTAGGACGTCGGCGCTAAATGAGTTTCGTTGAGTACAATTAATCATATTAGAAGCTGTGTGATTGGAGCCGAGATATCTTTGATAGGTCATCGGATCTTGCGACAAAATAGGACACAATCAGAGCAGAAAATAGACGACCTTCTATGGTATATGCACCCACAAAGAGATACTTGAACCCGGGATCATATTGTATCGTATTGTAAGTTCAAGTAGTTGCGTCTGGCACAGGATCGTGAGAGGTGGTGTAAGCATGAAAAGCCCGTTACTCAGCAGTGGGTGTTAACAGGCTTTCGATGATGATGTAAGTTTAAGTGTTCGAAACAAGTTTCTAGGAGATTTAATTGTAATCACTAAAGACTGACGAAATATTGGGATCATTATTGTGACTACAGTGCATGACCCTCTTGTTTTCCTGAAGTCAACACTAAACACTAATTCATCACTAAACTTCATTTCCAAGATGAATCACCTTCGCTCGCACGTGTCATGCGCACCTAGACAAAGTTGTTTATCTCTACACAGACATATCGGATACTTTGTCGTTACGAAATCTTTGCCAACGTCTGCTCAGCCATCTGCGATTGTTTTCGAAAAGACAAAATGTTATAATTACAAGCAAACAAACTGTGACGTGCAGTTCTTTTACGGGATTGACGTCACTTGGAAACAGAACAGTTGGACTTTTGTTGGTCGTTGAGAAGCAATTTTGGCCAAATCATATTCTTCTGGCACCCCACCGATGAAATTGAAAAGTGTAGTCAATTTTAATTAGTCTATTTTGGATAATATGATGAAAACAGGACATGCATGCATGGGTGCAACTGAAACTGATATCAAATCCAAGCTCCTATGCAACGCGGACAACAGTGACGAAACTCTCAATTAACCAATAAATATCTTTATAGAAATGCTATAAAAACAATAGTCTTTTAAACTATTCAAAGACAGACAGACTACAAGCAAGACATAGCCACATAGTGCCATTCAACGTGACAGTAACTCAAAACAAACAATGCCATAATCAAGCTGCACATTGATCGAACAATCGTTACGATGTTCCTTTGTTTGACCGATTACTTTTGTTTGTGGCCCGCTTTGCATACCTCGTAAGGTTTGAAGTCCAAATTGTAGCCAAAGAAGAAAACCTCAAGTTAGCACCAATGCACGATAAAATGAGTCAACCATTTGACCGATTTTTCATCTGAAATCTAGGCCTTAGGTCCTAAAAATAGTCGAGGGATTCTCATTTGACGGCCAGTTTTTAGCAAAAATGGCGGCGCTATTTATTGGATTGGTACCCTCGTTGTATAATTGAAGTTCGTCGACATCTTTCATATGTCAAATTGAAACTGTCGATCCTTTTCGATTGATGTTGAAGTTTAGCTCCCTGGTCAACGGGACTCATGGTCTTGCGAACCCGTCAAACGCATCTATAAGTTGAAGCAAACCCTTTTTATCATCATTAGTTCCTGTTATCCCTAATCAGGGACATTCTGGCCGATTTTGCGCCTTCATCACAAGCTCGGATTTATGCTCATTCCGTGACTGTTAGCCTCCTGTTGCACTGATCAACGCCAGGTAGTTTTACTTTTTTGTATTTGTACAAACCGCGCTTTTCCTAGCCAATCCACGTGCCGTCCAGCACCAAACCAATTTGTTACCTCCATCCATTTGCAGCCGATCGAAACAATTTGCCGAGCGTCATTTCCACACTGCGGCGCTATCAGTCAACGCTCAACGTGTTTACGAATGAATGGACCAAAGCCCGTTAGTGTGAACTGAACACTAAAGTATAAGCTGAAATAATGTTGTTTCAGTTCATTGTACGGTCCACAGAAGGCATTATGTATCAAGGTTGTTGTTCTAACAGAAGAAACGTTTAGCAACGAAGGAAGCCTTCGAGATTGATCTCGAAGGCTTCCTTCGTTGCTAAAAGGTAGCTAAAACGATAGTTTCTGGTATTATCTACTTGAGTAGATAATACCAGAAACTATCGTTTTAGCTACCTTTTATACAGCGCTATTGTGCTTACTCATAAACGGGCAGTTTATTTTTTTGTAGGTTTTATCCCTTCTTATTCCAAACCGGGGAAATCATGTCTGCGTGATTGATCTTGCTTCTAGTTTTGGTTGGAAATTGCTCGTGGTAGCTAATCTTATGCTTTCGTTTGCAGCCCAATATCTCCAAATCCAAGGTCAAGTTGAAATGGCTGGTTGTAGCACAAAGCAGTAATAAAAGCTGATAAACTAAAAGGCCACGCTGGATAGAAAAACATCGCCAACATTGCTACAGCACTTAGCGAAATACTACTTAACCAGATCACTTACTTATGGTCTCGTTTAGTCTCATTTGGAGTTCGCTGGCGGGACCGTAATTTAGCTGAAATCCACGTCTAAAAATTATTTCGTATTATGGTTTAGGGTACGCCTATTTGGCCCGTATTCGTTATACAGTAAGAATATTCATTATGTATATATTTTGGTTTACAATCAAGCGTTTTATTGAGCGTTTTTATTGAGCGTGCATTGGAACGCTTTAAACGCTGCTAACCTCAATACAAGTCTATACCAACATTCACAAAGCACGCTCCGATGTTACACAAACCTGCTATCCATGAAGGGTTATTGAGCGTTTTATGTCTTACTTTTATTATTTTCAGGATAGCCGACATGTTTCAACCTCCAGGACGTATATTACCTTGTAATGACCGTATATTTGGGCAAATAACACGCCAAATAAGGAAGACAAGACCAAAACCTTCCTACAACTACACATACAATGACGTCGGACAGCTCTACTTCGCTGAATGTGACCGGGTTTTCAAAACAAAGTTCGGCCTGTCCAGCCACATCAGAGCACACGCTAGGAAGCAGTGACAGTCGCTGTCGTCGGATACGACGAGGAGGCCATCTTCATCATCATATTTGGGCAGTGTGAGTTGCGATTGTAATTTCCAAGCAGGCATATACTATAGCAAACGGAGAGAGAAATGCTCCTAGAGCGGCGCAAATTGATTCTACAAAAGGAATTATTTACGCCCTTCGCATTGCCTAGCAACCTTGGCTCGCCCTTGGCAGCCCGGGCAGCCTGCGACAGCTACACGTTACGTAACCAACCACAGACGCGTTACTTCGGACAACTAACATTATTACTAAAGGGTGCAATCGAATTCGATAGCGTAACTTTAAGTAGGCTGTCTATAATAATGTCTATAATGAAATAATGGAACGAAAAAAATATCAACTGTTCCATACATTTGGTGCGGTACTGACTGTACCTTTATGTATGGAAAAGCTGATATTTTTTTCGTTCCGTTTTTTGCCACCTAGTACGAGTTGTTTGTAGAGAAATGTAGAAACAGCCTACTTGAAGTTTCGCTATCGAATTCGATTGCACCCTGTAGACATCGGATTATACAAATATGTATGAAATATGCACTATAAAAGGGGCGAAATATGCACAAAATATGCACTGTCAAAATGCTATTTTGATGACCATGAAAGATTGCTGAAGATGGTGATTCCAGAACTTTTCTGGTAAGTTGCTGATACTGATGATTCCAGATCTTTTCTGGTAAGTTTCTGATAGTGGTGATTCCAGAACTTTTCTGGTAAGTTGGCAAGGATTGCCACGAGGTAAGTTAGCCATCGACCGGTTGGAAGTCCCAAGTAACGATGGATAGACGAATTTTCAGAAGTCGTGCGCAAACTTTAAGTGTATTAACAAAAGGCATTTCCATTAATGTTGCTTTGTGATTCTGTGTCATGCTTAGTTCTCGCCTCGCGTGTTCATCTCTTTGAAATTATTATGGTCGTGCCTACCGAATCAGGTCACCATGGCTCAACGCTGATGCATTCACTAGAAGCCTCTACTAGTTTCATATAATTAGCACGAATGTGCGGTTATTTCGTGGGGTACAGTATAACTAGACCACCCTAATTTCGTAGAGCTGTTTATCATTACAAAAGTTAGGCAAACTCGTGATAATTAACTAGGTAAGTGGTAGGTATTATACCTCCGCGTGTTTGTTGTATTCTCATAAAAACAGAAGCGCTAACAACTAACAAGCATTTTTTTCAAATGGGAAATAGAGCTCTTTTTAGGGTTCCGGACCTCAAAAGGAAAAATATTAAAATAAACAAAAAACCCGACCGGTTAAAAGAAAAAATGTGTATGGCTACCATTAGCAGGACTAGTTTGGGCTAATTTTTGTTGGTCCCGCCTGCTAGCGTGTGGCCGACTGTACCTTCAACATTATTTTTTCAAGTTCACAAATGACAGCTTGTGTTAAATTAAAATTCGTCAAACAAAACTACGTTGTTCGGAATCGGCATATTGCCCCTTCCCTTGAAGCTTCGGACCAAATTACCAACAGATTTTTCAAAGAGAAAAAAACGTTTCTAAGAAAGAATTTCATTATGTACCAGCTCTAGGATTAAGCAGAGTTTATGTTGCTTTGTTTCACAGTTAGGGTTTCTCATTTCTCGGCCTTTTTTATTTCCCGGAGCACGAGAATTCTCGACCACTATTTCCCGGGAATTCCCGGGATGTCGAGAAATATGGAAATTTTGAAAAATATGTGTGACTTAACAATAAAACTACGCTTATTATGCAATATTCAACAACATTTATCAATCAACAACGTTCATTTTTAGTTTCATGTGACTTTAACTTTGGAAAACTTTAATTAAGCGAAATAAACTCAAGCGAGATCTTTTTATCATTATTACAAACAATTAGGACTAAATAGTCTTTTTCTTTGGAAAAAACAAATAAAAGATCTTCTAAAAACAACGTCACAAACAGCACTAAGGCTTTGGGAAAGTTTTTGAAATTAAAAGAAAATCCTTCAGACCTCTACTTAATTTTTTCTCCATACAAACTATTCCAGTGATGATTTCTCGAAAACAATATTTTTGGACTTTGGATCGAAATTGCGGTAACTTCTAGAAGTCCATAGCTAATTATTATTTTTCTGGTAATAGATACATTATCTGAGACCCTAAAGAATAAAAAATATCTGTGAAAAATCGAAAGAATCGAAGAAGAAAAATCAGTTAGAAAATAAAATCCAATGCTAGGTAATTTTTTTCAAAAAAACCTTAAACGCCCCATAACTTCTAAACGACAATAAATGTCTGAACATACATGGGGGTGATTCGGGTAGCCCTCGGTGTCAGCTATCTAGATTTTCTCGCTTGACGTCTATGTTTGGGCCACCCTGTATGTGGTTGACAAGTTCACCGACAAAAGAATTGAGATCTAAATGGGTGCCGCCAAGTTCTGTAGACAATCCTTAAATTTATTTATAATAACGTATAACATCATTTTAAAACACAATCAATTGTTTTTTTACTGCTAAAACAATGTTTGCTATTTAAAAATATGACATTTAAATTTAAATAGTAGAATTATTTACACAAAACAAATAACTTATGACCTATTGAAACTCAACATTTACTTGGGTAGTTTTAACGGCTAGTAAACTAACTACATAACATGACTAACATATGGAAACTAAAAACTAAAGTCGTTCTTGAACTTGGCTCTTTGACACGCTGCTTTTATTTAAACTGAAACTTAAACGATCATTTATTTTGTTCAATACCACAAATAACCATATAAGAATTGAAATAAAACGGACGAAGCAACATAATTATACTAGTTTATAAAAAGAAAACCCAAGACAACATAAACAAAGCCGCGCGCGAGCGCGAGCGCGTTATTAAGTTTTTAAAATTTTTGACTGAATTTCTCGATTTCTCGATTTCTCGATCACTTTTTTCTCGTCTCGAGTAAGGCAAAATTTCCCGGGAATTCTCGGTTCGAGAACTCTCGAAGAGAAACCCTATTCACAGTATAATGTTCTTTGTTCTGCTTGCTACAGTATTCAGTGTATGCAGTGGCGTAGTTAGGTAACCAGGGGCCCTGGGGCAAAAACAAACTGGGGCTTAACTAAACTGTATAAGTCAAAATACTGGTAATACAGGATGGCCAAAATTTTTGTTTTGTTCTTTGTCATTATGGCTTTCTAAACCTGGGAGAAATTTGATCTAGTTCAATACCGTCAATACGGTTTGGTGTCAGGGCCCGAGGGGGCCCCCTGAGCTTGGGGGCCCCGGGACATTGTCCCGCTTTGTCCCTATGTAGCTACGCCACTGAGTGTACGTAGATACATACAATCACGGGTGCACGAACCTTTGACTGTCCGGTCACAGCGCTGTGAGGTTGTTTACTCCTATCACACTTGCATGGAAAGTTATTGGATGTTTCGGGAGTGAAAATCAGGAGCCTGAGTCTGTAACGCAATGGTGCCAAAATGGGCTCAAAGTTGACTAGAAGCTTGATTCTTCACAAAGGAAGGAGACCTGATGATTTGATGTTTGTGTTTGAAAAATAATATGTCTGTGTGTGTAGGTGCATTGCATAGCTTTGAGTTGTTAAAACATTGTGAAAGTAAATGAAAACAACATTTCAAAAATACTTTTCTCCCGCCATAGCGTTAACGTTTTATTAATTTAAAAATCAACAGAACGTCATAGAGCAAAAACAATTTTTAGGTTGTGATCCCTATCACCGGGTGCTATTATTACCCTGTAAATAGTTATTTGTTATGCAAGAATGCAAAATTATTGTTTGCGGCGAGTGCTTGTATTGAAAACCGAGCTAGCGAAGGTTTCTAAAATTGAGCCACGAGCGTAGCGAGTGGTTCAAAAAAAGAAACCTGAGCGTAGCGAGGTATTCAGAAGCACGAGACGCAAATAATATTGCATTCGTGCGAAACACAAAACTTTTCATCTCACAGAAGCGAGGAAATGACTTTGTTAGCCAAGCGGGACAAACTCTCTAAACAACTACTTACAGGCAAAACAGGTGAGTCAAATAAGTTTTCATCTCCCACGCTCGGAAAGTTTGCTGTTACTAGTAACTTACGATCGTGTAAAGGCCGGATTTAAACTATCTGAATTTTTATGCGCTTCGAAATTTGAACGCGACGCCGGGACAGTCTTTCCCGCGCCCTATGGTGTTGAAAAAGAAAAAAACACTGGCCGTTTAAGTAGATGCCAGATCCCGACGGAAAATAAAACCTCATTCATAGTTCGTTTACACGCGTATTTCAGCGAAAGCGATTGTTCGTGCCCATTCTCTATACAAAACTGTGAATGTAAATGGTGCATAAGCATCTTTTAAAAAGGTAAAGTCACGGAATAGAACATTCAGAAACGCGGTTTCTTCTTATAGCCTTTTCAATATTTTGTACACATATTTATTTTATAATACCAGTAAATAAAAAAAATGCTTCGCTTCTGTTTTATCAAATAGATAATTATGTTTTGGTTTGTTAAATACATTTTTTCAAACGATATTACTAATTTCATTTTTTATCTCCTAGAATTTTTTAATTTATATGGTTAAAGTTCAGAATGCACCCGGAAAAAAAACGTTCTTTTATTTACATTATTTTTGTGTCTGGATAAATAAACTTCAGGAAATTATTAATAAAACGTTATTAATAAAATTGCATTCGTGCGAAACACAAAACTTTTCATCTCATAGAAGCGAGGAAATGACTTTGTTAGCCAAGCGGGAAAAACTCTATAGACAACTACTTACAGGCAAAACAGGTGAGTCAAATAAGTTCCTTTTAAAAGCATATTTTACTGTAGTTACGGCTGCCGCACTAAAGTTTTGAGCTTCGTTGGTATTAAAACCATTCGTTTTATTAATAATTTCCTGAAGTTTATTTATCCAGACACAAAAATAATGTAAATAAAAGAATGATTTTTTTTCCGGGTGCATTCTGAACTTTTACCATATAAATTAAAAATTTCTAGGAGATAAAAATGAAATTAGTAATATCGTTTGAAAAAATGTATTTAACAAACCAAAACATAATTATCTATTTGATAAAGCAGAAGCGCAGCATTTTTTTGATTTACTGGTATTTAAAAATAAATATGTGTACAAAATATTGAAAAGACTATAAGAAGAAACCGCGTTTCTGAATGTTCTATTCCGTGACTTTACCTTTTTAAAAGATGCTTATGCACCATTTACATTCACAGTTTTGTATAGAGAATGGGCACGAACAATCGCTTTCGCTGAAATACGCGTTTAAACGAACTATGAATGAGGTTTTATTTTCCATCGGGATCTGGCATCTACTTAAACGGCCAGTGTTTTTTTCTTTTTCAAAACCATAGGGCGCGGGAAAGACTGTCCCGGCGTCGCGTTCAAATTTCGAAGCGCACAAAATTTCAGATAGTTTAAATCCGGCCTTTACACGATCGTAAGTTACTAGTAACAGCAAACTTTCCGAGCGTGGGAGATGAAAAAGTATTTTGTAACACCTTGCATATTTACAAACAGTGCTTTAGACAACCCCAATGCCTAGAAACATCGCAAAGCAAAACTTCATCGATACGAGCGTGGGATAGACCCATCAGCCACGTGACGGGCTGGGGCATTCAACTCGACACTGAAAATCTACGCTACACTTCACCCGGTATTTCGGATCGATTAGCTTGTAAACAATACCGCCTTACTTTACCAGCAACCATTGAAAACAAGTCCCTGGCATAGAAAGTTATGGGATGTTTCAGGAGTGAAAATCAGGTTGTAGTAGCCACTTCTTACAACACTACTAAATGTAGAGTATTATGTGACACTACTCAATTATTCTCCTTCAGCCGCGGCTTAGTTGGCTCCACGCGTATTGACTTGTCTTGCAAGTCCTACTTTCTAATGTATGGGGTTCCTTGGAACCGTTCACTTCACACTGAAGTGGTCAGAAAGCGGAGTTCTCTTGAAGCAAATCTCTGAACTCGTAAGGCCGGGGAAGTGTGTTCGGCGCCTCAGGGGTAAGTAAAAAAATCTTACATCGACATCGAGGCTACAAACATGTATAACTAACATCCAACAAAGTGTCAGGGAATATGTGAAATATGCCATAATGTTCACAACGGAGCATTAGAGGAAGAGTTTCTTCGATTTTAGAACCCTTGCTTAGTGAACAAAATAAAGCAATCAGCCTGTAACGCAATGGTGCCAAAATGGGCTCCCAGTTGACGGCTTCAATTCGGAAGGCAAAGTTTTTTGTTCGAAAGTCCGTTATTGGCTTAATCTTATCTTTAGACAATATTGAGAAACTAATTTCAATATTTTTTATTTTGGTTCAGTAGTTTGGATTTTACAACGTTTCAAAGATACGGTTTTATGACCTTCACGCGACGGTCTGCATACTGTTGGCGGTCATAGGAACAAAACATTTTAGCGCATAAAAACAAAACTACTGGACCAAAATAAAAAAAATATTTAAATTAGTTTCTCAATATTGTCTAAAGATAAGTTTAAGCCAATAACGGACTTTCAAACAAAAAACTTTGCGTACCCAATTATGATTTGTTAAGAGTTCCCTACACAAGCGTGGGAACTCGGCGATGGCCAAGCGCGTGAAACACTGTTTTCTATGGCTGTTTCACCCAGAGAAAGACGGGGCGCGGGAAAAGTGAGAGGCAATGCGGCTGTATGAGTCTAGCTGTGTGCGTGTCCTTTCGCGAGTAAGTAGTTGTAGAGTTTTGTATTTCGTAAACGGTTAAACTTACTTGTATTTTGTCGGTGTAGCGACTAGTTAACCGTTTACGAAATACAAAATCTGCAGTGCTTACGAAAGTTTAAGTGTAAAAAGTTGTAGAGTTGTAATGTAATTGATCTATTTTCCCAAATTTTTTTGTAGTTCAGCTGCCATTTCTACATTTTATTAGCTATTTCAAAAACTCTTTTTTTTTTCTGACAAGTACAATACATTATTGATGTTCCCAAGGAAGCTAGACTCCAATAGACAATGTAATAATGTAAGTAAATAACAACTGAAAATAACCCCTTTTTCGGCGTGAAAAACGCATCGCTCTAATTTCTTTCAGGAATTTTTTTATTTTTATTTATTTAATAAACCTCCGTATTGGTCCTCTACTGATATAATCCAAGTTTCAGTAAAATCCAGCCTGAAGTTTAGAAATAAAACGTGAACAACGTTTGTATGGGAAATTGCTGCTTCTGGGCATTCATAATGCTGTCGATCCTTTTAAGGTTTTTGTAGTAAAGCAAAGAATATTATAATTCTAATTCTAGAGGATTAGTTCTCTGGTTGTAGGAGAAAATAGAGGAAACCCCGGTTTTGTCCTTCTGCTGGGACGCCATCGACACGCCATTGCGTTACAGGCTAAGGCCGCTGAAATGTTTATTCCATTGTCACACGAAAGGTCGGGGAGGTTGGGACAATGACATAAATGTGACCGAAATGTTTCACTCGCTTTGAACTGTTTTCACGCATTATGTAGAGTTGTGTGATCTGCCAAATTGAGTAAATATACGAACCACTTTGATTGTTTACCACATATTACTGGGAATTTCAGAATATCTCGCAGAAATGTGAGCAAGCAACCAATGATATGGACGGACGAAAATGGATGAAAAAAGCCAAAGACCAAAAATTATGGAGTGCAATAGTGCAATGGAAGAGACCTGGATTCAGTATTGGTTAGCTAGTTGTTGAAGAAGTTTTATTTATTACGATTTGAATTAATTGTTATATTATTATGTTATGCCAGGATCAAAAGTGTGAATCAAAAAAAGAAACCTGAGCGTAGCGAGGTAGGTATTCAGAAGCACGAGACGCATAAATAATATTGCATCCGTGCAAAACACACAACTTTTCATCTCTCAGAGCGAGGAAATGATTATGTTAGATGCACCAAAAAACAAGTGGCAACTCGTACATAAAGGTTAGTGAAATGAGTTTCTTTTTTGCAAGCGACAGATAAGTTCCTTTATTTATTTACATCATAGGGCGTCGCGTTCAAATTTCGAAGCGCTCAAAAATTACTTTTGCCCCATCTTACTAGTAATAGCATACTTTCCGAGCCTGGGAGATGAAAAAGTGAATTTCTAAAGAATACGAAAATTACACAACCAAAGATTTATCAGTTCGCAGTGAACGTGAAGTTCTGCTCACGTCCGCATATTTTATCTAATTTAAGCGTACGAATGGCCTTGTAGACAGCTCATTTTAGAAACGTTATATCGTAATGATATTTCTCACATGACAAACGAACGTGTGGCCGCAGAACATCGTCATATCTTCTTTACATTGTTTCTGTATACAACGTACTACAATGAACTATTGAACTAGCATTGCAACACAAATAAAATAACACAAGTCACTAGCCAAGATGCACATTGGGTCAACTAAGGCCGGCCGTTGCGTAATATCCACTCACACTAGATGTGTGAAGCGACCACTCGAAAGCAGCATGATCTATTAACTACCTTCCGCTATTATTTCCAGCCCACTTACCTAAAGGAGGTCTGAAAGAAATCGTTCTTAGCTATCAGCACTCTTATATTAAGAAAAATCGTATTTACTATTTATTTTATGCCTAAATTCTGTTCTATCTATCTATAACGAAAATGGAAGTACACACGACAGCATGTCGACCCTTACACGCAAGCACTCTAATCGGTTACGTTATACAAAATAGATTCCTGTATCAAATACACTAAACAAATTGAAAATGTTCGCATATCAAAGCCTAGAATTAGGTGAGACCTATCTAAAACAGCCAGTTTCGTGATGACATCATAAACGTTTTGAAGATATTTTGCTTGAAAAAAAATAGGTGGCGCACTCTTTTTTTCAAGCAAAATATCTCGCAATCTGTTATGGTATGGATATCAACATGAAACTGGCTGTGTTAGATAGGTCTCAACTAATTCTAGGGTTTGATATGTGAAAATCTTCGATTTTTTTAGAGTATTTGATACAGGAATCGATTTTGTGCATTTTTTTTTTGCGCGCGGGCTAATTCACTATGCCCAGCGCCTTCAATCATCTTTTTTGTACAGTTTCTAATGGTGAGTGGTGGTTTTTTAGCTAATATGTATAGGCGCCGGTGTCACTAACCATCCAACCAACCAAATAAGCATTTTTCTTTTCTTATTTGTCGCTTTTCAACGTAGCACATAGCAACTGATTGACATGATTTTTTGGACCAAGATAGTAAGCCCGTAAAATTACATTGCAACTTTTTTGTCACGGAAATATCGCGGGCAAAGTGGCGGATATTCAAAACCGAAGGAATAGGGATTTTTCCAAGTGTCAAATTTGACAGCGATTCGCGAATTATCGCGCAACTAAATCTGTGGTTTGTATGGAAACCACAGATTAATAGACTGATTTTGACAGTTATTCGTGCTATTTTTGATGCTTGGAAAAATCCCTATTCCTCCTTCTCCTTGCATCGGTATCCTCATCACGAGGCTCGTGGTCATTCATCCGGAGCAAAGGAATTCCCAGACATCGGCAGAGTGCAGACAGCATTCCATTTTGGAATCGGTCGAAGCTGATCCGGAGTAACTCAAAATAAGACTTTCCAGATGGTTCCCTCAAGCAAGTCGAGGCGCAGTGTATTCAAAAAATTCAAAATTCAAAAGATTTATTTTTTATTTCAGTACTCAACTTTGTAAAAAGTGCAGTTCGAATAGTTGATTGGGTCGATGTATTAAATTATTATTTAATTGAACGAGCGAGCGAAGCGAGCGAAGTTCTCCGAGTCTACTTGAACAATCCGGCGTTTGTATGTATGTATGTATGTATGTATGTATGTATGTATGTATGTATGTATGTATGTATGAATGTTCGTTCGACGATAACTTGAGTAAATTAAGTCGGATCGTCATGAAATTCGGTAGGCAGGTAAATGAGGCAAAGAGAATTTTTAAGTTCGAACATGAGCCAAATCGGTCGAGGGGTTGCCGAGATATGGGGTTGTTAATGTTATATGGGATGAGAGAGGGCGCCACTGCTGCCTCTCAGTAACATTAAAATAGTGCTAAAAAGTGATTTTAAAAGTGATAAAAACGTAAACCTAATCAGTAAACAGTGAAAGCAGTGATAAAAACTAACAAAAGTGAACTATAAATACAAATTCTGTTTGGAAACAATATTGTGGATATCGGACGTAAAACTCAGTGGAAACAATAAAAATAACCTTTTACGGGTCGTGAACTAATGCGTAACAAGAACTCTATTTTAATCCAATAAATCCAAAAATAACCAAAAATTTTGCTAATTGCTAAGGTCCAAGGTACACCACATTAAAAAATACAAAACAGCGCCATCTATTTTAATAGAAATCAATTATATTGTTATTCTACTTCCTAACAGAGGGCGTGACTAAAAATGTTTTATCAGAGCCATCTAGTGTTCAAAATTATAAACCAAAAAGTCCTTATATGCAACAATAGAGGTCGCTTTACTTCAAAACTACAAGAGAGTCCTATACAAAACTTAAAATGGAAGAAATACTAGATACAATACAAAAAATCCAAAATGATCTAGAGGCACAAAAACTTGAAATAAGATAAAGCGGCGAACAAGTTACAGAAAACATTCAATGTGAAATGAAAAAAAAAAAAAAAATAAATCACATGAATTGCATTGTAATACTACCGCGTGCGTGGGGACGTATCCAACAAGTAGAGCCCCGTTTGACAACTTTGATCTGATGTAAGGTGGTGCACCTGTTGGGTACCCCAGAGTGCAACCAAACACACAAAAATACACCTGAGAATCCCCATCAGGTGCATCACCTACATTGACCTGGTGCGACGTGACCATGCGCATCCTCAAGGTCCATTCTGCGAGGGCACCATACACCAAAATACACTCGCAGTACTTTCCCGTCAAGTGTACAGGTCACGCCGACCTGATGCTTAGTGGGTAGGTACACAAATTGGGTCTACCACCTGAGCACACCACAACACAAAATGCACTCTGGTGGCTTTCCCGCAATGAACACAGGCTATTGTAGAGTTGGATGGGAGCAAAGAATTGGGTTATGGGGATGCATATGGATGGACTGGGTAACTGGGCTATGGGGTTGAGACCACTGTCGTCTGCCATTAAAATGTCTCAAGTAATTAAATTGGCAGACGGTGACTTGCTGTTCACTAAATGGGCCACCTAAATAAGCCGCCGCTTATGGGTCTAACCCTGGACAGCAAGGTGGCAACATCGTTGTGAACAGCTCAGGGTGTCGAGAGGTGTGCGCCGCTTACTACCCAGTGACTTGTAGTAATAGCCACAGTCATAGTGCCAACTCGCGTCTTATGCATCTTTCACTTCCATCCTGCGAGCATATAGCTCTTGCGCTCCACTCTGGACGGCCGGTAAAGGCAAGCCAGAGGTGAGGGTCCCGGTCCTCTTGGATTCCAATCCACTCTTGTACAAAGACGTGGATGCGAGGACCAGTTTTCCACCTTCGGAAGACTCGGGTCCGTGGTACCGCCACATACCAACAGCTCGCCACAAGCTGCCCTGCGGTGGAGGAACCATAATGCTCCCTCCATTCCCTTAGTCGCCTTTTACGACACCCACGGGAAGAAATGGATTGGTCCAATTCTGTACCTCCCGGGAACCACACGGGGGTTATTATTATTATGTTGGTATACTTTTCAGATTCACGGGTCCATGGGGACCCGGTCCTTTGAGGCTTGCGTGGGGCCGAAGCCAGCAGCACAGAGGCCTTTTAAATACCATTTACTCTAAATGTGTATCTGCCGGATCCTTCGATCAAGGATCTTATCCATTATTATTATTATTAAGTTTATATGGGGTCGCGAGTTCATAGTTCGGGGCGAACCACTAGTAAAAAACTTATGAGATGAGCTTTACATTTGTGGTACAACAAGCCAAGAAGTAACTTGCAACTTGTCTCCTAGAATAACATATTTGATTCCCCAACGTCGAAAATTCCAGACAGCGCGCAAATATCGATTGGCCCAGTTATCTACAAAAATACTTAACCTAGCTCGGCTGGAATTTGAAAAGGGTCGAAAGGCCCGGAGTTTATCGCGTATTTGGGGCAATAGAAATGCTGAAAATATTTCGTTCTTTAATCAGATGAGAGTAGTGTAATTTTCACCGCGATATACTAGTAATTTTATTATTATGTACTAACCCTTATTAGAGTTCTATCTCTGTTGGGCACTGGCGTGGTATGAGCAAATCGAGGTATAGCACCTAAGTTTGAATCGCTCTATGTAAGTAAGTGCTGGGCAAGCCTATTCCATTTAAAACCATGTTCCAGGCACTGCAGCGTCACTGAACTCACCTAACACGATAATATGCAATGAAGACTCTCTTATGGCATCAGCACACCACACTACAACGGTTTGGTACCCAGGAAGGGTAATCAGGAACAATTGGTCGCAATTATAGGCAATTGATTGCCAATCATGGCTAAGGACATTATAACTGTTCGTACCTTTTAAGTGACAAATTGAACCCGTGTGATCTGCCTGTCAAGACCTGTGTCACAACGCTTATTGAGTTGGCAATGTTGTCATCGAGATGAGTGGAAGAGGCTGGAAGGTTTATTGTGAGCTCTACGGTCTTTATTGTTTCGTAATGCGTCTGGCGTTAATTTCACGCGCCGCTAACGCCCGTCTTGGCGTTTAAACGTACTTTATTCACCACCAATATGTAGAGAAATTCATAATCTTGGGCCAGGTGAATGTCTAGTACATACCAGAAGGCTTATATCGCGGGCCATTTTGCCTACTCTCAACTAGAGATGCCACGAATAGTGAATTGGCCGAATACCGAATACCGAATATTCGGCAACGCTGTCGGCCGAAGCGCCGAATATTCGGCCGCCGAATATTCGGCGCGAAGTACATGCTTGGTGGGGGCGCGTTAGCTGGAATAACATAAGTCACAACCTGTTTTTCTCGTTGCGTTCGCGCGGCAGGCGACGACGGCGCGCGCGCGGGGCGGGGTGCAAGCAAACATTGTTTGTATAAGCCGTGCCAATAGAGAAACGATATGAAAATGGCGGCGGGTACCTATGGTAAGGTCTGAAAAAGAGGTTACGAAAATACGATTTCGGTTCATACCTAAAACTTTCTTACATTTTTGGTTAGGAAATATTGTTTTACGATGCTTTCTTTATTGATTAGGTCATTGTTCTACGTTGGGTTTGTGATTAAACAACAATCTTTTTGAAAATAAGATCAAAAATATTAAAACGTAGTAAATAATACACACCTCAACAAATAACAACACTTAACGTAAACTACAATATTGAAATAACTCGACAAACATTAAGAAATCAATAAGAGGCGAACGTATTTTGGCGTGTTTTATTAGCCAAGCGTAGGTGACTAATCAGGACTGCCTAAAATGACTTTGCTAACGTTACGTGTGAGTATAGACGGAGATATGATTAAAGCGAGAGAGCGCGAGAGTGTCCGCCATTTACATATCGTTTCTTTAATGGCACGGGTTATATTTGTTTCAATTGCGAGTAAATCGCGGCACGGAGCGCTTTGTTAGTATACAAATAATACGTAAAGTGAAACTTGATTACTATTTTGCTAAGAAGTTTGTTCCTTAGTTCATTTTCAATTGTTTTTTCGTCAAAAGGCTTATAAAATGTATCTATAAAATATTCGGCCGAATAGTACGTACTATTCGGCCGAATACCGAATAGCAAAAAAGTGGCCGAATAGGCCGAATACCGAATAGTTGCCGAATATTCGTGGCATCTTTACTCTCAACTGTCACCTTAGCCACTTAAGACTACCGAGGTGACGGTGAACAGTGGTTAAGGTGACAGTTGAGAGTAGGCAAAATGGCCCGCGTGCTAAGGCTACTGGTGAATGTCCAGTACCTGGACGTCTGATACCATCCTAAGGGTATCCATCCCCCTTTTTGGACGATTGACGCACTTATGGGCGGTAAGAAAGATAGATAGATAGATAGATAGGGTATCCTGGCGTGTGGCTGACCGTCTTTACGCCCATTGACACTCGGCCTCGGCACATTTGCACGTCTCGCGCATAGTTAAATATACTCCGCCTCGTGGCATGGATGGTGTAAGAAAACCTATATTTACAGCCGTTTTCGATCACTGAACTATCCACAAATGAGAACTAACTAGCCCTACTGAGGATAGGTCAATTTATCTATGCAGACTATGAGTAAAGCCTCTTCCTTTTTACGCCAACACTGTCGATCAAAAGGGACACTCACTAGAAGAACACTAGAAAACCTACTTTAAAAAACGCATCCAAATCGGTTCACCCGTTTAAGAGCTATACGGTGCCACAGAAAGACAAACACACACACACTCATTGCGGTCGAACTTAAAACACACCTCTTTTTGGATCGGGGGTTAACACAAATATTATGCAGGGACGTATAGGTACTATCTTAATCTGACACATGAGTGTGTAAGCCCCCTTATCACGAAAGGGCTTATCACAAAGGCTGTGTGAAGTACACACGTCAGCACGTAGACGCTTACGCGGATCCGCGCATGCACTCTATTCGGTTACGTTACGGGCGACTTTACAACAACAGTGTACACTCCGACGTGCTGTCGTGTGTACCAGGGTATCACTCAGAGCGTCATAGACCTATTTGTAGGTACTCGTAGTAGAAACGAAACACGTAACTTTGTTATCGAATGACAAAGGAAGTCTTTACTTGACTAACCGGTCTCTGCGAGATAGATAGGCGTGAAATTTTGGCTACTAGTTACCGGAAATTACCGTTCATTCAAAATGTTTGGAACAGCTGATATTTATTTCGGCATAAATCTGAATCCGGAAAAGGCCTTTACATCTGAATCTAGTCAGCTATCCCGAAATGAATCAATGAAACTAGGTACGTAACTAGTGAATATGAAAGTACCAGGCTCCCATAGCTTCAAAAGATGAGCCCGCAGTGCGACAGAGACATCGATCGGAGGCCTATTCGGCCAGTAGGTATCCAGTGGAGCTTGCGGCCGGAAATTCGCGCCCGTTATGGTTCAATGAAAAAATCGTAGCGGTAAAGACCAATTTTCACTTCACAGTATTTTAAATTTTGTAGCTAAATTGAGATATTTTTGTTCAGCAATTTTTTCCTGCTCGCATATAAACTGGGGCTTAATTGTCTAACTTTCGATCTATGTATAGCGATCCCTTTCGAAGGTATCGGGATTATGGTCGTGATTGCGACTTTATGATGCAATTGTCTAAGTTTTTAATCACAACCGTTACCAGAACGAATGAGTCAAAACGCCATACAAATTGAATGATATTGAGTGAACGATTTTGCTATTTTCTTCACTCAATGTCCTTCAAAATCGAGTTCGCAATCCCTATCTCAATCGCTTTCAATGACAGTTGGTGTCAAATAAATGCCTGAAAAGGATCGCGATAGATTCAAAAGTTAGACAATTAAGCCCCTGAAAAGTTACACACACATATTTAACTGTTCTCGCGAGTGCACAGTTCGGGGCGAACTACTAGTTGAACGAGCGAGCGAAGCGAGCGAAGTTCTCCGAGTCTAATAGAACAATCCGGCGTTTGTATGTTTGTATGTATGTATGTTTGTATGTATGTTCGTTCGACGATAACTTGAGTAAATTCGGTCGGATCGTTATGAAATTTAGTAGGCGGGTAAATGAAATTAAAATAATTTTTAAGTTCGAACATGAGCCGAATCGGTCGAGGGGTTGCCGAGATATGGGGTTTTTAAGTTTATATGGGGTCCACTAGTAATATATCGAGTTGGCGATATAATCACGCCTATTGAGAGTATTCGGTATTCTCGGCCAATACGACAGCTAAAACTTTATGGCGCCCCCCAATGATACAGCAAGACAGAGAGGGGGGGGCAATAAAGATAAATCAGGGCTGTTTGTCGCTCTAGCATTTACCTACTTGAATTTACGACGGAGATAATTTTCGGCATTTCAGATGAGATGGACATGGACACCGAGCAAGAAACTCTCACTTGGCTGTTTATTTTATTTTGTTCAGCAAGTTTTGTTTCGCGCACGACATTAAAACTATTCTTTTCATTATTCTGAACAGAACAACAAACAATCCACCAGATTATGAGATTTGCTCAAACTGCTAGTTTTTTGGACAGTACAACTGATTTTTCGAGTAAAATAAAACTAGTGGTTCGTCCCGAACTTCGAACTCGCGACCCCATATCTCAACAACCCTTCGACCGATATGGCTCATGTTCGAACTTAAAAATTCTCTTTGCCTCATTTACCCGCCTACCAATTTTCATGACGTTCCGACTAAATTTACTCAAGTTATCGTCGAACGAACATACATACAAACATACATACATACATACATACAAACGCCGGATTGTTCCAGTAGACTCTGAGAACTTCGCTGAATTGAACGAGCGAGCGAAGCGAGCGAAGTTCTCCGAGTCTACTGGAACAATCCGGCGTTTGTATGTTTGTATGTATGTAATGTATGTTGTATGTATGAATGTCTGACTGTGCTCGCGAGTGCACAGTTTGGGGCGAACCACTAGTTATTTTTGTTCTGTCGTTTCCAAAAATGAAAAGAATACTATTTTATATTGTCATAAAAAAAACCCAACAAAAAAAATCTCAGTTCAGCTACTAAATTGAAAAAACTGAAAATGTGGGCTTTCCCGCTACATTACTTTAGTTGAACCTTAACTTGGGTAAATCTTGTGAGTTATGCAGCGTTTTACGAATTTTTCATCCAGAAAAATCCTTAGCCCTCTAGGAACTCAGACCTCCCTCCTCCTTGACTTATCCTCGGACGAATATCAGGGACTTTTTAAGCGCTGGGTGGACATAGTTTGTTTAAAAACATGTGTGTACTTTGAAAGTTGCCATTCCAATAAAAAATAATTTTGTTTTTATTGGTAAATTCGACCAGAGAAGACGAAGAATTATAGGTATATTGGTAAATAAATGTATAGGGTTTGTAATTTAAACACAGATTTTAACGGATTTATCACTCGTTTTATTAACTTTTTACATTTTCCCGCTCGCCCAACAGCTGATCTCAATGGATTATCAAAAACGGCTAAAAAGACATAGCATACAGGACCTGAAAAACAGATGCTAGCATCAAGTGCAATATGAGGAGATGCTCTTAATGGAGGGCACACTCTGAAAAACATCGAACATCAAAACATCTGATCATAGTCTAAGGACTGATAGCAGATAAAAACAGAACAAAAAAAAAAAAAAAAAAACATTTTCCCAACGTTTCGAGACCTTTGCAGGGCTCGAAACGTTAAAATCCGGGTCAATCAATGTGGGGTGTTAAATCCGTTAAAATCTGTGTTTAAATTATGTATAGTGCTCGTGCAAACCTAAGAAAATATTATGTATAGGGTTTGATTATCCGAAATACAAACCGGTTCTGCAATCCAAACACCCATCTCCCCCAATTCGGTACGCAAAGTTTTTTGTTCGAAAGTCCGTTATTGGCTTAAACTTATCTTTAGACAATATTGAGAAACTAATTTAATATTTTTTATTTTGGTCCAGTAGTTTTGTTTTTATGCGCTAAAATGTTTTGTTCCTATGACCGCCAACAGTATGCAGACCTTCGCGTGACGTCATAAAACCGTATCTATAAAACATTGTAAAATCCAAACTACTGAAACAAAATAAAAAATATTGAAAGAACAAAAAACTTTGCGTACTGAATTAGTTCAGATAATCGACGCTCTACTAAATGTGCATTTGGATTTTATAATACCTACCTCGGTAGGTGTTATAGTGATCATGCACTTCTGAATAGGTTCACAGGCTGGCTTAGCACAAGAATGAGGGTGATCATAAGGCGTTTATAACTATATCTATCTCACTCTTTTGATAAACGTTGAGTGGCATAGATAGAGTTACAAACCCATAGATACGGTCTAACTAATTCTTATACTAAGTCAGCAGGGGTTGAAGTATAAATGACTGAATACAAAAAAAGAAAACCTTGTTTTAACCCTCGCAATCAATGGAAAGGCAATTAATTTTATGGCATGCCTGGCCACCATTTGCCCTTTAACCGCTTGGTTGGCATAAAAAAAAACCAGTACCCTCAGGGCGTCTATGAGCCGAAGTACCTAATACCAATTGGTTAATGGTAGCAGCTATAACTAGCAGTTGGGTAACCAATGTTTATTGTTCCAATGTGAGATTGTGTTTAGGTGTCAGTTAGCAGTTCCACAATTTTTTGTCCCACCGTTGGGGAAGCGCTTCTGTTTCAGTCAAAACTTGTTCTGAGCCCTGGTATAGATTGTCACGTTATTTGTTTGTCTTTCCACAGTTTATTCCACCACTGAGCCCAGGCTGGCCCAGGCTCAAATTAGTAGGTCATTCATTATGGCATACATTTGGAAGTTTGGTTAGGATGTTGTGTACCTGCAGCCTACCTGCTTTGTACAAAAGCAAGGTGTGAAGGAAACGATGGCTTGTTTAGAAACACAGTGTAAGTCTGTACAATTCCAGGCACTCCACATTTTCACTTTCTAATAATGAAGAATGAAAATACAATGACATGTTCATAGATACGAAAACAAAAATTTACTTACCAATACACCGTAGAAAGCTGGTCGATGCTAGAAAACAGCCCCGAACATCGCAGGTATCACGCGAAATCACAAAAACACTAGCAATAAACAAAAGAAATAACTGGAAATCGGTAAAAATAACAAAATACAGTCGCAAACTTCAGGTAGGTTTCGATTTGTCAATGAACTCGAAGTCGAAATAAAGTTATATAATTTTTTTGGTGACTGATTGTTAACTTGAAATTACAATACTTTACAATATTGATCGAGCAATGTTTTTTTTGTTTGCAAATAAATACAAATATTGCGAAAATCACAAAAAGCGACGGGAAAACACCACACCACCAACGAAACCAAGTTAATGAATGAATGAATGAAGTGAAATAATGAATGAATGATATTCAATGAATGAACGACTGAAGTATTCAAACTTTTTTTTAAGGGTTGCTATTGCCAAAAAGGGTAGTGATATGATATGACGGTGATGGTGATAAAATCGCTTTCAATAGTAGCGATTCTGTCTAAAACTATTACTAATCTGACAGCACTAAAGTGACAGATAATCTGTCACTTTAGTACATTATCTGTCACTTTAGTGCTGTCAGATTAGTAATAGTTTTAGACAGAATCGCTACTATTGAAAAGTATTAAAAAAACAAAACACATGTTTTTAGACACAAATAGTTGCGCAGTTTGCCAAAACATGTTTTAAATACTAATCGAAAGGTCTTTTATTATATAAACAAATCGTAACAACAGACTACAAACGAAACGCAGATGTCAAATTCAAACTTGAATCCCGCCGTTGTGATTTTGTAAATTTTGTAATCTGTGATTTTATTTATTTCAAAATTCAAGTCAAAACTCCTACCAAAATAAAGAAATTCCTCGTCAATAATCGATCACAGAATTCGTTTCGCAATGAAACTAGAGAGCCGCCCGCTCTTTCTCCTCGACGAAAGAATAAAAACCTTCAAGAACTGGCCGTTTAGCGACAAAAACAAGTGCAACATTCGTAACATGGCCGAGGCAGGTTTCTACTCCGTTGCCACTGGGGATGAAGACGCTGATGCTGCCAAGTGTTTCCTCTGTGGGAAGGAGCTGGATGGCTGGGAGGCAAGCGACGACCCCTGGTCGGAGCACAGGAGTCACGCCGCCAAGTGCGCCTTCGTACAGATCGGGAAAAACGAGGATAAGTTATTGGTAAGTTGGTTGTTGTTACTGTGTAGACCTCCTATTTTGTCAGGATCATATAAATCACTCGTATCAAACCTTGATTTTTGTAAAGCAGAGGGGTACTTTACACTTGTTTTCAAGATGATTAACACATCGTCCAGTGGCGTCCCCACTCACACTAAGGCCTTTGCGTCTACGTAATGAGATGATTTATACTGCGTCTAGTGGCACCTTCACTCACACTAGAAGGATGAAGAGACCACTCAGCGCTGCAGTGCCTGGGACATTGTTTTAGATGGAGTAGGCTCCATTCACAATAGACCACTGTAACAACTAATACTACTTAAATTAAAAAAATAAATTCCCCCGACATTCTAGCTATCAGCATATGTCTGTACTGTTTTGATACACTTGCTAGAAAACCAGCTAACATAAAAAACACATCCAAATCGGTTCACCCGTTTAAGAGCTACGGACCGTCTGTCTGTAGCCTACGGTGCAACAGACAGACACACCCTCACACATAGTGGTAAAACTTATAGCCCCCTCTTTTTGGGTTGGAGGTTAAAATAATGTTAATACAATGTGGAGCCAACCATACAATGTTTCCCTTCACTGTTAGCGAGTGTGGTATTGGTACTATAATGTACCATTTAATAGGCCATAAATGTAATATAGTCCGTTTCCAGGGCAGGCGGAAAAGCGATCATTGATACAAAGTACTATGTTACCGTAAAAATATAACGATTCGTGTCGCACTCCGTCACTCTCCTTACATTTCTGTATCGATTGGATATCGAAGCGTGTTTTTAGGTACGGGGTGGGGTGAGAGTTCCGGTCAGTCAGAGATAAAAAACCTGTTTCAACGTGCTACAGGTAGCGTCACGGGTTACGACGAAACTGGTGGGGATTTCTGCACAAGTGTGTACAATCGCACATCCTCATCATCAGAAAACGATTGTGAAACTGACACTGATGAACGTGACATCCCTGTTTAATATACTTAATGTATACTCATACCAACCTGTTTTTTTTTCCGCCACTTTGGTGTCGTTTCACCTTAACATAATTGTTTAATAATTACTAAACTTCATAGCTCATTAATGTGTAGTAAACTTGTCAAAAATTCAAAAAACCTTTGGCATAAAAAATGTTGTTTATTTCTGTGATACGCTCAAAGGTTAATGATCGCTTTTCTGCCTGCCCTGGAAACGGACTATAGTAGCATTCTTTCTTCTATTTCAGTTGTCCGAGTGTCTATCAATAGTGAAACAGTTCAAGATAAACGAGTCCAACCGACTCGTGGAGCTGGCAAAAGAACAAACTGACGAACACTTAAAGAAAATCCGAAGACAATGCTTGCATGCCAAGTAGAAATAGTCAGTTGTTATTACAGGCATAGCGCCTATGCCTGTAGTCTGATTTAGTATTATGTAAGGTGCGAATGAAATATTGACGATTGTGGTAACTATAGTGTTTTATGTATTGACTTGATTTGTGGTTCAATAAATAGCTCTTAATTTTTGTAACTATTTTGCTTATCATTCTTGAATAAAGAGTAGTTTGATGGTCAGATATCTCAGCTAAGCAAAGTAATTTTATTTTCTTTGTTATTAAATATTGGGTAATTTAGTCAGAAATGAAACTGATAAAGATTGTCTGCACACAAATGCATAAAACCACATAAAATACAAGTTTTACTCACAGAACAGAATTTTTTTTTCTGTGGTTCATACTTTTCTCTTTATCTCTTTGTACTTTGTGTATGAAAACTGTAACCAAAACTTTTTCTTTTTTATAAAATGTTTAAAATATTTTCGTCATTCTGAATTCTAACTCTGTGAGACTAGAGCACTTTTAGCTCAAACTAGGCTCAAACATCCAAATAACGTTTCCATGGCAACGGCTTCTGTTTACCCATATCCTAGCAACAAGAGTAAATAAAACAAAACTTTGTGTCAAGTGTTCACTGGTTTGTGAGTTTGTTTTGTATGCTTGCAATTTTATACAGAGGAACTATTTTATTTTACTTTTGTAGTTGATAAGCATTGTTACTATGTCCGTGGGTGGTGTGAGTAACTTGGAACCTTACGCCATTATTGGTTTTGATGGTGAGTAATTTTTCGTTATAACACAAACTTTTTTTTTATAAATCCCTCTCATCCTTGGCATTGGCAACATGATTCCAGATTCCAGTTAGTATTTCACCTGAACCTCAGGTGAATGCATAACTTCTCTCAGGTGGCGCTACCATGGGCATAATATACTTGCTGCGGTGGTGAGAATTGGCGCGAGGGGGAAAAGGGCAGAGGTGGGCTGATGGTGACCCTGACCTATCGTTAGAATGAACGCTCTTCGGTGTCTCAACAAAATGTTTGACCATATGAAGTAGCCACGCGTTTAGCCGTTGGTATTGTGAAAAGTTGATTACTAATTGATTTTGATGAGGGCAACATATATTTTCCATATTCAAATGGTTGATTGAAGTCAGCAATTCTATTATCAATGCCTCTATTCTCTAAAAAATCCACTCAACCGTTGAGCGTCAAAACACTCGAAAATTGCCCTTATTGAAATCAACAATCTTTTTTTTACTTACATTTAAAAACTTATTTTTACGGTGGATATTTTACAGAACACTGGGTCTGGCCGGAACATAAATAGATATATCTGTCTAATTGTCTTCCAGGCTCAGCGTTAAAGGGTCTGAAGGCGCACCCGAATGGCGAGCACATAGTGTACCCCATGGGGAACAAGGTGTGTATCCAGGAGTGGCGGACCAAGAAGATGAACTTCCTCAGCGGACACTCCAACAGTGTGTCCACCGTCGCTGTGTCACCTAAAGGTAGGCCCGCTGAACCACCTGGCTCGGGGCAGAGACAGAGCTGTCTCTCACCTACTCTTTCATTGTTCGTTTTGAAAAAGAACCCTCTGTTTAAAGGTTCCCCTGACTGGCGATCTTTTGCGATTTCGCGTTTTAGCTATTAGGTATGCCCATCGGTATGACATCCGACCATCGAGTTGCTGGTCTTCCCACCGAATCTGCGCCGTCCTACTCTGGGCCTCCACTCTGTCACTGCCCTTGTCCATCGGCTATCCTCTGTCTACAGGCTGATGATGTTGACAACCCAAGTAGGTGGTTATGACCAAACCTAAGAAACTCATCTTCATCAGCCCACCTCTGCCCACTGCTGGGTACCTATAGGCCTTTTCCCCCTCACGCCACCTTTCACGGTCCCTCGCCATCCGCATCCATGGACGGTCGTCCAGTTCTTGGACGCCACTCGGTTGGTGCCCTTGTCCACCGGCCATCTTCCGCCTCGCCAGGTGTCCTGCCTATTTCCACTTATGACTCGAGATCCTATCACCCATATCATCTACCTTCGTCCGACGTCCATTCCATTTAGTCGTTCCCTCAATGCTGAGGATCGTGACCATCATTGAAGGTGGTGGAGAGTAGAGTTTTCCATTGCGCTCTATCACTCGCGATGTGGATTAGTTCGTGCAGGTGTTTTTGCGTCGCTTTGGTTATAATATCCGTCCATCTAGCGAATGGTCTGCCTCGAGCTCTCTTTCCCTCCCTCTACGGGCTATGTGTCCGAAGAACGTTGAGATACGTCGTCCGACGTCAGCAGTGATCAAATTCTAACAGCCCTCTTGTGTTTTCCAAAGGTTCGTTCATCGGGTCGGGACAGATCAACCACATTGGATTCAAAGCTTCCGTCCGGCTGTGGGATTTCAAGAAGAAGATCCAGCTCGGAACCCACGAACTTCATAAGGTGAGAGAGACCTCTATTTTAAATGGTTGAGCGAGAGAAGTTCTCCGAGTCTACTTCCTATGCATGTTTGTATGTATGAATGTTTGTTCAAAGATTTCCGATAACGATCAACTTTTCGAGGCCTTCGCTGCGTCTCGCTATGTGGCCAAAGTATGACAGGATGCGTCGGTGACAAATCGTGGATAGTCTGACTTTTATCTTAGCTTACTAGCTGCTGATTTCTGAATTGAGAAATTCGCTAAGCTCTGCAGATTTCTCACAAAAGAACATGACAGAAAGATACTTAGTGAAATTCTCAATTCAGAACCAGGCCCTAATCATTTTTTGACTGCGATGATGCAATGCTTGCAAGAACACTCCAAGATTCACCGCTCTATTTCCAGGTCCGCGTGGAAGCCATAGCTTTTTCATCGGACGAGCGCTACATGATCTCGATCGGCGGCCGCGACGACGGACAAGTGGTGCTTTGGGACACTGTGATCAACTCCGCGACCGGCACCGCCGCCGCGACCAAGCTGACCGCCGGCGACGCCATGACCGTCTGCGCGCTCAACTGTCGGCCCAACTCCTTCGTCACTGGCGGAGATGGTGGGTAATCTATGTTGTCCTAGTACTTGGTTAAGAAATGACGAATTTACATCGCTGGTTTGCGACTCGACTTTGTTATCTTCACGTTGTAGCCACAGTCTTAGAATAATAGCCAAATAAATTAATACATTCCGCTCGACTTGCTTCTAAAACGCGATATTCCTAGAAAAAGGCAGCGAGTACCTACTACCTACTACTTACCAACTGGTTCATCACTGGTGGAGATGGTGGGTGATCTATGTTGTCCTAGTACTTTGGACACTGTGATCAACTCTGCGACCGGCACCGCCGCCGCGACCAAGCTGACCGCCGGCGACGCCATGACCGTCTGCGCGCTCAACTGCCGGCCCAACTCCTTCGTCACTGGCGGAGATGGTTAGTGGGCTATGATAAGCTAGTACAATACCCGCCACAAAAAATAGACTTGACCGCGGCTCCCGCACTCTTTCTGCCGCTCTCCGATGACGCCCGGTCTTAAGGCACCGTGCATAGTAAATAGCCCGCGCGCAAAGAAAAATGCACAAAATCGATTCCTGTATCAAATACACTAAAGAAATCGAAAATGTTCACATATCAAACACTACATAGAATTAGGTGAGAGCTATCTAAAACAGCCAGTTTCGTGTTGACATTCATAAACGTTTTGAAGATATTTTCGCTGAAGAAAAATAGGCGGCGCACTTTTTTTCAGCCCAAATATCTTGCAACCTGTTATGGATATCAACATGCAACTGGCTGTGTTAGATAGGTCTCACCTAATTTTATTGTTTTATATGTGAACATTTTCAATTTCTTTAGTGTATTTGATACAGGAATCAGATTTGTGCATTTTCTTTGCACGCGGCATCGGGGGTTAATAACATTATTTTGCCTGTCCCTGCAGGAAACCTCCGCGTGTGGAACATCCGGCACGACAACAAGAATCTCGACGTGGTTGATGTGTCGCTGGGCAAGCTGCGTCGCTGCATCCGCTGCGTCTGCATGTCTGAGGATGACACCTACGGCTACGCTGGCACCAGGTGAGTGCTGAAACATCAAGCGTATATCAGTACAGATAAATCTGTTGAAAAATCTGTTGCTGTCTCGCGTTCGCAAACACTACTAACTACTGGGACAACCTGAAGAAAATCTACAAAATCGAGGTTTCGTATTCCCCACTTTCCTCTCTCTCAAAACTGGCTCGATTTTGAAAATGTTTTCACCACTGATATAACAAACAACGACTTGATGTCGAACCGTTTGGTTTTTTTTACAATTTTAAGTTGTTAATAGGTTTACTACTTCTTTTGCCGCCGCTTTCAAATGTGTATTTTTTTTAGGAGAAAACACTACTGTGATAACCTCTTAAGTTTTCCGATATTTCATCTTAGCTGAGAATTATGTATCCCCTCTCTGTTCTACAAAAAACCTCCATTCCCTCTTGGCTACGATCTTCTTTTTTGCGTGCCGTCTACTAGGATTATCTGAGGGTGTCTGTCAGTTTGTCTACCTCGTCCTCCGAAGTTTCCACAAGAAACCATAAGCCGGTACTTTAATTAATACCCCCCGAAATCTGATTGAAAATATTACGGGATCCTATCCACTTTATAATAGTACGTAAGTATAACCCGTGTCATTAAAGAAAACATTTAGGATGGACTTCAAAACACTCGCCCTCTCGCTCTAATTAATACAGTCAAAGCGAGACAACGCTAGGTTTTTAACTCCGTCCTAAATGTTTTCTTTAATGACACGGGTTATAGGTACCTAACAAAATCCTTTGTAAGGAATAGAATGGCGAGCGATAGGCTTACTGGTCTCGCTCTATTGTCTATTCATTCCGATTTGGCGCCAGATCCTGATACTAGAGGTAATGGCTGCCAGCGGAAACAGAAAAATACTTATGCAGGGTGTTGTTTTGGTCAGTGACACCCAACTCAGGGACGATAGCCAGGATATCTTCGCCACGATGCTTGCGTTCAACGTCTGCCCTCTCTCAACAGCACAGGCGACCTGATCAAGTTCTCGGTGAAATACGACGCGTGCCCGGCGGCGCCTGTGGATGGGATCAAGCCGGCCATCATCGGATGCCTCGCCAAGTGCGGCCCGCTGCGGAAAGGGAACCGGCCGGCCGCTGTGTGCTACAGCCAAGGTAAACCTACTAAGCTCTAGAGTTTTTGTGGTACCTCAGAGGTACAGAAAACCTTTACAAGGTCACGCCACGCCTCCCTGTCCTCAGCAACTCTTCCTCAGCAAGCTCAGCCCAATGGCTCGCAGAGTCCCAGCTCGCTTTTCACTGTTCAGTGCTGCGTGTGAACGGGCCGTCCAGGTGACTTAGCTCGTTTGTTAGCCAGTTGTAAGTAGGTCTCAAGTCTCAAGCCTCGGTCTCAAGCCTCGGTCTCAAGCCTCGAACAAAAGTTGTTGGAAATCAGATTTAGAAGTGGACCTGTTTCAGTAAAATAGCTATCGACCTGGCGGGGGCACTGCCGTGCCCCCAGATTTAAAAATTGCTTTATATTGTGACGGGGTGAAATATCGTGGAGCACTTTGGTCGAACTCTCGGGGCTGTCATGTCACAAGGTATTATTTTGATCGGGCCACACCATAGGTGACCCGATCAAGTTCTCGGTGAAATATGATGCTTGCTCGGCGGTGCCTGTGGATGTTACCAAGCCGGCCACCATCGGATGCCTCGCCAAGTGCGGCCCGCTGCGGAAAGGGAACCGGCCGGCCGCTGTGTGCTACAGCCAAGGTAAACCTACTAAGCTCTAGAGTTTTTGTTGTACCCAAGAGGTACAGAAGGCCTTTACAAGGTCACGCCACGCCTCCCTGCCCTCAGCAACTCTTCCTCAGCAAGCTCAGCCCAATGGCTCGCAGAGTCCCAGCTCGCTTTCCACTGTTCAGTGCCGCGTGTGAACGGGCCGTCCAGGTGACTTAGCTCCTTTGTTAGCCAGTTCTAAGTAGGTCTCAAGTCTCAAGCTTCGGTCTCAAACCTCGGTCTCAAGCCTCGGTCTCAAGCCTCGAACAAAAGTTATTGGAAATCAGATTTAGAAGTGGACTGGACGTGTTTCAGGAAAAAAGCTATTTAAAAATTGCCTTGTATTCTGACGGGGTGAAATACCGCGGAGCACTTTGGTCGAACTCTCAGGGCTGTCACAAGGTATTATTTTGATCGGGCAACACCACAGGCGACCCGATCAAGTTCTCGGTGAAATATGACGCTTGCCCGGCGGCGCCTGTGGATGTTATCAAGCCGGCCACCATCGGATGCCTCGCGAAGTGCGACCCACTGCGGAAAGGGAACCGGCCGGCCGCTGTGTGCTACAGCCAAGGTAAACCTACTAAGCTCTAGAGTTTTTGTTGTACCTCAGAGGTACAGAAAACCTTTACAAGGTCACGCCACGCCTCCCTGTCCTCAGCAACTCTTCCTCAGCAAGCTCAGCCCAATGGCTCGCAGAGTCCCAGCTCGCTTTCCACTGTTCAGTGCTGCGTGTGAACGGGCCGTCCAGGTGACTTAGCTCGTTTGTTAGCCAGTTGTAAGTAGGTCTCAAGTCTCAAGCTTCGGTCTCAAGCCTCGGTCTCAAGCCTCGGTCTCAAGCCTCGAACAAAAGTTATTGGAAATCAGATTTAGAAGTGGACTGGACGTGTTTCAGGAAAAAAGCTATTTAAAAATTGCCTTGTATTCTGACGGGGTGAAATACCGCGGAGCACTTTGGTCGAACTCTCAGGGCTGTCACAATGTATTATTTTGATCGGGCAACACCACAGGCGACCCGATCAAGTTCTCGGTGAAATATGACGCTTGCCCGGCGGCGCCTGTGGATGTTATCAAGCCGGCCACCATCGGATGCCTCGCGAAGTGCGACCCACTGCGGAAAGGGAACCGGCCGGCCGCTGTGTGCTATAGTCAAGGTAAGAACCGTCTTACTTAGCTCTGTTCTTTTCCTATGGTACCCCAGAGGTAGGTACAGAGGGCCTTTGTTAGGTCAGGCCATGCCTTCCAGGGGCTTAAGTCTGTAACGCCATGGCGTGTCGATAGGAAGAAGTGTCCCAGTAGAAGGAAAAACCGGGTTTTCCTCGTTTGTCTCCTACAACCAGCCAACTAATCATCTAGAATTGGAATCAGAATATTCTATGCTATACCTACTAGAAAAGCATTAAAAGGACAGACACCATTAACCTTTTTGTAACACGCCGTATTATAGACGGAGACTCTGCATAGATTTACGTTTGCTGTGGATATATCTCCCGTGGAAAAAATGTAGAACCCTCTTTTCAGGTTACCAGGTCTTCAACACTTTAATTCCTGTCAATAAAGATCCCACCAAAAACATGTTCATGTAAAAAAATTTTGCCTAAAGGAGACCATACACTTCGCACTGTCAAAAGGCTTTCAGATCTCATTAAAGCCAAGCTTCTAACTTTACACGCCCTAAATCTACGAGCCTTAATTTCACAAACTCTACACCTTAGTCAAAATATGTGGCTTGGCCGTTTCGTTACTAAAAGAACTTGTAATGACAGAAAAGTAATGAACAGCGTCTTTCCTGTGGGCTAGGCCGACTAAGCTGTCAGGATGGTATAGTTGCTGGGCAAAGCCTACTCCATCTAAAACAATGTCACAGGCACTGCAGTGCCGAGTGGTCTCTTCACCCATCTAGTCTGAGTGAAGGTGCCACTGTATAAATCATCTCACTATAGATGCAAAGGTCTTTATTTTTATTTTATGATCTAAGGACCTTTCTGTATGTAACACGCTGTATTTTAGCTAAATAGAGATCTCTTTCAGATAACCTTTGGCGTCTGGAAGGCGAAGTCTGAGTGCTTGCTGCGGAGATATTGTGTAAAAATGTAGACCCATCTTTTCATCACATACACACCCTTACCCTCATGCAGGCGCAAACACTCACACACATACCTACACAAACACTCACAGCCTCTCATACACACTCATCCTGAGTTTCGATTTTCTGAAAAACTTAAATTTCTGTAAAGAAGTAAAAATAAACATTTCGGTTAATTGCAGGCGTGGAGTCGGTGATGGTGATGAGCGACGGGTGCCTGATAGTGGGCGCCGGTGACGGCACCTTCCATAAACGTTCCGGTTGATTGCAGGCGTGGAGTCGGTGATAGTGATGAGCGACGGGTGCCTGATAGTGGGCGCTGGCGACGGCACCATCGATATGCTCGACGAGATCAACTGGCGCGGGGACTTCCCCAAGGGAAAGCTGCTGGACCCCACTAGGCCCCATTTTAGAGCCGTAAGTAGAGTAATCCAACCCCGCATCCAAATTCCGAACCCGGAATGCCGCGTGATCAACGTCATCAATCCCGCGGGATCGTGGTCATCAATCCAAAAGTAATATTTTACGAACTAAAAAAATCTAACATCATCTTAGTTCCACCCAAAAACGTAGATCTCCTATAATAAAGTATGTTGTTTGCGAAAGTTTTCTAAAAAAAAGTTTTCTTGGCATCTCCAATCGTAAAATAGACTAGGTGGCTACACCCCCTGCACGCTACGCATGCCAACCCCCGGCTTTGTTTGACATGCGGCCTCGCAAGAGCGACAGCTCGGCCTTTGACCTCGCTTAGTAGTGAAAGCATTGTCGAGCCACTCTGAGCTTCGCTCAACGAGGGACTCGGACTTCGGCCTCGCAAAAAATTCTTCAGCTCAGCCCTCGGCCTCGAAGATTAGGGTGTCTGATGAGAGCGTTGTCGAGCCGCTCTGAACTTCGCTCAACGCGGGGCTCGGCCTTTGGCCTCGTGAGACGGGGCTCGGCCTTCAATCATCAAAAAGATTTGTACAGCTCGGCGTCGCTGATTGGGGTGTCGGGTGTTTGGCCCGCTTCGCTCTACGCGGGACTCTACGTGTTTTTATTCGCTGCAGGAGTTTGATAACGATACAGAGAACAAAATTTAATAATAAGTAATGTAATTTTTCCTTGAAATTAGTGTTGTGTCTATTTACTGTAATTTAAGGATTTCAATTTTATAATCTTTACCTCCTGATTGTATCAGACAATTTTGTTATATTGTAGTGCCCTAACTGGGTGTCGTGTAATTCACTTATATAATTAATTACAAATACTTACCACCTGTAAATAACCTGTTACACGATACACAATAAATTTATATGAATATGAATATGACTCGGCTTTCGGTGTCGTTATCAAGGTTACCTAACCTAATCTTTGACCGCCGATTTTTGCCGATCCCACTATTTGGGTCATTCTCATCCCGGCGGTCGTCGCTGTCCCTTCTGTCACCGTATTAAGGCGCCGTGCATAGTGAATAGCCCGCGCGCCAAGAAAAATGCACAAAATCCAGTCCTGTATCAAAGACACTAAACAAATCGAAAATTTTCACATATCAAACCCTAGAATTAGGTGAGACCTATCTAACACAGCCAGTTTTGTGTTGAGATTCATAAACGATTTGAAGATATTTTGTCTGAAAAAAAATAGGCGGCGCACTTTTTTTCAGACAAAATATCTTGCAATCTGTTATGAATATCAACACAAAACTGGCTGTTTTAGATAGCTCTCACCTAATTCTAGGGTTTGATATGTGAAAATTTTCGATTTGTTTAGTGTATTTGATACAGGACTGGATTTTGTGCATTTTTCTTGGCGCGCGGGCTATTCACTATGCACGGCGCCTTAAAAGGTTTTCTTTGTTTTTATTTGGTAAACAAATAACATAGCTTACTATACATAGAAAAAGGCACTAATAGAGATCGTTTCGTAAATTTAAAGCAGTAGGTAAAAGAAAAGAAAAAAAGCTTTTTAATGCAGTAACAGAAGGGACAGCGACGACCGCCGGGATGAGAATGACCCATTTGTGCAGCCGATTCTTGTGCTGCTATACAGAGTGTCCCAGAAATGGTGAATCAAACTGCTATGGGAGGTAGGTTGACTAATGTCCTATCCATAAAAAAAATAAAAAACTAAAAAATAAAAAACATTTTAAATTGTAATTGTTAATTAAAGTTTTAAACCACTTGTTTGTTTTCTTAAGTTTATGTTACACTGAATCCTTAGCTTTTTGCTCTTATTTTACACTTATTTTGAGCCTAATAATTAATTGGGCAAATAATTATGTTTAAAAATCTGTGATTTTGAAATTGCACCAATTTCACCCTTGCACACAAGATTTTTATTTTTTATGGATAGGACATTAGTCAAGCTACCTCCCATAGCAGTTTGATTCACCTTTTCTGGGACACCCTGTGTATACTTGCATAATGTTGTCTCCTCTTGCTCCAGCTGAAGACGGCCAAAGTGCGGGGCAGCATCACATCGCTGGAGCTGCTGGAGGCTTGGCACGGGCGCGGCACGGCGCGTCTGCTGCTGGTCGGCACACGGACCAGCGAGATATACGCGCTCGCGCTTGACGCCGCCTTCCAACCCGTGCTGCTCGTCACTTGCCATCGGTGCGCCATCAACGACGTGGCCTTCCCCAAGTGAGTGATGATCCTTCCCCAAGTGAGTGAGATGATCCTTCCCCAAGTGAGTGCTGCTTGTCACCTGCTATAGTCCGTTTCCAGGGCAGGCGGAAAAGCGATCATTAACTTTTGAGCGGATCACAGAAATAAACAACATTTTTTATGACAAAGGTTTTTTGAATTTTTGACAAGTTTACTACGAACTGGCACATTAATGAGCGATGAAGTTTAGTAATTATTAAACAATTATGTTAAGGTGAAACAACACCAAAGTGGCGGAAAAAAAAAAGGTTGGTATGAGTATACATTAAGTATATTAAACAGGGATGTCACGTTCATCAGTGTCAGTTTCACAATCGTTTTCTGATGATGAGGATGTGCGATTGTACACATTTGAGCAGAAATCCCCACCAGTTTCGTCGAGCGCTCATAACTCGTGACGCTACTTGTAGCACGTTGAAACAGGTTTTTTATCTCTGACTGACCGGAACTCTCACCCCACTCCGTACCTAAACACACGCTTCGATATCCAAACGATACAGAAATGTAAGGAGAGTGACGGTGTGCGACACGAATCGTTATATTTTTACGGTAACATAGTACTTCGTATCAATGATCGCTTTTCCGCCTGCCCTGGAAACGGACTATATCGGTGCGCCATCAACGACGTGGCCTAGTGAGTCCTGAGCCCTAGAGTCTCTTTTCCATTTTAAGGTGATAACCTACCCACTAGCGCCGCCAACGGAAAAAAAACATATCTTCTTTTTGGATGCGTTTTTTGCTAAAAACGAATCATCAAATGATAGTCCCTAGGCTTAACTATTTTAAAGACATAGGTCCAAGATTCCAGATCCTAGCATCTACGAATAAAACCCGCCGCCGCCAAATGTGGCCACTTTTGGTGGCGGCGGGTTTTATTCTTAGGTACCTATTCTACGTTGGAATCTAAACCTTAGGTTATCACCCTAAACGACGCCCAAGGCCCAGTCCCGTGTAGAGCAAAGCTCAGAGTAGGCCAAACGCTCCCATCATGACACCAACCCCGCAAAGCCTTCGTAGGCCTCTTTTGCGAGACCGAAGGCCGAACTCAGTCTCACGAGGCCGAAGGCCGAGTCCCTCGCTAAGCGAAACTCAGAGCGGCACGACACTAAACCCCGTGAGGCCAAAAGGCGAGCTGTAGATTTTTTTGCGAGGCAGAAGGCCGCTCAGTCTCACGAGGCCGAAGGCCGAGTCCCGTGTTGAACGAAGCTCAAAGCGGCTCGAAGAAGCTCCCACCAAACACCCAAACCCCCCTCGTTCGTGCGAGGCTTGCAGCCGAGCCGGGTGTTGGCACGCGTAGCGGGCAGCGGGCGTAGCCACCTAGTTCTTATTCTTGAAGTGCCTCTCCATCACTGGAGGTTGGCAGTCAGCTCCTTGCACCGCTCTCTGTTCATGGCTGTTCTGAATAATTGTTCCACGGTTTTGATGCCGGTCCATTCCTTTATATTTCACAGCCATGTCATTTTCCTCCTTCCTGGCCTTCTTTTCCCCTCTATTTTGCCCATCACTATGGTGTGTGCAGCTGGTTACGTTTATTTCTTAAAACGTGTCCTAAGTAGGCAACCTTTCGCTGCTTGATGGTGCGCACTAGTTACACTAGCTAATCTGTACGAGCAGGGGAGAGCGTGTGTAACTCTCGCTCTGTCGCACAGCTAAGATTTTGAATGTAGGACGGTGATGGAAAGAAGTAGATGTTCTTCAGGTCTTCATGTTGTTTTTTGTACTGTTCTGTTATATTTTTACATGATGAATGACTGTTTATGATGAGAGGCGATAACCAACTCCTACAGGGCATTGTCATGCTCGGCTGCGCTATGCCCAGTCAGCACACGGGCGACCTAGAAAACGTGGACGGTGCTTGCCCGCACATAATAGGCTATTTTGTTCTCCGATTCCCAGAGGAATGTCGGGCGTATTCGCGACAGCCGGCGCGGGCGACGTGCGCGTGTGGAACCTCGAAACAGGCCAAGAGTTGCTTCGGATCAACGTGCCCAACTTTACCTGCTCCGCCGTACTGTTCAGCGCTGATGGAAAGTCCATAGTGTCTGGTGAGTGTCAGACGTTTTTACACTTAAACTTTCGTGAGCACCGCACATTTTGAGCACCGAAACTAGTCGGTGTAACCCGACATAAATACAAGTACTGAAACCACAACAAAAAGAAGCTATTGAAGAGGCATTTACTCAGCAGTGGGTGTTAGGCTGATGATGATGATGATGAGTTATTATTGAACGAAAGAGAAAATCCAAATACAAAATACGCTCACGCCAACCCTCACCCATTCTCGTGTTCACAGCTTGGAACGACGGCTGCATCCGCGCCTTTACCCCGCTGACTGGCCGACTGATGTTCTGTATTCTTAACACACACAACAAGGGAACTTCTGCTCTGGATATGACGAGGGATGGCAAGACGCTCATCTCTGGTGGGTGTGAAGGACAGGTGATTATATCTTCATAACATATTATTAAAGCCAACATGGGGCTTAATTGTCTAACTTTTAAATCTATCGCGCGATCCCTTTCAATTTGGCGTTTGAAGGGTGCTGACGAACTTCACACTGCATTTATTTGACACGAACTGATTATTGAGTGAAGAAAATAGTAAAATCGTTCAGTCAATATCTTTCCATTTGTATGGCGTTTTTACTCATTCGTTCTGGATTTAAAACTTAGACAATTCCATTCTAAAGTTGCAGTCACGATGATAATCACGAAAGTTATACAATTTTCAGCCCCCAAAACTAGTCAGGTACCCGAAATCAATAGGTGTGAATATGAATAAGTGAAACCGTAATACAAATACAAAACGTGCGGTCCTTCAATTTTCAAAATCCGTAATATCTTTGCAGGTCCGAGTGTGGGACATCCAGCCACAGAAGCAGTCGCTCAGGAAAGTCCTGAAGGAGCACAAGAGTCCCGTCTCGGCCATACAGGTGTCTCCCAACGACATGGAGGCTGTCAGCGCCGGCACCGACGGATCATGCATCATTTGGGACTTGCTGTGAGTTGACTTTAGTCTGTTAGGGCCGTAATATCAATCACAGTTTAAACTCAGACCATAGATTAAAGAGAGAGAGAGAGAGAGAGTGAGTGATTAAGAGACAGATAAAGTGAGGGAGAGAGGGTGTGAGCGAGAGAGAGTGAGAGGTAGAGAGAATGAGAGAGAGTGAGTGACAGTGAGTGAGGAAGTGTGAGAAAGAGTGAGTGTGTGTCAGAGAGAGAGATAACACTTTATTTACAAGAATGCTCAAGAAAGTCCTGAAGGGCTTAATTGTCTAAAATTTGACTCCATCGCAATCCCTTTCAATGGTATCAGGATTATGATCGTGATTGCGACTTTACGATCGAATGGAATGCAATGGATTTTCCTCGTCCTGTCTTTTCCTGCTACTTTAACTCTACTCTACACTAAGCTGTTTCATGTACAGCTTAAGATACAGCTTATATACAGAATACAGCTGTATTCTAGTTCAGGCACTGTGTACGTTTTTTACCCAAGTTATTTTAATTAGTTATGAATATGTAGTACATAATTTTTATTTATATTATTGAAATTAAAATAGAATTTACTCAAAAAAGCTCGTAATGTGGTCATTAATTCGACAACCTTCTTTGAGTAAAGGAGGACTTGCGGGCTACTTTGATTAGGCGCCAGAGAAGTTGTATGGAATTTCATTAATGTCGTGTTTTGCGGCCAGAAAAATTGTATAAAAATCCATTAATGTCGAGTTTTGTTTAAAAAAATAGTCAGTTGCAAAAAGTGTGCGACCTAAGGACTAAGATCTATCACCTAGGACCTAGCACCTAGGACCAGCACCTAGCACCTAGGACCTAGGACCAAGGATCTAGGTCCTAGGTCTTTATCAATTACTCGCTTTGTTTGAGTAAAGCACTATACAAGCCTTGGTCTGCAATGAGTGCGCTGCTGGCCACGCTATGATGGCCTGGAGCTTAGCTTAGCAACGTTCTCGGCCCTCAAGCTTGGTCATCATTGCAGCCCTTGCTGTCCGCGTTATAAAGGCCTCGACCTTCGGTCTCGGCCTTCATTCCAGCTTGTCCATCAAGGGCTGCAATGCTGACCACGCTGTGATGTCCTTGAGCTGCGCTACGCTGCGCTCTGTCGGCCATCAAAAGCGCGCCAGTAACGCACCCATTACAGCTCGCGGCAGTAATGTACTATTAATGTAATTAACCAATTGGTATTACTTCGGCTCATAGACGCCCTGAATGTACTGGTTTTTTTTTTACAATAATCTAGCGGTTAATGGTGCCTTATTGTATCCACCTTCAGCTCGCTATCCCGCCGCCAAGTCCTCTACGCCAACACTCTCTTCATGTGCGTGTGCTTCGAACCGACTGGTTGCCAACTACTGACCGGCGGCACCGACAGACGAGTGGCCTACTGGGAGGCCGGCAGTGGCAATCTGGCACGAGAGGTACGATAGGCCACAAGTTCCTTGTTTTAAACGTGCACGCCGGGCTACTGAACGTATCTATCTACGTAGACTTGAATTAAAGTGTCTATAGCGATTGAAGAATTTCAATACAATGCTGCAACCCTCCGCTGCAAGCCAACTAGCTACTGACCATGTCTTCATTGCAAGCACTTTAAACTAGAAATATTTTAGCTTGAGAACATTGAAAACCGCCTTTTTCATAAAACTTTCCTCATATCGAACAACATCACACTCTAGATTTGAAGTCTTGTAAAATTTTTGGCCTGAGTGGAAGGATATATTGTGCTGGCCTGAGTCCAAGAAACTATGCTGGCCTGAGTGCAAAAACGTTTGCAAAAAGTAGAAATAAGTACCTATTTTCATCAAAAAAGCATTTCGAAGGGCAAAAATCCTACGGTGATTTCAGCTTGAGGCGAGCAAAGCGGGCGCCGTCAACGGTATCCACATCTCGCACGATGGCAACCTTTTCGTCACCGGCGCCAACGACCAGATCGTCAAGGTATCCTATGCTTTCCTTTTTGAACGAACGAGCGAAGCGAGAGAAGTTATCCGCGAGTCTACTGGAACAATCCGGAGTTTGTATGTACTCGTATGTATGAAATGAATGTTCGTTCGATGATAACTTGAGTCAATTTGGTCTGATCTTTATGAAATTTGGTGGGCGGCTAAATAAAATTAAAAAAAAATTTAAGTTCGAACATAAGCCACATCCGAGGGGTTGCCGAGATATGGGGTTGTACACACGACAGCACGTCAGAGTGCACACTTTTTTTGTAAAGTCGCTCGTAACTTAACCGAGTACAGTGCTAGAGTGTAAGGGTCGACGTGCTGTCGTGTATACATTGTACAGTTAATTATGAAAAGCGCGCGCGCCTGTGCGAATGGTGTTAGCAAAAACTTACACATCTGTAACAGGGGTCGTGGGTTCACATTTCGGGGCGAACAACTAGTTTTTTTTTTGTTTTTTTTTTCGCTCCATTTTTTTAGCCACGTAGTACACACGACAGCACTTCGACCCTTACACGCTAGCAGAGTGCTCGGTTACGTTACGGGCGACTTTACAACAAAAGTGTACAGTCTGACGTGCCGTCGTGTGTACAAGTTATTTGTATTGATGAGTAGACAGCCTTGTTAAAGTTCGGCTATCGATTTCACCCGATGCACCCTGTAGTTACAGCAAGTTTCTCCCCCACAGCTGTGGAAGTACCAGGAGGGCATATACTCGCACGTGGGGCTGGGTCACGCGGGCGCGGTCACCGCCGTGAGGTTCAGCCCTGACGCCAAGTATATCGTCAGCTGCTGCGCCGCCGGCAGCGTGTTCGTCTGGAAGACACCCGCGGTAAGCCCCTGCTGACCCATGGGCTCCTAGTTCCTACTCCACTGAGCTAAGTACCTACATCGTCAGCTGCTGCGCCGCCGGCAGCGTGTTCGTCTGGAAGACTACCGCGGTAAGCCCCTGCTGACCCATGAGCTCCCTAGTACCGACTCCACTGCTATAGAAGCAGCCCAGACGCTTAGTACATCGTACATAACTATACCGCTTAAGGTAGGTACCTGCCCTTGCTGCTCCGTCTAAAAAATCCACCCAGTATACCTATAGGAAGGACTGCAAAATTATGAGAAACTATAGGTCTATTTCTTTTGTAATGCATCTTTAAATATTGTGTTTAAGTGACCAAAATAAAAAATAAATAAAAATTATGTGGAAACGAGACTGTGGAATCGCATTGTATTCCAAAGTTCTCTATCGTCATAAGTAGCAGTCTTCTCGCTTTATTCGAATCGTAATGCTGTTGGCGTCTCTAGCAAACTTCTGAAGGAACACATTTAACTTTAACTAAATGCGTGTACCCACCCCACAGCAATACCTGGATGCATCGAAGCCGGCGCCAAGCCCCAAGGAGACCAAAGCCGAGAGCAAGATCCCGCCGGCCAAGTCTCTGAAGGAAGAGCTGAAGCTTCCACTGAAGGAGGTGATGGGAGACCAGGGCAAGAGCTCCGGAGACAGGAGGCACAAGCTGCCGGCCGCGCCCTCTAAGGTACGAGAAACTAAAGAGACCTCGCTGCATACAACGGTCAGCAGCATGCATACTCCTCTAGGTGGGATTAGGAACTTAGCTTGCGTGGGCCTCCTATCCTACCCCCTCGCCCCGCAAGCCAGGCCCTTGGGGGGCCCGTGGGCTAATCCGGCACTGGCAGTACTTACGGTCGTAAGAACGTATTTATTTTACAGGACGAGAAGATCGACAAGATCGACACGGGCCGAAGCACCGTCCACTCGTCGTGTCCCTGCCAGCCCAACTCCAAGCGAAGTGCGTCCACCGGCCGGTCCGTCGATTGTAAAGGAAATAAAGGTGGGTTACAGCGCGTGCCACGAACGAAGAGACTTGAGACACCACGTGGTTTCACACCTGCAGTGACGATTAACATTTACACGAGCCAACAAACTAATTATTTATGCAAGTCTTATCTTGATTGGCGACAACATTTTTCTGGAGTAACGTTTAAAACGTTACTGCAGCAAAATCTTTATTTTGTCGTTTTCTCTGTAATTACACGACACACAAATTTCATCTCTTGCTATCATTTACAGGAGACGAAGGACAAATTTTCTATCTGCCGGTTTCTGAATTAAGAAATTCACTAAGCAAATGGGTAAGTATCGTCCTGCCTCTGCAGATTTCTCACAAAAGAGCGTGACAGAACGATAGTTAAGTATTCAAGTAAGTAGCAAAATTCTCAATTCAGAAACCGGGCCTATGGAGAATTTTGCTAAGCAAATACTTAACTATCGTTCTGTCACGCTCTTTTGTGGGAAATCTGCAGAGACAGGACGATACTTACCCATTTGCTTAGCGAATTTCTCAATTCAGAAACCGGCAGTATGTGACTTAAATCTCTGTTTGTTAATATTGGCGACCAAATTATGCTGGGGTAACGCACACGATTTATAGGCCTCTTTAGCAGTGGGGGAAAACATCGTGATGAAACCCGCGGCTTAGTTGGCTTCACACGTATTGACTTGTCTTTCCTGTGCGCTATGCCGACTAAGCAGGACGAAGTCAGGATGGTATAGGTACTGGGCAAGCTTACTCTATCTAAAACAATGTCCCAGGCACTGCAGCGCCGAGCGCCGAGTGGTCTCTTTACCCATCTAGTGTGAGTTAGGCTGCCACTGCGGGGGGAGCATGACTTTTATCGAGGCGGATTTATCCAACAAAATGGCGGTTTATCAGCATTTTTGACGTCTATAGTGGGTTATAATCGTCGAGAGTGGGTTATACAGGGCGTCCCACGGCTATGCCACATGGAGGGAAAGTACCTTAAATATTGTAGATGGAACATTTTACTGAAAGAAGACATTATTTTAATTTAAAAAACAATTTAAACTGCATTCATAGATATTGAAATAATTACATGGTTGAACCGGGAATCGAACCCGTTACATGAGAAAAATTATTACCCTGTAGTTTTATCATACCGATCGAAAGGCTTCATCATAAGGATTATTTTTTGCTAAATAACATAGTGTCAGAAATAAAAGGAAGACCATGAATTTTAACATTTTTAATACCACATTTATCAATTTATCAATGAAAATCACAGTAACAAAAGAATAAAAGTATGAAAATGAAACACATTTTTGAATTATTTCTTTATAATTAGCTAGCCGCATTGCGATGGACTAAATTTTACGCGTCTTTCGGCTCAGGATACGGCTCGATTTGTTGCATACTGCCAGGTAAATGTTAAAATTCATGGTCTTCCTTTTATTTCTGACACTATGTTATTTAGCAAAAAATAATCCTTATCATGAAGCCTTTCAATCGGTATGTTAAAACTACAGGGTAATTATTTTTGTCATGTAACGGGTTCGATTCCCGGTTCAACCATGTAATTATTTAAATATCTATGAATGCAGTTTAAATTGTTTTTAAAATTAAAATAATGTCTTCTTTCAGTAAAATGTTCCATCTGCAATATTTAAGGTACTTTCCCTCCATGTGGCATAGCCGTGGGACGCCCTGTATATCGCTCTCGACGATATATAACCCACTATAGACGTCAAAAATGCTGATAAACCGCCATTTTGTTGGATAAATCCGCCTCGATAAAAGTCATGCTACGGGGACTGGACGCTGTATAAATCATCTCATTACGTAGATGCAAAGGCCTTAGTTTTAGGACCGCTAGTTATGGTTTTAAGTCGCTACATCGCTAGTAGCGACTCGATACATAGTTCGAATTGAAGTTTCGCAAGATTTAAAAACTTACAGATATAGTGACTTTCCATCTTTTACTATGATCTATCATATCATGGGCTTACAATGATAAAAGCTTTTTTACTTTTCAGATGACAATCTGCCCACGAGAACGACCAGTAAGGAATTCATAAACAGAAATCAAATGGGTGGCGGTGATAAGAAGAAATGATGGTCTCCACTTATTTTACCAGGGCCTTAAGTCTGTAACGCAATGGCGTGTCGATGGCGTCCCAGTAGAAGGACAAAACTACTCTCCCCGCTTTTGCTCCTACAACCGGCTAACTAATCCTGAATATTCTTTGCTGTACTACAAAAAAAATAAAAGGACCGACTAAGCCGTCAACTGGGAGCCCATTTTGGCACCATTGCGTTACAGACTCAGGCCCCTGGTTTTCAATTGGCCAATAAGCGTAACAAAAGTTATGTTGAATGTTCAGAAAGTCAAACAGACCCAGGTTTTTGAATGGCCAAGAAATTATTAAAACTTTATATGGCTCTGTCCAATATACGGCCACAAAAATTTTTACATGCTTCGGACGAGAAAAATACCAATGAAAAATAATTCTGACCATCCCTGCCCTAAAGGGTTAATTGATGGGGCTGCTCAGAAATTACGGGTTTTGGTGTCCCTGCCTACATGTGAAGTGTTCAAACCAATGCCCATAAAATACTTAATAAATTATACATATTATTTATCTTGATAAATAATATTTTATTCATTGGTTTACCTTAAATTATAAAGCAGGAATAGAATGACCTATGCTTTGTGCTTCACACAGTGTGGTACAACCAGCAACACACTAAGATACCCTTTTTGGTCTAGATAAGAGCTACCATCCGAGTCTCTTGCTGACTGTACAAAGATTCAAAAAATTGTTTCAAGTTATTTTATAGATTTTAACAAAATATGCAGAGAGCTTGGAATTTCGTAATATTCGTATGATTACTATTATTCTATGTAGGTATTCATTATACAAGAAGAAAAAAACTCCACATAGGTATGAAAACGTTTAGGAAACAATGCTTTTTATGAAGTAAAAAATTGTGTAGGTACCCATCCCTCTGCCACACTTTGCTTGTATCGAAGCAGAAGCTCTTTAAAACCTAATATTATTAATGTTTCAGTAGCTACCTATTGACTTAGTTCAACATTACACCGTACAGCTATATAGCACAGATCATCCCCACGCTTGACTCTTGCAGTAATGCAGTACTAGCTTCCCATCGGTGCCGAAGCATTCGTAAAGATTCTTCACAAGCTGGTCCGGAGACGGAGCGAACGTCTGGTTCACGTACAGGAACTGGGATAAGAAACGGACTTGTTGATTTGGAGTCTAATTAAGTAATTAATTATCTACTGTAGGAAAACAAAACAAAATGAGATTTTTAGAGTAATAGCCAGACTCATAATAGAGGTAAATATTGTGGCGAACGATCATGTGAATAATGGCTTTCATTATTACCTTTTCAGTCATTAAATAATTGACAGTTGGAAGTATTAATCTGCCAGTAAACACAATATTCATTATCCATTTGGGAGTGAGATACTACTGAAGCAGTGAACGGAAAAAACTTCTGCTCGCAGTACTGAAAGGAGAATAGTCTTAGTCTGGCTTGACGGAAAGCGTTTTGATGTCAACAAAGAAATCATTCAAAGCCTCAGTATTCACCAGTCTTTCATCGGGCTCCAACTTGAGGTATTTCTTGACAAACTCCATGATCCAACCAATGGGTTTCTCGGCATCCACGGCCCATTTCTTCTTCTTCATTATCGGTGCGTTGCCTGTCGCCTTCAGCAGTATGTCGACTGAAATAGCAGAATGTTTCAAACGTTGAATGGATGTTTCCCAAAAAAGATCAGCAAAGAACAATCTTAGGTCTTTTGGCATCTACATAATAAATGTATATTAGAGGATATAATATATTTAATAAAGCGTCCAGTAGCACCTTCACTCACACTAGATGGGTGAGTGAAGGTGCTCTAACTAAGTAAATAGTCATATTGTGCTATAATGCACGCGGGATAAGAATGGATCTGAGACGCGCGCGGTAAGCAAACTCTCGTCGAAGCCACCGTGTCAAAGTAGAATAAAGTATATTTTCGATTGACTGACAAGGTTCCATCCCATTCTCATCGCGCGCGTATTATGCTCATCATGATTTAGGAGACCCATTAAAAGGGGAAATAGTTACTTTTAACTTTGTCCGTTTTCCCAGTATCACCGTTGTCCTTTTGTTCACCATCTATCTTCAGACTCTCGGTGACCAGCGATAGTTCGGACTGGAGACTATCCTCGGCTGGTTTATCTTCGCTCATTGTATTCGATTTAATTTTAGTAAAATTACGACGATCAACAACAAAAAGTATCAAAACAGCGGTGACGGACGACGGAGACGGACGACAGCGACAACGAGGAAGGATCAGCTGTTTCTTTTTTTTTCGTTTCACTTTTGACATCTGTTTTTATACTGTGGTACTAAGAAAAAAAAAATACCCGACTGCAAAAATCCATGCAATGCAATGAATTAATGATTAATAAGAACTAAAACGAACGAACTCTCTCTCTGAGAGAGGGCCTTTGTACAGGCTACATCTTACTCTTTTAAGAACTAAAATGATTAATGTTGTAACAAAGTTATAACATGCGATTGTCCCCTTGCCATCAACAAAAAAGTTCGTTGAATGATCAGATTTTATCCAATACCAATACCATAGCGTTTCTAAAAGACGTAAACCTTCTTTTGTTGGCACAGTCAAGTCAAGTAAGAAAAATACAAATGTCAAACTTTATCTACTCTGTGTCTTCATGTGTTGCCAAGCTAAGCGATGATTATCGCTATTTGTGCAATACTCAATACTTTATTGCAACCTTATGTGTGTAGATCATAAATAACATTGTTACATGTGAGGAACTCTATGGACCCTGACGGGCACAGGCCGCACAGCAAAATTTAAAAGCTAGGTAAAAGAAATATCTTAAAACTAGGTACCTAGAAATATCTTAAAAATGTACCTAGTTACCTATTTGAGATCTTTTATCTTAAAACTAGGCTGGTATTTAATTCCTAGGAATATTTTTTATTGATTTTTTCGTACCTACTATAAATATTAAATATCATTTTGTTATTTTTTGTTTTAAAACCTACAATTTTAGATAAATAACAAAATTTAGTGCTACTTTTACACACAAAATTAAACAATGTATTATTTTATGCTACTATTAATTAATTTTATCATCTAAATATTCATTTAGACTGTAATAACTTTTTGAGATTAATAGATGTTTAAGGTCTCGTAAAAAATCTTTTTTGTTTGTGTTATTTCTTAAAGTTTTTGGTAATTTTTTGTAAATTTTGATAGACATTGCAAAAGGGCTAGTCGAGTGTAATCCTAATGTAGATGTAGGTACCTATGTTGAGTTTGGACACTTATGGTCACATACGTACGACATATTCATTTTGCGAGTAACCTAGACTCCATTTTGAGGGTTCCGCACCCGTAGGGTGCCAAATGGGACCCTATTACTCCACCTCCAATGTCTGTCTGTCCGTCTGCCTGTCAGTCTATCTGTCCTTTTTTAAAGGGCTGTTTCTTGGGATCTGCAATGGCAATAGGTAGCATATATATATATTTTTTTGTTTTCCCTATGTTATCTACAATCGGCCCTTCTGGCCATAATTAAAGCCAAAATTTTAGATGAGTTCATTGTAGGCATATATTATTGTCAGAGGATTTTCCATTGATCATCTTCTGTTATTTGGCATGACTAATCATTTCTCAGCTCCTTTTGTCAAGGTTTAGTATTTGCCATCTTTTTAGGCGTGTTATTTTTCCTTGGGTGTTTAATAAGTCTTTGGCCAGGTCATTGGTGTGTCTTTGTAGTCTTTGTTTGTATCATTCGCAGCTTTTTTTCACTTCTTCCTTGATCGTTGGCATTGATCGTGTTGGCTTCCTTGATCGTTGATCTCTAGATATTCATGTATTTCTGTGTTTCTCACAAACCAGTGTGCCCCCGATATAGATCGTAGAGCTCTATTTTGAAATCTTTGAAGCATCTCTATATTGGAGTTGCTAGCAGAGCCTCAGAGTTCAATTCCATAGGTCCAAAAGGGTTTTAATATACCTAGCTTTGTAAACTAGAAGCTTGTTTTCAATTGACAATCTTGACTGGCGAGTTGGTGACTGATGTTTAACACCCTGTATATCGCCCTCCGGTCCGTAAGGACCGAATATCAAAACGCCCTAATTTTATCGCGACTAAATTTCAATTTGCCTTTGTCCCATAATGCCTGAAATTCGTCGGTTTTTAGAAAACATAAAGAAGTAAAATGGTTGATTTCGAGGGTACTAGGGGGTACGAAAATTTCGTAATTTTTGCGCTAAACCTCTTAATTTACGAGATAACGTAACATTTATAGAAGCCAAAATACCTATTTGTCCAATGACACTGTATCGTGGGGTGCGGGGCAGCGCCGGCGCGGCGATGCACATACAGCCTAAGATGGCTAGGGCAAGAGCGAAATAAAAGCATCGACACACTTTTCTAGTCAAAATACCTATTTGTCCAATGTGACCATAAATGTCGATTGTAACCGGACATTTATTATAAATGACGGACGGTTAAGGAATGTGACGGTCATTTTACAAATCTATTCATTTCTCAAAAAAAAAAATTATCGATTCATTTTAATTTTTTGGCTGATTTTCCTTGCTTAATCTGGCAACACTTCAAAGCGATCAAAATATGCATGCTTTTGCTTCAGCGTTACCAGATTGGGTATTTTTCTCGCAATTCTGGGTAAAAATTTGGCTCCTGCAGAAAATTTGGAGAAAAGAAATCTTTGGAGAAATGTTTGGAGAAAAAGAAAACACAGTGGAGAGTTTTGGGTACATAATTTTTTAAATAGTTTTGGGTAGAAATGACGTCATAGATGAAGAGGATAATAATATGGTTGTCATGAAAATATTAAATTTATTTGAATAAAGTTTCTTTATACGATTTAGTTTGTTTTATGTCAATACCATAGACAAAAAGTTTAGTTAAACTACAGTGAATGCCATTTGTTTGTAGTTTTACTGGTAGAACCACTAACAAAAACATTGTCTTTAATACTACCAGGCGAAATATGCCTTAGAATGAGGGAATAAACGAGCCTTTGGGTAAAACCATGGAAAATAGTATCGTTTTGAAGAAAAAATAATTTAAATTTGGGGAGAAACAGAAAAACGCATCTGGCAACCCTGTTTTGCTTTGTTTTATTTCATTCGTGATTCGTGACATTCGTGAATTCGTGTGATCGTCATGATCGTGATTCATTCATTCGCGTTTTATTTAGTTCGACAACTGGTCGTCCCGTCCTCATAGCTAGTTAGCTTTTGCAGTTCATCACAGTAACTCTTCAATTGCCTCATGGGCTCATTTACTTTCTAGCCCATTGAGGCCAAATAAAGTCACTCGCCGTGCAATACCAGTAACCAAGTGCAATAAGAAACGCTGCCCTCGCTCTCAAACCAAGACCAAGAGGCTCTAAAAGAGGACCTGTATCCAGAACCGGGTTGGTGGGTCGAGTTCGGGTCAATATCATCAACACAAAAATGAGTCATGACAAGTGGTACAGCAAAGGAGAGGTGTTGGAAGACCTTGTGGCTGTCTCGGGGCGACGCAGCGGCGGTGACCAGTTGCGACATGTTACAGACAGGCCACCGGCCCTCGCAGTGGGCAACGATGATGGTGAGAAACTTTCCTTTTTTTAATTTTTTTTGTCATTGTTTGTTTTTTGAATTCTCAATTTTTGGTAATTATAGAAAAGGGATAGACTACCTTTCATATATTTACCATAATACTTAACCCTGTGCAACTGACATGCCATTTCTATCAACATTCTACAGACGTGTAGTAGGTAGGAAAAAAATAAATAAAGGCCTTCGCATCTATTTATGTAATGAGATGATTTTTACAGCGTCCAGTGGTACCTTCACTCACATATTTAGATGGGTGAAGAGACCACTCGGTGCTGCAGTGCCTGGGACAATGTTTTAGATGGAGTAGGCTTGCCCAGCACCTGTAACATCCTGACAGCTTAGTCGGCTTAGCCCACAGGAAAGACAAGTCAAAATGTGTGGAGCCAAGTGTGGGTTTCCTCACTATGTTTTCCTTCACCATTAGTGAGTGGTTTTGCTACTTCAAATTCACAAAAGTATGTAACTTTGAAAATAAATAAAATCATATGTACGTACAGTCGGCCAGTCTCAGATACCCCTTTTTGTTCGATTGGCGCCCTTATGCCGCGCGCGATAAGAGCTGGGGCCATGGGGTATCTGAGATTGTGGCCGACCCTACATGCCAGCACTAGGATTCTAACCTGGGTCTCTCGCTTCAGAGTCCAATGTTCTACCATGAGGCCACCACTGCTTCTCCACAAAAAGTTAAGAGTTGCTACAATAAAGTCAATTTTAAACTGTGATTTAATAGAAAAAAATTGTTTTTCATTTCTAGGAAGGTATAACAATTTGTTTTAATTTTTTTTTCTTTCTTTTCTCAATAGTTGCATCTGCGATCGACTGTCGAGTCTTTATCAGATTGTTTGTTTAGGTGAGAATTTATTCGGGTGGCACTCCATTGAGTGCCATCTCCAATGAGGTTTCGAGGATCAGCAGCTTTCTGTGTTTTTTTCTTTCGTCAAGCGACAGGATATGCCATCTCTTTAGGCGTTTTGTGTTTGTGTCAACTTGTAGCAGATCTCTCGCTAGTTGGTTAGTGTGTACTTTCAGTCGCACCTTGTATTTCTTGCCAAATGAGCTTACTTCTTCCTTGACAGTAGCCATCTCTAGATATTCATGAATCTCATTATTCTTAGTGTACCATGTTATTTCCCTTAGAACTTTATTCTGGAATCTTTGTAGAATTTGTTTATTGACATTGTTATCTTTGGTTTATCAATCCTATTCAGCAAAATTTAAATTATACTTTGGAGAAAACACATTCAGAGATTTTCTTTCATCTTTAAAACTACAAAATGGTCTCTGATTTGTCAACAGAAACAGAAGAGCTATTGAGGCGGTTCGGGCGTAGCAACAGCTTCGGAAAGACCGTCGAGAATCCCGATCTGGGGTACATAACAGGCTTGATTGCTCAGGTTAGTATGGTGTGGTATTGATTGCTCAGGTTTGGTTAGGTTAGCCTATGGTGGTTTTGTTATTGATTTTGTTACCTGCCTGTTACAAAAAAGTCCATTATTCCAGCTAGTGTTCTACTCACGAATTATCATCATCATCATCAGCCCACCTATGCCCACTGTTTGGTATACCTAGGCCTTTTTCCCCTCGCGCCACCTCTCACGGTCCCTAGCCATCCGCATCCATGGACCCTCCGCCGCTGTGACAATGTCGTCCGACCATCGGGCTGATGGTCTACCGACTGATCGTCGTCCAGTTTTCGGCCGCCACTCTGTCACTGCCCTTGTCCACCGGCCATTTTCCCTCCTCGCCAGGTGTCCCGCCTATTTCCACTTAAGACTCGAGATTCGATCACCGATATTGTCAATCTTCGTTCGACGTCGGATGACGGCATTCGGTACTCGATCAACGAGTCTGAGGCCTAGCATGGCTCGTTCCATAGACCTTATAAAGTGTTCTCTCCCTCTTACACAATAATATGTTTTTCGTTTCATCCTAGGCGCGCGCATATGACAACTTGCCAGACTACAGCAACGAGCAAGAGACGAGAGAGCTAACCGAGCCCGAATCACTAGTTGTAAGTAAACACACTAGGTTCGACCCTACTGTACCTGAGTTTCAGCCTAGACCGGGCAGCCTAGGAGTCTCACCAAAGACCAACAATACTGTGATAAAGAAAGAAAACGGAAATAAACCTGAGAACAGCAACGGTGCTGGCGAAGCAATACCTAACAGCTCTGTTAGAAAAAACGTTAGAAGTGACATAGAAAAGGCAACCGAGGACCTAAAGAAAACTATTTTCGCTCCAAAAGAAAATGGAGCTATACAGGGTCATTTCAAGCGCAACGCCGCTGTTATGTCTCTGATGGGAAAGCTCGCTGCAGCTTCTCCGACGCCTCTACAAGACACCCCAGTAAAGCAGGATCCACCAGTTATTGAAAAGGAAATTGTGGAGGCAAAAATCGACGAGGTCAGTCCGCAACAGATAGCCGAATCAATAGAAAAGGTCGACAGCTGGTTAAGAGGACCCGAAAAGACGATTGTGCCAGAAGTTAAAATTAAAAAGAAACCATCAAACACTGTTCAGTTGACGCCCTTCACGTATAAAAAGAAGGAAAAAATCGTTCCGCCAACGGAACGCATTGAGACACCCCAGAGCTTCCGGAGTTCGACTTCAGCCCAAAGTTCTGTCTCTGAAAGCATGAAGTTTGTCCCCTCAAAAAGTTCAGATGATCTCTACGAGCAATTTATGAAGCAAAGTAGTCAACGCCACATTGAAGAGTCGAGGGACAAGACCTTGTGGGGCTACGTCGAAAAGGAAATGCATGACAGCAAGTACTCCAGTAAAAATAGCACGTCTAATACAAATTAGACATACTCGTACTAAGGAGCACATCCAAGAATCGAGAAAGTATTTATTATTTTGACCACGATTGTTTACAAGCTCTGGGGGCTAATTGTCGGGAACCTCACATTCGACACATCTCGAAGGAAACATGTCATGTCATTTCGATCTCGACTGCTCCCGACCACTCGAGTCATGTCGGGCGAAAAAGGCAAACATCTCGCAGCAATCTCGTGCCTTATGTCGAGGATGATTTCGTGAGAATAGGAGATTTAACATTTTCTGCAAAATAAGTTTTTTCCTTCGAGATGTGTCGGATGCGAGATTTCCGAGAATAAGCCCCCTGAATGGAGTGCACGGTGTTAGTTTAAGTTTAAAAGGGGACTCCCTGTAACTGAGTAGCATCTCAAATGTAAACAAAAACTACTTATTTGATAAGTAATATGTTTTATAAAAATGTAATCTTTTTATCAGCGATTCTAAGGACCTAGGGATCCTAGGATCCTAAGACTCTAGGATAGTATTTCCACATAGGGATTTTTTTTTCGTAAGTGGTGCTAGATTACTACAGGGATCGCCTTATTAAGGATGGCGATGTGAATGTCAGTCCAACACATGATTTAGAATATGATTCATATCCAATTTTTATTTTATCCTTAGTACTTAAGCTAGTTATTAAGTACAATAAGTGCAAAAACAGCTGGCTTAACATGTGTAGCCATAATATTTTTATAGCTCAGGATGGATGGATATCTACATAGATATGTATGGCGCTTATGCTTAGCCAGCTGTAGTAAGTTGGGCGCCCTATGTAGGTAGGGTCGGCCACATTCACAGATACCCCATGGCAGCACTTATCGCGCGCGGCATGAGGGCGCCAATCGAACAAAAAAGGGTATCCTAGCGTGTGACCGACTGTACTAATTAAGACAAGTAAGTATGTATAATGTGTAGCATAATGCCTTAGTTTTTTAACCCCCTCTGGGCATAGCCTGCTTCGCGGGAGAAGAAAACACCTAACTAAGGGTGGAAAAATAAATCTGACGAAAAATTTAATATGTACGGTCGGCCACAGTCACAGATACCCCATGGCAGCTCTTACCGCACGCGGCATAAGGGCGCCAATCGAACAAAAAGGGGTATCCTAGCGTGTGGCCGACTGTACCCACTGATATTTAAAATCTGACTTGAATGTTCAAAGTGTATAAAAATTTACTGATTGGGACTTACGCATAATATTAAGTATTTTTGTAAATTGTTTATACCTTTTAATGAATTTATATTTATTTAGAATTTAGATAAAAAATATGTTAGGCTAATAATTATGAACATTGTACTTTTAATTAATACGTTTTCTTAACGTAAAATTTAATACTTTGCAAGGTTTGCTGGAAGAAATCTCTTGCAGAGATAAGCTCGCCTTTGTACATGTCTTTTCTTATCTAATGTGTCCTGTAATGTGTTTCGTGTGCAATAAAGTATAATAATAATAATAGCATCTTATGTGCATCTTAAGGTGCACGGTAAAGAATTACTTACTTACTTTTTTTAATTTTAATCAGGCTGTCTACTAATTAATACAAACAACTTGTAGGTGGCAAAAAAATGGAGCGAAAAAAATATCACCTGTTTCATACATTTGGCGCAGTACTGAGTCGACCTTTTATTTTGTATTGTATGTACACCCAGCCACCGAAGCGCTCACAGCCTAGTTGTACTAGCCGTTCTTAATCGATTGGCAAAGTTAAGCAACAACGGCCGCGGTCAGTCCATGGATGGGTGACCGCTAGTGGCAATAATATCTGAGCGCTTCCGTGCTTCGGAAGGCACGTTAAACCGTTGGTCCCGGTTGTTGTTCATTAATAACAATCGTTAAGCCATGTCAGAGACCCTTTGGGTGGCCTAAAAACTCTGACACCAGGGGTGGCCACTACCTCATACGATTACCTACCTACCCAGTACACCGTATATTTTTTCGTTCCATTTTTTTAGCCACCTAGTACAATACTTGTTTGTATTGAATAGTAGACAGCCTACTCAAAATTCCGCTATCGACTTAAGAGTGCACCTTAAGGCGCGGTGCATAGTGAATAGCCCGCGCGCCAAGAAAAATGCACAAAATCGACTCCTGTATCAAATACACTAAACAAATCGAAAATTTTCACATATCAAACCTATCTAAGGCCTGAACCACACAGAAAAGGCGTAAGGTGAAGGCGCGGCGCAGGCATCTTGCCGCTTCAAAACATTTCAATACAAAATGTATGCAGGCGACAAAGCGGCGTGGCGAAGGCACGCCGTTTCGTGGCCTGTTCCGCGTCGCTAGCAGGCGCGACCGGAGAGGTGCGCAAGCGGCACGCCGTTTGTTATACAGTAGGAGCAGAAAATACGTGACGGTAGTGAATTTTATGTACACACGACAGCACGTCAGAGTGTACTAAAAAAAACTAAGGTCTTTGCGTCTACATAATGAGATGATTTATCCAGCATCCAGTGGCACCTTCATTCACAGAAGATGGGTGAAGAGACCACTCGGCGCTGCAGTTGTTTTATATGGAGTAGGCTTGCCCAGCACCTATACTATGCTAAGAGCTTAGTCGGCCTAGCCCACAGGAAAGACAAGTCATACGTGTGGAGCCAATTAAGCCGCGGGTTTCCTCACGATATTTTCCTTCACCGTTAGCGAGTGGTATTGCTACTACAAATTCACAAATGTACGTAACTTTGAAATAAAACAAACTCATCCCAGTATGTATTGGAGAGAAAGAGAGAGGAGAGCGCCGCGCCTTACGCCTTATGCCGTTTCTGTATAATTCATGCCTTATCTGCTCCACGCCTGCTCTGCGCCGTATGCCTTACGCCTTACGCCTTACGCCTTATGCCGTTTCTGTATACTTCACGCCTAAAACAGCCAGTTTCGTGTTGACAGTCATAAACGTTTTGTTTTGAAGATATTTTGCTTGAAAAAAATAGGCGACGCACTTTTTTTCAAGCAAAATATCTTGCAATCTGTTATGGATATCAACACAAAACTGGCTGGTTTAGATAGGTCTCACCTAATTCTAGCTAATAAATAACGATGAACTTATTGCGATATACCTAAGTCCGCTCATAGGGCACACGTGTAACGTTATAGGACATACCGACATAGGTAGTCATTTGTGTAATATTTTACGGTAATACAATATACGATCATGGCCCGAACAACATTGTGTTTGAAATTTTGAATCATCCGTCCGATCACTAAAAGTATTTCGAAATACATGTTTACAATAAAAGTATTTCGAAATACATGTTTACACTATAAAAGAAGTCTGACTGCCGGTTTCTGAATTGAGAAATTCGCTAAGCAAATGGGTAAGTATCGTCCTGTCTCTGCAGATTTCTCAGAAAAGAGCGTGACAGAGCGATAGTTAAGTATTTTCTTAGCAAAATTCTCAACTCAGAAACCGGGCCTAAAAGTATTTCGAAATGGGATGAGAGATAAAGAAGGCTGTGGATGGGAACTATATTTTGTGTCATCCATCAAAGTACTGTTGTTTATTCAGGGCGAGAAACTCTTCACATTCAGGCTTCTCGGGTGTTCACGCCGTGAGTCTGGTTGGGCTATTAAAATAACCAAAGCTTAAACTATTCTATGAACCAAAGATTTATGATTGAAATAACCCTTTGCCTTGGATTCCGATAATGGCGTGTCGATAGGGTCCCAGCAGAAAGACAAACACGGGTTTTCTTCGTTTTTCTCCTACAACCAGCGAACTAATATCAGAATATTCTTTACTCAAAAAAGCTCGTAATGTGGTCATTAATTCGACAACCTTCTTTGAGCAAAGGAGGACTTGCGGGCTACTTTGATTAGGCGCCAGGGCGCCAGAAAAGTTGTATGGAATTTCATTAATGTCGTGTTTTGCGGCCAGAAAAACTGTATGAAAATCCATTAATGTCGAGTTTTGTTTCAAAAATAGAACTCAAAAGTCTGGCACAAAAAGTATTTATTTAGAAATTGGCTGTTTGGGTGCTGGCAGTCTACAAATTGCATAGAAAAAAAAAGCGCGGCCATATTGTTTTCGCGGCTTCGCGCGTTGTTCGAAGTGATTTTTTCTGTGCGTGCTGTTTTTGTTGTAAATAAAAGTGAACTCTTCAAGCAATGAATTCTCCGAGTCAATGTGTTTAACAACGCCGAACATAAAAAGGAAGCGAAATAAGATATTTAAAGGTACCTATTGCCACCGAAGTCAAAGGAAAAATACAAGTTTATCTACGAAAAGTTTGCGGAATGGAAAATCAACAAAAAGTAAACTAAGACAAAAGGTAAGCTGGTTCTATTTAAATTACTCGCATTGTTTGAGTAAAGCACTATACAAGCCTTGGTCTGCAATGAGTGCGCTTCTGGCCACGCTATGATGGCCTCGAGCTTAGCTTAGCTACGCTCTCGGCCCTCAAGTTTGGTCATCATTGCAGCCCTTGCTGGCCGCGCTATAAAGGCCTCGACCTTCGGTCTCGGCCTTCATTCCAGCTTGTCCATCAAGGGCTGCAATACTGACCGCACTGTGAGGGCCTTGAGCTCCGCTATGCTGCGCTCTGTCGGCCATCAAAAGCGCGCCAGAAACGCACTCATTACAGATCGCGGCAGTAATGTACTATTGCTTTACTAGAAAAACACAACATCAATCAATCTTAGGTAAGTGAAGCCTACAACTGGGAGCCTATGGGGGCACCATTACGTTACAATAGAACCCTCTTTTTGGGTATAAGCCGTGCCAATAGAGAAACGATATGAAAATGGCGGCGGGTACCTATGGTATGGTCTGAAAAAGAGATTACGAAAATACGATTTCGGTTCATACCTAAAACTTTCTTACATTTTTGGTTAGGAAATATTGTTTTACGATGCTTTCTTTATTGTTTAGGTAATTGTTCTACGTTGGGTTTGTGATTAAAAAGATCAAAAATATTAAAACGTAGTAAATAATACCAAATAATATTTGCCGGAGTGGTCGGAGGTGGCTCAGGACCGAAAAATCTGGGCTGAGAGGGGGGAGGCCTTTGCCCCACCTTTGCCCTGCAGTGAGACATCATTCAGGCTACATAAAAAAAAAAAAATAATAATACCAACCTCAACAAATAACAACACTTAACGTTAACTACAATATTGAAATAACTCGTCAAACATTTAAAAAATCAATAAGAGACGAACGTATTTTGGCGTGTTTTATTAGCCAAGCGTAGGTGACTAATCAGGACTGCCTAAAATGGCTTGCTGACGTTACGTGTGAGTATAGACGGAGATATGATTAAAGCGAGAGGGCGCGAGAGTGTCCGCCATTTATATATCGTTTCTTTAATGGCACGGGTTATAGGTATATTTTTTCCATAAAACTAAAAATTATGAAAAAAAAGATCTGGCAACCCTTGTCCTGTCTGTGCTGTCTGTCAATGTCACTCTCATGTTTCTTTTTTTAATCTGTGGTTTGTTCCGTTTGTCTCGTTTCTTTCTTTGTTGCGTAGCGTTTGCGTGCGGCGTTTATTTTTCTTGTAGTTTTTCCTGATTTTTAGCATTGCTTTTGTGCTTGTGGTAAGTTGCGTGTACCTACATCGAAGATCGTGTAAGTAGCTTTTATGTTGACTGTGCACTACCGTCACTCAGAAGATCTTTTCTGGGTTGACCGGCAAACTATAGGTTGTGAACTTGTGACAGTGTCAACGTCAACTTCTTTTCCAAGTTTCCAACTATTAATTATTATTGCTGCTCTGGTTTTTTGACGACTGAATTTTACATATTTTTAACCTCTGCTTCTCAGCAGCATGAGCTGTTTGTCTGCCAATTTCTGAATTAAGAAATTAGCTGCAGATTTCTCACAAAAGAACGTGACAGAACAATATTAATAAACTTCACAATTCAAAACTGGGCCTGTATCTTTTTTGGTACCCACGTTGGGTACCCCAACTTGACCCACCAACCGGTATTGCTGATGTTTACTGAAAAGTGGTTGGTATTAAGTCGGTGTGTTTTGTGTGAAGTCGCTTGGTGAGTCAAATTATCTCCAAGACTGATTCCGGGGTTTCCTCACATTCCTACATCTCGTTGACTCACCATAACTTGACACTCCAAGTGTACAAACCTGTAGTGACATGTACTTTCCCTTTAATAAAATAAACTAGGTATGGTTTTGGAAGGATAGGTTATAGGTTCTATTAAAAACTTTGCCTCAGAAAGTCGGGCAAAACAATACAACACCACAGTATTTAAACAAACATTTAAAAACTTTTTTCAGCTTTTGTCCAGTGGAAACCTGAAACCATTACCAATCGTTAAGCCATGTCAGAGGCCTTTTGGGTGGCTTGAAAACTAACACCAGGCCACTGTTGGGAAAACCGGTAGTAAAATGGCCAAGGCACAGTGGCGAAACAAACGTGCCATTCTGCGTGACCTGGCCAGGGTGACGCAGGGCCATGTTCCCGTGAATATCAATGAGGCTATTACTGCCGACCGGCCGCCCACGCAGATCATCAATGAAGGTAGGTTATTGTTGTTGTCCTATGATACCCCAGATCCCTGGTCCTATGATGTCTTCATCAAACGGTTAATGAAGGTTAACGATATTGGTGGTCTTGGGTCTCAAGTGGAAAAGGGCAGGACACCTGGTGAGAAGGGAAGATGGTGGTGGACAAGCGCTGTGACAGAGTGGAGGCCGAGGCTTTTATGTCTAATCGGCTAGTCAATGTACAGTCGGCCACAGTCTCAGATACCCCTTTTTGTTCGATTGGCGCCCTTATGCCGCGCGCGATAAGAGCTGCCATGGGGTATCTGAGATTGTGGCCGACCGTACATCAAATTCGGCATAATAAACTATAATTTATAAAACCAGGTATCTACCATCTAAGTCTCAGTTTTGAGACTCTTCAGCTGGACAGATAAAAAATTCTATATATTTTTCAGAAATCGATGAGGAATATCTGCGGTACAGTGCTGGGGATGCCACCTTCACCGAAGGACCCGACTTGCCGATGATCAGAGAGATGCTCTCAATGGTAAGGACTTGGGTACTTTATTTTAGAGGTGGTACTAATCAGCTTATAACAACGTATTGGCCACTTCAATAAAAATCACACACATAATGACACATAAAATATAATTTAATTTTTTATATTCCTTTTCTGTTCATAAACTGTTGTAATTTGACTTACTGACTTACTTGACTTAAATCCTGTTATCTCTCAGGAGGGACATAAGGCTCGAAGTAGTTTCTCCACTTGGGACGATCTTGTGCAGTTGGTTCAAGGTCGTTCCAGTCCAGACCGACCTTCCACGCCTCACTGTTGTGGTGATCGATCAGCGCCACGTGGATTTGGGGCGACCCACTCGGCGTTTGCCCGCGTGTTGTAATTGAATCCTCCTAATTGTTGTAATTTAATCCATTTGCAGGTGGATTATGTAAACGGTAAATCAACAGAGGAAGAAGCCCGTAACTTGGAGTTGGAAATAACAAAAGTAACTCCGCTGCAGTCTACTCACCAATCGTCCACTTCTTCGGTAGCAAGTAAAAAAAAATTATCCCCATCTAAAGCCAAAGAGCTGGCTGCGGAGCTAAACGGGAAGATCCACTGCCAACCGAAGACCGTTAAAGCTAAACGTGAACGCAACGTAGCCATAGCCTCGCTACTCAAAGTATATGCTGGAATTGCACCGCTTGGCTATGAATCACCTAAAGAGGACAGTCCTTCTAAACAGGGCATTGCGCCTAAACATGACATTTCGCCTGTTGTTGGCCCTCCTAAACAGGACAGCAAATCGGAAGGATATCCTAAAGGTATTCCAATCCCATTCCACTTTTTTTTACATTTGTGTTTCTGGTTGGATCTGCGATCAGTCTGTGACTATAAGCATATGTTTTGTGCTTGAAGCTACTATTAGATAAGGCCCATCGGAAACTCCTCTCTATTTCCTTATTTTGGCTAGTTTGCATCTTGCTCATCACTGCCCAGTTCCATTATATGACGTCTTTTCCATTCCACTAATAGTATAAAGTTTGGCCTTTGCACTTACCTAATGAGATGATTTTTACTATGTACGTAACTTTGAAATAAATAAAAGTCATAGTTGCATGCCTGCACCGGGAATCGAACCTGGGTATCTCGCTTCCGAGTCCTTTGTTCTACCTCTAAGCCACCATTGCTCTAGTTTCAAATATAATTTCTATAGCCTTATAGCCTTTTTTTTTTCGTTCAGTTTTTATCATGCGATCTGCTTCTCGAGCCATTAGCAGGGGCCTTAGCCTGTAACACAATGGCGTATAAATGGCGTCCCAGGTAGAAGGACAAAACCGGGATTTTTCCGTTGTTCTCCTACAACCAGCGAACTAATCCTCTACATAGAATTAGACTCATAATATTCTTTGCTGTACTACAAAAACATTCAAAGGACCGACACTGGACCGACAGCATTAATAAATCGTAATTGAAACTATCAACCGGGAGCCCATTTTGGCACCATTGCGTTACAGGCTAAGAGCCCAGATGTGTTCTTCGGTAGTTGTAGCGTATGAGGCGCGGTCTTCCATTAAAGACTCCTCTTCTTTATTTGTGGATTTATTTTTGTAATGAATCCCATATGTATTGGCGTTTGAGCCGGCGACTCTGCAGTGGTTTGTTTAGAGCTGATGCTCCCCGTTATTAATGTAGTTTGTCCTCTCTCTCCTAAAGGTGCAGACGTAAAGTCTCCAGTTCATTGGACACCATCATGTGCGGAGAAAGTGGACCGTTGGCTGAATCAAGGTGATCAAACACCGACTAAGGGACCGAAAGTGGACCGTTGGATGAATCAAGGGGAACGAACGCCGACGAAGGGACCGATGCTGTGTGCCGACGCTTTTAAGGTCAAGAAAACTCAGAGAGTGGCCGTTGGTATGTTGACTAGCCTAGTTTTTAAATTATTTGAGAGCGGGTTTTCTAGCAAGAGTTCGTAGATTTTATCAAAATCGGTTCAGCTGTTTATGAGGTATGCCACAGCCTTCTTTATCTCTAAGGCTGTGGGTATGCTAATTTGAAGCTAAAATGTCGGGGGTATTTTAAAATTTACTTTAATCGTGGCAGACCAATGGCGGGACGATCTCTCAACATTTTTGCCGGGGTGGCAAGAGGCGGCCGAGGATAGAGAGGAGTGGAAGAAAAAAGGGGAGGCCTTTTCCCAGCAGTGGGACACTATAGAGGCTACATTAAAAAAATCCGTTATACTTAACCTTGGCCTTGGTTATTTGAATAAATAGCCAAGTTGACTACCAACCTCTGATAGGAGACGACACTAAACTCTAATTTAAAAACCCAGTCCACGGAATGGCAGTTTCTAGTTTGCTACTGTCAGATGAAGCCTTTGTAGCAACTGTCATTCCATCGAGCGAGAGAAGTTCTCAGAGTCTAAACTCTAATTTTTAATTCGAGTCCACGGAATGACAGTTGTTACAAAGGATTTATCTGTCAGTAACATACTAGCAACTGTCATTCCGTGGACTCGAATTAAAAATTAGAGTGTACTTGAACAATCCGGCGTTTGTATGTTGAGTATGTTTGTATGTATGTATGAATGTTCGTTCGACGATAACTTGAGTAAATTTAGTCGGATCGTCATGAAATTTGGTTGGAGGGGAAATGAGGCAAAGATAATTTTTAAGTTCGAACATGAGCCAAATCGGTCGAGGAGTTGCTGAGATATGGGGTCGCGAGTTCGTAGTTCAGGGCGAACCACTAGTAAATAACAGTTTACGAGAAGGAGATACTTAATCTGCTTCCCTTCCATTCCCCAGAGAAGCCAAGTCTGCCCAAGCCGAAGCCAGTCATCAGCGCTGCCCCTCCAGACAACTCTGGCTACGGAAAGTTCGTGCCTTCACCGTACGCTGCAGAGCTTTACAACACTCTGGTGCAGAACAAGGAGACAGCAGAGAGAATCAAGTAATTTACCCTTTCTAGAGTCTGGCTACCGAGAGTTGGCATTGGAAAAGGGCGGCAAAGGTGTTGTTTCTCGGCAGTATGGGGCTCAGGCTAAGACTGAAATTTGAGAAGTTCCAAAAAAGACAGACTATATTTGAATACTAGACCATCTTTTACCGACCACTCCTCAATATCTTTATTAGGTTCCATGTATAAAATGTTTTCATTTTATTGCAATGCAACACACACTCAACACTGAAAAAATGGCGAACTCTGTGGTGAGCCGTATGCACAGAATAGTGGAGCTGTCAGCTGTCAAGCCATAGACTCACCAACACGCACCGGTCACCAACAAACAGAACAAACTTCTTTTTGAAATCTGCACAAGTCTCAAAATAAAAATAAATAGTAACCTCAAATGGTAGGCACTGGATTTATTTTACACTAGTGGTTCGACCCGAACTGTGAACTCGCGGCCCCATATAAACTTAACAACCCCATATCTCGGCTACCCCTCGACCGATTTGGCTCATGTTCGAACTTAAAAATTCTCTTTGTCTCATTTACGCGCCTACCAAATTTCATGACGATCCGACAAAATTTACTCAAGTTATCGTCGAACGAACATTCATACATACATACATACAATATACATACATACAAACATACAAACGCCGGATTGTTCCAGTAGACTCGGAGAACTTCGCTCGCTTCGCTCGCTTGTTCAATTACGTAAAAATCAGCTAAACTAAACCAAAACACATTTGAAACGCACCGGTAACCAAGACATTTATCAAACTTACTTCTTTTTTGTAATCTGTCAAACAAACTCCAAACATCACCCCACGCCACGAACGAAACACCAGTCACCACAGATAAAATTCTCAACGGAGGGAAATGTTCCAAAACCAGAACATTCGTAGAAAAAGAAACCTTTGTAAATAACTTGCGCATAATGATTGACAATAAATAATGGGGGTCTATGTCTCAAATGGCAAAGCTTTATCTGATTATTGTTATATTTGTATTTTTGGTAAAAAAGCGAGCAACCTCGCTCGTGTAAAGCAGTTTCTGAGCGCGTCTAAATAACCTTTCAACAAACAAAAAGTGTTCGTACTTGTAAATAAAACAGAAATTAAATATTTCAGGAATCAGGTACTGTTCAGGGGATCTTCCTCTTTCATAAAAAATGGTCCTTCAAAATTTTAAAGCGATTGCAAAATAAAATACAAAAATTGGCCAATTAAGAAACAACACCTTTAAAAAAATCTCATTGTGGCAACATCAATAGGTACCTATATCTTTAAATTTATTTCACAGTTACGTACATTTGTTAATTTATAGTAGCAATATCACTCGCTAACGGTGAAGGAAAAAGAACGTGAGGAAACCTGAGCGTATGGGGCATTATACCCTCAACCGCGAAAATCGCCAATCGCCATTGAGCACGCGTCATGATTAAACTCGAACTCTCTCCGAGAGAAGGCCTTTGCCCAGGTAGTGGGACATGTACAATTCGGAAGGCAAACTTTTTTGTTCGAAAGTCCGTTATTAGCTTAATCTTATCTTTAGACAATATTGAGAAACTAATTTAAATATTTTTTATTTTGGTCCAGTAGTTTTGTTTTTATGCGCTAAAATGTTTTGTTCCTATGACCGCCAACAGTATGCAGACCGTCGCGTGAAGGTCATAAAACCGTATCTTCGAAACGTTGTAAAATCCAAACTACTGAACCAAAATAAAAAATATTGAAATTAGTTTCTCAATATTGTCTAAAGATAAGATTAAGCCAATAACGGACTTTCGAACAAAAAACTTTGCCTTCCGAATTGTACAGGCTACATCATAATCATCATCATCATCATCATCAGCCCACCTCTGCCCACTGCTGGGTATAGGCCTTCCAAAAATATGATTGTCGGTGTCGGTGCATTTGCATAACTCTGAGTCGTTAAAAGATTGTGAAAGTAAATGAAAACAATGTTTTAAAAATACTTTTCTCCCGCCACAGCATTTACATAATATTTATTAAAAAATCAACGGAACGTCATAGAGCAAAGAAAATATTTAGGTAGTAATCACTGTCACAGGGTGCTATTACCCTGTAAAAAGAGTTAGGATGTTTTGTAACACCTTGTATATCGTTTACCTACACCTACTGGCTAAATCTTATCTTATCTTATCTTATTAGTATGGGGCCAGGCTGAGAGCCCGGGACACTTCGACCCAGTGGGATCTTTTGTGTCACCGCCGTCCTTATTCCTGCTCAGGACGTGCAAAGACCGAGGTCATAAGCTTTAGAATGTCATCGAGGTTGAGGAACTTATATTCTTTCGGTCTAGGATAAGCTATCCCGAGAAGACTACATGGTACTTTCCAATTTGCCAGGGAGGACATCTGGAAGCAGGCGGAGCGTCAGATGCGCGAGCTGGAGGCCAAGCGCGCGCTGGAGGCTAAGATAGAGGAAGAGATCAGCGAGGTGGTGCGGTCGCTGCAAGACTCTGATGATGGGGAGCAGGGTCTTACGACCTTGGTCCTGGACAACGGCGTCGAAATGCGTGAGTACTTTTGGGCCCGGTTTCTGAATTGAGAATTTTACTAAGTAAATACTTAACTATCGTTCTGTCACGTTCTTTTGTGAGAAATCCGCAGAGGCAGAACGATATTTAAGTACTTGCTTAGCGAATTTCTCAAATCAGAAACCGGCAGTTGGTAACTAGTGGTTCGCCCCGAACTTTAAACTCGCGACCCCAGATCTCAGCAACCCCTCGACTGATTTGGCTCATGTTCGAACTTAAAAATTATCTTTGCCTCATTTACCCACCTACCAAATTTCATGACGATCCGACTAAATTTACTCAAGTTATCGTCGAACGAACATTCATACATACAAACATACATACATACAAACGCCGGATTGTTCAAGTAGACTTGGAGAACTTCGCTCGCTCGTTCAATAAGCCGTGTCAATAAAGAAACGATATTAAAATGGCGGCGGGTACCTATGGTAAGGTCGGAAAAAGAGGTCACGAAAATACGATAGGAAACCTGAGCGTATGATACCCTCAACCGAAAGTCGTCAATCCGCATCGAGCACGCGTGGTGATTAAGGTCGAACTCTCTCTCAGAGAGAAGGCCTTTGCCCTGGTAGCGGGACATGTACAATTGTACAAGCTACATCTTACTTTTTATTTTATTTTTAATAAGTCAAAAAGTCGCGCGCGTGTTTTTTAGCTCTGTTGCGAATGCTCCTCGCACGCGCACTAAACTAAAGCCTTTGCATCTACGTAATGAAATGATTTATACAGCGTCCAATGGCACCTTCTCACTCAAACTAGATGGGTGTAGAGACCACTCGGCGCTGCAGTGCCTGGGACATTGTTTTAGATGGAGTAGGCTTGCCCAGCACCTATACCATCCTGACAGCTTAGTCGGCCTAGCCCACAGGAAAGACGAGACGGGCCCGCACTAGTAGGCGATAAAACTAGTGACAAATGAAGAAAGGCGCGCGCGACTGGGATGTGCTACGGGGGCTGGACGAGTTGGTTGATTGTTGTCACTTTCTCGCTAAAAGTTAAGTTCAAGTTCCAGTAAAGTCACCTTTATAATCCAGCCCCTCTTCCCTTGACGCATTGTTTTCAATATGGCGGAATTTACAAAATTCAATATTTCACGAATTAAGACTCATTTTATATTGGTATTGTAAAAAATAGTATTACCTTTGAATAAACATTACGAAGTATATAAAATCAAAGGATCACTATGCGATGTAAATGAGAAATACATTTTCAAACTTTGTAAATATGAACGCAATGGCTTCAAACGTAACCCCCCAGGTGCCAGGTAACCTTCTGAACAGATTTTATCTCCATTTCAGAGATACCGCCAGACCTATGCCTGCCGCAGCACCGCCATAAGTTGACTGGAACCTGCCAAGTGTGCCAATCGCTGGCTTCATACAAAATTAAGACTCGAGAGAACAGCTCTTCGACAGTAAAAAATTATGATAGGAGTCTAGAACAGCCAAAAATAGTACAAGAACTTAGCGTAGACGAACCTAATAAGATAAACTTGGATATCACTTCAACAGAACTGAAAACTAAATTAGAAAACATAGAAAATAGCGTAGATGAAGCAATTAATACAAAATTCAAAATCCAAATGAATTTTGACATCACTTCGACTGAAATAAACACTAAACTAAAAAACATAGAACATAGCGTAGATGAGGCAATAAATGCAAAATCCAAAGAAAGCATTAAAGAGGCCAAAAATGCCACGGCAAAGGTACATAAGTTGACAGATACTTGTGTACCAACCTTCAAAGAAAGCTTTGAAGGTACCGAAAATGCCCCAGCAATAACACACAAGTTGACAGGTACTTGTGTACCAGACTTCACAGAAAGCATTGAAGGCACCGAAAATGCCACAGCAATAACACATAAGTTGACAGGTACTTGTGTACCAGACTTCAAAGAAAGCTTTGAAGGAACCGAAAATGCCTCAGCAACTGCACTAAAGTTGACCGGTACTTGTGTACCAGACTTCAAAGAAAGCATTGAAGGAACCGAAAATGCCATAGCAAAGGCACTTAAGTTGACAGGTACCTGTGTACCAGACTTTTGGGAGGATCTACTCTGATCCTTAAAAGGTGGTGGCAGGGACAATGTCAACAGAATTTTGAACTTGATTGCAGTTCAGAATGACAGTTCCAAACACCAGAATAACTTAGTCTGTTTAAATTCTGTAAAAAAACAGCACAGTTGCTAACCCTTTAAAACCGGTTTATTCTCGGGTTATTTTTTGTTTCGAAACAAACGACGTAAGTACCTTAGAATTATAAAGGTATGTACCAATTATTTGTCGGAAAAATATGTTTATTTATATTTTCCCGCAAATAACCTGTGGAAAAAGATGCTCCAAGGCTCCTTAAAAGACACCGGGTCATAGGCCTAGCTCATATATTTACATCTTCGTAAAATAAAACTAAATCAGCCATGAAAATAAATAAATTTTCAATTAAATAAGAAAGCAGCTGTCACAGGACGGACTGCGTTCAAACGCCAAACCCACACCAAACATCAGTTTATAGTCTCAGGACTGATCGCAGATAGAGACTTTATAAAAAGAACCCGCAAAACTGGTTTTGACTACTAGAAACAGTTTTTTTTACAGCATTATATTCTGCAGACACGATTGACACTTTGTTTTGTTTTGATCCTATGACCCTGACTAGGGATAACAGGAACTGATGATTATTAATACCGCTCGCTAACCGTGAAGAAAAACATCTTGACGAAGCCCGACTTGGGTTGATCTGTGCGTATTGATCATGATTTTTCTCTCGATTAGGCCGACTAACTAATCTGGGAGCGCGAAGTGTGACGCTTTCGACGCGAGAGAAGAAGATCAGTGGAGACTGCACGACTGCATCGATCACGTTTTTATCCCGTCATCGGCTAGAGTCTCAATCAAATCTCAATCATATTATGTCAACGACGTATCTCAGCGTTCTTCGGACACATAGTTCGTAGACCTGATAGTCTGGAAAAACAAATTATGACGGGAAAGGTGGAGGGCAAGAGACCTCGAGGCAGACCACCCGCTAGATGGACGAATATTATGACTAAAGCCACGCAAAAGGGGAGACTGAATGGAATTGAATCGGCGCTTCGTTGACACTAGTACCATGATTAGTTCCATGATGGAACTAACTAGAGTGGCGAAAGTTGCCAAAGTGGCCAACCACCCCTCCAAAATAGCACTGAAATGGTGTCCAGATAAAACACGGAACAGAGGACGCCCTAAAACTAGTCAGTGCAACGGGAAGCGAACAGTCATGGGATGAGCATATCCGAGTTTCACTCGGTCTAATGCCAATCTCGTCCATTATCCTCCCTCTGTTTTGACAATATCATCGGCCCATCGAGCTTTCGGTCTACCCACGGACATTCGAACTATTCTAGGCCACCATTCCGTGACTGCCCCAGTCTAGAGTTTGAGATGAAGGAAAAATTGAAAACTGTTTTGAGAGCCCCTATGCTGCTCATTGCAGATTGATATTATGGATGACAGGACCTATTGATGGTGACGAATGATTGATCGGCCATCTTGCTTTAGTTCACTTCGTAAAGCAACATACTCGTACTTGAAGGCGGGATATAATAGCTAAGATGCAGCCGTGCGTGCGTTGGGACGCTGAGATGATGGCATAGGTCCTGGGTAAGCCAGTTGGCTTCTAAACTATGGAGTACCAACCATCTAAACTCGAGTCAGCTCAAATAATATGTGTGTGCAAGTCCCATGGGTGTGGGTGGCCGGTAGACGCTGTACTAAATAATATACAGACTTAGTTTTTAGCCCTATTTGTTTTTTACTTTTTTAGGTTTACGGTTTCATAGAATTACTAAACAAAATTTTGGTTGAGAGCTATTTGTGTTGAAGCGTCACTTTGATGTACCTATAAAAATAAGAAAGAAACGCATTTTACTTATATTCTTTATGAGAGACAATCAAGTCAACCCGTATACATTAAAATCTATAGTGAAGGCTGATTATTAAGTAGTTAAGTGATCAACAAAATTTTAACTTTTTAAGTGATAAATGTTTAGTTTGTCTCTAAACGTATGTAAGAAGTTAAGCTCTTTAGTTCTCTCAAGATGACCAAGTATGTTACTTAAATAATTGCAACTTGTTACCAAATTCGTTGTTTACACGCGTTAGTATGTCACTTACAATTTAGTTAAAATTTACGGAATTATTTAATTTTAATACTTGTATCGATGCAGGCAGTCAAACTCGTTTTGTTTTTTTAGTTTTAATTGTTTTAGCAGTAAGAAAATTGTATTATGAGTTGGCAGGAGTACCTACGTAAGTATCTAACTAAATGTCGAAACTCAATATCCCTGCGTTCAAACCGCCGAAATTCAAAACGCCTACTGGTCAGAATGCCAAAACATAGCGATAACAGAAAGAGTTATAAAAAAAACTTAACGAAAGAATAACAAAACAAGGACACCGAACTCCTAACTAATATGAGCTTGGCTGTCAAGTACGGTCGGCCACAGTCACAGATACCCCATGGCAGCTCTTACCGCGCACGGCATAAGGGCGCCAATCGAATAAAAAGGCGTATCCTAGTGTGTGGCCGACTGTACCTATCTTCTTTCTTGACGCGTATTATTTTTGGGTGGCCTAAAAACTCTGACACCAGGGTTGGCCACTACCTCATACGATTACCTACCCTACGCGTATTATTTGTATTTGGTAGCGCATTTTTAACGTTAGGTAAAATGTGAACTTGTGAACTTGTGATCGCATCGGCTGTGTATTCTTTTGTACTTCACGAGTTGTGGATGTGAGCTTGAGAAAAACAGGGAAAGAGATTTAATCGATGTTAGAGAAATACAAGGTGTTACAAAAGTACCTAACTCTTTTTACAGGGTAATAGCACCCGGTGATAGGGATCACAACCTAAATATTTTTTTTTGCTTTACGACGTTCCGTTGATTTTTAAATTAATAAAATGTGAACGTTGTGGCGGGAGTAAATTATTTTTTGAATATTGTTTTCATTGACTTTCACAATGTTTTAAAAACTCAAAGCTATGTAAATGCACCTACACATACAAACATATTTTAAAAATTGAGCTAATACCAAAAACACAAAAGTTATGAATGTTCTTTTAAATTTCGAGGTTATAAAATAAAAATTGTTTTTTTCAACTTTTTTTTACAGATTTGACATCCTTTTGACCACTAGGTTACACCCTGTTAAAAGAGTTAGGATGTTTTGTAACACGTTGTAGAAAGATTCTCTATGGATAAGACAAATATATTTTTTTAAAACGATGTTAAGAAAATTAATAGAATTAATGTTATTTTATTTTATTTTGTTCTCCGTCTAAACAATTTCCCAGGTGCTTCAGCTTCCATGTGGTCACTTCACCCATCTAGTGTAAGTGAAGGTGCCACTGGACGCAGTAATATTTTAAATAATTTTGTTTTGGTGTCTAGTAGGTATGCGTGCCTTTTGGGGTCTGTCAGCGGTCTTTTAACACCCTGTATTGCAGTTATAGGGCGCCATCATCCCAAACTTTTATGAGGATATTTAGTAAGCTCTGGGACCTACTGTGTTACAATGAATTTGTAAAGAAAAAGTAAAACCCCTGACTGCACTTGTAAATAAAAATATATTGTTTTTATGATTATTAAATTGCAGTTTTTTTTGCTATAGTAAATTTCCCATTATTGATGTCGAAAAAATATATCGTTCATTTCAAAAGGAGCTATTTTCCCGCAAATAAACCAGGTTTTGATGGTTGACGCGTTATTGTATTTTTTTAAGAGACTAGCTAGACGTAAAATAGCATTGCGGAAAAGCCGAATTTTTTAGTTTATTTTTTCAATTTTGTGTCTCGTTTTGTTTAGCAATTTTTTTTTCACGTCAATAACGTTGTATTATTTTCATTATTCTAAGCAACATAACAACAATAACTAAGCTGATTAGTTTTTCTGCTCGAAAAACCAGTGGGTACTGCTCAAAAACTAGTAGTTTGAGCAAATCTCTTAGTTTAGCTACAACATTGAAAAAACCGTGCATTTCCCGCTACATACGCTATTTTAGTTGAACCCTAATTTATTATGTACCTATAGCTAGATAGGTAACCAGAAGTTGTCACTACTTTGTTACAGATGGCTTACAGCATTGACTAAATAATGAAGTGATATTTGTCTTTGAAGATCCAATATTATAAATCGCCACTCAGCTATTTGAGTGTATGTGATAATTGACAGAGAAAACTATGGAGCGTAAAAGATCCTATGAGTTTGAAAAAAAAAATGGACAGAAGTTGAAAAAAAATAGAGCCATTCCATCCAACGCTTGTCGACTGGTAACAGACAAAAATTGGTAAAAAAAAACCCCATGGAATAGTACCTACTTATCTCTTCAAAGGTATAAGGGGAATTGAATATACCAGGCCTTAGTCCGTAACGCAATGGTGCCAAAATGGGCTCCCAGTTGACGGCGTCAATTACTTACGATTTGTTAATGCTGTCGGAATATTTTGATTCTAATTCTAAAGGATTAGTTCTCTGGTTGTAGAAGATAATAGAGGAAACCCCGGTTTTGTCCTTCTGCTAGGACGCCATTGACACGCCTTTGCGTTACAGGCTAAGGATTCCTGCTCTCAAGTTACCGAGAGGGCCATATTGGATCAGGCTCTCGAGGCAAGATAAAAGATTATCTTCAAGGAGTTGTTTGAAAAGCCACTCCAACCATTTCTATGGCTAAAGATGTTACTTCTAAAAGATGCCGTTTCTGGCTACCTTCTCTCTGAATAAAATGTGAGAAACCAGAGGTCACCAGAAGGCACATTCCTTGCCAGCATGGCTATAATTGTTTAAATTCACAACGCTTGGCAGTCGCATCTTGTCTATTGAGAGAATTGGTCCGCGTTTCAAATCAATTTAAATACAGTTTTTTTGTGGAATCGATACCATAAAAGGTTTTTTTTCTGCTGGTGAGTGGTTTCAAGAAGAGTTTTAGGGTGTTGTAATTGGTAAGTAGGTACCTAGGTACTCACATGTCCCAGGCATTGCAGCGTCCGAGTGGTTACTTCACCCATCTAGTGTAAGTGAAGGTGCCACTGGACGCTGTCTAAATCATGTCATTCATTACATAGATGCAAAGGCATAAGGTAGCCTGGTTTGTTCCCCACTGCAGGGCATAATTAACTTTCTAATAAGGTTTTAATTGATCTGTTCATCAGGCGAATGCGAGATGGTGCACAAAACCATCCACATTGGTTTGGACAACGTTATTGGAGATGTGGTAAGTGCCTACATACCTAATAGTTATTTCTAAGTTAAACTACAGAGTACAGATATTTAGGTATATTTAGACAGGCAAGAACATACCTATCAACTGCACGCTAGGATACCTAGCCCTAGCCCGTGTAAGCCTTAGGTATAAGTACCTAGTTAATGGCTAACCTCCGATTTCTGAATTTAAATATTATGTTTTTGGTGACATAGTACTCTGCAGAGACGGAAAATCTGAAACCGGCACGGGAAGGAAAAAAAATCGAAACAGGATTCCGAACCCATACAAATCTACACTTACAGTTTTTTTTTCGTAAAGAATTTTCATAGATTTGTATGCAGTTACCTACTGCGTTCAATGTCCCAGGCACTGCAGCGCCGAGTGGTCGCTTCATCCGATCTAGTGTGTGTGAAGGTACCTGGGCCTTTGTTACTGCGTTCGGAATCCTGATTAGTTTTTACGTTAGGTACGGAAAAAATATGTGGCCGGCCTTAATCGAGCAAAAAGGGTGTCCTAGATAACTATGGAACTCCATCGATTCCTACCGGTAACATCAATTTTTCGTTTATCTTTTATTTACTTGTCTGTAGGTAGAATTATGACACGGTGTAATAGGCTTAAAAGATCTAATGTTACGAACATCTGTCATCCTGTCTATCTCTCATGTACCTAATCTAAGATGGTGAGATGGTGGGTATTAGAAGGCCGTCGACCTACGATACAGAATGATTTCTTACTTCTTTGTCCAGAAAAGTAAGTAAGTAACCAGCTACCGAGCTCATAGTGTTTTGCCGAAATATGGTAATTTCTGAAACACTTGTAATGATCGAAACAAGGTCGCGAAGACTTGAAACCACGGAATGAATATAAATGTGAAACTTATGCTGTCTTAAGATGCATTTTTTCTATTAGATAACAACATAAATAAGTTTGTTTTTATGCTTACTTCCGTTTGACCAGAGTCTGGAATTAAGAAAATAGGGTATGACGTGCGTGGCCCTTGGACCTAAAGCCACCGTGGCCCCTTAGTATGTCTAATAGGTAGGTACCGAGAAGGTAGATACCCACATAGTAACCTCCTGGTAGGTGTCAATGTTTAATCAATCATCATCAAAAATGGCTAAGTTATGCGTAAACATTGCTGTCGTGTCGGCACACCTCATCTTCGCAATTGATCTCTGTAGAACCTACATAGGGTAGGTACATATATACTTTGCTACCAGTAGGTACTTAGGTAATTTAATCAAGAAAATAATTATACGCTTGGTCTTGGTACCTAACCTACTGTTGTTTCTACCTAGATACTATGACACACTTGATTGACTTGACTCTACATAAGCATATGCTCTACATATGGCTATGATTAGAAAAACAACAAAATCTAATGGGACGTCGTGTTTTCATTCACTTGCAAGTAAAAATCCAAGAAGTTAGCTAGTTATAGGTATCCGCCGAAAGGTTTAACGTCAGACTATTTCAGGGAATGGTCGTGATCTGCCCCTGTATTATCTAAAATATCCACCGTAAAAATAACGGTTTTTAAATGTCAAAAAAAGGATTGTTCATTTCAATAAGGGCTATTTTCGAGTGTTTTGACGCTCGTAGGTTGAGTGGAATTTTTAGATAATAGAGGCGCTGGTCGTGATTCACAAATTCAATTAATCTGCTAATAAGTCTATGCACTTGGATATGCCATCGGTATAGGTAGGTTCTCACCTACACTATTGGTTCGCACCGAACTGTGAACTCGCGCGATGTGTAACTTATTGCCATAGACTTATTTAATTCTATGCTTATTGCTAACTTTTGGCGCGCGCGCGCATTGCATGTTATTATAAACATAGAATTAGGACATTATAAACTTTACAATCCCATAACTCGGCAACCGCACGATCGATTTGCATCATGTTCGAGCTCGAAAATTGTTTTGATTTTATTTATCCGCCTACCAAATTTCATGACGATCCGACCAAAACTCAAGTTATCGTCGAACGAACATTCATAAGTACAGTCCTATACAAGCGCCGGATTGTTCCAATAGAGTAGACTGGGAGAACTCTCGCCCTTCGCTCGTCCGTTCAATAAATCTTTGATCTTGGTTGTTGTTGATCAATGGCATAGGCCCTTTGGGCGGTCTAGAAACTCTGACTCTAGGGGTGGGTGGGCCACTACCTCATACGGTTTCCTATCCCGTACAAAAAGGCCCTTATGAACACCAATGTTTCCAGCTAGGCGACGGGCAGCCAACGACCAACCACACGAGCCACAATGGCACCGAAGATCAGGAGAACAGGACTAGCAACGTCACGTATGGCATCGATGACGCACCGCCCTGGTACCTCTGCATCTTCATGGCTTTGCAGGTTGGTGATCTTCTTCAGGGAATGGACAGTCTTCCTTCTTAGGGTGCCTCTAAGACTCGGCGAAGGTTGGCTCCGCATATTTCTCATTGTTTCTTGCGAGGTGAAATAGCTGAGCAGCACTCGCCATCCCAGACCAACCCCGCAGGGTTTTCAGCCAGGATTTCCTCTTTCGGCCGAAGCCTCTCTTGCTAGCGACTTTTCCCAACATTATAAGTTGCACGAGGCTGTACCTATCTCCCGTGTCTGAACACAGTCTGACCCAGATGTGCAACCTTTCTGGAAATGGAATGGACGATAGCCTGCGTTGAAAACTATTTCGCTTGGCAATAAATACCTATAAATGTATGGACAGCTGCCTTCAATGGCTTAGAGAGAGACACACCAAGAAGACCTTCCTTCTTCTTAATCCATTCTTCATTTATCCTGGCACTCTACATGTAGACCACGACCGCTCTGATAAGACTGGAACGAAGAAGGGGAAGAATAATGTAATGGTTATCATTCATCTATCTATCTATCTATAATTCTTCTACTTCTTAGGGTGCCTCTCCGACTCAACGAAGATTGGCGGTCAGCTCTGCATATCTCTCTTTGTTTCTCGCGAGGCTAAATAGTTGGGCAGCACTCGCAATCCCAGTCATTGGTGATCTATCGTTGTTCCAGCACTATCTAACGATGATCGGTGCCATAGTGGCCATTCCCTTCATCCTGTGCCCTGCGCTGTGCATGACGGAGACCGACCCCGACCGGTCCAACATCATCTCCACCATGATCTTCGTTACTGGTCAGCACTCTTTTTTTTTACTTAACCTTTTAAGTTAAAAAAAACTTGAAAAGGTCTTCTGTTGGAGCCCTATGTCATCGGCTGCTGCAGTTTGCAAGGTGCGGGCGCCACGGTACCTAAACCAGTAGCGCCGGCCGCGCCACCTATCGGATGCAAGCGGCGAACTCACTTCACCTTTTTGATCTTGTCGAGTCGACAACCTATATTTTGATTATTTGGCTAATTAGGTACATTAATTTATTACATACATACAGTCCACTACTCATTGAATATACCCAGGAGCTTCTACATCTTCTGCTTGACTGTAGGCAACTATTTTTTTTGCGAACCCTTGTTCGACTGAAGACCAAAGAAGAAGACCTTTTCAAGTTTTTTTACGTAGCCCTTTTTGTATCCTGCTGCTGGCGAAAGGCCTCCCCTTTCGATCGCCGTTCTATACTGGGGCCGACCCGGTTTTGTCCTTCTACTGGGAACCTATCGACACGCCATAACGTTACCTGACCGTAGCAATTTTTTCAACGTTAATCAGTGCAACCACGGGCCCTGTAACACAATGGCGTATCAATGGCGTCCCAGGTAGAAGGACAAAACCGGGATTTTTTCGTTGTACTCCTACAACCAGCGAACTAATCCTCTAGAATTAGACTCATAATATTCTTTTCTGTACTACAAAAACATTAAAAGGACCGACACTGGACCTAAATTGTAATTGAAACCGTCAACCGGCAGCCCATTTTGGCACCATTGCGTAACAGGCTAAGGCCCCTGGAAGCATACCGTATGAATGAGCAAGTTTGAGATGAAAGCGAAAAATGGGCCATAATAGAAAACTCTTTTGAGGAACAGATTATCATGATGATGATTAACTTTAAAAAAGCGATCGATTCCGGTAGCCCCAAGAGTCCCCTACCTCGTAATGCCTCCCGGTCATGTTTAAACACATGATTGTGTGCGTAGACCAGGGCCCTTAGCCTGTAACACAATTGTGCCAAAATGGGCTTCTTGTTGACGGTTTTAATTACGATTTGTTGATGCTGTCGGTCCAGTGTCGGTCATTTTAATGTTATTGTAGTACAGCAAAGAATATTATGAGTCTAATCCTAGAGGATTAGTTCGCTGGTTGTAGGAGAACAACGAAAAAATCTCGGGTTAGTCCTTCTACATAAGACGCCATTAATACGCCATTGTGTTACAGGCTAAGGCCCCAGGGCCCTTAGCCTATAACGCAATGGCAGGTCGATGGCGTCCCGGCAGAAGGACAAAACCGGAGTTTCCTCGTTTTTCTCCTACAACCAGAGAACTAATCCTCTACAGGGTGCACTCTAAGTCGATAGCGAAACTTGAAGTATGCTATCTACTGATCAATACAAACAACTTGTATTATGTGGCGAAAAAATGGAGTGAAAAAAATATCAGCTGCTCCATACAAAAGGTCGACTCAGTACTGCGCCAAATGTATGAAACAGCTGATATTTTTTTCGCTCTATTTTTGTCGCCACCTAGTACAAGTTGTTTTTATTGATCAGTAAACAGCCTACTTAAAGTTCCGCTATCAACTTAGAGTGCACCCTGTAGAATTAGAATAATAATATTCTTTGCAGTACTACAAAAACATTAAAAGGACAGACAGCGTTTGTAAATCGTAATTGAAGCCGTCAACTGACAGCCCATTTTGGCACCATTGCGTTACAGGCTAGAGGCCCAGGTGCATTTACTTACATAGTTTAAAGTTAATAAAACATTGTGAGAATCTAAAACCAAATTAAAAAAATACTTGTCATTTTATTAATTTAAAAATTAATGGATGGAACGTCGTAGAGCAAAAAAATATGTTAGATTTTTCCCTATCACCGGGTGCCATTACCCTGTAAAAAAAGTTAGGATCTCTTGTAACACCTTGTATAAATGGTAGGTAGAGGTAGATATACCTACCTACACTGTGCCTGGGTTCGTCCTCTCATGCATCCAAGTTCATTTAACTGGTACCTACAGTGAAGTGAATAGACGCGTCTGTTATCAAGATACCAAGATACAAATAAAATTTTATGGCCCATTAGAACCGTTGGCAATCTACGATTGCTTTGCTTTATCGTTTCGCAATGAACGGAAGGATTGTCTTTATTGGGGCAAACAAAGACACCGCTGGGAATTGTACGATGATTAGACAAATGAAGAATGTTCCACACTTTTTAGATGCAGGTTTAATGATGAGTTTATTATGAGTCTTGTCGGTGCAGCACTCGTCCTGGCAGCCCACAGGAAACACAAAATAATGTCAATGCCGCGGCCGGGTTTTCTCACGATGGCATACCTAATTCCTTCATCTAAACAGGTCCCAGTAGTCACTTCACCCATCTAGTGCGATTGATAGTGTCATTTGAAGCTGTATAAATCATCGTTACGTGTGCGTAGATCCAACGGCCTTAGAAGATTTTTTACGTAGGTACTTAGGTCTGCTTGGAAATAAAATTCAATGGGCATAGGTCGCTCGGGGAAAATATCATTTCCCCACTATTCTACTATTGCACAACTCCACAACTACCCTAAACAACAATTTAATATTAAAATCAAGATATTTAAATTGCATTTCGTATTCATAGTGAGGTCCGAGCAGTCCCACGAGCAAAGTCGAGCTCCAAACGCCTGAGGCAGAAGCACGAGCAATCTGCATCATTGAAACTTTGCTTGTTACAACGTGGCAGGCGACTGGGCACCGCTTTAACGAAATGGCGTGTCGAGTGTCCCAGTAGAAGGACAAAACCGGGGTTCCTCGTTTTGCTCCTGCAACCAGCGAACTAAATAATCCTCTAGGATTGGAATCAGAATATTCTTTTCTGTACTACAAAAACATTTAAAGGACCGACCTGGACCGACAGCATTAATAAATCGTAATTGAAACCGTCAACCGGCAGCCCATTTTGGCACTATTGCGTTACAGACTCAGGCCCCTGGTGTTCCGTGATGGCAAGAGTGAACTTTGCTTACAAGGTAGCAACGGTCAAACTCGCAATGCGCCGCCATTCATTGCTTTTAAACGGGTGAACCGATTTTGATTTGTTTTTTTTATTTGAAAGCTGGTTTTCTAGCGAGTGTTCTTAGCGACCAAACAAAAAAAAATCGTCAATCAGCAGCGACGACCTTTAAGACGCCATACGTCTCACAACTACCGCCGCCAATGGAAACAAAAATCATATCTTTTTTTGATGTGTTTTTAGCAAAAAACGCTCCTGCGATTTCTCAACGTTTTAGGAACTAAGGTTTGGATTCCAGGATTGGATTTCCTACGAATGCAATCGATTCTACTTTTGGCGAGAATCGATTGCATTCTTAAGTTCTAGGATCTGGAATCCAAACCTTAGGTCCTAAAAATAGTTAAGCCTCGCGTTGAGAAATCGCAGGAGCGTTTGTGGTAAAAACGCATCCAAAAAAACATATGATTTTTTTTCCATTGGCGGCGCTAGTTGTGAGACGTATTTCATCTTAACAGTAAAAAAAATCGATCAGAGAAAGAAAAATGAAAAAGAAAACTCTCTTGGAGGAGCTGGGATTTGAACCCAGGACTTTCAGCATGCGAAGCAGACACTCTACCACTGAGTTACACCCCCGGTTGAAAATTGATGCGAAATTTATGACCGTTTTCTTGATCGGTTGTTGTTTTGTCTGTTTATTATATTCCAAGCCTACTCCATCTAAAACATTGTCCCAGGCACTGCAGCGCCGAGTGGTCTCTTCACCCATCTAGTGTGAGTGAAGGTGCCACTGGACGCTGTATAAATCATCTCATTACGTAGATGCAAAAGGCCTTAGTTTTTTATTATATTCAGGGTACTTTCACCGCCCTGGGCGTGACGACGTATTCAGGTATTGCAATGCATATAAATTGGCTAATCCATAAATAAGTGTAGGTGGGACCACCGCCTGTCAAAACAATTTTGCACCGTAATGTAAGGTACTAAGAGCAAAATTGCAATAGACATGGATGGGTACCTAATAGAGGCTGTATCGATTTGAGTAGATGCTACTACAACCAACCGAGACCACATTAAAACCGGTCAAGTGCGAGTAGATAGTGCACTAAAGTGGTACAAAAGGTTCGTGTCGAAATCAAGGGCGTCGCCAAGGGGGGGCAGGGAGGGGCAGCTGCCCCCCCCTAGAGATTCTAAAAAAGTTGACAAATATAATGCAACCAAAGTCCTAAGTCTTTGAGTTAATTTGCTTGAAGTTCAAGCCTTGAACAATCATTCCCGTACGTCGAAACACCAATTCCCCCCCTTTTTATTATATTTTTCTAATAAATGTTATTATAACTTATTTACAAGTTTTTTATTGCATAGCCAAGAGCTCGTGCTCGTGTAGCTTCACACATTAGACTCTGTACTGTCACAGAATATACAACGTGTTACAAAAGATACTAACTCTTTTTACAGGGTGTAACTTGCTGGTCAACATAATGACAAATCTGCAAAAAAAAGTTGAAAAACACAACTTTTTTTTTATAACCTCAAAATTGTAAAATTTTCAAAACTTATGTTTTTGGATTTAGCTCCAATTAAAAAATATGGTTGTTTGCTTAGCTGTATTTTAATAGCTTCAGGCTGTTAAAATATAGTGAAAGTCTATGGAAACAGTATTATAAAAATACTTTTCTCCCATCACAGCGCTTACATTTTAATTATTTAAAAATCAACGGAACGTCATAGAGCTAAAAAAATATTTTGGTTGTGATCCCTATCACCGGGTGCTATTACCCTGTAAAAAGAGTTAGCATCTTTTGTAACACCTTGTATTATATGTATATAGTACTAAGATACTGCTGTTATTACAATCGCTGTAGATGTAAGGCTCGTAGTACAAGTGAAAAGCTTCATGTGCTGTCGACTTTACCTACAATTCATACCTACTTTTCTCATTCATAGAGAATGAGAAAAGTATGAATTGTAGTAGGTAAAGTCAACTTGCCCCCCCCTGCGCCATCGGCTGGCGACGCCCTTGGTCGAAATTGTATGGCTAGTTTAAAGTCTGTTTTGTAATTCGATGCAAAAGAAACTAACACCGAGCAAGATGGCGTCTTAGCGGATAACCATACAAGATACGCTGTCAGCTAATGTATCGACCTATAGGTATTCGAGAAAGGTGACAGTTAGTGGAAGATAAAGGCAGCTCTAAACCGTTTTCATGTTATCCTTTCCCAGTCGCCTGCCTACTACTACAGTTCGCCCATATCTATTGAAAATAGCCCATACCTATTGAAATCTATCAGCCAAAAGCCCAATATTTTTTTGACATTTAGAAACGGCATTATTTACCTATGGTGCCTAATTTGAGAGAATACAGAGCACGCTCGAACTCTCTCTCTCTGAGAGAAGGCCTTTGCCCAGTTAGTGGAACATGTACAATTGTACAGGCTACATCTTAATTACTTACTCACTCACTCACTTACTTAAATACACAGGCCTCATAACCTGGCTGCAAGCCACCTTCGGCTGCCGGCTGCCCATCGTGCAGGGCGGCACCATCTCGTTCCTGGTGCCGACGCTGGCCATCCTCGGGCTCCCCGCGTGGAGGTGTCCAGCGGACCTGGAGTCCCTGGGCGAGCTGGAGCGGCGGCAGGTGTGGATGACCAGGATGTGCGAGCTCTCGGGGGCTATCGCCGTGTCGGCGCTGGCGCAGATGGTTCTGGGTGAGTTGTCTTCCGTGCCTTGATTGTGCATCTTGCAATGGGCATTGATCAGTGAGGCATCGACTGTCGTAAATTGAATACCATTTCGAGGAATAGGGATACTGATTACTATTAGGGGTTTAAATAAGTAAAACTAAAACGGATTATTAATATTTATCGCCAAAAATGTTTACTTCATTTTTCTTTCGATGACGTCATCATAGCCTCTAATGCGGTAGTTCCATTGCCTACAATGTTTAAAAAAATACATTCGTCAACAACAACTGTCAAAAGTGTCAAATAACTGAGAAAATATCCTTCTTGTTGACTTGACACTGACATCTGTCAAACGTCAACATATTTTTATTTTTTAAAAGCATGAATGAATGCAATGAACTTAGTACATAGTGGTGACGTCATACACAAAACTTTTAGTTTTAAATAATTAATAAAAAATATAAATATAAAAAATTAAGAAAATATTCAAATTAGTTTCTTATATTTGTCTATATTTTCGATTTATAGAATAAAAAATAGGATTTGACGAAGCCCATTACCTAGTATGCAGAAAACAAATCTCGGGGTCAAAGTAGCACCAAAGATTAGGACGGTTAGAAATGGGGTTGCATCCACCGATCCGCGGTGATGGCCTAGTGGTTAAACAATGGACTCGAAGCGAGTGACTCAGGTTCGATTTCCGCTGCAGGCATGTACAGTCGGCCACAGTCTCAGATACCCCTTTTTGTTCGATTGGCGCCCTTATGCCGCGCGCGATAAGAGCTGCCATGGGGTATCTGAGATTGTGGCCGACCGTACCTATGACTTTAATTTATTTAAAAGTTACCTACTTTTTTGAATTTATAGTAGCAAAATGCCTACCACTCGCAAACGGCGAAGGAAAACATCGTGAGGAAACCTGAGCGTATGAGGCATTGTAACAAACACGCGAAAATCGCCAATACACATCGAGCAAGGCCTTTGCCCAGCTAGTGGAACATGTACAATTTGTACAGGTATATCTTACTACAGGGTGCACTCTAAGTCAATAGCGGAACTTTAAGTAGGCTGTCTACTGATCACTACAAACAACTTTTACCAGGTGGCGAAAAAAATGGAGCGAAAAAAATATCAGCTGTTCCATACAAAAGGTCGATTCAGTACGGCGCCAAATGTATGAAACAGCTGATATTTTTTTCACTCATTTTTTCCGCCACCCAGTACAAGTTGTTTGTATTGATTGGTAGACAGCCTACTTAAAGTTTCGCTATCGACTTAGAGTGTACCCTGTAGATCCCGGTTGTGCCTGGCACCCTTTCTATGCTAAGAAAATTAAGAGAATCACTGCAAGATGCGTAATTAAGGCGCCCCGATTGCTGTTACGATCTACCACCATATAGGTGATCAGGATCAGTTATATCCAACCGAATAAAAAAATCATAATTTAAAAATCACGTGTCAGAATCGATTTTTTCAGAACGTTGTTAAGAAAATTCACCGTTTCCCACTTTTTACCCGACTGCCCAAAGGGAGGGTTATGTTTTTACCGACTAAAATCACACAGTATACATAGAAGCAAAGAAACTTAAGTCCAAATAAAAAGGCCTAGACCCTTTTCTTTATTAATTAAAAGTCACTACAAAGAATTCTCTATTTATCTACTTACTGTTTCGCACTGTACAGGTTACTGCGGGGTGATCGGGTCAGTGCTCCGGTTTGTGACCCCGCTGACCATCGCCCCGACCGTCGCCCTGGTCGGACTGACCCTATTCGACCATGCAGCTGAAGCGGCGGCCCAGCAATGGGGGATTGCTGCAGGGTTAGTCACTATCGCCTCTTTTTAGGGTCAATGTCATGATGATGCTTCCGGTTTTGGCCTATAGGCACCACTGGCGCCGCCAATGAAAAAAAAAATCTTCTTTTTAGATGCATTTTTTGCTAAAAACGAGCCTGGGTTCCATACCCAAAGGGTAACCAAACGGAACCCTATTACTAAGACTCCGCTGTCCGTCCGTCTGTCTGTTCGTCTGTCACCAGGCTGTATCTCATGAACCGTGATAGTTAGACAGTTGACATTTTCAAAGATGATGTATTTATGTTGCCGCTATAACAACAAATACTTAAAAAACAGAATAAAATAAATACATATTTAAGGGGGCTCCCATACAACAAACGTGATAGATAATGGTACGGATCTCTTCGTGCGCGAGTCCGACTCGCACTTGGCCGGTTTTTTTAGGGTCAATGTCATGATGATGATTTTAGGACCTAACGCCTAGATTCCACATCCTAGAAGCTACGAATAAATCCCGCCGCAGCGGCCAAAAATAGCTACTCACAGGAGTCAAAGGAGCGACTTCGCATTGTCTAAAGAATAATTGACGAAATAGCATTAATAAAAAAAAACGCGCATACCGTAAATAATAGAAAATACAAAATGTTTATAAAATACAGTAAGAAGAAGTTAATTATCTACATTTTTTTTAATTTTTGGTACTTGTCAGTACTTATTGGTTTGTTTTGTTTGCGACGAGGTTTTAAATACTTACGACATTCATTTTATTGATCGCCCTATGAAGATAGATACTAAACAAAACCTCCCAGCCCCCAATAGGGCTGCACCGAAGCAAAATGCTTATAAATCAATCATACGGCCATAAACGAAGCCATATGAAAGTGATTACGCGTCGAATCAGGGAAATCCACTTAAGTATTTTGTATCTACCTACAAATAAATAGAAAGGGTGGGCGACCGTACGTAACTATGCTCTTTGGTACGTAACATAAGGCCGGCCACATACAGTACAGACGGAATTCCGGACGGAATTTTTTTTTATCGGGATTCCGAACGCAGTAACTGCGTACAAATCTATGGACCTACAACAAACATACAGTTTTTTTCCGTTCGGAATTTTCATACGTATTTCGTATGCAGTTACTGCGTTTGGAATCCAGATTCGTTTTTGCGTTATCCAATTTTCAGTCGCAGAAGTGCCGGAAATGGTAGTCTACTTAAAATCCGTACAACTTTGATGTTGGCATTTTTAAAGTGGTAACGGTGGAAAAAACTAATTGGGCTATCAGGGTCTAACTACAGGGTAATTTTTAAATAGCTTTATTCCAACACGTCAACTCCTCAATGTGATTTCCAACAACTAAGTAAAATCAATACTGTGAGTCGGGCCATTGTCCTACGCTCACCTGCGAAATGCTCTATGTTTATTTACTTTACACAATGACATTCCAATACAAATGGACAAACTGTTCCGTACAATAACCAAGTCGAAACATGGCACACGCTAATTTCACCCTATTATGCTTCGACTGACTTTTTGTTTCTACATTGCTGCTGACACTTCAAGCCCTCAAAATGTATTGTGTCACTAAGCGGAAATGTAAATCAATCACGCAGTTTGAAGCTACGTAAGTTGATTTTTGAAGTTTTTTCGAATAAAGATAGCAGTGGAGTAGCAATAGCCTATTTTAGTTTTATGTTATGGGGAAAAAAAATCTGTTCCATGTTGCGGATATTATTTTAAACAGTTTATGAAAAATAGGCAGGTAAGTATAATTTGTAAATAGCTTTTTCCTGAAAAATATCAACCCCTAAATGTGATTTACAACAAATGTTGTTCTTCGACTTTTCGAATAGGTCGATAGCTTCTAGGAAAATAATAACAGCGAAGTTTAAAAAACCAGGTGATACAAATCTACTTATTTATCCAGCCCATAAATAAAGCCCACTGCTGGGCATAGACCTCTTCCTTTTCATGCCAACCCCCTCGGTCTAATGCCAATCTCGTCCATTGTCCTCCCGCTGTTTTGACAATGTCATCGAGCTTTCGGTCTACACACCGACCCTCGACCCATTCTGGGCCACCATTCCGTGACGCTCTAGTCCACCGTTGGTAATCCCGCCTAGCCAGATATCTTCGACTTTGGTCTTCTGCCTAATGAAGAGGATGAAGTATTCGCGTATCAGTGTGGCGGGGCCTGGGGCCTGCGTCTGTAACGCAACGGTGCCAAAAAGGGCTCCCAGTTGACAGCAACAATTACGATGTATTCATGCTGTGTCGGTCCTTTTTTTTTGTTGCAAGAACAGGAAATATTATTTTGATTCTAATTCTAGAGGATTAGTTCGCTGGTTGCAGGAGAAAAACGAGGAAACCCCTGTTTTTACTTTGTACTTATACTGGGACGCCATCGCTACGCCATTGTGTTACAGACTTAAGGGTCCGTATAAGGCTAACTAGCGCCACCAATGTTGAAAAAATCATATCTCGCTTCAGAAGAAGTTTCTGACAAAATCCTAAGATGAGCTCATGCGCCATGCTTTTCTAGATTTTTAAGTGTGGGTACCCAACTCAATTTCTAGTCTTAAGCTAAAAAATTTTCGATAACCGCCAAAAACGGCCGTTTTTGGCGGTTATCGAAAATTTTCTAGCTTAAAAGTAAATTTCGAAGAGGGTATCTACACTTAAAAAATCTAGAAAAGCATGGCGCATAGGCTCATCTTAGGATTTTTCCAGAAACTTCTTCTAAAGGAAGATATGATTTTTTCAACATTGGTGGCGCTAGTTAGCCTTATACGGACCCTTAAGCCCCTGGTAGTTTTTTATATTATTTTAACTAAAGCCTATCCCATCATCTAACTCAGTAAACTGGCAGGTCGAACTGTCATGTTAGTGAAAATGCCTGCCCCTTTTCAACTGACTAAGGATAGACCAAGAACAGTGCGAAAAATTGTAGTCCTTAGAATTTTTACTTTACAGAAGGAGTCTCCATTGTTTTCTTTTCTGACTATGTTCTTCAAGCATCATTTTGTCTATCTCTTTCTGACCCGCGGGAGGGAAAGAAACAGGAACATTTGTTTACAATCAATGGTTTTTATTGAAAATTTAATATTTTCCTCGTAATATTTGTACCTTTTCTTCTGTTATCATATGTAAATAATATTAATTAACCGATGGTAGGTCACACCATCTTTATTTCGCATCGTCAAGGTGTTATTTCGGCACTTTTTTGTACCACATTTTGGCATGTTGTCAGCTGCGTAGTCATGAAACGTCTAATGAAAATATTGTGCTTACACTGAATTTAAGCACAATTTTGCAGTTACCTTTTTCGAGCGCCCATGAGTTGTCCATTTGTATTAGAATGTCATTGACTTTACATGAAATGCTGGAGAGATGCTTACACTACAGGTGGGCGGAAGTGGGATGTAAATAAATAAATTTATACAAGCTATGATTAATTTGTGAATTCCTCCAATTTTTGACACAAAATCCATCATGGTATACAAAATACACTTGTGTTTTAAAGTCGCTCGTAACGTAACCGAGTAGAGTGCTAGCATGTAAGGGTCGACATTATCGAATAAATATTTTTTTCATCTCCCACGCTCGGAAAGTTTGCTGTTACTAGTAACTTACGATCGTGTAAAGGCCGGATTTAAACTATCTGCATTTTAGTGCGCTTCGAAATTTGAACGCGGCGCCGGGAAAGTCTTTCCCGCGCCCTATGGTGTTGAAAAAGAAAAAAACACTGGCCGTTTAAGTAGATGCCAGATCCCGACCGAAAAAAGATCCTCATTCATAGTTCGTTTACACGCGTACTTCAGCGAAAGTGATTGTTCGTGCCCATTCTCTATACAAAACTGTGAATGTAAATGGGGCATAAGGATCTTTTAAAAACGTAAAGTCACGGAATAGAACATTCAGAAACGCGGTTTCTTCTTTCAGGTTTTTTCAATATTTTGTACACTATATTAATTTTTAATACCAGCAAATAAAAAAATGCTTCGCTTCTGTTTTATCAAATAGATAATTATGTTTTGGTTTGTTAAATACATTTTTTCAAACGATATTACTAATTTCATTTTTTATCTCCTATAATTTTTTTATTTATATGGTAAAAGTTCAGAATGCACCCGGAAAAAAAAAACATTCTTTTATTTACATTATTTTTGTGTCTGGATAAATAAACTTCAGGAAATTATTAATAAAACGAATGGTTTTAATAGCAACGAAGCTGAAAACTTTAGTGCGGCAGCCATAACTACAGTAAAATATGCTTTTAAAAGGAACTTATTCGACTCACCTGTTTTGCCTGTAAGTAGTTGTCTATAGAGTTTTTCCCGCTTGGCTAACAAAATCATTTCCTCGCTTCTGTGAGATGAAAAGTTTTGTGTTTCGCACGAATGCAATATTATTTGCGTTTCGTGCTTCTGAATACCTCGCTACGCTCAGGTTTCTTTTTTTGAACCACTCGCTACGCTCGTGGCTCAATTTTAGAAACCTTCGCTAGCTCGGTATTCAATACAAGCACTCGCCGCAAACAATAATTTTGCATTCTTGCATAACAAATAACTATTTTAACATATAAAAAACTAGCTTTTGCTTGCGACTTCATCCACGCAGATTTTTTTTTCTCGTGATTTTTTCCGTCGTTTTAATTGTTATTCTGCTATTCGGGGCGGAGAGAAATCCAACAAATCAAAAACATAAAATTCGGTCCACCCGTTCTCGAGTTATAAAATTTTACATTTAAACTTTCGTAAGTTACTGCAAAAAAAGCGGGGCTTTCGATGAACCTATCCAAAACAAAGGTTATGGTGGTTTCTAGAAAAGAAGACATGAACCCGACAATCACAGTGGCTGGAACTAGTTTGGAGAGAGTCACCAAGTACAAATACCTAGGCACATGGGTACATGAAACATGGGAGTCTGACCAAGAGATCAAGACCCGGATCGAAATTGCCCGTGCGTCCTTCAATAAAATGAAGAAGGTGATGTGCGACCGAGACCTCAACATCAATCTCCGAATTAGGATGCTTCAATGCTACATCTGGCCGATTGCGATGTATGGTTGTGAAGCCTGGACCATGAAGGATGCGACCTGCAAGAGGCTGGAAGCATTCGAGATGTGGTGCTACCGAAGGATGCTGAGGATAAGTTGGGTCCATAGAGTCACGAATGTGGAAGTTCTCCGACGTGTCAATCGTTCCCGAGAACCTCATGCTGACCATAAAAAGGAAGAAGATTAGCTACCTAGGACATGTGCTTCGCCACGACAGGTACCGACTTCTTCAATTGATCATGATGGGCAAGATTGAGGGGAAGAGGCGTCCTGGTAGAAGAAAGTCGTGGCTCAGAAACATCAGGGAATGGACGGAGATAGCCAGCGTTGAACAACTGTTTCGCTTGGCGAAAAATAGAAAAGAATATGCAGAGCTGACGGCCAACCTCCATTAGTAGTGGAGAGGCACGCCAAGAAGAAGAAGAAGTATACTGCACATTTTTTTTTCGTAAACGGTTAAACCTACTTGCATTAATGTCGGTGTAGTCTTATAAAACAGTTTTAGAATAAATAAACGCAATATAATATTAACTCTGGAACTGCTTTGAAGGTGGCTTTGCCCGAAAATGCCGGCAATGGAGCTCCGTATTTAATAAACCTGCCGACTGGGGCATATAAGTCTGTAACGAACTGGCGTGTCGATGGCGTCACAGTAGAAGGAAAAAACGGGGTTTCCTCGTTTTTCTTATACAACCAGCGAACTAATCCTCTAAAATCAGAATATTCTTTGCTGTAATACAAAATCATTAAAAGGACCGACAGCATTAATAAATCGTAATTGAAGCCGTCAAATGGGAGCCCATTTTGGCACCATTGCGTTACAGACTCAGGCCCCTGAAGGCTTTAATAATCCACGGATTCCGGGGAAGCCTTTACACTACGGAGGCAAGGCAGGATGCTGGGAAATAGGAAAATCATTTTCTATTTCTAACAGCGGCTCCCAATTAGTGCCAAATGAAGTAGTGGACTACTCATACTAAAACAATTCCTCATAATAGCACGAATAGATACATTTGTCTGTTTATTTTGTTAAAAAAATCCTCATCGTTTCTAGTCCTCTAAAGTCTTAACTCTAAACCATATTTGCGGGAAAATAAATTTTAGTTTTTTTTATTTTTATTTTGATAAGAACAATTTTCCTAAGTTCACGGGACATAAAAGCAAAGCACTGTACCCACCCACGTACCAAAGTACTAGGGCGATATAGAAACAATAGCGGTTGTAACTTCTCTCCAACCGAACTTCTTTGTAGGACCTTTACGAATACAAAAGTCGTACTAGAGTTATTAATAACAGCTACCTTCCTGTCGTTTTGTGATTGTGAAAATAGTCAAGAAATCAAAGTGAAGTTCAAATAACAATAAATTTGGCCTGAGTCTGAAACGCAATGGTGCTTCGATAGACTCCTAGTTGTAGGCTTCAATGAGTCGTTTTCAAAGAAAAAAATCAAAGCAGTTTACACTTTACAGGCGTGGCCATAGAAAAACCGGAATACAGATTAATTTTATCAGCCGTATTCCGGTCCTTCTATGGCCACGCTTGAAGCCGCCATCTATGGAATGCTTTGTGAATTTGTGCTGAAAACGGCTCATTCCGTTTTATTAATGCTGTCTGTCCTTTTAATGATTTTCTTGTCCAACAAAGCATAATATTCTGATTAGTTCGCTGGCTGTAGGAGAATAACCCGGTTTTGTCCTTCTACTGCTACTCTAAGCCCCAGGTATACAAAACAGAGTACCTACTGTACATTGAACTGGCTATGTAATTATGCGCGCCTGGTAGCTGGCAGGGACGCACCCCGCGTCGCCATAGCAACAGGGTCAGTGTCCTTCCTACCCGGGCGCAACAAGTGCTCGATCGATCCTGCTGCCTGTTAGCTGCATTTCCTGAAATGTGCCTGAAATACTCCGACCGACACACCTGGCATATAATCTAGGCCAAACTGGTTTGCACCGGTGTTGTTGTTGGCCTAATGTTGACATAGGATAGTTGAATGTATTTTAGGTCGGGGTTGTGGATCCCGGGATCAGTGGAAACAAACAAATTAGGTTCATGTTTGTATCTCGTATCCGCTGATCCCAGGATCGGTGGATACAGCAAATTAAATACGTTTTTGTGAAAACTGATCACGGTCTACAGAAAGAAAAAAAAAAACACGGATGAACAAAGGAGGGGTTAGGTCATAGCTACCCACCACAACACGTGGAAATTTTAATAACAGAAGAAATTAATGTTCCCTTTTTGGCCTATTCTGGGACTAACTAAATGCGTTAGTGCATCTCTTTTCGCTTTTAGAACTACAGGGGCGTAAGTCTAGCGCAGTGGCATGTCGATTGGTTCCAAATAGAAGGACGAAACCGTTTTCCTCGTTTTGTTCCTACAACCAGCGAACTAATTCTCTAGAATTAGAATCAGAATATTCTTTGTTGTGTACCTACTAAAAAAAAACTAAGGCCTTTGCATCTACATAATGAGATTTATACAGCGTCCACTGGTGGCACTTTCACTCACACTACAGGGTGCACTCTAAGTCGATAGCGGAACTTTAAGTAGGCTGTCTACTGATCAATACAAACAACTTGTACAAAAATGGAGCTAAAAAAATATCAACTATTTCATACATTTGGCGCAGTACTGAGTGACCTTTTGTATGGAACAGCTGCTATTTTTTTCACTCCATTTTTTTGCCACCTAGTACAAGTTGTTTGTATTGATCTGTAGTTAGCCTACTTAAAGTTCCGCTATCGACTTAGAGTGCACCCTGTAGATGGGTGAAGAGACCACTCGGCGCTGCAGTGCCTGGGACATTGTTTAAGATGTTGTGTACTAGAAAAACATAGGACAGACGGACAGACAGTTGACCCAAACTGGAGTCCGGCAGCAATCTTTGTATGATAATTTAATGGTGCAGTGCGGCGCCGAAAGGTGAGCGCACTCCCACCATACCATAGTAGAAAACTTTTAACTTTTATTTTCAACTAGCGACCCGACCCGTCTTAGCTACATAGGAAAAAATATCTCCCAGATTAGATAGCCCTAACTGCGAGGAACCTAAAAAAAAAAAAATTGGGTGACCTTGTTTGTACCATCGCATCGGGTATACCTACTTATCTATATTTTGACTTGATAAAGCCTAAACAGTTTAGTTGGAGCCCCAGTTTGTTTTTTGCCCCAGGGCCCTTGGTTACCTAGCTACGCCACTGGAGCCCCAGTTTGTTTTTTGCCCCAGGGCCCTTGGTTACCTAGCTACGCCACTGGAGCCCCAGTTTGTTTTTTGCCCCAGGGCCCTTGGTTACCTAGCTACGCCACTGGAGCCCCAGTTTGTTTTTTGCCCCAGGGCCCTTGGTTACCTAGCTACGCCACTGGAGCCCCAGTTTGTTTTTTGCCCCAGGGCCCTTGGTTACCTAGCTACGCCACTGGAGCCCCAGTTTGTTTTTTGCCCCAGGGCCCTTGGTTACCTAGCTACGCCACTGGAGCCCCAGTTTGTTTTTTGCCCCAGGGCCCTTGGTTACCTAGCTACGCCACTGGAGCCCCAGTTTGTTTTTTGCCCCAGGGCCCTTGGTTACCTAGCTACGCCACTGGAGCCCCAGTTTGTTTTTTTGCCCCAGGGCCCTAGGTTACCTAGCTACGCCACTGGACCCGACCGGCTTCGCATGGGTGCAATTTAGAAAATAAAGTACTGCGCTACTCTTATAACTCTTCCGTGAAAAAATATCTAACTGAGACTTTGAAAACCGCGTCCAGATCCCGTTGCCTGACTTAGGAGAAGTTACGCGGAAAGCGACTTTGATTTATGCTTTGAGACAGAGAATTAAGCTCGAGCTTCGTCCCCAAGTTTTTAAAATCGGACCAGTGGGGAATACGAAACCTCGATTTTATAGATTTTCTTCAGGTTGTCCCTTTCGCTCAGTATTTGCGCTCGCGAGACAACACCAGATATTTCAACAGATTTGTCTGCTTACAGACTGATCGCAGATCCAACATGAAAAAAAAAAAGATTCGTCTGTACTGTTATACGCTCTTAAACCATGGTGTCTGTTTCAGGACCTTCACCCTCCTAACGGTGTTCTCTCAGTGCATGGGTGCCGTCACCGTGCCGACCCTCACGTGGAAGCGAGGCCAGGGCTTCTCCATCAACTGGTTTCCGCTGTTCAAGTTGTTCCCCGTAAGTATCATGAGTTCCTTACGTGTCCGATGATATAGCACAAGTAGCCGGAAAGCCGTCTGGCACGGAACCGTAAGAGGTGGCATGAGCATGAAAAGGCCTTTGCTCAGCAGTAGGTTTCAAAGTGGCAGACTTCGGAAAAAGCATAACTTCTCTGAAGTGGAAGTGGGCAGGACGGCTAGACGTACCGATGGCAGATGGACAAAGTCCATTGCAGAATGTCGACCCCGAGAAGGGAAGAGATCGGTTGGCAGACCACCAGCCAGATGGTCCGACGACATAGCCCAAGTAGCCGGAAAACAGTGATTGCTCCTGTGCCAGGATCGTAAGAGGTGGCGTGATCACAAAGAGGGCCTTTACTTAGCAGTTAACAGGTGTTAACAGGCTGATGATGATGATGATGAGGTGTCAACAGGCTGATGATGATGACCCTGACGTGTGCTGGTGAAACTGTGCTTGTAAGCCGGCCGTATGAAGCCCATCATTATAACCGTTTCTATGGTTAGTGTTTGGTACAAATCTCGTGGTTATCGGACGAACTCCGCATCTATATTATCCAGCTATTAGGGGCAACTGACCAAAACCGCTGAGCTCGCCCAAGGATTTCGATAAAATCAATTTTCCCGCAAATAATTTTTTTGACACTGAAAACAGCAGTGGATTTTTAGCAAACGAATAGGTATTTTTATCTGTGATCCTTCACCTTCCTTGCCATAGAAAATGGCGCAAGAAGCGAACCGAAGAAAAAGCGCAAGGGCACAATCGGGCCCTAATCTGTAGAATGGTTTCCTGCTTACTATTAAATGTTGACATAAGCCGTTTTCAGTTCATAGATGGCGCTTACAAGTGTGGCCATAGAAAAACCGGAATACGGCTGTCAAAATTAATCTGTCCTAAGCGAAATTTTGACATTGACAGCCGTATTCCAGTTCCTCCATGGCCACGCCTGTAAACGCCATCAAAGAAATGCTTTAAAGAGCTTCCAACATTTTGTATGGCAAGTTACATAGTGACACCGCCGCCATTTTAAAAAAATCATGTTTTCTCAGCTTGCAACTAAACCTAGCTTATTATACTGAGGAACAAAATATAAAACGAAAACATTCTTAGGAAAAATGTCTAAAACGATATCGTTTTGAAGATATTAGAGTATTAAGATCCGCTTTTCTATGGAGATTGAAGTTTTCAGTCCGACATTTTCCTATGGGGTCGGAGATTTTGATTTTAAATAAAATCTTCCAGCTTGCGACGAAACATATCTTAATAGACGGAGAAAAAAAAAAAGATGAAAACATTCTTAGGAAAAATGTCTGAAACGATATACTTACGGAGATTTAGTGGTTTCAAAATTCAGTTTTGCCTAGAGCTAAACTACAGACCGCCATGTTGATAAAAGAGAAGTCTTGGAACACAAAACCTCAACGAAAAAAAAAACGACGACACAACACATATTGAAGGTAAAGCATGTGGCATGTAGGCCCGTAGCAGCGAATAAAGCTACAATATGTATTTGGTTTAGATTATTAAAAGGCCTGGGATTTTTCTTTTTTTTTTAAGTTTGTCCCTGCACGGGCGGGATAGCCGAAGGTCATCAGACCAAAAAGGCCAGTGATGAAAATTGCCCCAACTGACAGATAGCCCTTGCATCTACGTAATGAGATGATTTATACATCTTGTGACTTGCGACTTGCGGCTTAAGACTTAGGACTTAGAACTTAGGACGTAAGACCAAGGGCCTAGGACCTAGGATCTAGGACATAAGACCTACGACCTAGGATTTAGGACTTAGGACTTAGGACTTAGGACCTAGGACCTAGGACCTGGTACTTGCGACTTAGAATTTAGGACTAGGACCTAGGGCCTAGGACCTAGGACTTAGAACTTAGGATCTAGGACCTAGTACCTAGGACCTAGGACCTAGGACTTAGAACTTAGGATCTAGGACATAAGACTTAGGACCTAGGATATAAGATAAAGATAAAGATAAAGATAAAGATAAAGATAAAGATAAAGATAAAGATAAAGATAAAGATAAAGATAAAGATAAAGATAAAGATAAAGATAAAGATAAAGATAAAGATAAAGATAAAGATAAAGATAAAGATAAAGATAAAGATAAAGATAAAGATAAAGATAAAGATAAAGATAAAGATAAAGATAAAGATAAAGATAAAGATAAAGATAAAGATAAAGATAAAGATAAAGATAAAGATAAAGATAAAGATAAAGATAAAGATAAAGATAAAGATAAAGATAAAGATAAAGATAAAGATAAAGATAAAGATAAAGATAAAGATAAAGATAAAGATAAAGATAAAGATAAAGATAAAGATAAAGATATTATAGGAACTAGAACCTAGGACCTAGGACCTAGGACCTAGCACCTATGACCTAGCACCTAGCACCTAGGACCTAGCACCTAGCACCTAGGACCCAGGACCTAGAACTTAAGACCTAGGTCCTAGGTCTTCATCAATTACTCGCTTTGTTTGAGTTAAGCACTATACACGCCTTGGTCTGCAATTAGTGCGCTGCTGGCCACGCTATGATGGCCTCGAGCTTAGCTTAGCTACGCTCTCGGCCCTCAAGCTTGGTCATCATTGCAGCCCTTGCTGTCCGCGCTATAAAGCTTGTCCATCAAGGGCTGCAATGCTGACCACGCTGTAATGGCCTTGAGCTGCGCTACGCTGCGCTCTGTCGGCCATCAAAAGCGCGCCAGAAACGCACCCATTACAGATCGCGGCAGTAATGAACTATTAATGATTGTAAGAAAACATGAAACTTGAGAAAAATGCGACCCCTGGACCGTACTCTCGTTATAAGTAATTTTACTGTGAAAACGCGGCTTTAATATTAAATTGTTGATCTATTTTACATGCGCAAAGAGTTTTCTTACAACCCAAGTTGTTTTATGCTCAAACAAATGTTTAAACCCTTATATTTCCCAAAGTATATCACTTTCGTATTTTTTACAAAGAATAGTTAATTTTTATGATTGCTTTCTCTGTCGATTGAGACATGTTTTAACGTTAGCCGAAAATATGCGATTTTTTTAAAATGGCGGACATTTGACTATACCATTAAGGTTGGATGGCTTTTGTTCTTTGAATACGGCTCACTAATCCAAAGTCCAGACCATATAACAATATCAAAGTACCCATACCGTATCAAGTACCTACCTATCTGTATGATGGTTTATTTCACCAGGTCCTGCTGACGATAATGATAATGTGGTGTGTCTGCCTGATCCTCACTGCCACCGGGACGCTCCCGGAGGGCCATCCTGCCCGCACGGACCTGAAGTTGCGCATCATTGAGGATGCACCCTGGTTCCGGGTGCCTTATCCAGGTAAGGACCAGGAGATCCTGCCAGCTGCGTAGAGCATCATGGCACGGATGAAGATGGAACGATGTTTTAATGCTGCTAAAATGCGTTTTAACATAACACTAGTGGTTCGCACCGAACTGAACTCGCGACCGAACTGAGAGCTCGGCAACTCCCCAACCGATTTGGCTCATGTTCGTACCTCAAAATTATCTAGGTTTTCGTCGAACAAACATTCATGCATACAAACATACATTCAAACGCCGGATTATTCAAGTAGACTCGGAGAATGTAATGTTTTTTTATTGACCAGGTCAATGGGGTGCTCCTACGGTGTCTGTGGCCGGAGTCCTAGGCATGCTGGCCGGAGTACTAGCCTGCACCGTGGAATCCATCAGCTACTACCCCACCACAGCCAGGATGTGTGGTGAGTCAACGAAACAACGGACCTTAAAGACCCTGGAAGCTCTTAGAAACTCCCCTGGAATCCCTTCGAAATTCTAAGCAGAAAATAAGACAAGTCTGAGCCGATAAAGAGTATTCTATCTTCTATCTATCTATCTAAGCTGACAGAGTCCTTGCTCGCAGGCGCTCCGCCCCCGCCGCTCCACGCCATCAACCGCGGGCTCGGGACCGAAGGCCTGGGCACCGTGCTGGCCGGACTGTGGGGCTCCGGCAATGGGACCAACACCTTTGGGGAGAACGTTGGCGCCATCGGCGTCACCAAGGTAGGCTAATTCATTCTTCTTCTTGGCGTGCCTCTCCACTAATGGAGGTTGGCCGTCAGCTCTTCATATTCTTTTCTGTTCTTTGCCAATCGAAATAGATGTTCGACGCTGGCTATCTCCGTCCATTCCTTGATGTTTCTGAGCCACGACGTTCTTCTTTTACCAGCACGCCTCTTCCCCTCAATCTTGCCCATCATGATCACTTGAAGAAGTCGGTACCTGTCGTGGCGAAGCATGTCCATGTCGTCAACCAGAGTTAGCCAGTTAAAGCGCCGCCGGTGCATAGTGAATTAGCCCGCGCGCAAAGAAAAATGCGGACCAACAGAAGAGACCACTACAAGACCAGAACCTTATGTTGCAGGTGGGATCCCGCCGCGTGGTGCAGTGGGCTGCGCTCCTGATGGTGGTGCAAGGTGTGGTGGGCAAGCTCGGGGCCGTCTTCATCATCATCCCTCAGCCCATCGTTGGCGGCCTGTTCTGCGTTATGTTCGGCATGATCTCGGCTTTCGGTGAGAAGATGTCGTTAACGTGTTTCAGGAATGAAGCTATTTAAAATTACTCTGTGAATAGGTCGGACTAGCCTTTAAGGATCTGGATGAGACCAGCAGAGCCAAAAACTCAAAGATAGGAATCGGCAGACAAAAGATTCCACTGGGTCAAACTGCTGGATGAGGGATATCATCATCACTAGAGCAAACTATGCTGTTTCTATCGAATCATCTTTCGTTTGAGACGTTTTTATCAATTTGTTTGTGCCTGCTTCATAGGAAGCATTATTTAGTTCTAGTTTTACACTTGCTACTATCGGTTCTAAAGGAATCATGTGGTGTCGTATCAGGATGATAAAGGTGCTGGGCAAACCTACTCCTAGTTCATGGCTAGGGAGGGTAGCTGGGCACGTTGCTCCCTTCTCTTTCGTCTCAGAGAGAACAGACCTCTTCCCCCGCAGTGGCCACTGGACGCTGTATCATCATCATAATCAGCCTGTTAACACCCACTGCTGAGTAAATACCTCTTCATTCTCACTCCTCCTCCCACGATCCTGTGCCAGGCGCAACCACTGTTTTCCGGCTACTTGGGCTATGTCGTCGGACCATCTGGCTGGTGGTTTGCCAACCGATCAGGCGGGAAAAGAGACACGCTCAAGATCCAAATCCCCCTGACGGATCATTTCAGTGCGATCTGTGTGGCGGACTGTGCCGCTCCCAAATTTGCTTATTCAGCCATGGTAAATGCCAAAAACACTATATACGCTGCATAAATCGTCCGTAATGGACGAACCAGGCCTATGATGAGCTAGTTACTAATGTCGGTTCCGATCGCCAGGTCTCTCCGCCCTCCAGTACGTGAACCTGAACAGCTCCCGGAACCTGTACATAATCGGCTTCAGCCTGTTCTTCCCGCTGGTGATCAGCAGGTGGATGGCTGCGCACAGCGGGACCATTAACACCGGAGTGGAAGCGCTGGACGCAGTGTTGCAGGTACTATTATTGCAAATAAGGTAACATTTTGTGTCCTAGCTCCCAAACTAGGATAACCTGTGCTATCGATAGCCATAGCCAGGCTTCCTCCGATGAGAACCGTAGAAATTTTTCATTTGTAGAACCATCCGGAAGTAAAATGATAGAGAAACAAAAACATCAACAACGGTAAGTAATTTGCGCGTGTTTTAGAATTTAGTTTCTAGGAAAGTGAGCGTGTAGGTTTTTGGCTGCCCGCTCCACAACCAAAGCAGTATGGGCACGCAGGCCACCAAAAGATCCCGCTCGCTCGGGCTTGCCAATACCATCAGGTACGCTAACCTGCTATGGTTTACAGATAGCTACAATAAAGGGGCAGGGAATCCTCGACAGGTCTTATGTCTGCCTATTTTCACCCTCAAGATTCGATCGTCAATATCGTCAACCTTCGTGGGAGACGGTTCAAGAGCTTTGATAACAATTTAGTAAATTTTCCTATTAAACCAACGGTTAGTTTATTAAATGGATATCACTTGCAGGTGCTGCTCTCGACGTCCATCCTGGTTGGCGGTCTCCTCGGGTGTTTGCTGGACAATTTAATACCCGGTTTGTGGTATATTTTATTATCTTTGTCCTGTCCATCCAATGGTTGCCTGGCAGAAATCGCTTTTAGCGATAGGGCCGCCAATTTTATGCTTAGTGATTAGTTTTAAGAATTTCCCTTGTAAATAATTCATAGTGTGCAATAAAGAGTTATCTATCTATCTATATTTTTCTCCCTATCGCGATCATACATCCTGAGGAAACCCGTTTACATTGAGTCAAATCTAAGTAATATTATTATTAAAAGTAAAACAAGTATATAAATTGAATTACTTATCACTATTTAAGCTACTACTAAACATCTAGCAACTTTTTTGGTCCAGCTTCACTAGCACTAGGTTAGGTTAGGTTATCGTATGAGGTAGTGGCCACCCCTTGTGTCAGAGTTTTTAAGCCGCCTCTGACATGGCTTATCGATACGGGGCCAACGGTTTAACGTGCCTACCGAAGCACGGAAGCGCTCTTTAGAACTAGCTTCACTAGATCTGGTCTAAACTTTGAGACTGTTTTTCCACCTTCAGGTACGGATGAGGAGCGCGGGCTGGCGGCGTGGTCCAAGGAGATGTCACTGGACGCGGCTGGCAACACTGGCGGAGACACCTACGACTTCCCCATCGGGATGACCTACATACGCAGGTGCGACCAGAGGTTCTAACATGGCAGTGGTAGATTTGACTAAAGAAACATTTTATGAAACTACAGGGAAATTTTTAAACAGCTTCATTCCTGAAACATGTCAACTTTACTTTAAAATTTGATTTCCAACAACTTTTGTTAAACGACCTTGTTGAAAAAAATCCAAAAATCGAGACGAGCCTTTGGTTTTTATTCCCATTAAAAACATGTTCTGACTCAACTTCTTATTGGAATACTTTAAAGTCATCCTATCAGTAACAGTACGTACCGACCCAGAAACGTGATTTGATAATTTTAGCTCGATAGATTTTTATAGTACTTAGGGAATCTCGGTCCACACGCAACCCGACAAAAATTTGCTTACTTCTTAGACAATATTTTACAAACAGAATATTTATTATTCCGCTTCTGAATATAAAAATATTGAGGTTATCAAAGTTTTTTTAAGGTTTAAGGCATAATAGGACGCGCAACAAGCCTGCATTTGAAAAAAATATCATTAAAAAATCATGCTATCGATTCTCGCCAAAAGTGGCCACATTTGGCGAGAATCGATTGCATTCTTAAGTTCTAGGATCTGGAATCCAAACCTTAGGTCCTAAAAATAGCATCCAAAAAGAAGATATGATTTTTTTTCATTGGCGGCGCTAGTTAGGCCTTAAAGAACTTGGCCACACTTATTTGAACAAAAAAACTTATTTTTATGATTCCAGGTGGAAATGGACTTCCTACCTGCCATTCATGCCGACTTACGAAGCGGGCAAGTTCACGGCACTCTTCAAGACGAAGAAGGAGAGCTGATGGACCAGAGAAGAGAAGAGAAGAACGATCAAGAATTTTGCAGAAGACACGGGAAAAGGCTGAACAAATTATTTAAGAAAGAGTTAGGTAACTATTGAAATAAATGGCGTTATAATTTAAAGGTTCTTGAAATTTTTATTCCTATTTTCTACCCACACCTCACACATTTACAGAATAGAAGTACATACTGTAAGTACCTCTAGTACACACGACAGCACGTCAGAGTGTACACTTTTGTTTTAAAGTCGCCCGTACTATAGTACTATAGTACCTAGTAAGGTTGTTTATAAAACTTATCACTTCCAGTGACAGTGACAGTAAGCACTCGTGGTAGCTACTCTGACTGAACTCCTCAACGGACAACAGCAAATAACTCTGAATCAGTACAAAAGCTAAGTAACAGTGTACTTTTATACTACAAAACAGTAAAATTTTATTATCGAAATAAAAATATTAAAAAAAACTGACCGTTCGAGGGGCCGGGCGATACCTGGGGCCTGAGTCTGTAACGCAATGGTCCCTCGAAACCGATTTGGTTTGGTTCCGGGTTGGGCACTTGAAATGTGTTTGTATCAATATCAATGAGTCAGAAAATCAGAACAGACAGAGGCTATCTGATTGCTGATACCGATTACTAATGTTGTTTGTTTTGACTGGATCGAACTCGAGTGTTTTGATTCCGATACACTTGTAATTGGCCCGCCGGAATTCTTTGGAATTATTATTTGTTACTGTTTACAGGGCGTTACGATAAGGCACTGAAAAATATGAAAAATAATAAAATATCAGCAGCGCCATTTAGTGCATTTTTTTTTTTAAGTTTTTATAGTTCACCATTTTTAACCGACTTAAAAAAGAACGAGGTTCTATGTTCGGCTGTAGGTATGTAGGTTTATTTTTATTGACTGAGCTAGTGAAGCGAGAGAAGTTCGCCGTCCGTGTCTACTGGAACAATCCGGCGTTTGTATGTTTGTATGTATGTTTAAATGCATTCATACATGCACGCAAACATAATAAACATATGGGGGTTTTTATGAAGATTTTTATAAGGTTAAAAATTCGCTCGGGACAGGATTTGAACTCTCAACTTCTTGCATACCGTGCTCTACCAACCTGAGCAACCGAGTCAAGTAACTGTCGATGCGAATTTTCCAACCGCATTGATACTCGTCTTACGGAAGTCTTGTGGAAGTGGGCGGGACACCTGGCTAGACGCACTGATAGGAGATGGGCGAAGTCCATTGTGGAATGGTGACCTCAAGAGAGGAAGAGATCGGATGGGAGACCACCAGCCAGATGGTCCGATGACATATTATAAACCCAAGTAGCCGCGAAGCAGTGGTTGCGTCTGGCACAGGATCGTGAGAGATGGCAGGAGCATGAAGAGGCCTTTACTCAGCAGTGGGTGTCAATAGGCTGATAATGATGATGACGACGAAAAATATAGTGAAATAACAATTGAACAAAAATTAAAACCCCCTTTGTTCACTAACAACCACTGTTATGATTCGACTTGTTTGTAGGTAGTTGTAATGTCGTATCAAAGAGTTGTGCATTATTTGGTGACGGATCAAGTCAAATATCCAAATTCGTCCTCGGCTAACCACTCTGAACGGAAAATCGGTGTTCGAAAGACAAAATTTTCCTCATCTTACTGAATCGCTATCTTTGAGTTTTCGTGATTAAATATACCTAGGCACTACAGATAAATCCTACTTCCTACTTTATATTATAAATGCGAAAGTTTGTGAGTGAGTGAGTGTGTTTGTTACCTTATAACGCTGAATCCGCTGGACGGATTTGGATGAAATTTGGAATGTAGACAGCTGAGACATCAGAATAACATATAGGCTACATATTATCACGCTTTGGTGCTTAGGAGCAAAATAAACACACAAAGATTAACATATAGTGGCTATTTGTATAAAAGTGAACGACACAGCCATTTACCAAAGACCCTCTGTCATCACGTAGCGTTGAGCCATTTACTTTCGTAAATCCATCGAAAACTGAACAACGGTGAATTTTAATGCACCAAACAGGCCCAAATGTGCCGCAAAACTCAAACGATGAACAACAGTGAAGAAGTTGTTTTTAATTATCGCTGTCATCCGTCACTGTCACAAAAATGGTATATCAACAAAGCAATAAAGGAAAAATCTACAAGTTTAATTACTCAAAACGGGCAAAAAACATAAGTTCAGTGATAGCTTCTTACAATCTGAAAGAGCCAATCCCACCAAAAACATGCTGTAAAAAACTAGCCAGGTCTCGATGGAGCTGCTTGTTTATCTCTAAAAAGTAATGAAATCTAGACAAAGTCGTGCCAAGTCTAAGGTTCCTTACTGCGATTTCTTTATTATTATAGTTAATGTTGTGTGACTTGGCCGTTGAAGGGTACACAAGCGGTTCTGGCGTCAGATTGATGCAATGGTGTCATGGAGCACCTGGTTTTGTACCCTTGTATACCCTTCAACGGCCAAGTCACACAACATTAACTATAATAATAAAGAAATCGCAGTAAGGAACCTTAGACTTGGCACGAGTTTGTCTAGATTTCATTACTTTTTAGAGATAAACAAGCAGCTCCATCGAGACCTGGCTAGTTTTTTACAGCATGTTTTTGGTGGGATTTCACTTCTTTTTGTAGAAACGTGGGCATATTGATTTATTTCATTAGATTTTCTTATTGGAAACAGTTTTTTAATTTGTGTAATGTTCGAGTAGAATAAAGTTAATCGTTCGACTATTTCTTCTTGTTAAATTGTAAGTATAATTATAAAAGCCAGTCTAGTCTTATCCAGAGTTTCCTTTAATTTTATTTATATGCGTATTAAAAGCAGAAGGGGAGGCATTCGCCCAGCAGTAGGACGCTATAGGCTAGATTAAATTAGAAGATGTGTCCCACTACGCTGGATTTCTGCAACGACAGTCGATATTTTTATGTACCAATAGTAGAAGGGGGCTCTAATACAGCTGAGACCAGCTGAGGGTTCTTCATCAGATACTTCAGACCTTCGATTATTGACATCAAATGAAGCGGCCCACCAAGTTGAATATTTTTTGTAAGGGCGGTATATGTCGATCTATAATAGTTTGGTTGGGCTCTTGTGTTTTCTATCAGGGTCACCAGGTACTCCAGATCTTCGATTATCCTAGTTTTTATAGTTTTCCCTTTATGTGGCCATTAAACCCTAACTCTGTACCAAATTTCAGCTCTCTGAGTTTATGGGAAGTACTAGTTCTATTAGGGCTCTTGTGTTTTCTAATCAGGGTCACCAGGTACTCCAGATCTTCAATTATCCTAGTTTTTACAGTTTTCCCTTTATGTGCCCATTAAACCCTAACTCTGTACCAAATTTCAGCTCTCTGAGTTTATGGGAAGTACTAGTTCTATTAGGGCTCTTGTGTTTTCTAATCAGGGTCACCAGGTACTCCAGACCTTCGATTATCCTAGTTTTTATAGTTTTCCCTTTATGTGGCCATTCAACCCTAACTCTGTACCAAATTTCAGCTCTCTGAGTTTATGGGAAGTACTAGTTCTATTATGATGATCATGAGTGAGTGAGTGAGTGAGTGAGTGAGTGTGTGTCATAAATGCGAAACTTTGCTTTCGCTTAACTTCGGAACTAAATGACCAACAGACTTGAAATTTTGGATTTTAAGTATGTGATTATAGCTTACTAGATGACGAAAATTTCTGCGTTCTGGTCTTATCCAGAGGTTCTCAAATAGGGGCCTGAAAATGCGGCGAAATGGTTCCAGTAAATGATGGTACGGCAGTGTTTGCTTCGCGCTCGACCTGGCGGGGGCACTGCAGTGCCCCCGGCCCTCTTTGCTCCGTTCAGTTTGGAAGCAGATATCAACGCGTGGTCCACGGGAGCGAAATCTCGGGCCAACGCTTTGATAGTGCAGGGGGTGTGTTTTAAGTACATCATACCTACTAAGTGGTAAAAAATATGCTAGGTACAATTTGCAAAATCACCACGTTTATCCTTTTTCTTTTAGCCACGTGAATGAAGTCGTGGGCACTAGCATCAACACTAATATTATAAAGAGGAAAAGTTTGTAAGTATGTACGTATGTAGGGGGTAATCTATAAAACTACTCATCCGATTATAAAAATTCCTTCAATAATGAGAAGCTACGATATTGCGGAGTGCTATAGGCTATGTTTTATTGTGATAACGGGAAAAAAAACTAAGTCTGCGCGGACGAAGTCGCGGGCAAAAGCTAGTTTATAATATACCCTTCCCTCTACATTACCTTATCTAATTACTTATTTGACCAAACAACGATGTGGCGTTGATAATAAAATTAGAAAAAAGTGATAAAGCAACAGGGGGGCCGATTTTCAAGATTTGAATCTTTAGGTGTTTTTATTTTTTTATTTAGTAGTTAGGGTAGATGCTATAGTAATTGGCCACTTAAGGATTTAGAAATTTTCAAAATTAGAAAAAAAATACTTTGAACACTCGCATAAAAATTAGTTATTTTTTTGTGAATAGAGCATTTAATAATATTTATAAAAATGTAAATAACTATCATTTAGGAGCACGTTTACTAGTTATTTGAAAATAATATTAAAAAAATGAGCGAAGATACAGTAATTGGCCCGCTTGTCATAGTTATTGGCATAGCCTTGTTATAGTTATTGGCCACCTTTTTTTATAGCGGAAAAGCAATACTTATAATATGTTTCAATGCCTCTACTTTATCTAATGGCTTTCTAAACCACAGAAACATCTTCAGATTCATTTTCGCTAAGTTTTTCGGAAAGTATAACTGCGTCAGAATACCTAACTACAAAATTAAACATTAAAAATACCACCGACATTTTAGCTTCAAATTAGCATATCTCATAAACGGCTAAACCGATTTTGATAAAACATATCTAAGAAGACTCGCTAGAAAACCCGCTTTCAAATAAAGAAAACCGCATCCTAATAGCATTAAAATAAGTGTTCTATATCTGGTTCCTCTTTTTCTGTGAGGTAGGGTTGAGGGCTAAATGAACTTTAAGTGGCATAGTTCTTGGAAGCTGCACCTTGGCTATTTCATTTAATGCTTTTTCAAGCATATCTTTTGAGTAAACTGGGAATTCGGCATGTTGAAATATTGTCTAAAAATAAAATAATTGTTTTATATTATGATCTAGTAGTTGGCATGCCATGTACTAGTACTTGGCATGGCATGTTATAGTTATTGACATGGCAGTTATAGTAATTGGCATGGCATGCAATAGTAAGTGGCCCCCCGGCCAAATACTGAACCACTTGTCATAGAACACTATTAAACGAATTTATGAACTCCTCCACACGTAACAAAGATGACTATAAAGTTAGCAGCACGAAAATGACAAAAAAAAATGTCACAGTAATTGTCCAGGGAGGCCAATAACTAAAACTGATACATTTCGGTTGTAGTAATTAGCCAGGGTGTAATTTTGAGGTTACATCAAGATATTGGACTTGAAACTGCCGGAAAACGATAGCGCAGCTTATGTTCTACATATTCAATATGTGTTATGAAAGAAAAGACAAAAAACAATGCCTTTATGATTATTTACATGAAGGTCTTACCTTAATTTTCTGCTAAAATCACCGGCAAAATCATCACTTTTTACACCAACATTAGGACTATCTCGGCGGGAAAAAAACTAACGCCTCCTAGTGTAAGAACTGAAAACTATTTGAATAAACGAAATACGAAGAATCCACTCGTCTCACTCTCGCGCTTGTGAACGTTGTAGTTTTCTTATTTTAAATTATTGAAGTTGAAGGGGCCAATTACTATCGCGTGGCCAATTACTATAGCATCTACCCTATATGGTTTTCCGTTTCTCAAATATCTTTAGAAATTCACACATGAATCGAAAAAAAATCACAAAAACTAAAGAAGTGACCGATCATTTTAATAATTTCTTTCATGCTTTCAGTTTTTTACGCCCGGTCTTTTATCGCCATTTTATTCAAAGGGAGTCCTTTCACATTATGTCTTTGAAAGGATCAAATAGAATGACATCATAAAACATATCCCTTGATAATATTTTTACAGCTTCCAGTGGCATCGCTACTAATTGAACGAGCGAGCGAAGCGAGAGAAGGTACAAGTACATAAAAAGTGTGAATTTTTGGGTTATAAAAAACGAACTTCAACCACGCTCGGCCAAAAAAATTAATTTTCTTGATCAGCGGAGTCTCAACAACTAACCTGGAAGTTCCCAACCTAGTGCGACAAAAAAAAATTGTTTACTGAACCAATACATTTACACTTCCAAAGTCGAAAAAATCTAACTTTCAACCGCGACCGGGCCACAAAAATATTTTTCCCAGACTCAGTAAAGTCTACTCTATCAGCCTATCAACTCCCAGCCTTGTATTGTATGTACGAAAAAATATCTCGATTGGTTACTAGCTCTCAACCTATTATGAGATATGCTAATTTGAAGCTAAAATTACGGGAGTATTTAATTTTTTTTCATCATCATCGAGCGGCCTGTTAACCCACTGCTGAGTTCTTCATGCTCTTCATGCTCACGCCATCTCTCACGATCCTGTGCCAGACGCAACCACTGGGCTATGTCGTCGGATCTGGCTGGTGGTTTAAAAAAACCCTGTAGAGGGAACCCTGTTCCCTGTAGGGAGCCCTCCATGCATCCCTTCCCGTCATCGGTGCAGGTGCCCGGCGCACGCATCTTCAGGCGAGACAGAGAGGGCGAGCGAAGACAAGGACGGATAAAGAGACTAGAGTTGGCTAAGGCCACGGGTTGCCGTAAGGTACGGCAATCAATACCAGGGCCAATGTAGTTGTCTCGGTATAGTAACGATAGGTTCAGAGTTGAATGAGATAAACGAGGAAAAAGCGGATTTGTCCGAACAACTGTGAACCTATCTGTGACCTATCGAAACCAAACAGACTTGAGGCTCTGGGGGTTTTCCATCATGCAACAAACTTTAAATTGTACGGTCAGCCAGTCACAGATACCCCATGGCAGCTTTTATCTCAGCGCGCGGCATAAGGGCGCTAATCGAACAAAAAGGGGTATCCTAGCGTGTGGCCGACTGTACCCAAAGTCGCCCGTATCCTAACCCTCCGCAAACATAAAAAAATCCTATAATTTATTTTCATTTATTTTACAATTTCCGTTGTCATAATATTCTACAGCCTCATTCAATGCCATACAACTTTAAAATACCTTGAAATGTGGCCTTGAATTTGAAACTACAGTGATAAACGTTAATAACCTTTTGATTTTTTTTATGCATCTACTCTGATTGGCCACAAATTTTAGTAACAAACCTGATTGATTAAACTAAACCCATTTCACATCGCAAATTGTGCAGTTTTTCCTTAAAACTAACTATGGCCTTTGCATCTACGTAATGAGATGATTTATACAGCTTCCAGTGGCACCTTCACTCGCACTAGATGGGTGAAGAGACCACTCGGCGCTGCAGTGCCTGGGACATTGTTTTCCCTTAGGTTTTCCTTAAAAGGAGTGATCTCCTACTGTCTGTTGAGGAGTCTCGTTCTCCATCTCCGAAGTTCTTTATCAGATCTTCATCATTTATGGGACCTCATGGGAAGTACACCCTGTTAAACAAAAAAAAAATCATTAAAATCGGTCCACCTAGAAAAAAGCTCGGAGGTAACAAATCTATCTATTCTATACTTATAATAAAACTCTAGCGAAGTCAATTCTGTACATTGAATATTTTTAGAAAAAAACTAGCAGGGGTTACTAAGTAAACTATACTGAATCCAAAAATGCAAAAAAAACGGTTTATGTCTGTCTGTCTGTCTGTCTGTCTGTCTGTCTGTCTGTATGAACACGATAAACGCGAACACCGCTGAATAGTTTTCAACCAAACTTAACATGGTCGTAACTCACGTTTCTGGGAGTAACTTAGGCTATCCGATGTTTAGAATACATTGCGGGTTGCAATTTTAACTTCGTTTTTTGTAAGAAATATTCATAATTTGGATATGGCTTCTTGAGAAGGTATGTTAAGAACGTGATACTGAACATATTTCTGCAAAAAAAAAAATTAAAAGTCCGACTTTATTATCTCGGAAACAGTTGATTTCCCAGGCATAGTTCCTTGGGCAAAATTGTTCGTTATGATGAAGACTATACGTATACGTGGTCTCCCGCTTAGTTGGCGGTCTTTTAACACTCTGAAAATGTTAGTTCTACAAGCGTAGCATAAGGCCGGGTTAGAGCGTATCTATGGGTTTAAAACAATAGGTATCTCACTCTTTTGTTTGACGTAGAGTGGGATGGACAGAGCCATAGATACGCTCTAACCCATCCTTATGATGCTTGCTGGAGGGAATTGTGAGTGGTTTTCGGTGGAGGTCGGACAAAGTTTATCGATGTTAGAAATGTAGTACTGTTGCGTCGCGGTCGAAATGTTCTGGGTTTGAACCCACGCGAGGTTGAAATTTTTTTTTGTGCCTTTTTTAAAATATTTACTCTACTGAGTCCAACTTGATATTAAAAAAAAATATTTTGTTTGCCGTAGAGCGGGATAGAGTTATTTGCGGTAGATACGCTCTAACCCAACCTTATGCTTTGCTTGCTGGCTTAGCATGAGAATGGGTAAGACCTTATCTATGGGCTTATAACTTTATCTATCCCACTCTACGTCGAGGGAGATACATAATAAACCCCCATACTTCCCAGGCAATTCTTATGCTAAGCTTCCTGGTATCTTACACGGGCGATACCTAATCTAAACAAAACATATTTTATCATAAATGTATTGTTTAGATTAGGGCACACACACACAGACAGACACACAGACAGGCACACCCTCATAAACACATAAACAGACACACACACAAAGCTATCAAACTTATGACACCCCTCTTTGTTGGTCGGGGTTAAAAAAACCTTCCTTTTGAGTTTTCCTCCACAGTCGAATTTAAATTCAATGTCAAATGTGTAAAAACGCATACGAAGTCGCGGGCACAACTAGTATGAAAAATAAAATATGGGTTGAATCGGGTACTTACGTACCTCCTCCTTTTTTTAAGTCTGCAAAATATTACCACGATTCGACCCGATCGAACCTAATTATGTGTAATTTTCATGAATAATTCAAAGTTACCATTACCCACCTGCCTCGACGGCAAAATGTTCGTACGGCAACCGGGCAGTTACGGCAATGCGTCCCTTCCCGCGGCGCGCGGTAGAACCAGCCACATCGACCGGGGCGGCGGCGGCAGTACCAACCGCGCAAACGACCGCGCCGCTCGCTGTCTTAGCCCAACAACTCCCAGTAGTGCCCAACAGTGCCCAGTGAAACACCCGCGATGTCTTCCCGAGCCGCGGTGGGCTGCCGACAGTAACTTCACAACTTCAGGTCAGTCGAATTTTGGCTCTTGGCTCTTTTCCTAGGTTTGTTTCTTAGATCTGTTTTGTTTGTGATGTTTGGATTGGAACTCGACGGATTTGGAGGTAGGACTGGAATTCTTTGTGCGAACCGCGGTTTGTACTGAATTTTACATAATTAAGATGGTGTTTTTATGTGAGATTGTATTCGTTTAGAATTTAATTTTATACTTAGCATAGCGAAATATGCACACGGTTTGTAGATGGAAAATTCAACGTAGCAAATTATAAGTTTACGCCCTTCTAGTTACAGAAACCTAGTATCTAAGCCTAGGTAGCCATTACGTAGGTACCTACATATTTTGTATCCATGATGTAGGAGTTAGGACGCAGTTTATTTTATTATCTTAGTTATTCATTGACTAACAGTCTTCCCTGTCTCCGTTCAGATATGTAGGTACATTCGGCCACACGCTAGGATACCCCTTTTTGTGCGCCCTTATGCCGCGCGCGGTAAGAGGGGGTATCTTAGACTGTGGCCGACCTTACCATATCTGCTTACACCGAAAACCACTAAATACAATGAAAAACCGTATCATTGCCAATTTTACACCAAGGATTTACCTAATATCAAAATGTAACCATGTTTAAGCATCGAAATATGTTTGTTTCCATCTACAATTCATTAAACTTAGAAAGCAAATTAAAGTCGAGAGTGGAATTGAACCCGCTACCTATCTCCAACGTTATTCCACTCGAAAGTACCTTCCCATTTTGTTGATGTTTTGGATGGAGTTGTCTTGTTCTTCTTCGTCGTTACGCTCTTGTCAGAGCGGTCGTGGTCCACGTAGCAATATCAGTGGCTGATGTTGCGCGCCTTTCGATGCCACGCCATTTATCTCGGTCAGAGGTTGTCCGGGTGCATGACATCCATACAGAGTTTTCCCCGCAGTGGTCTTGATTTGGTCAATCCATCGCATCGGTGGTTTTCCCCGAGTTCTGGTGCCTTCCACCCTTCTCTGCATTACAATGCGTTCAATGGAGTTGTGTCTTGTCGGGATATATGGCCAAAAATTTAAAGATATGGATGATGGGGAGGTTGTGGACCCTCGATAATTATTTACTGTCTTATTTGCCCTAACTCTCTCTCGGGGCGAACGCCTTTGGCCAACTAGTGGGACACGTAAACTTGTACACGCTAGGATATCATAGGTTAAGAATTTAAATTAAAGTTAATTTAAGAGTGCACTCTTGGCCGACCGTACAGGTAACATACGAGAGGCGTTCAATAATTAGTAAGAACAAGATATAAACTAGGAAAGAAAAAAAACATTGGCCGGCATTGCTCATAGTTTTTTTTTTAAATAATGGAACTCATTTGTTTGCGTGGTGTCGGAGCAAAGCAAGAATGGAGAAACGTCACATACGTTACTTCTGGCACTGGCGTGAGCATGAAGAGGCCTTTACTCAGCAGTGGCTGTTAACAGGCTGATGATGATGATGATGCGTCACTCTTCACCGCTACATACAACTACGTCTCAGAACTGTTACTCATATCATAACTGAAATGTTTTCTCCGTAACCAATAAACTGGACATCTTTACGACACAGTCTTTGAACACCGGAATGTTTTACAACTATCCCTCTCATACAGATTTACGTCTTTATAAAGCTATCTCGTTCTGAAATGTTAATTATGATTCACAGGAGTCGTAAAAACATTTATTTTTAATGATAAATTGATGTGCATTCATTCATTCATACTGTTTTATTAGGGACAGTAACTGTCTTGTAAGGTAAACGTCTTTAGGGAACATTTTGTTTAAGGCAAAGTCAAAAAAGTTAAGTGGACAATGCACTCCCTCCATATTTGGAGAGTACCTCCTACCTTCCATATTTAGGGTGGCATTAATAGTCGTCAGCTCAAGATCGAGCTCAAGTAGGTGATCTCAGAAAAAAAAATGCAAATGTCAAGCCTTGGCTAATGTCAAACTTGAGTAGCTGTCAGCATATTAATAGACACTGGCTTGACATTGACATCAGCCAAGGTCTCAATTCGGTGATTTTGTTTTCTGAGTTCGCCTACTTGAGCTCGAGCTTAAGATGACGACTGTTAATGCCACCCTTAAAGTGGCAAATGGGTATCGTCATTTTTTATTTTTTATTCTATTAATCGAAAATATAGACAAATATAAGAAACTAATTTGAATATTTTCTTAATTTTTTATGTAAATATTGTTTTATTAATTTATTAAAATTTCTAAAAGTTATGTGTATGACGTCACCACTGGCATTATGTACTAAGTACATTGCCTTCATTCATGCTTTTAAAAAATAAAAATATGTTGACGTTTGACAAATGTCAGTGTCAAGTCAACAAGAAGGATAGTTTCTCAGTTATTTGACACTTTTGACAGTTGTTTTTTTTTTATATTGTAGGCAATGGAACTACCGCATTAGAGGCTACGATGACGTCATCGAAAGAAAAATGAAGTAACCATTTTTGGCGATAAATATTAATAATCCGTTTTAATTTTACTTATTTAAACCCCTAATAGTAATCAGTATCCCTATTCCTCGAAATGGTTTTCAATTTACGGCAATCGATGCCTCACTGATCAATGCCCATTCCTTTCAGATTTGAGAGAAAAATCATGTCAAAATGTCGAATCAGGTGACCGGAATAGATAAACAACACTTTTAGTGTGATGGAAATTACTTGACTTAAAGCCTGCTATCCGTAATGGACAAAGGGTACAATACAAGGTCCAAAGATAGCAGCGTGGCGAGAAATTCAATTTTTTCACATTTTTTTAAATTTTGAAGCTCAACTGAGCTATCTTTGTTCAGTGATTTTTCGTTCACGGCAATAAAGCTGTATTCTTTTCATTATTGTTAACAACAGAACAACAATAATTCAGCCGATTATGTGTTCATTTTGCACGCAAACAGATCACGAATGATGTAAATACACATGAAAGGAGATGCATTTGAAAGTATATTAATCTATTCTTGATTGTCCCAAATCGGCTCGGCGAGAATATTCGATAGCACTTAGGTACGGAAGTCAACACCGACCAGGTTATCCGGACCCCCGACCTCAAGACACTCTGTACGTCGGATACGTCACCAGAAAAGTGGTGAGATCTCGGTCGCCGAGACTTTTAAAATCTTATTACGTCGAGATTGGAAGCAATCTGCGGGTTTCAGGGTGTTATAGTCATTGTTCACTGTAAGGACTAGAATCCACCGTGCGTGTCTCATCTCTTTAGAAATTTCTCCGTCAGTGGTTGCCTGCAAGGGATTGCTATTAGCAATAAGGTCGCCAAATTGTACCATAATTGTGTGTCTGTGTCCTTATAAATGTTTATATAATAAATACGGCAAGTAGGTAGGTAGGTAGGTACGGCAAGTTAAAAACCGTATGTATAATCAGGGACATAATGACTCTCCATCACCGAAGTTCTTCATCAGATCTTCACCATTTTTTTGCGGAAAGTATACTCTTTCAAACAAAAAAGAGACATCAATATCGGTTCACACCAACACATTTCAGCAAATTTTTAATCTTATGGCAACTGAATGAGGCGGTAGATTATTTCGACTAAGAAATATATTTAAAAAAAGAAAAAAAATCTATTATTGTTTTTTTTAGGGAAGTGGCTGGTTAGGTGTTGCAATACTCAAGTTACTGTTTTATAACCAGAATTACATACTTTATAATATCAAAAGGAGAACCGGTAACCTTTTTAATTAATTAAACCGTTTACCGTAGTAACCGTTTACGGGCACCTGTACTTAGATAAGTCTGCTGGCTTGCCCAGCGCTCTCTCTACGCTTAGCCTTAAAGTTCAAGGAACTACCGAACCAACCCTATGCAAATGGAACCATAAATAAATATCAGTGACCAAAAAAAAAGCCCTGAATAATATTTCTTAAAGACATTCCACATTCCAGTTTCATTCAGAGGATTGCTTCACGTTACATTTGCGTCATAAAAAACGGATTTACGCACGATTTTAGTGGCAAATTTGACCTACTCACACACCCTTTAGCCTTACATTTTTCGTTCAAAGGACTTTGAACCTTGTAGCGTTTCAAAATAATGTGTATAATAGAATATAAATTAGTTTTTTATCAGCCAAAACACACAAATATAGCAGTAGGAAGATAGGTAATCGTATGAGAAAGTGGCTACCCCGAGTGTTTAGGCCGCCCAAAGGGCCTCGGATATGGCTTAACGATTACATCAATAATAGGTATAGCAGTTAAGTACAAAAACAAAGGCCCGGTTTCTGAATTGAGAATTTTACTAAATTAATACTTACCTAAGTATGGTTCTGTCACGCTCTTTTGTGAGAAATCTGCAGAGACAGAACGATATTTGCTTAGTGAATTTCTCAATTCAGCAACCGGCAGAAAAAGTTTTACATAAATGTGTATATTCTTAGCATCTTCCATAAATTTTTGGTTGAAATGTTTCGAGTGAAAACTATGCACACCTACTGAACTAAAACAAAACCTTTTAATGTTGATGTCCATCGTTTTAGCAGAATAAGTATAATCTGGGAATGCAAGTTTTGCTTTTTTAAAGCTGTTGGCTCTAGGCTTTAGGAATTGAACTGAATTGAATATGCGTATTTTCTATCCATAACAGCTACGTCCACAGCAGTTACGATACCCCTGCTAGATTGTAAATATAGCGAGCGTTATTTCGATACCTACACCATATTGTTCGGGTAACCTGTGGGCCATTTCATAAAAGTGACAATCATAATTTATTATGACACTACATCAAGTGTCATAATAAATTACATTGCGTAGCCGATCAGGCATTAGAAAGGTCACAAAAAGGTTAGGTTACGAACGGACTACTCAATGTACACAAGACAGCACGTCGAGGCTTACACGCTAGCACTCTACTCCGTTACGTTACGGGCGCCTTTACAACAAAAGTGTACAGTCTGACGGGCTGTCGTGTGTACATCGAATTGTCTTAATAAACTATGAATTGTAGTTTTATGTAATAGTCCACTGGTGTTACCGCGCTAGAGCATTATTTACGCATTAATTCGCAGGTAGGGCAGTAGTATCATAGTGTAGGGGTCTTGAACCACCGCCACTCTCATTCGTAGACCCTCAGTAGCACATAGAAGAACCTGTGTGTGTGTGTGTGACAGTAACTAGGCAAAAGAACGGACGAAAACCGCCATTTTCGATTTTCAGAATGACGTCGAACAATCTTCGCTCGGCGCGAGTAGGTGAGTGGAGCACGGAGCTGGCAACCAATGGGAGCGTTTGGGGTCCCGGACCTGAAAAGGTCCAAACGGAACATTTTTATATAAAATCAAATTTGTTGTCCGTCCGTATGTTCATCTGTCAAACAAAACCCCTATAGAAGCTATTAGGTACAAAAACTATTTTTTTAAATTCAATTTGTCATGTCATGTCAATTTATTCATGCCAAATCTATTTTCAAGATATCTCTTAGTACCCTTTAATTTGATACATGGATATCAGATAGTCTACATTTTTGATTTCATCACTTTAGGGCGCACATTTTGGATCTGGTTGAATAAAAATAAAAGTATATTTAAATATTTATTATTTATGTCAGCTGGAAAGTCGAGACAAATCCAACCATACCTGATTTTTGGAAATCCAACCATACCTAATTTGCTGCAATCCAACCATACCTGATTTGTTGAAATCGGCCGAGTTTAGGCTCTACAGATAAAGCAAACAACCATTTAAGTAATGCTGCCAAAAATCATAACCCTTATTTTGGCTTCGTAGTTGCGTAAAAGCGTAAAACCGGCCAAGAGCGAGTCGGACTCACACACGAAGGGTTCCGTACCATTATCTATCAAAACGGAAAAAAAATACGTTTGTTGTATGGGAGCCCCCTTAAATGTTTATTACATTCTGTCTTTTGTAGTTGTTGTTATAGTGGCACCAAAAATACATCATCTGTGAAAATTTCAACTGTCTATCTATCACGGTTTATAAGATACAGCCTGGTGACAGATGGACGGACGGACAGCGGAGTCTTAGTAACAGGGTACGGAACATGTTGTCTAATTTGTCCTGCTCCATTGGTTGGCTACTTCGTAGATGATTCGTAGCTCCGAGGCTACGCGTTGGGAGAGGACTCACAGCGCTACGCCGCGTAGCGCTACGTCGTAGAGGGTCTACGAGAGGTCGATAATGCTACGAATAACGAGTAAATTTCGTCGTGAGTTTTGCGGCGCAATTCGGAAAGTTTAGAATGTATCTATTTGAGTTGGATGGATACAACATACAACCCAAAGTTGAGTGATTTTGTGGTATTGCGACTACAAATCCAGGAATGAACCAATTACAATGTAAAATAAAATAAAGTGCCAATAAATAATACTTTCTAATGAACTAAGATACTAATGAATCCACATTCTTGTAAGGTATTTAACGGCTGCTACTGTTTCCAAGAGGATAAAATAAAAATTTTTTTGCTTCTGCGCATTTCCATAATTCGGTTGTTTGTTCGTTAACATCTGAATATTTTACTGAATAAAACTTTCAATTTTGAATATTCTGCATACAATAAGTTTTCGACCTGCAGTACTACAAAGGCTTGGATCGCACTTAGATAAGAACCTGTATCGTTTTGTTGATCGGAAAAATATTGTTTCAATTCGAACATGCGTGAAATCGGTCGAGGGTTTGCCAAGATATGGGGTTGTAAAGTACATACATCGCGAGTTCACAGAGTCTGCGCTGACAAATACACGGGCAAAAAGGTAGTAGGTAGGTAGGTATCTTTGCCAAAACCACTGCCTCTTCTTCTTGGCGTGCCTCTCCACTGTTGGAGGTTGGCCGTCAGCTCCTCATATTCTTTTCTATTTCTTGCCAAGCGAAAGAGTGGTTCAAAGCTGGCTATCTCCGTCCCTCCACTGCCTCATTGTTGGCCAATTTGTTGTCGAAACAAGCCCATTAGAGTCCGTTGCACGGTCCCCACTTTCGCTAATTGCGGTCAACAAACTGCGGCTAATGAAAAAGTATGGGTTGCCATGCCAACAGTGGCGGAAGGGCGTTGCTGAGGCCTTTGGAATAATCTCGATAACCTTTTTTTAGGGTTCCCAACCCCAAAAAGGTAAAACGGAACCATTATTGGATCACTCGTGCGTCTGTTTGTCTGTCCGTATGTCCGCCAATTTGCTCCTAAACTAATTGTGTTGAAATTTGGTAAATATGTGTAAGTTGGTGACCCAAACATGGACGTGTAACGTAAATTAATGTATATTAAACATGCGGACCACTTTTGGGAAAAAATAGGTAAATAAAAAAAGTTTTTCAAACTATATCGTGCGACATATCAAATGAAAGAGCTTGTTTTAAGGATCTCATTTTTTTAAATATTTTACAGGTAAACATTTTTGAAGTTATTTAAGAAATTAGGCGAAAAATTTACCATTCCTTATCTAAGAAACAACAGGGTGCATTCGAATTCAATAACGGAACTTTAAGTATACAAAAAACTTGCACTAGGTGGCAAAAAAAAAAAAAGAAAAAATATCAGCTGTTCCATACTACACTATCTTTGGTGTACAATAAAGAGTTATCTATCTATCTATTATGTTTGAAATATTGTATTAAAAAAAAAACCAGGAATTAATTTCCAGAAAGCTGGATATCATTTTAATATCTTCATTTGGTCCTAAATGCGTGTAATCCGAGTTTGCACCGTCCCAGGAGGTGAGCTCAACTTTTGGGGGCCAAAAAACCGCGAAAGGCTATAGCAGGCTAAGGGAACAAGATTGGCCCACGATAGCTATCTGGCAGATTTTTATGGTGGTGCACCGGTTTAAGCCAAGGTTACTTTGTGCCAAAAATCAGCCCTTGATCTTCTTTTGTTTTAGAGATATTTGACATAATACTAAATCATCAAGGTATTTTTTAAATTAATATTTTAGGTAATCCACGCAAGCTAGAATAACCAAATAAAATCACGATGAATGAGGATAAAATAAACTATTAAATGCAAATTTTTACGGAGGGCCCTACTATTAAACTTCAGTCAAAAAAACATAGTTATTTGGTTTTAGTACATTTTTTTTTAAACTTGCCGCGGAGGTATATCTTCCAAAAAAAAAAACTAAAGAAGCTATTAAAAACCTCTATAAGTGCATACAAAAACATTTTCAAAAATCGTGGTGCGTCATGTCAAAAAAAAACATTTGCAATACAACTATGTTTTTTTTTAATTGAAGTTTAATAGTAGGGCCCTCCGTAAAAATATGCATTTAATAGTTTATTTTATCCTCATTCATCGTGATTTTATTTGGTTATTCTAGCTTGCGTGGATTACCTAAAATATTAGTTTAAAAAATACCTTGATGACTTGGTATTATGTCAAATATCTCTAAAACAAAAGAAGATCGAGGGCTAATTTTTGGCACACAGTAACCTTGGCTTAAACCGGTGCACCACCATAAAAATCAGCCAGATTGCTTTCGTGGGCCAATCTTGTTCCCTTAGCCTGCTACCCTTTCGCGGTTTTTTGGCCCCCAAAAGTTAAGCTCACCTCCTGGGACGGTGCAAACTTGGATTACACGCATTTAGGACCAAATGAAGGTATTAAAATGATATCCAGCTTTCTGGAAATTAATTCTTCAAAACGCTTTTTTTGAGTTTAATTTGCTTCGCCTATTAGTAGTTTTCGGTTTTTTAATTAACCAAATTAAAGGTTTGCTCGTATAACCCTACATCTTGTTAAACCTAATTAGGGAGCCCGCAATACAAGTTTACTTAGTGCGGGGCCCGCTGTTTATATTTCATGTAAAATTGTTTTGCTAATAAATAAATTTGTATTTGTATCATACATAAGTCTGCACCAAATATATGGAACAGCTGATATTTTTTTCGCTCAATTTTTTTGCTACAGTCCAAGTTGTTTGTAGTGATCAGTAGACAGCCTACTTGAAGTTCCGCTATTGAATTCCATTGCATCCTGTAGTGAGCATAACATTTTGATCCCTAGGCCCATTTGATGTGTTTACTTCTTGACGTGTTTACTTAGACTGGAGTAGTTGCTCATTTGTTTTGCATATTTGCACCATATTATTTGCAGACAGTAAAGCTTTCCTTTGTCTTGTGGAATATAGGTTGGACGTTGTCAATTACTGTGTGAACGTCAACGATGTGTGTGTCTACCTTTCTGTTTGTATCTCGTTTATCCTTGTCCACTTGCCTTGTCTCCTGTCTCAGCTTTACTTAGGTACACGCAATGGCGTGTCGATGGCGTACCAGTAGAAGAACAAAACCCGGGTTTCCTAGTTTTTCTCCTACAACTAGCGAATTAATCCTTTAGAATTAGAATCAGAATAATCTTTGTTGTACTACAAAAACATTTAAAGAACCGACAGCATCAATAAATCGTTATTGAAGCCGTCAAATGGGAGCCCATTTCGGCACCATTGCGTTACTGACGCAGGCCCCAGGACTGTGCGGGCATGCATACTGAGATCATTTCACAGAAAGAGTTAGTACAGTTAAGTGTTATTCAATATTTATCATGAGGTTACCCCCTTATAGTGGAAAACTCGTCTCGATCCCCTGCCCAAGGTTTTGCTTTGGATTATTGCCGCGACTCCCAAAAACCCTCCTATAAAAGCCTCGCGGTCCCCTAAAGAAGATTCACGGCCCCCTAAGGTAGGTTGGCGACCCCCCAGGGGTCCCAGGCCCAGGCGACCCGTAGGTTGATAAACATAAACCTGAAAATTTTCGCCGCAACTTTGCTAATGGTAAAAAATGTGTTGAGGGCAAAGGATGGTACTTCCGTACCGAGCGGGACTAGATTTTTTTTGTATACATATTGTAAAAAACATTTTTGATGGGAATTACTTTTGGAATAATGGTTCAAAAATAACAAGAAGGCATCAGCCCTTTACCCGAATGCCCAAAAATCTAATAAAAGGTACAGTCGGCCACACGCTGAAATACCCCTTTTTGTTCGAATGGCGCCCTTATGCCGTGGGTGGTAAGAGCTGCCATCGTGTATCCTAGACTGGCCGACCGTACAATCCGCGTAATATTCGTCTGTCAAAGAGCAACCCTATACTAGTTTATGGCAGATAGGTTCGCAGTAAAAAAGTAAAAAAAAAGTCCGGAATACGAGTACCACCGTGCTCCAAAGGATGAGAAAAAACGTTGAAGTAATGAAAACAATAAAAAAACGCAAACTTGAGTACTTTGGCCATATAAATAATGCGCAACACCCTATATGGACTCCTTCAATTTACCATCCAAGGGAAGGTACCAGGCGGGAGGAGACCTGGAAGACCCAAGATATCATGCCTTGAGAACTTACGTCATTGGTTCCAACAATCCACGAGCTCCTTGTTCCGTTCGCTAGCCTCAAAAGAAGGAATAGCCAAGATGATTGCCAGACTCCGATAGGAGACGGCACTACAAGAAGAAGTTGGGATAAGTGTTCGTTCGATTGATCGACGCAGTATCATCTGCGATGTCTCGGCTCGGGACTCGGGAGTAGACATGCGCGAAACAGTGCACTTCGATGTCATGATATATTTCATGACATTTCATACCGCGTGATATTACCTTATATCATGGCACCAAACATGACACATGACATCATGGTATTTCTTCATTGCAGACATGAAACATTACATCATGGTATTTCTTCATTGCAGACATGAAACATGACATCATGGTATTTCTTCATTGCAGATATGAAACATTACATCATGGTATTTCTTCATTGCAGACATGAAACATGACATCATGGTATTTCTTCATTGCAGACATGAAACATGACATCATGGTATTTCAGCACACTTTCATTGCAGTACGTACAGTATGCTGAAATGACATGTGTCATGTTTCATGTCATCTAGTGTAATGAAATGCTATGTGCCATGCTTTAATCTCTCGTGTAATGTGTAATATTTCATGACACCGTTGTGTAATATGTCTTTTGTAATATTACAAGCATTACCTACACATGTCTACTCGGGAGCCACAACGCAGCCGATCTGCCCCTCTATCCTTGACGCATTTTTCCAATACGGCCGCAATATGGCGCAATTAAAAAAAAAATATTTTACAAATTAAGACGCATTTTGTGTTTTTATTGAATAAAACAGCCTTACCTTTGAATAAACATTACAAAGTATTTTAAATCAGAGCATTACTATTCGAATTCAAAGAGAAATTAATTTCAAAACTTTTTCAATTTGATCGCAATAGCGTCAAGAGTAACCCCCCTGGGCTTGGCACGCATCTTTACGTCGCGGTTAAATCAGGAATCCGCGCGTAAACAATATGCCATTGTATCACCCAAAATACGGCAGAAGTAAACGTTTATCTCAAAAATAATCCGTGGGGCTACTAGGTACATTAACTATCTTGGAATGAGCGCGATAAACTGCAAAAGAAAATAAAATTACAAATGCGTGTATTTAGCGATTTACGCTGCGCGCGATATAGACTGACTGAGAGACAAACGCTAAAATAAACGGGAAGACAAATCTTGCACTTGTGTTATATGCTCTTTGCTTGCACCTTACTAAAATTTATTTTTCATCTCCCACGCTCGGAAAGTTTGCTGTTACTAGTAACTTACGATCGTGTAAAGGCCGGATTTAAACTATCTGAACTTTTGTGCGCTTCGAAATTTGAACGCGACGCCGGGACAGTCTTTCCCGCGCCCTATGGTTTTGAAAAAGAAAAAAACACTGGCCGTTTAAGTAGATGCCAGATCCCGATGGAAAATAAAACCTCATTCATAGTTCGTTTAAACGCGTATTTCAGCGAAAGCGATTGTTCGTGCCCATTCTCTATACAAAACTGTGAATGTAAATGGTGCATAAGCATCTTTTAAAAAGGTAAAGTCACGGAATAGAACATTCAGAAACGCGGTTTCTTCTTATAGTCTTTTCAATATTTTGTACACATATTTATTTTTAAATACCAGTAAATTAAAAAAATGCTGCGCTTCTGTTTTATCAAATAGATAATTATGTTTTGGTTTGTTAAATACATTTTTTCAAACGATATTACTAATTTCATTTTTTATCTCCTACAAATTTTTAATTTATATGGTATAAGTTCAGAATGCACCCGGAAAAAAAAACATTCTTTTATTTACATTATTTTTGTGTCTGGATAAATAAACTTCAGGAAATTATTAATAAAACGAATGGTTTTAATACCAACGAAGCTCAAAACTTTAGTGCGGCAGCCGTAACTACAGTAAAATATGCTTTTAAAAGGAACTTATTTGACTCACCTGTTTTGCCTGTAAGTAGTTGTCTATAGAGTTTGTCCCGCTTGGCTAACAAAGTCATTTCCTCGCTTCTGTGAGATGAAAAGTTTTGTGTTTCGCACGAATGCAATATTATTTGCGTCTCGTGCTTCTGAATACCTCGCTACGCTCAGGTTTCTTTTTTTGAACCACTCGCTACGCTCGTGGCTCAATTTTAGAAACCTTCGCTAGCTCGGTTTTCAATACAAGCACTCGCCGCAAACAATAATTTTGCATTCTTGCATAACAAATAACTATTTTGTATGTCACTATACTAATTGATCGAGCGAGCGAAGCGAGCGAAGTTCTCTGAGTCTACTGGAACAATCCGGCGTTTGTATGTATATTGTATGTATGTATGTTTTTATGTATGTTTGTATGTATGAATGTTCGTTCGACGATAACTTGAGTAAAGGTAGGCGGGTAAATGAAATTAAAAGAATTTTTAAGTTCGAACATGAGCCAAATCAGTCGAGGGGTTGCCGAGATATGGGGTTGTACAGTTTATATGCAAAGAGCGCGCGCGCCTGCGCGAATGGCGTTATCAAAGTTACACATCTGTAACAGGGTTCGCGAGGTCAAAGTTTGGGGCGAACCACTAGTATTATGAATAAGTTGATACCCTTTCTTCTGTGTTAAACCCGTATTACAACCAAACAAATGGAGAACACCTATGCCATTCTTTCTGCAGATTTTAATCCATGTCTGTACGATTTCCCTTTTTTGTGATTCAAACATTTTCAATAGTTCCTTTGCATCCATAATGAATTCCAGAAAAAGGAAATCGTACAGACATAGACTGAAATCTGCGGAAAAGATTGAAACCAAAATCAATGAAATTGCATAATAGGGTGTAAGCACGGCAGAGTGCGCGGCAAGGCGAGAAGTGCACCATTTTGACAGGGTTTTTACCCGACTACGCGAAGCAAAAAGGAGGGTTATGATTTTAGCAGCGTATGTATGTATGTATGTATGTGGGTATGTATGTTTGTGTGTTCATCTGTTCCTTCGCAGAGCCTACACTACTCGGCCGATTTCAACAAATGAGGTGTCGTTGGATTCGTCTTAATCACCCAGGTAACATAGGATAGTTTACTTTTGAAAAAAACCAAGATGGCGGCTGTGCTGTGCCCTAAAGTGGTGGACTTAAAAATAAAAATTATCGGATACCATCGTCATGGGTATCAAATGAAAGGGTTTTAAAAGACCTTTTCAAAAATGTATGACACATGTAGCGTCAACATAACAAATAGAACAAAAAATTCCAAAATGTGTTTTTTTTTTGCCCTTCTTGGTTCTATTCTGGGTAATCGTCCAAAATGACTTATTAAAACGCTAAAAAAAAATAGAAGTTAAAAACTAAAACCCGACTACTAAAAGGCTTAAAACAAGACCTGTTTATCCTTAAAATAGACTCATAGATAATTATCTATGAGAAGTTAAAAACTAAAACCCTTTACATAAACATAGATAATTATCTATGAGTCTATTTTAAGGATAAACAGGTCTTGTTTTAAGCCTTTTAGTAGTCGGGTTTTAGTTTTTAACTTCTATTTTTGACATTTTTGTTCAGCGATTTTTGTTTCACGGCAACAAAACAGTATTATTTCGTTATTCTAAAATGTGCTTCTGCCGTATTGTGGATTTGTGGGTGATACAATAGCGTTTTGTTTACGGGCGCGGTAAACATTAACAATGTTTGTTACGACGACGGCTTACTCCAGAGTAGCGTCCGTTTTGTTGCAACTCGTTTGTTTATATTGATTTATTTATTGGGAACTAAAGCTTGGACTATTTGCAGTGCCGTTTGAAGTTATTTTATTGCGGACATGCATGTGGCGTTAGATGTATGACTTGTATGGGGTATTAAGTATACATGTAATCATTCACGAGCGAAATAGGTCTTCACCGCCGGCTATATCGGTGCATTCCCTGATTTTTCAAAAGCGACAAAATCAATGGAAACGCGCGGTGACTCTTAGGGTGGTATTAATAATTATCTGAGATTACCTACTTGAGATCGATCTCAAGTAGGTGAAAGCAGAAAAGTCAAATGCTAATGTAATGCCTTGGCTAATGTCAAATTTATTTTAATAATTTAAATCAATTTTATTTTTATAATTTAAATAAGAATAAAAGGAAAACATAGGGACATGCATGGCAGAGGTACATATAAATTTAATGGCATAAACGTATTTTTCTAAAATAATTATCCAAGGAGGAAAAAGGTCTCCCTTTTTGTATGGAGCAGCGGCTACCCGCGTTTCCTCTTAAATATATTTTGATTGTGGTTTTGGTGATATTTACACTTGCGTGCATGAAATTGCTAATCTCAAATCATGCTAAAATCTTAATTTATAAGGGTAAGTATATCAGTGTGAGGGTTTATGGGGGTGTGAGAGGGTGTGTGTGTGTGTGTGTGTGTGTGTGTGAGGGTGTGTGTATTGACTGACGTGCGGAAGACAGCAGCTGGCGTAATTCCATTCGCTTTATTTGCCACCTATTGTGTTTGGCAGCGCGCGTGCAATCCAAACAGTTACTCGTACTACTCGTACTACAGCAGAACCGTAGGAAGTTGAGTTTGATAGTTTATAGTTGTATCCCTACTCATCTATAAATAAAACAACACTAGGTACTGACAACAACTCAAAGCCCAAAGGATTCTCCCTCGTTGTAAAAATCATCCTGATAGGATATAACACGAACTGTCAACTTGCGATGTACAACACCATATCTCGGCTTTCCCTTGACCAATTTGGCTCATATTTGGACTTACAAAAATTATTTGTCTTATTTACCCGCCTAAAATCGGCCAGAATGGAAAACTGTTTTAACAACTCTATGTCCCTGATTAGGGATAACTGGAATTGATGATGCTGATGATTTACTTCTACCAAATTTTATGACGGTAATAGTTAGAGAGCTGGTGATCAATCGAGATATTTTTTCGTACAAGGCTAGGAGTTGGTAGGCTGATAGAGTAGACTTCGCTGAGTCTGGGAAAAATATTTTTTTGGCACGGTCGCGGTTGAAAGTTAGATTTTTTCGACTTTGAAAGTTTAAATGTATGGGTTCAGTATTTTTTTTTTGTCGTACAAGGCTAGAAACTTCTAGGTTAGTTGTTGAGACTCCGTTGAACAAGAAAATATTTGTTTTTTTGGTCAAGCGTGGTTGAAATTTTTATTTTTATAACCCAAAAATTCACACTTTCTAGGTTATAAATAAGTAAAAAAACTTTTTAAGTTAAACGGTTTTATGTTAAACATACATTGCAATGTTTAAGATAAATGTACTAAAAACCAAAAAATAATAAAATAGATACAGTCGCGGGAATTATAAACATATGCATAGACTAGACTAAAATAAAACCGTGGGGCACGTCAATTGTATACAATCGTTGATTAAAATGTTTGTTTTGTAATGTTACACTATAATTAGGCAGTTGACGTGCCCCACGGTTTTATTTTAGTCTAGTCTATGCATATGTTTATAATTCCCGCGACTGTATCTATTTTATTATTTTTTGGTTTTTAGTACATTTATCTTAAACATTGCAATGTATGTTTAACATAAAACCGTTTAACTTAAAAAGTTTTTTTACTTATTTTTATTTTCTAGTTTTTAGTTTTTATTTCGCATTCTGTTTAATTCATATAGAACATTGTATTATACTGGCTGAGCACTTTTATTTGATACCCATATTGATGGGATCGATAAAACCTACGTTATCCGCCATTTTGTAGCGGCCGCCATCTTGTATTTAATTTTTTTATAGTATATTGTATTCTGCTTGTTGAGCCCTTTCATTTGATACCCATATTGATGGGATTGATAAAACCTACGTTATCCGCCATTTTGTAGCGGCCGCCATCTTGGATTTCAATTTTTTATAGTATATTGTATTCTGCTTGCTGAGCCCTTTCATTTGATACCCATATTGATGGGATTAATAAAACATAAATTATCCGCCATTTTGTAGCGGCGGCCATCTTGAATTTATAATGATAATGAATAAACATAATTGTACTGTCACCAAAATCAAAAGTGTATACAAAATTTCAGATTAATCGGTTGACAGGAAGAGGGTGAAATTTGAATTACTAAATTTGACCCAAGAATAAATAAAACAAACGGGGTGAGCTAAATAAAACCGTTTAAAAACAATATTTCTACCGCGTTTGGCTAATAATAAATAGTGATTTCGTGATCAGCGGAGACTAAAAAGGCAGCCTAAAATCTCCCAGCCTTATAGACAAAAAAGAAATGACTCAACCCATACATTTAAACTTTCAAAGTCGAAAAAATCTTACTTTCAACCGCGACCGGAACAAACAAATATTTTTCCCAGACTCAGCGAAGTCTACTCTATCAGCCTACTAAATCCCAGCCTTGTACGAAAAAATATCTCGATTGGTCACCAGCTCTCCAACTATAAGATCATCGATACTCGATATACTGTCGAACTAACATTCATACACACCTACAAACGCCGGATGGTTCAAGTAGGTACACTCTGAGAACTTCGCTCGCTCGTTCAATGAGAAATGTTCACGGGACGAAGTCAATATGTAGACCAAATACAAACTAGTGGTTGGCCCCGAACTGTGAACTCGCGACCCCATATAAACTTAACAATACCATATCTCGGCAACCCCTCAACCGATTTGGCTCATGTTCGAACTTAAAAATTATTTTATTTCAAATAGGCAAATAAGTAATAATAATAATAATAGGTAAATGTACCCGCCTACCAAATTTCATAGCGATACGACCAAATTTACTCAAGTTATCGTCGAACGAACATTCATACATACAAACATACATACATACAAACGCCGGATTGTTCCAGTAGACTCTGAGAACTTTGCTCGCTTCGCTCGCTCGTTCAACAAGGTGTTGTTTTGTAAAGTGACACCCGACTCAGGGGTTATATTATAAGAAAGTAAGTACAAATACTTTTTGTTTTTTCTAAAGCACTAACCCGTGCTAGGGAATAATTTAAACATTGGTGGCGCCCCCCGTCCAGTTGACGGAGACTAGTTGAAGAAATTCGCATCGACAGTTACTTGACTCGGTAGCTCAATTGGTAGAGCGCCTGCACGGTATGCGAGAGGTTGCGGGTTCAAGTCCTGTCCCGAGTGAATTTTTTCAACTTATTATAAATGTTTAAGTACAAATAATTAAAAATAGTTCAGTGAAAAATACCCAAAAATATATTATAATTATTGTGGCTTTCCTTACCATTCTACTATTGATTGGGGCCGCACTCGCAATATGGGACGCCACATCGCGCGCGCGCTCCGAGAGGGCGGGGGTGGCCGCACGTCGCGGTTATAGTAGAACCAATTTAACAAGTTAGGAAATATGTGCATCAAAAATTTTCGTGAAAAAAACAAGACTTATTCTTAGTTTTGAGCGTTACTAAAACTATCGTCCCTGAGTCGGGTGTCACTGACCCAAACAACACCCTGTATATCTCGCAGTCAAATTTGCAGTTTCTTCTCAGTATTGCTAATAAACTATGTTGGCAGAGCATGCGCTCGTAGAAATCAATGGAACGAGCCATCCCGGAGCCTTGTAATGCGAACTTCCTTATTTCGAAATGCATTAGGATGCGGATTAGAATAGTTCTGGGAACATCGATTGCGCTGGTGCTCTGTCCAGTGAGGCTTTGTGAACTTAGCAGGCGGGGTGGGGTAACCATAATAATAGGGGAAGGTTGCGATCATTGGACCAGCGCTTTGATTGGACCACTCAATTATTTTCTAAACTAGTCACATTAAAAAGTGCCCGCATGGTTTCAGGGCCTTATCCTCACCCCCCTTGCACCCAGATGAAACCTCAGTCCCGCCGTCGCACTCGGCTATGAGTCATGTATGAAAGTGTGTTCCCGACGCTCAAAATATTAAAACTGATGCAACTAAAAACTGATGTAAGGATAATATCATTTGTTTTAATTGGGATCTCGTTACCAAATAAAGTTAGGAATATGTTTGAGATTTCATAGGTGATTTTAACTTTTGACTATAAGGATTCAGTTTTTTTTCATTGTTTATGTTTTGAATTGATAACTAGTTGCTATCAATGGACCACATAGCTGTTCTATCATTGGACCGTGGCAACTGCAACTTTTTAGTGTTGTAAACAATTCACATTTCATAAATTGTCTAGTATTTTACGTCGTAATAATTAATGTACTTTGTATTTTTTTACATATTTTAGACATTTTCATGTTGGTTTGATTAATTAATTGGTTGCTATGATAAGACCACTGACACATAATGCTCTAAGTCCATTGATGGCAACTTTGTGGTCCGATTAAGGCAACGGTGGTCCAAAGAAGGCGCCTACTAAATAATTTTATTTTTTAGTTTATTTCCTAAACTGTTACCTCTAGACGCTCCAGGCTAACGCTGATGATAATACAGTTGATGAGTAATACGAGTATAAATTATACAATGGTTTGATTTCAACTCGTGAAGTATGGTGAAGCAAGAGGTCAGAAAATTATGTGGTCCAATCATCGCAACCTTCCCCTAATGAGTTTTCTTCCACAGTCGGATTTAAATTAAGGGTGGCATTGATATTCGTCAGCTCAAGGTCGAGCTCAAGTAGGTGATCTAATAAAACAAAAAAGTTAATGTCAAGCTTGAGTAGCTGTCAGCATATTAATAGACACTAGCTTGAGCTTGACATTGTCATTAGCTAAGGTCTCAAGTCGGTGATTTTGTTATCTAAGTTCACCTACTTGAGCTCGAGCTTGAGATGACGACTATGTCAAAGGTGTTTGGAACTGGGCCTTAGAAAGTGAACAGTTGAAACAGTTGTGTGTCAGTCAGTAGTCAATAGTCAATCGATAAATATCTCGTCATGGAACAAAGCGGCCGCCACGTTCGGTCTGTCATCGCGGTCGCGAGTGAGCTATTTTCGTCTACTCAATACTATAGGTACTGTCAGCCACACGCTAGGATACCCCTTTTTGTTTGATTGGCGCCCTTATGCCGCGCGCGGTAAGATACCATGGGGTATCCCAGACTGTGGCTGACCGTACCTACTCCGTCAGCGCCGCAAGTTGATTAAGAACAGAGGACCAGCCCCTCTACCCTTGACACATTTTTTTTTTCAATATGGGTCAATTTAATATTTTTAATGTACACTAATGTACCTAACCTAGCCTAACCTTTGAATAACCATTTCAAAGTATAAAAAATCCAAGCAAGACTGCGAATTCAAAGAGAAACAGGAAAGATAACCTTTCAAAAAAAAAAAAAATGTCAAAATCGGTTCACGTAGAAATGTTTTCTGAGGTAACAAACATTTAAAAAAAACATACGGTTCGAATTACTAAGCCAAACGGGACCCTATTACTAAGACTCCGCTGTCCGTCTGTCTCAATTTAACAATTAATAATTAATACAACAGACATTATTTTTTTGCCGTTTTTATAGATAATGGCACGGAACCCTTCGTGCGCGAGTCCGACTCACACTTGGCCGGTTTTACTTGAATCTGCGTGCCCATTGATTGCGTGATAAAATAGTTTTCAAAATTATAACCTCAAAAACTAAAATCAATTCCCGGCAACAATTGGTTAGTTTTTTTAGTATGCGTGCCTTTCGGGTCTGTCGGCAGTCTTTTATCAACCTGTATGTTTCGCAGGTGTGTTGTTTGATCCTTCTGTTTCCTTGAGCCGTCAAGTGTCAAGTAGGCGAGCGAGGCATCACGCGGCCGGCGGATATCGGCGGTGCCCGGTGCATGGCGCAACACCACGGCGGATCGCACTCGATTGATCGCTCGGCACGTGTTACCAACCTGGGGGTTCACTGTCTAACTACAACCTCTATGCACCAACTACCCGTCACTCAATCCCCTAGCATTTTTCCATCAGTGGTTGCCTGGAAGAAATTGCTTTTAGCAATAAGGCCGCCAATTATACCTTGTTTTAGTTAGTTAATTTTACCTGTCTGTATTTTTATTGGTGTGTGTACAATAAAGATTTTTTTCTTCATCTTATAGGACTTGATATACAAGGTGTTGTTTTGTAAAATGACACCCGAATCAGGGCCGATTATTTATACAATACCGAAGCAAAAAAAAACAAATTCGGTGAAAAATACCTAAAAATCATTAAATTGTGGCATTAAATTAAATTTAATATTAAATTTAATTAAATAAAGTCGGGCGCCACATCGCGCGCGCGCTTTTAGAAGGCGGGGGTGTCCGCAAATCGTGGTTATTATAGAACAACTTTACAGGAAAAGGGTAATTTATCTATCTAAAAAATAAAAAAAATAATAAAAAAAACGTATTTTTAGTTTCAAGCATTACTCATCGTCCCTGGGTCGGGTGTCACTGACCAAAACAACACCCTGTAGAAAGCACCCCGAGCACCATAAATTTTAAAGCAATCGTACCATGCTGTATGGGTTTTTACCCGACTACGCGAAGCAAAAAGGAGGGTTATGATTTTAGCAGCGTATGTATGTATGTATGTATGTATGTATGTATGTATGTATGTATGTATGTATGTATGTATGTATGTTTGTGTGTTCATCTGTTCCCTCGCAGAGCCTAAACTACTCGGCCGATTTCAACAAATGAGGTGTCGTTGGATTCGTCTTAATCACCCAGGTAACAAAGGATAGTTTAATTTTGAAAAAAATCAAGATGGCGGCTGTGCTGCGCCCTAAAGTGGTGGACCTAAAAATAAAAATTATCGGATACCATCGTCATGGGTATCAAATGAAAGGACTTTAAAAGACCTTTTCAAAAATGTATAACACATGTAGCGTCAACATAACAAATAGAACAAAAAATTCAAAAATGAGTTTTTTTTGCCCTTCTTGGTTCTATTCTTGATGATCGTCCAAAATGACTTACTAAAAAGCTCAAAAAAAAAATAGAAGTTAAAAACTAAAACCCGACTACTAAAAGGCTTAAAACAAGACCTGTTTATCCTTAAAATAGACTCATAGATAATTAATCGTAGTCGGAGGACACCACATTCGCATTTGATAAACCGATGGCCTCCGACTACGATTAATTATCTATGAGTCTATTTTAAGGATAAACAGGTCTTGTTTTAAGCCTTTTAGTAGTCGGGTTTTAGTTTTTAACTTCTATTTTTAACTCTGTCTATATCGCTCTAAGTCAAACAAAAGAGTGAGATACATGATTGCACTCATAACCCCCTTATAATACCTAACCCAGCCTTATGCTACGATCTAAAAATCTTTTAAAACCAAAGAGATCATAAAGAGGTTGAAGTTAGATTATTGTACCTTCGAGTGCCAATTATTTAGGTCAGGAGAATTTTCTTTTTATGCCAGTAATACTGTTTCACTGATTTCTATTGATATCGGGTTAGCGCCTATTTTCGAACTTCATTCAGAAGCCACATTCATGGAGGAGAGATCGAGTTCGCGCTGCTTGTTCTTATACAGGGTGCACTCTTAAGCCATGTCTTCACTAGGCGACAAATTGTCGCAGAACATGTCTGGGAACACTGTCTCTACGTGTCGCCGCGACGTCGCGCTGTGTTCCGCGACGTCGCACGCGACATTGCAGCGACATCTAAGTGTCGCAGATTGTGTTCCGTGTTCTGTCTCGCGAGCCAGAACTTCCTGCGACATCAGTTGCGCGACAGGTGTCGCCGAGTGTAGACGCGTCTGCGATTTGTTTTGCAACATGCCTGTAGAGCGGAGCAATGTAGCAGTGCTAAAACCTATCGAACGAAAGCAATGGATGTTTGTGGGACACGAGTAGCAGTGATTATAACAAAATAAAGAAAAATGATGCTTGGGAGGGGTTAGCCAATGTCCTTCAAATACCTAGGAAAGATATAAGTAGAAGTGAAGATCCACAACCTACGCTCACAATTTACCCGTGAGAGAAAGAAAATTGCTTCCTCGAAAGGCACGGGTAAAGCACGGGATGAAGTTATAATAAGTCTATATTTTTTATAACGTCTTGGTCCACTCAATCGACAATTAATATATATGTACGCAGCACTAACTGCCACGACTTCCTCGGGCGACATCTCCGCGGCGGCTGACTGGTGTGGACAGGGAAAATGTCTCGCGACATGTTGCTAACATGTTCCGAGAACACGCACCGTAGATGTTCTGGCACATGTCTCGCGACTTGTCCCCTAGTGAAATCGCCGCTGTCGATAGCGGAACTTTAATTAGGCTGTCTACTGATCCATACAAACGGCTTCTACTAGGTGGCGACAAAAATGGAGCGAAAAAAATATCAGCTGTTTCATACATTTGGCGCAGTACTGAGTCGGCCTTTTGTATGGAATAGCTGAAATTTTTTTCACTCCTTTTTTTTGCCACCTAGTAAAAGTTGTTTGTATTGATCAGTAGATAGCCCACTTTAAATTCCGCTATCGACTTTAAGGTCACCCTGTGTTCACCCTGTAGTTTGACCTGAAAATACTTTTAAAGAAATAGTAGAATCGAAATTAAAAAAAAAAGGTTGTTGTTTAGAATAATGAAAATAATACTGTTTTATTGCCGTGAAACAAAAATCTCTGAACAAAAATTGCTCAGTTTAACTACAAAATTGAAAAACTTGTGAAAATTGTGCACTTTCCGCCACGCTACTTTCGTTGAACCTTAATATTGATTTAACGATTTTTCTTACCTTTACTATCATCGTGTTAGCCGACTATCGGCTTGACGACTTTTGAGTCATTTCAGGTCATTTTTTTGCCAACAGTTGTGACAATCTCCATAATTCTTCTGCTATTTTAGTACCAACCAATTTTTTTGCCTTCCAAAACATGTAAAGGCCTCTGAATTCGTCTATATCGGTTCTACTCCATCATGAATATTGACGCGCACTTCCAGCGTTTTACGAGTTTCATCCTCGACAGCAGGGGTGGAGCTAGGTAACCAAGGGCCCTAGGTCAATAAACAAACGGGGCCCCAACTAAATTGTTTAGTTTTTATTAAGTCAAAAAATACAATTGAATACTTAGAGCCTTATCACACTGGCGATTTGAAAGCGTTGCGATTGCGCGGCGTGCACGCCGCGATGACGCCGCGATGACGCCGCGATGACGCCGCGATTGCGCAGCGTGCACGCCGCGACGACGCCGCGCCGTCGCGGCGAGCTCGCGGCGTACCTTCCGCGTTTTGGACACTTAGTAGAAAAATGGATTCTGATGAGGAAACACTATTGGCTTTTTTACTTTGTTCGGTGCTTCGAACACATACAGTTTAAACCTGCAATGGCCGATCACTGGGGGGTGGCCGACTTTAGGTGCCTCTACCCTAGCAGTGGTTGGTTTGACTGTTAGATTTGGCTATTACTACTTTAGGAGGAGCGGGTGATCGTGCTCCTCGACTATAAAGGGAAATTTCCCGCATCAGATGTTAAGCTTGGGGACCGACCGGGACCAACTGAACATAGTTGGACGTTTTAATATACTCAGCTACGATAAACGTTTTGCTGGCGCGATGCAGGATTATTAGCGAGTAGCGTTTTGACAGCTAGAGTACGTAGCAGTTTCCTATGCGCTCGACAGGGGTCGCTGCACTACTAATCTAATCTATAGTATAATCGTATCATACGACCGAGTGGAATGATTTCATTAGTATCATTCATAATCGCGCATCGTACAAAATGGCGCAGTACGCGACTGTACAAAATGGCGTCCATACCGCTACCTCGCCACGACGGCGCGGCGTGCACGCCACGCAATCGCAGCGTCATCGCGGCGTGCACGCCACTCAATCGCTGCGTCATCGCGGCGAGCACGCTGCGCAATCGCATCGCTTTCAAATCGCCAGTGTGATAAGGCTCTAAAAGGGCCTGAAAATGTCAGTCTAAACGGAAAAATTAACTCTTAAATGTTTCCTTAAATAATAATATTGTTATGTCCTTATTTCTGCTAAGTAAATAGAAAATTTACCGGTTTTATCCGTAAATAGCTCGGTCCGAGGGGGCTCGGGGGCCCCGCGAGATGGCCTCGCCTTGTCCCTATCTAGTTCCGCCACGGCTCGACAGCTCTCGGCTCTTTTACAGGCTTTTACAGCGTCGTCATTCACGAGACATTGCGTCGGGCGGCGAGACGGATGATTTGCGACGATCTCGTAAGAAACGATGCTGTAATAAGCATCAAAAGTTTGAATAATCTAGCAATACAACATATAAAAAAAAATTGGTCAAACCTTACAATAGCTGCCATTAAGCTCTTCAAAACATCTTCTCATGATAGATAGCTGGGCGCAATTGATGACCATCTTACCATATTATTTATGCATAAAATCAAGAATAAATAGAAGTGAAAAATAAATAGGCACTTAAATAGGGTGAATACAAAAACCATTTAAAGACACACCAATCAAACAGCTCTAATTTATCATTATTTACTTACATACGTACAGACTAATTGAATGAAATCTCTTTATATCCATTTACCGTAACATACTGACAAAATACGTATGATAATAACAAATATACCTACCTTCTGAGGCCGAAGGCACCAATACTCCTAAACGAATAGATAACTGATCGAGCCAACGTCCTCCTAGCAACCTCCCCGTATGGCCCCCTCTTGCCTCTCCGAAGCCGGAATGAACCCGGAACCGGGCTGTCGTGGGCCGACAGCAGAGGACTTAGCCTGTAACGCAATGGCGTATCGATGGCGTCCCAGTAGAAGGACGAAACCGGGATTTCCTCGTTTCCTCCTACAACCAGCGAACTAATCCTCTAGAATTAGAATCAGAATATTCTTTGCTGCGCTACAAAAACATTAGAAGGATCGACAGCATTAATAAATCGTAATTGAGGCCGTCAACCAGGAGCCTATTTTGGCACCATTGCATTACAGGCTAAGGCCCCAGGTGGCAATCGGGCCGGAAACCGGATTGTTTCTCCGGAACCGCCGCGGCCGGAAATCATTCCGGTATTTTGCCACGAGCGCTTTCTTGTAACGGAAAGGTGTTGCGCGCTTTTCTGCTCTCGGAAAATATTGCGAGGTTTCGTTTCGAATAATATAGTGTTTTTTTTTAACCCCGATATAAAAAGAGGGGTGAAAAGCTTATACGTAAGGTTGGACAATAGCAACGTGGCGGGAAAATCAACATTTTATATTTTTTATTTTGAAGCAAAGCTCAGTTTAGATTCAAAATCGATAGGTTCCCAGTAGAAGGACAAAACCGTTTTTCCCTCGTTTTTCTTCTACAACCAGCGAACTAATCCTCTAAAATTAGAATCAGAATATTCTTTTCTGACCTAGAAAAACATTAAAAGAACAGACAGCATTAATAAATCGTAATTGAAGCCTTCAACTGGGAGCCTATCGGGGCACCATTGCTTTGCAGACTCAGGCCCGTGGAAGGAGACACCATGGAAACACAATGCTATCTGTTTCTAGCCATTTCATAGTGGGTGTGGCGAATAATAGAGCACAAGACTTTATGGACAATGGGGAATCCACTTACCACTGTTACCACGGACAGAACGAATGAAATACTCAAATGCGACTACTACTCAAACTTATTCACTGCAGAGAGGTTTTCACTGCGTTTTTTAATCTGTGACTTAAGGTCCAACAACAGCAGCGTGCCGGGAAATTAATTTTTTCACAGTTTTTTAAAGCTAAATTGAGCTATTTTTGTTCAGCGATTTTTCCTTCACGGCAATAAAATAGTATACTTTTCATTATTGTAAACAACAGAACAACCATAATTCAGTCTATTGTGTGTTCTGGTCGACAAAGCAGTGGCACTGCACAAAAACCTAGTTTATGACAGAACAAACAATCGGCTGAATTATTATTGTTCTTAGCGCCAAATGAGCCGTTTTCAGCACAAATTCACAAAATATTTCATAGATGGCGCCTACAAGCGTGGCCATAGAAGAACCGGAATACGGCGGCGGAAAATGCTTTGTTAATTTCTGCTGAAAACGGCTCATTAGGCGATTTCTCATGAACACCATCATCCCTACAACAGCCGGTTTCGAAACAAAAACTTTCAGAGACGTTTCAACAAAGCGATATTTTTCGAAACAAAAACACGCGAACGTTTTATTGTGTTCGTGCAGCGTCCGTCGTTGTTTTCTTCCGGAGGTCAGGTCGAGGACACGTGCGAACGGGTAAATTCACGTCGTTTGTTTAAATTCACAGTTCTGTTGTTTGTTTGAAGGAAATCGCCGCCGTAGGGAGAGAATTTTCTCTCAAGGACTGAAACTGTCGTTGAAATCGCCCGTTTTCAACTGTCACTTCACATTTTGTCCTCGAAGGGCGATTTTGACGGTCACGCGTCCCGTTTCTTCTATGGCCGCCTCGGTTCTTCTATGGCCACGCCTGTAAGCGTCATCTATTGAGTGCTTTGAGTATGTGCTTTGGAAACGGGCCTTAATAGAACATTTTGAATATTTTAATGACAAATTGAGTGTGCTATATTTTTTCGCCCTTCGAGGACAAAACGTCAAGGGCGACTGTCATAAACAAAATTAGTAAACGTTTTTTTTTATTATTCTAAGAACAGTTTTATTAGGTACGTTCGAGCCTTATCGCCTAATCCAAGCATCCACGTTCCAATTATCATCCAGCGTGACGTCATACATTACGAATTAAAGTCATTACGTTTTTCTATATCTAAAAATATACCCTGTAATGGTTTTCGAACCTGCCGGGGCCAAAATAAGCTTCATGGCGAATACCGTTTTATTTTAGGCCAAATTCCACTTGAGACTAGTCCCCTCCTAATTATATTAACGCAGTATGATTGAAGGCTCCTCTCGGGAGCTAAAGTTACTGTCTCGACTGTTAGGTCTGTACGTCGCCTGTAAGACGGACGCCAATCTTTGTTACTCGCTGGGACGTATCCAGGAAATGGAAAGACTTTTACCGGTTTGGTACCTCATTTTCGTTCCTTTTGTGTGTCCATTTGTGTGAAAAATCCCCTTCATCAAAGATATAGAACAAACATTGTTGGAAATCACATTTAGAGGTTGGGGTATTTGAGGAAAAAGGCAATTTAAAAACTGCCCTGTACGCTGCACGCTAGTGCCCCCGACAAGACGAGAAGCGAAGCTCAAGGGGCACTACTACCTTTTCTCGAAGCGCTTCGTCGTTTTTTTGAACCCTTGTAACTTGGGTTTGAATTATACCAGATCAAAAAAAAAACTCTGGAAATGATGTCTATATCCACTCATAATTACACATAATATTTTGACTAAGGTGTTGAGTTTGTTAAGTTAGGGCGTGTAGAGTTAGAAGCTTGGCTCTACATGAGATTTGATGGCTTTTTGACAGTGCGAGGTTTATGGTCTCGTCTTGGCAACATTTTTTACATGAGATTTTACTTATCGGAGCTGAACCATGTTTCAAGTCAATAGAACACCTTCTCTCCGACCATCTCTACTTTGGTGAATTTATAGGTAGGGCTAAAAGGACCACCCTGCGTTCTGAATCGGGCCCTGCCCCTGGGGGCGTCACGTCCCCACAATCAAGAGGATAGCCGTAATCACAAGCTTTACTGTACAGTTAGCCCATTTCTTCTGAGGCCATTTCAGAGTAGGCACTTACGCTTGATTGAGCGCACATCATTCTACAGGGTGTTTCTGAAAGGTCCTTTGGCACTGAAAGGGGTCGCTCAACTCACCAATACAAGCAACTTTTACTATGGGGCCAAGCTCGAAAAAAATATCAGCTGGTCCATACTAAAATTCGATACCTACCTACTGCACCACATGTATTGGTTGGTATTGGTATTGGTTGCTTGTATTGGTGAGTTAAGCGATCCCTTTCAGTGTCAAGAGACCTTTATGAAACACCCTGTATTTTATTGGTTTAGCTAGGATTTATTTCTTTTTCGGTGCAAAAAATGCGCTATCACTTGCAAAAGCGTCAAAACCGATTTTGAAAAAAAGCTGCCGTTCAGCTGGCCTAGTTATCTAATAGGTAACCTACGTAAATTCAACAGATTTTTTTGTTAAACTGGTAAAAGAGAATTATTGCTTTTAGTAAGATAAAAAAAAACCTGCAATAAGATGTACGCCAATAGACCAGCGAAGGCCAATAGACCCTTCCGGACCATTAGGTTGAATTCTCAAAATGTTGAATTCTTACGCACATTACATCAGTGTATGAAATAAGTGTGACCTCTGAGTTAGGTAGGTTCTTGGCACAGAAAATGGCGAAAATGGCGCTATGCAAACGGTATCTCTCGTACCCGAAGGTTTAAGTCAAAGAGAGCCTCCATTTTGTCCCAGTTACGGCGCGAAAGTGGACAACCTTCATCTCTTATTACAGGCGAGTCGAAATAGCACACAAACAAAGTGTAAATCATAAAGGAGTCTCCATGGGGAAGGAAGGCCTATATTTAGGACATCGGGTCGTGCGTGGGTAGCGGTGTCGTTGTACTATATTGTGGCGCCAGAATACTTAATGCTGCGGTAGTGTCAACAAAATCATGCCGTTTTTAAACTTATCCAACCGGGTATTGTTTTATTACGCCTGGACAGAACTGTAACACACGCTACAGGTTTCACTGGGTTGACAACTAAATTAAAAATTTAAAATACCCCTGACATTTTAGTTTTAGATGTATATTTAAGAAACGGCTGAACAGATTTTGATAGAACATATCTAATAACACTCGCTAGAAAACCTGAATAAAATAAAAACGCATCCCGTTCAACCGTTTAAGAACTACGGTGCCACAGTCAGACACACACACACATACAGACAGACACCATAGCGGTCAAACTTATAACATCCCTCTTTTTTGGCCAGGTTTAAAAATAAAGAGACAACTACCTTTAGCTTGCAGCTGCTACGTGGGCGGCTCACAAACTCTGACACCGGGTGGCCACTACCTAAAACGTTAATTCACAGCTTCATTTTAATAAATTTTTCGGGTGAATTGTTTCGACCGCATCCGGAAGTCATAATAGTGAAGAAGAGGTTGTATTAATATACTTTAGTGTTTAAAAAAACGGTCATCCACCAGGCCACCCCTGAAAATCGCGCTCCGTATAATATAAACTGTCAACCGCTGAAGTGTCAGTTGATCTGAAAACAATGGAGAGTTGCCTGCCGCCCGCCCAAGTGTTATCGCGGCAGGGCGGGCGGCGACTTGGGCGGGCGGCTTTATCGGGCAACTTGGGAACTTTCACGGGTAGCGCTTTCATTGTAAAGGCCGTGGTGTTCGGCTGTTATTACCAGGCCCAAGGAAGAAAAATAAACTATGTTAAGAGAATACAAACTTAAGCATTTACTTTGTATCTAAATGTATACAGGGTAATTTTAAATAGCTTTATTCCTGAAACACGTCAACTTCTGTGATTTGTAACAACTTTGGTAAAAATGGAATGATATGTTTACATACAAAAAAAATATACAAGGTGTTACAAAAGATGCTAACTCTTTTTACAGGGTAATATCACCCGGTGATAGGGATCAAAGTATTTTTTAAATATTGTTTTCATTCACTTGCACAATGTTTAAACAAGTCAAAGCTATGCAAATGCACATACACCCACATATATATTTTTAAATTTGAGCTTATACAAAAACAAAAAAGTTATGAAAAGTTTTGAAATTTGAGGTTATAAAATAAAAATGTTTTTTTTTCAACTTTTTTTTACAGAATTGACATCCTGTTGACCAGTAGGTTACACTCTGTAAAAAGAGTTAGGATGTTTTGTAACACGTTGTATTATAACAGAATGGATGTAAAGTTTAGACTGTAAATTAGTTGGACACTTTGCTAGCACATGCATGACAGTAAGTTCCATTCTAGACGGTCAGTTGGTCAAGCATTTTGCTAAGTCACTTCCGTAACTATTTTGCAGACTACTGCGCGGACGAAGTCGCGGGCAAAAGCTAGTATACCTACTCGTTTGCGTATGGCACATTATGCAGCGAATGTTAAAGAATAAAGCGAAGGCCATTGATCCAATTCGTCACTTCCGCATCGGCCTCGTGGAACTTTAACTTTCACATCTACACTGCGGCACTATGTAGGGTAGATGTGCCAAGCTGATGTACAGATGGAAGTTTGGGACGGACCCGCACTGTAGAGGTGTGTAGTTCGCGAATGAATGCTTCGATTGAATGCATTCGCTATATGAAACCATTCATTCATTCATTCACTACCAATCTTTACATATCACATTCACTCTAGTCCACGTAGTTCATTCTTCAAGGAACATTCTTAAATCTACCACACTAAGAACCAAAATTCTGTAAATCTTTATATATCACATTCATTCTAGGCCACGTAGTTCATTCTTCAAGAAACATTCTTAAATCTACCACACTAACGACCAAAATTCTGTAACTGATGTGTCTCGCCTTTGTCACCTTTGTCATTCGCGGACTACCGTGAGTCAAAAGATACGTGAACGAACTACTGAGCTATGAACTATGAATGAGCTGTGAACTATGAATGAACTGTGAACTATGAATGAACTGTGAATGAACTATGAATGAACTGTGAACTATGAATGAACTGTGAACTAAAAGAGTGAACTAGTTCAGTGAAGGAAATGAACTATATCATTCTTTTCTTTTCACTGAAGCGTTTCGCGCACCTCTACCGCACTGGTCTTGCGGGGAGGTGCAGAGCATGTCCCATATCACGGACCATTACTTTTATCTGTCAGTACACGCGTAAAGAATTAAGGCCCATTTATAGGCACAACTAGCGCCGCCAATGAACAGAAAAAACATATCTTCTTTTAGAATGCGTTTTTTGCTAAAAACGAAGCGTCAAATGGTAATCCCTAAAGTGGCTACTTTTGGCGGCGGCGGGTTTTATTCGTAGGTTCTAGGATCTGGAATCTAAACCTTAGGACTTAAACAATGTAATTTATCTTTGGTGTACAATCTATCTATCTAGGACTTAAAAATAGTGAAGCCTAGGGATTATTATTTGACGTTTCGTTTTTGGCAAAAAACGCATCCAAAAAGAAGAAAGGTATGTTTTTTTTTCATTGGCGGCTCTCGTTGTGTCTACATATTCACCTTAATAAAACATGCAAATTATAAGGCTAAGACGTGCACGCTTTATGAAAGGTTAACCTTATAAGGGGGAAAATTCCGACGTCTTCTGACAAAAGGCGCGCCAACCTCCGCCAACTTTAGAGCCTTTGCCAACGACTGAATAATGTACGTACGATCAGAGAAAGAACTTTTTTTTAACCGCTTCCAAAAAATGAGGTACTCAATTCAACCCGTATATGTATATATTTTTTTTTATCTCAGAACATTTTTCTATGTGAACCGATTTGGATGAATCTTTTTTTGTTTGAAAGATACTTTCTATGTCCAAAAAATGGTGGAGATCTGATGAAGAACTTCGGAGATGGAGAACCGAACTCCTCAACGGACAGCAGCAAATCACTCGGAATCGGTGCAATAGCTTAACCGCTTGATTGGCGTAATTTTTTTTCCAGTACCCTCAGGGCGTTTATGAGCCGAAGTAATACCAATTGGTTAATAACAGTCTACCTTATTACCAGTGAAGTCGGTTCTTTATTTTTGTTCTGTTCACACATCAGGGTTTATTGACACAATAAAACTGCCGCTTTTTCGGGGAAATGTAAGGAAAGAAACAAAACGTCTGCTTTCTTGACGATTTCACCTAACCTTTCTCGTCTTTTATTGCATTCGATTAATTTTAGAGCTCAATTGGATGAAGAAATTCTCACAGAGAGAGAGAGAGAATTTTAGCTTCTCTTCTTTATCTTTTCTACTTATAAAGCAAGGTCACTTCTCAAAGTTCCGCGTCTGTCCCAAAACCGTCATTACCGTGAGAGGTGGCGCTAGGGGAAAAAGGCACCCAACACTGAGGGTCTACCGGCTAAGACGAAGCCGATTACCATTGGCGAAAATCGAAGTTAGATTTATGAAAAATGTACTGCCACCCAGTTCATTTTACTGCCACCGAGTTCTAGTTTCATAAATCGAACTTCGATTTTCGCCAGTGGTAATCGGCTTCGTCTTAGCGGGTAGACCCCCTGGGCAGAGGTGGGCTGATGATGATGATTCCGGATCTTGATGCAGTTTATACTGATTTATAATTAGTACCGCTTTTTTTTCTAAATTGCCCTCGTACGAAGCTGGGGCGAAGTAATACATTATGTAATGAAATGACAAGACAATGACAATGCCCAATTCCTTTGTGCCAGGCCGACTAAGCCGTCAGGATGGTAGAGGTGCTGGGCAAGCCTACTCCATATAAAACAATGTCCCAGGCACTGCAGCAGCGCCGAGTGGTCTCTTTACCCATCTTCATAGTGTGAGTGAAACTACCACTGGACGCTGTATGAATCATCTCATTACGCAGATGACAAGGCCTTAGTTTAGTACGTGATGAGCGTATTTCAAGCAGTCTTTCTTCAACAGTCTACTCTTTCGGTAATATCCTAAATATTTGTGCGCTCCTGGTAATCCTACCCACCAACGGCGTGCTGGTATTACTTATTAGGCTAAAATAAACTTCTCGCGTTGTTATTATGTTGTTAAATATTTTACTTTTGACTTACGGTTATGACTGCACGATCTAATTTTGTTAAGCAAATGTTTTCGTATTGTGTTTTTACAACCATTTCGACATCATTCAGCTTCATTTTACGGCCAATATCGCAATATTAGAACCTATCGCGATGTTTACTTTATAAGTATTTTATCTTGTTTATTTGATTGGTTTCTCCTAACGTGCTTATATTGACGTCGGTATAGCCGACTAGTTTCGACTTCTTCCGGACGTCATCGGGAGAGACGATATCCTTCTTCCATAAAGTGTGAGATTACGTAAAGAAATTGGTACGCCTTTTGTGAAAATTGCTAATCCGCAAAGTAATAGTTATCTATTTTAGGCCGGCCACATACACTATAGACGGAATTCCGGACGGGAAAAAATCGAATCAGGATTCCGTACGCAGTAGTATACAAATCTATGGACCTACCACACGATTACGGTTTTTTTCCGTCCGGAATTTTCATAGATTTGTTTACTTCGTTCGGAATCCTGATTCGTTTAACAGTTACGGAAAAAATCCGTTTGTATGTGGCTCGACTTACAGTGTCTGGAAAATTACTTCTCTCAGGTTTTATTGGAACAATACATCATCCATTACGTTTACCAAACTTGATGGCCTAATGTCACAAATAAAATGAGTCTCCACTATCTGATCCATCCATCTGCTTTTATTGACACAAGACGTCGTCCATTACGGCAGATACTAACTTTCTATAGCTAAATATTAGGTTACCTTTTTATAATCGAATTCCTTACTTTTTTATCGTGGATCCTTATCGAGACATGTCTGTAAGCGGTGGTGGCCTAGTGGGTAGAACATTGGACTCAGAAGCAAGAGACCCAAGTTCGATTCCCGGTGCGGGCATATACCTATGATTTATTTTTATTTTCAAAGTTACGTGCATTTGTGAATTATAAATTGTGGTAGCAATACCACTCGCAAACCGAGAAGGAAACCCGCGGATAAGTTGGCTCAGCATGTATTGACCTTGTCTTTCCTCTGGTTTAGGCCGACTAAGTTGTAAGGATGGTATAGGTGCTGGGCAAGCCTATTCCATCTAAAAAAAATCCTAGGCACTTGACTTCAGCGCCGAGGAACCCATCTAGTGTGAGTGAAGGTGCCACTGGACGCTGTATAAATCATCTCATTACGTAGTAGTAGTTATCATATTTTCTAGTCTAGACTAGACTCGGAAAACTTCCATAAAGTGAGTTATGTGTGCCGATATTTTGGATCAGGTAATGCTTCCTGGTATCGATTTGACCTATCGTAAATTTTCATATTGAAATAGGTCGAGAGCGCAAATAATGTTTTATCTGTATGTACTCTTAACTAGTTCACAGACAACTTCTGGATGGAGATGCTTCTTTTATACAACGTGTTATAAAAGGTCCTAACTCTTTTAACAGGATAATAGCACCATCCCATTTTTTTTAAACCTAGGTATGTTTTATAAAGTAATCAGTCCTTGCACTGATTTAAACCTGCTGTAGATTATTTGTATGTTATTCGGCTTCTAGCACCAGAATTCAATATTACTCGATTTGCCAGTGTAGACTCTTTGGCTAATATGTTTAAAGCGGAAGCCACACCTACAAGTGTCTATCTTCGCTGCAATAAAGATCTATTTCGATCGCTAACCACCATTGTTTACGTGGGGCGGAAAAAATAGGGCGCCTTTTTACACCTTTTCTATTTGTAACGATGACGTGAGTTGCGAAAGTTAAACAATTAAGAAGATTGACGTGTCGGAATATGTCTTCGTCATTATGACAAAGGTCGCCCAGGCATAGTCTAGAGAAGCTCATAATATTAGGGCAGGCGAATGGAAAACGCGCTAGGGGAACGGCACCGACTAGATGGTCTGATGCGATAAGGGCGGCGGCTGGAGGAAGCATTCACCGGGCAGTTCATATGACGGAAGACCGCTCCCAATGGAAGCGAGTACGACATGGTCGCGATCCTCAGCCATGAGGAATCGATTAAGAAAAAGTATAAGATAATGAAATTGAAAGAGGTTTTTTTCCAAAAGTTATCGGTTTAAACCGGTGCTGAAAATTGTAATCGGTTCACATCACTATTTTCAATGTTAAAAGCTATATTATGAGATCGATTTTTGGCACTTCGAGCTTCTAATGTGGTAGGACGCCCAGCTTGGATCCTTCCTCCTGATATTCCCCTGTCTTTACGTCGCGCAATGGAAGTTGGCTGCACTTTGATCTTTCTGGAGTTCTCGCATTAGAGGAATTCTACGCCCACAATACGTCACGCGAGCCGGCAGTGACGAACTGAATTAGCATTTTCTAATCATTTAAATGCGTATTTATGTAGAAATCCTACTGCAATACGTCACCCTCTGTGACGTATTGCAGCATTTACGCGTGTTTATCGTTACAAAATTTTAGAATATGCTAATTCAGTTCGTCTTAGCCTGGCGGAGACGTACTGAACTAGCATTTCTATATACGCGACCGGGGCTGTGCACACGCTGAGCTTTCATTTAGGTCCCTTGCTATTTTTCAATACTTTGTACAAACTGTCATCATCATCATCAGCCTGTTGACACCCACTGTCGAGTAAAGGCCTCTTCACTCACGCCACCGCTCACGATCCTTTGCCAGACGCAACCACTGCTTTCCGGCTACTTGGGCTATGTCATCGGACCATCTGGCTGGTGGTCTCCCAACCGATCTATTCCCCTCTCGAGGTCACCATTCCACAATGGACTTCGTCTATCTACCATCAGTGCGTCTAGCCAGGTGACCTGCCCACTTCCACTTCAAAGACGTTATGCGTTTTCCGACGTCTGCCACTTTTGTGCGGCTTCTTATTACAACGTTCGGTACACGGTCCAAGAACTTAATACCGAGCATTGCTCGCTGCATGGCTCTTTGGGTAACGTTGACTTTGTTCATAACGTCTTTGGTAAGGTCCATGTCTCAGAACCATAAGTAAGAGTGGGCAGTACTTGCTAGTTGAAAACCTTGGTCTTAAGGTACAATACATTTCCAGAGACATCAACTTCATCATCAAAAAAAAAAAGAATCTTCAACCTGGATCTCTTTCAAAGTCGATGTGGTGATGTGTGGCCAATGGGGAGCCTCTAAGTAAGTCTAATAATAATTGTGTTAAATCAAAAACTGATTTATCCAAAAGCAGATTGGTAAATCGTCTTAGCCGGAATAAATTGATTGCAATTTGAAATCTGCTTCCAGTTTAGTTCATCCTTACCTATATTAAGAAACTATTAATCGAATATGAAACCCATCAAAACTAATTAGGCAACTGACCTTCGCTTTTAAATAAATATTTAGTTGCATCTGCAAAGTAAATAGCTCCCCAGGAAATTATTTCAACACAAATTACTTCCTTCTTCTTGAAGTGCCTCTCCATCACTGGAGGTTGGCAGTCAGCTCCCTGCAACGCTCTCTGTTCATGGCTGTCCTGAATAATTGTTCCACGGTTTTGATGCCGGTCCATTCCTTGATATTGCACAGCCATGCCATTTTCCTCCTTCCTGGGCTTCTTTTTCCCTCCATTTTGCCCATCACTATGGTGTGTAGAAGCTGGTATCGTTTTTATCTTAAAACGTGTCATAAGTAGGCAACCTTTCGCTGCTTGACTAGTTCTACTTTTAGAAAGACTTTTAGACTAGTTCTAAATTACTCCCAGCTAACTCAAATTACCTACTACTACCTAATATAAATTCAGAGGTCAGAGTTAGAATAACTTTACTGTGAACAGATTGAAGAGTATATACCCTGTGTGTGAGGGTGTTTGTGTGTGCAAGAGAGCTGCTATCAACAAGTCCCGATAGACGTATGGCAATTTGCCAGGGAACACCGGGGATGCAACTTGTGAGGTTGTCGTATCTTGCTTTGATTAGTGCCATCTGTATAATTATTCACTAAATTACATTTTTGGCATGTTTAGTGGTTCAATGAGTTTCAAGTGGCATCCATAATAGGGCGAGCTGAAACACTGATTCAGTGTCAAGTGTTTGCGGCTGTTAATGGTGAATGGATTCTGATTGATTCACGCACTCGGCGTTCTATTTGCTTTGGTATCGATGGGCATAGTGCCGTTACATTTGGATCGGGCGCCATCAAATAACTCTTTATGGATGAATATACATAATTTGGTTTGAAACGGGTCGAATTACTGTTATTTTTGTAGGTATGAGTTACCTTTATTCTGCCGACGTTTAGGCTGCGTTGCAGTGCAGCGGCCGTCTCGTATCGAACCAAATTATTTATGGTTATCGCGAATAATTTAAAATAGGGTTATAGTTTTTTTTTTCAGAATCAACTATGACGTGTTTTTCAGGAATTCCTTATTAGAGCATCTTAGGAGCAATTATTATCCTGATTTCACGCAGATACATCTATGTCTTTAGATGTTTTGGCTGTGCAAATTGTGCAATACATTTAATTGTGGATTTAGCAAACGGTTATTGTCTATATTCACCACTAGTATAACGATCATTATCATCATCATCATCATCAGCCTGTTGACACCCACTGCTGAGTAAAGGCCTCTTCATGCTCACGCGACCGCTCACGATACTGTGCCAGATGCGACCACTGCTTTCTGGCTACTTGGGCTATGTCATCGGATCATCTGGCTGGTGGTCTCCCAAGTGATCTCTTCCCCTCTCGGGGTCTAAAGATAATTTTAAACGTTGATTATTATAACTTACCCACTAGAATCCTGAAACACGCGATTTCGGCTATCCAGCGAGTGGTCTTCCCTGCGTTGAATATGCCGGTTTTACGGCATGTGAGTCCAAATCTACTAATAAATAATTTGTCACATTCAATGAGCATCTCTTGAAATTAATTAATGCATCTACCCTTTCACTAGCAATACGCAGAAAGCAGCTGAGAGCTCGCAAATGTCTCGTAGGACGCTTTTAATAGAAGCAGTCGCAGAGCGCGGGTACCAGGCGCGCACGAGTATGCAGGCGGTCGCATTTCCGCACAGTCGGCCTACATTCCAACTGGGGCGCGGACTAGGGTTGTCTGTCATCCAGTTTTTTCCACCGGCCCTGCCCGATCGGCTGGAATCAGGAATTTTCATCGGATATAAATATTGTCTGTTTGCACGAAACTAATATTTTCAAAGAGTTGCAGAACTTTTTGAAAGTATGTTAAATTTTTTTTTTGTATTTTTTTTAATCTTCGTAGTAACCAACGTCTTGTTAATGCATATTGTATTCTGCGTCGCGATAAAACATTCACTTTTTTTCTATCTATGTATGGTTATTTATCTCTAGACCCTGTAAAATTTCGTTCGTATTGGTTCTGAAAATGCCGGAAAAATCAGAAAAAAGCTGTTTGGCAACCCTAGGCGAGTCTCGCAGCTTTTCGTATATTGCACATACTCCACTTAATCCCTGATGCCTTGATACCTATACGTAATGCGTTTTTATATCCGAGAAAATGTTTACGCAGCAGTTCTAGCACGAGACAGCTCGATAAAAGGATGATTTTTAGACGCTGAATTTATTTTGTACTCCAATTCTATGAGTACTTTATGGTACTTTACCAATGATGTCTAAACTGGTATAGTTAGAGTCTCTACCGCGCCAAGCTAATACGCTGTTGTCCTATCAATTTCTCTATCGTTATCCAACAAAATTGCGAAGCAAACTTCTTAACAAGGAAACAAGGATATCGACTCGAGATTCGATAATGGCGATGGAACCAATTTCCACCCTACAGGCGAAGTGCCATCGGGCCACTAATGAGTATCGGCCCTTAAATGCCCCCTCCCCGTTGTTTACAATGGTGTAACTCCACCTTTTTTGAGGCTCTCCGCAGTTTTTAATTTTCAGCGGCCTTGTTTTCAGTAATTGGTAATGTTAGCCTTTGCATCGGACGTTTTAGCAAACAAAATAGGATAGTTTAAATTCGGCTTTTATACGATTGTAAGTTACTACAGGGTGCACTCTAAGTCGATAGCGGAACTTTAACACGTTGACGGACACTGACTGCATTCGACGTCCTCAACACTTTATGAAAAAATACACAGCGTCAAATGCAGTCCCTACTTTTGACCTAATTATTTCTACAACGCTCCATGCAGTCCTGTTTTTCCTAGAGTTTGTATGAAGATCATCTTGTAGTGCTTTATTGGGTCAGATTTCAAAGTTCTATGTGCCCCACGAGGACCACTTTTCAGACTTGTAAATGACTCGCACACAAACGCAAAAAGTGTGCACTCACACGCGCACAACGGCTTACGACGTCGTGTTTTCTTTACTGCGCCTAGGCAGTGTGCCGGCATGTGCGCCAGTGAGTAGTCACGTCACCCAAGATGCCCAAGAAGATCCTTATGGGGATGGAGATTATGCTTCCGACGGTAACTATGAGCCAGAATAGATAGGAGTCTGATAGCTCCATCACGTGCATTGATGAAGATGCATTCGGAGTGCTAGACTTAAGTCCACCTACACTATCTACCTCAACATCTGATAAAAAAAAGTCTTTACCAAGCTGTGCAATCACAAAAGTCTTTGGTCGAGCTGTCTCCGAATACGGTTTCTGCTACATACTCGTCGCCTTCTACATCTGGCCAACAAAATAAGACTCAGTCTCCACGAAGAGCCCTGTAAGAGCAGTTTACGAGCATGCCTGACGACCAACTTGAACAGAAGAAACTGTGTTTTGTTCTGTTTATAACAATTTATTTACCCATTTGATTATAAATTAATGAAAGGGGTTGAAACTTATTTTATCCGGTATATATAGACGTCATAAGCCCTGATTACTTTCGACAACTGCTTACCACGTTAGACTGGGATTGCAGTTGTGTCGTTTATAAGATAGTTTTTTTGATCGAGAAAAATCACAACTGCATTTACATCGGACGTCAATGGCAGTTGTGCATCATAATCATATTTACAGTAGCAATACTAGATCTCACAACGGCATTATACGTCGGACGTTTATGACAGTTGTGTCTTAGAATAATCCGGCTTCTCAATTATAATGATGTACAACTGCAAAAACCGTCGCTTCAACTCCCATACAATATTTTTGTGCTTTTTTATGGGTTTCACCGTTTCTATAGTGTCCGTCAACGTGTTAAGTATGCTGTCTACTGATCAATACAAACAACTTGTACTAGGTGGCGACAAAAATGGAGCGAAAAAAATATCAGCTGTTTCATACATTTGGCGCAGTACTGAGTCGACCTTTTGTATGGAACAGCAGATATATTTTTTACTCCATTTTTTTCGCCACCTAGTACAAGTTGTTTGTATTGATCAGTAGATAGCCTACTTAAAGTTCCGCTATCGACTTAGAGTGCACCATGTAGTAACAGCAAACTTTCTGAGCCTGGGAGATAAAAATATTATTATTTAGGATTAAGCCATTTTAACTGAGAATTTTTATTTGTTTAACCCATTTTTAACCTTGGCTGACACACTCTAAACTGTATCGGTCTATAATTAGGATCGATACACTCAAGACTGCTACTTTCCTTCTAAGTAGCCTACGGTAGAGAATATAAAAACTTCAAGCATGTATTGTGCTAAGATCTCTCGAGAATGTATCGTAAGATCACCCTGTCATGTAGGCCGGTTCTTGAGAGATTGGATAAAAGGCGACAGGGGGGGCTACTCTGAAACTGTCTGTCTGTAAGTTACTTTTTAACAGCTTTGTAAAAACCCATCGTCATTATTGAACGAGCGAGTGAAGTTCTCCGAGTCTACCTGAATGATCCGGCGTTAAGTATGAATTTTTTTCGACATTAACTCGAGTATCGTTGATTGCCAACGTCTTGAAAGGCAGGCGTGTAAATGAGACAAAACGTTTTTTTTTATGATTGGCATGAATGCGGAAGTCATGTAAAATGAAACCGGATAATAAAATACAAGTGGTTCGTCCCGAACTGTGAACTCGCGACCCCATATAAACTTAACAACCCCATACCTCGGCAACCCCTTGACCGATTTGGCTCACGTTCGAACTTAAAAATTCTTTTAATTTCATTTACCCGCTTACCAAATTTCATAACGATCTGACCAAATTAACTCAAGCTATCGTCAAACGAACATTCATGCATACAAACATACATACATACATACAAACATACATACATACATGCATACAAACATACAAACGCCGGATTGTTCCAGTAGAATCGGAGAATTTCGCTCGCTTCGCTCGCTCGTTCAATTAGTATCATGAAAAATCGTAACATGAATACGGAACAACCCGTAAAAGTGGCTTGTATTGGTGAGTTAAGCGACCCCTTTCAGTGTCTCGGAATCGTTCTGAAACACCCTGTGTGTGTATTAAGGTTGGACGATAGCAGCATGGCGGGAAATTCAAAATTTTCACAGTTTTTTTAATTTTTGAGCTAAACTGAGTTATTTTTATGCAGCGATTTTTCGTTCTCGGCAAAAACATGGTATTTTTTTCATTATTGTAAACAACAGAACAACAATAATTCAGCCGATTATGTGTTCTGGTCGACAAAGCAGTGGCACTGCCCAAAAATCTCGTTTAAGACCAGAACACATAATCGGCTGAATTATTGTTGTTCTGTTGTTTACAATAATGGAAAGAATATTATGTTATTGCCGCGAATGAAAAATCGCTGAACAAAAATAGCTCAATATGCCACAAAATGTAAAAAAATTGTGAACATTTTGAAATTCCAGCCACGTTGCTATCGTCCCACCTGTCTGTATTATTCATGATTTCAGAGCCTAGTAGATACTCAGTAGGCTCCATCGTCGGTGACCGCCGTTACACGTCAATGAAATTGACTTCGGGTCATTGGTATTTATAGTTGCCATAAAAAAGGTCCCGGCCTCCCAGGCCTATGTCAATTGTCTGGGTGCAAGATATAGGGCCAAACATTATTCCGATCCGATCAGTCTGAAACACGATATAAAATATGGCTTGTTACAAAAATGGCCTATAAAACTTTTGAAGGAAACATGTGGAATGAAGAATACCATCAACTTTAGATTTCTACCTTACCATACACTCTATTAAAAATGGAGACTTTGGGTGAAAAATTTTTTTTGATACGTCCTATAGTTCCCGAGATATTTAATTTTAAGGGTAGACGATAGCAAGGTGGCGGGAAATTCAAAATTTTCACAGTTTTTTACATTTTGTAGCTAAACTGAGCTATTTTTGTTCAGCGATTTTTCGTTCGCGAGAATAAAACCGTATTCTTTTCATTATTGTAAACAACAGAACAACAATAATTCAGCCGATTATGTGTTCTGGTCTACGAAGCAGTGGTACTGCCCAAAAAACTTGTCGTAGACCAGAACACATAATCGGCTGAATTACCTATTACCAAATTACCTATGACATCATCATTGATCAGCCTGTTAAAACCCACTGCTGAGTAAAGGCCTCTTCGTGCTCACGCCACCTCTCACGATCCTGTGCCTGTCGCAAACTCACAACCACTGCTTTCCGGCTACTTGGGCCATGTCTTCGGACCATCATGTCCCTAACATCACGAGTCATTAAAAGTTACGGTCGTTGTCCTAATCAATAAGAAACTCTTTAACAATGAGGACAACCTTCCTTGCATCGTAAATCTGATTGAAAGACCTATTTATACAAGGTGTTACAAAAGATCCTAACTCTTTTTACAGCGTTATGGCACCCCACACCACTCCTCTTCTAGAAGCACATTAATTGAAATTCTCATAAATATTCACTGAAACAAAAAGAAAAACAAAATACTTCGTAGTCAAATCTCGGCAGAATTGGCTCGGCGAGCTGAAATTGCAATTTTCTTTTTTCACACGACGACGTAGCTACCATAACCGACATCGCGATGACACCCGGGTAGCTCTTATTGTAAGCTGCATAACGGCGAGGATAGAAGAAAGGTTCGTAGACTGTACTGTTAACCGGGTGGGCCTATCTCGCAGGGATCTTTGGCAATCGGTCGCGAGGGAGTTAAGTCATTTTACACCGAGCGGTCTGTTTTGGATGGGAGCGTTGACATTTTCTTAGATATTATTTTTTATTTTTGAACATGGCGCATACTTTTGATTTCGTACCGTTTCGTTCGTACATATCTTCAAATGATGAATACAAACTGTTTGTACTCTTTACTGCTCAGCTGCTGCTGGCTGATCAAGAACCGACATATTTACATTAAAAACTGTGAAAATTGTACTTTCCTGCCACGCTACTTTCGTTGAACCGAAAGGGGATCGATTCCCAAACAAATAAATTTGTTACCAAGGTATTGAAAGATGAAACCGAAAATTATACACTGAAATGTGGTCCCTCAGAGGGCATGCACGTGATAATTTGTCTAGATGGATTTGCCTTTTTATTTGCGTGAAATTACATTTCCTTAAAAACACAGTTAATTGATAGATTAAATGACATCGACAATTTAGTCCACTCAAACAATGCCGAAGGAATACTCTATCTACTCGTACATAGCATATCCAACCACTGCACGGTTTATATCGTAACACAACCCTGCATTACTTTGTGAACATTTTGTTTTTTTCTCAGCAGGAACCTAGGGCTTTTAGAATAGTCTTCTCCATTTTATTCGAGGTCGTACTTCTAGTATTACGTATTACTATAGATTTATGCTTCTGTTCTCGGTTTGAATAGGTATCGAAAACAGGCTTTGTAGCCATCTTAGGTCTTCCAGATTCTATCTACCTAGTTTCCAATACCGACTTTTTATTCTCTAATTTCGTAGACTTGTGTTTATAGTCCCGCTTTCAGCGCAACGAATTGGACGTTTTAAGTTCCCTTTTGCCTGGTTTCTAATTCAGATTTCCTAGATGTTAAGGCCCTAGACTTTAAAAGACTAGACATAAGGTGCGTGTCTCGGCACGGGCACGGGTCGGTCACAAGGCAGGTCGGGCCCGCGCCTGCGCCGGCCGCCGCCCGCGTCCCAACCAGCGGTACCAGGGTAGCATGGCTCACAAGGCATCTACATATTCAAGTCTTGAAGCTCCACGAAAAGTGTTTACGCGCGGCGGAGCCCGTTTTGTAAAGAAAACGACTCCGGCGGCGTGCGTGTGAACACTTTTTCGTAGACCTTCACGACTTGGGTCTGAGAGGCCTATAGACCACTGGCTTCTTACATCCAGCCCTCGGACAGAGGGAATCTATCGCGACGTTGCGCATTCCATACTTCGAAGTACCAGGACAGCAGAAAACGGAAAAAACCTCAGGGCTGCACCGAGCTTTCGCTTTGCTATGATTGTGGCATTTTTGGGTGTTGTATAAGTGGCGCAATCGGAGTAAAAGCATTGTTCTTGGTAGCCCTGGAGAGTTTCTCTGGCTTCTGCTGTCCCAGTACTCTGAATAACAATGTATGGAACGCCTAACTTCATAATAGATTTGGCGTATTCATGTCTGCTTGCTAAGTGCTATACTGGTACCAGGGGCTTTATTCACTCTGAAGCATCCTTGAACTTTCATTTCGCAATTTATTCACTGTCACAAGCCTTCACCATATTGAATTGCAACTCAACCCAAGATTAATGCAGACAGCCATATGAAGAATCCAAATATGGCAGTCTTCATGTGTCTTGACGCCTTCGAGGGCGTTCCATTGGCAATTTTGGTGAACGCTTGAGCGAAATCAAGGTTTGTTGCTTGAGGTTGAGCCCCAGCTGCGTTGTGGAGGCGTGCGGCGGCAGACTTGGCAATACTGACCCGTGCCCGTGGTTGCAGGATGCACGCCGTGGGGCTCCACTCGGCGCTGGCCATCCGGCGCGAGCGCCGCCGCCGCGCAGAGCAGCAGCGCGCCAAGGAGCGTCGCTACTCGCTACAGTCCACCGAGTCCGGGATCACCTCCCCCCACTGCTCCACCGGCAGCCTAGAGCGCAGACGCTTCAAGAAGACCCGAACCACCGACAATGAGGTCGTCTCCTCCGTCGGCATGCTCCACTTGGGCGTCGTTTTTCTCGTCCTCGGCCTCTTCCTAATAGGCTCCGGCTGGCTGCCGGATGACGTCACCTCTTGGAGCAGCATTGGTTCAGTCAGCTGGTTCAACGAATTGGTATGCTCAGGGCTCTTCGCGGTGGGGATTGGGATATTCCTGATCGTGCTGCACAAGTACTTGATTAAGCACGAAGAGGATGCGTTGGAGGAGTATGTTCAGAAGCAGCTGACGAGGTCGCGCTCCGGGCATAGGTTAGAGAGGGATGCAGAGACCGGTGGGATGCATACGAAGAATGCTAGAAGGGCGAAGGCAGCGGAGTTGCTGGAGACGGAGACGTATACCGAGCCGCCGGACCGGCAACATGGATTTGTGAATGCGCTAGCGATTAATGGAGAGGCCAATAGGGACCTTCCCCTGGAGCAGATCGTGGAGGAGGAGATCTCTGTGGCGTCAGAGAACGAGAGACGGCGGTTCAATAGGGACACTTACTCCACGCCGTCTGTCGCCCCGAGTCTGAGTCCGGGGTCGCCGTCGGATACCAAGGAGTTGTTGTCGGACGGAAGGTACATGATCATGTCGAGGATTTGAACGGAGCTCGACCGGCTTCAGTATGAGACCTCGAACAATTACGGGCCGTGTATTTGAGGATTCAGTTTTTGGATTTTGGACAGGGAGGTGTTTTGTTTTGCAAAAAGGTGTAAAGATTGGCTATCACAGAAAAAGGTTCCACGTTTTAGAATTTTAAAAGGAAGAGTAAGCCAAAGCAACTCTTCAAGAGTATGGCAAAGTATCACATCACATTCTCGGAAAGAAAATACCTCCATCCTTATTTCATTGTTCTGTTCTGGCACAATTCAAAGCCATGTTTTATTCCTTGTTCGAGGCAAACAAAGCTGAAGTCGAAAGAACTGTAAAGCGGACTCTATGCTGAACGAATTTGAGTGTATTTTTCAACGTCACTTCTGCTAAAACTGCGGAATGCTTCGAGGCTTATGCGTTACGAGTCGTTACACAATTGTGCAGGACTAGCATGGCATGGTCGATAAAAAAATAACAAGGATCAGTAGTCACTTTCATTAGTCGTCAAAACTCCGTAATAAGATGATTTATAGAGCGTCCAGTGGCACCTTCACACACACTAGATTTATGAAATGACCACTCAAATGCTGCAGTGCCTCATTTCTTCGAGATTTCTGTAATTTCTAGTCCTTCTCAAAGCTTAGTTGGCTCCTTAGAGTCTTTTGATTGTCAATCATTATTTTTTTTTTGTTATTTTAGCAATAAAAGAACTGAACTGAACTGATTAAACATTTTTCTTTTACTATAACAGTTATGGTACCTGCCCTTACTGCCACCCTGTATTGAAAACAATTTGAAAATTGAAATATAGAAAACAAATTCATCTGTTTAGTTAGCCAGTAATGTCATATCGTTTCCTGTCATGCTAGTCTTGCTGAAATGCTTCTGTATGTATATTTTTTATCAGACGGACCAACTCTAGTAGTCTTTATAGAAGTAAGTTCTACTTATTTTTTTTGTTAAAAAGCCTCTCTTTGTGTCAAAGTGGAAGAAACCCAGTCATAATTTACTTTAGAACGAGGAACTGAGAAAGCTTCAAAGTGAAACAATTATTTGAAACTGACTATGAAGATTCGCTGCTAAACCAACACCACTACTTTCTTTACCCACTAATGGCGAAATTAAAAATGTTTTTTATCACATCTATTCGAATAGACCTAGCTCGATCCCCGCAAACAGGGACTAAAATAGCTTTTTAATCCCGGAGGGACAAAAAGTTATTTGAATTTGGAATATGGATCTGTAAGTAAAAGTTCAAATGACTAAAGAGTTTACAGATAACATTGAAAGAGATCAATCACGAAGAATGTATGGACAATAAACTGGCAGTATGAAAAAATATACTGCGCGGCGCAAGCCAAATAAAAAAAAAGTTTGTGGAAAAATAAAAACGTCAGAAAATTCAGAAATGCCTTCAGTCTTCGTTCGTATTATTTATTTGTGTACTAATATTTGGATTTTACTTACTTTCATAAAATTAAAGATTTTCTTCCTCAAGTAGTGAGAATTAAAGTGTTATAATACTAACTCCAGAGAACAGTGTGTCGGATGCCGAGCCGACGCTAATAAAATTATTCGTAAGTTCCAGTCACTTATTTTCTCATAGAGGGTGATAAAAAGTAGAATGTTCACCTCGGGAACAACACTTTTTACCCGACTACGCGAAGCAAAAAGGAGGGTTATGATTTTAGCAGCGTATGTATGTATGTATGTATGTATGTATGTATGTATGTATGTATGTATGTATGTTTGTGTGTTCATCTGTTCCCACGCAGAGCCTAAACTACTCGGCCGATTTGAACAAATGAGGTGTCGTTGGATTCGTCTTAATCACCCAGGTAACATAGGATAGTTTAATTTTGAAAAAAACCAAGATGGCGGCTGTGCTGCGCCCTAAAGTGGTGGACCTAAAAATAAAAATTATCGGATACCATCGTCATGGGTATCAAATGAAAGGGCTTTAAAAGACCTTTTCAAAAATGTATAACACACGTAGCGTCAACATAACAAATAAAACAAAAAATTCCAAAATGTGTTTTTTTTTGCCCTTCTTGGTTCTATTCTGGGTGATCGCCCAAAATTACTTACTAAAAAGCTAAAAAAAAATAGAAGTTAAAAACTAAAACCCGACTACTAAAAGGCTTAAAACAAGACCTGTTTATCCTTAAAATAGACTCATAGATAATTAATCGTAGTCGGAGGACACCACATTCGCATTTGATAAACCGATGGCCTCCGACTACGATTAATTATCTATGAGTCTATTTTAAGGATAAACAGGTCTTGTTTTAAGCCTTTTAGTAGTCGGGTTTTAGTTTTTAACTTCTATTTTTTTAAAGCTCGAGTTCTTTGAATCCCTTGCTGCGCTCAGGATTCAAAGAAACTCTCTCGCCTTAAAAATTTTGTTTTAGTCCCTCGGGTAACAATCTACTATTATATTGTAGATTTGTGGGTCAAATAAATACAAGCGAGGCTAGTTCTTGGATTCTTGGAGATCGCATTAACTGCTGTCTGATTCTGCAGAAAAATAAAAGGCAACTTGGTTCAGTCTATCAGGAATTCGTCTATCGTTAATGCACTAAAGTATACTTACATATTATAATTTATTTGGCTGTGATATACTTCAGGAAAATAAACAAAACAATGGATAGAAAGTCATAGCTGCGAAATGTCAAACTGCCGGCAAACTTTTCTGAAAGCATAATTAACTACGGGGTTGGTTTGAATGAAATGTGGTAATTTGAATGTCAGAGGTGTATTTTGGTAAAACTTTTGTATTATTGGGTAAAAAAAATAACAAGGTGTAACATGTTAAAAAACAACAAGACTTCTTATATTTTTCGTCACGCCTTTTCTAGTTTAACTTTAATCTGGGGGCACGGCAGTGCCCCCGCCAGGTCGAGCGCGAAGCAAACACTGCCGTACCATCCTTTACTGGAACCATTTCGCCGCATTTTCAGGCCCCTATTTGAGAATCTTTGGATAAGACCAGAACGCAGAAATTTTCGTCATCTAGTAAGCTATAATCACATACTTAAAATCCAAAATTTCAAGTCTGTAGGTCATTTAGTTCCGAAGTTAAGCGAAAGCAAAGTTTCGTATTTATGACACACACTCACTCACTCACTCACTCATGATCATCATAATAGAACTAGTACTTCCCATAAACTCAGAGAGCTGAAATTTGGTACAGAGTTAGGGTTGAATGGCCACATAAAGGGAAAACTATAAAAACTAGGATAATCGAAGATCTGGAGTACCTGGTGACCCTGATTAGAAAACACAAGAGCCCTAATAGAACTAGTACTTCCCATAAACTCAGAGAGCTGAAATTTGGTACAGAGTTAGGGTTTAATGGGCACATAAAGGGAAAACTATAAAAACTAGGATAATCGAAGATCTGGAGTACCTGGTGACCCTGATTAGAAAACACAAGAGCCCTAATAGAACTAGTACTTCCCATAAACTCAGAGAGCTGAAATTTGGTACAGAGTTAGGGTTTAAAGGGCACATAAAGGGACAACTATAAAAACTAGGATAATCTAAGATCTGGAGTACCTGGTGACCCTGATTAGAAAACCCAAGAGCCCTAATAGAACTAGTACTTCCCATAAACTCAGAGAGCTGAAATTTGGTACAGAGTTAGGGTTAAATGGCCACATAAAGGGAAAACTATAAAAACTAGGATAATCGAAGATCTGGAGTACCTGGTGACCCTGATCAGAAAACACAAGAGCCCTAATAGAACTAGTACTTCCCATAAACTCAGAGAGCTGAAATTTGGTACAGAGTTAGGGTTTAATGGGCACATAAAGGGAAAACTATAAAAACTAGGATTATCGAGGATCTGGAGTACCTGGTGACCCTGATTAGAAAACACAAGAGCCCTAATAGAACTAGTACTTCCCATAAACTCAGGGAGCTGAAATTTGGTACAGAGTTAGGGTTTAATGGGCACATAAAGGGACAACTATAAAAACTAGGATAATCGAAGATCTGGAGTACCTGGTGACCCTGATTAGAAAACACAAGAGCCCAACCAAACTATTATAGATCGACATATACCGCCCATACAAAAAATATTCAACTTGGTGGGCCGCTTTATTTGATGTCAAAAATCTAAGGTCTGAAGTATCTGATGAAGAACCCTCAGCTGGTATCAGCTTTATTAGAGATATTATGGTAATGCCCCTTCTACTATTGGTACATAAAAAAATCGACTGTCATTGCAAAAATCCAGCGTAGTGGGACACATCTTCATTTAATCTAGCCTATAGCGTCCCACTAGTGGTTCGCTCCGAACTATGAACTCGCAACCTCAGTTACAGATGTATAACTTTGCTTACGCCATTCGCGCAGGCGCGCGCGCGCTTTGCATTTAAACTATACAACCCCATATCTCGGCAACCCATCGACCGATTTTTCTCATGTTCGAATTTAAAAATTATTTTAATTTAGTTTACCCGCCTATCAAATTTCATAACGATCCGACCAAATTTACTCAAGTTATCGTTGAACAAACATTCATACATACAAACATACATACATACAAACGCCGGATTGTTCCAGTAGACTCGGAGGACTTCGCTCGCTCGTTCAACAAGAAATAGTCGGACGATTAACTTTATTCTACTCGAACATTACACAAATTTAAAAACTGTGTCAAATAAGAAAATCTAATAAAATTAATCAATATGCCCTCGTTTCTACAAAAAGAAGTGAAATCCCACCAAAAACATTCTGTAAAAACTAGCCAGGTCTCGATGGATCTGCTTGTTTATCTCTAAAAAAGTAATGAAATCTAGACAAAGTCGTGCCAAGTCTAAGGTTCCTTACTGCGATTTCTTTATTATTATAGTTAATGTTGTGAGACTTGGCTTTTGAAGGGTACACAAGGGTACAAAACCAGGTGCTCCATGACACCATTGCACCAATCTGTCGCCAGAACCGCTTGTGTACCCTTCAACGGCCAAGTCTCACAACATTAACTATAATAATAAAGAAATCGCAGTAAGGAACCTTAGACTTGGCACGACTTTGTCTAGATTTCATTACTTTTTTAGAGATAAACAAGCAGATCCATCGAGACCTGGCTAGTTTTTACAGAATGTTTTTGGTGGGATTTTATTTACGTTAAACATTTAAAATGTGGCATTGAGGCACGACATCGGTTCACCAACATTATTATTATAAAGTCATATAATGCTGGATGTAAGCCCTAGTTTTTCTTTATGACAGCTTTTTCACAAAATTAGGTTTTATTCAGGTTTTATTCTTCCAATTTTGACACACAAACGGCAATTTCATTGTGTAGATAGATAGGTGATTTTGATCTGCGTTCCGTATCGTATTTATTCGCTTGAGACTGATTGTTAATATACTTCTTATTATATACTTGTCGATTATATAAGATACTAGTGTTAAACTTAATTTATAAAATGTTTTGTGTTTAAAATTGCCCTTAAAACCTCAATACAGAAGGTTCGGTCTGAGATTCTTGCACATTGCGTACCTAACCAAATTGGTATAAGATGAATGCACTTGTATAAACTCTTACATATTTTGTGGTGACGCCGTATGAACAGGCTGTACTTTCATAATATTATAAATGTATACTTTGAAATTAGAAATTTTGGACTCAATTTGATTTCAACACCTAATTTGGCCGGTAGCAGATTGGATGTGTCTTAAACTATCCTAGAATAAAGTGATAAAATATTTGTGATAAGAAAAAGTGAAAATATGAAAGTCATCCATCACATTGTAAAGAAAAAAAATCACTAAGTACCTCTAGCCTTTTCTACCAAAACCTTACTATTTTAAAATTCCGAATATAATGTAGTCAATAATGTATTTTGAATCCAATTAAAAAAGTAAACAATTAATTAAAGTAGGTATCAGTGTTGTGCCAAAAAACTGTGGCAATAATAGTATTTTTACTTTTTCTATCAAAAACTAAAAGACAAAAAGTAACTTTTAATGATTCGCGATATTCACACATAATTTTGGTTTGAAACGGGTCGAATCGCGTTAAGTTTAACAGTTACCGCGATTCGACCCGTTTCCAACCAAAAAAAGTGTATTAACAACTAGGTATTTTATCTGTTAAAGTTATATTTAAGTGATTTCAATTTGTTTAGTGTATTTGATACAGGAATCGATTTTGTGCATTTTTCTTGGCGCGCGGGCTATGCACGGCGCCTTAAGTTACACTAGTTTTACATTTATCGGCGGACGAAAACTTTACAAGGTAACATAAATCTGTAGGTAACAATTTAAATCCTTGATTGATATTATTAAAATTTAACAACCAATGAGCTTAGTGTTGTACTTACCTAATACTCAACAAACACACTTCCTCTGATTGTATAAGATTAGGCCCGAAATATCGACCAGAGTAAACTATTAAAGCTAGTTTAAACCTTGAACGTCGATTATTTCGCTTACGAAAATAAGTTTGAATCGTGATCGGTATTCCGGGCCAATGCAATAAATATTATGACTCTATTAATCAATACACTTTTCGAGTAATTCCTCAGTTTAAAATTATTTATATTAAAATATTTTAAGAAAAAAAATCAATTTTATGTTTATAATTGTTTTTTAAAATGCATTTCAAAACACTTTTGATCTCTTCCCTCCTAGTCTTATCTTAAGAGCTGTGTATAAAACATTGCCTTAAAAAGAAATTTTTATCACAAACAATTTTAATAAAAAAGCACATTTTATATCGGTAGGTTCCTTAGTGTTTGTATGAGCATGCCAATTCATGCCATTGCGGGGTAGTGAAATTTACTACTTTACAATTTTACTTACATTATGCTTTAATCTAAAAGAAAAACTTTTTAAAAACATGTAAAAAAATAATGAATTCGCATTCTACCATAATAATATTGGCGTAAGTAAATCAATGTTTAGTGTGAGCTAGCTATGTGATGTGTATGACATTCTATGTTTTAAAAAAATATCACACTGCGAATTGTGCTAGAAAACACCTTTAATGTCGTTATGACAACAATCACTGTCACACATAATACTTATATCATTATGATGGAAAATGCTAAAAGAATATGCAAATGCCTGTATTTTTACTATTAATATAAAATGAAATTCAGTTGTAGGTACTTAAATCAAATTGTTATGTCTATTTGGTACATTCCATATTTGATTGTAAAGTTTCATTCCTATCAGTCGCATAAAATTAAATAACACTTGTGTTTCTCGTACTATATATTTTATTGTTGTAAAGTGATATACTTAAATGTTAAATTTAAAATCTAAGTTTCTCTATAGCACACCAAACTTAGCAACTAACTAGTGCACACACATTTATTATGAAATTTCTTGTGCCTATACTTAGAACTTTTTATACTTAATTAGATATAAATAAGATAATGTGTACATACTTCAGGGCATAAATAAACTTCTAAAATACTCCGTAAATTGAAATATTATAAAATTTACATTATTTTACGATTATGTTAAAACTGATGCCTGAATTCGAAGCAATGGGATGTTATTCATGTTATCAATGTTACAGGTAGTCAGAATGGGTGATTTAGGGACGTCAATGTTTTGGATATATTATTTGCATCTATAATAATATTTACATGTAGTTTTATTTGGAACGGGTCTACTTGTACTATTGAATTTTAAAAAAGCCATTGTCACTAAACTCCGTGGTTAGGCCATTTCCAAATAAGATGGTGTCAATATTGTAAAGTAGGTAGTATACGGTTTTAGGCATGATGATTATCAAGAAACGTCAGTCCATTTGATTTAATTAAATTTGTTGTGCAAAATGTGTGTCGGTGTCTTGTAATGCTCAAAAGTGAAGTGTTTAGTGTGATTTATTTTCTATAAACATTTCGGTGTTGTGGATTTTTTCAGAACGCTTTTGCGCATTTTTATTGAAAAAATTATTAATATTCGTATACACTTTGAATAAATCGATTAGAATGCTATTAAAAATATATATTAATAAAAAACAACATACTTAACCTGTTGGGATTTCTGTTTAAACAATGCCTTCGATCATGTTGACTTGTAATGGACTATTATTATAAAAAAGGTTGTAAGTATTATGATTTACTGTATTTTAAAAATATGTCATTAAACCAAAATATTTAAGTCTTTCTACACTTTTTTGTATCATAAAAAAATAGAGATACTTCACTCATTTTTATGACCTTAGGTACCTAAAATATTTGAAAACAACAATGTTTTTTTTTAGGGCAACATTTATTATTTATAATTAAGAATTTAAATAATAAAAATGTGTACATAATGTTTTGGAATTTATCTTCGAATCACGCATCGTTCGTTTGTTACACCTTAGCTAAATAATTATATTTCTGTTCACTCAAAATAACACTTAAAATTAATAAAGGTAAATAAATTATGAACATCCTTGCATTTTTCTTTAAGGTTAAAAAACTAAAATAAATTAGATCTAGCAATAATATTTTTTTACTCAAAAAAGCTCGTAATGTGGTCATTAATTCGACAACCTTCTTTGAGCAAAGGAGGACTTGCGGGCTACTTTGATAAGGCGCCAGAAAAGTTGTATGGAATTTCATTAATGTCGTGTTTTGCGGCCAGAAAAACTGTATGAAAATCCATTAATGTCGAGTTTTGTTTCAAAAATAGAGCTCAAAAGTCAGGCACAAAAAGTATTTATTTAGAATTTGGCTGTTTGGGTGCTGGCAGTCTACAAATTGCATAGAAAAAAAAAAAGCGCGGCCATATTGTTTTCGCCGCTTCGCGCGTTGTTCGAAGTGATTTTTTCTGTGCGTGCTGTTTTTGTTGTAAATAAAAGTGAACTCTTCAAGCAACGAATCCTCCGATTCAATGTGTTTAACAACGCCGAACATAAAAAGGAAGCGAAATAAGATATTTAAAGGTACCTATTGCCACCAAAGTCAAAGGAAAAATACAAGTTTATCTACGAAAAGTTTGCGGAATGAAAAATCAACAGAAAGTAAACTAAGACAAAAGGTAAGCTGATTCTATTTAAATTACTCGCATTGTTTGAGTAAAGCACTATACAAGCCTTGGTCTGCAATGAGTGCGCTTCTGGCCACGCTATGATGGCCTCGAGCTTAGCTTAGCTACGCTCTCGGCCGTCAAGCTTGGTCATCATTGCAGCCCTTGCTGTCCGCGCTATAAAGGCCTCGACCTTCGGTCTCGGCCTTCATTTCAGCTTGTCCATCAAGGGCTGCAATGCTGACCACGCTGTGAAGGCCTTGAGCTGCGCTACGCTGCGCTCTGTCGGCCATCAAAAGCGCGCCAGAAACGCACCCATTAAAGACCGCGGCAGTAATGTACTATTATCGCCATTACCATTAGATACAATACAAATAAAATTTTATGTTTGCTTATTGGCATGTTGTAGACACGATCTAAGTTTTACTCGGAACTAAGACGGTCTTTGGTTTTTTTTTAGCACGTTATTTCGTTTCGTGCAATATTATAGGTACTTTAAGCACATATCAATATATTTTTTGCACTTTTTTCGTTTGGCGGCTTCAAAGGACGAGAATTGACGAGATAGCCAAACTGGGGCCTGAGTCTGTAACGCAATGGTGCCAAAATAGGCTCCCAGTTGACGGCTTCCATTAGGATTTATTAATGCTGTCGGTCCTTTTAATATTTTTGTAGTACAGCAAAGAATATTCGGATTTTAATTCTAGAGGATGAGTTCGCTGGTTGGAGGAGAAAAACGAGGAAACCCCGGTTTGGTCCTTCTACTGGGACGCGATCGACACGCCATAGCGTTACAGACTTTAGTCCCCTGATCACCAATCTCCAATAGCAGACGGCACGCAAAGAAGAATAACCATCGTGTTCTCGCTACATTTGATGTCAACAGTACCTTTATCTAACAGTACCGATACGAAATAGGAAACGGGAGCCAACATAAACTTGGTCGAATTCCCGAGATATAGGGCTGCCCGTATAACCCAAGACTAAGCTGGGATACCTTAAACAACGTGTTACAAATGGTCCTAACTCTTTTTGTCCTTTTTGTTGGTCCTAACCCACTTGTAAAAAGATGACATTTCTGATGAAACATATTTTTTTATACCTACCTCAAAATGAGGATCATTCAAGTTTAGAACCAAGTAGGTAGACAGTTATACAAGGTGTTACAAAAGTACCTAACTCTTTTTACAGGGTAATAGCACCCGGTGATAGGGATCACAACCTAAATATTTTTTTTGCTCTATGACGTTCCGTTAATTTTTAAATTAATAAAATGTGAACGATGTGGCGGGAGAAAAGTATTTTTTAAATATTGTTTTCATTGAATTTCACAATGTTTTAACAACTCAAAGCTATGTAAATGCACCTACACGCACAAACATATTTTTATATTTGAGCTAATGACAAAAACAAAAAAGTTACGATTTTTTTTTAATTTTGAGGTTATAAAATAAAAATTGATTTTTTCAACTTTTTTTTACAGATTTGACATCCTGTTGACCAGTAGGTTACCCTGTAAAAAGAGTTAGGTACTTTTGTAACACCTTGTATACAGACATCAAAAACCATTAATTTTCTGTGAACAAAATATTGACATCGGATTAGAAATGACGATGTTATAGCTATTTTAGTGTACAGGTTCTAAAAAGGCTGGATTGATTTTTATTGTGACGTCATCCGCTCTCTCCGTAGTAGAGTTTTGAGAATAGGTTACAAGGGCAGGACTATTAACCGTTATAGGCCCTACAAAAAAACTGTAAGGAAATAAAGTCATTAAATTGCAAAAAAATATTACGAGTGGCATTTACGATGTCTGAATGATCCTCATAAGGGAGTGGTTTCTGACTTATGATGTGAAATATACATAACTGACCCCATAATAAATCCCCTTCTTTTATAATTCTCATCGTTACTCGAATCCCCTGTGCAGGGGGTTACCCTTGACGCTATTGCGATCATATTAACAAAGTTTTAAAAAAAAATATTTCTTTGAATTCGCATAGTCATGCTTTGATTTTATATTCTTCGTAATATTGACACTTAAACTTTCGTAATCACTGCACATTTTGTATTTTATGAACGGTTAAACTTATTTGTAATATTTTATTTAAAGGTAAGGCTATTTTGTTCTGAATTTTGATGATGACCTATTACTGAACTCAGCGTGGAAAAGGATTTTTTTCTCTTATTTTCTGCGCAAGCCAGGCTGGGTGGATTTCTGTAAGCTGAATAAGAGCTTAGGTTCTAGTTTATTATTAGCTTACACATTATGAGAAAATAAAGAATAGAATTCAGCCGTAGCATAGAAACCATGAGGCCGATCTTTTTCTTTAATTTAGGAAATCATCGTGAAAAAACCTGAGCGTCTGAATCATTTTATATTTATTTAAGAGGGCGTTAGAGCACCATTTTCCCATACAAACGTAGTTCCGGTTTAATTTCTAAACTACAGGCTGGATTTTGCTGAAACTTGGTTTAAATCAATAGATGACCAATATGGAGGTTTGCAAATAGTTTTTATAATAAAAAAAATGCCTGAAAGAAATTAGAGCGATGCGTTTTTCGCGCCGAAAAGGGGGTTACTTTCAGCTGTTATTTACTTACATTATAACACTGTCTATTGGAGTCTAACTACCTTGGGAACATCAATAATGTGTTGTACATGTCAGAAAAAAAAATTGAACAGCTGATATTTGTTTCACTCCATTTTTTTCGTCACCTAGTACAAGTTGTTTGTATTGATCAGTAGATAGCCTACTTGAAGTTTCGCTATCGACTTAGAGTGCACCCTGTAGATACTCGCGAAATGACACGAACACACGTAGACTCATACAGCCACATTGCCTCTCACTTTTCCCGCGCCCCGTCTCGCTCTGGGTGAAACAGCTATATAAAACATTGTTTCACGCGCTTGGCCGTCACTGAGTTCCCACGGTCCTGAAGGCTCTTAAGAGGAAAGCTGGCAGCGCACATAAAAAAATAGTTAATTAGTTAAATGAGCAGAATAGTTACACAAACAGAATAGAAGCCCAAAACAGAAATTATTTGTAGTATTCCACTTCATACCCTCAACGCAAAAATCACCAACCTTCAGTGGGCCTGGGCCAGCATGGGGATCCTCTCTCTGTCAGAAATGTTGTCATTTCAATTCTAAATTGTGTACCTACCTTTTATTTTGTTCTTTTATTATCGTACAGACGTACATACAAAATACTAAATTACTCGTAAATATTTAAAATACCCCAGAAATAGCTGATTTTCTTACAACATACTTAAGAACTCTCGCTAGAAAACTTGCTTTCAAATAAGCAAATAAGAAAAAACGCATCCAAATGGGTTCACCCGTTTAACAGATACGGTACCACAGACAGACACACACACACACACACACACAGACAGACAGAAAGACAGACGCACATAGCCGTCAAACTTTCAACACTCCTCTTTTTATGTAGGGGGTTAAAAACAATTAAACTTTTCCCTTATTTTGCGAGCAAACAGAGCTTTTTCCCAGAATTTTCGAGCAAATTTCCCGGCAGCGAAACAAAAGCCAGCCACTGAAGCGCTAACAAAAGGCCGTAGTTAACAAAGTCAGTCAAAAACCACGGCTCGCCTTCAGCGGCAGAGAGCTTTTTCATTTCGAAGAAAGCTTCGCCATACTGGCAGCACCGTGGGGCCGCGCGCCAAAGCCTGTAACGCAATGGTGCCAAAATGGGCTCCCAGTTGACAGCTTCAATTACGATTTACTAAAGCTGTCGGTCCTTTTAATGTTTTTGTAGTACAGCAAAGAATTTTCTGATTCTAATTCTAGAGGATTAGTTCTCCGGTTGAAGGAGAAATACGAGGAAACACCGGTTTTGTCCTTCTGCTGAGACGCCATCGACACGCCATCACGTTACAGACTAAGGCCCCAGGGCTTAGGTATGTCTGTAACGTAATGGCGTGTCAATAGGTTCCCATAGTTTCCACCTCCCTGCGTGCCCCTCGTGCCTGACTATCTGCACTGTACTCGAGACGACTTCCTGACGGCCAGAGACGCTGGTATTCGCGTGGCCGAATTCTGTTAACTAGTGGTTCGCTTCGAACTATGAACTCGCGACCCCATATCTCAGCAACCCCTCGACCGATTTGGCTCATGTTCGAACTTAAAAATTATCTTTGCGTCATTTAGGTAGGTACTTAGTTTGCATACCAACTTCAAGACGATCCGACTTTTACTCAAGTTATTGTCGAACGAACATTCTTACATACATACAAGCATACATACAAACGCCGGACTGTTTCAGTAGACTCAGAGAGCTTCGCTCGCTTCGCTCAGGTCACCAACACGATAAGAAGAAGAAGGAAGTAGTAGTAGGAAACTAGAAAAACCTACTCGACACCACTGAAAAATCGCCCAAGATTTATGCAACAGAATATACTAAACACGAAACTAAAAACCCGAAAACTATAAACTGTATGAACGTAGAAAGGTTGTTAGTAGAAATCCGTAGTTACCATACTAGTGGGTGGATACTTATAACGACAATTATCTCTCTCCGCGAAATGGAATCCGCTTACGCTCTCTGAACTCAGGCAAATGGCGTCCGAACGAATTGAAAATGCTGTTCTAGTATCCTACTACCAGTGCAACAACAAGGAAAGAAAATGGTAATGTTCGAGCTACACGTTAGGTACAATACCAGCTTAATTGTTAAGCCAGTTACGAGCTTTGTACAGAACTAGGATTGCCCGCGACTTCGTTCGCGCAGTTTTTTTTCCCTTTCGATATCAGCGCAGACGGACCCGAAAAATTCGAGTCATTTACCTGGCAACTTTTCAATAGCTTTATTCCTGAAACTCGTCAACTTTAAAATGTGATTTCCAACAATTTTTGTTCTACGACTTTGGTAGAAACATTTAATTTATTTTGAAAAAAAAAACAGCGCGTAGTCATTAATATGTAGTCATTAAGATGTTGGAGAGGCGGTAGAGATTAGAGGGGCTCGAAAGCGCGCCGCGTAGGCAGCCCTGAAATGGTACGGTCGGCCACAGTCACAGATACCCCGTGGCAACTCTTACCGCGCGCGGCATAAGGGCGCCAATCGAGCAAAAAGGGGTCTCCTAGCGTGTGGCCGACTGTACATGCAAACTTTTAAACTTTTTAAAGGATAAGAGACGTTAAGTAAATATTATCGAGCTATGCGAAAAGGTTGTGGAATAAAATGTGTTAGAAATCACATTGAGAAGTCGAAGTGTTTCAGGAACAAAGCAAAGTATTTAAACATTACCCTGTATAGCCTGTTCTATGAATTTTAGTCTAGGTACTTCATTCCGAATTTTGAGCCAAATCCGTCCAGCCGTTTCAGCGTGAAAGAGTAATGGCAGCCGTCGACTTGGGTTTTATCTATCTTTTTCTCTACACTTTCATAGACTAGTGGTTCGCCCCGAACTATGAACTCGCGACCCCATATAAACCTAATAATAATAATAATAATAACCCCCGTGTTGTTCCCGGTAGGTACAGAATTGGACCAACCCCTACAGTCTTTGCTCTTGATTTTCCACTCGTTTTTCAAGATTTTCAGATTTTTCTTCTAGCATTTTTAGTTTTTCTCCAAACATTCTTTGTATGTTTTCTGTAACTTGTTCGCCGCTTTTTCTTATTTCAAGTTTTTGTGCCTCTAGATCATTTTGGATTTTTGTAGTTTATCTATTATTTCTTCCATTTTAAGTTTTGTATAGGACTCTCTTGTAGTTTTGAAGTAAAGCGACCTCTATTGTTGAGCATAAGGGTTTATAATTTTGAACACTAGATGGCTCTGATAAAAAATGTTTTGTCACGCCCTCTGTTAGGAAGTAGAATAACAATTTTTTTTTTAATAGATGGCGCTGTTTTGTATTTTCTAATCTGGTGTACGAATATTTTGGACCTTAGCAATTAGCATTTTTTTGGATTTATTGGATTAAAATAGAGTTCTTGTTACGGATTATTTCGCGACCCTTAAAAGTTTATTTTTATTGTTTCCACTGAGTTTTACGTCCGATATCCACAATATTGTTTCCAAACAGAATTTGTATTTTATTATAGTTCACTTTTGTTAGTTTTTATCACTGCTTTCACTGTTTACTGATTAGATTTACGTTTTTATCACTTTTAAAATAACTTTTTAGCACTATTTTATTGTTACTGAGAGGCAGCATTGGCGCCCTCTCTCATACCATATAAACTTAAAAACCCCATATCTCGGCAACCCCTCGACCGATTTGGCTCATGTTCGAACTTAAAAATTCTTTTAATTTCATTTACCTGCCTACCAAATTTCATGACAATCCGACAAAAATTACTCAAGTTATCGTCGAACGAACATTCATACATACAAACATACAAACATACAAACATACATACATACATACATACATACATACATACATACATACAAACGCCGGATTGTTCCAGTAGACTCGGAGAACTTCGCTCGCTTCGCTCGCTCGTTCAAATATGTATATGACTACCTATACAACTAGTGGTTCGCCCCGAACTGTGAACTCGCGACCCCATATAAACTTATCAACCCTATATCTCGGCAACCCCTCGACCGAAATGGCTCATGTTCGAACTTAAAAATTCTTTTAATTTAATTTATTCGCCTACCAAATTTCATAACGATCCAACCAAATTTACTCAAGTTATCGTCGAACGAACATTCATACATACAAACATACAAACATACAAACATACATACATACATACATACATACATACATACATACATACATACATACAAACGCCGGATTGTTCCAGTAGACTCGGAGAACTTCGCTCGCTTCGCTCGCTCGTTCAATTAACAAAATTTATACCACCGACTTCACTGGTGAAAAGGTAGGTACACTGTTATTAAGCTACTGTAGTGATTCCAGTGATTTGCTACTGTCTGTTGAGGAGTTCTTGAGATCTTCACCATGTAGTCCCATAAAAAAATGGTGAAGATGTGGAACTCCTCAACGCAGAAAATTACTTGGAATCAGTGCAACCTTAATAACAGTGTACAAAATTTCACAAGTGAAGTAGGTATTTTTTTTAATTTTGTTGATTTTTTATTATTTATAAAAAAACAATCTTACAGATATCCCATGAAAATGTAGACAAATAAGTCGACAAAACTACGGCTGCCGCTACCCCGGCTGACCTCGTAAGATTAGCGAATTTAAGCGGTGTCTAATGACCTAAAACATCCTAAGGCATTATGTCTGTAATATGCTTTCTGATTTTGGCATCGACCCAAATATGGGTATAGCTAGACCCGACTATCGTATGTACAGTCGGCCACACGCTAGGATACCCCTTTTTGCTGCCTTGGGGTATCTGTGACTGAGGCCAACCGTACACAGGGCAATTTTTTAAACCTTTATTCCTGAAACACGAAACATGTGATTTCCAACAACTTTTATTCTACGACTTTCTTAAAAGTGCATTTTTTTTCATACAAAAACCTTTTTTTTTTTCATTATTTCATTTTCAAATATGAGCAGGAGATGCTGGAAAGGTGGTAAGCATACAAGGTATTGTTTTGTAAAGTTACACCCGACTCAGGGGTGAGTATTACACGATACTGACGCCAGAAAAAATATTTAAAAAATAAAAATATGTCAGTGAAAAATACCCAAAAATCATTAAATTGTGGCCTCCCGTACTATTTACACTAACGCTTGCGGCGAGTCGAACATCGCGCGCGCACTTTGAGAAGGCGGTGGTGTCCACACGTCGCGGTTATTATAGGACCACTTGAACAAGGTAATATGTGTATCAAAAATTTTTAGAAAAAAATAAAACTTATCTTTAGTTTCAAGCGTTACTCAAACTATCGTCCCTGAGTCGGGTGTCACTGACCAAAACAATACCCTGTATAATAAGAAAGGTTGTTGGAAATCACATTTTAAAGTTGACTGACGTGTTTCAGGAATAAACAAAGTGATCCTATAATGGTTCCGTTTTACCTCGTGAGGTCCGGAACCCTGAAAACGTTCTGTAAAGTAGAATTTTATTTCAAATCTGAATGTTGTCTTCTACAGATATGCTCCAGTCCCTTCTACAGCCCAGAGATAATCAGAGATGTAAGTACTGCTGTCCTTTTCACTATTCATTCATAACGTCACCTTAAACTCAAACACGATATAGGTATTACCTTCTGAGAGCATTTAACTTGAAACTGGATCTGAAATATGGCGAAGGCAAAATGTAAATTGCGCATCGCTTAACTCATCAATACAAGCAACTTTTAGTATGGAGGGGCAAAGTGCAAAATCTCGAAAAATATATCATCTGATCCATAATAAAATTCGATACCTACTGCACCAAATGTATGGATCAGCTGATATGGTTTTCGAGATTTCGCACTTTGCTCCACAGTAAGGGTGGCACTAAGGGTGGTTTTCTAGAACGCTACTTAAACTCAGTTTAAACAGAGTTCAGACTGTCGATAAAGCAGTGCATGTTTTGATATGAATGGAGGGATATTAAAATCAAAACATGCACTCTTTTATCGACAGTCGACAATACTAAACTCTACTTAAACTGAGTTTAAACAGAGTTCAAGGAGCTTTCTAGTTTGAACTGAGTTTAAACAGAGTTTAGGTAGCGTTCTAGTTTGAATAGAGTTTAAGTAGCGTTCTAGAATACCACCCTAATAGTCGTCATCTCAAACTCGAGCTCAAGTAGGTGAACTCAGAAAACAAAATCACTGACTTGACTAATGTCAATGTCAAGCTCAAACTAGTGTCTATTAATATGCGGAATGAATGTTACTCAAGCTTGAGATTAGCCAAGGCTTGACATTTGCATTTTTGTTTTCTGAGATTACTTAATTTGAGCTAGAGCTTGAGGTGATGACTATTAATGGCACCCTAAAATTTTAAATAGGTTGTATTCATGAGTGAAGCGACCCCTTTCAGTATAACAGGACCTTCTGTAACACCCTGTACTTTGTTACTCGTCGTATAACTAAAACTCGACAAAATATCCAAAAACTCGTACAAGTTTTGACGTGGCAAGTCGCCATTTGTTACCGTTTCGGGTCTTTCCAGAGGGGAAGTTATCCTAACCTGTTGACAGCACAATACAGGCCCGAAAGCCTTAGTGACAGTAACACAGCGACCGGTGCCAAGCCTGTTGATTTTAAGAGGTTTTTGGCAAAGAATCGTGGATCTGTTCAGCTCTTGATTGCCCATATCTACCTGCAAGCGTAGCATAAGGCTGGGTTAGGCAGTAAGTAAGGTCCACTTGCGTCAGTCAGGGTTAGCCATTTAACTCTGACTTAACGTCAAAAATTGTAAAGAAATATAAAATTAACTCAGAGTTAGTTGGCTAACTCTGACTGACGCAAGTCCGCCTAAGGGGGTTTTAACTATAATTATCTCATTCTTTTGTTTGACGTAGAGCGGGATAGACAGAGTTATAAACTCACGGACGCAACCAAACCAACCTTATGCTAACCCAGCTGCTAAAAGGTCGCAAATTCGGGTTAGTATCAAATAGTCGAAAACGAAAGTCGTCCTAGTAGCATCTAGTCAGAAAATATTTTTTCAACCCCTCCAAAAAAGAGTGCATAGCGGTCACCGTCAAACTTATAACACCCAAGTTTGACCGCTATGTGTGTGTGTGTCTGTCTGTGAGGGTGTGTCTGTCTGTGGCACCGTACGGTGAAACGATTTGAGCAGGTTTTTACGATTTCTTAGCTCATACCTAATTTTTGCAACACCGACAGCGTATAGGTAACTAGTAGGTAACTCTCCCTTCACTCTCTTGCGTCCATTCCACCCTGATATTTTCTGACGAGATGCTACTAGGACGACTTGCGTTTTCGACTATTTGATACTAACCCGCAAATTCGCAACGGGGCGGCACGTGCAGCGGAGCTTTCAAGCGTCATAGCGTCGTATTGGAATGCTTAAAACACACCTTTTATAATCAGCGCGGGATCAGAATGGGATGATAAATTTTTCAAATGCAAAACAATTACATTTTTCAAATGCAAAACAATAAATTGAATTGAAAGATATTCCTTCTAACAAAATGCATATTTTCGTTCCATTACTAGCAAAAAATATACATAGAAATTTTTCAAATGCAAAACAATAAATTGAATTGAAAGATATTCCTTTTAACAAAATGCATATTTTCGTTCCATTGTCCAGTACAAGGTGTTGTTTTGTAAAGTTACACACGACTCAGGGGTGATTATTTACACGATACTGAAGCCAAAAAAAATATAAAAATAATAAAAATAATTAGGTCAGTGAAAAATACCCAAAAATCATTAAACTGTGGCCTCCCTTACTATTACACTAACGCTTGCGGCGAGTCGGGCGCCACATCGCGCGCGCGTTTTGAGAAGGCGGGGCTGTCCCGTCGCGGTTATTATGGAACAACTTGAACAAGGTAATATGTGTATCAAACAATTTTTAGAAAAAATATAAACTAATTTTTAGTTTCAAGAGTTACTCAAACTATCGTCCCTTAATCGGGTGTCACTGACCAAAACAACACCCTGTATCTTAGAATTTTTTTACGGCCGTAGATAAACATCACTATGCTTTTAAAGTCTAAAACGATACAAGTATAAACGATCAGTAGCTCGCCAAATAAGACTTAGAAAAGTCAAATGCTAATGTCAAGCCTGGCTAATGTCAAACTTGAGTAGCTCTCAGCATATTAATAGACACTATCTTGAGATTGACATTGACATTAGCCAAGGCTTGACATTAGCATTTGACTTTTCTGAGATCACCTACTTGAGTTCGATCTTGAGTCGACGACTATTAATGCCACCCTAAGAAAACGAGGTTACAAACTTTTTCTCAATCCTATTACGAGCTTTCGCTGGCTAGCATCGACTTGCTTTGAAAAACAAAACTCAAGCCTTCCTATAAAGGTCTTTTGTTGAGCTGTAGCTTTCGTATCTACCTTACGACCAGTGCCCTATTCGCTAAACTACATACAGTGTAAACTCGTTGTCAACACTGTCAAAAGATTATTGTTGCTTTCAATAAGAACTAATACAATAAAAAAGCCTTTTCATCTCCCAGGCTCGGAAAGTATGCTGTTAGTAGTGTCATACGATGAAGCAAAAGTAAATTCTGTTCATAGCTCACATATCACATGGCGACAGTAATGAATTATATACTATAGATAAAATAATGGACATAGACAATAACAGGGACCATGTTAAAAGAGGTTGATTTAAAATTACGGATTTAAATCATAAAAAAAAACTTTTACAGTAAATAAACTTCCTTTTATAGTTGAAAACGGGTGGAGTTTTAGCGAAAGGGTCTGGTAACAGTAAATTTGCGTAAAGTTCACAGTTGTAAGATTCTGTAGCATATTAAAAAAAAACTAGAATGCTAGCTAGCGTCTACTCGTCACTGGCACTCTTTTCTTTGCATGATAAGCACTAACCTCTGCACTTTACCCTCTGAAGCCAGTTACAGTTCTGCAACATTATGACGATCCCCAAAAAGGCAAAGGGTTATGCTTTGTCTCAAAGGCCTTTTAAGGTTCAACGAAAGTAGCGTGGCGGGAAATGCACAATTTTCAAAGTTTTTTCAATATTGTACTTAGCTAAACTGAGCTATTTTGGTTCAGCTATTTTTATTTCACGACAGTAAAACTGTATTATTTAAATTTTTCTAAACAACAAAACAGCTGATAATGAGATTTGCTCAAACTAATAGTTTTTTGAGCAGTGGTTTTTCGAGCAAAAAAATTGTTCTGTTGTTTCAAATAATTTTGTGGTCGTGAAAACAAATTAGGTATATCATGTTTGTTCTATCTAAAGCATTAACACGGCTTTGGGTACTTATTTAATTTAAAATATCTCAGTTTAGGTACAAAAAAATTGGGCTTTCCCCCCACGCTAGCTTTTCAGTTTCAGTCTTGAAACGAGATCTGTTTTGTGTTATTCTCTACACCTCTGGCCGAAATAAACAAGGAGTAGCAGAACTGTTTCCCGCACTTTGATCACGTATCTTGCATTGGTCGCACCGGAACAGCGCCATCTGTTGGAATTTGTTAAAAAACACTTAGCGTTGGCTAATACGCTTTCTTGGCATTATAAGTGGCGCCGTAGAGCAATCGGGGCTTTGCTGTTTGACAGCAGAAACCGTCGCCAACTGCTTGATACTTGATCAGGGCGCGGCTGGCTTCAGGCCCGCCGCAGTCCGCTTCAGGCTCATCTGACGGGTCTTGCAGCCACAATGATCGGTGCGATGCCTGCAGTGGCAGTCCGCCATGAGCGGCGGCGTGCGGAGAAGCGTGGTGGCGGGCGAAGGCCGAGCCAGCTGCCCTTGCAGACCGGAAGACCTGGGGAGGTCGACGCCACGCCCTCGCCTGACAGACATCGCTTGAGGAATGAGCTCTACGTCTGCGGAAAGGTGAGAAACTCAAGATCTAAGTACCTAATAGAAAAGCAAGTTTTTTCTGGCAAATTCAAAGGGCATAAGAGATGCCTTGCAAAGCGTTCAGGCGCATGGAACAGTCTATGTAAAGTACTAGGATATCATGAGCGCTTCCGTGCTTCGGAAGACACGTTAAACCGTTGGTCACGGTTGTTGTTGACCATGTCAGAGGCCCTTAAGGCGGCCTAAAACTCTGACACCAGGGGTGGCCATTACCTCATACGATTACCTACCAGGATAGCATATTATTATAAGCCCGGCAGGGGGCGGAAGCCCAACTAGCTGCTCTTGAAGACTAGAAAGCCTGGAGAGATCGACTCCATGCCTTTTCCCGACTTCTACGTGTGCGGGAAGGTGCCTTAATATGACAGTACCTAAGAAGCAGGAGAACTAAGGGTAGCGAGGTTTGTTTGCCAACTTCGGAGGACGCGGAGATGGCACGCAAAGAAGAAGAATCAAGGGCTCTCGTTCTAGGAACTAACTCCGTACTAGGGTAGCATGACGTCAAGCAGCTGCTCGCACCGCATGCTTAGCAATCGATTTCTTGGCCACGGCTATTAGCGCCGTAAGTCGTAACATTAACGATGCTACATTTCCGGTCAAGCGGCAGGCAGGGGTGGTATCTCCATCATTGTATTTGTGACATTTAGCAGCAGTCGTTTACCAAAATGATTTATGGGCCGCTAATGACATGACGGGCCCTTGGCATTGACTGACGCTAATGGCTATTACGCCGTGAACTTACCAATGGGACGAGTGACTAGGCCAACTCTTTTGCCAGGAAATGTGGTCAATAGTTCAACTGGATAGTAAATATTTTTAGCCTTTTGATAACTTTGGACTATTTGTAAGAATTGAGACAGTTTCGAGAAACCATTTGGATTTAGTTCTCTCAAAGGTGAACTGGTTAGCTACTATCAATTATTGTTTTATACATATAGCCAAGTCCCAATCTCACTGTTGCCTGGATCAAAAAGTTATGGTTGACTTACATGGTTTCCACCCACTATGCAAAGATCTATACTTCTTCCAAAGATAATCACTACCTTGTTATTTTTAACATAGTGTCTCTATCGGAGGTTGGCGATCGATTTGGCTACGTCATCCCGCAAAATTGCCTTACAAATTGACGTGATTGAAAACTCGCGGTTACCAGGCTCTCATGAACGCCCTGGAAATTCCAGGTTGCCGCGCTCCATGCCATCGTCGGGTCTCTGCTTCTGGGCATCGTGGTGCTGGTGGTGGGATTGGTGCAGCTGTCACCCGGGGCTGAGGCGGCACAGCACCGATACTATCTGATGGGATGCGGGGCCGCGCTGCTAGGCGCCGGCGTTCTTGGTGCGCTGCTTAGGTACGTATGCTGTCCTAGTAACTGACGCAACGCTTGAGCGGTAAAAGGCTGTGTGTCTCTCGCGAAAACCAAACTGAAATCGTCAGCCCTACTCAGAAGACCGAAAGACGCAGAAAGCACCGCTATCAGTAAAATACTTTTGGAAAGCTTTGAAAAAGAGATAGCAGTAAGCTCGCTGTATTGTAATCAATTACCAATTTACCATAATAAAAGTTTTTTCGTAAAAAAATTTTTTCAACCAGTACTGTTTTTCTAGCATGCTGTAACTTTTTATTCCCATACGTTAGCAAATAACAAAAACAAACATATCAAAAGTGAGTTTTTTGTTTGTGTACGAAATCTTTTACAAATTTGGTCGGTTTTTGCCCAAAGACCTTTGTCTCCAATTTCATACATTATCACTACTGCAAGCGAAGACACCAACTAAGTCTTCAACTGTCATGTTAAGTTAAAAGAGAAGAGTAAAAGAACGAAGGGCAAATAAGCCAATAATCCTGGAAATTCTGTTAGTGTGCTTTATACTGTAGTAAATCTGGTATTTATTTCTATGGAGACCCCAACATTAATTATTCCCCCGTCGATGAAATAATAAAAATATGCTATTCGCGCTAGGGGTAGTTTTGGGATATTTCACTTATTGCTTCCATAGAATATTACAATATTTTTGATAAAGAAAGTTTTGATGGAGCATTTTTTCCCAAAGAGATATCGATTCGATACTGAGAGTTAAGGTAAAAAAAAATATACTTCGGTTATAGATATTTTTTGGATGATTAGTAAAATACGTCTAATTTAAGATACTCTAACATAATAAATAATTGCAATGTTTGGGGGACGGGGAAAAAAAGTTGCTTATAAAAAGTAAACCAGATTTATATACATTTTTTTTAACTTTTGATAAATATTTTGACGTTCAATGTAAATAATTTATTTAGGTATGGCTTATTGACTAAAACCTTTTGACTTTTATTCTATCTTCACTTCTTCAACATCTGCTCACATAAAATCCAGTAAACACTTTCTAATCACCTCCGTAATTAATTAACTAATAGGACTTTGACCTTGCCTCGTATAACACTGACGTCACCCTTGATGGAATTAACGACAGTAATCGGTCACTTATGGTCATCTGTGCTTCAAAATAATTGCACTAGGCTAGAGGTCACCATGGCTTTGTATGGTGACCAACCTATTAGCACATACAGGTGGAATTACAGTAATTACAGAATGCTAACTCAACGTTAATAACTAAATATTGACTAGGTACATGGTTACAATTTGACCTCTTAGGAAACCTAAAAGATATAAAATGCCTATGAAATTACATGATTTGAATTTGTGCTTTGAAAACGGCTCATTGCGCTATATTTAAAAATTGCGTCAAGGGTAGAGGGGCTGGTACGAGAGTTTCGTGATTATCAATTTAAAAGTACTAGGCGCCCATAACTCCCCGGAGCTTTCTTTACATTCCAGATGCATCTGCCTCCACTGGTTCGACCGCAAGTTTCGCGAGGAGGACGTCGAGGTCCCACCGCCCCCTCCCACGACCACCAAGAACGGTGTCAGCGTCGTGGACCACAGCCACGGCCACGGCCATGACCACCATAAGCACGAGAAGCCAAGATTGAAGACCCAGGCCAGTGTTGGCAAAGATGTGGACACCCTAATCAAACAACCGTCGGCTGCCAGCGACACATAAACGCGGGTTTAAATGGTCGGTGGAGACTCGGTTCCTGTCTACGCTTTCGGCATTATTTTGGTCTTTCGATCAAATAGCCCATCGGTCAAATGGACATTCGATTAAAGAATGGGTATAGGCTTTTGATCAAATGGCCCTTCAGTCAAATGAACATTCGATTATTAGGTGTCGGTAAAATGTTTGACGTGTGGTCTTTCGGTTAAACAGACTTTCGATCAAATTGCCTATCGGTCAAAATGGATTTTCGATTTGTAGGCATCGGTAAAATGAATACCCAATAATCGCATATTTTTGTGCTTCAAAAATTATAAGTCGAGAACCTTCGATAAAATTGCCATTCGATCAAATGGCCCTTCGGTCAAATGGACTTTCGATTTCTATAGCAAGCGTAGACAAAGGCCGACTCTCCGGTTGCTATCTTAGGCTTTCTGGTTAAAACTAATGTTCGAAGATGTATTGGGATTAACAATGTTTCGTTCGAGCGCGATGCGGACCACCCTTGGTTTGGCTTTAATGTAATATTGTGGCGCTCTGTTAGTTAGTTAAGTTCCCGCGATTTTCTGATCAGATTTGTCGGTTTAGAAATGCTTTATATACGTCCGATTCTTTACTACCCATCTGTTCCAAGGTCGCTGAGACCTCTCCCCGCGCTTCCCCACGCTTCGCTGGTACTTTTCATGAAAGAAGTCCCTTGAGTTGGACAAAAATAGTACAGTTAGCCACAAGCTAACATACCCCTTTTTGTTCAACGGGCGCCCTTACATCGTCGCGCGTGGTAAGAGCTACCATATCCTAGTCTGTGGCTGACCGTACCTACGACATAGTACGGTCGGCCACAGTCACAGATACCCCATGGCAGCTCTTAACGCGCGCGGCATAAGGGCGCCAATCGAACAAAAAGGGGTATATTTGGGTGAGGCCGGCTGTACATACCTGTAATAAGAAAATGTAAAAGAAACTTTTTCGGTGCGCGGGGTTTGGATTGGGCTGAATGTTGAAGATATTATTTGGTGTAAGCAAATAACTTCCGTCGTCGTGAGAGTTTAGTGATACTTTTTGCTCCTCTCCGTTTTTTTTTAAATATATTTTTTTCTAAGGCGAATTTAGACTCGTTCGTAAAATAATCTACAGTGTTCGGTACATATCATTTTAAATAGGAAGCTACACAAGATTCCTTTTATTTTCTTAAATGTTTGTTTCGCTTATTTTTCTCCAGTTTATGATGATTTCGGATTGGTATTCTAAAATTATAACGTTCGAAGTTGTTAATATTAACTTCGGAATCACCGTTAAAATATAAGTATGTACCTATTTAGTGGGTTTAAAAAGTATCTGATTAATCGTAAATTTTATATCCCTTTACATTTTAAAAGTTTTAATTAATTTTTATACCTACTTATAAAAAATAAAATATTTTATCACCAATCACAGAATCATACACATGGACCACAAAAACATTTATTAAAGTAGCTATCTCCTCTCACATTATTTAAAAGAGTTATATTAAATTGTATGTAAAATTCTAAATCTTTGCCGTCCGATGAGGAAACCTTGTGATTATTTTACCAAAAAAACAGTTATAAAAATATGTAACTATATATTTTAATTTTATCAAGATTATATTCCCATTATATCAAACCATATACCTACGAGCTTACTTACAGTAGCTTCACAAATACTTTAATACCCTAGAAGAAAAACCTACCATAGTTGAAATACCCACGTAACCTTAAAATAATGATACCTAATTTATTACATGTGCAATATAATAATATTATACCTAGTACTCTTAAACGTTGTATATTAGGTGTTGTGTTGTCATTCGATGTTCTCAGTACACACAATTATAGACCACTACGATATTATTATGAGTCAAGTGAAGTGCGAGTAGTTGCCGGGATGTACTCTACCTAGTTCTTCCTTCAGTCAGTAGATATATCCTATGACCTCTGAAAATTTTGTAATGAATCAGTACTTTCAAGAATTAAGTAAAGTATATTTGTTTTCTCATCAATTCATTTGGTCAAAATTCATACAAACTAAGCTTATTAAATGCAAGACAAATATTGGTAGAGATTTGAAATTTTTCAATAATAAGAGACTGAGAATAGTGTTCTAAACTAAAAACAAAACAAAAAATATCGACGTATTTACATAAATAATAATTGCTTCTCATCGATAAATACTTAGTTCTCAGTTGTTTTAATATTTTTTTACTTTTATTGTATTTTTCAAATGCTAATAATTATTAGGTACAAGGTGTCACAATAAGGTACTCGTATTAAAGGGGTTGATAAATCAATTTATACTCAAAAATCTTGGAATAAAAACGATTTTTGAGAACCGCCCCCAAGAGTTTGCCGTGGTTTTTTTGTAGTAGTATTTAAACTGTTAATATTTTAATTAGATTTATTTACAAAAAAAATAAGTAGTCCTTATTTTATGTAAGAAGACAATAGTCTATTTGGTTGGCTATTTATTATTTAACAATCTATAATATTTTAAAGTGACACAAAGAATCTTATTTCTTCTGGAATCAATAATAATTGTTGTGCTGACGCGTTGTATGATAAATGTTTGTTTATTCCATATATTTAAATACATAATAAGATAAAAGTATGTTTATTGATGTCATAGTTTAAGAAAACTTGTAGCATAATAATATGGTGTTTAGTTGTTTACATATTAAATAGTACGTAATTACTTGTACGAAAACCTTTTGTTTAGGTTTTTAAACTGTGGCACAGAACATCGCCTCAAATTCCATCGCGACTTGATGCCAAACCTTTGACGTAAGTATAAAATACTTATAATTTAATACCTTATGCATAGAAAAATGCTTCGCCCAAATCGCCCATACACCTTGCGATCAAAGCTCAGATTTGAGTATGTTATAGTTATATTATTTATTACGTATTGATGTATGTAATTTATTACACAATATTGTTTGTTAAGCATTTGCATTTAAAGTATTGAATTGCAGTGCCAAAAAAAGATTTACGTAATGTGGTTTAATCACAAAAAGCTTGTTGAAAACTTATGTAAATTAACAAACTGTTGGGAAACAAAAAAGTAACACAGCTCACGAGATAAATACCTTAATCAGAAAGTAGAAAGAAAACTGCAAAAAAAGTTCACAGATATAAATATTTAAGAGCTTTGTGATTTGAACCCGAATATAAAAATATACGCAAGGAATGGAATTGATTTTGTTTCCTATCTACTTATAAGGCACACAGACACAGGTAAAGTGGATGTCAAAATAATACAAGGTAATATCAAAATGTTATGGCCCTGGTGAATCAGTTTCCTTATCTAGGTAACAATATTTTGATAGTTAGGTATTTTGATACAATACCTATCATGATCCAGTCAAGTCTTTTTTTTTTCATATAAATGTTGTATCGGTAATTTCGCTATCTAAATTACATTATAATATCAGGATGTTTCAGAAAACAGATCAATAAAAGTGGAGTAGTAGGTGAGGTAATTTTGAATTCAAAAGATTTTGCCCACTTGCAACGGTTTCATAGAAAAAGATTATCATGCGAGAGACGTTCCACGACACCAACTAAACGATATTGTATAAAACCAACACTTTGTAACTGTAATCACCTATATAAAATATACCAATTTCATCTGATCCACTTTGGCCAGCTTGTTGCTTCATTATTTTTTATAAAAAAAGATCAAACATTCCGCTTCATGCTTTTTATGTGACGAATCAAAGCATAATAATATACATTCATGTGTTAAATATATCAAAATAAATGTGTCTAAGTGTACCTCTTTGAGTACTTATCAATGAAAGTTTATTATCCATCATTTCATAAGTACAGTCGAACATAGTGTCTAGACAAACTGTGCATTTACGCGCACACATTTTATGTTCGTAGGTAACTCTTTCGTCGACCGTACTTTAGCATCAATTCTTACGTGTAGTTTGTATCCCATACAATTTCGTTGAAATGAAATGAAAGTGTAAAAAAAAATACGTAGTAAGTGAGATATTAACTAAAAACATTTTAAATCTCCCTTTAATTAAAATAATGTCCGTGTACTGTGATACGCATTTTGGATGATAATGCTGTTTTTTTTAAACAGAAATAAAATCGCGAGCGCATTTAGACTGTTGGATGTTTGTATCCCGCTGTTTTGTTATGATTCCTACGACAATCTTTATAAATTCAGTAAAATTTTAAAATAATAATATATAACGTAAAATTTATAAATGGAAAAACTTAGCGATTGAAGTTGGTTGATTATAATTTATAATTATTTTTAACAAAAAAACTGACTTCAATCTATTTTAATTACTAATTAATATCTCACATGATTATGGAAAATAGTAAATATTGTTTTTTGATAAATAATTATATTGTATTCAAATATTTTAGGTACATTTAGAGTATTGATGTACCTACTTTAATTTACTTATGACTGTGCTGTTTTATATCTAATATATTTTATACCAATGATGTCTCTAAAATAAAATGTCAAAGAAACGAAAAATACTTGTTTTATTTCAATTATTATTATTTCACATATTCCTACCAGCGTGATAAAAAAAACTCATAATCACTAGGAATATAGGGTGTCTCAAAAAATAGTGTCAAGCGGAAGCCCAGAGATAGAGCACCCCTAGGGGTACCCGAATCACCCCCATGTATGTTCAGCGATTTTTTGATTTTTAGATGTTATGAGGCTTTTAAGGTTTTTTTGGGAAGAATTACCTAGCATTGGTTTTTTTTTTGTATTTATTTTTTTAAATATTTTTTTTCTTATTGTGGTCTTAGATAACTAGTCTATCACCAAAAAAACAATGATCAGCTTTAAACTCGTAAAAGTTACCGCAATTTTGATCCAAAGTTCAAAAATACCGTTTTACAGAAAACATCATCGAATAAGTTAGTATGGGGAGAAAAAAAATAGGGCTCTGAAGAATTTGTAGCAAAGTTTTTGAAATCAATCAAAAATCCTTCAGACCCCTACTTTTTTTTCTCCCCATACTAACTTATTCGATGATGTTTTCTCTAAAACGGCATTTTTGAACTTTGGATCAGAATTTCGGTATCTTTTAAAAGTTTAAAGCTGATCATTATTTTTTTGGTGATAAACTAGTTATCTAAAATTTCAATAAAGAAAAAAAATATTTAAAAAGTTAGATACAAAAAAAGTTAAAAAATAAAAACCAATGCTAGGTAATTCTTCCCAAAAAAACCTTAAAAGCCTCATAACATAACTTCTAAACGTCAAAAAATCGCTGAACATACATGAGGGTGATTCGGGTACACCTAGGGGTGCTCTATCTCTGGACTTCTGTTTGACACTATTTTTTGGAACAACCTGTATAAAAGAGGGCGAAATCTTAAAAAACAAATCTCTGCACTAAAATTTGCTTATTTTAATGAGTTTACGACCCTCTCAAGTGAATCTCAAGGATAAGTAACAACTTGTTTTTAAGGTCCTACAGGGTCTTTTTACGGGGTAAGTAATAGCACCCTGTGATACGGAATCACATCTCAATTTTTCTTTTGCTCTATGACGTTCCTAGGTAACCGCTGTTGCGGGAGAAAAATATTTCTTTAGTTATTTAAATTAGTTTCATTGATTTTCAAAATACTTTAGCAACATACAAAGCTATAGAAATGCACCTACACATACAAACATATTTTTAATAATTCGAGCAAAACCAAAAACAAAAAAGATTTTTTAAACTTTTTTTACAGAATTTTCGTAAAAAGAGTTACGACATTTAATTTTAATAACACGTTGTATAGTGAGGTTGGAGGCCTATGAATATTCTTGTCATGAATGAAACGCGTTACCTCTAACTCCGCTCGCTGCCTCTAACAAAAAGGAGTGCTTGATGCTTTTTACAAGTAAAAAGTTTTTGTTTTAATATCCGTAAGTTTTCTCCTTGTAAATAATATTTATTTCATACATGGAACGCCATCTATTATTTTCATTTAAAAGTGCGACCAAAAGTTTCTCACAAGCATGCTTTCATTCCACCGACAGAATTTTAGTAACCTGACTTGAGTGAGTCGTCCACGACAGTATTCAACGTCGTCGTAGTTCCAAAGAAATAAACTAGATGGCGCTTTTTATAAAAAAAAAAAAAATAACAAAATAAACTTCGGTAAGGTCGAAAACCTTATTTCATGCTTACACTACATAATGCAATCTTCTTTCGCGCAATAAAGTAAAATCTAAACGCCAAAATGCACGTCATGATACCTTTTTTTACAATCGCTCCCTACTATCAACGTTCGTTTTCAGACTGCTAGATTCACGCGACGTCGCGCGCCAGCTTTGCCGTGCCTAACTGCACGATTTGGCACCGTCGCGCGCGTCCGCTCTGCGTCGCGCGTTGCTTTGCTGCTTCGCCCAGTTACCGCGCCATTGCCGCGTCGCACGGTCGATGGTGGAACGACGAAATTAAAGACTAGTAAACGTTTCAGCCGCACTTGCAGTGCATCTACACTAAGTTTCACTAGCATTTACTGTTTGTGGTCGACGTACCTAGTACCGGAGACCCAATAAAGTTGCTTGAAGTCGCAAAGTGTGCCGCCATTGTAATCGTCCTAAGTGGGCCAAGCAACAACACAGCAACAGATTGAAGATGATGAAGATGGCGCCAGCCGACGCCAAAAGTCAACGTATCGCTGTACTATTTTTCATCGAAGAAGTGAAGAAGAGGACCTTGCTGTGGGATCCCAATGATGATGACTACATGGATCGCGAGTCCACAGCCAACGCCTGGCAGGAGATTGCCAACGAATTGAGCAGCGCAGGTACATAATGCGCGCGCGATTAGAATGGGATGGAACCTTGTCGAAGTCAATCGAAAACAGGTATTTATTTTACTTTGACAAGGTTGCATCGACGCGAGTTTGCTTACCGCGCGCGTCTTAGTTCAAAAAGGTCGCATCCCATTCTCATCCCGCGCTGATTATACTTACCTGTGTCAGATTTATGAGGTTGTACACACGACAGCACGTCGACCCTTACATGCTAGCACTCTACTTGGTTACGTTACAGGCGACTTTACAACAAAAGACTTTACAACACTCTGACGTGCTGTCGTGTGTTCGTTCGGCCGCAGTCTAGGATACCCCATGGTAGCTCTCACCGCGCGCGGCATAAAGGCGCCTATCGAACAAAAGGGGGCATCCTAGCGGGTGGCTGACTGTACCTATCGCACTTGCAAAATTGGTTGGTTGGCGCTAAGTGCTGCCAAGTCAATACCGCGCCGATCGTCAAAATTTTCAAAATGTTCATATAACTCATAAGGAATTATCGTAGCATATCGTTAGTTATTAAACTATAATTTTTGTTTCCCTTCGCAGAACACGTCGTGCCAGGCGACCTCAAGATAAAATGGAAGTGCCTTCGGGACACCTACCGCCGAATCGAGCGCCTCTCGCACGACAAGAAAGACAAGAAGACCAGATGGCCTTACTTCAAACGCCTGAGCTTCCTCCAACAAGTGCCCCTTCAAGTAAAAAGGAGGTCTAAGTCATCAAGATGTCCAGACGACGGTGAATTCCTAGACTCTGAATTCCAAGACGAAGAAACGCAGCAGCCCTACGAATACATCAAATGCGAAGGCAGCAGTGATAATGAAGTTGAAATGCCACCGATTGAAACTGAACTAGACACGCTGAGCAAAGGGGATGACTATGACCTGATGTTTTTGAAGTCACTAGCGCCCTACTTTAAGTCCTTGGAGCCAATGAGACAGCTGATAGTAAGGAACAAGATTCAGGATATACTGTTGAATGAACTGGCTGCGCAGCAAACTTTGCAGAATAATAAGGGGCTATAGGTTAGTATAATCCGTGCGGGATCAGAATGGGATAATACCTTTTGGAACTGAACCGAAAATGACAGTTCTCGAGTAGCGTCAGTAAAAAATTTGTTAGTTAGACGTTCTATCATAGGGTTACGAAATTGAAAATAAGTACACAAAGATGTTTAATGGTTGTAATCTAAACGGATTATATGTTATTGAATTAATTGAATAAAACGTGATAAAACTCGAGCAGACACCCACGCGCACGGAAAACACAAGGAAGTTTCGACGCGAGTTTGCCATAGAAAACTAGAGTTTGCCGAAATGCTGACGTTACAGCTGACAGGCGGACCGCGAGCGTCTCAGTTCCAAAAGGTATTATCCCATTCTGATACCGCACGGATTATAAATAACAATGAAAGTGGTAGTGATAGTTGATAGTGGAGGATAGTGGTGACGTCAAAATATGAAGAGTAAGTACCTATTGGAATAAAAATCGCCTACGATCATTATCCTTCGTTGCTGACTTTGTACAGATGACAGCACGTCAACCTCTATTTTAACAAAACTGTAGCAGTTAGTTTAACGTAAGTTCGACTGTCTGTACCAAATATCCAGGCCCAGGCGTCAAAAGAAAGCATGTACGGTCGGCCACAATCTCAGATACCCCATAGCAGCTCTTACCGCGCGCGGCATAAGGGCGCCAATCGAACAAAAAGGGGTATCTGAGACTGTGGCCGACTGTACCATAATAATATGATAGTTAAGTTTAATTAAGTAGCTTTGTTAAGTTGTTCTTAAGAGTTTGCATTGTTTTGTACATAAAATAGAAGTTAATTTCGTAGCTATAGGTACTTAAGTAGATGATTAAACTAACGTTTTCAACAAAATGTATTTATTTAATTGCGTACTTAATATCTAAAAAAAATTTGAAAAAAAAAATACTGCGTTGGCACAGAAAAATAAACAAAAGAAAATCAACATATGTAGAACACTTAAAAATTCAAATATTTACAAAACAAACATAATACACCCGAAAATGGATTTGGCTATGCTGTCTGAAGCGGTCTTCAGTCGCCCGCAGCTGATTTTCAGCTAACGCCACATGCCAGTGCCACTGATCGACTTTTATATTATTATTTTGTGAAACAGAGAACAGAAGTAGTAAGCAGAAAAGCTGTGTTACCCCAACGAAATATGACAAACAATCGCAACGTTTGAGTAACTTAAAAAAAATGTAAGTATCGTTTCGTGTAAAAAAAATATAATGTGCAAGTGTGTGTCCAAAAATTACAGAGAAATTGTCAAAAATCTTTTTTCTACACGAGACGATTCATACATTTTCTAAGAGACTCAAAGCTCTGTAGGTATGTTAATTCTCGAGAATCTCGCATACGACACATCTCGAAGAAATAATCTCATGTCATAGGACTAATTCTCGGGAATCTCGCTTTCGACACATTTCGAAGGAAAAATCTCATGTCATTTCGGTTTCGACTGCTCCCGACCACTACTCGAGTCATGTCGAGCGGAAAAAGCAAACATGGCCTATGTCGAGGATGACTTCGGGAGATATGTGACATTCCTTCGAGATGTGTCGAATGCGAGATTCCCGAGAGTTGGCCCCCAGGGGTAATAATGCACACAGAAAAGCTTCAGTCAGATAGCAAAAACATTGATAACAATCCGTTTGAATCGACGCACCACCGATCAAACAATAGTTCTTCCGATGGAAGACTACTTTTCTTCTTTCATTACTCCGTTCTTCGAAAGCCCTTGGCAAGGTTTTTTTTTTGTTGCACCATAGTTTTTTTATTGGCGCCTTGAAGACCTCGTTTTTGAGGATCTGTCAATAAGTTAAGAACTTACACTCCGTTCTCAGTTACTTTACCTCCCAATAAAATTTTATTTTGACCCTACTGTCTGAACAGGAGAATATTTAAACGAAATCATCGTATTAAATCGGTGAACAAACAGAGATTTTAGCGTCTGTCCGTGGTTATTATTATCATACCAAAAAAGACAAGATAATAGTTTCAAGATCACAGACTCCGAGGTAAAATAACTGTGCTGTGAACGTAGTGTACCGAGATAAGTTTAAAATTATCAATGTAGTTCGGTAATTCCACTTGTCAAATTAAATAATATGTAGGTATCCAATGATAGTGATGGGCTGCGACAATTTTTCGAGAATATTCTCGTCACATTCCCGAAAATTATCTTGAGAACGTAAATTACATCACACACTGCATCTAGATATTGCTGTTATGGCATTGGATATTGCATCAATGGACTGTGCAATGAATCTTTTATCATTTTTTATCGTCATTGCATTAGCGGGTGGAACAAAGGACTCTGAAGCGAGAGACCCAGGTTTGATTACAGGTGCGGGCATGTACCTATGTCTTTTATTTATTTAAAAGTTACGTATATTTATGAATTTGTAGTAGCAATACCAAGGAAAACATCGAGGGAAACCTGAGCGTATGAGGCAACGCAAAAATGGCCAATCCATATTGAGCACGCGTGGTGATTAAGCTCGAGCTCTCTCTTTGAGAGAAGGCCTTAGCCTAGCTAGTGGGACATGTACAATTTTAGGTTTAGGCTATATCTTATCTTATCTTATCGTCATTGCATTTCGGTATAACCAACCAAACACCAATCTTTTTGACAACTCCGCGACTCTCACACTCGCCGAGAAGCTTTTCGCCGAAACGTGCGCTGTTGCCGCCGCGCGACGAGAGCGCAACCCAAACAAAACACGGCGACGGAGCGGCAACGTCGCGCGGCGGCGCGGTGAATCGATGCAGCCCCGCGCCCACGGCCTCACCCCCGCCGCCGACGGCTAAATAGTGATGCAGTAAGTTCTTATTTCAAATTTGATGATGATGATGTTTCCTGGCCGGTTTCGGCCACGGCGATTGCTTCAACTCTGGCGTTCGTGTGCTTACCACGGAGCGGACATGCAAGCATACCGTTCAAATTTTTTTAAATTTTTAATTAGATACGTATCGGAAATATACGGTTATTAAATTTAATGCAGAATTGGAAAATTGTAGAGCAGTATTGTCATTTGTGTAGGTGTCTGGTTAGCTTATTATTATTAGAAATATACGGTTATTCATTTTAATGCAGAATTGGAAAATTGTAAAGCTTTTCGTAGAGCAGTATTGTCATTTGAGTATAGGTGTCTGGTTAGCGTATTATTATTTAGTATGTTTAATTAGGAAACTTCCGCGAAAATTAATGAAAATGAAGGGCTCTTACAAGTAGGTAACCTTCCTTTTTGATTTTAAACGAGAAATAGAGTAAAAAGGAGCAAAATTTATTATTTCTCTAAAAGTAACTAGATGTGTCGTATAAATAAACTGGAAAATAATTTGGTTCGGAACGGGTCGAATCGCGGAATTCCTTTTATTATCCCGATATTTCGGCTGCGTTGGTGGAAACTGGAAATGATCGTATTTCGTAGAAAACGATATGTTTAAACCTAATAGTTACTGAGAGATTTTGTTCTTCTTATAGAAAAGCGTCATTAATTCATCATTATCGAATAAAAAACAAGATAGGAAGAACTTTTCTTAGTTAAGCCCTGTGAAAGATAGTAAACGAAGGATCTAATTTAATAAAAAAAATTGCAGTTATCTGTTATAGTAGAGAACAGTTGTTTTGGCACTAAAGACGTTAACAAAGGACTTCTTCCCATCCAAGGGTGAAAAGAAATCTCAAACAGGGATTTCCCACTTGCATTTGGTGAATCACAACTCACAATAGACTCGACGTGACTGAGTCGGGTGCAATATGAGTCCATTCTGCTTCTCGATTTGACATTGCTTTGTGGTCTCCGAATGGGCAACTATCACTCATCCATTGTGTGGTCGCCCTGATCACTCCTGAACGGACCCTCAAGTGGAAACTTGTGTTGTTGTGCTAATTAGAAAAGGATCTTGCGAGCTTGGACTTGTTTTTAACCCCCAGCCAAGAAAGAGGGGTGTTATTTGACCTATATGTGTGTGTCTGTCTGTGGCACCCTAGCTCTTAAACGGGTGAACTGATTTTGATGGGGTTTTTTCACTTGAAAGCAGGATTATTGTATTCGAAAGCAGGATTTCTAGCGAGTGTTAGATATGATTTATCAAAATCGGTTCAGCCGTTAAGAGATATGCTATTTTGAAGCTAAAATGTCGGGGGTATTTTACTTTATGTCAGGGGTAGAAATTATAAATGCTGCTAATTGGTATTAGCCATAACTTGGGTGTAGAGATTAACCATTCATTGCCACATACAGCAAGATAAAAAAAAAAGAAGTCAAGAAAGAAAAAATAAAATCAAATCACTACCACTGTCACATTTTTTATTTCTGAAATATATAATTTTTCTGATTTTATGCAGAAAACGAGGGTCAACAAAGAAAAAAAATGCCCATCAATAAATAAAGGAAACTTTTATAGAATTTTTCAAAGCTTATTGTAAATTTATTAAACAAATTATAAATATTTTAAAGGTGGGTTCGTACTTAGGTCCTAATAATCTCCCGACGACGAATGTTCACGGAGGGCGCACCCTACGCATGTTAAAATTAAATTGTTTACTCTTTTATCGCTAAACAAACAAGGATTTTGCTGCAGCAAAAAATATCTTACTAGCGTTTGGTGTTGCAGTAGGTCGAATCAGGTCGATCGACCTGCCTCCCTCAGATTTTTATCAAAACTTCTAAATTTTTGCGAAAATTTATTTATAATTTTATTATTGTTAATCAAAAGTGGTTATGGTGGAGTTTGGGTCAAAATGAGGTTTATAAATAGTGTTTAAATGGTTTCCTTTGATACAATGATCAAGGAATCTGGTAAACAAAATGATTTGGTCAACGTTTGGTCCAATTAGATAGAAACTAGGTAGTTACTTTGCAAGGCGTAACATACACAAGGATGGGAAGTATCTTGAGTATCCAAACTATTCATTTGAGCATAATGGAGGGAAAGCAGTCCTCCGTCATGTTCTTTTGTTAAATTCAGTTTTTATTTCCTCTAAAGTCTAAACCTTGAACTGACTGAAATTATGGCTTACGTAGGTACTTATTTCAGTCCAGTGTTAAAAAAAACCATTGCGTTCTCACCTCACGCGACGTGTAAGCTGACATGTCACAGTCACACATGCACTAAATAACCAGTTATTTGAGCCATTTAATGTCGTCCCCCGCGTCGAAACAGTGTCCTCCAATGGCGTACAATGAGTTGCCAGTTGTCGGCCAAGTGTAATAGTTTGACAAACCTCCAAGCACCGAGCCCAGCTGTTTAATATGCAAGGACAATATCGTTATAGACAACGACAATTTGATTAGCACCACCATTTGTCATTTGCTTCGGTGTTTATATGCAATTTTAAGTGCCAATTTCATTCACGCCAATGCGATTAGGAGTCAAGTGTTTTGAAGTTTATAATTATTATGTATGACGATGAAATTGAAAAATAGAAAGATGTAGGTAATGAAAAAACAATGATTGGGTTAATAAAAAGATGTAGGTAATGATAAAACAATGATGACTGTATAACTAACTATACTACAATAACTAAAAGCGCTGATTAAAAACGATTTCACAGCTGATAGGGTCAAAAGGGAGCTATTCAACTACCACCGTCTCTTTCATTGGAACGAGACTGAGAACCCAACGGAACCAGATATGGACATAAATAATACGCAAGCTATTCCCTTCCCCCATGTGGGTTTTGTAATTAAGCTGTCTCGCTCAAACGCGGTTTATCACTCTTCAAATACTATAGTTTCGTTAGAAGTTCCTTCGTAACCTTGAATGCCATCGCAACGGCATTCCGGCCCGCTCCATGGCGAACTGTGCACGACCTTCGATTGAAAATGCATTCACCATACGAAGACATGGAATCATTGGCAGAACAAAATGACGAATTTGAACATCTCGGGCTCAATTCATTTTCCAAGACAGAATGAAAATGCACATTTTGTGTTTCGTAAACAGGTACTTGTATAAGCGCCATGATTGAGGTCGAATGAGAACCGAAACTAGTTAGCTACACCGAAATAAATACAAGTAAGTTTAACCGTTTACGAAATACAAAATGAAAATAATTGATTGTTAGATTCATATCGTTCACATATTATCATCGACAAACCAATAAAATATCCTGGTTTGGGAACATCATATTAATTCCGATAACTAAGGACCTATCGGATAGGTACGGTCGGCCACAGTCCAGGATACCCCAAGGTAGCTCTTACCGCGCGCGGCACGGGCGCCAATCGAACCAAAAGGGGTATCCTAACGTTTGGCCGACTGTAACCTACCTATAAGATAGGTATGAATAAAAAACAAACCTTGAATAAAAAACTATGAATACCTATGAATAAAAAACAAACTGATCGGTAGCGTGAAATATTACTAGAAAACACACAATGTACCTAACCTAGAGGCACAGCAGATACTAAAACCAAAACTTTCCAAGGACTTTAATTAAAGTTAAAGCTTCACCCACCACCTTAAATAAGCGTTAGAAGATCCGATTGTTGAGAACCGGTAAGGTATTCCGTTGAACCAGCTTGGCTGGTTTCAGCTAACTGCTAACACAGCATGCTTACGTCATAGATATTAATGGGACCCGAGATGTGTGTTGGTCTTTTCCAAGAACGCGCTCTACTGTTCAAGTGTTTCCAACAAACTGTGATATTTGGAAGAACTGACCAAATTTCGTAACATTGGACGCTAATAACAGACTTTGAGTTCAAAAGAAGAAGGCAGAGGCACCTTCTCATTAGATTCGGTGTATGGATTGATTCGGGCATTCATCTTGTTTCATCAGCTTGCCAAATTTCTAAGTATTTTTGCCGTTTAGGTCGTTCTCATCGATTAATAACCCTCCTTTTTGCTTTGCGTAGTCGGGTAAATATGCCCAAGGCCCTGAATTATCTATTTAGATACATAGTTTTAATGCGAAGAGGTTCCACTGGATGCTGCATAAATCATCTACATTGAAATAAAGAAGAAGTTTTAAGAAACATCGTTGTTTTCGGACTTAGCTAGGTAAATTGATGTGCTTTTTATTGATTGACATAGTGCTACCTTAGATCCTTCAATCACAAAAGCATCGGTAGATCTTATGAGAATAAATCAATCCAGCCTTTGTATTTTCTTTAACTGTCATTTCAAAACTCGGAAACTTAGGTTCAAATATACGTTTGGAGCCTATGAAAATCGTCTTTGTATTTTGAAAGATCGTCTTATTCTAAACAACATAAGAAACTCTATTTTCATTGTCTACTTGTATTGAATAGCTGCATGCAAGTGTGTCGTGAACATATTGTTATTACCACCACTAGAGGTAGATCTTTGTCTTGGTCGGTTCACGCATGTGTGAAGTTGATGCAGGCTTTTCCTAATGGTTTTCCTCGTCGTTTATCTTTCTGTTCTAGCTGAGTATAGGAATAATGTTGAATATTACATTGTTAATCACTTACCGCATTAGCTTTAGGATTCTGTATCCAATTACAGCGGCAGTTTAATTTAGATCAAATACAAATTATGCATTTTGTCATGTTTTGTATTTGATGTCGGAAACTCGGAACACTCGTATTCCACCATCTCAAATACAAATTGCTCTGCATCAAAATCTGGAACATGGACTGGTATACAGAATATATTCAAGAACATTGGCATGTGCTTTTGCTTCTGTTGAGATACAGTGTCTGGGTCTTATACTCATACTAGATGGGTATAGTGACTAATTAGGCCACAAAACCAGTCTAGATGCCTTTGGGTTGGTTGACATTTAATCACCTTCACTCACATGGGTGATTTGACCACTCTGATACTGCAGTGCTCGCAAATTTTTGTGCTCAGTGAGAGTTAACATCTCGATAGATTCTAGATTACACTAAAGTAGCGCGCTGGGAAAGTCCAAATTTCACAATTTTTTCCATTTTTATAGCTAAATTGGGATATTTTTGTCTAGCGTTTTTTGTTTCACGACATTAAAATAATATTCTTTACATTATTATAAACAAAAACAATTAAGCTGATTTGTTTTTCTGGTCGACAAACAAGTGGTACTGCCAAAAAAACTAGAAGTTCGAGCAAATCTCATAATCAGCTGAATTATTGTTGTTTTTTGCTTAAAATAATGAAAACAATACAATTTTACTGTCGTGAAACAAAAATCGTTACTCAAAAATTGCTCAGTTAAGCTACAAAATTGTTTAAAAGTGTGAAATTTATGCCTTTTACGCCACGCTACTTTAATTGATTTTTTGTAAATTACCGGGATGAAAGGAGTCTGTCAGAAAAGATTTCTCCTCCCTGCTTATATTGGTCTAGCCAGCTTCTCCGCCGAAGTCTTATAAGTGCGCCGAAAATTTTCCACGTCCTGACGAAAAGACGAAGAAAAAACGGTTTCGTCGAAAGACCTCTCGCCGTGTTCGAAGAATGGCGGAATCCATACAATGCAGGTTGTATACGAAACTTGTTTGACCAGAATTGGAGAAAAAAAGTGGCGGGTGAGTTCGCCTACAATAGCATTCCGGGCGGGCGGTCGCCCCGCCCCGCGGCTGCCGCCCCTGCCCCCTCCTCCGCCCGCTCAGTGCGTCCGCGGCCGCGGAACACCGCTCGCGTCTCACGGCACAACACTAGCTGCACAATAAACAACGGATCAAATGCCGGTTTTCTACTTAAAATTGCAAAAGTGAAATTACGAGACGAAACACCGAATTCAACTGTTTCGCTCCGGTGCTGTGTTTTGTTTAATAGGATTGTTTTAGAGATATCTTCTGTTGATTGTAAAGTAGATATAGTGGTCTGAATAAATTAAAACAATAAAGAAGAAAGGTTCGATAAAAACTTAATTGTGCCGTGAATAGTACAGTAGGGTTTTCGGTACAGAGGTTGTTCTAGATCCGGTTGCTATCGATTTTTGCCCATCACTGAACTAAACAGCTGTTTCGGTACTTCGGAAGTCAACGGGGGAGTGAATGCGATCGAGCCAGCAACTTTTTTTTGCCGAGAAATTAAATTTCCTTTGAAAATCCTAACGTGAATTTGTATAATAAAATTAGTGCACAAAAAAAATAAGATATAGGTACAATTATTAAAACGTTGCTAGGTCAATGATTGTGAATTGATCAAATTGTGACGGAAAAACAAAATGTGAAAATCCCGTGATTACTCACAAAAATACATAAAAACCTGATAATCTTACCAAGTGAAATGTGGTTACACTTTGGGAATCCTGAAGTGGTGAAAAAAGTCAAATAAAGTGGTTTATAGTGTGAAAAGTGAAAAGTTGCAAGAAAAATTGTGATTTCCTACTTGGATTTTGCACTTGGATGTACATTGGCAGCTGTAAATCAGGTAAGGTGATATTTTGACATGTTTTTGGAACGTTTTCGACAGTGAAAAGGTAAAATAAGGAGTGCATAGATTACGCGCTGGCCGCTTGCATTCTAGCCGGCTTGGACCGGTTAGGCCTAATGGTGCTCTACGGAACTTTGTGTTTTCGACTTTGCATTTTGAAAATAGAACCCGGAATGAATTTAAACCGCTTTTCATTTATTTAATTCCGTTTTGTGAATAGTTTTACGCGTTTTTTATGTACTTTTTTTGCTATTTTCAAGTTGTAAAGTTACTTACGGAGACAGAATAATTTTTGAGATGTGTTGGTGCTTGAGAATATTCTCGTGAATTCTAGGTTGGTTCGGAAATTCTCATATATTTAGATTTTCTCGACCCATCACCCCATCACTAGTTATCCATTTGGGCGGCCTAAAAACTCTACCGACCGAGTGGCCACTACCTCATACGATTGCCTACCTATCACTAGTTGTAGTTTCTGGTAAGAAAAGCCCCAGAAACTTGCCTAACTCATAGAGAGTGCTCAGTAAAAAATAAAAATAAACCTACCGAAATTAGATTTAATAAAAATGTTTCGGTCGATGCTTCTGTAGTTTTTTAAACTCTTGTTTATTATTAACTCAAGTAAGTAAACCAATAGATTGTAATTTTTGGTTGCAAGCATGAATGAATAGGATAAAATAGAATATCAACATATTTTATTATAATAACCTATTAGGTTCAAGGTATTCTAAGGTAATAAGCATAATCATTTTTGGTTTATAGTCGGTAATGCATCTTTTCTTACTGGCGTAGATATTCCAGGCGCTTATTGATCATCATCATCATCATCATCTTATTAATTACTGTTTATATTTTTCTTGATTCCAGTGCTGTTTAAATTTTTACGACATGACAATAAATAAAAAAGTTATGTAACTTTTCCTGCAATTTCAAACTCTCCGGCTCTCCTAAAAAAATTGTTTTTTGTCGCTTATAGGTACCTACCCCCTTTTACTTTTTAACCGTTGCAAACGCACCAACCAAGGAAAAAAAAAACTAACTTACTTTGGCCCACCCTGTATAAGTTAGGTACAAACGTTATATATATTATAATTATGATAGATAGATAGATAGAAGATAGATAGAAAGACGTTTATTAATAGCCACGGAAATAAGTACAATGATAAAAAAAATAAGACAGGACATGGACACACAATTACTTACAAACTAGGTACAAGCGACATAACTGTCGGAACATCTCCGCAGCTAAAAATAGGAACTGACTCAGCACTTGTTGTAGGTTACCTATGTAAGCCTACAACACTGATTTTCAGTCAGCCCCTGAGTCATCCACTCCCGGCCGTCACAAGAAAAATAACACTAGGTACATATAATATCAAATTCAAATTGGTAGGTATGTTATAAAAAATATATCAATAATTATCATTTGGGACTTGTACAGAAAGAGATACCAGGACCAGTACCACGAGTGCTTACTGTCAATGTCACTGAAAGTGACAAGTTGCATAAACAACCTTACTACTATAGTATTAGGATACATGACAGACGTCCGGCGGACGTCCGGCACAGCTTTTTCGCACTCGTGGTAGCTATACAGGCTCTGCAATTCTCCTCAGCAACAGTAGGTACATAAATAGATAATAGTTATTAGAGTTTAATATGTAATAGATAGTTAAACATTAATGAGACTGCAAAATTCAATATTTTAGGGGAAGAGTATGAAATATAAAGGGGAGATATAATTCAGAATAGTAAGATACTTATAATACTTATAATACATTGCTAGTTTGAAGCGTTAATAGGTACGTTTTAAGCTTTCGCCTAAACGTGTAACCGCTAACTACATTACAGATCGGGGGTGGTAGATCATTCCAACACTTGGATGCTGCAAATCTAAAACTTCCCCGAAACATCACGGTGCGATGACCCGGTAGGAGGGCCCTGGCCTTGGTCCTGAGTGGACGCTTGGACCACGATAGTTTATCGTATAAGTAGGCAGGAGCCTCCCTCCGAACAACACCGAACAACAAAGTTGCTAAATGTAATTTCCTACGCGCCTGCATATTTAATAGATTAGCGCCATTTAAATATGGAGTAATGTGCGATCGAGGAGGAATTCGAAAACAGAAACGAGCGCAAGCGTTCTGAACTCGCTGTATCAACTTCTCTGTGCGGCTGAGAATGCAATTACCATAAACAACATCACAATAATTTAACCTTGACAATATAAGTGATTCACATAGGTAGACACGCAAATCAACACTAAGGTAATCACGTATATTATAAAGCAGTTTGAGTCGATAGAAGCAGTTACTGACCACCCCCACTATATGTTTCTCGAAACGCAACTCTCCATCGATTAGAACACCCAGGTTCCTTGCTTCTTCAACTCTTTCTATGTGTGTGTCCCTGATAGCGACATTCTCACCAGCAAGAGCTTCCAACGTGTCACTAATCTGATACTTCGTACCCAGCACCATGTACTTGGACTTGCTTGGGTTCAATACCAGGCAATTCCTCTCCGACCAGTCCACAACCCGCTCAAGCTCTACATTTATATTGCGTATGCACTCTAGTGCATCACTGGGAACGCTGGAGGCATAAAGCTGCAAATCATCAGCGTAAAGGTGATAACTGCTGCTTTTTATACCGGTTACGATATCTGCACTATACAACACAAACAATAAAGGACCCAAGATGGAGCCCTGCGGTACCCCTCTTGTCATTGGACTCAAGGAAGACCGCAGGGTCCCACCGTTCGCTTCGCGTAGCTCAACGACCTGTGTCCGATCAGATAAATAACTATTAAACCAACGAACCGTCGCATTGTCAAATCCGTAATACGTCATCTTAGCCAAGAGAAGGGGTATGCTCAGGCAATCGAAAGCTCTGGAGAAATCCAGTAGCACCAGAAAGGTACTTTTGCCAGTGTCCAGTGCGTGTAAAATATTATCGACCACATCGAGCAATGCAGTTGACGTCGATCGACCCTTGCGAAAGCCCGATTGTCGCTCCGGCAAAATTCTGTTTCTCTCCAGATATTCCGTCAGCTGATTGCACACAACCCTCTCCAATATCTTAGATGCACACGGAAGGATGCTGACGGGACGAAGGTGTGTTATCAGGGTGGGGTTCGATTTCTTTGGTAGTGGCTTGACGTCAGCAGTCTTCCAGTCTGTCGGAAAAGACATGGTCGTAATACTTCTGTTCACAATTGAAGTTAGAATCTCAAGGGTTGTCGGCATAGTCAGCAGTAACATGTTAATATCTATCTCATCTAGACCCTTTGCATTAGTCCTAATATTCATAACAATTTTTGCAACCTTGTCTACAGTTACCCGCTCCAGTTTAAATGTCGCTGGTGAGTGTCGATGAAATTCGAAGAAAGTGAGGTCTGATATTGACACATTGTGATTACCGGGTATATCTAAAAAATGCTTATTTATCTCATCAGGATCATTAAACTGTGGCGGTAGTTCTACACTGCGCTGTTCTGGGAGAATGTGACGCTTTAAATTTTTCCAAAGAGTTTTTGAGTCATTGGCGGGGTTGTTAATGAAGTGATTAAAAAAGGCCCGTTTTTCACTGTGTATTGCCTCAATGACTAAGTGTTTAAGCTGTTTATAGTATTGTTTATGTGCTTCTCCTTTTGTCTTTTTATATTTGTCATGAGCATCATTGCGTAATTGCATCATATACAGTACGTTGCTAGTGAGCCACGGTTTGGGAGATTCCCTGACTACCACGGTCTTTACGGGTGCATGTTTATCAAAAAGTGCAGTGATGTGTGTATTGAACAACCTCAGCATATCGTCAACGTTATCAAGACGCGATATCTGTGCCCAGTCGATCATATTAAGGTCCTTATTGAATTGACTAACGTCAATGTCCTTCAATGGTCGGTAAGTTATCTGTCTAGGTACAGGTTTTTGTCGTTTAACATTAAGTTCAATCGAAACAAACGCATGTCTTCCCAAGGCAGGTATATGTTGAACGTCCACATTCAGCACTTGAGCGTCGGTATATATGAGATCAATCGTGGTCTGGCTGTGGTCTGTGAAGTGCGTAGGCTCCTCAATGACTTGTTTCAACTTAATAGTTTTCAAGAAATGCGTTAACGATCTGTAATCAGCGTGTGTCTTGTCCTCGAAGTTTATATTAAAGTCGCCTAATTATCACAAAGATGATGAGTGAGATGACTATTCTGAATTAGAATCGCCCACATTTTTTGCAAGCTCATCTCATCTCATCTCTACCGTACAGACAGACAGACATAGCAACACCCTCTTGGTTGCTAAGGCCTGGTATCTAGGTAAGTGTCTGTCTGAAAGATATTACAAGTCTATAATGAGCCGTTTTCAGCACCAATAAATTCACAAAGCATTTCATAGAAAAACCCGAATACCTACCTACGGCTGTCAAATTTAACTTCGGACAGATTAAATTCTGATAGCCGTATTCCGGTTCTTCTAGGGCCATGCCTGTAGGCGCCATCTATGAAATGCTTTGTGAATTTGTGCTGATGACGGCTCATTAGTTGGTAGGTAGACTGAAGGTAGGTAGGATTTGACCTTCGTTTGACATATTATAAGGCTTGGTATTGTTTTTTTTTTCAACAAAGAAGATATTCAGGTTCAAGTAGGTACTCGTCACGATAGCACATCAGAGTGTCCAAATCTCATCCAAATCTCGACGGTACGTCGACCCTTACACGGTAGCACTCTACTCAGTTACGTTACGGGCGACTTTACAACAAAAGTGTAGGTACACTCTGACGTGCTGTCGTGTGTACACTTTTGTTTTAAAGTCGCCCGTAACTTAACCGAGTTAGAGCTAGCATAGCATGTAAGCGTCGACGTGCTGTAGTGAGTACCTAGATAAGAAAAGGTAGGTTGTTTCTCTTATTTCTGAAAAGAAAACTAGTAACGCCGGTAGTTTTGATTCTTCGAGCCGGATTGCAGAAGCATTCTCGTGGTTCGTGGACTTTTTATTGTTAAAATGATTAAAACTCAGTAAACGTGTGCATCTTCCAGGGAAAAGGTCAAATCCATAAATATTTACCCAATAAGTAACTGCATTTTTTTTAAGACATGTGTAGGTAATTCTCATCATATTACAAAATAATAATGAAATAATGAAATGAATGAACTGTACTGCAAATAAGTGTGCTGAAATGCCATGTGTCCTACTCATGCTTCATATATTCATATCATCTGGTGTAATGAAATGAATGGACTGTAGGTACTGTAATGAATTGTCATGTTTCATGGCGTGCTGAATTGTCATATTATTGTCATGTTTGGTGTTGTGATATATGTAATATCACGCGGTATGAAATGTTATGAAATATAATCATGACTTCGAATGGCACTATTTCGCGCATGTCTACTCAAGAAGAAACAGTCGAATCTATCCTTCAGAATACCAGCACTCTAATTAGGTATTCAGATAACATTACAGCTCTATAGCTAAACAACCACAGTAGATAATCAAAGCCATTGCAACAAGCAAGAAACAATGGATCATACCTACCGGCTAGAATCTAGCTGCTAGATGTTTGATACTGTTGTGTTGGATAATGGCATACCTACTACCTACCTATATCTACCCATTTAAATTGGTATGGGAGATTTGGATTGCACGTTGTGCATTGTACCTGTAATAAGTGTTGCCATGTCTAGGTGTTGCCATTAGGTGTTGCATAAAAATCGTATGAAAGTTACTAAAGAAAGGTGGTTATACTTGTAGGTGAAGTATAAACTCAATAGAGAAATACATGTTGGCTAACATTCTGCGCTCAGATCTACCTAAGTATAATAATCTGAAAAAAAAACGCATTCATAATTTCTCCTCTCATAATTCATAAAATAACGCACAGAATTCCCCTCTCAAAATTCATACTCCGTGCAATTTTAGTGGTTTTAAAGCCGAAGGTATTTTGTTGCACTGGTGATTCTGAGCCAAATTACAAAATTTCATCCCAAAACACGCGAAAAAAAAATTCACTTCTCCATACAAATGGTGTCGATTGGCGATAGCCGTTTGTATTGGGAAGTGTTTTTTTTTTCCGCTCGATTTGAAGTAAAATTTTGGAATTTGGCTCAGAATCACGAGTGAAACTAAATACCTTCGGCTTTAAAACCACTAAAATTCCACGGTGTATAATAACGCACAGTTCTCTCAAAATTCATACCATAAGACCATAACGCACGGAATTATCCTCCGATTGGTTTATTGTTTGATTACTTTTTTGTTTGAAAGAGTAGGTACTTATACCTTCCCGTGTGGTTTCTTAAATAAATAGTGAAGTTGTGATGAAGAACTTCGGAGATGAATAACGGAATAATAATGAATAATAATGAATAAGTATGAATTTTGCGTTGAAACGCACAGCAGCAGATCACTTCGGAATCAATGCAGTAGTTGAAATAGTTTTTTTTTTAGTTTAACACCTTTTTGTGATTTCCTTTTTTGACTGGTAATGGTTTGCAATCACTGGTGAAAAGGTACACTGTTATTAAGGCTCGGTGTAAGGCTAACTAGCGCCACCAATGTTAAAAAAAAAACAGAAGTTAAAAACTAAAACCCGACTACTAAAAGGCTTAAAACAAGACCTGTTTATCCTTAAAATAGACTCATAGATAATTAATCGTAGTCGGAGGCCATCGGTTTATCAAATGCGAATGTAGTGTCCTCCGACTACGATTAATTATCTATGAGTCTATTTTAAGGATAAACAGGTCTTGTTTTAAGCCTTTTAGTAGTCGGGTTTTAGTTTTTAACTTCTGTTTTTTTTTTGAGCTTTTTAGTAAGTAATTTTGGGCGATCACCCAGAATAGAACCAAGAAGGGCAAAAAAAAACAAATTTTGGAATTTTTTGTTCTATTTGTTATGTTGACGCTACATGTGTTATACATTTTTGAAAAGGTCTTTTATAGCCCTTTCATTTGATATCCATGACGATGGTATCCGATAATTTTTATTTTTAGGTCCACCACTTTAGGGCGCAGCACAGCCGCCATCTTGGTTTTTTTCAAAATAAAACTATCCTATGTTACCTGGGTGATTAAGACGAATCCAACGACACCTCATTTGTTGAAATCGGCCGAGTAGTTTAGGCTCTGCGAGGGAACAGATGCACACACAAACATACATACCCACATACATACATACATACATACATACATACATACATACATACATACATACATACATACATACGCTGCTAAAATCATAACCCTCCTTTTTGCTTCGCGTAGTCGGGTAAAAATCATATCTTCCTTTAGAAGAAGTTTCTGAAAAAATCCTAAGATGAGCCTATGCGCCATGCTTTTCTAGATTTTTAATTGTAAATACCCTCTTCGAAAATTACTTTTAAGCTAAAAAAATTTCGATAACCGCCAAAAGCGGCCGTTTTTGGCGGTTATCGCAATTTTTTTAGCTTAAGACTAGAAATTGAGTTGGGTACCTAAACCAAAAAATCTAGAAAAGCATGGCGCATGAGCTCATCGTAGGATTTTGTCAGAAACTTCTTCTGAAGGGACATATGATTTTTTCAACATTGGTGGCGCTAGTTAGCCTTATACCGAGCCTTAATAACAGTGTACCTTTTTACCCGACTACGCGAAGCAAAAAGGAGGGTTATGATTTTAGCAGCGTATGTATGTATGTATGTATGTATGTATGTATGTATGTATGTATGTATGTATGTATGTATGTATGTATGTATGTATGTATGTATGTTTGTGTGTTCATCTGTTCCCTCGCAGAGCCTAAACTACTCGGCCGATTTCAACAAATGAGGTGTCGTTGGATTCGTCTTAATCACCCAGGTAACATAGGATAGTTTAATTTTGAAAAAAATTAAGATGGCGGCTGTGCTGCGCCCTAAAGTGGTGGACCTAAAAATAAAAATTATCGGATACCATCGTCATGGGTATCAAATGAAAGGGCTTTAAAAGACCTTTTCAAAATGTATAACTCATGTAGCGTCAACATAACAAATAGAACAAAAAAATCAAAAATGTGTTTTTTTTTGCCCTTCTTGGTTCTATTCTTGGTGATCGTCCAAAATGACTTACTAAAAAGCCCAAAAAAAAAAATAGAAGTTAAAAACTAAAACCCGACTACTAAAAGGCTTAAAACAAGACCTGTTTATCCTTAAAATAGACTCATAGATAATTAATCGTAGTCGGAGGACACCACATTCGCATTTGATAAACCGATGGCCTCCGACTACGATTAATTATCTATGAGTCTATTTTAAGGATAAACAGGTCTTGTTTTAAGCCTTTTAGTAGTCGGGTTTTAGTTTTTATCACCAGTGATTGCAAACCATTACCAGTCAAAAAAGGAAATCACAAAAAGGTGTTAAACTAAAAAAAAAAACTATTTCAAGTTCGCACTAAAAAAGAACAATACTTAAAAAAATTACTTAAAAAAGGTCGTGCCAAAATCTAAGCTCACCAAAATTTACTAATTTAAAAATATTACCGATACCTATGGTTCTCATGCTAGACGCGCGTCTCTTACCGCTAGAAGGAAATTAAATTCGAGCAAGCCCAAAGCTTCTGCGTATCCCAATTCTGTACTGCCAGATCTATATCGTTTTGGTGATCCATTTTTCCTTGACACAAGTTTGAAAACGCAGTCACCAGAGATAACTTTCCTGTTGCAACTCCACCGTAGCACACTCTCTATCTCATTAAAACCCTCCTACAAGCCAAAAGCAACCTTAGAGCACTTCAGTCTTGCCGCCTACTCTTCAAGTAAATAGTATGAAATCGCAGGCCACGGGTAAGGGTGGACGGGCTTTGAAATAAGGGCGCCATTGGAACACACGCCCGGGGTCTGGTAGGCGAACGCGCATGGAAATTTCAATCTTACCAACGATAGAATTTCAGTCGCGAATAGTTTGAACGAGGAATTTAACAGGGGTCGTAAGAAATTTAATTTTAAGTCTCGTCTAAGATTCGTACCTACGCCAGTTGCTTTAAGGTTGAAAGCGGTTTGAGGGGTTGTGTTGGATGTTTTTTTACGACAAGCGCGGGCAATCAGCTGTTTCGGCACGCGCAGTGCTCCCGAGGGGAGACCATGATGTCACTGGTTCGATTCCCGTTTTCAACTTGTCGTCTGAGCGTTGGGGGATGAAAGTAGTGTAGCGACGGGCAGAATGAAAATATTATCAGACAAAATTGGTTAAAATTGCCAGATAAATTATCGACGAAATATTTTAATCGAATTTGATAAAGTTACTATCGAAATGCACGATAATGTGCAGTCTAAAATTATATGCACATATTTTTGTGCTCTTTGATATAATGATATCAAAAACTATCTACCAACTGTGCAGTGCTTACGAAATTTTAAGTTTTAAAACTATCTACCAACTAACTAGTTAAGGCATGTTGAACCCAGGCCGACAGACCACCAACCAAATGCAATCGATAACGCACTTCAAATTCGAACACAGTTATTGAATAGTGCGGGGCCTATTTACGATCCTTATGGTACACCATCGGCTAAATCACCTACCACAGTAATTCTTTTTTTTTAACCCTTGACCAAAAAAGAGGGGTGTTATAAGTTTAAACTTGTCTGTCTGTGTGACTGTGTATCTATCTGTGGCACCGTAGCTCTTTAACGGGTGAACCGATTTGGATGCGTTTTTTTTATTTGAAAGCAGGTTTATGTTTTATCACAATCGGTTCAGCCGTTTATGAGGTATGCTTATTTGAAACTAAAAGGGGTATTTAAAATTTAAAATTTTGTTATTATTTTTTGGGTGCCTTTCCGTCTCAGCAAAGGTTCGCGGTCAACTCCGTATAATAAACGCCTAAATACTCGCAAAATAGCTAAACGACTCCAATTTCGAAAACTGTTATTGAATAACGCGAGACCTACATACGATCCTTGTGGTACACCATCGGCCAAATTACCCACCACAGTTCTTCTTCTTCTTCATTTTTTGGGGGCTCCCCGACTCAGCACGGTTCGCGGTCACTTTCGCAGATTTCTCTTTGTTTATCGGGAGGCGAAATAGCTAGGCAACACTTGCGATTCCAATCCAGTCCCGTTGATTTCTTTGCCAAGACCTCAAGTCTGTTTCCTAATGGCGTGTCGATAGGTTCCCAGTAGAACTGGGTTTTACTCGTACAAGCAGCGAACTAATCCTTTAAAATTAAAACCAGAATATTCTCTATTGTACTAGAAAAACATTTAGTCGTAATTTAAGTCTTCAACTGGGAACCTAACGTGGTTACAGGCTTAGGTTTAGGCCTTTGACTCTACGTGATGAGATGATTTATACAGCCTCCAGTGGCACCTTCACTCACATCACACTTAATGGGTGAAGTGACAACTTGGAAGCTGCAATGCCTGGAACCTTGTTTAGATTATGTATTGTTTTATTTAAAGAGTAATTAAAGTGTTATCTATCTTTGTAATTAGTCGAGCTAGAGTGCGCTATCTTTAGATAGGTTACGTCTAACTAATACAAAAAAACTGCCAATAGTGTTTATACCGCTGGGTATGCAAGCCAAAACCTTTGACTACAGCGGACTATAAAAGTCGCTGAATGTTTGAAAATTTAAACTTTACAATGGGGCGTTATTCTCAAGGGCCTCCACAAAGTGCAGAATGCCCAGTTGCTGGTAAATGTGCACAATAATATGACCAGCCAGCCATAAAGCCAGGGATATACGAGCATAGAAGTGTCAACTAGTGTACTGCTTTACCAGTTTCGAGTACTCTACCAGCTTTAGTAGTGTACCTAACTGTCTACAAGTAATGTTTAGTGCCAGTACCCATACAGCCAAATTATGAACAAATACTTTTTGCGACAGATTTTTGAGTTCTATTTTTGAAACAAAACTCGACAGTAATAAAATAGATTTTCAAAGGAAATTGCTGGCCGCACAAAACACGACATAGTAATGAAATTTCATACAACTTTGCTGGCGCCTAATTAAAGTTAAAATCCGACTAGTCCGACAAGTCCGACTTTGCTTAAGGAAGGTTGTTAAATTAATGACCACATTACCAGCGTTTTTGAGTAAAGAAAGTACCTAATTACATTTTTCTCGAAAACGGCTCGATTTTTTTCTGATGACCAACTTATTGGAAACCCAAGCTTTTATCTCCCGAACTTTGTTGCATTGGTTACTGGACACCTGGACACCCTGCATATAAGAGCTGGTTTTTGTTTTATTTTTCTTATTATTACAAGTACACACGACAGCACGTCAGAATGTACACTTTTGTTGGAAAGTCTCCCGTAACGTAACAGAGTAGAGTGCTAGCGTGTGTCGACGTCACAGACTTAGTGGTCGTCGTGTGTACCTACTATCGCTCGCGGAGCCCCCCCAGAGGAGCCCTAGGGCTCCGTAAAGCCGTTGAGAATGGCTGGATAGTAAGTAGGTACTCTACCGCTTACTCTACTCGTGTACCCGAGGCTTTACAGCTCGGCGCTTTACAGCACTCCAGTACGTGCAGCATGGTAAGCCCGAGGAGATAGGCCCTTCTCTATGCAAAACTGTCAACTTGTCGGTCGGGCTCGAGTTGGCTCTACGCCAACATGGCGATGGAGACAAAAAACAACATTTTTATTAAAAATTGCAATATCTACTTTGTGCTCGACATGACCCTAATCTATTGCCATCTCGATTCCCGCCTGCCATGCTCGCACAATAGACATGGCACGTCTGTCACTCGAGTTCGAGAGAGTGACAAAACGACCATGCTAAGCATACTGAGGACGGTAAACTTATTTACTGGCTAACCGCATGCCGGAATGTGAAGGTTAGAACAGTTTTTACAGTGTACCTTCGGACAGGGACAACACACGCAAATTGGCAGATGAATGAACCGTTTCCAGCACAAATTCACAAAGCATTTCATAGATTTACCTTATTTTATTTTGCGAATGGCATTGTGCTGAAAATGCTATACGGTGAAAGGTAAGCCGTCCAACCACATCTTATTTCTTTACCTTATTACCTAATAACTAATTTTGAATGTTGTGTGAGCCTATAATCCTTTTCAGACCAAAAACCATGTACCCATATGTACAGTCGGCCACAGTCTCAGATACCCCTTTTTGTTCGATTGGCGCCCTTATGCCGCGCGCGATAAGAGCTGCCATGGGGTATCTGAGATTGTGGCCGACCGTACCTACCTAATTATAATTGCATTGCTTATAAGGATTCTGTTGGCTTTCCTAATTTAATAAATAAAAAATAGATGGTGCCTACAGGCGTGGCCATAGAAGAACCGAAATACGGCTGTCAAATTTCGCTTAGCACAGATTAATTTTGACAGCCGTATTCCGGTTTTTCTATGGCCACGCCTGTAGGCGCCATCTATGAAATGCTTTGTTGAATTTGTGCTGAAAACGGCTCATTGTGGCCAAGGGAACAATGTGACAGCTCGCAGGTCTAAATCAAAATATCAAAAGGCTGATCATCATCACCGTCTTCATATTTGAAATTGAAATTGAAAAAGTTTATTAAAAGTGTACTCATTTTTTGAGAGTTAGACATACAAGACACTAGTCGGTGCAGCACTCTCTATGCACTCCGGTCACACACAGGCCATTTCCTTCACAGCCTGGTTACGACGTCCAACTTATTTTGAAAAGGCTAGGCTTTCAGATTCCAGAGAATTCCAGATCTGGAATCTAGGCCTTAGGTCCTAAAATTAAATGGGATTCTCTTTTGACGGTCCGTTTTTTAAGCACAAAACGCATTCAAAAAGATTTATTTTATTTTATTGGATACCCACCTCCTCCTTATCACCACGCGTGCCCACTGCGGATTGGCGATTTTTGTGTTGAGGGTGAGCCTCAGACACTGTCTCATGATGTATTTCTTCGAGACGCAATTTTAACAAATAAAAGACGGGACGTCATGCCTAAAAACATATCAACCGACGAATTATAAAAATAAACCCACCAACACTATCCACACTTACAAACTCAACTGCTCGAATGTGAGAGCGTGCTTCCTACCGATAAGGTCCTGATGGATCACTTCCTCCGGCTTAGGGATAGCAGGGCCATTCGATTTTAGCACCTATGCCCATCGGATGTAGTAGCTGCGTTGACCAGGGGTTGGGTTGACAAGTTTGGATTTGCATTTGATTGCTTATGGGCGCCTGATACCGACGCTGAATGAACACTTAGGTACGGTACGGTCAACCACACTGAAGGATACCCCATGGCAGCTCTTGCCGCTCGCGACATTAGGGCGTGAATCGAACAAAAAAGGGTATCGTAGCGTGTGGCCGACTGTAGAAACTTATTCAGTAGAGGTGTGTAGTTCGCGAATGAATGCTTCGATTGAATGCATTCGTTATATGAAACCATTCATTCATTCATTCACTACCAATCTTTACATATCACATTCACTCTAGTCCACGTAGTTCATTCTTCAAGAAACATTCTTAAATCTACCACACTAAGAACCAAAATTCTGTAACTCATCTCGCCTTTGTCATTCGCGGACTACCGTGAGTCAAAAGATACGTGAACGAACTACTGAGCTATGAACTATGAATGAGCTATGAACTATGAATGAACTGTGAATGAACTGTGAATGAACTATGAATGAACTATGAACTATGAATGAGCTGTGAACTATGAATGAACTATAAGTGAACTGTGAACTAAAAGAGTGAACTAGTTCAGTGAAGGAAATGAACTATATCATTCTTTTCTTTTCACTGAAGCGTTTCGCGCACCTCTATTATTCAGGGCTTCAGAAAGTTTACACAATACGTGCCACGCAAGAAGAGACTTGACCGCGCCCCGCACCTCTTTCCGCCGCCCCGATGACGCCCGGTCCCTTTCCACACTCAGACCTCATGTCGCTAAAGAGACATTTAACGTGACCATCCGTCCCGCTTTGGACGGGACAGTCCCGCTTTCAGACCGTCTGTCCCGCTGTCCCCCCTAAGAGCAGAAATGTCCCGCTTTGGGCGTTTTGGCAAATAGTTGAATGTATTTGCAGCTGGGCCGGTGAGAATGTTGCTGCTGAAGACCGTTGGGTAGAGTTGTTCAGGCATTTCCGTGATCACAATCAAAACTGTGCAAGCTTTCGTATAATTATTGTTAAGTATGCGCGCAATCCAGTATCCAACTCGCACTTGACCAATTTATGCAAAATTTGGCAGGCGTCCCGCTTTGACGTAAAAAATAAATGGTCACGTGACATATAAATCGTCACTGTGCATCAAACCACGTGGTGTCTCAAGTATCTTCTTTCGTGGAGCGTACATTGTAACATGTTTTTTGAGCTATACAGATATACAAGGTGTTACAAAAGTACCTAACTCTTTTTACAGGGTAATAGCACCCAGTGATAGGGATCACAAACTAAATATTTTTTTTTCTCTATGACGTTCCGTTGATTTTTAAATTAATAAAATGTGAACGCTGTGGCGGGAGAAAAGTATTTTTTAAATATTGTTTTCATTCACTTTCACAATGTTTTAACAACTCAAAGCTATGTAAATGCACCTACACACACAAACATAATTTTAAAATTTGAGCTAATACCAAAAACAAAAAGTTGTGATTTTTTTTTTTTTATTTTGAGGTTATAAAATTAAAATTTGTTTTTTCAACTTTTTTTTACAGATTTGACATCATGTTGACCACTAGGAACCCTGTAAAAATTGTTAGGATGTTTTGTAACACGTTGTAGAGATGTAGAGGGCAAAAAATCCGGCTCTACTAACATTACAGACACCAGTGTTGATTACGATTTGCGATCAACTTAAATGTTTTTTTAACTTAAACTTTCGTGAGCAATGCAAATAGAAAAACTTAAATGTTAACCTAGCGACTGGGCTAAGCGCCTTTTTACTAGCACCTAGCCACTAAAAAGGCACCTAGGCATATTCCGCTCTAAAAATGTATAGGTGTACAATTTTCTTACCTGAGAATAACCAGTCTGACCATTTCTCGCTAATCCCCCATTCACTGTCTCCTAAATCTAAATTAATTTAACTCCACACAAAAACGGTACCCAAAATGATTTCCCTATCAAAAAATCTAAACAGGAAACCAGAGATTAAAGGAGTTTAATTTGAATATAAATAAAATGTCTTGTGAAAGGCTGGCCGTCTCAAATAACCATCCTCAAGCGCTAAATTGGTGCTAGATTGGGATAAAGTACAGTAGTCTAAAAGTGAGTTTCAAGTTTTCAACACTATTGTTTGCTGCAACGCTGGTAGCAATAATAGTTATTTGTTATGCAAGAATGCAAAATTATTGTTTGCGGCGAGTGCTTGTATTGAAAACCGAGCTAGCGAAGGTTTCTAAAATTGAGCCACGAGCGTAGCGAGTGGTTCAAAAAAAGAAACCTGAGCGTAGCGAGGTATTCAGAAGCACGAGACGCAAATAATATTGCATTCGTGCGAAACACAAAACTTTTCATCTCACAGAAGCGAGGAAATGACTTTGTTAGCCAAGCGGGAAAAACTCTATAGACAAGTACTTACAGGCAAAACAGGTGAGTCAAATAAGTTCCTTTTAAAAGCATATTTACTGTAGTTACGGCTGCCGCAATAAAGTTTTGAGCTTCGTTGGTATTAAAACCATTCGTTTTATTAATAATTTCCTGAAGTTTATTTATCCAGACACAAAAATAATGTAAATAAAAGAATGTTTTTTTTTCCGGGTGCATTCTGAACTTATACCATATAAATTAAAAATTTGTAGGAGATAAAAAATGAAATTAGTAATATCGTTTGAAAAATGTATTTAACAAACCAAAACATAATTATCTATTTGATAAAACAGAAGCGCAGCATTTTTTTATTTACTGGTATTTAAAAATAAATATGTGTACAAAATATTGAAAAGACTATAAGAAGAAACCGCGTTTCTGAATGTTCTATTCCGTGACTTTACCTTTTTAAAAGATGCTTATGCACCATTTACATTCACAGTTTTGTATAGAAAATGGGCACGAACAATCGCTTTCGCTGAAATACGCGTTTAAACGAACTATGAATGAGGTTTTATTTTCCATCGGGATCTGGCATCTACTTAGGCGGACTTGCGTCACTCAGGGTTAGCAAACTAACTCCGAGTTAACTTGACATTTCAATACAAATTTTGACGTTAACTCAGAGTTAACTCGCTAACTCTGGGTGACGCAAGTGGACCTTAAACGGCCAGTGTTTTTTTTCTTTTTCAAAACCATAGGGCGCGGGAAAGACTGTCCCGGCGTCGCGTTCAAATTTCGAAGCGCACAAAAGTTCAGATAGTTTAAATCCGGCCTTTACACGATCGTAAGTTACTAGTAACAGCAAACTTTCCGAGCGTGGGAGATGAAAAATATATTTTTCATCTCCCATGCTCGGAAAGTTTGCTGTTACTAGTAACTTACGATCGTGTAAAGGCCGGATTTAAACTATCTGCATTTTAGTGCGCTTCGAAATTTGAACGCGACGCCGGGAAAGTCCTTCCCGTGCCCTATGGTGTTGAAAAAGAAAAAAACACTGGCCGTTTAAGTAGATGCCAGATCCCAACCGAAAAAAGATCCTCATTCATAGTTCGTTTACACGCGTACTTCAGCGAAAGTGATTGTTCGTACCCATTCTCTATACAAAACTGTGAATGTAAATGGGGCATAAGGATCTTTTAAAAAGGTAAAGTCACGGAATAGAACATTCAGAAACGTGGTTTCTTCTTATAGTCTTTTCAATATTTCATACACTATATTTATTTTTAATACCAGTAAATAAAAAAAATGCTTCGCTTCTGTTTTATCAAATAGATAATTATGTTTTGGTTTCTTAAATACATTTTTTTAAATGATATTACTAATTTCATTTTTTATCTCCTACAAATGTTTATTTTATATGGTAAAAGTTCAGAATGTACCCGGAAAAAAAACATTCTTTTATTTACATTATATTTGTGTCTGGATAAATAAACTTCAGGAAATTATTAATAAAACGTATGGTTTTAATACCAACGAAGCTCAAAACTTTAGTGCGGCAGCCGTAACTACAGTAAAATATGCTTTTAAAAGGAACTTATTTGACTCACCTGTTTTGCCTGTAAGTAGTTGTCTATAGAGTTTTTCCCGCTTGGCTAACAAAATCATTTCCTCGCTTCTGTGAGATGAAAAGTTTTGTGTTTCGCACGAATGCAATATTATTTGCGTCTCGTGCTTCTGAATACCTCGCTACGCTCAGGTTTCTTTTTTTGAACCACTCGCTACGCTCGTGGCTCAATTTTAGAAACCTTCGCTAGCTCGGTTTTCAATACAAGCACTCGCCGCAAACAATAATTTTGCATTCTTGCATAACAAATAACTATTGTTGGGTTGTTTGTTTCACATTCAGAAGGTTATTGTGAATCGATAAAAAAATTAAGCGGTCAGCCGGAATGGGTACACACGACAGCACGTCAGAGTGTACACTTTGGTTGTAAAGTCGCTCGTTACGTAACTCAGTAGAGTGCCAGCGTGTAAGGGTCGACGTTCTGTCGTGTTGTACGTAGGAAAAAGTACCTAAAAAAACCAGTCAATTGCGAGTAGGACACGCGCGGCGAGGATTCTCTACCACCATTCTATGCATTTATTTGCAAAAAAAATAAAAATGAGGTAGGCTGCATACAGCGCCCTCCACAGTTGAGGTTTGGAACTAATATAGAAGGTGCTAGTTTCTATGTCATGTTACAAACAACCCCCCAAAAGGGACCCCATTTTTTTCGATTTTTTTTATTCCGTCAAATTAGAAGCTTGATTTTTGTTAGACTGCAGACCTTAGTATTTTGATATTGGGTACGTTTCAATTTCAACCTGATACCTCCACGCGTTCTTCAGAGAGACGGACAACAAAGTGATCCTATAATGGTTCCGTTTTTCCTTTTGAGGTCCGGAACCCTAAAAACTAATTATACACGACATCTAATACCATACGCGCCAAAAAATATGTAGAGAAATTTTATACATTAAACACGCCAAAAAATATGTAGAGAAACATCCGAACAACTGAGACCAAATCAAAGATGCCCGATTCCTAAAAAACAAGTAACTGGGAGAGAACAGGGAACACAAAAATACATACAACATAATTATAATACTGCAATAGAGTTTTTTTTTGCAATCCCTTTTTTTCATCTGGTAACGTATCTTTAGGTCCACCACCGCTTAAGCCCATTTTATTTTTTTCGTCTTTCTCTTCGTTTGCTGCAGTTATGGGACTACAATAAGCAACTCAGATTTCTTTTCTTCTAAGTGTGAGTGCTTAGTGAAGCACAATAAGCGCTAAAAGTTGTCAGCGCTCTCCAGCTATACAGTGGTGTTGGCAATGAAACTTGAAACTAGTTTGGCCGGCTTGTAGATTCGATGCCGCGATAAAAGTGCATGTCTGCTTTATTCATTACGCCATCTATCATTCACGCTGACTTTATGAAATACAGTTAGGCCAGACCTTTGTCTGGTATAATACGTTAAAACCGTTTGGCCAATGTCCACCGGTCTAAGCAGGCTGTTTGGCCTGTTTGGCCTGTAATATTTATTTTTTACAAAATGTTTATTGCTTATTGCCGATTTCTTAATTGAGAAATTCACTAAGCAAACAGTAATTATCGTTCTATCTCTGCAAACTTCTAAAAGAGCAAAAGAGCGTGATAGAACGATACCTAAGTACCTATCTACTTAGTAAAATTCTCAATTCAGAAACCGGGCCTAGCTGCCGGTTTCTGATTTGAGAAATTTGCTAAGCAAGCACTTAAATATCGTTCTGCACGTTCTTTTGTGAGAAATCCGCAGAGGCAGAACGATATTTGAGGCTGGAAGATAGTAGTGTGGCGGGAAATTCAAAATTTTCACAGTTTTTTACATTTTGTAGCTAAACTGAGCTATTTTTGTTCAGCGATTTTTCGTTCGCGAGAATAAAATCGTATTATTTTCATTATTGTAAACAACAGAACAACAATAATTCAGCCGATTATGTGTTCTGGTCTACGACAAGTTTTTTGGGCACTACCACTGCTTCGTAGACCAGAACACATAATCGGCTACAAAATGTAAAAATCTGTGAAAATTTTGAATTTCCCGCCACCTTGCTATCGTCCACCCTTAAGTACTTGCTTAGCGAATTTCTCAAATCAGAAACCGGTAGTTAGTCTTACAAACGGTTTTCGGATAAGCTCGAATCTTGAGTTAGAGACGCGAAGTTTTCAGAACGTAATTAGGGAATAAGAGACACCATAAGGCGGCAGCCAGACAGAAGAGACGTGGGACTAAGACGCGGCGCGGACGAGACGTTTTGTATTGACCTGACGTTTTGTATTTGTCGGCGCCCCGTCTCTTCTGTGTGTCTTGCGTCGCGTCGCTTCTATACATTTTGTTTGACAGTGACATCAAACTGACATGTCGTCCACGCTTGCAGGGCCCTAAGGCGTCAGCCACACAGAAGAGACGTGGGACAAAGAAGCAGCGCGGACGTGTCGTTTTGTATTGACCTGACGTTTTGTATTTGTCGGCGCCCCGTCTCTTCTGTGTGTCTTGCGTCGCGTCGCTTCTATACATTTTGTTTGACAGTGACATCAAACTGACATGTCGTCCACGCTTGCAGGGCCCTAAGGCGTCAGCCACACAGAAGAGACGTGGGACAAAGAAGCAGCGCGGACGTGTCGTTTTGTATTGACCTGACGTTTTGTATTTGTCGGCGCCCCGTCTCTTCTGTGTGTCTTGCGTCGCGTCGCTTCTATACATTTTGTTTGACAGTGACATCAAACTGACATGTCGTCCACGCTTGCAGGGCCCTAAGGCGTCAGCCACACAGAAGAGACGTGGGACAAAGAAGCAGCGCGGACGTGTCGTTTTGTATTGACCTGACGTTTTGTATTTGTCGGCGCCCCGTCTCTTCTGTGTGTCTTGCGTCGCGTCGCTTCTATACATTTTGTTTGACAGTGACATCAAACTGACATGTCGTCCACGCTTGCAGGGCCCTAAGGCGTCAGCCACACAGAAGAGACGTGGGACAAAGAAGCAGCGCGGACGTGTCGTTTTGTATTGACCTGACGTTTTGTATTTGTCGGCGCCCCGTCTCTTCTGTGTGTCTTGCGTCGCGTCGCTTCTATACATTTTGTTTGACAGTGACATCAAACTGACATGTCGTCCACGCTTGCAGGGCCCTAAGGCGTCAGCCACACAGAAGAGACGTGGGACAAAGAAGCAGCGCGGACGTGTCGTTTTGTATTGACCTGACGTTTTGTATTTGTCGGCGCCCCGTCTCTTCTGTGTGTCTTGCGTCGCGTCGCTTCTATACATTTTGTTTGACAGTGACATCAAACTGACATGTCGTCCACGCTTGCAGGGCCCTAAGGCGTCAGCCACACAGAAGAGACGTGGGACAAAGAAGCAGCGCGGACGTGTAGTTTTGTATTGACCTGACGTTTTGCTTTTTCTTTTTCCGTCTCTTCTTTGTGTCTTGTGTCGCGTCACTTCTATACATTTTGTATGACATTGACGTGGCGTCCACGCTACGTCTTCCACTCATGTCTCTTCTGTGTGTCTGGCCCCTTAGACTCTCAAAAAAGTTTCCCTGAGACAAGAAATGGATGATAATGGAGGATTTAACAACACAAACAGGCCTTGGGTCTGTAACGATTAGATGGAGAAGGCGTGCTAAGCACACATACCGTCCTCTCAGTTAAATCCCTAGGAAAGACAAGATAGGTAATTAAGAGCGGAGCTAACAAAATCTAATCCCACGATGTTTTAATTACAGTAAGTGAGAGGTAGAAACTGTCATTGTTATGCAGCATCAGTTTTGGGGCTCACAGTTAAGTTGTTAGGACAAAACCGCTTTTCTCCTACAACGCTGAACCGATCGAAACACGACTACGTTACAGATACAGACTTGGAGGCCTGGTGTGTTCACAACACAGAAAACTGTCAGTCCTGTGGTTTACAAACTCACAATGTGCTCGCCAGGCGGTACCTATCTCGTTGCGTCAGCGTAAGGCGTTCGGCGTGAAATGATCGCCTGTGACCTCAGCAGTATCGCGGGTGCATATCTAATGGCGGGCCCGCATAGAGAAGGCAAGGGACCAGGTTGGGACTACGTTGGTTAGCAGTGGGACGTCTCTGAGAGACAGAGTGGCCAGCACTAGTGCGGGTGCATATCGAATGGCGTGTCCACATATTGTAGAAGGCGAGGGACTACGTCGAAAAGCAGTGGGATGACTCTGGGAGACAGCGTGAAATGATCGCTTGTGTGTGACCTCTCCACTATCGCGGGTGCATATCTAATGGCGTGCCCACATAGAGGAGGCTTGGGACTTGGGGGTCTACCGGCTAAGACGAAGCCGATTACCATTAGCGAAAACCGAAGTTCGATTTATGAAAAATGAACTGCAATAAACTGCCACCCAGTTCATTTTTCATAAATCGAATTTCGATTTTCGCCAATTTGACTACAGTAAGGCTTCGTCTTAGCCGCTAGACCCCCTGGCTGGGGCTACGTCGGTTAGCGGTCGAACATCTCTGGGAGACAGCCTAGGCAGGCGAACCTTCAGCTTTTTCCGGTCCTTAGAGTATATTCATGATGGATGGGCAAGGTCGAAGGAAAAAAGGCCAGAAAGAAGAAAAAATCCATGGTTATCAAGAGTTATCAAAACAATGGAAGAATTCAGATTGTTCACGGCTAAATAACTCGGCAAAGAGTTAGCTAGCATCCTCCAATAATGGTAATGGTTCACTAAGCTTCCCCTTTCCCGTTTACGTTGATGATGTGCTTTTCATCACCAACTCTGTCACCAATTTTCGCGGTCTGCTGTCTTCCTTCCAGCCAGATACCTCGGTAGACAAAGGAGATGTGGTCATCCCTTGCCATTTGTTTGCCACGTCAGTCATGGTTTGGAATCATCACGTCAGTTTTGGTTACACTCAGCTCACTGTTTCCCAAAATATGTTATCGAAAAAGAAAGAACCGAACTGCGAGCTCGTCTCCTCGCTTGCTCTATGACCGGGCTGGTACAATCAGCATACAATGGTCGGCGCCTCGCTGATGCATTCTAAAGCGCGCCCGCCAGTAGACGGACCCGTTGCTTGTGTGCAAGCGGTGAATAAGCAAGTCCATGCGATGCAACAAAAATAACGTAAATTCCTCTATTTCGGGAGTTAGAGATGTTTTTTGCTGATGATGTGATTCAGATTCGTTGCCAATTTCATGCGCTCCCAATATGAGTGGCTACAGGCTTCTATACAGAAGGCTCTTAGCTTTTTTAGGCACGTTATGCGGTCACCACGACTAGCGTGGAAAAACAGGGCCAGTTAGCAGGCGGGATGGCGGGAGGCAGAACACCAATGCGCTGGTCCGATGCCCTAAAGACGGCTGCAGGGGGATCCATCTAGCACGTATCACATTGCGCCCATGACCGTGATGAGTAGAGAACTATTGTATATGGTCACGATCCTCAAAATTGAGGGACCTAACTATTTAGAAGAGAGACTGCTCCTATCACTACAAAAACCATACACATCGGTTAGGGAAATAAATAATTTGTTCTCCGGTCTGGCGAACAAAGTTAGGCAGGAAAGGGCTCAAATACCTACCTATCCACGCGATCCACGGTCCCGGTCCACGGGCACCTTTCGCAACTGGATTCCTAGTCAGCACACTCGGTCTTATACCAATGGAGGTGACGGTATTGTCGTCCCTAAAAATTTACGTTTTATTTGGATTGAAATCATTTTTGCGCGCTTCGTTTGAAACCGACGTGGGTCTGATAAAGTCTGTCCGTCCATCCGTCCGTTCGTCCGTCCGACCGTGCCCTTTTAATTTAGTAGTTGAACGAGCGAGCGAAGCGAGAGAAGTTCTCCGAGTCTACTTGAACATTCCAGCGTTTGTATGTATGTATGTTTGTATGTATGAATGTTCGTTTGACGATAACTTGAGTGGTAGGCAGGTAAATGAGGCAAAGAGATTTATTAAGTTCGATCATGAGCCAAATCGGTCGAGGGGTTGCTGAGATATGGGGTCGCGAGTTCATAGTTCGGGGCGAACCAAACTCAAAGTGAGAAAATCGGTTGCCAAAATTGTCTTTGTTTGTAAAAAGCTTTAACAGCGAATGACGCAATCAAGAGTCGCCTTTTGAAAAGAATACCCCTTGTTCCATGCCACGGGGCGTAGTAAAACGCCTAGTAAGGTTGAAGAATTGTAAATAACATCCGGTGCTAACGTGTTATGAATAACACAGCATTTGTACGTACTGTAGTCATCCAGACAGTCGAGGCTGACGCATAAGGCCTTCTTACACATACAAACTAAACTGCGTAAATATATGTATAGAGTTGCTTGCTCAGTTTTCCTCAATCTGGGTATTAAATTGAACAAGGCGTTGCGAGAAAGATTTTAACTCCATTGAAGTAGGCTCATTCCGACGAATGTCGACTCGTGTCAGAGCTCAAGTCGGCTCTATTAATTTGGCGTCGACTGAAGTAAGTCGTCTCACGCAAGCTGTGACTTAAGTAGGGTATATTAATATGCTGACAGCTACTCAAGATCGATCTTGAGACCGAGGCAGAGCTTGAGAAGCCACTATTAATACCACCATTTCAGTGCTATTTTGAGATTTCTGGCATCTTTACTCCTGCAAAGATCCTGGGGCTGACACAAGGGCTTTCCATTTATAATATCTGTCCATGGCTAGGGAGGGTAGCTCTGGCCAAGATGCCCCCTTCTCTTTCGTCTCAGAGAGAACGGATCTCTTCCCCGTCTGGGATGGTCTTCCGGGCCGTCGTGAGCCTAAGGCGGGTTTCCAGGCATAGTCCTTTGTATTTTTTAGTTCATACGGCCACTAACATTGGCTGCCGCCACCCAGCCAAAAACCATGCTATGTAACAGGTAGGTATCTAATTCATCAGAATTCTAAGATAGCTTAGCTCCACTCCTGAGATAAACAACCTGCAAATCAACTGAGATCAAAGAGTGGATTAGTTTTGGTTTGATCACATCTTGCATGGTTCCCTCCTTCCCTCCTTGGAGGTATCAACAATTCAACAATTCAAAAAACTCTTCTACATACCTATCCACTCTCTTCTAAACTGCAAATCTGCCCCTGGCTACTATGCTATAGCATCTATCCAAGTGCAGAATTCACTTAGCCATATTTAGCATTGCGATGTTGAAATTGATGCGCACTGCGCACGCAACCCGAGTAGGTACTCTACCTACACTACACGTTAATTAAAACTGTGTGCTTATTCTGTACAAAAAAAAACCGTACAGTTGCTAGTCCTCAAAACCAGTTTCTATCTATTCTATCTATCTATCCAGCCCATAAATAAAGCCCACTGCTGGGCATAGGCCTCTTCCTATTCACGCTAATCCCCTCGGTCTAATGCCAATCTCGTCCATTGTCCTCCCGATGTTTTGACAATGTCATCGACCCATCGAGCTTTCGGTCTACCACCGACCGTCGACCCATTCTAGGCCACCATTCCGTTACTGCCCCAGTCCAGGTCCTCCCGTCTAGCCAGATGCACTGCCCATCTCCACTTTAATCTTAACATTCGCGCCGGTTAAAACCGGTTTAGGACGGTCATATTATCGAAAACTAAAATCGCAAACAAACGGCTAGTTCTGATTTGTTGAACGAGCGAGCGAATTTCTCCGAGTCTACTGGAACAAGTGGAACAATCCGGCGTTTGTATGTTTGTATGTATGTATGTATGAATGTTTGTATGTACCTATGTATGTTTGTATGTATGAATGTTCGTTCGACAATAACTTGAGTAAAAGTCGGATGGTCATGTAATTTGGTAGGCAGGGAAATGAGACAAAGAGAGAATTTTTAAGTTCGAATACGAGCCAAATCGGCCGAGGGTTTTCTGAGTTATGGGGTCGCGAGTTCATAGTTCGGGGCGAACCACTAGTAACATATAAAAAAATCTGAACTCGCCGTTTGTTTTTTGCAAACAAGAGAACGTGTGCAAGGGCAAAAAATCCAGCCTGATTTATTTGCGAGAAATTTTTCGTCAAATCATATCGCCGTCTGTACCTAGGTACTTCTAGGTTAAGAAAATTCTTGTAAATTAATTCCTGGTGTACAATAGTGTTATATCACTCTTATCGAAGAAATAAAAGTCCCATTGTTACAGTGTAATGTTTTGATTTACAATGGCGCTGCTTACCTATTTTGAGGCGGAGAGGATGTTTGTGGGATATTAGTTATTGTAACAATTAATAACAACCGGTCTGGGAGGGCACGTAGGTATACCTACCAAGGTACTAACTAAGGCCTTTGCATCTGCGTAATGAGATGATTTAATTTTATACAGCGTCCAGTGGCAACTTCACTCACACTATGTAGATGAATAGATAAGCGGTGATGGTCTAGCTAGTGGGTAGAACAGTGGACTCTGAAGCGAGAGGTCCCGGTACGATTCTCGGTACGGTTTCAAAGTTACGTATATTTGTGAATTTGCTGTTGCAATACTACTTGGTGAAGGAAAAACATCGTGAGGAAACCCGCGGCTGAGTTGGCAAGGTACTGGAGAAAAGTGAAATATGTAACTGGCATCAGTATTTTTTAACCGACTCCAAAAAAAAGAGAAGGTACTCAGTTCGACCCGTATGTTTTTTTATTATTTCTGTTACCTCAGAAATTTTGTCTGCGTGAACCGATTTTGATAATTTTTTGGTTGAAAGGGTTCCCATGTTATCCAATGAAAAAATTGTGAAGATCTGATGAAGAACTTCGGACATGGAGAACGGAACTCCTCAACGGTAGGCAACAAATCTCTCGGAATCAGTGCAATAGCTTAATAACGGTGTACATTTTCATCAGTGAAGTCGTTTTTTTTTTAATTTATATTGTTTTATCATGGTATTACTTGGTACTGACTGAGCTGATAATTCTCGCATCGTCTCCGCTTCAACTTTTTATTTTCGATTTCCCAACTTTACTGGGCGCATCTGAAATAGGTCCTACTTTACCTGTAATGAAAAAAATGTATAATCCGTGCGGAATCAGAATGGGATAATACCTTTTGGAACTGAATCGAAAATGACAGTTCTTGAATAGCGTCAGTAAAAAAAATATTAGTTCTACGTTCTATCATAGGGTTATGAAATTGGAAATACACAAAAATGTTTAATGGTTGTAATCTAAAACGATTCAATGTTATTGCATTAATTGAATAAAACGTGATAAAACTCGAGCAGACACCCACGCGCACAGAAAACACAAGCAAGTTTCGACGCGAGTTTGCCATAGACAACTAGAGTTTGCCGAAATGCTGACGCTACAGGACCGCGAGTGTCTCAGTTCCAAAAGGTATTATCCCATTCTGATCCCGCACGGATTATAAGATTTATTGTACAGTCGGCCACACGCTAGGATAGGTACCCCTTTGTGTTCGATTGGCGCCCTTATGCCGCGCGCGGTTAGAGCTGCCATGGGGTATCTGTGACTGTGGCCGACCGTACATGCATGTCCCACTAGCTGGGCAACTTGTCTCAGACGCGTTCTTTTCTCACGATATTTTCTTTCACGGTTAGCGAGTGATATTATGCGAGAATAAATAAGAATTGAAATACCTTCTTATTTATTCACACATAGTAATACAGTTTAAATTCCAAACAATTTCCCTCGAACCCTGCCTGCCAAACCGTCAAACCACGACATTTCAATCTCTCGTAGACCGAAAGGGTATCTATGACCAACGCACACAGACACCCACACTAGAGAAACACCCCTTTTCCGCATTCAAACCAATATAAATCGTACGGAAACGGTACGGAATGACGGCGGAATAAAGGTTGCCGCGCGGGGTCATAGGTGTTGGATCTAACGCGCATGCGTGGTGCACTCTAGCACCTTAGGCTGTCTGGAGCACAATTAGCGTTTCAAGCGCTTGATCACTGTAGGAGTAGCACAAAAGTCGGACGCTGCAGTGTCTGTGACGTTTGGTAAGATCCGAAAGGACGTAGACGTCTATTTCCGACCGTCCCTGGCCAAGACAAAATGTAAATATTTTAATTTAGGCTTAGAAAGAAAACAATACAACAATATTTTATCTTATCTATGACGTTAGAATGGCGTAGGCTTTAGGGTTTTCAGGAAACTACGAACTCATTGTTTTGTTTCGTTTTGCAGCTTCAAAGGGCGAAATAGCCAGACTTGATTTCCAGAGAGACGGCATCGTAAAAAGAAGACTTGCCTAGCTTATCAAGTTATCACATCAGCCCACAAGAAATCGAAAATTATACAACGTGTTACAAAACATCCTAACTCTTTTTACAGGTTGTAACCTAGTGGTCAACATGATGTCAAATCTGTAAAAAAAGTAGTTTATTTTATTTTATTTTATAACCTAAAATAAAAAAAAAAATCATTACTTTTTTGTTTTTGGTATTAGCTCAAATTTTCAAATATGTTTGTGTGTGTTAGTGCATTTACATAGCTTTGAGTTGTTAAAACATTGTGAAAGTCAATGAAAACAATATTTAAAAAATACTTTTCTCCCGCCACAGCGTTCAAATTTTATTAATTTAAAAATCAACGGAACGTCATAGAGCAAAAAAAATATTTAGGTTGTGATCCCTATCACCGGGTGCTATTACCCTGTAAAAAGAGTTAGGTACTTTTGTAACACCTTGTATAATGAGCCGTTTTCAAAGAACACATTCAAATCAGTTTGCATATTTATAGTTTAAACTATCTGTGGCCGCAACTTTGTATGCGTTTTTTACAGCTTTGACATATAATAAAATTTTAATCCGACTGTGGAAGAAAATTTATAAGGACGACTATTCTTATTTAAACTTGCGACAGCAGGGTGCAAAAGGAAGCAATAGGTACACGATAAGATACAATTTTTTGTTCAAGGAGTTTATAGATGACGTTTTCAGGCGTGGCCACAGAAGAACCGGAATACAGCTGTCGAATTCGCTTAGCACAGATTGATTTTGACAGCCGTATTTCGGTTCTTCTATGGCCACGCCTGTAAACGCTATCTATGAACTACTTTTTATTGGTTCTTTGAATACGGCACGGAAGGAATACGCTGCTAAAATTATATTTTCTCCTTTTTGCTTCGCGTAGCCGGGTAAAAATATGGATATCATCATCATCAGCTCTTACCGCGCTGGGCATAAGGGCGCCAATCGAACAAAAAGGGGTATCCTAGCATGTGGCTGACTGTACAAAATAGATCCGGTAGCAAAAGCAGAAAGGGGGCAAAGCCGAACAGATCACCCTAGCACCTTTGAAAAAATACACAGTATCTGAGACCCTCTATAAAAATAAATTTTGTATACTTTTTAATCTTGAAAACCTACGCTCATTGGGTCGTATTCGTATCGCTCCTAACCTACGCTCATAACCCCCCAAACCGAAATCCTGGATCCACCACTGAGCAGTAGTAATTACAGGTTTTATGGGTCACGGAAGTATAAGTTGTAAGCCCGCTTACAACTTATACCACAATGCCCCAATTCAGTGACAAAGAAAAAGTATTTAGTCAACAATTTATGCGAATTTAGACATCAATTTCCCCAAAATGCTATTGCGAAATGTGGTTTTTGCTGTGGCGAGTGAACGCTTCCGTTCCAGTTGTGCCAAAAAGTTACAGAGCGCGATATCTATGGTTTCCTGTTACCAACTGGGCCTAAATGATTTTATTCAGCAGTGTAAAGTAACTATGTTATCATCATTATAGGTATTTAAGAGTTATTCTTTTGTCGGTGCAGCATTCTCCATGCATTTCGATTACAGGCAAGTTCCTTCGTAGCCTGGTACTTCACCACGACATCCGCCTTCTTTTTGATTTGGTCATAGTAGCTTCTCCGTGGCCTTCCTCTACAGACCTCTCTTTCCTTCTAATTTTTCTTCCATTATGTTAGTTATGAATTTGTCTTTGTGCTGAAAACGGCTCATTGTCGTCTAGATTTTTACTGTTTTGACGTCGTACTCGTATTAATGTAATTTTCGAATTTGTAATGTTCACAGGTAAACTTCTTGCTTGGGTCATCACATCAATCATCATATATCTTGTAAGTTAAAATAGTTTTAATTGAACGAGCGAGCGAAGTGAGCGAAGTTCTCCGAGTCTACTGGAACAATCCGGCGTTTGTATGTATGTATGTATGTATGTATGTATGTATGTATGTATGTATGTATGTATGAATGTTCGTTCGACGATAACTTGAGTAAATTTAGTCGGATCGTGATGAAATTTGGTAGACAGGTAAATGAGGCCAAGAGAATTTTTAAGTTCGAACATGAGCTAAATCGGTCGAGGGGTTGCCGAGATATGGGGTTGTTAAGTTTATATGGTATGAGAGAGGGCGCCACTGCTGCCTCTCAGTAACATTAAAATAGTGCTAAAAAGTGATTTTAAAAGTGATAAAAACGTAAATCTAATCAGTAAACAGTTAAAGCAGTGATAAAAACTAACAAAAGTGAACTATAAATACAAATTCTGTTTGGAAACAATATTGTGGATATCGCACGTAAAACTCAGTGGAAACAATAAAAATAAACTTTTACGGGTCGCGAAATAATTCGTTATAAGAACTCTATTTTAATCCAATAAGTCCAAAAATAACCAAAAATGTTGCTAATTGCTAAGGTCCAAAGTACACCAGATTAGAAAATACAAACAGCGCCATCTATTTAAAAAAAATTGTTATTCTACTTCCTAACAGAGGGCGTGACAAAACATTTTTTATCAGAGCCATCTAGTGTTCAAAATTATAAACCAAAAAGTCCTTATGCTCAACAATAGAGGTCGCTTTACTTAAAACTACAAGAGAGTGCTATACAAAACTTAAAATGGAAGAAATAGTGTAGATAAACTACAAAAAATCCAAAATGATCTCGAGGCACAAAAACTTGAAATAAGAAAAAGCGGCGAACAAATTACAAAGAATGTTTGGCAAAAAACTAAAAATGCTAGAAGAAAAATCTGAAAATCTGGAAAAACGAGTGGAAAATCAAGAGCAAAGACTGTAGGGGTGGGTCCAATTCTGTACCTCCCGGGAACCACACGGGGGTTATTATTATTATTAAGTTTATATGGGGTCGCGAGTTCATAGTTCGGCGCGAACCACTAGTTTAATCTCTATCAAAACTCTTAACTCTCCAACTCTACCATACTAGTGGTTCGCCCCGAACTATGAACTCGCGACCCTATATCACAGCAACCCCTCGACCGATTTGGCTCATGTTCGAACTTAAAAATTCTCCTTGCCACATTTACCTGCCTACCAAAATTTTCTCAAGTAATCGTCGAACGAACATTGATACATACATACAAACATACAAACGCCGGATTGTTCCAGTAGACTCGGAGAACTTCGCTCGCTAGAGTTTTATTTTCAGGGCCCTCAGTCTGTAACGCAATGGTGCCAAAATAGGCTCAAAGTTGCCGTGTTCAGTTACGATTTATTAATGCTGTCGGTCCTTTTAATGTTTTTGTAGTAGAGCATAGAATATTCTGATTCTAATTCTAGAGGATTAGTTTGCTGGTTGTTGGAGACAAAGGAAGAAACCCCTGGAGGAAACTACTGGAACGCCATCTCTCAGAAGTTTAGATTTCATGCTAGGGTACAGATGTTTTATCTCACGAAGGCGGATGAGCCATACTTGTGTGTGTAAATGTACACACGACAGCGTCACTTTTGTTGTAAAGTCGCCCGTAACGTAACCGAGTAGTGTGCTACCGTGTAAGCGTCGACGACGTGCCATGCACATTGTCTTTGCGTGTGGGTCTTTGAATTTCCATGTTTTTAGTTATATATAACCCGTTTAAAGAAGACCTCATTAAAGAAAACATTTAGGACGGAGTTAAAAACCTAGCGTTGTCTCGCTTTGACTGTATTAATTAGAGCGAGAGGGCGAGTGATTTGAAGTCCATCCTAAATGTTTTCTTTAATGACACGTGTTATACGCGGACTCAAGAGCGTGCGTCTATACGCATTACAACTACAAGTATGGCTCATCCGCCTTCGTGAGATAAAACAACTGTACCTCATACATAAATAATCAAATCAAATGAAATCAAATATATTTATTTGAACAAATAAATGCATGTAGCTCATTTCGCACGCGGCGTGCGTCAGTCGAAAAAAATGGATATCTTAGCGTGTTTCTGAATACGAAATGCCAAAGAATAACACTCGCGGCGGCACACCCATAAAATTAAATAGTAAGAAACTAGTCACCAAGCGTCGTCGTCGTCATCGCTTAGCCAGGAGTCGGCAACCTTTTGAGACAAAAGAGCAAAAAAATAAAAGATTTTAAAAATGTCTTACTTTTTAAAGAGCCACAAAAAAAAAATCGTTCAAATATTATAGAATTTGTTTGTTGATTTAAAGTAAAAACATCAACGATTTCACTCTTAGCTTCTTTGGTAGAAATTTACATTATAAATAACACAAATGCACCCGAGAATTCACCGATTCACCCTTTTAATAATAATGAAGATTTCCTTTGCTGTACCTAGACATAGCGCGCGCAGCGCGCCCGAAATTTCACCGCAATTTTCTTGATAGAGGTTTCTCAGTTAAGAAAATTATTTGAAGATGGAATTGAAGAGCCGCAACTTTCATCGAAAGAGCCTCACGAGGCTCGCGAGCCGCAGGTTGCCGACTAGCCTTACTTTACGGTCTTGGTTAATTTTACTACTATTGAGTCACTAGCTGTAACTAACTGCCTAACTAAAGTGATGAAATGTGTGGAAACTGGAAACTACTATAAGCTAGGTGTACACTTTAAGGTCAAAAGAAAGCAGCGTGGCGGGAAAGCCCATTTTTCACAGTTTTTTTAAATTTTTAAGCTAAACTGAGCTTTTTTTGTTCAGCTGTTATTGCCGCACAAACCAGACAAAACAGTGGAACAGCCCAAAATTTTTTTTTTATATCCAGATCACATAATTTGCTGAATTATTGTTGTTCTGTTCTTTGCAAATTCTTTTACAGCTTTACTATTTCACTGCCGTGAAAAAAATCGTAGAACAAAAATAGCTCAATTTAGCTACAAAATTGAAAAAAAAAAACTGAAAATTGTGCATTTTACGCCACGCTACTTTCATTGACCCTGAATTCCCTGTACAAGCGTGGGAACTCGGCGAATGCCAAGCGCGTGAAACACTGTTTTCTATAGCTGTTTCACCCAGAGCGAGAAGGGGCGCGGGAAAAGTGAGAGGCAATGCGGCTGTATCAGTCTACGTGTGTTCGTGTCCTTTCGCGAGTATGTAGTTGTAGTTGTAATGTAATAGATCTATTTTCCCAAAATTTTTCGTAGTTCAGCTGCCATTTCTAGATTTTATTAACTATTTAAAAAATCTTTTTTTTTCTGACAAGTACAATACATTATTGATGTTCCCAAGGTAGTTAGATCCAATTATAGACAGTGTAATAATTTAAGTCAATAACAGCTGAAAGTAACCCCTTTTTCGGCGCGAAAAACGCATCGCTCTAATTTCTTTCAGGCTATTTTTTTATTATAAAAACTATTTGCAAACCTCCGTATTGGTCATCTACTAAACAAAGTTTCAGCAAAATCCAGCCTGTAGTTTAGAAATTAAACCTGAACTACGTTTGTATGGGAAAATGGTGCTCTAGCGCCCTCTTAATGCGCTTCCATTACGGAATACTTTGCAACAACAGTGTAATGGTTGATCTACCTACTGTGACTGTACACTATGACTGTATTGTAAGTCTGACTCATCTTTGCAATGAAAAATGAATAGAAGGCAACTCAATACAGGCAGTGTGATTCAGCTCGGTATTGCATTTAAACGCTCGTTTATACGGTGGTTCTGTATTTAATTGAGTTTAATTTATCACCGGCTACCTCGTAAGGAGATGTCAATATGTCATTAAGATCATAATTGTAAGTTTTAACGGCGTGTAATTGTGCTCGAGTAATGTAATGATGACTATTTTGCACCTTGTTCAATCAAATTCATTACTGTACGAATTGGTGGTATTAGATACAGGGGCCTTAGCCTGTAACGCAATGGGGCCAAAATGGACTCCCAGTTGACGGCTTCAATTACGATTTATTAATGCTGTCGGTTCTTTTAATGTTTTTGTGCAAAGAATATTCTGATTCAGATTCTAGAGGATTAGTTCTCTGGTTGTGGGAGAAAAACAAGGAAACCCCGGTTTTATCCCTTTGCTGGGACGCCATTGACACGCCATTGCGTTACAGGCTAAGGCCCCTGAATGCTCCTTAGACTTACGGTTGGACGATTTTTTTTAATTTTTAAGCTAAACTGAGCTATTTGTGTTTGGCGATTTTTCGTTCACGACAATAACATACCTAGTATTATTTTCATTAAGGTAATTTTTACAGGACAACAATAATGCAGCCGATTTTGTGTTCTGGTCATTAACTAGTTTTTTGGACAGTTCCACCGCTTTGTCGAAAAACCTCAGATTCAACGAAGCCTACCTACTCTATCAGTCTTCCTACTCCCAGCCTTGTACGATAAAATAAGTCAAATGGTCCCCAGCTCTCCAGCTATTTCAGCCCTGACTCGAGCGAAATATTTAATGACTTTGTAATTAATTGTAAATCTTTGTAAATTTGCTATGGATCCAGATTTTTTTTTTGTAAGAAATTGCAGCTTCTTTGTCGACCGTCGTGCAGTCCTATTTTTTCTTAACTCTTGAACGAGTTTCCTATACCCGCAAGGCCCACGATTCTAGGTAGACCCAGCTTCGTTTAAAATGCAATTCCTGGCTGGAAACCGCAACCCTAGGGGCAAGTGGTTCCGTTCTGTACCCATAAGGTTTTACCCAAGATATTATGAAAAGAAAATTTTAAATTTTGTAGTCCATCTCACGCCATAATTTTTTTGGTTATAAAATAGAAATTCTCAGGCTGATGATGATGCAATCTTTGTATCCCTTACCAGGCACATTGGGTTCGAAGAAGGGATCTCCATTTTTCGCGGTCTTGCGCGGCAGCCTCTGGCTACCTCTAGCCTATTTCCCGTTTTTGTTTACTCTGTATACCTAATATGTTAGCATTATACGCATACCGCATCGATGCCAGTCACTAACTGGCACTAACTGAAAATCAGCGCTGAGGGCTTCCACCCTCAGCACAATGCCTTTTGCACTACACTACGAGTCAATGACACACCGCGACATTACCTGACCATTAGATGTTGATTGAGAGTTAAGTTATATTTTGAGGAATATGCTTTTTTTAAATATTTAAGGTGGGTTTGTCCGTGTGCAATAGCAAATGTCTTTTCTTCTTCTTTTCAACTGAGCGCCTCCAGGGCCTTTAGCCTGTAACACAATGGTGCCAAAATGGGCTGTCAGGTGACGACTTCAATTACAATTTGCTAACGCTGTCTGTCCTTTTAATGTTTTTGTAGTACAGCAAAGAATATTTTGATTCTAATTTTAGAGGATTAGTTCTCTGGTTGTAGGAGAAAAACGAGGAGAGCCCGGTTTTGTCCTTCTGCCGGGACACCATTGACCCGCCATTGCGTTACAGGCTAAGGGCCCTGGTAGTACGGGGGCAGCCCGGCTAACTCTTGCGATTTAATACCACGTCAGTCCTTGTTTGGACAGGTGACTGTCTGGTCGAGTAGGCGACATCTCGGACAATATATTTTCGGACACTTTGTCCGAAATGTCGCTTTGCATTTTTAATATTTTTGAGGCGACATCTCGGACACTCTCAAAATATTGAACCTGTATCGTACAGTCAGATACTAAAGTATTCAAATATAATACACAAAGAAAGAGCGTTACCCCAGCTGCCTATTTTAGGATAGCTAAAGCGGCTTAAATAAGCCGTTTTCCTTGACAGTTAAAGCCTGAATTTAAGCACTCAGATCGCGTTCAGCTCATTTTTGATGAAAAAGTACTAGGCTTACATAAGGTGCTAGGAGGATAATCACCTCAGTTCTGACATCATTTTGTTCCTAACCAACCCCGCGTAATGATGTGAGAACTGAGGTGGTGATCCTCCTAACACCGTATGTAAGCCTAGTACTTTTCATCAAAAAGGGGAGAGCAAATGTTGAAGACTGCATGAGTACACAAGATATTATTTGCATGTCCCACATGCAAATAATATCTTATTAGTAAAAATTTTATTAGTCTCCTCATAAATAAGATCTTAGGGAGTTTTTTATCCGACTGTACAAAACAGCTTTATTTGTTAGTGTCCGAGATGTCACCTCAAAAATATTAAAATAATAAAGCGACATTTCGGACAAAGTGTCCGAAAATATTTTGTCCGAGATGTCGCCTACTCGTCTGGTCTGGCGTGTCCGATCCGATGGGTATAGAACATGGTGGCTTTGATAAAACCCGAAGGTAAAACGTCATGGGTGGAGTAGGAAACAACTTCGGGTCTGCCATTACCTACGGACGGCCCAGACAGGTGGTTCGCTAGTGGCACTTTTCAGTCATTTGGATTTGCATTTATATGCCTGGTTTATGCTGGTAGTCGGCGGATAGGGTAGCTGCCCATTTTCTGTCATAAATATTGAATAACCTTTCGCTAAACATGATCGATCAGGGATATAAATATGTTGTTCGGAATGAAAAGTTTTCACCGCACACACCGTCCGAGTTCGCAGTTGATTTTGCCTAAACCCAACCGCGATTCGACTCGTTTCAAATACAAGGTTGTCTGGAAGAGATGGCTTTTAGCGATAAGACCGCCATTTGTACTTTTATGGAACGTTTTTTTCTGTTAAATACTTTCTGGTGTACAATAGAGAGTTACTTACTTCCTTACAATGTAGTACGGTCGGCCACAGTGACAGATACCCCATGGTAGCCCTTAGCGCGTGCGGTATGCCGGTACGCCAATCGAACAAAAAGGGATATCCTATCGTGTGGCCGACTGTACCTACATATTGCCGATAAGAAACCGTATCTAAACCGCACCAACGTAGCATGCAGCTGCTCAAAATTACCCATTTCCCCGCGGGGCTGTCAGTGGATCTGTCAGACAGTCCGACACACCTCCCCTCGCTGCGGGGATAGTGTCGTAATTCCGTTGCTACACGACTTGATGGAATCGGAAATATCTTGAAGTAGAGTTAACTTACATTGCGTATCTCCGGTGCCGAAACATCATCATCATCAATTCCTGTTATCCCTAATCAGGGACATAGGGCTCTTAAAACAGTTTTCCATTCTAGCCGATATTGCGCTTTCATCTCAAGCTCGGATATGCTCGTCCCGAGACTGTTTGCTTCCTGTTGCACTGATCGACGCCAGGTAGTTCTTTTCCGCGTTCTAGTTGGACTTGGACCAGTGATCCGGCAAGCGATACAAGAAAATTCAAGACAAGAAAATGACCGGACCATGTGTGTTGAGAGTTGAGAGTGCTGCACCGACCTGGGGGCTAATTGGAAATCTTGCATTCGACACATTTCGAAGGAAAAATCTCATATCATTTCGATCTCGACTGCTCCCGAAGTCCCGAACTCCCGACCACTCGAGTCGAACGTCGAGCGAGAAAGGGAAATATCCCGCATAAATCTCGTGCCCTATGTCTAGGATGTGACATTTTCCGCCAAATGAGATTTTTCCTTCGAGATGTGTCGAATACAAGATTCCCAAGAGTTAGCCCCCATTGCCTGACACTTAAATACACTTAAATAATGATGATGATAAAAACAATAACCACCAGTGTGGAAATACTTAATTTTTTTGCCGAAACCTTCAACTTTTAGCCTCCTCCCGATTTTGTTTCTCGAAAAGGACCATAACCAGAGTGCTATCAGTTGTGAAATCCGATCCGGGCTAGCCGCGCGGAAACTGCCGCCTGTCTCTTTCTAGCTAATAGGTTAGGAGGTTACTGTGAGTGAGATAGAGCATCCACTGGGTAATCCCGCTGAGAGCGCCGAATCACTCCGAATGTCCCCCGGAAGGTCTGCAGTATCTGTGGGGTTACCATGGAAACGATGCTCAATACTGACCTATGTTTGCCCTTAAATATAGATGTCACGTGATCACGTCACGTCCGTGATAACGGCGCCGAAGTAGGGTTATAACTTTATAAGCCAAGCCAATATGAAAATGGCGGCGGGTACTTGTACCTAAGGTAAGGTCGGAAAAGGAGGTTACGAGATTACTTACGAAGTTACGACGTACGTATAAGGCACGAGATTTCTGCGAGATGTTTGTCTTTTGCGCTCGACATGACTCGGTCATGAGTGGTCGGGAGCAGTCGAGATCGAAATGACATGAGCAAACAAGTAGTAGTTCGCCCGGAACTGTGAACTCGCGACCCCATATCTCAGCAACCCCTCGACCGATTTGGCTCATGTTCGAACTTAAAAATAGCTTACTTTTCATTTACCCGCCTACCAAATTTCATGACGATCCAATGAAAATTACTCAAGTTATCGTCGAACGAAAATTCATACATACAAACATACAAACGACGGGTTGTTCCAGTAGACTCTCGCTTCACTCGCTCGTTCAAAAAGTATCCGGATGACGGTGCGATGGAGAGCCGCCCTTAGGGTCGAATGGTCACAATATTGCCCTTTTCAATATGGCACCATCAGATAAGCGTCCGTGGTAGGCTGACAATCCGGGTCAGCGGGTCAGATCGATGCTCCAGTGCATTTTTTATGGAAATGCATCGGACTGGGCTTTAATGTATGCTGCTGCATACATTTGTATGAAGGTATGTGTGATACATATCGTTGCTGCAGTGAAGACCACGAATATTATATATTATTACTTTATGCACAAAAAAAGTTAAACCTAAATAACAGGGGGGTTACCCTTGACGCCATTGCGTTCATATTTACAAAGTTTTAAAATGTATTTCTCTTTTACATCGCATGGTCATCCTTTGATTTTATATACTTCGTAAGGTTTATTCAAAGGATATTTTGTACAATACCGATAATATTTAATTTTGTAAATTCTGCCATATTGAAAAGAATGCGTCAAGGGTAGAGAGGGGCTGAGATGTGAGACATTATGTACGAGATCGGACTTATTTCTATAGAAATTTCTTCCAGCCAGCCAGCCAGCTATTGGTGAAGTGGAGGTTAGGTAGGGGAGACTGGGTACGGTTGAAACAGGGTACGGTTGAAACAACGCTAATAATTCGTAAACTATGGGCGGGCGGTACGGTGAGGGGTGCAAGGGGAGAGAGACGCGGCTAGTCAGTCCAGACATGAATCGCAGTGATTCGTCGCACTTCGCCCGCCGTGTACGTGTCTAGGTGGCCTCATTGTATTTTTTCGACCAAAAGTAAGTATTTTGTATTGTTTTCTTTTTTCAATTGTTTCGTTGATGTTAGCATTTGTGTTTTAAGTGTTTTACTTCTTTGTTGTTAGACTATTAGGGTTCGGAAACAGTAATTTGTTGTCGTGTAGGTTGTTTTGTTTTTACGGTGTGTTCATTTTAGTGAAGATTGAGGGGGTTGGGGACGGTTGAAACGATTTTTGTGGGTACGGTTGAAACAATAATAACGTATGATTTTTTCATTAAAGATAACCAGACAGCGTATAAAAAAGACGTATAAAAAATCAATACGCGAGTGCGATGTTAATCACTACAAAATGGCCTATGAAGAATAAAAAAAGGAACTCTGATTATTAATTTTGTTCATTTGAGGACTTTGATAAGCATTTCTACGTTGCTGATTATTATTATCGTCAGCTTTTTTTAGCTAGTTCCTAAATATAATTTGAGATATAAGAAAATCATCTTAAATTTCCATTCAAATTAAGAATGCTGATTATTTTAAAGTAAAAACCAGAACATTAGAGCTCTTTTCATTTATTTGTGTTAATTTTTATTGTTAATTTTGTTAATGACACTATTCTGACTATTCTGATTAGGATTTCTAAGTTTTCGTTGATTGTGAATAAAGAAACTGATTGTATATTAGTGATTTGTTAATGTTTCAACGGACCCCCATCAATGTTTCAACCGCCCCGGGGGTGGGGACGGTTGAAACAGTAGCCCATCTTTTGAATAAACGCTTCCTACCTAGTTGCTATGGGCGTTGAGCCTCTTTTTATAATGTCTAATTGACGACGAAAGTCTACTCTCTCATTTGAAGCGTTTAGTTTGTAAATATGTTTCTTAATGATAGTGCTACACATGAAAAACCAAAAATTGTTTCAACCGTACCCAGTCTCCCCTACTTCTTAGGGAATTTGTGTGAAATATTTTACCCAAGATTTTAATTCTTGTGGACCATATTTTGTGCTTAAATATCTCAGATTCTACTGAAACGAATAAGATAAAAAATGGCTAAGATTTGAGGTTATGCTTTCAACTGCCAAACAGTGAAAATCCCATCGTAATTGGTTACTGTACTTTTTAGGTTATACAATTACAAACAAAGTGATTACGCTTTTTAAATAGGATCCTATTTTTGTCCCTTTACGCTTTCCCCCAAATGAAAATACAATAGGCATTATGCAATAGTATCATTCATTACTTAGTGCGTCCCAATTTAAAATCAATCCCGGTCGTTTATTATCACGCTAAGTCCACAAGGGCACCGGCAGGGGCAATCAGGACCCCCGATAAGTGTTATCTTACTGTATGTGCTTCTAAACCTCGGCTTCCGGCTTTAAACCTCTTCCATTCCATATTAAACGCATAGAAGAAGCTAGGAACGAACGCGGAATATAGCATGATACACCAAGTTGGCTTGGCAGTTCTTGGAATCGAATCGCGTTTGTTTGCAACCCAAGTTGTTTATCCGGCTTTAAACCGCAGATATTCCGTGTAAAAGGTAAGGGAAGGGCCAGGTTTGATCTCCGGACAGGATGAAAGGACTCCAGATTCTCGGAACCGCCTACCTAAAGCACCAGGTAGCGACCCTCGTCAGGAGACGGGGCAAAAAGGTAACACAAACTATAAAGGAGGACGCAGGGATTGCACTACGAATTAGTTTCAATCTCGTGAGTGAATGAGTGCCACGAAAGATGAGACTCGAGACACCACGTGGTTTGACTCTTGCTTGACTAGTAGGGTAGGTATACACCCTGCAAAAAACACCTGCTCTACGAGCGTACTAGGCACACGACAACACGTAAACCCTTAGTTAGACGCTAGCACTCTTCACGTTTACGTTACGGGCGACTTTAAAACAAAAGTGTACACCCTGACGTGCCGTCGTGTCTACATAATAAAGTAAAGGCCTTTGCATCTAAGACTCTAAGTAATGAGATGATTTATACAGCATCCCTTCACACACACACTAGATGGGTGAAGAGACCACTCGGCGCTGCAGTGCCTGGGACATTGTTCCCAGGTACATTGTACTGACTATAAGAACGCAAGGCTCTACACAACAGCTTTTTCTTTTTGAAGACTATTGGTGACTTTTCTTCTAAAAGTAGATTTATAATGTCTTCCAAAATGATTGGTGGAACTTTATTGCAAGTATTGCGTCGGTTGGCGAAAGGAAAGAAACTTTGTTCACTTCGTAGACTTTGCCACTGACAAACTTGTGCCAACTTTCGAGGTAAAACTTCACTGCAGCAAAAATAGGAACACAAAAGGTCTGCTTTATCGACTCAAACCCTTCATAGAGTTGGTCCCGATACGTGCCTGGCGTCCATTCAAGGTACTACTTGCAGGCCTTATAATCATCATCAGCCCACCTCTGCCCACTATTCATTATAGGTCTTTTTCCCCTCGCGCCACCTCTCACGGTCCCTCACCAACCGCATCCATGAACCCTTTGCCGTAATGACGATGTCGTCCAACATCGGGCTGCTGGTCTTCCCATTGATCACCGTCCAGTTCTCGGCCGCTACTCTGTGACTACACTTGTCTACCGGCAATCTTCCATCCTCGCCAGGTGATCTACTCATGTCCACTTGAGACCCGTAACTCGACCACCAAAGTTATAGTCGCTCCATAGCCCTTTGATGTGCTTCTTTTATGCGGTGCATATTTTTCTCCGAGATATGGGGTTGTAAAGTTGTAAACTACATCTCGAGTTCATACATAGTTCAGGGCAAAATAGTAGTAGTGATTAGATCAACAGAAGAAAACCTTCTAGTCTCTAATGATCTAGTGTCTAGCAGTGCAGGTCGCATTTCATATGGGCTGGTTATTCGGCCGACGTGGAGCAAGTTTCTTTGAGTTATTCGGACTTTTTTGCCGAAGTTCGGGCAAGTCACTTGCGGAACTGTTTTTGAAATGAATTTACGAGGTTCTTAGTTTGAGGCTGACGTTTTCAGTTTGCAGTTTTCGGGTTTATTGATGCAGGGTGTGCAGTGCAAGACAGTGCAACTCTTATAATAATAACATGTTTTAGGGCTGCCATAACTTGAGTCCACTTCGATAATTCGGATCCCTTCGGCATTAGATTATGTTAATGTTGAGGGATCTAGGATGAAGGAAGGGCTGGCCAGCTAGTGGGACAGGTAACATAGTACAGGCTACATCTTACTTACTTAGCAGTCAATGATTCAAGGACTCTGCTTTTGTCTAGGCTTGTTTTAGAGATATTCTGTGAAAGTGAACACAAAAGGATCACAAAAAGAATACCAAAATTGAGTCTATACCAGCCATGTTTGCCCTGCGTTTCGGTTTTTTCTCAGAAATATACTGAACCAAAATATTTATCATGCATGCATCCCCTTCCTTTCCACCCTAGCGTAAAAACGGAAACGCTCTCAGATAATTATATTTGCGGTACCAGGCGCGCAGAGTGCACCAGGCAGTAGGCACAGACAGCGCCGTCTGGCGGCAGGAAGCCCTAAATAAACACACAATTATGTATAATCCCACTCCACTCTCGCTGCTCTCTGAAAAACTACGCAGAGGGAGCGTGGGCAACGAAGGGGCTGACTCTACCTACCATCGATCCGTTTGCAATTTCTAAGCTTAAATTACCTTTATATCTATAACTGGCAATTTCTAATTTAACCACTATAGCTGGAGAGCTGGTGACCCTTCGACTTATTTTATCGAACAAGGCTGAGAGTTGGTAGGCTTATAGAGTAAACTTTGCTGAGTCTGAAAAATAAGTTTTTTGGCCGGTTGCGGTTGAAAGTTTGATTTTTTTTACTTTAAAAGTGTACAAAACTTTGTACAAAAATTTTTGTATAATTTTTTTGACTTTGAAAAAAATCTCAACTCAAAAATATATACAATTTCCCCTTGCAAGCATTTGCATGAGTCCGACTCGCAATAGTCGCAATTGGCCTTTTTTATTTTTCCGTCAAATTAATTAATGCATAGAATGGTGGTACGGAACCCTCGGTGCGTGAGTCCCACTCGCACTTGGCCGGTTTTTATTTTTTCGTTACTTAGGTATCTCTCGTGTTCCTTCGTTGTTGTCGTTTTGCTGCCCGTACTGCAATGAGAGCTCGAGTTATCTCGCACTTACCCGCGTTGGCCTCGCGCTGTCTCCCGCGTTGTTTATTCACTTTATGCCTCACTTTTGGTGTTTTTATTCATTATCGACTTTCCTTTAGCCTTCGAAGAAAAAAAAAACAGGTCGATGATGAGATAATATACAGAGTGTTGTTTCGGTTAGTGACACCCGACTCAGGAAAGATAGTTTTAGTATAGCTTGAAACTAAAAATAGGTTAGATTTTTTTCTGTAAATGTTTTGATGATGCACCAATTATCTTGTTCAATTTGTTCTATAATAATAACCGCGACGTGCCTTTTCAAAGCGCGATTTTTATTATTTTTGTTAATTTTGTGTCATTTGCGTGAATATGTTTTTTGTCACCCTTGGTCGTAAATACAGGGTGCACTCTAAGTCGATAGCGGAACTTTAAGTAGGCTATCTACTGATTAATACAAACAACTTGTAAAACAAATGGAGTGAAAAAAATATCAGCTGTTCCATACAAAAGGTCGACTCAGTACTGCGCCAAATGTATGAAACAGCTGATATTTTTTTCGCTCCATTTTTTTCGCCACCTCGTACAAGTGGTTTGTATTGATCAGTAGACAGCCTACTTAAAGTTCCGCTATCGACTTAGAGTGCACCCTGTAGAGGTGCGCGAAACGCTTCAGTGAAAAGAAAAGAATTATATAGTTCATTTCCTTCACTGAACTAGTTCACTCTTTTAGTTCACAGTTCATTCATAGTTCACAGCTCATTCATAGTTCATTCACAGTTCATTCATAGTTCACAGTTCATTCATAGTTCACAGCTCATTCATAGTTCATAGCTCAGTAGTTCGTTCACGTATCTTTTGACTCACGGTAGTCCGCGAATGACAAAGGTGACAAAGGCGAGACACATCAGTTACAGAATTTTGGTCCTTAGTGTGGTAGATTTAAGAATGTTTCTTGAAGAATGAACTACGTGGACTAGAATGAATGTGATATATAAAGATTTACAGAATTATGGTTCTTAGTGTGGTAGATTTAAGAATGTTTCTTGAAGAATGAACTACGTGGACTAGAGTGAATGTGATATGTAGAGATTGGTAGTGAATGAATGAATGAATGGTTTCATATAACGAATGCATTCAATCGATGCATTCATTCGCGAACTACACACCTCTAGTCGTAAACTCGTAACTGGCAGATTTTTCAAATGGTTAATGGTTAGTACTTAAAATTCGCTAAAATATGTTTCTTCAACGCAACCAAACTAGGCATACGGTAGCGTGTATCTCGTTTGTTTTCATGTAGATTACGGCCGTGTTATGTACGGTCACGTATAACAAAGGCTATCGGAGTCCATTCATAACGCGCTACCGACAGAAAATGCTGATAAATCGGCTAGGGCAGCGGTTCTCAATCTTTTTTGGTGACGGAACCCTTTTGGAAAGCGAAATACTTGACGGAACCCTACAATAAAACAATAGTTTTTACCCGACTGACCCAGAGGGAGGGTTAATTTTTCGAGTGTATGTATGTAAGGGTGTATACTATACTATGACGAAGTTCGGCTGTTCCTCGTGAATCGTGATACGCCGCGTCAGAACGGTCTACCAGAGAGAGGTGTTTTGAATATATTTTCTAAATTCTTGCGGAACCCCTACGGGGATATCGCGGAACCCTAGGGTTCCGCGGAACACACTTTGAGTATGGCTGGGCTAGGGTTGTCGCAACGCTGACAACTTATAAAAGTAGAATATAATTACCTATACAGTAGGAGATTGTAAGATCCGAAAGGACGTAGACGTCTTTTTCCGAACGTCCCTGGCAAAGACAAAATGTAAATATTTTAATTATTTAGGCTAAGAAACGACTTTAAAAAAATCTTTTATCTTTTTATCTTTATCATAAAAATAACCTTTTTGTAACACCCATTATAATTGCCTGGCATAAAATACAAGTTCATGAAAGCATTTTCTGCCCTTTCTTTTCTTTTAAATTATTCTACAATTAACAACTTTTTAAACTTATTGCATGACCCACCGTTTGCAAATGACGGTTCTGTGAAAGTGTTTAAAATTTAAATGAATAACTAGCAAACGCATATGCATGCACCTGTGCTGTGTATGTATGTAAATGTTTGATTAAGATAAATGTAATTACCTAGTGACGATTTAGCATGACAATGTAACATGTAGGAGCATAAATCAGACTGCGAACTGCGACTGAAACATCTGCTAAAGAAATAATAGTACACACGACAGCACGTCCGACTGCATACACTTTTGTTGTAAAGTCGCCCCTAACGTAACCGAGTAGCGTGCTAGCGTGTAAGCGTCGACGTGCTGTCGTGGTACCTATAATCCGTGCAATTTTAGTGGTTTTAAAGCCGAAGGTATTTTGTTGCACTGGTGATTCTGAGCCAAATTACAAAATGTCATTCGAAAACGCGCGAAAAAAAAATTCACTTCTCCATAAAAATTGTGTCGATTGGCGATAGCCGTTTGTATTGGGAAGTGTTTTTTTTTTCGTTTCTTTTTAAGTAAAATTTTGGAATTGGCTCAGAATCACGAGTGCAACTAAATACCTTCGGCTTTAAAACCACTAAAATTCCACGGTGTATAAATAGGTACTTATTACAAGAGGTCATCTGTATAAAAGTAGTGTCTATACAACGAATAATAAGACAACCCTATTTCGTTGGGTAGGTACAGCCAGCCACACGCTAGGAAACCCATTTTTGTTCGATTGGCGGCCGCCTACCCATATTACAAGGTGTTAAAAAAGTACCTAACTCTTTTTACAGGCTAATAGCACCCGGTGATAGGGATCACAACCTAAATTTATTTTTTGCTCTATGACGTTCCGTTAATTTTTAAATTAATAAAATGTGAACGATGTGGCGGGAGAAAAGTATTTTTTAAATATTGTTTTCATTGAGTTTCACAATGTTTTAACAACTCAAAGCTATGTAAATGCACCAACACGCACAATAATATTTTTAAATTTGAGCTAATAACAAAAACAAAAAAGTTATAAAAAAAAATCAATTTTGATGTTATAAAATAAAAATTGTTTTTTTCAATTTTTTTTTACCGATTTGTCATTCTGTCGACCAGTAGGTTACACCCCGTAAAAAGAGTTAGGTACTTTTGTAACACCTTGTATATGCCGCGCGCGGTAAAAGCTTCCATGGCCCGTGTATGGTCTATGGTCACCCATAGACCATACCATAGACTGGCCGACCGTACCTACCTACCTACTTACACGACTTTTACATTACATTCAAAATAGAACACACAATAACGTTATAAGTGCAAAAAGGGTTTTTTTAAACAACGACGACAACGGAGACGCTACGATCTAGAATAAAAAATAAATAAAACAAATTACGTAATTTAGGGGATTCATTCACATTTAATGGCTTTATCTAAAGTTATAAAGATTCATTCTAACATTAAAACATTCGCTCGCGACTGGACTTGAACCCGCAACATCAGGCAAACCGTGCCGGCGGTCTACAAATTGAGCTACCGAGTACCAAGCCCAGTAATCTGTTTTTTTTTTGTTTTCTAGCACGACTTTCGCTTCATAAATAACAAAACTTGTTCAATGTATGCGTGTGTTTTGTTTTGACATACTTGTAATCATGAAATTTTCTAATAAATAAAAATTTGTGTTAAAAAAAAAGGTAAATAGGACTTTTTGGTAACACCCTGAAAAAAGTTATTAATTGGCCTTATCACGAACGGGGTGAAGTATCACATATTTTAGTTTTTGACTCTTAATTAACTTTGCTATAATAAAGCGGCGTGACAAAGTTACGGTAACTGATAGATAACATCAATTATGAATTGAAAGCATTTATTTACGGTTTGTCCACTTCAGCCGATTAGTTTCAAATTCATTCGGAGGAGTAAAAAGTAAGAATTATATAAGGTACAAACCTAATCTATTAAACAACAGGATGTAATAAACCTACTGGTGAACAGGATGTCAATAATTCTGTAAAAAAGGTTGTTTTTTTAATATTTTATATTATATCCTCGAAATTGAAAAAAATATCATAACTTTTTTTGTTTCTTGGTATTAGCCTATTATAAAAATATGATTGTGTGTCTAGGTGCATTCGCATATCTTTGAGTTGTTTAAACATTGTGAAAGTCAATGAAAACCATATTAAGGCTGGAAGATAGCGGCAAGGCGGGAAATTCAAAATTTTCACAATTTTTACATTTTGTAGCTAAACTGAGCTATTTTTGTTCAGCAATTTTTCGTTCGCGGCAATAACATAGTATTCTTTTCATTATTTCAAAACAACAAAACAACAATAATTCAGACCAGAATAATTCAGAACTTGTCGTAGACCAGAACACATAATCGGCTGAATTATTGTTGTTTTGTTGTTTTGCAATAATGAAAAGAATAGGTACTATGTTATTGCCGCGAACGAAAAATCGCTGAACAAAAATAGCTCAGTTTAGCTACAAAATGTAAAAAACTGTGAAAATTTTGAATTTCCCGCCACGTTGCTATCGTCAACCCTTAAAAAAATCTTTTCTCCCGCTACAGCGTTCACATTTTATTAATTTAAAAATCAACGGAACGTCATAGATAAAAAAAAGTTGTGATTTCTCTCACCGGGTACCCTGTAAAAAGAGTTAGGATCTTTTGTAACAAGATGTATACACGCCCTACTAAACACAGGCTTTCTCTCTCAGAGAGATAGAGAGAGAGAGAGAAGATAGTTCGGGCTTAATGGGAGGAGTGATTGTTTCATAATATCGACGGTAGGTGGACTATCACCTTGAATTAATCACCACTATAGATAACAATTAATAACTCCATAAGCAAGCACCTTTCACCACGAGCCGACAGCAAAGATTATAGAGCGCAGCCTGGGGCCTAAGTCTGTAACGTAATGGCGTGTCGATAGCGTCCCAGTAGAAGACAAAACCGGAGTTTCCTCGTTCCTCTCCTACAACCAGCGAACTAATCCGCTAGAATTAGAATCAGAATATTCTTTGATGTACTACAAACACATTAAAAGGACCAACAGCATTCATAAATCGTAATTCGGAACGCAAAGTTTTTTGTTCGAAAGTCCGTTATTGGCTTAATCTTATCTTTAGACAATATTGAGAAACCAATTTCAATATTTTTTGTTTTGGTTCAGTAGTTTGGATTTTACAACGTTTCAAAGATACTGTTTTATGACGTCACGCGTCGGTCTGCATACTGTTGGCGGTCATAGGAACAAAACATTTTAGCGCATAAAAACAAAACTACTGGGCCAAAATAAAAAAATATTTAAATTAGTTTCTCAATATTGTCTAAAGATAAGATTAAGCCAATAACGGACTTTCGAACAAAAAACTTTGCGTTCCGAATTGAAGCCGTCAATTGGGAGCCCATTTTGGCACCATTGCGTTACAGACTCAGTCCCCAGCTCGAATAAAAGCCTCCATCCCCCCGGCATTCGGCAAATTGCAGCAATAACATCTCTGTCTACCCCTCCGCCTTCTGTCTTGGTACAACAGAAGAATCGTTCCGTACTTAAATTTTTTTGGAACATTTTATTTTTATATTGTTTTACCTCCGAGTAGCAAATATGAGGAGGAGAGGCTAGAAAGATGGTTGAGAGTGGAGGGGCACGAAAGCGCGCCGCGCAGGCAGCGCTGGAATGGTAGAAATACACACTTTTAAAGGATGAGAAACTTTATTAAATAAAAAGTACCTACCGAGCTTTTCGACAAGTCGTAGAACAAATTTAAACATTTATAATAAGTTGAAAAAGTTCACTCGGGACAGGACTTGAACCCGAAATCTCTCGCATACCGTGCAGGCGCTCTACCAATTGAGCTACCGAGTCAAGTAACTGTCGATGCGAATTTCTTCAACTAGTCTCCGTCAACTGGACGGGGGGCGCCACCTGGGGTGATTAGTTTGCAGTAAATAATCTACACCACCCAATGCAATTATTCCCTGGCACGGGTTGGTGCTTAAGAAAAAACAAAAAGTCGTAGAACAAAGTTTGTTGGAAATCACATTTAGAAGTTGACGTGTCTGAGGTTAAAAATTGCCCTGTATTATTATTTTCCCAGAGTACAAATGAATCCGCTGTGTCTGTAGGCAATAGGAATTCTGTGGTAGTTATTCATTGCGCCAGGGTCAGGGGTTGCCAGGCAGCCCCCCAGTTCTACCTAAATATAGCTCCCTATAGCTAAAGGACTTAGATTAATGCGTATTGATCATGAGATGACGGACACCAGGTCCTTTCTTTGTCTTTTGGTTAAAAATAATTTAATATTTCGTCATTTACAAAATACTCTTTCCCTTCAGCCTGGGCGTTCAGACTAGGCTAGAATTTTAGTCTAGTAGCGAGTAATTTAGTAGCTAAAATACTCGCTACAGCCCAAAAATCGTTCGCACTTTAAATTTTGCTGGAGTAGTTTACAAGTATGTGGTATTTTGCAAGATGAACACTTGAACAGCCTACAAGGCTACAACAACGCAATAAAGTAAATAAACATTTTTTATCGTCCACTAATGAACTTGACAATAAAGTATTGAGTATTGAGTAACGAGCTCGACCAAAATCGACAGGGGTTCGCTCTTGTTTAGTCGGTGAACTATGAGCACGGACTACGGACGCGTGGTGAGAGGTGCTACTCGCCTATAAAAATTGAGTAAAATGGATCGACTCGACAAAGGCCCGGTTTCTGAGATGAGAATTTTACTAAGCACATACTTACGTATCGCTCTGTCACCCTCTTTTGTGAGAAATCTGCAGAGATAGGACGATACTTACCCATTTGCTTAGCAAAATTCTCAACCTAGAAACAGGGCCTTAATTACTTACTAACCCACTCGACTAAATTATTGGTGTTGAGACAAGTTTAGCTACTAAATTACTCGCTACTAGACTAAAATACTAGTCTAGTCCTTCCCTTTCTAATTAGGTTTTATTGTAGACGGGGGTGTTAATGTCATAAGCTGTGGGGTACCCCTGTGGGGTCCCTAGGCCGTGTCGCAGAATTCGCAAATTCGCCATTTTTGTTTTAACACCCGAAGGGATACATGCCCACACGATTGTTTGCCCAACGTTCTACCTGCCCACTGAGCTACCACATTTAATATCAAATTAGTATTTTGCCCATGACCATTTAATTTTAGACATATTAAAAAAAAAAAAAACTTATTTTAGTTTTAAGCGTTACTAAAACTATCGTCCCTAAGTCGGGAGTCACCTACCAAAACAACACCCTGTATTATGAAACGCTGCATTTTATTAACACGAGTAACATTTCGCGAAAATGCTCGGTCACTTCACTACCGCATTTTATCCTGAATTTCCCAAAATTCTACAAGTCTACACTATTGGACTCTGTATCATACTTCTTGGGAAAAAGGTTCAGTTTGCGTTGTTTTTTTCATAGGCACTCCCCTGAACTCAGTCAAATAAAATAATAATAGCGCACCAGCTGGTGCAGTTGGCCGATATACGAGACTAAAGTTGGCCTATTCAATCTTTAGCACCCACCACAGTATTTTTGACCCCTGTCATTCATGGCAGATAGAAGGTGAAGGTGTCATTAGAGAGTCACTTCACTCCGAGTCGGTGGTCACTTCACTCACAGATGGGTGATGATGTGACCACGCGAACCCGGCAGTGCCTGGGAAATGCTTAGAATACTTTTTTTATTATTTCTAAGCTGCGGGTTTCCTCACGATATTTTTCCTTCAACGTTTAGCGAGTGGGTTAGCTACTTCAAATTCACAAATGTACCTACGTCACTTTGAAAAGAAACAAAGTCATAAGTACACACGACAGCACGTCGACCTTTACATGCTAGCACTCTTCTTGGTTACGTTACGGGTGACTTAAAAAAAGTGTACAGTCTGACATGCTGTCGTGTGTACATGCCAGTATCGGGGGTCGAACCTGGGTCTCTCGCTTCCGAGTCCGATGTTCTTACCACTAGCCCGCTAAAAATGGCTTGAATATCGGACTAGTTTTCGATCGTACCCTCGTAGGGTTTTCTAATAGGGGGTTCCTGTCATCTCAAATCAGAAATTAATACAATATCGAGAGTTCGAGGGGTGACTCCGACCCTCGACGAAATAGTGAAATATACGGGCGGAAATTAAGGGACAAAGAATCAATGGCGGTATTGGGGCAGGTCAGGAGTAAGGGGCACTGAGGGACTATGCGCAGCGTCCAGCGTTTATTTGTATATTTCTGAGAATTTACCTTATTTATGTACAGAGATCGGTTGGCAGACCAACAGCCAGATGGTCCGACCACATAGCCCAAGTAGCCGGAAAACAGTGGTTGCGCCTGGCACAGGATCGTGAGAGGTGGCGTGAGCATGAAGAGGCCTTTACTCCGCAGAGCCTGATGATGATGTACAGAAAGGTCAGAAAGGTCCTGTGACACTAAATGAGGACGTTCAACTTACTTGTACCACAATACAAGCAACTTTTACGAGTCCATGGGCGAAATCTCGAAAAAATAATCTGCTGCTCCATACATTTGGTGTAGTTAAGTAGATATCGAATTTTAGTATATCACACGGCACCTAATATTTTTTCGTTATTTCGCATTTGGTCCCGTAGTAAAAGTTGCTTCTGTTTATGAGTTAAGAGGGAACGCGGGTAACCTTAACTCCATACAAAAGGGGAGACCTGTTTCCTCCCTGGATAATTGTTTTAGAAAAAATATGTTTATGCCATTCAATCTATATTTACCTCTGCCATGTCTCTATGTTTTCCTTTTTTTGTTATTTTAATTATTTAAATATTTTTTCATAAAATAATTAAAATTATAAAAAAAGGAAAACATAGGGAAATGGCAGAGGTACGTGTAAATTGAATGGCATAAACGATTTTTTTTTAAATAATTATCCAGGGAGAAAACAGGTCTCCCTTTTTGTATTTTTTGTATGGAGCAGCCGGCTGCCCGCGTTCCGTCTTAACGATCCCTTTCAATGTCACACACATGACACACAGGATCTTTCTAAAATACCCCACAGAAATCCGCCTCTTGACCGTGTCCAGATAAGAGTCTCTGATTTAACTGTATTAACATAAGGAGTAAATTAGGTATCCCACCAAAAACATTCTGTAAAAAACTAGCCAGGTCTCGATGGAGCTGCTTGTTTATCTCTAAAAAGTAATGAAATCTAGACAAAGTCGTGCCAAGTCTAAGGTTCCTTACTGCGATTTCTTTAGTATTATAGTTAATGTTGTGTGACTTGGCCGTTGAAGGGTACACAAGCGGTTCTGGCGTCAGATTGGTGCAATGGTGTCATGGAGCACCTGGTTTTGTACCCTTGTATACCCTTCAACGGCCAAGTCACACAACATTAACTATAAAACTAAAGAAATCGCAGTAAGGAACCTTAGACTTGGCACGACTTTGTCTAGATTTCATTACTTTTTAGAGATAAACAAGCAGCTCCATCGAGACCTGGCTAGTTTTTTACAGAATGTTTTTGGTGGGATTTCACTTCTTTTTGTAGAAACGTGGGCATATTGATTTATTTCATTAGATTTTCTTATTGGAAACAGTTTTTTAATTTGTGTAATGTTCGAGTAGAATAAAGTTGATCGTTCGACTATTTCTTCTTGTTAAATTGAAAGTATAAGTATAAAAGCCAGTCTAGTCTTATCCAGAGATTTCCCTTATTTTATTTATATGCGTATTAAAAGCAGAAGGGGAAGCATTCGCCCAGCAGTAGGACGCTATAGGCTAGATTAAATTAGAAGATGTGTCCCTCTACGCTGGATTTCTGCAATGACAGTCGATATTTTTATGTACCAATAGTAGAAGGGGGCATTACCATAATCTCTTATACAGCTGAGGGTTCTTCATCAGATACTTCAGACCTTTGATTTTTGACATCAAATGAAGCGGCCCACCAAGTTGAATATTTTTTGTAAGGGCGGTATATGTCGATCTATAATAGTTTGGTTGGGCTCTTGTGTTTTCTAATCAGGGTCACCAGGTACTCCAGATCTTCGATTATCCTAGTTTTTATAGTTTTCTCTTTATGTGGCCATTAAACCCTAACTCTGTACCAAATTTCAGCTCTCTGAGTTTATGGGAAGTACTAGTTCTATTAGGGCTCTTGTGTTTTCTAATCAGGATCACCAGGTACTCCAGATCTTCGATTATCCTAGTTTTTATAGTTTTCCCTTTATGTGGCCATTAAACCCTAACTCTGTGCCAAATTTCAGCGCTCTGAGTTTATGGGAAGTACTAGTTCTATTAGGGCTCTTGTGTTTTCTAATCAGGGTCACCAGGTACTGCAGATCTTCGATTATCCTAGTTTTTATAGTTTTTCCTTTATGTGGCCATTAAACCCTAACTCTGTACCAAATTTCAGCTCTCTGAGTTTATGGGAAGTACTAGTTCTATTATGATGATCATGAGTGAGTGAGTGAGTGTGTGTCATAAATGCGAACCTTTGCTTTCGCTTAACTTCGGAACTAAATGATCTACAGACTTGAAATTTTGGATTTTAAGTATGTGATTATAGCTTACTAGATGACGAAAATTTCTGCGTTCTGGTCTTATCCAGAGGTTCTCAAATAGGGGCCTGAAAATGCGGCGAAATGGTTCCAGTAAAGGATGGTACGGCAGTGTTTGCTTCGCGCTCGACCTGGCGGGGGCACTGCCGTGCCCCCAGATAACCCGTGCCATTAAAGAAAACATTTAGGACGGAGTTAAAAACCTAGCGTTGTCTCGCTTTGACTGTATTGATTAGAGCGAGAGGGCGAGTGTTTTGAAGTCCATCCTAAATGTTTTCTTTAATGACACGGGTCATAGTTGCAAGTTTTCTTTCTTATATTTTGTTCACCTTTTTTTCCGTTTCTATAGAAGTGTAACTTTTTGCGATTTTTTTGCAACAAATGACTAGGGAACTTTAGTACGCATGGCTATATTCTGTGGCATTATGTGTTGTGAAAGGCCGTTTGTTGATAAACATTTATTTCTAAGACAATAACGTCTATCTCTGACCCTCTAGTAGTAGACTAGAGTAGTACACACGTTCGCCCGCATCAACTCTTATTCATATTACATTACGGGTGATTTTGCGGGTGGACCAACTCCCCACTGTACGGTACGCCCCACCAATACAATGCTGACAATGCCACTAGAATCGGAGAGAGCAACCACCCGCACGCGCGGACTGAAAAGTACTAGGTCTGCAAAGCGCACCAAGACGTTGCACGTAGCTGCTTGCATCCACCTACTCCTACATTGACTCTAGCTAGGTATATGCATGCATGGATGACGCAACTGCACTCACACGCGCGCGTGGAAGCTAGTGAAGCAATGCCAAGTCTTATTCTGATAACGCTCTGGTCGCCTAGTAATCGTAGGAAACCAGGGGTCCCAGGACTTCATCATCCAGCAAACCTTCCTAGGTGTAGGTACACATGAAATAGAATGTTGCAGAAGATCCGAAAGAATAACTCAATCGATCTAAACTCTAATTTTTAATTCGAGTCCACGGAATGACAGTTACTAGTATGGTACTGACAGATAAAGCCTTTGTAACCACTGTCATTCCATGGACTCGATTTAAAAATTAGAGTTTAGTGAATCTGAGTGTTTCGTGAAGTTTCGTCGCAAGAGTCACTGAGAAAAAAACTGATTTAGGTATAATAATAATAATAATCATCTTTATTCAGGAAAGTGGATAACACTTAGTAACTGAGTACAGTCAGCCCAATCAATAATTCTAATCCTACTCCTACTTATATTATAAAGGCGAAAGTTTGTGAGTGAGTGAGTGTGTTTGTTACCTTATAACGCTGAATCCGCTGGACAGATTTGGATGAAATTTGGAATGTAGATAGCTGAGGCATTAGAATAACATATAGGCTACATATTATTTCGCTTTGGCGCTTAGGAGCAAAGTAAATGCATTTCTTTTTTCGATCAACATGAGTTCTCGGGAACGATTGACGCAAAAATACAAATATACCGTGACAAACAATACATGTACCTACTGATGCCAAAAATAAAAATAAAATTCTTCCACTTGTTTCATTAACGTCAGGATAACTTGGCTTGTGTCGACCTCGTCGAAGTCTTATCCAATAATTTGTTCGCGCAAGTCTTTTGAGATGTTGTCCTCATTTTCAGCCCACACTTGCCCACTGCTGGGTATAGGCCTTTTCCCATTCACATCATTACCCGGTCTCTAGCTGCACGAATCGACGGACCCTCTGTCGCCTTAGAGATTTCGTTGAGAACTGAGTTGAGTTGAGAATATTGTTGAGAACTTGAGACTTCTTTAGACATTTCATTTTGTACTCTGTGGTGGTTCTTCTGTTGATTTTTCCTCCCCAGCGGCGCAGGCGCCGTTTATTCATTACCCCCGCGGAGTTACAGCTGAATGCTTTTACGAAGCGGCGGCGATGCCGCGCGGCTATTTCTTAGAATCCGTCGCTTCAATAGCGATTAGAGTCTGGCTTAGGTTTTGCTCTATAGGCTGATGTACACGGGTAGAGTAAACGGTAGAGTAGAGCGGTAGAGTAATAACTGAGTCATTTAAAATCAAAGGCAGCAACATCCATAGCAATGGGTAGGGATGTTGCTGCCATTGACTCAGTTAGTACTCTACCGGTCTACTCTACCGTTTACTCTACCCGTGTACGGCAGCCTTATAAGCTAGAATTAGGGATTCATCATCATCAGCCTGTTGACACCTACTGCTGAGTAAAGGCCTCTTGATGCTCACGCCACCGCTCACGATCCTGTGCCAGACGCAACCACTGCTGGGCCCTTAGCCTGTAACGCAATGGCGGGTCAATGGCGTCCCGGCAGAAGGACTAAACCGGGCTCTCCTCGTTTTTCTCCTACAACCAGAGAACTAATCCTCTAGAATTAGAATCAAAATATTCTTTGCTGTACTACAAAAACATTAAAAGGACAGACAGCGTTAGCAAATCGTAATTGAAGTCGTCACCTGACTGCCCATTTTGGCACCATTGTGTTACAGGCTAAGGGCCCTGCTTTCGGGCTACTTGGGCTGTCATCGGACCATCTGGCTGGTGGTCTCACAACCGATCGACCGAGTTACGGATTACTGTGAAGAAAATAAATATATTAATACAAAATAAGATCTTTTTAACACGCTTTTATAAGCTTGGCCTGTATGTATGTATGTAACGGAATCTTTGAGCATATTTTTTACCAATTTCCAGAAGTCTGATTAATTTGAAACTTTGCATACGTATCAAGGACCAATGACAATGCAATAATTTGATAACAGTTTCCCATTATACCCCTACAGTGCCATTATACAGTGTGGATTTTTGAGACGGGGCAGTAAGGGCAGGTACCTTAACCGTTATAGTTACAGGAAAACGTTGTTAGGAAACCTTCCATAACTTTTTGAGATATTATGAACTGCATTTACAGATTTTGGAAAAAAATTACGGTCAGAAAAAAACATGCTAAAATACCAAAAAAACTTTTTTTATGCCAATCGATTCTCTTTCATGTAGGGATCAAAAGACTCTAAGGAGCCAACTGAGGTTTGAGTACTAGAAATGTCAGAAATTTACAAAAAAAATATAAATGTAACTAAAAAATTAAAAATAAATAACAGTTTAAAAAAACTAAAAAAACACGCTTTTATAGCTAACCGAACTAAAAGGTATAAAATAATTTTTAATTACAAAATTAAAAAAATTAACAGTTTAAAAAACTAAAAAAACACTCTTTTATAGCTAACCGAACTAAAAAGTATGAAATAATTTTTAATTACAAAGCGTTAAAAATTATAAAAAAAAATAAGTTATTAACAGAATAATACAATTCAGAGTAAAAAAGCGTGGGGAGCATAATATCTCATAGATAGTTGCCAATAGAATGGTTGTAATATTTAATATATCAAGCACCCCACGCTTTTTACTCTGAATTGAATTATTCTGTTAATAACTTAAATTTTATTATAATTTTAAACTCTTTGTAATTAAAAATTATTTCATACTTTTTAGTTCGGTAAGCTATAAAAGAGTGTTTTTTTAGTTTTTTTAAACTGTTAATTTTTTTAATGCTTATTAGATGTATGAGCTATAGCTTATATTTTTTCTTTCCAAGGAATTTATATCTCATTCTCACTACTTATTTAACGCCCTTCGTACACCATGAAAAAAAAAAACTCCCACCATATTGAACTAAACAACGTAGTATTAGCATTTTATAATCGATTTCCGTAGTGAATCCTTTCGTATTACACACGATAGTTCTTTTTTATGGGAATGTTATAAATACACACAAAAGATAGAACCCTTTTACAACACCACATTGCCGAATAGACAGATAAACTCTTTTGGGGATCCGTAGTCATCAGTGAAATTATTAGTCAATAAAAAGCTAAAAAGTTAGTGAGCTTTTCAACATAATTATTGAACGAGCGAGCGAAGCGAGCGAAGTTCTCCGAGTCTACTGGAACAATCCGGCGTTTGTATGTATGTATGTATGTATGTATGTATGTATGTATGTATGTATGAATGTTCGTTCGACGATAACTTGAGTAAATTTAGTCGGATCGTCATGAAATTTGGTAGACAGGTAAATGAGGCCAAGAGAATTTTTAAGTTCGAACATGAGCCAAATCGGTCGAGGGGTTGCTGAGATATGGGGTCGCGAGTTCAAAGTTCGGGGCGAACCACTAGTTATAATTACATACGAAACAAAATGTTATATTAGAAAAATTAAAAGTTACAGAGATGTCAAAACAAAACACACACACACACACACTTAATACAATACTACAATACTAGTCAATATAAAATGTCAAAAACTGCTACAATAAAAAAGAAATCATAATATAAAACAATAATAATAACTAGTGGTTCGCCCCGAACTTTGAACTCGCGACCCCATATCTCAGCAACCCCTCGACCGATTTGGCACATGTTCGAACTTAAAAATTCTCTTTACCTTATTTACCTGCCTACCAAATTTCGTGATGATCCGACTAAATTTACTCAAGTTATCGTCGAACGAACATTCATACATACATACATACATACATACATACATACATACATACATACATACATACATACATACAAACGCCGGATTGTTCCAGTAGACTCGGAGAACTTCGCTCGCTTCGCTCGCTCGTTCAATAAAGAAATCAACTAATCAAACCGCTCCGAGACAATATATTCAACCCCGACACTGGCAGCATTCCCCCGCTGCACAGCGAGGGAGATCCTCTGCATCAAATATGCCCCGGTAGTCATATCCGTGGTTCCTCAGGAGTAAACAACATATTAAAAAAAAATGAAAATATCCGACAGATCTTCTTTCGATATCCCATTTTTTTTAAAACACCACTACAAGCTAAAGGAATGCATTGATGAAAATAAATCAATAACAACCAGAAAATATAAAACCGACAGGCCTGGGGGTCTACCGGCTAAGACGAAGCCGATTTTATCATTGGCGAAAATCGAAGTTCGACTTATGAAAAATGCATGCCACCCAGTTCATTTTACTGCCACCCAGTTAATTTTTCATAAATCGAACTTTGATTTTCGCCAATGGTAATCGGCTTCGTTTTAGCCGGTAGACCCCCTGACGAATTCATGGAAAACAGACATTGAGTGGCTTATTTTTCACGAGCAGCAAGTGAGCCGAAGCGACACGAAAATATGACAGTTTCTTTAATAATGTTGCTGCAGTGTTTTTTTTCCTTTGTCGTGAATGACACGACAATACACTAACCATTGTGTGTTCATACCAGCTGAATAGAAGAGCGTCGTTTCAAATGGCAACTTGTCCAACAACAAGCAAATTATATTAAGGTTGGTTGGTTGGTTCGATACAACACAGTTGATGTATCACTATCGTTTTGAAACAAACATCGGTTTTGACATGATCGTATGTAAGCATTAAAAGCGTTTTGAAGAAAATGGGCTTTCATTGGTGTAAAGTATGTAAGGTACTATATCTAAGGGTAGCAAATAGAAAAAAAAACCGTGATTTGACAATTTGCGTTTTCAGATGACCGTCTGAGACATCAAAGCATATCTTAAATATTAAAACTTAAAACCTACTGGACCCTCAGACACAACATTACTCTTAATGGTGGTACAGTCGGCCACAGTCTCAGATACCCCTTTTTGTTCGATTGGCGCCCTTATGTCGCCCGCGGTAAGAGCTGCCATGGGGTATCTGAGATTGTGGCCGACCGTACACAAGTTTTTTGTTACACTTCACCCCATTAAAAACAGTGTTAGAATTGTACAGCATAAATTAAGGCTGACCCATTTCAAAACCCTCACCAAGTCTAAACTTGGCGATCCTCATTCTCATACACAAAGTTAGACTCGTACAAAACCAGGTATACGATTCGGAGATACCGTATTAGTTAGGTATTCGGTTGTTCAAACTGGTTTTTAGGTTAGCCTTCCGAGAAATTGAGTAAAGTTTTAAAGGGCCCTTAAAGTCCATGTGGTCAGTTCTTGAAACATCAGTTAGGTAATGTGAAGTTTCGAAATTAAGATGGCATTTTTGATCGTTCTTATGTCTCCGAAATAAGTACCTAGGTAGTCAAATAAAGATAAGTACATCAAATTATCGAGAAATTATTCCTACTTACAATGTTTTCATTGATATTCTCAAATACTTGATTTGATTTTTGATAAATTGATATTAAGTAGTGATAAAGTTGTATTTCGTTAAAATTTATCAACGCCTGCAAAAAATTACGTAGGTACACAAGACAGCACGTTGACCCTTACACGCTAGCACTTTACGGGCGACTTTACAACTTATGTGTACGCCTGTGACGTGCTGTTGTGTGTACTTACTTAATTTTTTTGTTTTCCAAATTTCGCTGAGATTGATAAAGATGTGTACCTACGTAAGTTACTAACAAAGATAGTAAGTACTAAGTTAATTGAACGAGCGAGCGAAGCGAGCGAAGTTCTCCGAGTCTACTTGAACAATCCGGCGTTTGTATGTTTGTATGTATGTATGTATGTTTGTATGTATGTGTGAATGTTCGTTCGACGATAACTTGAGTAAATTTAGTCGGATCGTCATGAAATTTGGTAGATGGGTAAATGACGTAAAGAGAATTTTTAAGTTCGAACATGAGCCAAATCGGTCGAGTGGTTGCTGAGATATGGGGTCGCGAGTTCACTGTTTGGGGCGAACCTAAGTATCGTTCTGCCACTTCCTTTTATGTGACACTAGCTTTTGCCCGCGACTTCGTCCGCGAGGACTACATAAAAAGGATATATGCTTTACTTTGCTCCTAAGTGTAAAAGCATGATAATATGTAGCCTATGTGTTATTCTGATGTTTAAGCTATCTCTGTTCCAAATTTCATTCAGCCGTTTCAGCGTGAAAGAGTAACAAACATCCATCCATCCATACTTACAAACTTTCTCAATTGAGAAATAGGAGGATAGTGAATAACAGACAATCAAAAACCAAGCTAAAGTACCGAAGACAAGCATAGCAAACTCGACTCATCGTGTAACGACCGTATTTCTTGCTCTGTTAAGTACAATAACAGTAATTAGCACTTGGTTTCATACTGTTTTGAATGTGTTTATAACAATGATGATATACACAGTTTCTTTTTTTAATTAAAATATACTTTTCGTTTTGTTTACTGTTAGTTCCCACGTTTGATTGTTTGGATTAGTTAGATCAAAATCATTTCATTCATTATTATAAGTATCGAACAGTAGGTTTTCTATATCATTAAAATTCCACAATTTGTACAAATCATCTTTTTCGCAATATTATTTTTCTCTTCGGGTTGGTTTTTGGTTTTATCGACCAAATTCAAGATCCTGGTTTCAAGAACGTTGACTGCAAATACGAACTTTACTGTCAGCTGTCAAACGCCACCACAACGTTTCCTCGACGATATTTGAAAGTCCACAGCGGTGCAAAGTACCAGGGCGGCAGCAAACCGAAGCGCTTATCGGATAGCCCAGTCTCCGATGCTGATTGTGGTCGAGGACTCTTCGAAGTAACAGCATGAGATCGGAGGTCACCACTGCGTGTATTGATTGGCGTGGCGGGCGTCGCTGCGTCGGTCCTCTCACAACTAACAACATAAACTCGACCAAACTAACTGTGAACCTCGCCGGGAACAAATTGTACGACACGTGGTCCGAAGATAATTTGGTCGTACATAATCGTGTCATCGTTTTGTGTGATGTGATGTGTGATGTCATACACACATGCGTTCGTTCATTAAATTTGACGCGACTGTTATACATTCAGCACCAAAAATATTGCATTTTTTGAAAAATACTTCAAACAGTTCATATTTGGAACCGATTGATTATTAGGTAGGGAAAGGACATTAGGAAGATAACAAAAAAATACAATCGTTAATTTTATTAACAAAACTTCTCGGTATACACGACAGCACGTCGACCCTTGCACTCTACTCGGTTAGATTACGGGCGACTTTACAACAAAAGTGTAAACTCCGACGTGCTGTCGTATATATGTTGGAAAAAGTATTGGTGAAGTTATGAAACCTGCAGGTCCATGAGATGAATTTCTCAAATCAGAAACCGGCAGTATGACGAAGAGCGTTGCGTCGTCCAAGTAAATGTATGCTTCTGATTGGTTGGTTTCATCATAGCGCTACGTCACGCACGACAATGGCCAATCAGAAGCATTAGTTTAGTTGGACGACGCTCGTCGTCATAGTGTACTAAAAACTAAACTAAGGCCTTTGAATCTTCGTAATGAGATGATTTATGCAGCGAGCGTCCAGTGGCACCTTCACTCACACTAGATGGGTGTAGAGACCACTCGGCGCTGCAGTGCCTGAGAAATTGTTTTAGATGGAGTAGGCTTGCCCAGCAACTATACCATCCTGACAGCTTAGTCGGCCTAGCCCACAGGAAAGACAAGTCAATACGTGTGGAGCCAACTAAGCCGCGGGTTTCCTCGCGATGTTTTCCTTCACAGTTAGCGAGTGGTATTGCTACTACAAATTCACAAATGTACGTAACTTTGAAATTAAACAAAGCCGTGGTGGTCTAGTGGGTAGAACAGTGGAGTCTGAAGCAAGAGGTCCCCGGTTCGATTCCAAGTGCGGGCATGTATCTATGATAGTGTACTAAGACCGTGAAAAACAGTTTTTTTGCTGAAACATTGCTCCCTTATGAAAGCAAGTAGCAACCATTTTTTTTTTTTAGCGAATACAGGAACCGGCGGCAGAGGTGATTCCAATAGAACGGAGAAAATATTGAAAAAGCGCTTTTGATCTCCGCTGGTCTTTTGATGCCAAAATGGTATTACAATTAATTGAACGAGCGAGCGAAGCGAGCGAAGTTCTCCGAGTCTACTGGAACAATCCGGCGTTTGTATGTATGTATGTATGTATGTATGTTTGTATGTTTGTATGTTTGTATGTTTGTATGTTTGTATGTTTGTATGTATGAATGTTCGTTCGACGATAACTTGAGTAATTTTTGTCGGATCGTCATGAAATTTGGTAGGCAGGTAAATGAAATTAAAAGAATTTTTAAGTTCGAACATGAGCCAAATCGGTCGAGGGGTTGCCGACATATGGGGTTGTTAAGTTTATATGGGATGAGAGAGGGCGCCACTGCTGCCCCTCAGTAACAATAAAATAGTGCTATAAAGTGATTTTAAAAGTGATAAAAACGTAAATCTAATCAGTAAACAGTGAAAGCAGTGATAAAAACTAACAAAAGTGAACTATAAATACAAATTCTTTTTGGAAACAATATTGTGGATATCGGACGAATAATTCAGTGGAAACAATAAAAATAAACTTTTACGGGTCGCGAAATAATCCGTAACAAGAACTCTATTTTAATCCAATAAATCCAAAAATAACCAAAAATTTTGCTAATTGCTAAGGTCCAAAGTACACCAGATTAGAAAATACAAAACAGCGCCATCTATTAAAAAAAAAAAAATTATGCTACTTCCTAACAGAGGGCGTGACAAAACATTTTTTATCAGAGCCATCTAGTGTTCAAAATTATAAACCAAAAAGTCCTTATGCTCAACAATAGAGGTCGCTTTACTTCAAAACTACAAGAGAGTCCTATACAAAACTTAAAATGTAAGAAATACTAGATAAACTACAAAAAATCCAAAATGATCTAGAGGCACAAAAACTTGAAATAAGAAAAAGCGGCAAACAAGTTTCAGAAAACATTCAAAGGCCCGGTTTGTGAGTTGAGAATTTTGCTAAGCAAATGGATAAGTATCTTCCTGTCTCTGCAGATTTCTCACAAAAGAGCCTGACAGAGCGATACGTAAGTATGTGCTTAGTAAAATTCTCAACTCAGAAAACGGGCCAAAGAATGTTTGGCGAAAAACTAAAAATGCTAGAAGAAAAATCTGAAAATCTTGAAAAACGAGTGGAAAATCAAGAGCAAAGACTGTAGGGGTGGGTCCAATTCTGTACCTCCCGGGAACCACACGGGGGTTATTATTATTGAACGAGCGAGCGAAGCGAGCGAAGTTCTCCGAGTCTACTGGAACAATCCGGCGTTTGTATGTATGTATGTATGTATGTATGTATGTATGTATGTATGTATGAATGTTCGTTCGACGATAACTTGAGTAAATGTAGTCGGATCGTCATGAAATTTGGTAGGCGGGTAAATGAGGAAAAGAGAATTTTTAAGTTCGAACATGAGCCAAATCGGTCGAGGGGTTACTGAGATAGAGGGTCGCGAGTTCAAAGTTCGGGGCGAACCACTAGTAACAAAGTTTCGTACTTCAGAAGGCACGTTAAACCGTTAAGCCATTTATAACAGAAATCAGTCTTAGTGAAAACTAGTAGGTAATTGAATGGTGTAACTGCATAATATAATATGCAAGGGGGCCTGGATTTACCAAACTACAGTTAGGTAGTTCTTTTATCTTATAGAATTTGCAAATTCCCAAGCTCGGACTTTTCAATCAGTGTGATTAACTTTTATTATTTTAATTTCCTCCCTTGCTAGAGTACCTCAGTCACACTGAAAGATACCCCATTCCAGCTCTTACCACGCCTGACATAAGGGCGTGAATCGAACAAAAAGGGGTATCCTGCCGTGTGACTGACTGTAGGTACCTGCCAAACACGAGCGAAATAAAGTCGACTTTCCTCCGCGGTCTCAATTCTATTTCGTGCCACCGTAATTTCGAGCTCCGTCCCGCCAAGACAGGTGCTTAGAAGTTTCTGTGCGCCTGGTACCTCGCGTCACCGACTACCTGTTGTTGCGTTACCTTTCCCTCCTCCGAATACTCCCTGACTCCTCCCACCTTGCGGCACTCTCGGGGTTCTTGTGAGGAGCGCGTGTGGATGTGTGTGAGCGTGGGTGAATGGCTTTTGTCGTTTGTAGTGAGTTTCGTGGTATTGGTGCTGTCGGTTTTGTTGGGTCTTGAGTCTTGTGTGCATCTGCTGGGTTTTGACTGGGGTGATGTATGGATATTTGAACGAAATTCAAATTGAACCTAGGTACTGTTTAGCCCGTGCCCGAGCTTTGATTTGATATCCTGACCTGACAGAAAAATTAAAGGAAACTAATGTAGTACCTACACCACTCGACCCGTTTCGAATACAAATAACGAACGTACAGTTGTACTTGTAGAGTCGAGCTCTATGTAGAGTCGTAGAGTCAGTGTACTCTTCATTGAACAATGAACTCTACATCGCTTTGACTGTACCTCTACCACTCTTCATTGATTGCATCGACTCTACCTACATTGCCTACATTTAATTTTGATAGAGACAGTACACACGACAGCAGAGCTGGCACGTCAGACTGTACACTTTTGTTGTAAAGTTGCCAGTAGAGTGCTAGCGTGTAAGCATCGACGTGCTGTCGTGTGTACCTTTATACCGTACTTTTACTTGTTTACTTAAAGTTGTGTTTTACCCTTCTGCGGTGATGACCAAATAGAAGGGTTACGATTTTCACCGTCATGTAGGTACTTACTGTTTATCTCTATCAAATGTAGTCATTGTAGAGTCAATGCAATGAATGTTGAGTAATGAGTTCATTAGTCAGTGAAGAGTGCACTGACTCTACTACTCTTCGGGTGAACAATCACAAATCTGCTAGTAACATAAGAAGTGCGATTTGAATCCTAGTGGTTTTTGAAGCGGACAACTGACACCAGAATGTGTGCCATATAACCACTAGAATTTTTATGAACTGTGCCAGCTGACGCCGAAGCCTCTGCTAATCGTAATGTGTTGTATCACCCAATGCCTGATGTGCGGAACCGCCAGAAATCTAATGTGTTGTTTTCTTCTTTGTCCACAGAGAGCGGTGGGTGACTCGGAGAGATGTTGGGTGGGGCGACAGGCGCGCGCTCCCGCCCGCCCTCTGATCAGCAAGGTAGGGCCTGCTACTGTATTCTGGCGCCCTGCTGCATGTTATCAGGCGGTGACTCATATTTCGTGACTCATCCCTATAAAGTTTTTTCGCGCATTTATTTTCTAGTGTTAGAACTAAAATTTCTTTGAGTTACCCGACCTTCTAGGGATGAGCCGCATCAAAAATCATTAAAGAAGTGCTTCGTAAAATCCATCACATTTACGCATCAGGTTCTTACAAAGCAATAAAAAATACTTCATTTGAATACCGTTGATATTCGAAAGAAACTGCTCTTTTCCTTCAATCGTATCGTGACCCAAGTCTAGGAAATTGAAGTGTATGATTCTGTCTGAGGCCCGGTTTCTGAATTGAGAATTTTGCTAAGCAAATACTTAACTATCGTTCTGTCACGCTCTTTTGTGAGAAATCTGCAGAGACAGGACGATACGTACCCATTTGCTTAGCGAATTTCTCAATTCAGAAATCGGCAGTGAGTCACTTTAGATTTAATTAAACATTCATGAAAATGTGAGAAAAAATACCTCTCTAAAGAGTTTAAATATCTGATACTTCACCTAGTTTTGTATTGGGTTGGGCAATTTGGGCACAATCTTTTTGATTCCAAAAGTACTAAGACAAACGTAGTTCAAAATCTCTATTTGTTATTCCATTCTCCAGCTACTAAAGATGGCATTCGGTAATAGATTGCCTTGATTTTTGTTTTTTTTTTTGGCGTAAAAAAGACAAGGCATATGCCCAGCAGTGGGCTGTACCCTTGGACTGTATGGTTAGATAGATGTTTGTATATCTGCCATTAGACACATCTGGCAACCTCGTCTGCATCGATATGTGATATAAATGTATCTTTATCTTATCTTTATGTCTCTTTCCAGGCCTGGCCCGCTTCCCTCTTTACTCGCTGTTCCCGCAGCCAGGCAACCGATCTACAATACACAAAGGTAAGCTTCTTCTTTATCATCATCAATTGGCAAAGTTAAGCAACATCGGGCGCGGTCAGTCCATGGATGGGTGACCGCTAGTGGCAATAATATCTGAGCGTTTCCGTGCTTCAGAATGCACCGGTGCATAGTGAATTTGTCCGCGCGCAAAGAAAAATACACAACTTCGATTCCAGTATTAAATACACTAAAAAAATCGAAAATGTTCACATATCAAACCCTAGAATTAGGTGAGACCTATATCTACACAGACAGTTTCATGTTGATATATGTATATATGTATTTCTTTGCTCGCGGGCTATTCACTATGCACCGCATTAATAACAATCGTTAAGCTAAGTTAACCAGAGGCCCTTTGGGCGGCCTAAAAACTTTGACACCAGGGTGACCCTGACCACTACCCCATACGATTACCTACGATTATCTATCCCATCATCATCAATACCATCAACATCAAGTCTGCAAAGTGTGTTGTTTTGATGAAAGTTGTACAAACTTGTACAGTCAACGACACGCTAGGATACCCCTTTTTGTTTGATTGATGAATGCGCGCGTTTCATTTAGAATGTTGCTAACCTACAGGGGCCTAATTCTCGGGAATCTCGCATTCGACACATTTCGAAGGAAAAATCTCATTTTGCGGCAAATGTCACATCTCCTATTCTCCTCTCGACTGGTTTGACACTGTCATTGCTTTTCATTGGCCAATAATAAAAAGGCATCTGTGCAATTGAATAGTTTTTTAACTTTGATCCTATCTAAAAACAACAGTACTTAAATAGCCTAACAGACTTGGGGGCCAACTCTCGAAAATCTAGCATTCGAGATCCTGAGAGGAAAACGTCTATAACAAGCCGCATTCGAGATTTTGAGACTTAGCCCATAATATGTTTACAGCGCATTTTCCTATCCACAGGCATTTCAATCAGCAGCTTCTAACTTCTTCGTACTAAAAACCTAAACCCAATGAATGGCTCATCTTCCACCGTGGATATTTTTCCAGAAACGTTTTGCTTTACGTCTCGTCGAGCATGTCGATCAATTTGTCGATCCAATCCAAGATCTATGACTGAATCACACCACAACTACTACGAAAAAAAAGTCTAGATTGAGAATTTTGTTCTCTAACTATTCACACTGAACACTGACGGATGATCAAAATGAATTTTTGAGAACCGCTCAATTTCTCAAAAATTCAATTTGAAACACAAATCGCATTCTCAAAACATTTCGCAGAACCACTGAAATAACCATCCGATTCTCGGATTATTCTCCTGTCTGTCAAAATAATATAAATAAACAGGCAAACGTGTGTAACTAACCGGGGCATCAGACTGTCGGGGCACATCTTCACGCCTGTCGCCCGGGGGGACGGACGGCAATCTCTGTCTCACGATAACATGGTCTGGGTACGCCTATGTCTAGTTGTTGGAACTGGTTAACTGCGATTGTGGAGGGCCAGGGGCCTTAGCATGCAACGCAATGGCGTATCGATGGCGTCCTAGGAGAAAGACAAAACTGGGATCCTCGTTTTTCTCCTACAACCAGCGAACTAATCCTCTAGAATTAGAATCAGAATATTCCATGCTTTACTACAAAAACATTAAGGGGACCGACAGCATTAATCAATCGTAATTGAAGCCGTCAACTGGGAGCCCATTTTGGCACCATTGCATTACAGGCTAAGGCCCCTGGTTAACTGCGATTGTGGAGTGCCAGGTTTGAGTCGTTTTTTTGGAGTGGTAAATCTCCTGGTAATCTGCTGGCTAAAGTTATCTATCTGTCTGTCTACCCGTCAGCCTAGTCCAGAACCTTTTGAGACGAAAGAGACAAAAATTTACCGAATTAGCCCTTAACTTTCTTTATAGAGATTTCCCGTCTAATCCCGGCGCGGGTTTGGTAGAGACCGGATTATGAGTCCCAGGGGGAAAATCCTTGTGCATCTCGCATTCGACACATCTCGAAGGAAAAATTACAGTTCTCATTCTCAGTCATCCTCGATATAAGGCACGAGATTTCTGCGATTACCTTTTTCGCTCGACATGACTCGAGTGGTCGGGAGCAGTCGAGATCGAAATTACATAAGATTTTTTCCTTCGAGATGTGTCGAATGCGAGATTCCCTAGAATGAGCCCCCAGGGGCGGTTGAATGGCTTCCTAGCCGGGCTCGACAAATAAAGTTGATTTCTTCTTCTTCTTTGCGTTTTATCAGAGGTTGGTGATCAGTTCGGCTATCTCGTCCTACGAAGCTGCCAATCGAAACAATGAGCCATGGCTTAGCTGGAACTATTCCCGCAGGTTTTGTAGCCAGCCGGCCAAGTTGAAATTGTACTTCTCTTTTTCTTTGGTTAAGGTCTCATAAATGAGGTCGGCTATCATTATGGATACTTTGGCCTGTGAAGTTGCGGCTCGGAGGAGTTCTGTGTAGCTCGTTGAAATTTTACGTAGCTCAAATAAACTAACCATCCCTATGTATAACAAAGGAAGTGCACATCAAAGACGTGCGGCAAACCCTAGTTACCAGGTTATCATAGTGTAGCAACGGCCCGTCCTGTAATTGCAAGCCAAGCGCAATGGCGACCGGAAGCCGCCCGGCCGGAAGCTTCCGGTCGCAGATTCGATTTCCTGCCCACCGAACAGTGCTGTAAATACTGGCGTTGATACGTTGGATGCGTGTTCATCAGTAATCGTCCTGTTGCGATACAAACAAACGTATTACATTTATTGATACGGAGACACTCAGCCCACACTGAACTAGATGAGTGAAGTTACCATACCACTCAGACGGTAGGCTTGTATTATGCTAGTTGGTGAGCATCATCTGGCGCATCTGTTATTTATTTAAGAATCTCATCATCATCATCATCATCATCAGCCCAACTCTGCCCACTGCTGGGTATTAGGCCTTTTTCCCCTCACGCCACCTCTCACGGTCCCTCGCCATCCACATCCATGGACCCTGCGCCATCGTGCTATTGGTCTTCCGACTGATCGTCGTCTAGTTCTCGGCCGCCACTCTGTCACTGCCTTTGTCCACTGGCCATCAGTCTCCCCTCCTCGCCAGGTGTCCTGCTTATTCTAAAGAATTTGTGCTTTAATTTTTACTCAATTATAAGCTTCTGTAGATTACACTTGGAGAACCGCGTTATCTGCCCAAAGAATCACATGTGAAAAAATCTGAGAGACCTTTTTCTGGTAGATGGTAGACAGACTGATTTTGATTCCAAGTTACTGAATTAAGGATTCGTTTGTATGCCTCAAATTCAATCAGGAATCAAAATATCAACTGAAATCGCAACAGCAAAACTTCGAGCCGAAACTTGTGATGTCTTCACACTTGGGAGCCATTTGAAAGGTCCAGAGACTGGCGACCTTCCTGACAATATATTTAACTCAGAGGTTAAGTTACCAATAAAGATACAGATAGTTTAACCAAGTTTAACTCGGACAAGTTTGGAGCACAGTCGCTTTTGTTGTCAACTTACTGAGTTTACTTTGGAGATTCAAGTGTTTGTGTTACGGTGAAATCTGATTTTCGGAATTCGGATGAAGGTTATTTTGCTCACAATTTGGTAGTTGAATGGCATCTTTTGCATGGTCGTCTTATGGCAAGTTCACGAAGCTGGTGAATGATGATGTAGGTAACTATTATTGTTATCATGGTCCTATTATCATTTATATATTGTTTTTCTCTTTTTATTGATAAAAAGGTTGTTAATAAATGGCACGGGCCTGAACCAAGTGCTATTTATGTACCTACTGTGTAATATCAATGGAAAGAAATTTTCTAACTATACGGCAAGTGTTAAGGATAGTTGCTTTCTGTAAGTATGGGATGATGGTGGAGGGAATGTTTACTGATTTAAGGCTATTGTGAAGTGTTTTGGGGATGACTCCTGTGGAAGATAAAACTATCGGGACTATCTTTACTGTATTTACTCGCCATCTTTATTATTAAATTCTTTATTGCACAAAATTAAATACAATAATGGTGTACAAAGGCGTACTTAATGCTAGATAGCATTTTCTAACAGCCAACCTTTGGTGTTGTAGAAAGAATTATAAATAATTCTGATTACCTATATCCCGCTGCATGGTAGGTAGGTAATCGAATGAGGTAGTGGCCACCCCTGGTGTCAGAGTTTTGAAAAAACGCATGAAAAAAATATGATAAGAACCATATTGTAGTCGTAAGTATCTTTCTCACTTCGTATCTTTCTCATTTCTTTTCTTCTTTCAACAACCTTTGCAAATGGATGAACCTTCTCGATTAATTTCTGTTAGAGGCCACGCTCACGACGCGATTTTATTCTATTTCAGTTATGCCATCTAGTCTATCTGGGTTCTAGCTAGTCGGTGTTCTACCGCGTGGTATCTTGCCTTCAATTTTACCGCTGACAATCAGCCTTCCCTACCATACCGTATAATAAGATCCGGCTTCAACGTTCTACATTTAGAATTATACATTACTTACCTTACATGTATCATTCTCACGACTTTGCTTGACGCCATGACGCCACCGTTGGGGCTTAAGTCTGTAAAGCAATGGCGTGTCGATAGGTTCCCAGTAGAAGGATAAAACCGAATTCACCTCGTTTTCCTCCTGCAACCAGCGAACTCATTATCTAGAATTAGGCTCATAATATTCTTTGCTATACTAGAAAAACATTAAAAGGACAAACAGCTTTCTTCTTCTTTGATCCCTTTACTCCTCCGTGGAGTCTGGGGCTGACACAAGGGTTTTCCATTTATCTCTGTTCATGGCTAGAGAGGGTAGCTCTGGCCAAGTTGCTCCCTTCTGTTTCATCTCAGAGAGAACGGATCTCTTCCACGTCTGGGACGGTCTTCCGGGTTGTCGTGTGCCTCCGGCGGGATTCCAGTCGAGAGCCACCTTTGAGATCTGGTGATCGGGTCTCCGCAGGTTATTTTCCAGCCAACGCCATTTGCGTTTCCTGATGTCTAAGATGTCCTTATGACATGATTAATGAATCGTAATTGAAGCATACAACTGGGAGTCTATCGAGGCACCATTGCGTTACAGACTCAGGCCCCCATTCCATTGCGTTTGACTCGTTTGAGTGATGCGCGTGAAATTCGTCCAGACACGCTTGCTTCGCTTCTGCCGTTCGTTTTGCTGTGGTTTTGTTTATTGTTAAATATTGGTTATATCGTCCTGGCTCGGAAATTTAAGACAGTTTTTTTCGGCTTCTCTCTTATTGCATTCGGCCTAGGCCTTTGCATCTATGTAAATGAGATGATTTATTTATATAGACCTCCACCAATTTTTTAATGGTCGAGCAAGAGCAAGAGCAATAACAGTGTAATGTCATTGGTCAAGAGAGCGTAAATATTTAGGTACCTGTATAAAATTAAAACACCTTTTTTCGTTCAAAGCGTAAAGTGCGTTAGTCTACATGTTTCGGAGAGGCGTAGTGAATCCACATTTGGGGTTTGACAGTCACGACATTTGAAAGATTCTATGTTTCTCAAATTTGGTATGCTTTTGGCTACTCTGTGTACCCGGCGCGGTGGCGTTCTGCAATCGAGTTCTGCGTTCTGGGACTCCCAGAACATTAAAGGGACTCCCAGAGCGTAGAACTTTTTACATGAAGGGACGCTTTTGGGGAGGGCTTGAGCCCCTTTGCCCCTCTCTAAATCCACTACTGTTGATATTGCCACCTTAGCAGAAAACAACTACATAACGTACATCTAAAATATTATGACGGTGCACGCAGCCGTTCACAAGACTCTCTCTCACAGGATCGGTGACGATGACGTCATCCGTGTTATGTCTCCGGCGGTTATTTATAGCCCAGACGCAAGTGACGTCATTGCTTGAAGTTACAGCTCGCCTGGGATGTGAAATATGAGGCTGTGGCGCTTTAGTCGCTGTGTGAACCTTGTGTTAGTGCAGTAGCTGATTTAGAGGGGTTGCTAAGGGGCTCAAACCCCCCCCCCCCCTCAAAAACGTCCCTCCATGAAAAAAAAAATCTGCGTTCTGGGAGTCCCTTTAAGGTTCTGGGAGTCTCAGAACGCAGAACTCAATTGCAGAACGCCACCGGGCCAGGTGCACGTTTCATATAACTGACATAAATATTTTATTATGACAATTCGATATAGATTGCGTATTTGCGTAGTCAATTTGACATGAGGTTACAAAAAAGGTTTGTTAACAAAATATTTATGTCAGTTATATGAAACGCGGGCCAGGTATCTACTCAGAGTAGCCAAAAGCAGACCATACCAAAAGTATGCTTTTGTGTGTTTACTTTATCTTGATAAAACCTACCCTCATTGGGTTCGACACTTCCCAAACCAAAATCCTGGATCCGCCACTGTTTTAGTGGCTTTGGAGGTGCTTGGACTTTGAGTCGTGAAGTAGGGTTCGAATTCGGTTGAGTCCTAACACTGGAAAACTGTTTTAAGAGCTCTATGTCTCTTTAGGGATAACAGGATGATAATGATGATTTCTCCGTTGAAAATGACCCAAAGATATATTTTCAATATTGTTTTGCATAAATATCTTCGCTACAAGTATACATACTTTAGCTAGAGTTTTGGACGCTTACCCCTTCAAATCAAAAGCATTAATCTGGAGGGAGAGTATCGTGATAGGACAACCAGACTTCAGCCCTTATTTGATAGCTCATAAGAGCTAGTGCATTACCTATAGGCGATGGGTAGGGTGTTTCCCCTCATCCCTAGCTTCCATAATTTCATTAATTAGGTCCTTCTATAATATCTGAAATTCTACGCATTTGATATCTAGGTACCTTTAATTTAATTTGTACTTACAAATTAATGTATTACTCGAAAATTCTTAAACCGCTTTGATAATTCAAAGCGCAATTCAATCAATTCAAGAGTAAGCGACATCTCGTACAAAATATTTTCGGACACTTTGTCCGAATTCCGAGAGTAAAATGGTTTGAATCGCGCAAATAATTTTATTCTATTGAAAGTAAAACTGCTTTGATAGCATCATTCAATGCAATTATTAATTCAACAGGTTTCTTCATCTTCGAATAACTTTTCTATAGAAGTTAATGTATAAAGAATACAACTTATACCGGCCAGAGATTTACCTTACTTTTTGTCTTTACGTGGTAACATTATTCATTCGGTATTTTGGTAAGTGGCGTAGCTAGGTAACCAGTGGCCCTGGGGAAAAAAACAAACTGGGGCCCCAACTAAACTGTTTAGGTTTTATCAAGTCAACATTTAGATAGAAAATACAGTTAAATACTCAATGGGCCCCTAAATTTTCAGTCTAAAACGGAGAAATCTATATAATAATCATTTCAAACCACTTTATTTGTTCCAAGTAAAAAAAAAGCGCGCAGCGCGCCCCAAAATTCACCGATTTAACATTTTTTTCTAAGCCGAGGGGCCCGGTCCTCTCTGACGTAGGAAAATGAACAAACAGAGTATAGGTAGATTTCAGAAGGCTTAGCACACGGGCCAGTTTGCCTACTCTCAACTTTGCTCTCAACTGTCTCAGAGGTGACAGTGCACAGTGGCTAAGGTTGAGAGTAGGCAAAATGGCTCGCGTGCTAAGCCTACTGGAATCTTACTTACTATAATCGCTTGCTAGTTGCTGATCCTCTTACCCAACCCATTATTCTCGGCCTAAAACTTGAAGCGACATTTCACACGCGTCGTCGGTGACTGGGACACATGTGCGGCGACGACGATAGGGTTACCATGTCCTGAGATCTCAGGATTTTTTGACTCTTTTCGGAATTCTGGCCGGATTTTGGAAATCTACGGATTTTTTGAATTTTCATTAAAGAAGAGTATATTTTTAGAATTTTCTTTCCCAATGTTACTTACAAAAACAAAAAATAATCTTCTTTATAAATATGTATAGAGACTATAATTAAAATCTACTTTGGTCATGTTAATCGCACAAATAATATCAACAATTAGGTATTTATTTAGGAAACCATCAGTTTTATCGCCGCCGCCGCCGCGCCGAGCGATGCGTGATCTATTGCTATTTCTAATTAGCATGGCCCCTTAGTGCACACATAAATTAATAATAACATGACTTTTTTAGTTGTAAATTGCGTTGAGGAAGAAAAAACTGAAATTGCTACAATCAGTATTTTTCTCCGAACTTTTAATTTTTTCATTTGGTAACCCTACTCGCAGATGTCTCTCCACACCTAATTATAATTAAGGGCTTATCCCTTGGGCAGTCAGCGATGGAAATAGAACTGCTTTGTGGTGAATGGTGATGGTATTGGGTGGTGGTAATGGCTTTATTGTTTCCCCCATAGAATTATTGCTTCCTCTTCTAGCTGCACAAATCACGAATCACGATAAATACATACCGAGTTAGTTGAATCCAGCATACCTCCCATGTTCCTTTCTCACGTACAGCACAAATCCTTGCATTCGCCAAAAATACAAAGATTTATTGTTGCTTCCAATAGGAGCTTTTTGGGTAGTGGTAAATGGCCTTTTTGTTACCCAGAAGCACTAGAGTTGGATCCCGACTAAGCTAACAAAATGGACTTTGCTTCTTCTTCAATCGTTGCCCAGATACGTGTTGGTTTTTGCCATGATACACCTAAAGCTCCCTCTAACCGTCACTTCTAACTCGCTTAACTACCCCAGCACCTACTTCAGCTTACTTCAACGTATCAATTTCTCTTCTTCCTTCACCTTTTGGTGCACGCCTGCTTTAACCCACTTCAGCTTAACAAGCTCAGACGTTCCTAACGAACTTCCGTCTCCATTGTCAACAGTAGAGAGTTTATATTCGACCTCCCTGTCGACGTTTGGTGTGCCGACGCCGCCGCCCCACTCGCCCTACTCACCGCTTCACTTGGAGCTGCTCAACACGGCCTGTGCCCAGCGAGTCACGCTCGAGGCTGACAAGTAAGGGCTGGTTCCTTGTTGGCTCTGAACTCCTGATACTTACCTGGTTACCTAAGAGAGTTGGTGCTGAGATTAGTTTTAGATTTGCCAGGAACATTGGTTGTAGTACCAATGCTCAGCTGTCACTCTCGATTGCGCTGAAAATTAGTAAGAGCTGATTGATTCCTTGTTGGCTCTGACTTTTGACCTACATCTTTGGATTTATGTTGGCGACGGTTCCTGCGGTGGCTGAATATATTGTTCTTTCAAACGCTTAAGGTAGAGATGTAAAGATCAGGTTGTAAACTCTTCAATGGTACGGTCGGCCACAATCTCAGATACCCCATGGCAGCTCTTACCGCGCGCGGCATAAGGGCGCCAATCGAACAAAAAGGGGTATCTGAGACTGTGGCCGACTGTACCTAGCACCAAAATTTTGTCAACAAATTCTTGATCCCTAATGGTAAGTAAGGCTTTTATTGCCAACGATTGAAGAAGTAACATTCAATAACATAAAGCCTCTCATTTCCCTCAGGCATCCCAATAAGATGGACGACGGGAAACTAGGGATGCAGTGCGTACAAGAGACCGCCTGCTGCCCGGGCGAGGCCCAGCGGCAAATGCTGGAGAATGTCACCGGTGCCATGCAGCCGCTCTCGGTCAAGACTGAGCATCGGCGCGCGTGCAACAGCTGCCTCACTGGGTCACCCAAAAAGGTATGTGCTGCGAGTTTTTCTGCCCTGATATAGTGCTTGAAAGTGGTTGATGAGGTGCTAAAGCTGTGAAAAAGTTGAAAGTATCTGTGCATCTTTGCTTTCCTAGTTAATATGCAAGTGTGGTGAGGGAAAATGTCAAGGCAACGAAATCACCTTGAGTTGCGATGACACACGATCAAGCAAAATAAACGTGTTTCTTTCTTTATTCTTTGCTCTCCTAGTCTTGATCATAATCATGGCACAGTTCCGAAATGAAAATCAAGAGCGACCGACCGGCTCTACGTAAAATTATCGGAACTCGAGTTTACAAACATTGTGGCTAAAAACCAATTCTTGTGAATGTCGTCACCTTAGACTCCTTAGTTAGAGCAACACCATCACCTTCCCTCGATGAGTTGTCAAAAACAAACTGATTTTCATCATGCACACATTCCACGAGTAAAGCGCTTTTTGTATTTGTAAGTATAACCCGTGTCATTTAGGATGGACTTCAAAACTAGCGTTGTCTCGCTTTGATTGTATTAATTAGAGTTTTGAAGTTCGTTAGAAGATCTAGTCTACATATACAATGACCAACAAGCTGGGTTCAAGCCTTCTCTCAGCGAGAGGGAAAGAAAGAGAGAGAGAGAGAGAGAGAGAGAGAGAGAGAGAGAGAGAGAGAGAGCGAAAGAGGGTGTTCCCTCACCAAGTCACCACGCGTGTCTGCGATTTTCGTGTTTGAGGGCAATATGCCTCCCCACCATGTTTTACTTCACAGTTAGCAAACGTACACACAAATTCAAGATTCAAATGTACTCGAAGCCACTTCTATCACGTTTTAAAAATACCGTTCCTTCACCAGATAAACCAGATCCATGGCTTGGACGGCGGGTGCAGCCGGACCAACCCCGTGGCCTGGGTGGGGGTGGGGGGACACAACCTACAGGTGCAGGTGAAGCGGGAGCCGCAGCACCTGCACGTGTCGGAGCTGGTGGCCGTGAAGCTGGAACAGGCCGAGCCCGGGAACAAGCAGGAACACCCTAATGTGACCAACTCGCAGAACAACGGTGAGATACATGCAGCGATTCCCGTCGGAAACTGCTACACACTCTAGGTAGCTGTCAAGCAAGCGCTATTTGGTACCTAAATGACAGAGTGAATAGATGACTTTAACCAGCAGCAGATTCAAACTTTGACTGAATGCATTTTTCTAGGAGGTGGAGTGGCCTAAAGACAACACCTTGATGACTTCTGCGCGCCTAGTAGATGAAAGCAGAGTCTTACGAATAATGGACGCAAAAAAAAAAACTCCAATTCCATTCCATTCTTCCATTCCAGTGATATCATGGCTGGTGGCCAATTTATAGTATAAAATAAACCTGTTTCCAGAGGTCACCAGTTCGGAGAGATTTTTATTCTAGTGCTGTACTTAGGTTCCTTTCACTCTTGAACTTTTTGGGATGTTGCGTCTCTTTCCACCTAAAATACAATCTAAAACTTTACTGTCATAGACTACAATGTACTGCCCCGATAGTTAATAACCATCTTTAATCAATCATTCTAATTAATTTCTCATACTGCCTTCTCCGAGAACAATAGGCTTACCTAACAACACAATCTAGGACGCAGATTTTGTCTTAACTTTCTAAATGCTTGCTCGCAGGTTCGATTCCCGTTGGTATTGCAGTGGCGAGGCAAAGAGTCGGCGATGCCGGTCTTCTAGCGGCCCTATCGCAGCAAAAAGACAACCAACGAATGCACGATATCGGTAAGTCAACACTTTTGTTCCACACACGCTTACAAAACAACCAGAGGTCTTAAGTTTATAGTTTTTGTACCAGCCGGTGGCCTGTGGAAATACCTACTGGGTCAAGCGTCGATAACGATTTCGTCATCGGACTACTAAACGGCCACACGGCTACTGCTGTCTTCTGCCATCCTAGTACCGCTATGTATTTACTTCGATGCGCTGGCAATGAAAAAAAAAAAGATTTTCCAGTTTTTGAGGCCGTGAAAACTTTGTTGAATAAGTAATTAGTTCGTGTGCCTATTACCATGGCAATAGAGTTGGTTTCGGTGGTTGAAATAATGGTTTGGCTATGCCTACTATTATGAGGTAAATAAAATCAATACTGTGTCAGGCAGCTACAGGTTGATGTTTTTTCGCGTGGTAAAAATAATCATTAGGTAGGTACCTAGATATAATGATTATTTCATTAATGATAGAATATTAATTGTTATTACGAGTATTGTAATTGCCCGTATACTATTTTCATAGAATTGGTAATAATAAGTCTATGACTATTTTGTTCTTGGTGTTATTTCTTAATGTAGATTATGTAGGTACCTAGGTTTAATTTTATTTCTTCTGCTGGTTACACATTTTGCTGAGTAGATTACAGTCAGTAGGTAAGCAAGCACATAATGGACGTCATAGTGACAACCGACACTGTTGTTTTCTGGGGCCTTAGCCTGTAACGCAATGGTGTCAAAATGGGCTCATAGTTGACTCATAATTTAAGATTAATTAATGCTGTCGGTCCTTTTAATGTTTTTGTAGTACGGCAAAGAATATTTTGATTCTTATTTTAGAGGATTAGTTTTCTGGTTGTAGGATTAAAACGAGGAAACCCCGGTTTTGTCCTTCTGCTGGCACGCCATGGACACGCCATTTTGTTACAGGCTAAGGCCCCTGTACGGCTTAGTCAGTGAAGTCAGTAATAAATATATGCCTATCAGATGACATTATCTGGTTTCCTAATACTCGCTGGCAGTTTTTTAATAGTTTCGACGCTAAGCCGACCCAGAAGAATGGAAGATAGGCAGAATGTAAAAAGTCTGAAATACCGCACACGAACCTAGTTGACTGTGCAGTGGTGGTGGGGTCAGCCTCGAAGACTACCGCGCTTGGATTTGCGGCTAGTGTTGCGTAAGGTCAGAAATGTCACTGTTTGTATTGGCTACGCGGGTATTTTTCCAATTAGAATAATGTGTTGAATATTTTATGTGGTGGTGAATATTTTAGTATTCCTGAGATTAAGGCGCTGGCCATTCTTGTATCAAATACACTAAAAAAATTTAAAAAGTTTACATTATCAAACCCTAGAATTAGATGAGAGTTATCTAAAACAGCCAGTTTTGTGTTGACACCCATAACAGATTGCAAGATATTTTGTTTGAAAAAAAGTGCGCCGCCTATTTTTTTTCATCAAAAATATCTTCAAAACGTTTATTAATGTCAACACGAAACTGGCTGTTTGTTTTAGATTGGTCTCACCTAATTGTAGGGTTTGATATGTGAAAATTTTCAATTTTTTTAGTGTATTTGATACAGGACTCGATTTTGTGCATTTTTCTTGGCGCGCGGGCTATTCACTATGAACAGCGCCTTAAATAGCAAAACAATAGTCTTTTCCCGCTATTTGAATTTTTTTTTTCTAAAATAAAGTTTAAAAGCAGTGGTTAGTGCTTTGAAACTGTTTCAAAGCAGTGGTTAGTGCTTTGAAACTGTTTCAAAGCAGTGGTTAGTGCTTTTGAAACTGTTTCAAACTAGTGGTTAGTGCTTTTGAAACTGTTTCAAACCAGTGGTTAGTGCTTTTGAAACTGTTTCAAAGCAGTGGTTTAGTGCTTTTGAAACTGTTTTATCTTTCGCGGTAGAAAGTGTAAATGTATGGACTGAGTTTTTTTTTCGTACAAAAATACTCACCCCATACATTTACTCTTGCAAAGTTAAAAATGGAACATTCAACCGCGACCGTCCAAAGAAATATTTTTCCCAGACTCAGCGAAGTTTACTCTCTCTACTCTATCAGCCTACCAACCAACTCCCAGCCTTGTACGAAAAAATAAGTAAATGGTCACCAGCTCTCCAGCCACAATGGGAGGGGATATTGTACGAGTATGACTGTCAGGGTCAACCAATCAACCAATGAATTATTTACCAACCCACAAAGTGTGTCATACTAATGAATCAACACTCGACCAACAATAAATAAAACTCGCAGCATTATCTAATCGGTACCTATAGATACTGTACTGTACAATCTATTTCACTTCTGCAAAATTCTATCCTTCTGATTAATTTTATCATAGTATCGTAAATACAGGGTCTTACAGAAAGTTCGTTTTTTATAACCCAAAAATGTATACACTTTCTAGGTTATTATAAAAACGATTTTTCAACCCCGCTCGGCCAATAATATAGTCATTTCTTGAACAGCGGACTTCAGTGGAGTCTAAACAAGCAGCCAAGAAACTTCTAGTCTTGTACAGTCGGCCACACGCTAGGATACCCCTTTTTGTTTCAAAGGCGCTCTTATGCCGCGCGTGGTAAGAGCTGCCATGGGGTATCTGTGACTGTGGCCGACCGTACCACAGATCACTGCCTTGTACACACGACAGCACGTCAACGCTTACACGCTAGCACTCTACTCGGTTACGTTAAGGGCGACTTTACAACAAAAGTGTACCTACCTACAGTCTGACGTGCTGTCGTGTGTACGTACAGTCGGCCACAGTCTCAGATACCCCTTTTTGTTCGATTGGCGCCCTTATGCCGCGCGCGATAAGAGCTGCCATGGGGTATCTGAGATTGTGGCCGACCGTACGTCAAAAAAACTCAACCCATACATTTACAATTTCAAAGTAATAAAAAAAGCTCTTGACAGACTGACAGACGGACATCAAAGTTATCCTATAATGGTTCCGTTTTACCTCTTGAGATCCGGAACCCTAAAAATCAAACATTCAAACGCGACCTGGCAAAAAAAAAAATGTCTCAGGCTCAGCGAAGTCTATTCTATCAGCCTACCAACTCCCAGCCTTGTCCGATAAAGTAAGTAAAAGAGTCACAAGCTCTCCAGTTCTAGAGGTAGTTACAAGAAGTGGTTGTTATACATTGTATTCGAAGCACATAGGCATTGTATATCTCTTCTTTCTTCGAACCACATTCATTAATTACGTTTGCGAGTGCTTCAACGATGTACCTTTTTCTTTTGGAAAACATCCGATTAATCGAGCGATTGGAAAATTAATGCCGCATTAGAAATACAACGTGTTACAAAACATCCATCTTTAAACTAGTGCAGTGATATACACACATCAACTTCAAGCTGCTAGTGTATAATAATAAGTAATAATAATAACATCAAAATTTAAATATTTTTTTTTGTGTTTCGTATTAGCTTAAATATAAAAATATTATTGTGTGTGGGTTGCATAGCTTTGAGTTGTTAAAACATTGTGAAAGACAATGAAAAAAATATTTAAAAAATATTTTTCTCCCGCCGCGTTCACATTTTATTAGTTTAAAAATCAACGGTACGTCATAGAGCAAAAAAAAATTTTGTTGCGATCCCTATCCCTATTCCTATCCCTATTCCTATCCCTATCCCTATCCCTATTCCTATCCCTATCCCTACCTCCCTATCCCCACCCTGTTTAAAGAGTTTTGCATCCATTTAGTAACACCTTGTTTGTTTGTGAGAGCTAGCCAGCGGCGTCTTTGTAAAATCGGTTTTGCGCACGCGATTATGAGCTTCTTCCCGGCTCCCATTTTGGTTTTAGAAGCATTGCTTCTAGCTATAAAACCGCCCCTTTTTTAGGGTTCCGTACCCGAAGGGGGCCAAACGGGACCCTATTACTCTGCCTACCTCCGCTGTCTGTCCCTTACTGTATCTTTGGAACCGTAATATGTAGCCAGTTTAATGAAATGTTCACAGATGTGGTATTATGGCGAATTAAAAATAATAATAAAAAAACCAAAAAATTATAAAACATAAATAATTAGAAAAAACAACAAACATGTTTTTCTGTTTTTTGCTCAAACGGCAAACAAAGCAAAAACGGTAAAACATACAAGCATCAAACTTTTAAAGTAGGTAAGCCGAATATTCATAAAGTTTCTAATAACAACAAATAAAATAAAAAGCGGTCCAGCGCGAGTCAGACTCACGTAACGAGGATCCGTAAAACCAGATTTTTTAAATGAAGAATGTCCGTGGGTCTGTTAAATCACTTGAAACTTTATGACCGTGTAGCCTAAAAATTTAGAAATACACCTGTTTTTGTTTCATTCAAATCGAGCCAGTAGTTTTAAAGTTACGACGGTTTTAGTTTCCGTCCTTTTGGAGTTTTTCGCGCGAGCGCGGTAAACTCGCGTGACGTCACAACTCTACACGCACCCGACACATACACCGTAACACTCATTCAAACGGCTGTATCTTTGGAACCGTACTAGGTAGCCAGTTGAAATTTTAAGAGATTATGTTTTATTATGGTGGATTACCCAAGAAATAATAAAAATAAAAAAATATTAAAAAATAAGAGGGGTCCCCATACAAAAAACGTTGTTTTATACTTTTTGCTCTTTAGAAAAAACGGTAAGAAATACAAGCATCAAACTTGGTATGATTATAGGACTTACTCCATAGTATAACAAAAAAATATAAAAAACGGTCAAGCGCAACTCGGACTCACGCGCCGAGGGTCCGTATAACCAGTTTTTTTTTAATGTATGGTGGTACAGAACTCTCAGTGCGCGATTTCTACTCGCACTTGGTCAGTTTTTATGTGTGTTTAGTCAGTGTTACAGTAGTGTTTTAATATAATATTACTTAGTTATAACGTTAAAAATTCGCTTGGGACAGGTTTTAAAGCCGCAAGCTCTGTTTAAAATATTCCCTAGCACGGGTTTGTACTTAAAATAATATATTCTTACTTAGCTATGGATGACGACTTTGAAAAATGAAAAATGACCTGACTAAACACACAAAAAAACTGGCCAAGTGCGAGTAGAACTCGCGCACTGAGAGTTCCCTACCGCCATACAATAAAAAAACTGGTTATACGGACACTCGGCGCGTGAATCCGAGTCGCGCTTGACCGTTTTTAGGGTTTCGTACCCGAAGGGTTCCACACGGGACACTATTACTAAGACTCCGCTGTCTGTCCGTCTGTCTGTCTGTCCGTCTGTCTGTCTGTCCGTCTGTCTGTCCGTCTGTCCGTCAGTCTGTCACCAGGCTGTATCTCATGAACCATGATAGTTAGACAGTTGAAATTTTCACAGATGATGTATTTCTAATGCCGTCATAACAACAAATACCAAAAATCAGAATAAAATAAACATTTAAGGAGGCTCCCATACAACAATTGTGATTTTTTCACCTTTCTTATAGATGGTAAGGAACCCTTCGTGCGCAAGTCCGACTCGCACTTGGCCAGTTTTTATATTATTTTGTTATACTATGGAGTAAGCCCTATAATCATACCAAGTTTGTTGCTTGTATGTCTTACCGTTTTTTCTATAGAGCAAAAAGTATAAAACAACGTTTTTTGTATGGGGACCCCTCTTATTTTTTAATATTTTTTAATTTTTATTATTGATTTGGTAATCCACTATAATAAAACATAATCTCTGAAAATTTCAACTGGCTACCTAGTACGGTTCCAAAGATACAGCCCTTTGAATGAGTGTTACGGTGTATGTGTCAGGTGCGTGTGGAGTTGTGACGTCACAGCAGCTGACGACCGCGCGCCCGTCGCACAGGTAGTTTAAAATTAAATATCTCGAGAACTATAAGTCGTATCAATAAAATTTTTTCACCCAAATTTTCCATTTTTAATAGAGTGTATGGTAAGATAAAAATCAAAAGTTGATGGTATTCTTCATTGTGTGACGTTACGGAACCCTCAGTACGCGAGTCCGAATCGCACTTGGCCGGTTTTTTTTTAATAATGTATGGAATACCATCTGTGCTCATCTTTAATATCTGCTCGCGTAGCATGAGGCGGTGTTAGAGAGGTGTTAGGGTGTTAGGACTCTGTCCATCCCGCTCTACTTCAAACAAAAGAGTGAGAAACATATAGTTTTAAACCCATAGATAGTCTCTAACACCGCCTCATGCTACGCGAGCTGGTTCGATAGCGCTCACTCACTCACTCAATCGGTTTTGCTCACGCGATTCCGATTCGAGCTTCTTCCTGGCTCCAATTTTTCTTTTCTAAAATTTCAAGCTAAAAACGGACGGTTTTTATGTTTTGTAACAATGTTGAAAGAAAAGTCGTGGCTCAGAAGAACCATCTGAGAATGGATGGATATACATATGTATTAAGAATAATAATAAGAAAATTCCTTGTAAATAATTCGTTTGATGTACAGTAAAGAGTATTCTATCTATCTAAGAATTATTAAAAGAATGAAGGCTACCGCGCTAGGATTTTCCGCTAGGGGCGCTAGTGTCGCGTAAGGTCAGAAATGTCACTATTTGAATGGGCTACGCGGGTTTATTTCTAATAATGTTGTAAATATTTTGCAACACCTGAGATTAATTTTATTTTGGCAAATACTTGCTGTCCCGCTACTAACCACTGCTTTGAAACCCTTTTTTGAAGGCGATTAAAGCAGCCATGACTTTTAAGTTGGCAAGACACGACATTACATTACTTCTTCCTTGAATTGGCGTGAATTTCCAAAATTGCGTGCAAACAAAAATTGCTAGAGGTAATTTTAATTTAGTTAATTCAGACAGTTACGCATTTGATTCAGCCTCACTTTGAGGCTATGCTACCGTTTCGTGCTGAGAGGCTTTCGATTCATTCATTTATGCGAATTTGACGCTTGCCTCCGCTACCGAATCTTGCATGTCGATTGTTTCTGTGAATTTTTCATTTAAGTATATCTCGTAAAGTACCGGTGTCGAATCGCTTTGCCTTCTTTATGATGATTTCATGCATCAAACGTGTCTAAACACAGCTTTCTTTAGACTTAAGTATCCATCCGTTATTCAGTTGAATCCAGTTGGGACTTGGGACGGTATAAAATGTGGTTCGGATTCGAATCATTGTCATGTAGATTCTTAAGATTTATGCCTAAAAATCAGTGTGATATTACGATCTATATTTATATATATATAAAAATGAATCGCCGTGCATTAGTCTCGCTAAAACTAAGAAACGGCTTGACCGATTTGCATATTTACTGTTTTGTTTAGTTCACCATAGTTCAGGGTAGGTTTAAAAGCAAAGAAATATGGGAAAAGTTAAAGGCTTAGCTGAAAAACGGAAGAAATAAAAATTGGTCATTTTGTATTGGAATCGCCATTTTTGACGCGGAGAGTCAAACTATTTCAGGTGATACGAAGTTCACCGGGTCAGCTAGTGCGTAATATAATCGGGCCAGGATTTCTCGAAGAAATAGATGACTGGTGTGTTTTCTCAAACGTATAGGTTTATTTACAAGGATAAAACCATCGTTTAAAATCACAAATTAACGTAACATATAAACAATAGTCATCGAATACTTGCTGGAACTTTAAAACCAGGAACCGGAGTCTTGGCAACTTCGTTATTCGCTTTGAAAAACTTGAAATACCTACCTAACCAACTTATTTTGCATTTTACGAGTACGTTCAACAGCAGTTAAAAATGCAGATTATTAGTGCTTCTAATGTTCAGCTATGACACCTATGCAATTTTCAGCAAAAAATACAAGAGCGCCTTATTAACCCAACGGCCGCATATTTGTGCTCCATTATGGCATGGCTCGAAAAAATGCCTTAGAAATTTTTGCTCGGTGAAGCGTCAATTTCGAAGTTAGCATGCCTAGTTGCAATTGTAATTTACATCGAAGGTTGCCTTACACGAACTAATCACAAGCAATAGTTATCGGGGAATAATTGGAGCAGGTTGCGGTTTTTGTTGTTTTCTCGAATGCATATAAATAGATTGGTTTGCTGATAATTGGCAAAAAATTGTAGGCCGCCTATCTAGTGGTGTTGATTTCTAATATTCGATCTGACTTCTTCTGTTGAAGGAGGACGTCGTCGCCGTAGCCGTAGCCGTATTTCATTATTACTTATCTCTTTTCAATATTCAATTAAATTCTCGTCTTCATGAATAACAAGTCGTGCTAGCAGATTTTTTTGTGCAGTATTTTATTCTTTCTCTGTTTGATGCTTATGTATGAGGCTTAGCTCAAAAGTAGGTAGGTTAGGTACTTACTCTGTTTTTTTTCTGTGGTAATTTGGCTTGTTGTTCCTTCTTAGGACATCTTGAAGCGAAGGAACAAAATATTTTACTCAAAAAAGCTCGTAATGTGGACATTAATTCGACAACCTTCTTTGAGCAAAGTCGGACTTGCGGGCTACTTGGATTAGGCGCCAGAAAAGTTGTATGGAATTTCATTAATGTCTTGTGTTTTGCGGCCAGAAAAACATTAATGTCGAGTTTTGTTTCATAAATAGAACTCAAACATCAGGTGCAAAAAGTATTTATTTAGAATTAGGCTGTATGGGTACTGGCAGTCGACACATTGCACAGAAAAAAAAAGCGCGGCCATATTGTTTTCGACTTTTCGCGCGTTGTTCGAAGTGATTTTTTTCTGTGTTTTTGTTGAAAAAGTGAACTCTCAAAGCGACGAATCCTCGGATTTAATGTGTTTAACACCGCCGGACATTCAAAATCAAGCGAAATTAGTAATTGGAAATTTATTGCCACCGAAGTCAAAAGAAAAATACAAGCAAGCTTACCAACAAAAAGTTTGCGGAATGGAAAATCGACAAAAAGTACTTAATCTACGACAAATGGTAAGCTAATTAAATTACTATGTTAATTACTATTCTAATTAATATTTTAATTACTCGCATTGTTTGAGTAAAGCACTATACAAGCCTTGGTCTGCAATGAGTGCGCTTCTGGCCACGCTATGATTGCCTCGAGCTTAGCTTAGCTACGCTCTCGGCCCTCAAGTTTGGTCATCATTGCAGCCCTTGCTGGCCGCGCTATAAAGGCCTCGACCTTCGGTCTCGGCCTTCATTTCAGCTTGTCCATCAAGGGCTGCAATGCTGACCGCACTGTGAGGGCCTTGAGCTGCGCTACGCTGCGCTCTGTCGGCCATCAAAAGCGTGCCAGAAACGCACTCATTACAGATCGCGGCAGTAATGTACTAATAACTGTTTCATGTTTTACGTTCCTGAGAATGGGCCCTTTGGGCCGGCCCTATTTTGGGTTATCTCCTACGAATTTCACTGTCAATCAATGCTTCAGAGCATTACCTATCACCTCGCACCCCCTGCTCCCCTGGTCCATGACAAAACGGCGTCAATAAATCGCCCTGACCGAGTCCCGCGTAGTCAACCAGTCGTGACGATCAGCACAAACAGATCTAGACATCCGATAGCGGTCTTCCTGTTTCACCCGGACCACTTGTAACATTATAATGGCTGCGTTTAATTTATGTTGCCCTAGCACAAAATAGTAGTGGCCAGAAGCAGGACTTAGTTTTGATTTATACAGAGGTTGCTAGGGTGCTATTGATTTATCATGTCAAACTCATCACTGCAGAATACTTTGCTGAAATTATCTGCAGATATTTTTATCGAGATCAGATTTGGCCCCGTAATATAGGTAAGTTGTATTGATTAGTTGAAGAACTTCCTCTGGTGACCTTGATGACACATGACCTTTCTGCAACATTGTATTAAAAATATAAGTTTATTATTATTCCATTTTCCGTAAGTTAGGTAATAACTGAATTATTTTAAAAATAAAAGAATCTGCGAGAGAATCCACATAGTTCAATATTTTTTTTAAGTATAGGTAGGTATATTCTTGGTTGAAAATGCGCACATTTGGGGCGCGATTAGAGCCTGTACTAGTATATAAATAATTGCTACTTCCTGCCCGGTTTCGGTGAATCTGCCGCACAGCTGATATCAACTTACCACAGAGCGATCGCAAAAATGCCTTCCGCTGACACGTAGAGGATACAACTGGCGGTCTTATGAAGTTTATTATTATACTTTATTGCATAAGAAACACATAACAGGACACATTAGATAACAAAAGACATGTACAAAGGCCAGCTTATCTCTGTAAGAGATTTCTTCCAGTAAACCTTGCAGGATAGGAACGTAAATGTAATCTAGTTTAGGTTTGAACAGCCAATAGAGTTCTCACTCACTCTGTGAACCGAGCTTTGACAGTCGAGAACTCGAGACCAAACGGCCCTAGGTAGATCAACAAAGCGAGAGAAGACAGTATAATAAAGTGGTCCAGATATTTGGAGGTCCAAGACGTGATTAGACTGGATATCATCAATCAAGTAGATCAGGGAATGCTCTTTGAATAATTGGAAAGAGCCGCTGGATCAGGCGAATCCTACCTAAATACCACTTTGACTGTAACAAAAACAGGCCAAAGGCCGCCCAGCCAGGCACTGGGCAGGATAGGAAAAGTAGAAAAAGTCAACAATGGAAAACTTTGTGAGAGCCATAGTCCAGAACCAATGTAAGCTGCTGTGGAGTGGCTCAGAAATATCAGATGGATAGAACTAGCCAGTTTCCGGTTTTAGTTTCCTGAAGACCTGTTTCGCTTACCAGGAAATAGAAAATAACATGGAGAGCTGACGGCCAACCTCCATTAGTGGAGGGAGAGGCTCCAAGAAGAAGAACGATTATGATGATGAGTGCTAGACGTGCAGCAACTCCCTTCAACACTACTATAAATTTATTATAGCGGCCCTTTTACCGACAACCTAGGTCATGAAAAGGGCAAACTAAATCCAGCAAACGATCGAAACCGAGTGCCAGGGCCAATGTGCGGGTAGGTCTTGCCGCCTCCGCTTGCGCTTCGGTGCTCTGCGAGTGGCTCGTGGATGCTTGTTTCCACTTTCCACTATCTTCTCTCCAGGAAGGTGCCATGGCAGTAAGTCTACTTACCACATGCAGCAGTCCTTTTGCTTATCATTGTTACTTGCGGATACCTCTGGGTGCGTACTCCTTTGTGCTCTGTGATTTATCGCGGGCCCGGGCTCCGGCCGACAATTATATGCTAATCACGCCATTTTAATGTACTCGTTAGTTAATTCTACATTAGCTTTATGTAATAACGTGGATCGTGATGGCTGGGTACTAAAGTGTAATAATGTGCAGGTGTATTTAAATCAGCCTGTATCTAACGCGAAATTAAATAGAGCAGATCGTTAAAAAAGATAGGAATGTTAACTCCTTTGCAACCGAATTTTTTCGTACCTAAATTAGGTAAAACATAAAAAAACAAGTTTAAAATCTGTTTTTTTTTAATCCCCTGTGCAAAAAGGAAGTGAAAAAAAAGTTTGAAGTGTGTATCTGTGTATTTCTGTGTCTGTCTTTGGTCGTAGCTCACAATCGGTTAAACAAATCGATTTCATATTAGCTTTTTGTTTGTTTGAAAGGTGATCGAGAGTGTTTTTTTTATAGATTTTATCAAAATCGTTGTAGATTTATCATATAATGTATTCTAATTTGAAAGTCAAAAGAGAGGAAAAAAAAGTTATTAAAAGTTTTAATTTTGATAATTTGCATTTATGTTTGATGCAGTTTGAGACGGTTTTGAGTACTTTTGAGTAAGTACTCACGTGATATTTGCAATCTTGCGCCTAATTAAACACCGACGTAAAGTAACAATTTTATGTATACGTTTGTTTACGTTTGAAATGCAGCCTTTCTCTCTCTAATGGGAAGGAGATATGCACTCTCAATCAAACTTTAAGTCCAACCTTAATTGACCGATAGTAGCGTGGCGGGAAATTCAAATTTTTTACAGTTTTTTACACTTTGAAGCTAAATTGAGCTATTTTTGCTTTTGATTGTTCAAAAGCATCTCGCGTTCAAATTTGAATTTCCCGCCACGTTTATCGTCCAACCTTAACTATGTGTTGCATTGATTACTTATTGACAGAGCCAATAAAGTGAGTGTCTTCGTTGGGCAAAAATGCTTTCGTGTGTCCGGTGGATGTCAGGAATTCAGGATGTCTGTTTTCCTCTACAGGTCGCAATTCTTAACCGATTCTTGTGAAATTTTGTGAACAAATTCGATAATTATATGGTTTTATCATCAGTTTTAATTCAGTTATTTTTAATTTTACGAACGTTGTTGTTTTCCGGCTGATTTTGCTGAAATGTAGAATCATTTCAGCAAAATCAGCCCATAAATAACACTGATATACAAAAAAAAAAATCTGCGGCAGGGATTTTGTTAATGCTCATATTAGACATACACGCTGCATGCTTAATTTATTTTTATTCACTCTAGTTATTGAGATAAACGGAGCGTAAGAATTATTGAAAAAAAAACAAACTACCCTACCAAATTTGTGGTTCATTGATTTGTTTTCACTTATGTTTGTTATGTTTTCACGAATTTAGTTACAATAGCTTCACTAGCTGACCCCGAAGTTATCAGTTCTTATCGATTTTTTTGTGTTAAAGTGCATTTTTCCTTGCAAAAACATGAGTTTTCCACGTAAACCTTTTATCAACGATCCTAATAATTTTTGCTTTATTTGTGGCAAGTTTAGTTTACAAAAGCAAAGAAAAGAGATCACAGAGTTTGTAAAAAAAGCCTTCAGAGAATATTTCGGGATACCACTAGTAGGTAGGTAGGTAATCGTATGAGGTAGTGCAAATGAATAAATTATATCAATAGATTGTCCTGACAAAGTAAATAAGAGAAAATCCTAAAGAAAAAGGTTTTTTATGATTTTCATTTATTATTCTAGTTAAGAGCATCCTCTAACTATTATAATTTTTGTGTATTTTTTGTAAAGATATACAATAAAAAATATTTTTTTAAATATTTCTTGGTCAACTTATTGGGGAAACTTTTAGGAAAAATTTTAGAAGCGTTTATCTCAAAAACTGGAGTCAATTTGACAATTCTTTTATTTTTCCCGTTATCAGCACACTCGTCTTATACAAAATCGACTTCACGTACCCCTGCCGCAAAATGACTGTATAGCAGTGTAATTTAATTGTTTGTTTTAGAAATTTAAACTTAGAAGTGTTCGAAATTTGTAAATTATCTATTAAAACGTTTAAATTTTCGTTTTGTATGGAAAACAAATCTTCGGAAAAAAGCTCGGGACCGAAAGTTGTTTATAAGTTACCGAAACATCACAACTCACTAGTTTTACCTAAGTAACTATTTGAGTTTTATTACTGACAACCTTAGTGACGAAAAAATATGAGGTCCTAATTTGTCGATAGTAAAACGCAAAGTACAGAATACCTCATGAAAATAGTCTTGCTGGCTTTTATGTTGTGAAAGTTGAAAATATGTCATGGTTCTTCTTTATGTATCGATGTGCCAACCTAATAATTAGGTTCGATAATATAATATGTATAGGTACCTGTCCAAGTGTCCAATTTCCTTAATAACTACATCAGCAACACTGTAGATAATATAGTTGTATAGTACACCTATTATAGGTTTAGGTATCTATACCTACCTAACAACTGACCAACACAAAAAGCCGGTCACAGTAAAATTGCAGGAAATTACAGTGTTGTTGTAATATTGAATTATTTACACCTACCATTATAATCAACTGCCACAGCCTATGGCAGGTGTGAGTTTTTGCGCGCCTTGTTTATGCAACTCCTGTACCTGATTATCTACCCTGTGTCAGGAAGAGTGAAAGGTCTGTCCAATGGAGCGAGCGTAATTTTTTTTTTTTTATCTTATCAGGATAAAAAGTTTGAGCAGTATTTGTTATTGCTTTTATGCTCCGTACAAGTAAATATATGGTGAGTTTGACACGAACAGCGAGATCGTAACCAAAACGGGTTAAAACGAAGTAAAAAACCAAAATCACTAAAATGATTGTGCGTAAACCGCCGTCAAAGTGACTTGTAGAGAATAAATTAAAATAATACTATTTTATTGTCGTGAATACTTTATACCTTGCTAAACAAAAAATAAATACATCAGTTTAGCTACAGAATAATAAAAAAAACTGTATAATTTTATTTTATTTGCCGCCACGTAGTGAATAAATAACAAAAATGCACTTTTATAATAATAATTATCGAAGGAAATGAGTAATTTCCTTTGATGGTTTCGTATTAGACATAGGTAGAAGCGATTTTTATGAACCAAGAACATAGAATAAGACTAATTTTAAGTTCACCACTTTTTGTATTTTCTAAAGCACTAATCCGTGATAGGAAACATTATAAAGATTTTGGTAGAGCGCCTGCACGGTATGCAAGAGGTTGCGGGTTCAAGTCCTATCCCGAGCGAATTTGATAACGTTATAAAAAAATATTTTTAAGACTACGTTATGTTTATAAAGGTTCAATTTCCAAAAAAAATCAACCTTATAGTTTCCGCTAGAAATTACATAGTTCTTTTGTTGTTTCCTAGCGATCAAGAAAAGGTGATAGTTCTGTATCTTCGCATAGGTACAGTCGGCCACACGCTAGGATACCCCTTTTTGTTCGATTGGTGCCTTTAGGTATGCCGCGCACGGTAAGAACTACCATGGGGTATCCTAGACTGTGGCCGACCGTACCGACATTGCTAAACCTGCGAAAAGAGATATTAACAATCAAGCAACCGCTTGCGTACCCAATAATGGACGTATTTACATGTAAATAAGCGTTGTAACTTTGTAAGCCAGCGCCATGATATGCAATAGTTACGTGCGAGGAATAATGTATCAGGGGAGCAGGAACAGGTATAACTACGCTTCTTGTAATGTAGGCATGTAACTTTGGTGGGGTAATTTTCAGGGGGTAAATCTATCTTAATAATGGTGGTCCCTGTAGTCTTATTAAGACCTCCTGTAGTGCATTTTAAATTGCAATGTAAAGCGGGACGGGTAAGTACTGGGCATGGGCGTAAAAAATTGTGATATCGCATGCTAAAGTCTCATTGGCTGCAAAATTGCAATTCATAATTACCTACATACGATGTTATTCGGATTACTACATACATAGGTACTTATTATATGTATTCTGTCTGTGCTATTAACTGTGTTTTAAGTATAATAATGAATTAATTGTATTGTAATTAAATTACAAAACCGCCTCTGGTAAACTATTGGTTAGTTCGCAAATTGCTATATTTATGTAGGTACCTACCTATGCCTTTTTTACATATTTTTTATTAGAAACTTTCGTCAGACTTATGTGCTCCTAGTAACTCGAGGAATCGCTCCGTAGCCGTTGGTGTGGACGTTAAAAAAGGAACGGGTTTATTTTTAATTTCGTTACCAGTTTCGGATGAAACCGGCCAATCTTTTAACCCTTAATTGTGAAAGTCCTTATTTTTTTCCCGAAACTTCTTAATTTCTTTTCTTCTTGTAAGAAATGTTTTAATAAAAAATAGCTTATTGTGTTAAATTAAAAGTTTACATTATGTCATTTTTATGATTTCGTTTTGACAACTTTTAAGTCAAGTTGGCCTGCTTGCTATGCTATTCAATGTTTTTTTTTTCTTTAGTAGGTATTTATTTATTTTTCAAAAAGTAGTACATGTTAAAACACATAAAATTCAAAAAACAAGCATTATCTTATTTTAGCATGCACTGATGTGTAGGTATAAAAGGGACGCGAACATTAATTTTATTATGCACTCCATACTATAGTAATCCGTGTCATGGAGTACATATGTTTTTTCAGCTAAATATTGCCTAGTTAAATATAATGTTAATGTAGATAATACAAAGTTTGTATGTACGTACCTGCATATTGTTCGATTTAAAATAAGCTCATTTTATTTGTCGATTTTTGTGTAAGTAACTGTGTATTGTGTGTTGTGTGATATTATGATGAAGATGACTATTGGACTATTGTAATTTTTATTATTATTATTATTTTCGTTTTCTGTTGTGCGTGTGTACGCTATATTTTTAAGTATGTAGGTAAGTAGTATTTCTACCAAATTGCTACCAGTTTTTCCTTGCAACGACTTTTTTTTACTGGAAAAACAACAGAACAGGGATTATGACTTATGATGAGGTATCCAACATAATTCCCAAAAACTGGTTCGCACTACTGCGCACGAGGAACAGATCTGTCTCGGTGTATTATAGATAGGAACCTAGATATGATATTCTGTCTCGGATTAGGTTGATATTTTAACATAATCAATGCAGTTAGTTGTAGCCATGATTTTTAAAAAATATTTAAATGGCAAAACAGTGACTGTTTCTCCGAGAGCTAAAGGATTTCTTCTCTCGTGTTTTTACTATTTCTGGCTATGCCCCGGAGTTGTTTTAGTTATTGGTCGAGTGAGTAGTTTTCTAATCACGTCTGTGCAATTTCGGGCGTCCCCTCGCTGCCCGTCAGGAACACTTGGCGAGCTTCCCGAGGGCATAGCTGGGTAGGGCTGTATGTAGTTAACGTATTTTGATATTATTTTATTCAACATTTTGTTTTTTGAGAACTCTTCTTCTTAAACATTTGGCCACCTTATTCTGAGTGTACTTACGTCTCTTCCATTGCACTCCATTCTAACTGTTTTTGAGAACAACCATCATCTCATCATCAACATCATGTTTTTTTTTTTCGTTGCGACCTATACTTCATAATTAACTCAATAATTTAAGGAATCAAGACAACTTTCATAAAGAAGACCATTATTTGTTGAAGTGTTACATTGTATTTAATTTTAGTATAGGTCGTATACGTATAGTCGTATACGTATTATTGTTTTCCTGTGAATATTATAAGAAATGCATTCATCTATTAGCGTCAGCATATGGCAGAATATAACTCTTGTTTCATTATTTAATTTTAATATCGGAATAGTTTCTTGCCGCGCGATGGATGTGACTACTCGCGTGCTCGTAGTCGCCATTGGCCATTAGTGTAGATTATCCACTAAACTGAATTGAAAACTTCCTTATATTTGGAGTTTCGAACTTGGTTTAAACTAATTACATTTTCAGGAATTAGGTACTACCTAACTGTATAATGTATATCTAGTAACTCTTGAGGAAGCCCAAATCGGCAAAAAATCGAGTTGGTAACCCTGCTGCCTGGTAAGGCGTGTATAAAATGAATATAGCAATAGCAAAGTATTGTTTAGGCTAGGGTACGGAACGAACGTTTCCAAGGAAGACCGTCTCCCCTATGGACGGGACCCTTCCGCCAGAGGGTTTGCAGCGCAAGCCGCCTCGAAGAACTGCAGTCTTAGTAATTCCGTGACGTTTTCATTCGGTCTTGCTATCTTGCTGATAGGCGCTTCGCAATTTTATTGGGTATGTTTTTTTTCTCGTTTCGGCAGCATTTGTGGGTTATTTATGAATAGGTATGCTATTCATTTTATTATGATTAATGTTTATGTAAGACAAAGTTAAAAAAGAAAAATATTTTACAATTAGACTACAATAGATTCTACAATTTAGCAATTATTAGACGCTTACACGCGTGCACTCTGTTTGCTTACGTTATGGTATGGGTGACTTTTAAACGAAAGTGTAACTAAGTATCTAAGTGCTTTCGTGTGAACTCGGGTGGCATCATCGTGTACACCAAGAAAACCTACCTACAACAAAAACATTTAGTCATTATTTTTTTACCGACCATTTTATAATTCGTTTCGTAAACCGTTTATGTAACTATCGTGCTAAAAGTTCTTAAATAAAACAATGATATTTAATTGAAGAGCTTCTTCAAATTCACTATAGTAAGAACAAGAACGTGTTGGAGGGTTACATAAACTTCAACGGTTCCTCCGCTCTGCTCTCCGCCTATTCACCTCTGTGCGCCTAGTACTAGCGGTAACGTTTCTATCCGCCATCGTTACCGGAGGACTAGCGAGTCCTACAAACCGGTATTAATAATTTATTAATCTGACATTTCCTCTACGATATTAACTGAGCTTTATTGCAAATAAAATTATAAACGGTAGTGTCTAACCAACTGAAATATGGATTGAATAATGTTACAATTTATTATCAACTACCAACTTAAAAAAAAAAAAGCTTTATTAGTAAGGTAGAGTTCGTATTAAAATTTCATTGCATTGAAAACGGTGATTTCATAGCGAATGGACAATATCTGGCGGGTCAACGACACTCTTTTGTGGCTACGATAGTAAATATCCAAGTTATTACCGATTCTAGATAATGAAACGGGCACTAATAAAGCGTTGCCGCGTATCCATTATCGATAAATACCAGTTGTTGTACTCTATACGGTCTCTATCTACGTATAACCTAGCTTGATCTAGCAGAGTCGAAGCTATCAAGCTATTGGCGAGTTCTATTTACATCGAGCCCGCTTTATGAGGCGGCTCCGAAGCTGATGTTATTTTAATACTAGACAGGGCCGTGCCGTGCGTGCGTGACTCTGGCCTAGATTTTTCAATACTGCAGTGAAAAAACGTTTAACACCTAAAACGACTTAGACTTTACTCAGAAACGTGACAAAAATACGCAAATTTACCGTAGACAAAATCAAGGTAAATTCTGCAGTTTCACTTGTTTCTTGGAAAATAGCCAAGTTTTCCTCGGAAAATCGTATACAAGAGCTTATTTTTTGTTCGGGGAAAATGCTGCGTTGCGTCCGGGCACTCTCGGCGTCGGATAAACCCTTTTCTTCAGCGCGCGTGATACTAGGCGAGCAGCGATCGCGAAGAGGTGTCCGGAGCTTCAAGGCTTGTCTAGTCGCGAGTGTGAGCGAGACGCGCTTACGTGTGGAATGCGAGCGTTGGAAAGAGCAGACGTTGTGAAGGTCAATTGGTAGTAACCGCAGTATATGTAGGAAATTCAAAGAGAACGTTATCCGAGATCGTCATACATCAAACAACAATAAATAGTAGGTAGTAGATAGACTCACGACGACAGCGACCATATTTTAATGTCAAGTGTATGAGAGGTTTTTTTTAATAGGATTTATTATGTCTGATTTTAAGCAACAACCATCATCGACTCACGAAATAACAAGCGCACCACCACAAAAAAACTGTTTGTTTCAGGACCTCTCACTATTAATGTTGTGTAATCTGTTCGATTAGTGTTCTTTTTCGACTCTACATTTTTAAAAGTCCTAAATTCTATCATATACTATGCAGATGCGACCACCAAAAAGAGACAGCGCTACGGGTGAGAGCGAGACGAGAAATGGCGAGCACGTGCTCTTTCGTAGTAGGTCCGCTGACCGATGACTTTTCTGGTCTCCTACCTCCTCAAATAAAATGATTTTAACTGGGGATCACCAGACGTTTGATGGGACGTATTGTAGGTGTCTTGTTGCCCACTGCCGCCTTGGTATAACATCTCATTGTGGGACTTCGTTTCCTAAAGAAAAAAAAAGCAAATTCTTTCTGCCGTTTCGTTTTGGGAGTGTTTTGGGAAAACGGTCTTTCGAATATAATTGACGGTTATTGCGGCAATTAATTTTATTATTGACAATATTATAATCGATTTTTATTATGGCGCTTGTTTTGTTTTTGCGGTAGGTAGGTAAGGTAGTCGGCGTCTTTACGCGGGACGGGACGGGATCACGGGACCTAAGAATTGTATTTATTCTGTAAAAAAAAAAACCCGCACAGTGGCTAGTCCTCAAAAACCAGTTTAATTGCGATAAATATAATTTAAAAAAATATTTTAATAATAATAATAAAAATTATATTTATAGCAACTGGCGGCATGGGCGGACAAAAGGGCTTTCCATTTAAGTATCTCTGCCCATGGATGACAGTAATAGGTAGGTACCGAAATTCGAAAAACCGCAATTCGATCCGTTTCGAACGAAGTCAGGAATGTAGAGAATTAAGCTAGAGAACTAAAGATTTCATGGAGTGTTTGTTGCACGACAGCAAGTCAGACTGTACAATTTTGTTGTAAAGTCGCCCGTAACGCAACCGAGTAGAGTGCTAGCGTGTAATGGTCGACGTGCTGTCGTGTGTACTTACCTTCATTCGTTACACTACGAATTTACCTACACTTATTTTTAATGGCCGAATACAACAGTCAGTTGTAAAAGACTTGAATTTAAAATAACTTTCCCACGCGACTTTGCCCGCTGCCCGTTACGAAACGAAAACGTAAAAGAGTTTGCCAACTAATGATGAGAAATGCACAAATAAAACCGCACTCTAACTAAGATTAAGGCCTTCCTTCGCCGTTACATGGCTGCCCTTTAATAAAGCCGGCCAAATAAATTATAATTTAAATCGATCGGAAGAATAACCGGTTATACTGGAACGAGCTGAACAGGCGCTCTGTAGTAAGTAGGTAACTGTTCATAATAATAACTCTATGCAATGGTGTGTAGGTATGTACACACGACAGCACGTCAGACTGTACACTTTTGTTGTAAAGTCACCCGTAACGTAACCGAGTAGAGTGCTAGCGTGTAAGGGTCGACGTGCTGTCGTGTGTACCTATTGTAGTGTGTAGAAAACTTAAACATCAGCAAGCGTAGCATAAGGCTGGGTTAGAGCGTATGCTTGGGTTTATAACTCCTATCCCGCTCTACGTCAAACAAAAGTGTGAGATACGTATAGTTATCCCAACCCAGGCTTATGCTACGCTTGCAAGGTAGATAGTAAGTATAATCCCACCAAAAACATTTTCATGTAAAATGTTGCCGAGACGAGATCATACAACATGCACTGTCAAAAAGCTATCAGATCTCATGTAGAGCCAAGCTTCGGACTCTAAACGCCCTAACTCTACAAGCCCTAACTTCACAAACTCTACACATTAGTCAAAATATGTGGCTTGGCCCTTTACCTTGTTACTAAAAGAACTTGTAATAAATAACAGAAAAGTAATGAACAGTGAATACATTTTTCTCCTTTCGATATGACCAAGCCACACACATATTTTGACTAAGGTGTAGAGTTTGTGGGTTCAAAAAAACGACGAAGCGCTTCGAGAAAAAGGAGAGTGCCCCCTTGAGCTTCGCTACTCGTCTTCGTGCCCCCAGATACAAATGCAAGTGCCGAGGGCCAAGAGATATTTGACGACAAAGTCATCTCATGTCAGCTCGGTTAGCTCCCTATTTCGTTTCATCCACAACTTTTTTTGGAAGGTAGATTCGTGTCAGTTCTCGCTCCTGGGCCCTTAGCCTGTAACACAATGGTGCCAAAATGGGCTGTCAGGTGACGACTTCAATTACGATTTGCTAACGCTGTCTGTCCTTTTAATGTTTTTGTAGTACAGCAAAGAATATTTTGATTCTAATTCTAGAGGATTTGTTCTCTGGTTGTAGGAGAAAAACGAGGAGAGCCCGGTTTTGTCCTTCTGCCGGGACGCCATTGACCCGCCATTGCGTTACAGGCTAAGGGCCCTGGTTGATTATGGTAGAGTTAGAATGTCGTTCAAGTAGAATGTCAAAGGTCATTGGGCACATTTTTTACCAAACCATACCCACGTACCCAAAATAAAATAGGGTAGAATTTTTAGATACTGTGTTTATTTTATCGCATTTTTGTCAGCGATAAAAAACAACTTTTTTTTTTAGGAAAAAAATATTATGTCTTCAGGCATCTAGGTACCTACGTACATGTACGTTTCGTAGGCCCTATCATCAATTTCCATCAAAGATCGTTTAGTAAAAAAAAACAATATTGTTTTCACCCCGGTGACGGCTGCGGTGTAAAAACGACGTCTCGGTGACTACTGCGGTGTATAAACGACGTCTTGGTGACGGCTGCGGTGGAAAAACGACGTCTCGGTGACGGCTGCGGTGTAAAAACTACGTCTCGGTGACGGCTGCTGTGTAAAAACGACGTCTCGGTGACGGCTGCGGTGTAAAATCGACGTCTCTGTGACGGCTGCGGTGTAAAAATGCACACTGAGGCTGCAAATTCGGGCCGGGCGGTGGCGCGTGCAGCCGAGCGTTCAAGCATAAGATCGCTTCAAACGCTGTAAACGCTGCTATGGATACCTCAAACCGCTGCTCGCGTCGCCTTTCCGAAATTGCGGCCTAACTTACGTACACACGACAGCACTTCGACCCTTACATGCTAGCACTCTACTCGGTTGCGTTACGGGCGACTTTACAACAAAAGTGTACAGTCTGACGCGCTGTCGTGTGTACCTAGTGGGAAAACGTCGTAACGTATGGCTATGTATAACCGCTAAACTGGCTATCATCTCCATATCGAGGCTTCGATCTTCCACAGGCAGATTCCATTCCATCTATAAGTTAGGTCGCGCTTAGTTGGCTCCACACGTATTGACTTTTCTTTCCTGTGGGCTAGGCTGACTAAGCTGTCAGGATGGTATAGGTGCTAGGCAGGCCTACTCCACCTAAAACAATGTCCAAGGCACTGCAGCGCCGAGTGGTCTCTTCACCCATCAGGGGCCTTAGCCTGTAACACAATGGCGTATCAATGGCGTCCCAGATAGAAGGACAAAACTGGGATTTTTTCGTTGTTATCCTACAACCAGCGAACTAATCCTCTAGAATTAGAATCGGAATATTGTTTTCTGTAAAACAAAAACATTAAAGGACCCACATTAATAAATCGTAGGTAATTGAAGCCGAAAATACCCAAAAATCATTAAATGTGGCCTCCTACACACGACAGCACGTTGATGCTTACACGCTAGCACTCTACTCGGTTACGTTAGGTTAGGGGCGACTTTACAACAAAAACGTACCTACCTACAGTCTGACGTGCTGTCGTGTGTACTAACGCATGCGGCCGCACTCGCAATATCGGGCGCCACATCGCGCGCGCGCTTGAGAAGGCGCACGTCGCAGTTATTAGAGAAGAAATAGAACAAGGTAATTTGTGCATCATGAAATTTTTTGAAAAAAAAAACTTATTTGTAGTTTTATCCTTGAGTCTGGCTGGTGTAACTATCCAAAATATCACCCTGCACATTACCTAAACCTAGGTAGCTACTAGTACTACAGTCGATCTACTACTAGTCGATAGCGGAACTTTAAGTAGGCTGTCTACTGATCAATACAAACAACTTGTACTAGGTGGCTAAAAAAATGAAGCGAAAAAAAAAACTGCGTTTTCATACATTTGGTGCAGTACTGAGTCGACCTTTTGTATGGAACAGCTGATATTTTTTTCGCTCCATTTTATTCGCCACCTGGTACAAGTTGTTTGTAGTGATCAGTAGATAGCCTACTTAAAGTTCCGCTATCGACTTAGAGTGCACCCTGTAGAATCGCTATTTGCAAAGTAGCCACTATCCTAGTCTGTTGTAGAGTTTTCATTGATGTACTTACCAAAAGGTACCTACTTATTTCCAGCTAACTCATTCATTATTTCAACCACAGATACCACAGATAAATAGCCCGGATATCCATTTGATAAGTAGGTCGGTACTAAGATACCTACCTAGGTACCTACCTTGGTATCCGGTATCTCCTACGTATTAAGTAGGTACTTAACTATTGCCAACGAATCAAGACTACAGAGTGTTACAGGATGGTCGTGTCATTTTCTGTAGAATTACTAAGATCCTAGAATTCCACCAATCGTTCTAGGATTCTAGGAATAGTTCTAGGATTTTAGGAATCTAAATTCGGCTAACTGACGAGTCGGAAATACCTATAGTAAGATATCTTGCTTACAACACGGGTTCTTTTGCATTTTTGTGTGTCAAATGATATCGATTTAAATCCTATCAATGATGGATGAATGTCATAAAACTCATAAAGGACCGGGCCTGAGTCTGTAAAGCAATGGTGCCAAAATGGGCTTCCGTTGACGGCTTCAATTAGGTAGATACGATTTATTTTTGATATTGGTCCTTTTATTTAATGTTTTTGTACTTACCTACCTAGTACAGTGGGCCACACTCTAGGATACCCCTTTTTGTTTGATTGGCGCCCTTATGCCGCCCACGGTAAGAATGAGTGGCATGAGGTCTATTTGTGACTGTCGACCGTACCTGGGTAGGTGCGGTCGGCCACAATCTCAGATACCCCATGGCAGCTCTTACCGCGCGCGGCATAAGGGCGCCAATCAAACAAAAAGGGTATCCTAGAGTGTGGCCGATTGTACCTACAGCAAAGAATATCCTGATTCAAATTCTAGAGGATTAGGTATAGTTCGCTGGTTGTAGGAGATAAACAAGGAAACCCTGGTATTGTCCTTCTACTGGGACGCCATCGACACGCCATTGCGTTACAGGCTAAGGCCCCTGGGCCCTTAGCCTGTAACACAATGGCGTATCAATGGCGTCCTAGGTAGAAGGACAAAACCGGGATTTTTTCGTTGTACTCCTACAACCAGCGAACTAATCCTCTAGGATTAGACTCTTAATATTCTTTGCTGTACTACAATAACATTAAAAGGACCGACACTGGACTGACATCATCAATAAATCGTAATTAAAATCGTCAACCGGAAGCCAATTTTGGCACCATCGTGTTACAGGCTAAGGGCCCTGGTATTCTGTGACAAAGGTTCGATATTGGATATCATTGGATCTACACATCCTACGTTTTATCTTCTACTTATTTATGTTATGCATGTGTTTTTTTTATGATTTCACGCTGCCACAAAAATAATTTGACAATCATCGCGACACTTTCGTCGCACGTTGCAGGCGCGTCATTTCGTTGTCATTCGGTCGCAGACGCGGCGCAGGCGGCCATGACGGTGGGCGTGGCCAATGTGCTGTGCGACGATCGCCCCGCCCCCCTGGCGTGGCCCGCTCCCCCCGCGCCCGCTCAAGCCCCGCCCTTCTTCCAGTACCCCGGTAAGACACACCTCCTGCTAGCCTCTGCGCGCCTGGTAACTCGCGCCAACTGCATTGCTTGCGAGACCGCTGCGGGTTTCGTGCCACTCAAGAATCCCGCCTATTTTGAGACAACACCTCCTGCGTTCTGGTGCTTTGGTACCGGCATTGCAACTGAATTTGTCCAGTCAATATTTTGTTGACATTCCATCCGGTTTTACGCACGAAACTTGCCAAGGCAATTTGAACCTTATGTTTAACTACACAAGAAGCAATTCGCAACTTTAAAGATTTGGCGGGATTTTCTCGCAATGTGAAACGCGCGCAGTTACCAAGATTTTTGGCGCGTTTTTGTTAAGAAACTTGTTTTGATTCCGTTGAATTTCTTGTTTATTTGCATAGTCGTTTACGTATTTGCCTTAATTTCCTGTAGGTTTTTGTCAATTAACGTTTTAACATTTCGATTTTCTTAAAAATCTCTTCTTTATTTCTTAAAATTTAAAGCAACGGCAACCACCTGTCTTCCATTTCTCTTCTTTTGCTTTTTACGCGGTAGGTAATTCAAGCTCCGAAACCGCGAAACAGGATCAAGTCTCCTTTCACGCGACCAACGCGACCGTTGGAGCGCTCGCGTCGCTCCATTTATGTTTTATTTCATTTTAATTAACATAATGAACTATACGCCGGATTAATTATGGGCAGTGTTGGATTTCACACTAATTTTGTAAAGGGAGGGAGTGATTTGTTCTTTTTCGACTTGGTTCGGATTAGACCATTTTTGTAGGATTTAGATAGTTTTTTTTTTCTGTGTATGCTAAGAAGAACGTTCACTGATCATCATAGATTTAGTAGTAGGTACCTACTTAGTAGAACGTGAAAAATAATAGAAATATCAAAAATAAATACTACTCGTATCTCGTGCTCCTGCAGGTTTTTAAAGAAATAAAATGCACAAAAATGTGAATCAATCATATTTCTTGTTGATGATTTATGAAAATCAGCCCGTCAAATTGTTTAACCCCGACAACCTTTAAAAACAAAAAACCCGCAACTGTCCATTTCCCACCCGCGTCCATCCTCGAAACCAATTCACGCTCAACAATCACCTTCAACAGCCCCATAAATTATCCACCAAATAAAAAATACATAAAAAGCTATTTTATCGATAACCGGAATCGTACGGGACAACCCTAATCTCAAGAGCTTGCCCTCTAAGCCCCGCCCCCTAATCGCGTCGACCAATCAGAGAGCTTCCCGCCTCCTCCGCCTTGAGAAGTTTTAGTGATGGGAATTGATGTTTTTTTTTTTTGAGTTAGTAATTTTTATTGGCGGCCTTTCACTTTGCTTGTCGGTGATTATTTTTCTTTTTTACGGGTTTATTTTTTAATGGCTCTTCAAGTGCCGGCGTCACGCTATGATAGAGTGTGTCGGTTTGAATGGGGGCTAAGAAGTTACGCGTTCGCTTGTGTGTGAAAATGGGAGCTGCATTGCGTATTCTTATTTATTGCTTGTAATGACTACGCGCAATGATTTTGTAGTTTTTCCTAGCATTTGTGGTTCTTTCCTACCTGTTGCTCTAAAATATTAACGAAACTTGCTTGTAAGGAATCTATTAGGTAGGTAATTGTAAAGATAAAGATAAAAAGGTGTTTAAGGTATTCGGTACTTACTCAAGTAGGTAGATACGAATAAAATACTCAAGTAGATACGAATAAGATACGAATTTCGGTTCCCTAAATTCTAATTAGGTAGGTTGTTTGTGCACCATCCAATAACCCCCGTATTACCTAGTACAAGCAAGATTAGACGGATGAATAATAATAACAGTTTTTTTCTACTTACAAAGAACGAAACATTGCATCTGTAGACACACTTTCATACAATACCTATCTCTTACCTAGCTAAATCAACTGTACAACTGTATCTACAGCAAGCCTCAACAGTCGTTTTCAAAGCACAAAATTTAATTAAAAGTAGTAGGTACCTACCTACATAGAAGGGTACCTACATACAGGACCGGGCACGGCCATAGATGAAGCGGAATGCGTATGTACAGTCGGCCACACTCTAGGATACCCCTTTTTGTTCGATTGGCGCCCTTATGCCGCGCGCGGTAAGAGCTACCGTGTGGTATCTGTGACTGTGGCCGATCGTACCTACAAGTCGAGAAATACGCAAGTATTGTGATAGATATCTGCCGGCGATTGAGAGTCACGAAAAGCATCTATCGCTGTCAAAGGGTTCTACACTTTCACTTTTTGCGCATCGCATCGATACAAAATTTCGTAAATAAACTTAGACAAACACAATACATTATGAAAAGAGACATGTTTCAAACACTTTACCATAATCAAATAATATTAGAAACTACAGGACCGTATCTACTAATATAAACAAAACGGAAGTTTATGGTAGGTGTATCTAGTGAGCGATTTACACGCAGTAGTGGTATTCCTTCAAATCAAATCAAATCCTTTCTAAAATATTGTAAATTCGTCAATGTGTGCAAAATAAGAATAAGTTAAATAGTTTAGAAGTATCAAATGTTGCTTGTAGTTAAAATCTTATAATGATCAGAATCAAATCGAGAGATGTGGCGCGAACATACCTAAGAAAATTATTAATTTAGCTACAAAAATCACAATAAAATTAATTGAAATAACATCTGTCTTTCTGTTGTAGTAATGTTGTGCGCTTCTTCTAATAATACATTCGAAAACTCGATAATTGCACTTTCAAAACGCCTCTAGGTACTTAATGAGTTAAATCGATTGTTAAACAGTCGCTTTTTATGCTTGTCACTAGCGTGTGACAGAGATGGAGATAGGGCTGGCTCCAATGTAGAAGATAGAGAGGCAATTCAGAATTTTGAATAGTTTGTCTTTGATCGTATAATGGGTCATTATTTTGATAATGACTGTTGTTATTGCATACTGAAAGGATCAATTATAATGTTTGCTTTTGTAGGAAGTTAGTTAGGTTGATTGATGGTGCTCAACCCCTTAGCCCCCCCCCCCCCCCCCCCCCCTAAATCCGCTAGTGTATGTCAGTAGTTTGTATTTTTATCAAGTGTGCTAAAAAAATACAAAGTGTACAATAGTCAGATAGCCATAGGTAGTAGCTAGGTACTTAGCTAGATAACTTTTCTCTTATGCAACTTGTACTTTGAATAAAATAACTAACCCACAGATAGATAGAGTCATCAGGAGAATATGGGTATGAATCGCAATTACCTAATCTCTTTTTGGAACCAACTTACACTTCAAATTCTTATAAGCCAAAGAATTCCCCTAAGAAGCCAGATGTTGTTGATTGTTAATACAATACCCAGCACGTAGAATACCGGAAATATCTGCGTGGAATACGAAATGTCCTTTTCGAATTCCCAATTCATTAGAGCTGATGATGCCCGGTGAATTTAAATGATCATTACCTACAATATTCTTGAGAAATTCTTGGCGATCCCAGTCTTGACATTTGACTTTTTATTAGCACGTTTTTCATCGATATCGATAAGACTATCGGAAGTAAACAAGTGATTAATTTAAAAAAACAATTTCTTACCAAAATAAGTGTCAGGCGCACATAATCATGGTGGTGGTCTTCATTTGTCTCTACACATAGCAAGCGAAAAGTTCATGTCATTGTTGAGATCAGGTTTTAATTTTCCAGCTCAAGTTTCCATGGACGGCATGATGATGGGCGGGATGGGCACCGTCGGCGGCGTGGGTACCGTGGGTGGCGGAGTTTCCTCCATGGGCGGTTTCCAGCTCGTCAGGGAACCATCCTCAGGGGCCTTACTTCTGCTGCCGACGCCACAAGACTTGCCTCATACCGTGGTCTGGGGAGGCGTCCCATACCCCTCTGCGCCCCTGTTACTTCCTCCGGCACCTCACCCATCCCATCACCTGCAGTTACTCCCGGGAGACATCTTAGCATCTACAGCTACGTTACAACACACTCACACGCACAGCACAAGGCTCGTAACGTTAGCGCCAGCCCCTCCACCGCAGCAACATTCATCACACATAGACAAAAGAAAGCCTATGATACAGCCCCTCATAACTCCTCATGCCCTGATCAAAATTGAGGCTGAACCGCCTCAGGAGAAACAACCCACGTTCGTCCCAGAGCCTGTCCAGCAGCCCATGTTAACGACGCAATTGTACTACCAACCTCCTCCGCAAGAGTTCTCTACTGACCAGGGTTGCAGGAGCCAAGCAACGTCGCCAGAAGCCCCGCTGACCCCGCCGCCTGATAACCAAGACTCCCCAGCGCACAAAGATGCTTCCAACCAAACTGACCACATAGATGACGACGATGATGAATCGCCTAACCAAGCAGATGAACACGAAAGAGAAGTCGCTTGTATTGGTGTTGCTCACTTCCCTGATGATCATCAAATGATTCAGCCACCTTCCATAGATAGTACAGAAGATTCTTCATCAGAGGGTCTAGCAACTTCAGCTGTGGTGGGTGCAGTGGAAAAGGCGATAGATGCAATAGAGAGAGATGAAAGCTTAGATAACTCAAGTAGTGGCGGTTCCCACGATTTGGTCATAGATACTGGCACCAGCTCACCGTCCTCTCAATCAGCCACTACCAGGCATGCAGTCGATGTAAGCGGTTTGGAATTACTATCAAATAGTATCGAACAGTTTGAGCGAACGACTCCTGGTTGCAGTAGCATGCCGAATTTAGATACTACACCTTTGACTGTTGATACTAGAACCACTACAAAAGTTATAATCAAATCCTCACCGAAAAGCCCGCCTTTGACTGGTGCAGAGCCTAGAAGAAGATTCGAGTTTCCAACGCAAGATACCAGGATAGAAGAGGCGGCCAAGCCGTCATTAGATGGGCTAGGATTGCTCTGTGCGTTGGCTGAACAGAGATTTATGGAAGAGGTCGTGGAAAGTCCTACCCTGGCCGCCCGACCAACGTTTATAAAGAGCGAACCGTTGCTTAGTCCCACTGATATACAGGCAATGGCAGAACGGGCTGAATCTTCTAAGAAAGAACGGCACAGGCATAGAGATGATTCTTCAGGCGAAAGACGAAGAAAAGGTAGTAGGGATAGGGAAGAAAGATTGCAGCACAAACTGGATAAAATGAGACGGCACAAAAGGGAACGGGAAGAGGGTAAAAACGGGGGAGAACTTGAAGCAAGTTTAAGAAGAGTCACAGCTTGTTTTTGCGGAACTACTCCTTGCAGCCATTCGCCAGCTGTACCATCCGCCCAAGCTCTCGTTAAAGCTATGGAAAAAGACATGAGAGAAAGGCTGCAAGACCTTCAAAGGCAATGCGATGAGAAAAGAGCACAGTTAAATGCTTTAACACCACCTTTGCCCCCCTTATCTACTCCCTCAGATGCATCCACACCTGCTCCATCCCCTACAGATTCGGATAGAGGCTCTTCAAAAAAACGCAAAGTTGGGCGACCACGTAAAGTTTCCAGTCCTGATTCCAGCACAGAAACTATCGTAGCGAAAAAACCGAAATCAAAAAGCAGCCTCGTGGGCTTTTTACTAGCTAAGAGCAAGCTAAAAGGCGGAATAGTATACTCCAAACATGACCCTCCACGAGATGAACTTGTGAACAGGACCAGTAAAGTTCGCCCTAAGCTCAAAGCTGAACCAATCATGAAAGCATATTCTGACCCTGATGAAAGCGAATACGTCCTCAATAGATCCGCCAGTTCTTCCATGGAAAGTCTCAACGAAGTCCGACAAAAGAACAGGGAGAAAGTAGATAAGTTAGTGAGAAAACATTCAAGAGATGATCTTCCAGAATTTGAATTTGCTCTACGTAGAGCTAGTGCATCTAGTGATAGCGACAAAGAAAGAAAGCGAGCTAAAAAAAGACGAAAGAGCGTCAAATCTAAGGAAAGAGACAGTACTGATACTAAAACTAAACCCGAATCTGTGCCGCAAAAAGTGTCCAAATGTACACTAACTGAAACTTCGATAGATACTTCTCCAAGAGTACTGACTGCCATGGGAGGTCTGTTCTACGCTGGGAAACTAAGTGCCGTGACAGCTCCTGATGTCTACGCCATCACTTTGGATGGAGAGAGGGGGAATAAACCTCACATTTTGTCGAGAGAAGAAACTTTGAGAGATGCTGTAAGTATCAAGAACTTAGACTTTCTATCTACGTTAATCAGATTTTATTAATACAGCGTCCAGTAGCAAATCGGTCAAGTGACCATTCGGACGCTGCAGTGCAGTGCATGTTTTAGATAAAAAGTATCAAGAGTATGAGTAGAACCTATCAAATCCAAATGAGGAACAATGCAAAAAAAAAGCAAACGCTGCGTTGGTTGCTCTATAATTTTATTATGTTGTTGGAAAAAAAGCGTTTTTGAGCGATGATATTAAGACCTTAAGAAATGTTTGTTGTATCAGGAGGTCATAACATAACCTACGACACCGTTATCCCTTTTCAGATTCTCGAAGTGAGCCCAACGTCAGTGACCGATCTCCCGTCCGGTACCAGAGTCTGCGCCTATTGGTCGCAGCAGTACCGTTGCTTGTACCCTGGTACAGTAGCTGACACATCATCGACAGACCCTCATGATGAAAAGTTTGTGGCCGTGGAATTCGACGATGGAGACTCTGGGAGAATCGCCATCGAAGACATTAGGTTCTTGGAGCCAAATTATCCTGTTGTTGGTGAGTTAAGACCTTTTCTTTTCTTCTGATGCTATTCTGGTACAAATCTTACTGATGTCAAAATGTCTTATTCAAAATTTACATTTCACTGGACCGTGACGATGACCTTGAATTCCACCTAAATCTTTACAATTACCTATAAATTAGTATAGATTATGTTGGTCCAGCTTGTTTTCCACCCACTTCTTTACAATAATAACGAACTCTAGAATCACCAGCAGTACCAATATCAACTGTTTTTTTTTTACTTTCCAGAATACCAAAACCCCCTATTCACTCTAGGCAAACGAAGAAGAAACACCAGTGTCAACAGTACAGAGGACAAAAAACCTTGTCTAGCAGAACCAGGCAAAGCCGGGCCCAGTACTTCGACCGAAACCCAAGCTAAATCAGATTCCGAAGACCGCCATCGCGACCGAAAGAAGTTGAAAAAGCTTCGAAAGGAGAAGCTGAAGCGACTCCATTCGAGCGAAGACGACCCCAACTCCCTCGATTACGTCAAAAAGAAGAAGAAGAAGCATAAATGTTGCGAAGATCACTGCAAACACAAGAAGCACCACAAAAAGCATCACCGGAAGCACAGAAAGCGACACCATTCCGGCAGCAAAGAGCTCTCCAGCTCTTCCGGAGATGACCACCATAAAAAATCGTCATCTGATTACGCAGATTCTAATAAAGAGGATTCAGTGGACTCAAACGATAGATTATCCACTCTAGTAGCAATGGAGAAGTCTCCAGACGATAAAATGAAGACGGTCATCAAGAAAGCAGTGCTCTCAAAGGGTTTGGTCAAAACTGCGGTGCTTGATTTCAGTAATTTGGGAGTCCTGAAGAAAAATGAGGAAGGGAAGGATAATTTGAAAGACAGCGGCATCTGTTTGGATGACGATGGCACGTCGACCAGTGATGGCGTTAAGAAGGTGAGCATTTTGCTGTTGTAATTAAGGCCACTTTGATTTCCTAATCAATTTTCTATCATGAAGAGGACTTATTTGAGATTTTCACAAGACTGCCGGAATGGTGTCGATTTCCGTATAAATTTTATTCATCCTTCAAAAATAATCATAATTCATCAATTTATTGCATGCAACCTTAATTTTTCGCACTATTTTCCCTAGGCTGATCATGAATGTTCCCATCTCTAACGTGACATGAAACCTTGAAACGTTTAACGTTTGCTACAACTTGTCGTCTCCTCAACTTCCAGAAGAAACGCCGTACGGTGTCGTCAACGTCCTCTGACGGCGGCGCAGCAGCGGGAGTCAGCAAGATGGCCGCCTTCCTCCCTGGAGGAGCTCTGTGGCGGTGGAAAGGACCAGCCTACAGGCGCACTGCCAAGCCTCGGCTGAAGAAACTATTCTATAAAGCTATACAACGAGGGGAGGAGACGTTGAATGTAAGTAACAGGGTTGAAGTGGATTGTAGGAGATCAAAAATGCTGGAATGTTAGTGAGGCCATGGGCGAAAAATTTACCAGGTACCAGAATTGTAGAAGATTTGAGGACGCGAAAATTCGATCGAAACTACCGGGTGCACTCTAAGTCGATAGCGGAAATTTAAGTCGGCTGTCTACTGATCACTACAAACAACTTGTACTAGGTGGCGAAAAAAATGGAGCGAAAAAAATATCAGCTGTTTCATACATTTGGCGCAGTACTTTTGTATGGAACAGCAGTTTTTTTTTTTCGCTCCATTTTTTTCGCCACCTAGCATAAGTTGTTTGTAGTGATCAGTAGACAGCCTACGTAAAGTTCCTTTATCGACTTAGAGTGCACCCTGTAGAAAGTTTGTAAGAAAGAACCGAAGCTACAAAATACAAAATGCTAGCGAGCATCAGTTTATATACTAGGCGTAGGTATTTATATTAATTTCTCAATTGAAAAAGCTGTACAAAGAGGTAAGAAGATTGGTAGTCCAACAATTCACATTGCCAATCTCGAAATACACAACCAACTATGCTCCTTTCCTTCGACAGTTACGAGTATTACATCCCCTTCGACAATTACGAGTATTACATTTCCATCAATCATCCCCCAACCCCATGGTACCAGGCGCCCATAACTAACCAACACGTCACCCTATTCCAGGTGGGCGATGCGGCAGTATTCCTCTCGACGGGGCGGCCGGACCGTCCGTACATCGGGCGCATTGTGGCCCTATGGGAGGCACGAGGCGCAATGGCGGTGCGAGTAAAGTGGTTCTATCACCCGGAGGAGACTATTGGGCTCACGGAACAGTTGAACTATCCGGTTGGTACCTATTTTTTTTTTAAGTCAATCGGCCACACGCTAGGATACCCCTTTTTGTTCGATTTGCGCCCTTATTCCGAGCGCGGTAGGAGCCGCCATGGGGTTACTGTGACTGTGGCCTACCACAAATCACGACTTTTCAGATTCGCGTATAACGGGCCACAAAAGTGTACAGTCGGACTGACGTAAATTTGATGGATGAACAAGAAATGTTTGTACCTAAATAAATATTAAACCTGTACCGCTGTAAATGAACCTTGCTTTTGTACCGCCGTAAAAGGTGGATGAATTAAAATGACAGTTTTATTATTCGTGTATTTAAAAAACAACAGCTTTACAATTGTCACCCAACTTTGCTTTGGGGGTATTTAATAAGGTGCAGATATTTATTTAAATGCTAAATTCATTCATTACGAAAACGAAAAATCTATAAAATAAAATAATTAAAATAAACACAAAACCCGACTGCGTAAAAAAATAAAAAATCTAGTAAATAACAAAGAAAACCCAACCTGGGTCTAATTTGGGTTGGTCCCGCCCGCCTGCTAAGACTGTGATGCAGTTGGGTTTTCTTTCTTATTTAACATAATTTTTATGTTTTTGCGCAGTCAGGTTTTTTGATTATTTTAATTTCCTTTTGAGATACGACACCTTAAAAAATATGGTAGGTATTTAATTTAGAAATAAGGCAACCAATAGTAAGTGGTCACAAATTAATAAGTTATTGTTATTATATTTCCAGGGTGGTCTCTTCGAATCGCCGCACACAGACGAGAACGACGTGCAAACCATCTCCCACAAATGTGAGGTCTTACCCTTAGCCCAGTACAAGGAACGTATGGGCGACGACCCAGTTAAGTACAACAATGTGTATGACAACAACGACGTTTATTACTTGGCTGGGCACTACGACCCTACTCCGCAGACGCTAAAAATGGAAGCGGACATTCCATTCAAAACTAGCTCTTAAGAGCTGTAGCGCCTACCAAATACTTAACCTTTATTGTTGCGACTAAAAGGCGGTTATAGCCTTGATCGGTTAAGTACCTTATGCGTAGTTTGTTTTAATATTGATTAGAATAATTATCAGCATTAGACATTGATGTTGCAACATAGTATTTACTTACAGCTTGACCTACCTGTGTCAGTTTAATTGAAAAAATACTTTATAGTCGAGAAGTACAATTCGTAGTCCTTTGGAGTCATACATAAGGTAGCTGGGTTAGCATAAGGTTGGGTTCATACGTATCCTTGGGTTTATAACTCTATCTATCCCACTCTACGTCAAACAAAAGAGTGAGAGGCATATAGTTTTATAACCTTAATGTACATTGTACAGCCTAACCCATCTTTATGCTTCGCCTGCAGAACGTCTTAAACTTTATATTAAGTTTTGTTTTGGCACTTGATGAAGATGGTACATCAGGAAAATGAAATGAAAATGAAAATGAAAAAAGGAAAATGAAAAACAGGTTTTAATGCCGTAATTTTCTAGGTTATGCGACTTGTCCTATTTTAAGAACGACCTATATCGATGTATGACTACTATAGTTATCTTTTGTTGACATTGTACTAAGTGAATTGGGGTTGGAAATCTGTTCTCATCTATTTAGCCAAGTGTTGTGAGACTTGTGAGTGATGGCGATGACAATATGAACCTTTAAGACTTGGGAGTTAGGTTGGATATCGTGCAACCGATGCGGTGATGATATGTGATTTACTTTGTATTTGAAACGCTGTATTTATAATCTCAGTGTATTATATTCGGTAGCTTTGTCGATTAGTATGGACTTTTGATAAAACCTACTTTTCATTATTATTATAATTTAATTTTAGATCTTTATGTAATCCTAGTGGTTTATATTTTAAAAACATATACCTATTTTCTCTTATTTTATAAAATTTGCAATCCTTTTCAGCTAGTCTGTTTTATGTCATGTTTATTTTTATTCAAAATTAACCAGTGATTTTTCCTTAGTCAAAAATGAAGTAGGTATGTTGCGGAAAATATTTTGGTGAAAAAAAAAGGAGTACTTAGGTACATTCATATAATTTCTTCTATCGTTAAGTTAATGGAGCTGTTAGTTATTATTATGAATTGTTTATTTTCTATTTAGTTATTATAATTATTTTGGTTGATAATTTTATAATTGATCATTGTATATCCTCTATATCGAATGGTGCTAGATGCTTGATACTACTCGTTTATTTTTTGCTCTAGTTAGGTACTAAGACTTTGTATATAACTTAGTTATGTAAGTTTTTGAAAATTATAGGTTTAAGCCTCCTCTAAAATATGATTTCTTCTAATTTGTCATTGTTGCCATCTTAAAAACTATACAAATATTGAGTTTTAATTCTCACAGGGTAAAATGTAGCCCTGGTTTTGATTCCCAACTTAAGTTTTTTTTTGTTGTCTTATACCTAATCTTATTAGTGACAAATACAAAATAAAGTGACTGAAAAGACAGGGATAAAGATGGGTTTAGAGGAAAGTTAAAGATGTAGGCTAGGATTTTGTACGAGAGAGAGTGAAAAGGCCAAATCTTTTAATTAAAAATACCTAGTAGGTATGTAGAAATCGGCCCTATAATATATCGTTGCTGATCATTATTGTTTGTCTTTTATGAGCATTGTCAGTTTTTTGTTCTTATATTAATACTTAAATTGCAACCGATGTTTCCTTAGGTTAAAAACACATATTATTATTTTTAAGTGTACCTAATTAAGATTAGTAATTTGTCTAATAATAATATTATATTGAATCAAAATTCAAGTCAAGACAAAACAAAATCTAAAGTGCGAATTCGGAAACAATATTTGAAATAATATAGAGTATTTTTGTATAAAGTCTGTCTTATTTTAAAAATGAAACATAAATTACTAAATACTAAAGCAAAGCTATTAAAAATAAGTACAAAATAATCCTCAATGAATACGAATACTTTGGCTTGGCCCAAATGTTGTTTACTAATTATAAAAATATTATAAACTATCATTAAAACAATCCAGTAACAAAAATGGCAGTTTTCATCAAAACAAAATTTCCTTTCAGTAGTTTTGTCCTAAGACTGTTTAATAACTTGTGGATTACTCCTCCTTAATATTTACTAGTGTTTTGTAAGTAAAGGCCATAAAATTGTAATGTTTAAAGGATTAATTAATATATCAGCATTGATATTTGATAATATAAAGATTATAAAATACGCTTATAATAAAAAATATTTTGGCCGAAACGAATTTGGTTTTATTTCAATAAAATGCCATAATTCTGATAATAACATCCATTTATTTGGTACATTTATTGCTATTTAACAAACTCCTTTAAAACTAGTCATCTTACTAAGCACTGCGTAGTTTTTTACAACATAAAATAAATAAAAAGAAATAGAAAATATTGGTGGCAATAGTTAGGAAGGTTATTGACATCTGTTTAACTCTGTCCGTCTCATGATAAAAATTATGTGTTAAAAGGATTACAGTTTATTTAGGCTATGTTAGTTTTACCTACTATAACGATGTCAAAATAAAATAAAATGCACAACACCAATTAGAAAAAAAAATACCCGTTCTTTAAAAAAACACCAACCAATCATAATAAGTAGCTTACCTATTCTTACCTAAAGCTTATAATATCTTACGTTATCTAAAGCTACTAGCCTAAAATTTTCAATATCTCCTTGTAGGGTCAACAAAGAATTTCACTTTTACCATTACTTATAACCTCATAGGTGTCATCGTCGATCACCTTGTAGATGTCTTGGCGGTAGTTCTTGAGGTTGTGGAGGAACCGGATGGAGCTCTCCTCACGTATCTTCGTCAGTACCGAAGGGAGGCTGTCGGTGCCGGCCTCTTCTGCCAGCGAAGCGTAGTACTTTTCCTAAGGACAAGAAAAGAAAGTTGAAGTTAGAAAAAAAAATCATCAAAAATAATCAGGGCAAGATATTGAACTGTAGTGTCCGCCACCACCACACAGTAGTTAAATGGTTAGACCCATAGGCTTAATGGGTTGATGATATTGTTCAGACAGAAAAGTAACACAATGAACAAGATCAGAATTTAACCGAGACAAGGGTTTGGCTCTATCTTGTGCCACCTCTGGCCATCTGGGCAAAAACTTGTTTAGGTCATCCCGCCATCGTCGCCTAGGCCTGCCGCGCCTTCGTTGTCCGTCATGTGGGACCCAGTCGGTGGCGATCTTTGCCCACCTATCTTGGCTCATGCGGCAGACGTGGCCAGCCCAGTTCCATTGGCACAGGATAGAGATGCGTGGAAGACAGGAGGGGAGGCCTTTGCCCAGCAGTGGGACACTATCCAGGCTAACTAAAAAAAAAGGGTTTGGCTGGAGAAGGAAGAAATAGCAGCAGTGAGATCTATTCATGGGCCCATAGTTTTGACAAAAATAAAACTTCATTAAAGACCCATTCCTATAATTCCTAATTGGTCAAATTGGGTTTTATTTTTGTCAAAACAAAATAATCGAGAAAAACAAGTGAAAACAATACGAAAACCTTGTTTCAGTATCAAAGCGTAAACAGCTTGAGAACGAGGCAACTTTGATAGAATAATAAGGACTTATTATTTTACGATAAGCTGACCTATTAGTTAGTTGGTATGTACCTACACTATAAACAACTACTTGATAAGGTTGACGGCACGGACCTAAAAAAAAGACGGACAGAACCTTCTCTAACCACCGGGTGAAGCAAGCAAATGGCTGCCCTATAAAGATGTGTGCGTGCTTTTGGGGTTGCCAGATAAATTATCCATTTGCTCACTTTTTTGGTCTGTTAGATCCATCAAAATAATGTTTCCTAAATATAAGTAGGTATAGGAAGTAATCTGATTCCCATTTTATTTGTATGTTTAATTTAAATGAAAAATCAATTCGTTACACAGTGTGAGTCTTTATTAAGTGCCCCTTTGGCATGGGTGAAATAGGAGCTAATTTAATCGACGAAAAAATAATTTTCAAACCGATTTGGATTGATTTTTGAACGAGCGAGCGAAGCAAGAGAGGTTCTCCGAGCCTACTGAAACAATCCGGCGTTTGTATGTAGTCCTCCTCATCATAAACGTGTGCACTGCATATGGTGCTAGAAGATGATGGGTTCCATTGGTTTTCATCTCTGCAGTTGCGTTTAATCTGAACCCAATCATCTTTTCTGTGTTTGTCTCGAGGAAATCTATAAAAAATCATAAAGTAATTATATAAGGTTATTATAAAGTAATTTACCTAAAAAACTGACAATAATTGTTTTTAGTGTCCGTTTTTTAGGTACGTAACCCTAAAAATGTATGACTTCATCTGATAATCACAAATTATGCAAAAATACAAATTTCCCCACTTTCAGGGAAATTTTCCCGAAGAAAAAACTGGGAACACTGCTGTCATTTTTATCCCGATTTATGACAAAAGTAAATAAAACTTAAATATGAAAATTTATCATGACTCCTCATAACTTACCTATTGTAGGAGATTCCTTGAGCCTTTTTAAATTTTTTCACATAGTTTTTGCAAACTTTCACTACATAAAAAGACATATTTCATGATTTTTGCTAAAGTCAAATAAGCATCTCACTAGCGCTGACGTCCGCAACGTACTGACAGCGGATTAGAGGCAGTGGGTGTATCTGTGTGAGTGCTGGTCGTGTATGCACACGAAATTAGAGGACCTAGCATGCTTCACACCTTCTCAATGCGACAATCCGTCTGTGTTTTTTATAAGTCTGTGGTTGACGGTAGGTACAGTCAGATTCATCCCTTATTCCATCTAGTCATCACTAGACATGCGCGAAACAGTGCACATCGAAGTCATGATATATTTCATGACATTTAATACCGCGTGATATTACCTTATAGCATGGCACCAAACATGACACATGACATCATGGTATTTCTTCATTGCAGACATGAATCATGACATCATGGTATTTCTTCATTGCAGACATGAAACATGACATCATGGTATTTCTTCATTGCAGACATGAAACATGACATCATGGTATTTCTTCATTGCAGACATGAAACATGATATCATGGTATTTCTTCATTGCAGACATGGAACATGACATCATGGTATTTCAGCACACTTTCATTGCAGTACGTACAGAGTGCTGAAATGCCATGTGTCATGTTTCATGTCATCTAGTGTAATGAAATGCTATGTGCCATGCTTTATTCTCTCGTGTAATGTGTAATATTTCATGACACCGTTGTGTAATATGTCTTTTGTAATATTACAAGCATTACCTACACATGTCTAGTCATCACATCACACACAGATTTGAGCTGTTTACGTTTTGCAAGTAAGTTAACATCAAGATTTACCTACACCTATAATTAGGTTATTTGCCAACATCTTAAAACACTAATAATGAAAAAAGTTTTAAAAAAGCAGTCGATTTCCCCATCCGAGTATCCGAGTATAAATACCTAAGTAGTCCAGTTTTTGTACCCGACTGTACTAGCCCTGGTCGTACTTGGGAGAGCTGTTTATGTTTACTTAATAATTACGTATCTTAGTAGGTACAGCACAGTCACACGCTTTTTCAGTGTCACCAAGTGAGTGAAAGGGTTTACACGTGTCGGCGGACAATTTGTACCGACGTAAATAGTTTTGTACTGAAATAAATCGCTTCCAGAAAACTGTTTATGGGTTGAAAGATGGTTAACGGAAAATTGTTTTTTAGGTTAAGTGAATTAAAATGTGTATGTGTAGTTTATGCTTTGGTAAAAATAAACGAATTATTTTTGTTGTATTTGATTTCCCACTATAAATCGCCTTAAAGTATTTAGGTGTCAAGGCAAGTTGGTAGATATAATTAAGAAAGGAACGGGATATTTTTAAATGCACAGCAATTAAATTATAACCCATCAATTTGTGTCCATCAATATTCCTTTTTTACATCAAATAAATTATTGCACAACAAATACGTCAACACTACATAGGTACCTATGCATTTTTCCTCTAATGTGCGGCAATTTAATTCCTTAACAGAATAAATACTAACTGCACAGCAAATTAACCCGAGCGTACATCATATTACTTATCTTACACTCATAGCAAAATAACTATCCGTGTAACATATCCTAATAAGCATCTCAAAACTTGTTCATCATATTGTCGTAAAATTTTAGAACACACAACAAAAAAAAAACCGGACAATGCGAGTTTAACTCGCGTTGAGAGGGTTCCGTACAATGAAGTAGGAAGATTTTCATACAAAGTGTACTAACATACATTAGCTGAACGAAAGTCTAAACTGTGGAGCGCCATCTGTTGACTGGTTGAGAGACTAATGCTAAAAACAAAACTAATATTTTCCTATGTTATTTTATACAACTTGTTATTCTTATAGATTTACCTGTAATCTACATAATTATAGGTTTATTTTATGCATTTATTTTCAAAAATGTAGGCCCAATAGCCCATCAAAAATATGGTCCCGCTTTATTTCAAACGAGGTAAATTTCGTTTCGATCTTTTGTAAGGTTAGAAAAACCAAGTTTTTGTCGAACCAAAACGGACCAAAAAACCAAAACTAGGCAAACATAGGTCTAATCTTTACCAAAACCGACTCAGAGCACCCCAAAACTAGGAAGAAATAGGTCGAATCTTTACCAAAACCGACTCAGAGCACACCGAAACTCGACAGTATGGTTACTACAACTAAAGTGCAATATAAAAAGCACGGAGGGGTAGCGACGACCGCGGAGCAAGCAGAACGAGCGAAAAGGAGCGGCTGAGGTTCTCGCGGCTAAACCTCAGCTGCAACGGTGAGTGAGGATGCTTAGCGACGAGGTGCGTGGTGGAGTCGTAGCTACCTCGTAGCGCCGGAGCTTTTGCGGAAGTGATTTTGGTCCCAAAACTCGAAAACGGTTGGCTAAATAGGTCGTTCTACGTCAACATAAACTCAAAACTAGTTTTTTAATTTTCTCAAAAACTATTCGTTTCCTACCTCGCCCTTAACAGGGTGGTTGCTGACTCCCTTCCCCCCTTCCCCACCCCCTCCCCCCTTCCCCACCCCCTCCCCCCCTTAATTCAACGGCAGATTTTGGAAATTCTTTCCCTTGTTTTGTGCTAATAAATAAAGAAATAGATGATTATGTCAAATAAAATGCCGTTTCCTTTAGATAAACTGATGTACCTACGTTTTATTAAAACAGATGCATAATTTTAAAAAAAATTATGTGACAGGTTTGATGTGCGCTGGTCATTATTAGCTGTGCATTTATAAAAATGCTGTACATAAAGATAAATAGATATGCGCCACGAATATAAATTGATGCCATAATTGTTATATTTTGAGGTAAATATTTTGCTTTGCAGTTAGTATATTTGCTGGGTACTTTTTATATTTTTTGTATGAAAAAAGCGATTTTTTTGCTTTATATTTAAATACTACCCGATAGGAACTAAGTAACTTTTCTTAGAGGCCATTCAAAGGTTTTTTTTTTTTGTTTAATATTAGAGATTCCATACGTTTTGCATAAACGAATATTAGAAGACATAGTCCCTGAAAGTTTAAATATTTTGGAGAAATCAAGGTTTTGGTGATAGTGATAGTGGACTTTAGTTAGACACTGCTAGTAAAGTCCTCAAAGATAAATTAATCCATCCAGAATGATCTGAATAAATTAAAGATATTCGATAACTATGATTATTTTAAATACTGATTGAAAAGATATAATTTTGGTAGGTACACACGACAGCACTTTTGTTGTAAAGTCGCCCATAACCGTAACGTAACTGAGTAGAGTGCTAGCGTGTAAGGGTCGACGTGCTGTGGTGTGATTACGTTTTGATATAGTAAATGCAGTAAGTACACACGACAGCATGTAGACGCATACACTTTCGTTTCAAAGTTGCCCGTAACTTAAGTAAATAGAGTGCATGCGAATACGTGCTGTCGTGTGTACAAAGAGTTTATAGTAAGCATGAACATTTACCCAAGAATGGGACCAGCCTGGACGTCAGATGATCGGCTCAAGTTGGCAGAATGTTCATAGATGGAGGCAGGTGTGGGTGTGACCTTCTTAAGAGATGACATAGAAGAAAATGCCTAGGTATCTACAACTCAGGAAATGGCTATAGTACAACAGTAATTAGTTTCTGATGGTTGAAATGAACACAACAGCAGAGATTTTTTAAATATTATTAAATCTTTTAACCGTTTGTAAGTATTTGTGTTAGTTAAAACTTAGCAGAGTGAACATTTTGTTTTCTAGTAGGTATGTAGGTAGCTTGTGAACGAAACTAGGTATCTCATTGATGTCACAATTCACAGGTACTGACTTTTCATATTTTGCCTAAGAATAACCTATGCAAAATAAAAGAAATACTTTCTTGATAATAATAAATTTTATTTAGGTAATATTCCACTATCCTATGAGAATAAACATTTACTGATAATTATTATTGTCACGTATTTATAAACCTAACTTAAACCAAGTCAAGTAGACGCACTAATTAATTTCATCAAAGCGACCGCGGTCAAAACCTGAGCTAACACTTGACGCTCCTGTGGCAAACATACTGCTCGTCGTCCACAATCTCATACACGTCATTTCTGTAGCTGGTCAAATCGTCCAGGAAGCGATCGCTGCTGTCATTGTGCACCTTGGTGAAGACAGCCGGCAGTGGCGCGGCTCCGGACTCGGCCGCCAGCGCAACGTAATATCCACCCTGGAGAACCCGTGGAGCTCAGAATCTATCTACCTATCTATGAGTATAGCCTACTGCTGGGCAGTGGCGTAGCTACATAGGGACATTGCCCCGTCCCCGGGCCCCCAAGCTCAGGGGGGTGAGGGCCTCTGGTTACCTAGATACGTCACTGCTGCTGGGCATAGGCCTCTTCCCTTTCACTTCGACTCCTTCGGTCAAAAGCTTGTCTTCCTAGAATCAGAGACTATGCCAGTCATTGCGTTACAGACTTGAGACCCTGTAGAGCTCAGAATCTATGTAAGTAGGTACCTCTCTTTTTAGGCTTTGAATAAAGCCCCCTTCTAGGCATTCCTCTTGCTCAGCCTCAGTCTGCTGAACGATCGATAACTATCTTTGGGACACGTTACCACTACGCAACTGCTTACAAGAGTGAAGTTCTCAGAGTCTACTTGAACAATCCGGCGTTTGTAGGTTTGTATGTTTGTATGTATGAATGTTTGTTCGATGATAACTTGAGTTGGTCGGATAGGAGCTAGATCGGCCGGGGGGTTACCGAGGTATGGGGTCGCCAGTTCACAGTTTGGGCGAACCACTAGTATAAATGAAGCTTAAAAATCATCAAGTCACCTGATCGGGCCCCATCATGTGCGCTTGCCGCTTAGTGTACCCGCGGGCGGCGCGGTCGCACTTCTCCTCCTCCCAGGAGGCGACCATCTGGCTGCGCGTGGGCAGCTCGAAAGCGCCGTTCATCGACCGGACGTAGTAGCGGACCTGGGGGATTGTTGAGATTGTGAGAAAATTATTGATAGAGACGAACAATACGGGACAAGTGCGACGCCACATGGCAAAAATAAAAAGGATTGTGATTGCAACTGTACTAAAGTAATTATGTCAGGCGTTGGCAGTTTGTACCTAATTGCTGTTTTCTTTTACTGCTGTTGGCGGAGGTACGGGCGACACTCCTGTAAAAAATGCTTGCTATTTGTATTGTAAGACTTTGTTTTTTGCCATTTTTAATATTTTTTTACGATTTTGCCAAAATTATATTTTTTTTAACGAATATTAGGTAAAGTATCGCTACGATGCTATGTCAGCATCTTTACGGCAAATAAAGTATTAAAATTATGTTTTATTTCAGAATAATGCACTCTAAAGTAGAATAGGTAATACTAGAATGGCTGCATTTTTTACGGCGGTATAATATGGTAAATGGCATTGGTACAAACCTGTAAATCAAACATCGATAAGGTGCAGACATATCTACAGGGTGCACTCTAAGTCGATAGCGAAACTTTAAGTAGGCTGTCCACTGATCACTACAAACAACTTGTACTAGGTGGCGAAAAAAATGGAGCGAAAAAAATATCAGCTGTTTCATACATTTGGCGCAGTACTGATTCGACCTTTTGTATGGAACAGCTGATATTTTTTTCGCTCCATTTTTTTCGCCACCTGGTACAAGTTGTTTGTAGTGATCAGTAGACAGCCTACTTAAAGTTCCGCTATTGACTTAGAGTGCACCCTGTAGTAAGGCATCCCAATAAAGCACATGCTCCACGCAGTTATCCTCAACCACGATTTCGCACGGTCAATACGAATTATTTATTAAAATTTCAAATTTTTTGTAGGTATCGAACTTGCCACGTTTTTCGGTATTGGGTGGTTACAACATACTAGAGGTGGTTGCAATTTTACGACGGTACAAACCTGTGAATAGTTTTTTACGGCGGTACAAAATCTTAAATGGCATTGGTACAAACCTGTAAATCGAACATTGAGAAGGCGCAGACGTAGTAAGGCACCCCAATGAAGCACATGCTGGGGTGGTTTATGTTCACCAGGTGCTTGTAGAGAGGCTCCACGCAGTTGTCCTCAACCACGATTTCGCACGACGAGTGAAGGAATGGGAAGTTGTAGAGGTACCCTGTGGGAAGGAGGTTTGTATTAGTTTATTTATAATATTTTAAAGCAAATTCTCAGTTTTTTTGGACACTAGCTTTTCGCCCGCAGCTTCGTCCGCGGTGACTAAGATAAAAGTTTTCCCGTAGGAATGAAGCATTTTCCCGCGGTAAAAAGTAGCTTAAGTTCATCAGGGATAATTTCTGCTTCTAATGGTAAAAGAGGTAGGTATAGCGGTGGGTATCCCAGGTAGGTATAGTCTAGAGAAGTTCATAATCTGTGGCCAGATGGAAAACGTGCCAGAGAAAGGTGCCGACCAGGATGGTCTGTTGTGATTTAGGCCGCGGTCGGAGGAAGCGTTTACCGGGCATTTCATTATGACGGAAGATCGTTCCCAATGGAAGCGAGTAACTGCGACGTGGTCACAATCCTCAGCCATGAGGAATCGATGAAGAAGAAGAAGTCTACGAGGCAGATAGGAACCACCGTCGTCAAGAGTATAACTACTTACCAGTGCACAGGAAGACGACGTCCACTTCCTCTTCCGTTCCATCTTCAAACTTCACAGTCTTCCCTTTGAGCTCCTCCACATCAGGTTTTTGTACCAGGTTGTCAGGAAACACAGTACGTGGCTTCTCTTTCAAGTGGTGGGATAGGATGACCCGTGGGGTAACGCTGGTGATCTCCAAAGCGATGTCCATGCCAGAGGGGCCGGCGCCAACGACTAGAACTTTCTTTCCGGCGAAGATTTCTGGGACGCGGTAGTCGTGGCTGTGCATTATGTCGCCTGCGGGAATAAAGGAGGGTTAAGCTCTTCGGTCTGCTGTTGGCCTAGTAGGTGGGTGGAATGAGGTGATTAAAATTAGAGTTTTGAAATCTGCGTGTGTTTTTTCTATTCGCCCGGAACGACCCCGCGAATTTATAAAAACTTACGAAATCCTTTCTTAGTGCAACTCAGCACCTACTGAGATTTTAATTTTCACATTTTTCTATGGATATACCTATTCGAATTTTTCGAAATGCCGTAAAACAAATAAAGGTACCTTCAAAGTGCCTCAAGCCCTTTATGTCCGGTATGAACGGCGTGTTGTAATGCCCGTTGCACACGAACACGTAATCGTATTCCCTGGTCTTCGAGCGCCCGGTCTTTAGGTCCTTGAAGGTCACCTCCCAGACCTCGCCGGCGGGCGTCTGCCTCGGGATCACCAGCTGGACGTGGCTGTTGAACTGGAATTGAGAAATAAAGACTTCAATATCATCATCGGCATTATAAACCCACCTTTAGGTATTTTCTCCTTCGCACCATCCCTCAGGGGCCTTAGCCTGTAACGCAATGGTGTCAAAATTGTCTCCCAGTTGACGGCTTCAATTACGATTTATTAATGCTGTCGGTCTTTTTAATGTTTTTGTAGTAGGTACAGCAAAGAATATTCTGATTCTAATTCTAGAAGATTACCTAGTTCTCCGGTTGTAGGAGAAAAACGAGGAAAGCACCGTTTTTTCCTTCTGCTGGGACGCCAACGAGACGCCATTACGTTACAGGCTAAGGCCCCTGGTATGGACACTCTGTGGACTTGATTTTGTCCTGAGCACACCTGGCTACATGGGTTTCATCCCGCATACATCCCATCGCGTCTTTTACCATGATGAGTGGAGAATCATTTTATAATGATAACAATCCTCAGAATTGAGGAGAAGGAACAAATTTTTTTGGAAGATTTCTTACTGAGCTCCTCAGCTTTAACCAAATGCAACAAATATAAAATTTTGGCAATGAAAACTAGAAGGTATACATACAGGGTGTTAAAAGACCGCCAACAAAGCGGGAAACCACGTATTCTCCTCATCATAAGGAAAATTTTTGCCCAAGGAACTATGCCTGGGAAATCAACGGTTTCCGAGATAATGAGGTTCAAAGTTGGACTTTTCAAAACTTTTTTTTTGCAGAAATGTATTCAGTATCTAGTTCTTAACATATCTTCTCAAGAAGCCATATCAAAATTATGAATATTTCTTACAAAAAACGACGCTTAAATTTCAACCCGCAATGTATTCTAAACATCGGCACTTCTAGCTTAAGTAACATAAACTTATACCTACGCTTGCGCAATATGACTTCTGTGCGTTACACGTCCATTGCGTGATAAAATATTTTTCAAAATTATAACCTAAAAAACCAAATCATTTCCCAGCAGTTATTTATCGAAAAAGTACTTTGTTTTGGTGTCCAGTATGCGTACCTTTCGGGTCTGTCGGCGGTCTTTTAACACCCTGTATATTATATTTAATTGTTGTGAAGGGTTTTCGCGATGATTAAAATGTTTGAAGTAGTAACCTCTCGAAAACACAAACCGAACCGATTTTTTTGTCAAATACCTTGATGTGCTCAGTGACTCCGTTCTTATCAGAGTACAGCTGCAGGAAGGCGAGCATGTCCTTGGCTGGAAGGTAAGACTTCTCACTGGGAGGCACTGGGAAGTCGGGGAAGCCCATGATCTCCTTGGGAAGGTTTGTCCTGGAAAATGAAGGGAATATGAGCTTTTAGACTTTTTATACTGCGTTTTGTCTTTACTCAGCAGTGGGTGCTAACAGGCTGATGATGATGATGATACTGCGTTTATAGTCTATAAAATATAGCTTGAGCTCTGTGACAGATGTCAAAGTGGTAACTCATCGTACGACAATAATTCTGCACCAATGAAGTATGAGATTATCGTAGGGTAAATTTACCGTTAAAAAATTCAGAACTTGATGGTTATGATTTCGATGACAGCTGTCACAGAGCTCAAGCTATATTTTACAGACTATAGGCGATGTTTGTGTGGACACCTTCTCTCCATCCAAAAATGTACAGTCGGCCACACACTAGGATACCCCTTTTTGTTCGATTGGCGCCCTTATGCTGCGCGCGGTAAGAGCTGCCATGGGGTATCTGTGACTGTGGCCGACCATAGGTACCTACACTAGGTTGTAAAAACAAACTTTCCACCGCGCTCGGCCAATAATAATAGTGATTTAGTGATCAGTGGAGTCTAAAAAGCAGCCTAGAAACTCCCGAAATAAGTAGATTGGTCACCAGCTCTCCAACTATTTTAAGTTAACCTTTAAGAATACTACTATCATACATGGTATGTACCAAGCTGTGAACGGTAATGTAGTTAATTAAACGGTGTCTTGATAAGGATAAACGTATGACATTCCTTTGTGCATTTACCTTGGGCCGTAAGCCATAAATCATCAGAGTTACCTACTAGCTACTTTTACGTCCGTGGTCCTGATATAGATTATTGAGGGGTCGTTGGACTCGCCGATACAACAACTTTAAACATCTCGGAAATAATATCAGGGGCCTTAGCCTGTAACGCAATGGCGTGTCGATGGCGTCCCAGCAGAAGCACAAAACCGGGGTTTTCTCGTTTTTCTCCTACAACCAGAGAACTAATCCTCTAGAATTAGAATCAGTATATTATTTGCTGTAGGTACTACAAAGACATTAAAATGACCGTCAGAATAAATAAATCGCAATTGAAGCCGTCAACTGGGAGCCCATTTTGGCACCATTGCGTTACAGGCTAAGGCCCCAGCTCATTAAAAATACAAGGTGTTACAAACGAACTCTTTTTACAGGGAAATGGCACCCGGTGATCACACCCCAAAAAAATTATTAGCTCTTTTACTTTCCATTGATTTCAAATTACTTAATAAAATCTAAGCGCTGTGGCAGGACAAAAGTATTTTTACTACAAGTAAGTGATAAAGTGTGATTTTTCAATATTGTTTTCGATTTATCTTTCAAACATTTCTTGGACGTACACAACTGCCGGATACTCTAAACTCGGCCGGCTAAGTCGATAACCTTAGAACCCACAACGCCTTCATGGCCCGAGCAGACGACTCAAACACAACATCTTATGACGACACTTTGGTTACTAGGGGGAGCCAGCTGGGGGAGTTTCCATTAAATCCCAATGACGTTTGGTTTCCTGTTATCAGTAGCGGATTTAGGGGGGGGGGGGGGGGGCTATAGGCGCCAGCCACATAGAAGAGACGTGGGACGAAGACGCGGCGTCAGTTTGATGTCACTATCATAAGAAAGAAATGTATAGAAGCGACGCGACGCACGGCACACAACACACAGAAGAGACGGGGCGCGGACAAGGCAAAACGTCAATTCTGTGTGAACACCACGCTGTGGCTTGATTCAAAACATAAATCGCGTACAACTGCAACTACAGTCTACAAAGTCGTTTGGGTCTACGAAATTTTTAGTTTCTTTCACACGTATCAAAGCATAATCTATTTCAACTAAAAGTAGGTACCAGGCGATCATAAAAACAGAAGCGTCCGCTCACCTCAAGCTTTTGTACATGCTAGTATGGATCGGCAGGCCGAAGTCATCGTAACCAGTGTTCTCAGTGTACACCCAGGTACCTCCCATCTGTCCTGACTGCTCTAGGACGTCCACCTGATGAAAATAAAAGCATAAATTAATTGAACGAGCGAGCGAAGCGAGCGAAGTTCTCCGAGTCTACTGGAACAATCCGGCGTTTGTATGTATGTATGTATGTATGTATGTTTGTATGTTTGTATGTTTGTATGTTTGTATGTTTGTATGTTTGTATGTATGAATGTTCGTTCGACGATAACTTGAGTAATTTTTGTCGGATAGTCATGAAATTTGGTAGGCAGGTAAATGAAATTAAAAGAATTTTTAAGTTCGAACATGAGCCAAATCGGTTGAGGGGTTGCCGAGATATGGGGTTGTTAAGTTTATATGGGATGAGAGAGGGCGCCACTGCTGCCTCTCAGTAACATTAAAATAGTGCTAAAAAGTGATTTTAAAAGTGATTAAATCGTAAATCTAATCAGTAAACAGTGAAAGCAGTGATAAAAACTAACAAAAGTGAAAATACAAATTCAAATAAAAATAAATACAAATTCTGTTTGGAAACAGTATTGTGGATATCGGACGTAAAACTCAGTGGAAACAATAAAAATAAACTTTTACGGGTCGCGAAATAATCCGTAACAAGAACTCTATTTTAATCCAATAAATCCAAAAATAACCAAACATTTTGCTAATTGCTAAGGTCCAAAGAACACCAGATTAGAAAATACAAAACAGCGCCATTTATTTTTAAAAAAATAGTTATTCTACTTCCTAACAGAGGGCGTGACATTTTTTTTTATCAGAGCCATCTTGTGTTCATAATTATAAACCAAAAAGTCCTTATGCTCAACAATAGAGGTCGCTTTACTTCAAAACTACAAGAGAGTCCTATACAAAACTTAAAATGGAAGAAATACTAGATAAACTACAAAAAATTCAAAATGATCTAGAGGCACAAAAACTTGAAATAAGAAAAAGCGGCGAACAAGTTTCAGAAAACATTCAAAGAATGTTTGGCGAAAAACTAAAAATGCTAGAAGAAAAATCTGAAAATCTTGAAAAACGCATCCTCAAGGTTCATTCTGCGAGGGCACCATACACCAAAATACACTCGCAGTACTTTCCCGTCAAGTGGACAGGTCACGCCGACCTGATGCAATGTGGGTTCACAAATTGGGTCTACCACCACGTCTATACACCACAACACAAAATGCACTCTGGTGGCTTTCCCGCAATGAACACAAGCTATTGTAGAGTTGGATGGGAGCAAATAATAGGGTTATGGGGATGTATATGGATGGACTGGGTAACTGGGCTATGGGCTTTGAGACAACGGTCGTCTGCCACTAAAATGTCTCAAGTAATTAAATTGGCAGACGGTGACTTGCTGTTCACTAAATGGGCCACCTAAATAAGCCACCGCTTATGGGTCTAACCCTGGACAGCAAGGTGGCAACATCGTTGTGAACAGCTAAGGGTGTCGAGAGGTGTGCGCCGCTTTCTACCCAGTGACTGTAGTGATAGCCACAGTCACAGTGCCAACTCGCGTCTTATGCATCTTTCACTTCCATCCTGCGAGCATATAGCTCTTGCGCTCCACTCTGGACGGCCGGTAAAGGCAAGCCAGAGGTGAGGGTCCCGGTCCTCTTGGATTCCAATCCACTCTTGTACAAAGACGACGTTATTATTAAGTTTATATGGGGTCGCGAGTTCATAGTTCGGGGCGAACCACTAGTTATTGTCATAGAAAATTTGATAATGACGAAGTTCTCAGATGAACAAAAAAGTTCATCAAGGAGCGAAAGGTTGCCTACGAAGTTCTCAGAAGTATGAACAAAAAAGTACATCAAGGAGCGAACGTTTTTGGAAATAAACGATACCAGCTGTACACACCATAGTGATGAGCAAAAAGAAATGAAGGCCAGGAAGGAGGAAAATTACATGACTGTGTAATATCAAGGAATGGACCGGTATCAAAACCGTGGAACAATTATTCAAGACGGCCATGAACAGAGAGCGGTGCAGGGAGTTGACTGCCAACCTCCAGTGACGAAGAGGCACTTCATGAAGAAGGAGTACAATACCCTTAAATTGTGAGACAAATATCAACTGCTCCATGAACATTTTGTGCTGTACCTGTTCATAATGCATTTAGATTATTTAAATTGGAGCAGGACGTCGATTGATGTTAGAAACAGAACCTTGACGCTTATGAGCGTGGTAGGTACTGGCCCACTGGTGCAGTTTTGGCCGTTTTTGGCGATGGCGGGATTTATCGGTTTATCCACTAATTTAGGCCAGACTGGTTTGGCCTAGCCTAGGCGAAACTAGTTTGTTCTGAAATCGGCTTCGGGAATTCGGGAATAAGCAATGCGCGCGCGCCTGCGCGAATGGTGCTAGCAAAAAGTTACACATCGCGAGTTCTTACCTGCCCGATGCAAGGCTCGACCAGTAGATGTCTGGCAGCGCAAAGTCCAGCTGCGCCCGCGCCGATGACGCACACTCTGGATTTAGACATGGTGGGGGTCTGGAAAAGGAAATTATTTGATAAGCAATTATGATACTTATATAAGCCGTGCCATTAAAGAAACGATATGAAAATGGCGGCGGGTACCTATGGTAAGGTCTGAAAAAGAGTTTACGAAAATACGATTTCGGTTCATACCTCAAACTTTCTTACATTTTTGGTTAGGAAATATTGTTTTACGATGCTTTCTTTATTGATTAGGTAATTTTTCTAAGTTGGGTTTGTGATTAAACAACAATCTTTATGAAAATGATCAAAAATATTAAAACGTAGTAAATAATACAAACCTCAACAAATAATAACACTTAACGTAAACTACAATATTGAAATAACTCGACTAACATTAAAAAATCAATAAAAGGCGAACGTATTTTGGCGTGTTTTATTATATTAGCCAAGCGTAGGTGACTAATCAGGACTGCCTAAAATGACTTTGCTAACGTTACGTGTGAGTATAGACGGATATATGATTAAAGCGAGAGGGCGCGAGAGTGTCCCCCATTTATACAGTATGCCCATGGACTGCACCGCGTCACTGAAACCTGTGATGCATTAAATGACGAATAATCCACAGAGACCATTATTTTTTTTCCTAGTAATTTATTTTAGAAAATAAATGATGCTGAAATTTTGTATGAGAAATAATTACGCACCCCGTAGAGCAAGTACCTATTGCGCGTGACATAGCTCTGTCCGTGAAATTTGGCAACAATGCAAAACACCTGTTTGACCCGAATTGACCCGCCCACAGCCCTTGTCGCGCGCCCGCGCCGACGCTTTATACTGGGCCGCCATGTCGTTGCAAAGTCGCCCGTAATGTAATTGAGTAGAGTGCACACGTAATGTACATCTTTAATTTTCACGTGTAATGTACATCTTTAATTTTCACGAGTAATTACGATTCTCATAACACTAATTTTAAATACGAAAAACCGCAAGAAGACCCTAAACATTTACGGAGTCTTGGTGAAAATTAATGAAGCTTAGCTAGAAAGTTAGATTGCTGACTTACTTACCTAATGTGACCGCCGCGTACTCCGATACACTTTCACGGATAGGTTAGCGTATTTTGTCGAAAGCAACCACGATACGATATTTCATATCCACTTCACTAACAAACTCCTTACGGAACACCAGCTGTTTCACCCAGCCCCAAAAAAAGAAGTAGGTCAGGTGAGCGCGGAGGCCATGCCACAGGACCGAACCTGCCTATCCACTGCTAGCCAAACATTTCCTGGAGGCGCTCCCTTACAGCCATCGAGATGTGAGGTGGAGCACCGTCATGCTCGAACCACGTATCCCGCAACCGAGCCAGCGGGACATCGTCCAGGTACCGGGTTAAGGGCCCATTCAGCAACTGTAGGTATCATTTGCCATTCAACGTTAAGTTGATGAAAACGGCCGATGATACTGCTGCCGTGACTGCCTGCCTAGACCTTTATCTTCCACCTGGCCTGTATGATCTGTTAAATCATGTCTAAGGATTCACTTGTACTGTAATCACACGCGCGAGTTTCGTGACAGCGGCCGGCGGCGGCGGCGGCGGCGGCGGCGGCCGGACATGCGCGTGCGTTCGCGGATCAAGCGGAACTGAGGTCAAGGACGAAGGACATTTTTTTGTAGGCGATGCGCCGTGCGTGTGAGAGGGACAGCGTCTTCGGTGCATTTGACCTTGCTTACGTTTTAGAAACTGCATTAGGCAATTTTCTTTCTCTCACTCTGTTTATCTACCTAGAGCGTGATAGATAGCGGTGCACCGAATTATCGAAATTAGATCGCGTAGATGAAAGTGGTTGCCGCTTTTGGCGTCAGCGATACACAGGTTGATGCAATTATGAATTAAATTTGCTAATGTTTATTTTGAATGATGAGTTTTTTTATTTTTTTTTTAATTTTATTATATGCTATTCGTGTTCCACTAATGATGCTTTACCACAGAATTAAGTGGCGCGGTGCAGTCCGTGGACATACTGTATATCGTTTCTTTAATGGCATGGGTTATACCATCATTTAATTTTGATAGGGCATTACAATCGACGAGCGCATCTGAAAACGATCGTTTGTAAGGGAAGTGTTGATGCTGACATATCTAATGAATGTTATCGGATACGAGTATAGACCCATGGCATCAAAGATTTGACCATAGGCGTAGCTTTTGCCTAAATTGCTAAAATAAAAAATATATATTGAGCTCGTTTTGTGCCATAGTGGGAACTGACTACAGAACAGGATTTGAATTAAAATATCACTGTGCTCGGTTTTGTGAGGGAGGGTGGGGCAATTCGGCCATCGATTTCAAAATGCCTATTTTAACCGGTTTTTTTTGTTGTTCGGGTACCTAATGTTTGATATTTATTTTAAAAATAATAATTTCATCATCATCATCATTGGCAGCCTCTGTTGGTCCATTTCAGAACATAGGTCTCTCCCAAAAAAATCCAGTGTTGGCGGTTTGCTGCCTTTCTCATCCAGTCGTACGTAACCCGCCTGTTCGCGGATGTCATCCGCCAGCGCCTGGGTGGGCGGCCTCGTGGTCTGGTATTTTGCCATGGTCTCCATTCTAGGGCCCGCCTGGTCCAGCGGTTCTTATCCATTCTGGCTATGTGACCTGCTCAGATCCATTTGCTTCGTGTGATGATGCTAACTACTAGCTCTCTCCATTCCTCTTTGTGCGACTCTGAATTTTTCGGCTGATCGGCTGATCGAAAACAATAATTAAATGGAGGTACTTCGGAACAAAGATTCTTCCTATCAATATTTAACTTAACACATTTTTTTGATCACGTTGAGACTGACATGGTCATTGAACTAAATACATGCTTAGTTAGTTCAATAACGTGTGAGATTACTGATTACAAATAAACCGGACGGCATTTTCCTCAGACGGTTGTTTTTATTAACAAATAATTGTAATAAAAACACAAGAGTAATTCATAATTATTCAGAGTTCAAACAATTGTCCAGGGGCCTTAGCCTGTAACGCAAAATGTGCTCCCAGTTGACGGCTTCAATTACCTACGATTTATTAATGTGGGTCCTTTAATGTTTTTGTTTTACAGCAAACAATATTCCGATTCTAATTCTAGAGGATTAGTTTGCTGGTTGTAGGAGAAAAACGAGGAAACCCCGGTTTTGTCCTTCTGCTGGGACGCCATCGACACGCCATTGCGTTACAGGCTAAGGCCCCTGATAATGCTCTAGTCCGGTGGCAACCGTTATCGCACAGACAATGTGGAGATGGTGTGACATCACTCGGATTGTTCTTCGCTTCAAGTTTCGTTGACTTGGTCTTTAGAAAAGTAGGTACCTACCTAAGTACTTACTTAGATAACTACAAATCTTGCGTAAAAAAAGTTAACCATACTAGGTAGACTCTATCAAGTTAGAGAAGTGGACCAGAAAAAGGCAGCAAACCGCCAAGAATGGAAATTACTTAACCAGCTACTTTAACATGTTTTACGTTCGTAGGTATAACGTGTTTTTTAAAAGATTTTTCTAAGGTAAAAAAATTCGCTCGGGACAGGACTTGAACCCGCAACCTCGTGCATACCGAGCGAATTTTTAAACCTTATAAAAATCTTTATAATGTTTCCTAGCACACTTTATAACCATTTTAGAAAAATGTGTGTTTTTTGGTACTTAAAGATTTTTCTTCTTTTTCCTCTGTCCAGAAAGAAAGGTACCAATAGAGGCTGCTGATGGTGATGACGACGATCTTTTGACCCTAACCCTCTGCTGGCTGACCGTCGCTGAGCATAACCATGGGCGCAGCACGATCAAGGTTTAAAACTCGATACACTTTACGAAGTATAGATAAAAAAAAGTGGGGGAGACATCTTTATCATAATGAAAATTCACATCCTACAATATTGCATTGATATGAGATAGTTTGTTGTAGTTTTTAGTGCCATAATAAATATCCAAGTCATTTCCATTTCCATTTCCAATATAATTTGTAGGTGCCGGTGACTCTTATATCGATCTAGAACTGAACTTACCCACTTATTGGTAAATAACATAAATCTTAACCCGAGCAAACAAATAAATCAAAACCTATTATCAAATACGAATACTTTTAAGATTTAATTTCAATCAAACTTGAAGTCTATTGGTAAGGGAATATAGTAAATGTTATAATGTAGGTTATTTTCTAGCTTAATATACCTAGTGATAATGATAAGCGAGGTAGTTTATCAGTGCGAATACGAGAATAGCAAATGGACCTATTTTTGGCTGGATGTTAAAATTTATATAATTATTAAACAAACAAGATCTATGTATAAATAGTTCAAAGTAGCCGGTTTTCGAGCGATGCCTTTTTTCTGTAGTTTTTTTCAATGTTTTTAGTTTCTAAATCAGTTTCAACTTAAACAATAGACTTTAACCAAATTTAGTTTTTTCTAATAGTACGGAAGCCGACCGCATGATCTTCACGTCACTTGATACAAAGATAAGCTCTATGGCTTCAAATAGAAAAAGTTACGCTGAGCTCGAATCAATTGGTCATAAACTCATAACACTCAGAATTAGCCGAAAGGTCCAAAAAAGGGCCACTTCCGGTGCAAAAAAAAGACCCGATTTTACGTGATCTGATACAAGAATGAGACTGGTGGCTTCAATTAGAACTTCTTTCGGAGAAGCAGAAAAACCAAGTCTGCCAGTTCTGGAGTGGCCGGGAGTGCCTGACAGAAGATCACGATTTTGCTCCAAATTTACGTGATCTGATACAAGAATGAGACTGGTGGCTTCAATTAGCCCTTGATTAGCAAAAACAGAAAAACCAAGTCTGCCAGCTCTGGAGTGGCCGGAAGTACCCGACAGACGCCCTCAAAGATCAGGATTTTGGGCCAAACTTACGTGATCTTTGAGGGTGCCTGCCGGGTAATTCCGGTCACTCCAGAGCTGGCAGACTTGGTTTTTCTGCTTCTTCAAAAGAAGTTCTCAATTAGAACTTCTTTCGAAGCCACCAGTCTCGTTCTTGTATCAGATCACGTAAATTTGGAGCAAAATCGTGATCTTTGCGGGTGATTGTCAGGTACTTCCAGCCACTGCAGAGCTGGCAGACTTAGTTTTTCTGCTCCTCTCGAGCTCAGCATAACATTTTCTATTTGAAGCTTATCTTTAGGTCTAGGTCAGTCAAATTAAAATAAATCCAGGAATTAATTTCCAGAAAGCTGGATATAATTTTAATACCTTCATTTGGTCCTAAATGCGTGTAATCCGAGTTTGCACCGTCCCAGGAGGTGAGCTCAACTTTTGGGGGCCAAAAAACCGCGAAAGGCTATAGCAGGCTAAGGGAACAACATTGGCCCACGAAAGCGATCTGGCAGATTTTTATGGTGGTGCACCGGTTTAAGCCAAGGTTACTGTGAGTCAAAAATCAGCCCTTGATCTTCTTTTGTTTTAGAGATATTTGACATAATACCAAATCATCAAGGTATTTTTTAAATTAATATTTTAGGTAATCCACGCAAGCTAGAATAACCAAATAAAATCACGATGAATGAGGATAAAATAAACTATTAAATGCAAACTTTTACGGAAGGCCCTACGATTAAACTTCAGTCAAAAAAACAGACCAAATGAAGGTATTAAAATGATATCCAGCTTTCTGGAAATTAATTCTTCAAAACGCTTTTTTTGAGTTTAATTTGCTTCGCCTACAAGTGACGTGAAGATCATGCGGTCGGCTTCCGTACTCTAAAGCGCTAACCCGTGCCAGGCAAATATTTAAAGGTTAATTATGAGGTTAAGGTTCCCCCTGCATGACATGAAAGAGGTTTCTGGTTCAAGTTCCGTTCCGGGCGATATTTTCAACATTTAATATAAATCAACATAGTTTAATCTATTGTTTTGGTTTAAACTGTGATTAATATCAGATACTGCTCTAAGTAGTAATAAATTCAAGACGAAATGTTGAAGTGTCACTTTTCAAAACAATAGCCTATAAGCCACTCACAAATAAGAAAAACGCTGTCAAAATTACATTTGTAAATTAAATTTCTGATTGTAGTATAGGAAGCCAGATAAGAACCGTCTTTAAATCCGCATTAAAGCATTTACAAAATCACACACACAGGTAGGGAATCACGACAGCACGTCGACCCTTACACACTAGCACTCTATTCGTTCACGTTATGGGCGACTTTACAACAAAAGTGTACACTCTGACGTGTTGTTGTGTGTACCATTTAGTGGGTAGACCGTAGATTGGGAAATATTCTAAATGGTTACAATTGCAACACAAATGTAGATAAACTCGAGATAGTTTGCATTAATTAGATGTAAAACATCAGTTATCTGAGGTCAAAGGATGTGTTTAGAAAATAACGCTATTGCAGCAGATAGTCGACGCTTGTTGATTATTTATTTATTGGTGCCGAGTTAATGATACTTACATTTTTATCTACAGATTTTTATCTACAAAGTTGTATGCATTTGAATACCTTTGTTTGACCGAACAATTTTTAATGCATTCAAACCGCAAAACATAACTTTTTTTTTTGCTAAATAGGTACCAAGGTAGGTACCTTGTAGGAGTAAAAAAAAGTTAACTGATGAGTTGTTGAATTTTTTGTTGTAATACACACTCTAAGATTTAATTTGAAAAACCTAGGTATACCTCAAGACCTCAAGATTTTATTAAAAAAAAAAAACAAAACTACCATCAAATAAGAAAGTAAACTCACCTCTTTCTCTAAAATATAAAAATGAAGTCCAATCAAAACTATTTCGGCGAAAAACCACTCGACACACGAACACACACAATTGTTTGGTCAAAAAATATTTACTATTAATTTATTTATTTGTACTAGGAAAGCAGGGAAAGCGAATCACTGTTGACAAGGGGACAGGCAGTTAGCAAATGGTGCGACGGATTGCGTGTTGCGTCTTTTTATGCGTCGGCAAGAACGCACCCACTGCATGGGCCGCGGCCGCGTAGGAAACGTAGTATGGTAGCCGTTCATTGAAATGAAATTGAAATTTTAAATTTAATGAAATTTATTTATTTGTTCCAAAAAATAGCAGGTGACTATTTTTTGGAACAAATTAACTAGTGGTTCGCTCCGAACTATAAACTCTAACTAGCTATTTTGGTGGCTAGTTTTGAGTTTTGAATTCTTTTAATTTTAGTAATTTTAAATAATTTATAAGTGTGTAATTAATTCATAAACATTATTTTTTTAAGTATAACACGCAAATAACTAAATCAAAATGCCCCAAAGAAATCTCCTGAAGTTTTCAAAATTACTTTGAATTTGTCAGATAAACGTTGAGCAGTAGGTACATGTATTAATAAATAAGTAAATTTCATTGCCTTTCTGAAGAAAAACGTAGTTAAAATCTAAAAACTTTCCGATTTAACAAAATAAGAAAAGTGATGCCTTTTGCGTTTATATTTTTAACTAGCATTGCTTAGATAAGAGTTTGCTTAGAATACCTACTTCAGGTTTCCAGTAAAACTAGGACATAAAAAGGTACCTACTGTAGTTCAGCGATAAGCGCAGTTTTTAATTTTTTTTATCGATATAAAATTAATTTATTTGTATTTCTAGATTTGTAATGTATTACCTACAATAAAAAAAAATAGCAAACTTACTTACATTAAACTTGCTTGTCTCCATCATTGTACACACCAGAAAGTCAGAATTACCTAAATTTGCGGTGTATGTACTTATCTCAATCATGTGATTGAACATTGAACCAAGTTACGCAAATTCTAGGGTCTTTAAATGTCAAATAACTACAGTTCAATGTCCTAGATCAAGATTTCAACCTAGTACCGGTTTAGTAGCGATAACTTACCTACGCACCTACTTGTTTTGCAAAAACAAACAAATAAATCATAATTATATGCATTCAAGTGCTAAAATATAAATTAAACATTAGTAAAAAAAAAGTCACAATAAAAAAAAACAAACACCCCCAAGAAAATTCCTACTCAAATAGGTAAACCACACAAGTTTCAATATAATAAAATTTCTTCTGATTCCAAACTTTGAACTCCATTTCCAAAACATTACAATGAGACAACCAATGGTGACAAAATGTAGGTATACTTTTACCAGACAAGCTTTGTGAAATAGTCTCTCAACAGATGCATGCCTGACCTCCGTAAACATTCCGTACAACATAAATACAAATGTGGGTGGGTGTATACTGTGTAAAAGGTTGTCTGACGAAACATTCTATGAAAGTTGCATCCTTTGATAAGAATTTGACATCTTTGCTAAACGAAGACAGCTCCCCAAACATCTACCGTCCCCCTCTACAACTGACCTTCCTTTTGTTGTGATGTGATCTTGTACGGAAAATTCTTGATTTGTTCACGTAATTCTTCAAATTGTAATAAACATCAATAAACGTTTATCGGGTGCGTCGATGTGAAAGGAAGGACGATCGGACGGAACTAAATAATAATATTGTTGTGTTTACCTACTTGTTTGTTTAATATCCAGTTATGTCCGGAAGGTTTGTAATGCTGTACTCTGATCAAACAGGATAAACTGGCGACTTGGCGTGGTGTGTGTGATGCATTTAGGCAATCCGCACTAGCATCATGCATAACCGGGCAAAGTTCGAATAAAAAGTAGGGTTTTTAAAAAAGGGGGCAAATCTCTACAAATACTATCGTCAGAATCACACTAAGGGGGTAAAAACAGAAAGAGGGCACGAAACGAGCAGACCGCACTTTTTTATCTTTGTACTTTTTTAAATTTAATTTAATTTTTATTTATTTTTATTATCATAATATATTTAACAATGTCATTACAGGTCAATCCTAATGCGACAATTGTAGGTAATTAATATTTATAAATTGTATTAATTAATCAAATATAATAAACAATAATTAACTAATTAATAAATCGTAAATTAAATTATAGATGTTTTCACTCGCCCCATTTTACCCTATTTTATACCGCCCTTGGGGATGCTGAAGAGTGGTTTTCATTGATTTTCACAATGTTTTAAATATCAGCTATGCAAATGCACCTCCGCCCACATGTATAAAGATAAAACGTAATTCAAAATTTTTGGGGGTTAAAGTAAACATTGTTTTTTTTCAACTTTTTTGTAATCTCTAATGCCTGCAAAAAAGAGTTAGGTCCTTTTTTAACACGTTGTATGTCCCTAGCACGGCTAAGATCTAAAATCTCTACAATATTTCTAACCACCTATCTTCCTACTAAGGTTAGTTTCAGATGACCTATCTCTATCAACCAGCTATCATCACCCTACCTAGCCATATCAATATCATCCATTTCCGATATTATTCATCCTCTAATGCAGTATCTATGTCAATCTGACTGACGTAACCTGCGCAACAGTTGCAAGGATGGACTGGCGCGCATTTTTTACGCAAAGCGCTTCTGTCTGTGCGTCCGGTGAAAGAGAGGGCGGTAGGTGTTTGTATAGCTGTCTCACTCAATGCTTTGGAGATATTTTTTGTGAATGGCTGTAAATATTGTGGTGGTATTTCGTACCCCCGTACCACGACAGCACGTCAGAGTGTACACTTTAGTTGTAAAGTCGCCCGTAAAGTAACCGAGTAGAGTGCTAGCGTTTAAGGCTGGAAGATAGTAGTGTGGCGGGAAATTCAAAATTTTCACAGTTTTTTACATTCTGTAGCTAAACTGAGCTATTTTTGTTCAGCGATTTTTCGTTCGCGAGAATAAAACCGTATTCTTTTCATTATTGTAAACAACAGAACAACAATAATTCAGCCGATTATGTGTTCTGGTCTACGACAAGTTTTTTGGGCAGTACCACTGCTTCGTAGACCAGAACACATAATCGGCTGAATTATTGTTGTTCTGTTGTTTACAATAATGAAAAGAATACGGTTTTATTCTCGCGAACGAAAAATCGCTGAACAAAAATAGTTCAGTTTAGCTACGAAATGTAAAAGTCTGTGAAAATTTTGAATTTCCCGCCACCTTGCTATCGTCTACCCTTAAGGGTCGACGTGCTGTCGTGTGTACCTATACTATGATGAGTGAGCTGTCTGTGATGGAGAATAATCCTCCTGCCGTTGTATTCTCTACATACATATATCCACCGCAAAAATAACGGTTTTTATATGTAAAAAAAAGATGGTTCATTTATTGATATTTATTTATAGGGCTCTATTTTCGAATGTTTGGACGCTCAACGGTTGAGTGGATTTTTTTTTAGAGGCGCTCTGCCCCCAAATTCAAGATATTAGAGACTAAAGAAGTTTCAAAAATGTATAAAAATCTGAACTACCTACCTACTAGAAATATTTTTTTTTGAAAAACGAATGTCCTTTTCGACGGTTCGAACTCATCTTAAACTAGCTGAAGTTTATAGATTACTGAAAACGAAAAGAACGTGTATAAATATTTAAATTAATTTTTTTTTTAATCCTGGTAGGCATCATACAATGTAGGTACTACATTCTAGGTATCTACACCACATAGGTAGGCTTCACAGGAGTGCGAAAATTGATAAGTTACCTACCTACAAATAATCCACCTATTTTACAACTAATGCCTACCTAAATCAGTATAATAATAAAAGTAAATCAGTACCATAGCCACCCGTGGCGCTATCAAATACCTGCGCTTGCGCATGGGAATCTGATGCAACATGCGACGCGCTTGCAGTAGAGACGCCGTATTTGTTGTGTTGTGTTGCTATCCATAACGCACCATTTGGAGCGGCCGATAGTGAACCTGGGGCTTAATTGTCTAACTTTAGAATCTATCGCCATCCCTTTCAATTTGACGTTTGAAGGCTGCTGACGAACTTTACACTGCATTTTTATTTGACACAGACTTTACTGTCATTGAAAGCGATTGAGATAGGGATCCATCCATCCATTCAGTCGTTCCCTCAATGCTGAGGATCGTGACCATCATTGAAGTTGGCAGAGAGTAGAGTTCTCCATTGCGCTCTATCACTCGCGATGTGGATCAGTTTGTGCAGGAGTTTTTGCGTGGCTTTGGTTAATAATATCCGTCCATCTAGCGGGTGGTCTGCCTCGAGCTCTCTTTCCCTCCACCTTTCCCGTGATAATTTGTTTTTCCAGGCTATCAGGTCCTCTACGGGCTATGTGACCGAAGAACGTTGCGATACGTCGTTGACATATGATTGAGAGTGGAGTGCGTGTTTTCAGCTCTTCGCGTATAGACTCATTTGTTCTAATCGCTGTCCACGGAATCTGTAGCAGTCGCCGCCAACACCTCATTTCGAATGCATCTATCCGTCTCAACATAGGGATAGGGATTGCGACTCTTTTTTGAAGGATATTGAGTGAAGAAAATAGGAAAATCGTTCACGTAATATCATTAAATTTTTATGGCGTTTTGACTCATTCTTTCTGTTAGCGATTGTGATTTAAAACCTAGACAATTCCATTCTAGTCGCAATCATGATCATGATTACTACACCATTAAAAGGGATCGCGATAGATTCAAAAGTAAGGCAATTAAGCCCCCGAACCTAATAAAAGAACAGTAGGTATACATATTATGGTGAAAGGTTACTGAGCATGCCTAGCATAACCTTATTGAGATAGCGCTCGATACACACCACACAATGCTCTCCACGGAAAGGCCCTGGGTCCTTTATAGGGCAGAGGTAGTCCATTCATTTGTATTGGACTCTATTCCGAAGTCGTAAAGTTCAAATTATGACGGTCATATATTCGACAGAGCCCTATAAAGGGTTAAGTTTGCAACGCAATGCCGTGTCGATGACGCCAGTAGAAGGACAAAACCGGGGTTTCCTCGTTTTTCTCTTACAACCAGCGAACTAATACTCTAGAATTAGAATCAGAATACTATTTGCTGTATCTACTACAAAAAACATTGAAAGGACCGACAGCCTTAATAAATCGTATTATAATCGAAGCCTTCAACTGGGAGCCCAATTTGGCACCATTGCGTTGCGTTACAGACCCGGGCCCCTGTTATACCGGAGCGGGTACCTTACCTAACTCATCATCAGTCCGTCTACCCTTGACGCACTTTTTTTTTTCAATATGGGGACAATATAATTCATTAATTCACGAATTAAGATGCATTTTATATTTTGATTGTACAAAATATCCTTATACCTTTCATTCAAAGCTAATTAAAAGAGAATTTAATAAAAAAAACTTCGACGTTATGAACGAAATAGCGTCGAGGGTAAAGGGTAACCCTCCAGTCCCTGTAGTCCCTGTATCATCCATTTCATCCATTTCCGATATTTTATCGGAAATTGATGGATTTTTCAGCCCAAGCTGAAACGGAGACTCGAGCTCACTTCGTTAGCTCCGTCATACGCCCAGCTGAGGGTGGCATCTCAAGCTCGAGCTCAAGTATTAATCAATGAATTAATCTGACAGCTACTCAAGCTCGAGCTTGAGACTGACGCGGAGCTTGAGATGCCACTATTAATACCACCCATAAGAGTACTTGTATGAAATAGGGAAGTGGGTCACACTCAGCAACTGTGAGGTCCTCCGCCCATTTCTTATCATTTGTGTCATCATAATAATAAGACAGCGTCATACAAACGGACAAACAAGAATCTACGTCAACAAAATGTATTTAGGTAGAGTGTTTTTACAGGCTACGGTCCCTGTATGCTTAGCATGGTCGTTTTGACACTCTCTCGAACTCAATTGACAGAAGTGCCATGTCTATTGTGCGAGCATGGCAGGCGGGACTCGAGATGGGAATAGATTAGGGTCAAGTCGAGCAAAAAGTAGTTATTTCCATTTGAATAAAAATGTTGTATTTTTATCTCCATCGCCATGTTGGCGTTGAGCCAACTCGAGCCCGACCGACAAGTTGACAGTTTTGCATAGAGAAGGGCCTATCTCGGGCTTACCATGCTGCCCGTACTGGACTAGGCAGAGGACAGAGAAAGAGGACAAAAACGGATAGGTTACTATAGGGTGCACTCTAAGTCGATAGCGGAACTTTAAGTAGGCTGTCTACTGATCAATACAAACAACTTGTACTAAATGGCGAAAAAAATGGAGCGAAAAAAATATCAGCTGTTTCATACATTTGGCGTAGTACTGAGTCGACCTTCTGTATGGAACAGCTGATATTTTTTTAGCTCCTTTTTTTAGCCACCTAGTACAAGTTGTTTGTATTGATCAGTAGACAGCCTACTTACAGTTCCGCTATCGACTTAGAGTGCACCCTGTAGAGTGTCGCTGACCGCTACCTCCCTAGGAGCAGTCGCCTGAACTCTCTTATCAAAAGAAAGCTATTACATTCACTCCACAGTCATAATCAACCGTATAACCACAGCGTAGTATAATAGGTACCTAACGTAACGTAATTATTTTTATTATCTAAGAGCCCTCGCCCACGGCGACTTTTTGAAGCGATGCAGTAACGATGTCGTCGCGTCGCGCGTTCGTATCGATACAGTCGCGATGCGATCGCTAGCTGCATGCCCTCGCCCACGTAACCACGTTTCAGTCGCAATACTCGCAATGCAAACGCGATTCGCTCGCCAAGTCGCCACCCTTCCTCCGTTCTCTCCGAAACGGTGTCGCGCGTTTGCATCGATACAGTCGCGTCGCGATGCTGTAGCTCGTTCAGGGGGGTTACCCTTGACGCCATTGCGATCATATTTACAAAGTTTTAAAATTAATTTCTCTTTTAAATCGCATAGTCATCCTTTGATTTTATATACCTACTTCGTAATGTTTATTCAAAGGTAATACTATTTTGTACAATAGGTACAAGTATAACCCGTGTCATTAAAGAAAACATTTAGGATGAACTTCAAAACACTCTCCCTCTCGCTCTAATTAATACAGTCAAAGCGAGACAACGCTAGGTTTTTGACGCCGTACTAAATGTTTTCTTTAAGGTTATATACTTAAAATGATTCTTGATTCGTGAAATATAGAATTTTGTAAATTCGCCATATTGAAAGAAATGCGTCAAGGGTAGGGGGCTGGCCAAGTCTAGCCTACTTTTCTTGTAGCACATCAGCTGGATAGGCGATGATTGTATTTGCTTACCTATATTCTATGCATATCTCACTCTTTTTTTTATTAGTTTTCCCTGTTTCACCACAATGGTGCGTCTGAATGGGTTGCCATTCTAAGACCTGGGCCCTTAGCCTGTAACACAATGGTGCCAAAATGGGCTGTCAGGTGACGACTTCAATTACGATTTGCTAACGGTGTCTCTCCTTTTAATGTTTTTGTAGTACAGCAAAGAATATTTTGATTCTAATTCTAGAGGATTAGTTCTCTGGTTGTAGGAGAAAAACGAGGAGAGCCCGGTTTTGTCCTTCTGCCGGGACGCCATTGACCCGCCATTGCGTTACAGGCTAAGGGCCCTGGGCCCTGGGCCCTTAGCCTGTAACACAATGGTGCCAAAATGGGCTGTCAGGTGACGACTTCAATTACGATTTGCTAACGCTGTCTGTCCTTTTAATGTTTTTGGAGTACAGCAAATAATATTTTGATTCTAATTCTAGAAGATTAGTTCTCTGGTTGTAGGAGAAAAACGAGGAGAGCCCGGTTTTGTCCTTCTACCTAGGACGCCATTGATGCGCCATTGTGTTACAGGCTAAGGCCCCAGCATGGCGACTGGCTTCCCTCGAGGCGTATGACCTTTTAAGTGGGATAGATACCCTACACCATAGACTTATTAATTATATGCCCTACACATGCCACACACTAGGATAACCCTTTTGGTTCGATTGGCGCCCTTATGCAGCGTGCGGTAAGAGCTACCATGGGGTATCATCCTAGACTGGCTGATCCTACATACCTACTTAGTATCTTCTACGTTGTAATATAACCAAGTGTCATTCAGTAGGTAGGTAGGTAATTAATGCCTAAATGGATGCAGATAGCATCATTCTAAGTACTTAGGCACTTGTTTGCTACAACAATGTAAGCTTTGTTTGACTTTATCTCTCCTCAAAACTGGTTTGCACTGGTAAGAAAACCAAATAATGCATCGTCTACTTATGGTAGGTACCTAGTTCGCAGGTTATCGGTCGTATAGCAGACGACGCGGGAGCAGGTTCCATTCCCAAAGTGACCCAATTTGGACATTAGTCCACTTTAATCTTGAAATGGAATGTACCTACGTACAGTCAGCCACATGCTAGGATACCTTTTTTTGTTCGATTGGCGCCCTTAAGCCGCGCGCGGTAAGAGCTACCATGGGATAGGTATCCTAGACTGTGGCCATACTTAAACCGACCCACTTAGTGGAGTACCTAATTTATGCTCAGAGAAGGATGTTATGTTCTGCACTGCACTGATAGAGCTTATAGCGCGCGATACAGTGAGTGGTAGTACCTTCACACGACAGCACGTCAGAGTTTTAGTACACTTTTCTTCTAAAGTCGACCCTAACGCAACCGAGTAGAGTGCTAGCGTGTAAGGGTCGACATGCTGTCGTGTGTACACTCTCATCCCATTTCAATCTGTGGTAGGTACCTCTAGGGGTATTTCTATACAAAAAATACAAACGAATTTAATAATTTGCATTTCGTTGTGTGTGTCGGTCTAACTTCTTAGGGTTTGTAATCCTGAAACCTGAAGCAATACCTAAACGGTTTGACAGACTTCACGCAGAGTAGGAACAAAACGCTTTGCAGTTTACGAGGGTTACTAATGTGTGATCAAACCACACCTTACTACAAAAAGATTGTTTGGCAATACAATTTAAAATCAATGGGGTTTTTTCCAGGCATCAAAAATAGCCCGAATAACTGTCAAAATCAGTCTATTAATCTGTGGTTTCCATACAAACCACAGATTTAGTTGCGCGATAATAAGGGATTTTCTGACAGTAAAAAAAAATAAAAAAATAGTTCTATAAGCTGTGACAGATGGCGTTGATACGACATGTTTTCTATCACAAAGTAAATTAGTGCTTACTACAGCGAACATATTTCTTCACTTCATTGCTCTGTGACTTCATCTTTCATCGTCGTAGCTGTCATTCCATTTTACAGTACATGAAAAAGTGTACGACTTTGTTAATATTCTTGTATGAGTGAATGGTAAATCCGGAAACACTTTATTTTGCTCCACAACTAATACCTAAATGTGTTTGGACGTATATAAAAAGGCCAACGAGCGCGAACTGGCATAAAAAAATAACATGTCTCGTCAGCGACATCTAGTTACAAATTTGGAACTACAACTTATGAGCTGTCAGAAAATCCCTTATTCGCGAATCGCTGTCAAATCTGACACTTGGATAAATCCCTATTAAGATGAAACTCAAATACATCACAAAATAAATAGGTACTACATCACAAAATAAATAAGAGTCGTTTTGTTATTTTCATTATAACCCGTGTCATTAAAGAAAACATTTAGGATGAACTTCAAAACACTTGCCCTCTCGCTCTAATTAATACAGTGAAAGAGAGACAACGCTAGGTTTTTAACTCCATCCTAAATGTTTTCTTTAATGACACGGGTTATATCATCAATCGACATATTTTTTCTTTCTCCCATTGATTAAGCTATCTTCTCAAACGCTCGCCTACTGTCATTCAGTAAGTGTTCTGTGGCCGCCACCCACCACAGAATAGCGCTGTCATTTCATTTGTCAACAAACAACAAAACGTCAGATTTTGTATTTAGTATTTTTGTGTCAGAAGCAGAATTCGAGTGTTGTGTTGTTTTGTTTATCTCTCGTTTTATCAACAACAGCTAATGGATTCGCTATGATTAAATTACGAAGAGCACCGTCAAATGGCGCTCACGTCCGTTAGTTTCGTTTCAAACCAAAGTTTTGGCTCGTAAACATGGAGGAAGGACCTGACGACCCGCGAATTCCTTTACTAGGTGAGTTTTATGCTTATTTCTTAGTGAAAACTAGTTAAATACAAACAAATAATTTTCACACACTAGAAAACATTCGTCTTCGTCGCTATACAGTTTTTTTCTACTGGCTACTCATAGTTGGAAATAGCGCGAATTGTTTTCACAAGAACTTGTAAATACCTATTTATGTACGTTTCGCATTCTGCAACAGCTGATCCATTATTCTTAGAAACCTTATACTACCAAAGTACCAATTACTTTCACTTGAACATAGTTTTAGTACAATTTACTTACTACACTAATACATTATATACATTTTGTACACCTACTTTATCTTTGTGAACCCTGTTTCACTTCACGACGTCACTTATTATGAGCTAAGTGCATTACATAAATTGACTGTAACATCAACTTCTTGAACTGGAGTGGCCCCCTCTTTAGTATTATTAGCTTCACTTGCTGGAAACCAGAAGTGCATACCCATTTTACTGTGATACATTACTACTTATTTCGTAATGAAATGAGTATTACATACGAGAGTTGTTTTCACTGCAGATCATATGCCCTCCATATCACTGCACTGCATGTTTAAAGCTTATTTCACAGTCAGGCACAACAGTTTATCTCCGGTCTCTGCTCCGCAGTGGGTCGCAGGCATCTTTTGTAACACAGAGAGTTCGACTGTCTCACCCACAGATTAAATCTATGGTTTCACCCTTGAAAGATTTTTTTTGTGCACTCCGGACCTAACAAGGTCATAACAACGAAATAAAAAATAAACCACCTATATTATAGCTTCAAATTAGCATAATCTCATAAATCGCTGGTCCCTATTAAGAAAGTCGGAACTACAAAATGACAACTTTACAGGAGAGCAGTTTAAAGTTAATTTTAAAGATAAAACCTAAGTAACAAGTCATTACTCTGAAATTTTTACTGCATGTTACTTGGATAGTTCTTCGTCAATTTGTACGTATTATTTTATGTTATAATATTTTGTAGTTTTCGAGAAAAGCTATTAGTGACAATATTACTCGGACAAAAATAGAACAAAATTGTCGGATGTGCTACATGCGACATTTTTGTTTGGGTTACTCACTACATTTTAAGTAGGATGTGGCATATACTACATTTTTAATTGAAATTGTTAAAAATTGCTAGGTCGCATCTGCATAGTGAATAGCCCGCGTGCAAAGAAAAGTGTAAAAAATCGATTCCTGTATCTGATACACTAAACGAATCAAAAAAGTACACATTTAAAACACAAGAATTAGGTGAGAGCTATCTAACAGCTCTCTCTACATCCGAAAAGATATCTAAAATAAAGTCAAAATGGAGTTTGGCCATCTTCTGGACAAATGCAATCTTAAATCTGAAATCGTAGAGCCCATCAGAATCCCTGAAGTTATCAGACGCATAAAAGATGCAAAAAAAAAAACACCGGGTATCGACAAGATCCTACCAGAATTTATGAAGCACCTAGGGCCCCTAGCACAAAAGTGGTTAGCAGACTTCTTCTCAGATATAACTGCTAAATGCAAACTCCCCAAATAGTGGAAATCGGCAAAAGTGGTTGCACTGCTAAAACCAGAAAAGAAACTAGACGATCCATCTAGCTACAGACCCTTTTCGCTCCTTTGTACCACCTACAAGCTGTATGAGAGAATACTACTCGCACGCATTACACCAAAAGTCAAACTACATCTTCCCGTCGACCAAGCAGGATTCCGCCCTCGAAGCTGTAGCAATCAGGTTGTCGCACTGACATCACACATAGAAGCGGGTTTCCAGAGAAAGCAGAAAACTGTAGCGGTGTTTGTAGACCTCAACTCAGCTTTTGATACCGTTTGGAAACAGGGACTCTTGCTGAAGCTGACTAAAATCTTCAGGTGCAAACACACGATGAAGTTGTTTGACGCTATCCTCTCAAACCGACTATTTCAAGTGAGCATGGACGGAAAGTTGAGCCTCCTTAAGACCCTGAACAACGATGTCCCACATGGCTTGGTCCTAGTCCCCACGTTGTTCAATTTCTATCTAAGCGACATAACGGAGGTGACTGGGCGCCGATTTATGTAGGTATGCTGATAGTATTGCAGTAACAGCACAAGCTCCGACGATAAATGAAGCCTCTACCGTCGTACAAGAGGACTTTGCTTAGCTGCAACACTACTTCGCAAACTGCGCTCTGAGACCTAACCCGCGGAATACAACTAGGTGCTGTTTCCATCTCAACAACAAACAAGCCAATGAGAAAGCGAATCTGGTTTTCTGCAAGAGCCTGGGAGTCACGCTTGATAGGACTCTTGCCTTTAAAGCTCACCTTGAAAAGGTCAAAAAGAAAGTTTCTGCCAGGTGTAACCTTATCCGGAAGCTAGCAGCAACTTCATGGGGCAGCAATGCGAATACACTGTGCACATCAACTGGCTCTAGCCTTCAGTGCAGCCGAATACTGTGCACCAGTGTGGGCAAGCAGCCACCATACTAATCTATTCGATGTGGAGATTAACTCTGTGCTATGAGGACTATATCTGGCCCCGTACAGCCGACACCAACTATTTGGCTTCCGGTCCTTTGCCACGTCCTACCTCCAGACCTCAGAAGGGATCTATGCGTTCGAAAGGAGTATGAGAAGATCAGTCAAATGCCGCAGCTTCCAATACACCAAGAACTGGAACACACAAGAAGCGATCTGCGCCTCAAATCACGTAGACCATTTGGACTGATGGCGTCAGAAGCCCTAGAAGCTGACAAAACTCTCAAGGAAAGATGGTCAGAAAGGGGGAATGATTTTGATGTGACAAATAGAGCTCTTGTGTCCGATCGTAATGTACGAATGCCAGGCATCTATCGAAAATACTGGACTCAAATAAACAGGTGCCGAACTTCGCAGGGTAGCTGATGTGCTGAGCTGATCTACAGATGGAAATTTGGGACGGACCCGCACTGCTCTTGCGGAGAGATGCAGAGAATGTCCCATATCACGGACCATTGCCTGCAGTGCTCAATAGAAGGAGGGATCCAAAATATCTACGAGGCCCATGCGGAAGTGACAGATTGGATCAATGGCCTTCCCTTTTTTCTTTGATATTCGCTGCATAATGTGCCATACCTACGCAAAATAAAAATAAACAACTGATACATTTTAATGTAACCTACTAATAATTTAAAATTTTCGCTTAAGACTAATTCACATCCTGCGAAATAATGTACCTAAATGTTAATTAAAAATGTGGGTAGTGACATATCCTACATTGATAACCTAACCAATCACATGAAACAATGTCGGTTGAGTCAGATGCAACAAATCATCCTACCTTGTGATAATTTAACAATGTCGTTAGTGGCATATCCAACAAAAAGTAAAAATCAAGTTTCAGATAATAATGTTGTAACTACCTGAACCAACAATTTTATCCGTCTCAGATTGGAATATTATAACATTGTAATTTCATACGTTTTTCACAAAAATACAAAAAACCAATAGCACTTTTGCCAATATTTATGCGCTGGCGCATTTCCCAGTAAAATTGTCAGTAATGGTACATACGACTATGCCCGTGCGCTCAACCTCCGGTTAACAAAAGCGGTACGTAACTACCGCCATTTTTGCACGGACATTATTGCTACAACTGACTTTTTTTTTACTGGTAATTCCTTCATATTACGAGTTATCACAAAAATAAAATGTTGTACCTATAGCTCTTCGAATTTATAACATACTGATGCAAAAAAGTAAAAAATGACAAAAACGTAGTTCCGACTTTCTTAATAGGGACCAGCGAAATGGCTGAACCGATCTTGATAAAACATATCTAAGAACACTCGCTAGAAAACCTGCTTTTACATTAAAAATCAGTTCACCCATTTAAGAGATACGGTGCCATAGACAGGCACACACACATAGTAGCGGTCCCTTCTATTTTTGGGTTGGGTCTTTTTAGGGTTCCATACCTCAAAAGGCAAAACGGAACCTTTATAGGATCACTTGAAGTCTGTTGTGACAGACGCACAGACAGACGCACACACACACAGCGAATTTACTCCGAAACTACTGGACCGATTGAATTTGTTTTGGGTTGGGGGTTAAAAATAGAACCATTCTACAGTCAGTGTTTTCTTCATTCGTCCAGCTGTCTGTCCGTCTTTCAAGCTCCCTTTTCTCAATTGTGAATTACTATTTTTAAACACTTTTTGTTATTTCTAAAGCACTAACCCATGCTAGGGAACATTATAAAGATTTTCTCCATCCATAAGACGAGTATCAATGAAGTTGGAAAATTCGCAATGACAGTTACTTGGCTCGATAGCTCAATTGGTAGAGCGCCTGCATGGTATGCACGAGGTTGCGGGTTTAATTCTACTGTACAGATAAAAAAAATTATAAAAATCTTTATAACTTACTATTTTAAACATTTATAATAAGTTGAAAAAATTCACTCGGGACAGGACTTGAACCCGCAACCTATCGCTATAAATGTTTAAAATATTCCCTAGCACGGGTTAGTGCTTTAGAAAAAACAAAAAGTGGTTACTATTTTAATTTGCAAACTTAGTAAAACCTTCGGTTAGGTATTTTGGGTTCTCCACCCATCTCTTCTTTCCTTGGTTAAATAGATGTCAATTATTATGGATGTGGTACTCAAACTTTATATTCTTTTGGTCTTCAGAATCTAGAAGGAAGAAAACATGCATATTTACAAACATGCACATTTAATTGGCTTTTTATTAACTATGTATTTTTTACTCTGATAAATATTATGTTAGCCGTAAGTTTTCCTTTGAAAATAAAATAAAATACAATACAAAATAGTAGCTTTCTCATTTTCTTTACTATTCACATATAACTATATTTGCTTATGTTCATACAGATAGTAACTATTCCTACTATCAAACTGATTAGCTGATGTTAAATAAACATGAATCTCATCTAGATTTAACTAAATATTATATGACTGGCATGCTGCAGCATAATCCGTGTTTGTCTAGCTAGACATTAGACAATCTCCTGAAATATTTGATAAGATTAAACTTCTTTCTGCCGGTTTCTGATTTGAGAAATTCGCTAAGCAAATACTTAAATATCGTTCTGCCTCTGCGGATTTCTCACAAAAGAACTTGACAGAACGATAGTTAAGTATTTATTTAGTAAAATTCTCAATTCAGAAACTGGGCCTTTATGCAGATTAGTAAAAAATCTTTCAGTTCAATATTAATTTAAGAAACAAGGTCAAGCATGAGCTGGACCTGCGTAGAGTGGGTTCTGCTATTTTATCCTAAATATTACAATATTTTAGTTTTCCGATTTACTGTTGAGTGCAGAGGCTCTATTATTCTGTTAATTATAATGTATTTTTTTACTTTTTAATGCAAAGCTTTATTAGTCATTATGGGGTGCTAGAGACTGACAAAGGACTTGCCAAAGCTGTCGGTCAGTCTGTACACGCCTATTATTTTCAGTTACATTATAATACAGGGTGCACTCTAAGTCGATAGCGGAACTTTAAGTAGGCTATCTACTGATCACTACAAACAACTTTTACCAGGTGGCGAAAAAAATGGAGCGATAAAAATATCAGCTGTTTCATAAATTTGGCGCAGTACTGAGTCGACCTTTTGTATGGAACAGCAGATATTTTTTTCGCTCTATTTTTTTCGTTACCTGGTAAAAGTTGTTTGTAGTGATCAGTAGACAGCCTACCTACTTAAAGTTCCGCTATCGACTTAGAGTGCACCCTGTAGTAGCGAAGAGAAGAGATAACCAGTAACTAAATATTAATTTCATCACTGACTTTCATCTTTTCGGGTAGACCAAATAGTTATGCCCACTTAAAATTTTTTTTTGTACTTTTATCTACGATCAGTCATTCATAGACTTTTATTAGATTTGTTTGTGTATTCTTTTGAGTATTTGTAGGTGCTGCGTTCAGCAACGCAATCTTCCTGTATCTTCAAGTCACTTTATTGATTTAATTTGTGTCATTCCATCAGTGGTGGACGCTTCAGCCTGTGTGCATTAAGTGATGCCCACTTTAGATGCTATAGTTTTTCAATGGAATGCCGAATAAGTTAAATTAGTTACGCATTCTTTATGCAGTTTTTAGTACAAAGCAAATAAGGTTGTCAACCCGAGCACGCGTGTATGTAGTACTTACACACGACAGCACGTAAGAGTGTACAATTTTGTTGTAAAGTGGCCCGTAACGTAACCGAGTAAATCTAATTGTGAAGGACACAAGACAGCACGTAGACCCTTACACGCTAGCACTCTACTCGGTTATGTTAAGGGCGACTTTACAACAAAAGTGTACGCTCTGACGTGCTGTGTGTGTACGTCAGCACGTCGACCCTTACACGCTAGCACTCTACTCGCTTACGTTACAGGCGACTTTTCAACAAGGCACCTACCGACAAGGCACTCGAGCCCGAATAGCACTTTTTACCCTTGTATACAGTCTAGCAAATTGTCTGCTAATCACACACTGTTACTAATCTATTTACTCGTAAAACAGGTTTGTACAGTCGATAGCACGTAGGCACGGACTCTAAAAAACTCGTAAGGCGTTGTCCAGTGGCACCTTCATACACACTAGATCAGTGGTTCCTAACCTGGGGGTAATTACCCCCGTAGGGGTAAAATTGATTTTCTGCGGGGGTAATACGGAAAGCAGCACTCCTACCGCGAGTGGCAGCGCAAGGTGTCCGCCTTTATTGAGATTACTATTTAATATTGAAGTAGGTGATTCAATCTTAAATAATCGGACGCTGCAATACCTGGGACATTGTTTTAGATCAGTCTTTCCCAACGTGGGCGATAACGCCCCCTTGTGGGCGCTGCAGGCCTAAAGGGGGGCGGTAAGAGACCCAGAAAAAAAAAGATACTCTGTCCGAATACTATAAAGTTGCGTTTCAATAATCAGTTATAAGTACTTAGCGGTTTTTAAGTATGTTTAAAAAGGGGGGCGTTAAAAAAAAATTATTCTTAAAGTGGGCAGTAGACAAAAAAAGGTTGGGAACCCCTGTTTTAGATGGAGTACGCTTGCCCAGCACCTGTACTATCCTGTACCACAGGAAATACAAGTAAATTCGTGTGGAGCCAACTGTACTGTACGATTGTCTCAATACAATCAAACGCTATGCTGATGGTGTAACACACAACTCAAATATCATTCATACATAGCACGCGACTTGTGTGGCAACGCCGTTTGTGCTGCTGTGAAAAAAAAACTTGTGCGAAAAATACGTGTAGCTAAAAGTTTCTTGATAAGAAGACGATGTAAAAAAGTTCTTTATCCAGTTTTAAAGGTTGAAAAGTACTAGGATAACATAAGCAGCAAGCGACCTTGAGCTTTCAATAATTATTTAGTTTGTAAGGAAATAACTCTCCCATGTGTTGTTTAATGTCCTAAGTGATTTTATTTACGTTTTCTCGAGCTCCACACGTGTTCGGACCATGAACGGGTGTAATGGTTCGTTTTATAGTTTATAGTTTTTTTTTACATAATAGTAAGTAAACATTGTACGGCAAAACTGCCTTAAAAAAGTTTCAAATGCCGGCGTGTACCAACAAAAACCACCAATGTCTTTATTTTCCAAGTAACACGGGTACATTAGTGAATTTGTGGTTGCAATGCAATTCTACTTGCTTAAAAAAACCTGAAACTGAAATCTAGAGTTGAATTAAACAGTTCTGAATTTTAAAAAATCACACAATATTGAGAATTTAATGTCAAGGGTCAGGGGCAGAGCGATTTTGAAGAGTACCTACCTATTTAGTGATAAGAATCATCATAATAAATTCAATATTGGGATGAAATTACATCACTGGCCGTCCGCTGGGCATAGTGAATTAGCCCGCGCGCAAAAAAATGAACAAAATCGATTCCTGTATCAAACACACTAAAAAAATCGAAAATTTTCACATATAACCCATGCCATTAAAGAAACGATATATAAATGGCGGACACTCTCGCGCCCTCTCGCTTTAATCATATATCCGTCTATACTCACACGTAACGTTAGCAAAGTCATTTTAGGCAGTCCTGATTAGTCCTCTACGCTTGGCTAATAAAACACGCCAAAATACGTTCGCCTTTTATTGATTTTTTAATGTTAGTCGAGTTATTTCAATATTGTAGTTTACGTTAAGTGTTGTTATTTGTTGAGGTTTGTATTATTTACTACGTTTTAATATTTTTGATCTTATTTTCATAAAGATTGTTGTTTAATCACAAACCCAACATAGAACAATTACCTAATCAATAAAGAAAGCATCGTAAAACAATATTTCCTAACCAAAAATGTAAGAAAGTTTTAGGTATGAACCGAAATCGTATTTTCGTAAACTCTTTTTCAGACCTTATGACCTTACCATAGGTACCCGCCGCCATTTTCATATCGTTTCTTTAATGGCACGGCTTATACGAGTATCAAACCCTAGAATTAGATGAGACCTATCGAACACAGCCAGTTTTGTGTTGATATCCATAACAGATTGCAAGATATTTTGGTTGAAAAAAAGTGCGCCGCCTATTTTTTTTCAAGCAGAATATCTTCAAAACGTTTATGAATGTCAACACGAAACTGACTGTTTTAGATAGGTCTCCATTAATTCTAAGGTATGATATGTGAAAATTTTCGATTTTTTAGTGTATTTGATACAGGAATCGATTTTGTGCATTTTTCGTTGCGCGCGGGCGATTCACTATGCACAGCGCCTTAATCAGCGCATTCATATTACATTACATAACTAATCGATATTAAATTAAAAAAAATATTGTTCCTAAAAATGGTTAAGGCTGGAAGATAGCAGCTTGGCGGGAAATTCGAAATTTTCACAGTTTTTTACATTTTGTAGCTAAACTGAGCCATTTTTGTTCAGCGATTTTTCGTTCGCGGCAATAACATAGTCCATAAATTGTAAACAACAGAACAACAATAATTCAGCCGATTATGTGTACGCAAAAATCGCCAACCCGCATTGAGCACGCGTGGTGATTAAGCTCGAACTCTCTCTCTGAGAGAAGGCTAGTGGGACATGTACAATTGTACAGGCTACATCTTACTTTTTTTTTCTATGTGTTCTGGTCGACAAAGCAGTGGCACTGCCCAAAAAACTCGTTTAAGACCAGAACACATACCTAATCGGCTGAATGATTGTTGTTCTGTTGTTTACAATAATGAAAAGAATACTATGTTATTGCCGCGAACGAAAAATAGCTGCACAAAATAGCTCATTTTACCTACAAAATGTAAAAAAACTGTGAAAATTTTGAATTTCCCGCCACGTTGCGAAACGTCCAACCTTAACTTAAAATAACCGTTTATTGCCTCCTAAAATTTTACAGTGTTGCTAACTCTTTCTCTCCTTCATTACAGGCCACCCGATAGAAGAGCGCAGATGCAGGAAATTCACCAGATCTCTCAGACGGTCAGCCAGGAAGCTTTGCGGTACCGAGTCGTGGAAGAGAAGACTACCCATCTCTGTCTGGCTTCCGAAGTATTCGCTCACCTTCTTGCTGCAAGATGCCATAGCCGGTGAGTTTATGGTCGCCTGATACTTTTACTTATAACTAATGGTTCGCCCTGCGGGGGGAGCATGACTTTTATCGAGGCGGATTTATCCAACAAAATGGCGGTTTATCAGCATTTTTGACGTCTATAGCGGGTTACATATCGCTTTTGACGTCTATAGTGGGTTACATATCGTCGAGAGCGATATATAACCCACTATAGACGTCAAAAATGCTGATAAACCGCCATTTTGTTGGATAAATCCGCCTCGATAAAAGTCATGCTACGGGGACAGAACTGTGAACTCGCGACCCCAGTTACAGATGACGTGTAACCTAGCTAACGCCATTCGCGCAGGCGCGCGCTCACTTTGCATATAAACTGTACAACCCTATATCTCGGCAACCCCTCGACCGATTTGGCTCATGTTCAAACTTATAAATTCTTTTAATTTCTTTTTTTCTATTAAATCACGGTTTTACTCACTAGTAATTTGTCGGTGTAGCCGACTAGTTTAAATAAATCTTTGAAATTAAATCTTTTAATTTCGTTTACCAGCCTACTAAATTTCATAAGGATCCGGCCAAAACTCAAGTTATCGTCGAACGAACATTCATACATACAAACATACATACATACAAACGCCGGATTGTTCCAGTAGACTCGGAGAACATCGCTCGCTTCGCTCGCCCCCACAATGATGGAAGGGAAACTTCCTGGTTAACTGTAATTTAGAAACTTTATTCGTCTTTACATCTTTAAAATCTTCAACTTCACAACTGCCACCAACTGACTCTTCCACCTTCTCTTTTTTCCTCAATTCTAAATTGAAATCCATCTTCTTTCTCTCTCTCGCCCACACTTCATTTCACGCATCATCTTATATTCCGACAACGTTCCTTTCACATCTCTATCGTTCATACTCAATGACATTGAATGTCATTGTTCATACTCCTTTCTTCCAATCCCACATCTATGTGTGTTTGCCCCCTATCGATGCTGCGAATCCTTCCGATTATACTCGTAAAATCCATCGATGTAGTAACTTTTTGATTTTATAATCGATTTCTCTTATTGTAGTCAACGTTAATATATCACAGATTAAAATCATGAATACCTACTTGTATTCGATACAGAATTGATCATGGTTGGTTTTTATAAAATTATTTTTTTACCAACCGCGATTCGACCCGTTACGAAAAAAGGTAAGTAGATACCTACTTATGTGTAAATATCGCGGGTTATTAAATCTTGAATATTCATGAATACCTATTATTATGAATAATATCTAGGTTAAACTAATAAATTGGTTCTAGTTTCTAACTAACGATTAAGAAAATAAAACTAGCAATCATAACACCATCTTGTTAATCGGCGCCTTATCTACATAGGTATGTATAAATCTAATTGTTTATTACTTACTAGCTTTTCGCCCGCGACTTCGTCCGCGGTGACTAAGATAAAAGGTTGCATGCAGCTCTATTTTTCCCCTGCTATCGACGTCAGTCAGGGAAAAAGCTAGCAATCGACAAAAAATTTTTTTTCCTCTACAAAATTTGGTAGCCCGTTTTACCCACTTAATGTATAGACAGATAGATTAGGTAAGAGTATTCGTAAAGATTTTTATAACATTAAATAATTCGCTCGGGACAAGATTTGAACCCGCAACCTCTTACATAATACATTCGAGTCTGTGAAACCATGGAAATACACATACAAGATTTCCACCCCATCGGTCAAGCCGTTTAGTAGTTGACATACCGACAGCAGCGCCACCTACCGAGTCCAATTGTATTTTTAAATCATCCAGGAAACCATCGAAATACCCATATACATTTTCAACCCAATCGGTTCAGCCGTTTAGAAGTTATGTGAAAAATATAAGTACGGAATGATAATTCTTAATACCCGTTGTCCTATTACCAGTTTTCCCGTAGGAATGAAGCATTTTCCCGCGGTAAAAAGTAGCCTATGTTCATCAGGGATAATGTCGGCTTCAAATGGTAAAATATTTTTTCAAATCGGTCCAGTAGTTTCGGGGCCTATTCAATGCAAACAAACAAACAAATAATCAAATCTTTCCTCTTTATGATATTAGTGTAGATGTAGATAGTACAGTCGCCCGTAACGGTTTAAAAGGTTACCGGCTGCCCTTTTGATATCTTATAAAGTACGTGATTCTGCATATAAAAATCTTATTCTTGCAATTCGTGACCCGCCGCAAAGTTAAAAAACCCATTTTTTTTAATTGTGTTTTTAAAATTCGTTTTTCTAATGCGTAATATTCCATGGCCTCATTCAATTGCCATACGACGTTAAAATCCCTTGAATGGCCGTAGTACACTCTGTGTAGGACCGTTTAAAAAGTGTAGGCTGTAGAATATTACGATAGCAAAATTAATTTATAAAATAATGCAAAAAAGATGTGGGTTTTTTTTAACTTTGCGGCGAGTTAGGAATTGCAAGAATTCGGTTTTTATATGCTGACTTACGTACTTTATAAATTATAACAGATCAAAAGCGCAGCCGGTAACCTTTTACGTGATTTAAACCGTTACGGGCGACTGTACTATTACTGTCAGATCAGCCACTCGGTGCATGTGGACGAAACGTAACCCCAATAATGGGTGATGCATGCGATCGGATTTCGACACGACGACGCGAATCAGTGTCGGGTGCCGGCTGAACTATGTGCAATTTTGCGAGTTGTTCGCTACCGCTGCTTGCATTCTTGCGCTTTGAGTTGTTGATTTGGCGGGAATTATTTGGTGGACGTTTTTACCTTGTTTTTATTAAAGTAAATTAAAATAATTTATTTAAAAAATGACACAGTTCACAAGTTACACATAAAGAGATACACTATAAAGGAGGTAGAATTTAAATAAAAAGTTCAATGGCAGTCCCCAAACTAACGAGGCCTGTATCTTGGGGACTTTATTAGTGTGCACAGTGTATTTTACTAGCTTTTGCCCGCGACTTCGTCCGCGCAGACTTATTTTATTTCTCGTGAGTGGTTCCATTCTTTTAATGGTTACCTTATTCTGCTATTCGGGGCGGAGAGAAATCCAACAAATCAAAAATCATTAATATCGGTCCACCCGTTCTCGAGTTACAAAATGGTGTAACTAACACGACTTTGTTGTATATATTAAAATATCGCTGTGACGAGTAACAAAACTGAAAAAGACCCATTTAACCCTTACATAATCCTGAGACATGACAATCTAGAGAAAGAAGAAAGAAAATTTACATTTATTGCACACAAACACACATTAAATATAGAAAGCTCTGAACTACACACATATAGCTATTAAGTTATGTTGATTGCCTTTAATTCGGCTATCTGTACAAGGGTATTCTTTCTAGCTGCTGGGCAAGCCTTACTCCATCTAAAACAATGTCCCAGGCACTAGTGTGACTGAAGATACCGCTGTACGCTGTATAAATCATCTCATTACGTAAATGCAAAGGTCTTTATGTTATAATTTTAGGAGTAAGAAGAAAAAATCCAAAGTAAGTACTTTTACTAATCCTCCGTCTTAATAGATTTGACCTCGGCCGATCGCTCTCCAAAATGTTTAATAGATCAGCCAATTAAATGCTGCACGCAACTCTGATAACCAAAATATGGTGTTCAGTCTTACGGCTTCACGATCTTATTAAATGATTTCACAGCATCAGCGCGAGTTCTCCTCCACGAGATCTCAGAATGAGAACCGAAACCAGTCGGCTACCCCAACATCAACAAAAGTAAAACCGTTTTAAAGTTAACCCTTTAATGAGGCAGACGTAGTAAAAAATCTTCATTGGTTTTGAACTCTTCAATAGAGTTCAATTTAATGTATCACGATTCACGATAAATGTACAAACTGCTGCAAAATGCCGTATAGTAAGTCAAATGAAGCGCTCACGTTGGACTTGTCATTCTAAGGCCCGGTTTCTGAATTGAGAACTTTGCTAAGCAAATACTTAACTACTTAATTCTGTCACGCTCTTTTGTGAGTCTGCAGAGACAGGACGATACTTACCCATTTGCTTAGCGAATTTCTCAATTCAGAAATCGGCAGTTAATCAATTGGCAAAGTTAAGCAACATCGGCTGCGGTCAGTCCATGGATGGGTGACCGCTAGTGGCAATAATATCTGAGCGCTTCCGTGCTTCGGAAGGCACGTGAAACTGTTGGTCCCAGTTGTAGTTGATTTATAACCATCGTTAAGCCATGTCAGAGGCCCTATGGGCGAAGCGGCCTAAAAACTCTGACACCAGTTCCTCTACCCTTGACGCATTTATTTGAATATGGCGCAATCAATTGACAAAATTCAATATATCACGAATTATGACGCATTTAATATTTTTATTGCACAACTAGCCTTACCTTTGAATAAACATTACAAAGTATATAAAATCAAAGCATGACTATGCGAATTCAAAGAGAAGTGAATTAAAAACTTTGCCAATATGAACGCAATAGCGTCAAGGGTAACCCGGCAGGGGTGGCCATACCTCATACGATTACCTTACCTAGGCCCGGTTTCTGAATTGAGAATTTTACTAAGCAAATACTTAAGTATCGTTCTGTCACGTTCTATTGTGAGTAATCTGCAGAGACGGAGCGATATTTAAGAGCGGGGGTAAAGCTAAGTGAACGCACTTCAAATTAAAAATTCGCAATGTTTGAGATTGTTTGTCGAATTCACAAATATACTATAGATTCTAGGCTATATACTTGATCAGCATGTGGGACGAATACCTAATTGCTAAAAGTTGACTCGATAGAAAAAAATCACGAAGTTACCTCTAGTTTTTCGATTTTTTGCTTTTTTCAATGCCTAAAATAATGATATTGCAACCAGACCACCTTGAATTAAATAATACAGTCATTAACACGTCAGTAGGGGGGAGAACATTTTTTGGTGTCATACAGATATTTATTTAAATTAAATATCAAAGAAATGGCGCAGGCGTCAAGTTATTCTAGACAGATTTTGTGTATGCCCTCTCCGTCGCACGCGCTTTTTGACCTATTCTTTGTTTCGTTGTTCGCTGATCGCCTCAGTCACGAGCGCTCTGTTGAGACGAGTGGTCTATGCCTGCCGGCGCTCCGTCCGCGACCCGTAATTAATCTTAATATTTGAAACAAAGTCGTGTTAGTTACACCATTTATAACGAGAACGGGTGGACCGATTTTTATGATTTTAGTTTTGTTGGATTTCTCTCTGCCCCGAATAGCAGAATAACTATTAAAACAACGGAAAAACTCACGAGAAAAAAACTAAGTCTGCGCGGACTAAGTCGTGGGCAAAAGCTAGTTATTTATATTGTTTTTCTTGTAAAAATATCGTTAGCTGTTTAGACTTATTAATTAAGTTTTAGTAATAAACCTAAATTTAAGATATATTTATAGTGTCGTATTATTATTGCGTAATAAAGAGACTGTGGCCCGGTTTCTGAGTTGAGAATTTTGCTAAGCAAATGGGTAAGTATCGTCCTGTCTCTGCAGATTTCTCAGAAAAGAGCGTGACAGAGCGATACGTAAAGTATGTGCTTATTAAAATTCTCAACTCAGAAACCGGGCCTGTTTGTTTTACGCCAAAATGGGAAATAAAAATAACAAACGACTCAAGTGTTCGTTTAGCAATAAGCGACCTATAAACTTCACAACCCACTGATATGTTTTCATTACAGTCACAATTCAAAGATAACAATAAAAAATATTCTTTTATTACCATTTGAAGATTATTCGGATTGTGGTGCAAAGTCACCCCGCTAGGTGCAAAGCTGGGTGCAAAGACGAGACTATTCCATTTTCCCCCACTGGTGGGAAAAAATGGAATTGCACAAAAAATATTCCATTTTCCCCACTGGCCACCCCACTGAGTGGCTGGTGGGAAAATTGGAATTTTTATTCCATTTTCCCCCACCAGATATTTATAGACAAGACATTGGCGAGGCCGACTCATTACAATGATGCAGTCACTGTAGCCTAGCCTAATTTTATAATTAATCGGCATAAATAAAACTAATTTGTTAACTTTACCTACTAATTTGTTTATTTGTATTTAAAAATATACAGGGTGGCCCAAACATAGACGTCAAGCGAGAAAATCTAGATAGCTGACACCGAGGGCTACCCGAATCACCCCCATGTATGTTCAGCCATTTTTTGTCGTTTAGAAGTTATGAGGCTTTTAAGGTTTTTTTGAAATAAATTACCTAGCATTCGATTTTATTTTTTAACTTTTTTTTCTTTCGTCTTTTCAGCATTTTTTTTTATTCTTTAGAGTCTCAGATAAATTATCTATCACCAAAAAAATAATGATCAGCTATGGACTTTTAGAAGATACCGGAATTTTGATCCAAAGTCCAAAAATGTTGTTTTCAAGAAAACATCACTGAAATTGTTAGTATGGGGAAAAAAATAAGTAGAGGTCTGAAGGACTTTTTATTGATTTCAAAAACTTACCCAAAGCCTCATTCTTTAGAATAATACAAAAAACCTGTCACTTTATGGGACTTTTATTCAAGTAATTTGCGATCAAAGTCGAAAAACTGGAGTTGGAAGAAATTTTATTTCAATCGATTTTCATTTATTTTCGTCGATTCGGACAAAAAACATTGCGGATCGGCTTAAAATCATCTGTCAGTAGGATCTGCATTAGAAATTCACGAGGTCTATTATATGGGTCTGTTAGGGTAGTGTGAGTTAAAATTTGCAACTTCGAAAAACTTGTGGAAACTGAGAAAATCGAGTAAAACATCGAAATTTTGGGACTATTTTCACTATTTGCTCTCTAGGGCCAAAATTATGAATTTTTTGCAAACGATGTTTTTTACACACATAAACTGTATTAAATTACCTACAATTTGAGCCTAATTTCAGCTCTATTGACACCATAGAAGACAAGCTATGGCTCTTCGAAAATGACATAATTTCCCCAAACATTGAAATTTTCAAGTTTTACGAGCTGATTTCGTAAAATATTGGAAAAACCTCTTATCCTACGAAGAAAAATTACTAAAAATACCTTGTAGAAGATTTAATAAGCTTTTATTAAAGCCCAAAACCAAGTCTGTGAGACTAACAGTTCACTCACAATCTCAAAAAAACGAAAAGAAGGTAAAATGAGTTACAGAAGCAAAAGACTCAATGTATACAGGGTTCTTGGAAATTAGACCGGGATGTAGTTCTGTATTTTTGTTATGTTATATGGGTCTGTTAGAGTAGTTTGAATTAAAATTTGCAACTTCGAAAAACTTGTAAAACTTAGAAAATCGAGAAAAACTTCGAAATTTTGGGACTTTTTCACTATTTGCTCTGCAGGGCCAAAACTATGCATTTTTTGCAAAAGATGTTTTCTACACTTATAAACTGTATTAAATTATCTACAATTTGAGCCTAATTGCAGCTCTATTCTCCCCAAAAAAGCCAAGCTATGACACGTCAAAGATGACCAATTTTTCTCGAAAATTGAAAATTTCACGTTTTACTCACTTATTTCGCGAAATATTGGCAAAACCACTTGCTCTAAGAAACGTTGCTGAAAATATTTTGTAATACATTTATTTTGTTTTTATTAAAGCCCAAAACGAAGTCTGTGAGACTAACAGTTCACTCACAATCTCAAAAAAACGAAAAGACGGTAAAATGGGTTACAGAGGCAAAAGACTCAATGTATACAGGGTTATTGGAAATTAGACCGGGATCTTATAAAGGGCATTAGGGGAGGTCATTTGCAACAATATTTACCCCAAAAGTAATATAACCTCTCCGTCCATAGCAAAAAGACTTGTAGATCGTACTTCTTTCTTTTGTCGTTGTTGTGTGTGGATTTGGATTGTGAGTGAACTGTTAGTCTCACAGACTTAAATTTGGGCTAAATAAATGTATTACAAAATATTTTCAGTAACCTTTCATAGAGCAAGTGGTTTTGCCAATATTTCGTGAAATCAGTGAGTAAAACGTGAAAATTTCAATTGTCGAGAATAATTGGTCGTCTTTGACGTATCATAGCTTAGCTCCTATGGGGTCAATAGAGCTGCAATTAGATTCAAATTGTAGATAATTTAATACAGTTAGAAAACATCTTTTGCAAAAAATGCATAATTTTGGCCCAGCAGAGCAAATAGTGAAAATAGTCCCAAAATATCGAAGTTTTTCTCGATTTTCTCAATTTCTACAAGTTTTTCGAAGTTGAAAATTTGAATTCAAACTACTCTAACAGACCCATATAACATACCAAAAATGCAGAACTACATCCCGGTCTAATTTCTAAGAACCATGTATAAATTGAATCTTTTGCCTCTGTAACCCATTTTACCTTCTTTTCGTTTTTTTGAGATTGTGAGTGAACTGTTAGTCTCACAGAGTTGGTTTTGGGCTGTAATAAAAGCTTATTATATCTTCCAAAAGGTATTTTCAGTAACTTTTCTTCGTTGGATAAGTAGTTTTTCCAATATTTTACGAAATCAACTCGTAAAACTTGAAAATTTCAATGTTTGGGGATATTAGGTCATTTTCTAAGAGCCATAGCTTGTCTTCTATGGTGTCAATAGAGCTGAAATTAGGCTCAAATTGTAGGTAATTTAATACAGTTTATGTGTTTAAAAAACATTGTTCGCAAAAAATGCATAGTTTTGGCCCTAGTTAAAAAAAGTCCCAAAATTTCGATGTTTTTCTCGATTTTCTCAGTTTCCACAAGTTTTTCTTAGTTGTACATTTTAACTCACACTACCCTAACAGACCCATATGACATATCAAAAATGCAGAACTACATCACGCTTTGTGAATTTAGCCTCTTTTTTTGTCTTTATCCGGCGGCCAAGTATATTTTTTTTAATACAAATAAACAAATTAGTAAAGTTAACAAATTAGTTTTATTTATGCCGATTAATTATAAAATTAGGCTAGGATACAGTGACTGCATCATTGTAATGAGTCAGCTTCGCCAATAATAATCTTGTCTATAAATAGCTGGTGGGTGAAAAAGGAATAAAAAATCCATTTTCCCCCACCAGCCACTCAGTGGGGTGGCCAGCGGGGGAAAATGTATTTTTTTATGCGATTCCATTTTCCACCACCAGTGGGGGAACTCTGGTGGGGAAAAATGGAATGGTCCCAAAGACGGACTGGGGTCTTACCGGTACACGATAATAATTCATGGTCTACACAGTATGTACATTGTATATAGGGTATATATAATAATATTATTTAGGTATTCCTCGTTGATATTTTTCCAATGCTTTTATTCCTGATTTTTTTTTTTATTCCTGAAACATTTTATAAGGTACGTTCATAGTCATATTATACGCTGTTTTTCATGGTTTTAATGCTGAAGGGTTATTTGTACTGGTCATTATAAATAACTTTTGTTCTGACATTTAGGTATTTAGGAAAAAAGCTAGTTTGTAATAGAGAAGACTTTTAATTTTCGCTTATTTCGGAAAAAGTGGTCTAGAATTACCAGTACAACAAAAATGTATCTTCCCCTTCGTGATCTAAAATCACAAAAGTTCTAAATGTGCCAGTATAGTGAAGAGTATTATTTAACAGTTTTTTTGCGTAAGTATACCTACTATGCGCGCGCAAGCATCGTGACATCGAGCTATTTACGCGAGCGAGACGCGCCGACCCGCTTTCTGTGAGGGGGTGGTTTGCGAGACGCGCGGGTGAAATCGTAAATTTTGCTGGCTTTACTCGCACTCTTAAGTGCTTGCTTAGCGAATTTCTCAATTCAGAAATCGGGCCTTATTCAAAGAAAGTCCTAACCCAAAACTCTCTGTTTCTTGTTACAGGCATAACAGTCGGTCTGACGTCCATACCTCAAGGAATAGCTTACGCCATCATAGCCGGAGTGCCCCCACAAGTAAGTTAGATCAATATGAGACTATATTATTGAACGAACGAGCGAAGCGAGCGAAGTTCTCCGAGTCTACTGGAACAATCCGGCGTTTGTATGTATGTATGTTTGTATACAACGTGTTACAAAACATCCTAACTCTTTTTACAGGGTGTCAATTCTGTAAAAAAGAGTTGAAAAAATCTAATTTTATTTTATATATAACCTCAAAATTGAAAAAAAATATATAATTTTTTTGTTTTTGTTATTAGCTCAAATTTAAAAATATGTTTGTGCGTGTAGGTGCATTTACATAGCTTTGAGTTGTTAAAATATTGTGAAAGTCAATGAAAACAATATTTAAAAAATACTTTTCTCCCGCCACATCGTTCACATTTTATTAATTTAAAAATTAACGGAACATCATAGAGCAAAAAAAATATTTAGGTTGTGATCCCTATCACCGGGTGCTAATACCCTGTAAAAGAGTTAGGTACTTTTGTAACACCTTGTATATGAATGTTCGTTCGACGATAACTTGAGTAAATTTGGTAGGATCGTAATGAAATTTGGTAGAAATTAAAATATTTTTTACATGAGCCAAATCGGTTGAGGGCTTGCCGTGATATGGGGTTGTAAAGTTTATACGCAATGTGCCATGTCTACGCGAATGGTGTTAGTAAAAAGTTACACGTTGCGAGTTCATAGTTTGGGGCGAACTACTAGTTTGACAGCGTTAACATTTTATTAATTGAAAGATCAACTGACCAAAATAGAGCAAAAAAAAATTAGGTTGTTATGGGTGGTATTATGTCAGCCCAAAACCCCAGACAGCTCACGGCAGCTGAAATCGTAAAAGCTTATCTCAATTATTATCCTAAACTAAGTAAACTAGCATCATGTGACTATTGCATGAGACAAAGGTGTACAACCTCTGATGAGCCTAGGCTTAGTGACGCAAGGATTACATTGTAGTAAGCAAGCACGGTTGAAATTTTATTATCTAATGATAATACAGGGTGTTGTTTTGGTCAGTGACACCCGACTTAGGGACGATAGTTTTAAGAGTAGTAACGCTGAAAACTAAAAAAAATGCGTTTTTTTTCTAAAAATATTTTGATACCCAAATTACCTTGTTCAATTTGTTTTATAATAACCGTGACGTGCGGACACCCCGGCCATCTAAAAGCGCGCGCGCGATGTGGCGCTCGATGATGCGAGTGCGGCCGCAAGCGTTAGTATAAGGGAGGGGAGGCCACAATTTAATAATTTTTGGGTTTTATTCACTGACATATTTGTTTATGTTGAGCAAAAGGCAAACGCTGCGAGATGTTTGCCTTTTACTCAACATGACTCGAATAGTCGGGAGTAGGGGATCCATAGACTATGCCCGCACCCGATGTTGCTTAGCTTTGCCAATCGGCCAAGAATGGCTAGTTTAACGACAGTACGGAACTATTCACTTTTAATGACTCGCGATATTCACACATTGTATTCGAACGGGTCGAGTACGGAATGAGCCGTTTTCAACTGACAGTCAAAAGCTGATTTTAAAATGCTTGCTAGATGGCGCAGAAAATACGGCAGTCAAATAACGCTTTTCCACACAGATTAGAAAGTACTAGTACTAAAGATACACAAACACCACAGATAAGAATCAGGCTTGCCATGTTCAATCGGTAAAAATGCCGTGTCATATATTTGCAATTTTTATTCTTGAAAGCAAAAACATAAATGGTTTTGAATAAATATAGAATAGGTAGGTAGGATGCTGATATCAACTACGTGATGCGATAAAATTTGCAAGCAATGAATTGTGTTTCTGGTTATGATTATTACAGAATACGGCAATTTGTCGTACCGTCGGCAACACTGGTGAAATTTCAAATGACTGTCGTATTATGAGCGCCATCAGTGGAGAAAAAAAGAACTACGTTTTTTTTTCTGGAAACGGGCCATTTAACAAAAAAATCATCTTTTTCAGGTGGGCCTCTACTCAAGCTCGTTCCCCGGCTTCGTCTACGCCATCTTTGGCAGCTGCAAGGACGTGACGATAGGCCCGACGGCCATCTTGGCTGCGCTACTGACCAAATACGTGGCCTATAGCGTGGACTTCGCTTACTTGGCTGCCTTCCTGTCGGGCTGCGTGATACTGCTGCTTGGGGTCTTGCAACTGGGTACGTTTAGGGGATGACTCTATTCTGCCATCTATTCTGCTTTATTCAGTCATTGGCAAACTTAGCAGCTTCAAATTAGCATATCTCATAAACGGGTGAACCGATTTTGATAAAACATTTCTAAGATCAGCTTTCAAATAAAAATAACTACACCCTTTTAAGAGTGCGGTGTCACAGACAGACAGACACACACACACATAGCGGTCAAACTTATAACACCTCTCTTTATGGTCGGGGGCTAGAAATGCTGAAGGCACTGTTGAAAGTCACTCCGTTATTCTGAGCTCGTACATTGGTTCTGGGCGCGGTCCACAGAACTATGAGCATTTTCGTCCAACACCACGCGTCGCAGCTTCTCAAGCACCATACACTCAAAGACGACAATGTATACCGGACCGGCACAATCGACACCGACACCATAAAAATGGTTTTTTTTTCTAAATTCCAGGTTTTCTCCTCGACTTCATATCGAAGCCGGTCATCAGCGGTTTCACGACGGCAGCGGCGCTGCAGATCGCGGCGTCGCAACTCAAGTCACTCTTCAGGATATCTGGTAAAAACCGGCTATATTTCATTTAAATAAATTTTATAGTGTCACTTGAGAACGGACGTTCTCTGTTTCACTGATTAGGGACGATTAATTCCGAGTGGCAGACGTCGAAAAACGCATAACTTCTCTGTAGTGGAAGTGGGCAGGACACCTGGCTAGACGTACCGATGGCAGATGGACAAAGTCCATTGCGGAATGGCGACTCCGAGAGGGGAAGAGAACGGTTGGCAGACCACCAGCCAGATGGTCCGACGACATAGTCCAAGTAGTCGGAAAATAGTGGTTGCGCCTGGCACAGGATCGTGAGAGGTAGCGTGAGCAATAGTGAGCATGGGGCCTTTACTCAGCAGTGGGTGTTAACAGGCTGATGATGATGATGAATTCCCGATTGCGCCGTGTAGTCTATGCCATCTGCCCATGCCCTTTCTATGCCAAATAAGCTAAACTTGAATGTAAAAACCAAAAGTAGTCTGTGAATAAAGTAAGAATTGTTAGGAAGAAAAGCTGTTGTGACAGAATAAACGTTATAAAGAACGTTATATTCACCGAGATGGCACGGGCATCTCTCAACTTTTTTTGATGAAAGTATTTATGTATGAATGTTCGTTCGACGATAACTTGAGTATCGTCGATCGGATCGTCATGAAATTTGATAAGCGGATAAATGAAGAAAAATATTTTTTTCAGTTCGAACATGAGCCAAATCGGTCGAGGGGTTGCCGAGATATGGGGTCGCAAACGAGATGTTTCATACATATTTGCATTAAGAGGAAACGCGGGTAGCCGCTGCTCCATACACAAAGGGAGACCTGTTTCCTCCCTGGATATTATTTTAGAAAAAATATGTTTACGCCACTCAATCTATATGTACCTCTGCAATGTCCCTATGTTTTCCTTTTTTTCTTATATAATTATTATTTAATTGTTTCTTCTTAAAATTGCAGGTAAATCCGGCAGCACATTCGTCACGGCTGTGGAGAACTTCATCCTGAACATAAAGACGGTCAAGCTCTGGGACACTGTGCTCGGATTCATCACCATCATCGCGCTTATTATATTGAAAGTCAGTCTTGTATCTACGTATATTTAAATACCCCGTTTGTTAAGTTGCAGAGATGTAGGTTTTTGTATAGTAATCTTTGGCTATATGCTTTCAAGACGGGGCTTAATTGTCTAACTTTTTAATCCATTGCGATCCCTTTCAAATTGACGTTTGAAAGGCTGCATTTCTTTGACATTGAAAGATGACATACTGTCATTGAAAGCGATTGGGATAAGGATTGGGATTGCGAGTCGATTTTGAAGGATATTAAATGAAGAAAATTGTAATATACTCGATATCATTTATTAATTTGTATGGCGTTTTGACTCATCCGTTGGTAAAAAAATGTCATTTTTTTTTTCATTATTTTATTTTATACAAAAATTCTTATCGAATTTTCCACTCGACTACCTTTGGACGCCAATTTCAGCGCAAAATGGCCTATTAAGGGCCAACTTTTTAAATTATTTGGCAAGCTGATAAACTGATAAATTCAAGCAAGCTGATAAACCGCAAAACATTTTGAAACTACTTTGAAGGTACCGAACATCCATTTTGTATTTTTAAGAGACTTTTAAAATGCTCCGTCCACCTCGAATGTAAAATTTTCACTTTCGTCTCTTACTTCGATAACTCAGGTGGATGTTGTGTAGTTGATTATTTTACGTATGAAAGAAACATTCAAGACGATCAGCCCCTCTACCCTTGACGCATTTTTCCAATACAGCCGCAATATGGCGCAATTTACAAAATTTTATATTTTAAAAATTAAGACGCATTTTGTGTTTTTATTGAATAAAAAAGCCTTACCTTTGAATAAACATTAAAAAGTATTTAAAATCAAAGCATTACTATTCGAATTCAAAGAGAAATTAATTTTAAAACTTTTTCAATTTGATCGCAATAGCGTCAAGGGTAACCCCCCAGGTCACAAAAGAAAACGGGCAAAAAATAATGACTGGGAAAAAGTTATGACTATTTTTAGAGTTTCCGGAAGAAAATTCGTAAAAACACATTAAAAAAATCATAACTTCTAAACTACGAAAAATCGCTGAGCATACATAGGGTATTTTTAGATAGCCCAATGGGCGAAGAATCTAAAATTATTTGTCCTTATTTGAACCACCCTACACTGTATACTAAGCGCGCGCGCCTGTGCTAATGGTGTTAGCAAAAAGTTACACATCTGTGACTGGGGTCGCGAGTTCATAGTTCGGGGCGGACTACTATATAATGTTATTTCCACAGAAAGTATCCCCGCGGCCGGGCCCTCAGTCAGCGTGTGTGAAAGTATGGCAGTACATCGTGCGCGCGCGCAACGCTTTGGTCGTCGCCGCGGGCGCCATCGCAGCTTATTGCTTCTACTTGCGCGGCTTGGAACCCTTCGCCCTCACAGGTAGGTCACGCATATAGGTGCAAGGTGTAATAAAAACTATCTATCTATCCAGCCTATAATAAAGCCTACTGCTGGGCACAGGCTTCTTCCTTTTCACGCCAACCCCCTCGGTCTAATGCCAATTTCTTCCATTGTCCTCCCGCTGTTCGACCCATCGCGCTTTCGGCCTGTCTACCCACTGACCGTCGCGTCGACCCATTCTAGGCCACCATTCCGTGTCTGCCCTAGTTCACCCTCCCGTCTAGCCAGATGCCCTGCCCATCTCCACTTTAAGGCTCGGTATAAGGCTAACTAGCGCCACCAATGTTAAAAAAATCATATCTTCCTTTAGAAGAAGTTTCTGAAAAAATCCTAAGATGAGCCTATGCGCCATGCTTTTCTAGATTTTTAAGTGTAGATACCCTCTTCGAAATTTACTTTTAAGCAAAAAAATTTTCGATATCCGCCAAAAGCGGCCGTTTTTGGCGGTTATCGAAATTTTTTTGCTTAAGACTAGAAATTGAGTTGGGTACCTACACTTAAAAATCTAGAAAAGCATGGCGCATGAGCTCATCTTAGGATTTTGTCAGAAACTTCTTTTGAAGGGACATATGATTTTTTCAACATTGGTGGCGCTAGTTAGCCTTATACCGAGCCTTAATATTTTTATTAAGATACTAGCTTTTGCCCGCGACTTCGTCCGCGTGAACTACATAAAAAATATATGTGGTTTACATTGCCCCTAAGTGTAATAGCGTGATAATATGTAGCCTATGTGTTATTCTGATGTCTAAGCTATCTCCATTCCAAATTTCATCCAAATCCGTCAAGCCGTTTCAGCGTGAAAGAGTAACAAACATCCATCCATCCATCCCTTTACGCCGTGTATACCTATTACGCAGTACAGCTAACTCGCGTTATGCCTAAGTCATATCACAATTTAGGCATAACGAAAGTTCCATCCTACAGTAGGAAGGAAGTAGGACGTTCAGTTAATAAAAAATATCGAGCTATTCGAAAAGTCGTAGAACAAAAGTTGTTGGAAATCACATTTATAAGTTGAGGTTTTTTAGGAATAAATCTATTTAAAAATTATTTTCTTTACATAATATGTATCTAAAGTATCTAGGGATCACATTTTAATTTTTTTTGGATAATAATTGCTTTTCGGAACAAAAAACTATGGCTCCGACGAGAAACGAGGTAAGTAGCGCTACTGATATAACGGCGACAGGTAAGTAAGTAGAAGAGATATCGTTGTTAACTACAAAATTACGATATTGCGATATTTCGAGATGACAGCCGAGATATAAATGGCAAAAGATGTTTTTTTAATATTTTTTAAATATTTTTTGATCTATGACATTCCGTAGATTTTTTAATTTGAGCGAATACCAAAAATAACAGAGTTACGATTTATTTTCTTTTTCATAAAATCATCTCAACTCTTATTTTTAAATCGAGTCCACGGAATGACAGTTGCTACAAAGGCTTTATCTGACAGTAGCATACTAGGAACTGTCATTCCGTGGACTCAATATTAAAATTTGAGTTTCATTACGTAGCTTTTTCAACCTAGTTTTTAACTTTTAAAGAAGTAAATACATCTGCATTATAACATTAATAGGGTGACTTGCGTAATCACTGGCTTTTAAGATACAGGTCTTCTAGTTTAAGAGTCAGGGCTTGCTGTAAACTCATTTCTTTTGATAAGTGCAATAAAGAAATTTTGAATTTTTGAATTTGTAAATACAAAGGCCTTTATTTCTTCACCAGGCACAATTGAAGGCGGTCTCCCGGACTTCGGCCCGCCTCCGTTCTCCACTACAGTGGGGAACAGGACCCTCAACTTCGAGGAGATGTTGTCGGTGTTCGGGCCGGAGGGTTTCGTGATGCCGCTGGTCGCCATCTTGGAAAGCATAGCCATTGCGAAGGCTTTCGGTGAGTTGTGTGTGGCCCACCAATTTTTTTAAAAATTTGTTTTCTTAAAATATTTATTAACAAACTTAGTTTCTTTACACCCCTAAACCGCATGGTTTGTATGGGTGTTGCATTTCAATCAAATCTTCGGTTTAGCTGGGATAAATAAAAAAAAAACACTACTTCTTTGCGTGCCTCTGCTATCGGAGGTTGGTTATCAGTTTAGCTATCTAGTAGTCCTTCGAAGCCGCGAAAACGAAATAATGGAGTTTTTAATACAGTTGCTCAAAAAGTGGCGTATTGCAGGGACGTATAGCGTTCGGGATGTGGGCTATTACACACGCGTGCTTTTTTTTTACCTTTCCCGCACTCGTGCGTTCTCTTTCCCAACTGTCAAAATAATGTCTATTAAAAAGAAAAACCAACCATGAAGTTTTTACTAAAAAAGTTTTTATGATTCATGCAAATACGTATATTTCTAAAAAGAAGCTACTAATTTGTTTCAATATCAGATTTAATGATTTGATTGAATGAGTTTGGTTAGGTTTCATTTCATTAAATTTCATTTTCATTTCATATCAATAAAAAACTTCTACTGAAGACTTGGCTGTATGGGCATAGTTGCCTTTGCCTACCAGAATGGGTGAAGAAAAAAAAACTCTGCTTATTATATTCTACGGTTGGTGCCATTTTGATTTTTCAGAAATTTTCTTTGATTTAGTTGTTTGTTGCACAAAATGAGTAATTTCGACCCTATTTTTTTTTATTAACACCACCGGAACTCAGTATAATTGCACAAAATGCTTCGGAGAACATTTTACCGGAAAAGTCAAAAATGTTAGGTTAGTTGAGTTTATTGTGTTTTTATTATTTTATTAAATTGCTTTATTTTTTCGCAACTGTATTAAAAATAGTCGTTCAGTACACGTGCGGAACCGTCATTGCAACTTGTTCCGACTGTCAACCCTCGCCTTCGGCTGCGCCTCGGCTCGGGTAGCCATTTGTCGGAACTCTTTGCAATGACAGCCTTTCCACACTTGTAATGAAATATACTATTATCCAAAAAAAACGGTCAAGTTTTGTTGGGGTAAATAAAAAAAAAATCACCTAATGAAACAATAAACCACTGAGTCAACTACTGACATCTGTAGCCAAATGATCTAATACACCGTTATAAATCACTGACGGTTTTTTCTGTGGCCTAAAGTTTAACCATTGTTTGATTAACAAAGGATTTATTTTCAGCTGGCGCTACCTCGGTAGACGCGACCCAAGAGATGATAGCAGTTGGCATGTGCAACCTGCTGGCATCATTCTGCCAGAGCATGCCAGCCACTGGAAGCTTCACCAGGACTGCTCTCAACCATGCCAGTGGAGTGGTCACACCGGCCGGAGCTGTGTTCAAAGGTATTTGCATTTTATTGTTCGTTTTAAAACCTTAAACTTGAATTCACGCACATACACACACACCCTCCCCCTCTCTCTTACACACACACACACCCTCATAGAAAACCCCTCTTTTTTGGTCTGGGGTTAATAAGAAAGACTAAAAAGGCCTTGCGTCAACCAGGGTTACAGGTAGCGTCACGAGCGCTCGATGAAACTGGTGGGGATTTCTGCGCAAGTGTGTACAATCGCGCGCAAAATGTCTAATATCCACGCGGGATCTAAGACTGACGCTGAGCTGAACTATAGTTGAGTGAGATACTATAAAAATCGGAGAAACTGACTAAACTTAAAGATTACTAGTGGTTCGCCCCGAACTATGAACTCGCGACCCCATGTAAACTTAACAACCCCATATCTCAGCAACCCCTCGACCGATTTGGCTCATGTTCGAACTTAAAAATTCTCTTGGTCTCATTTACCTGCTTACCAAATTTCATGACGATCCGACTAAATTTACTCAAGTTATCGTCGAACGAACATTCATACATACATACATACATACATACATACATACATACAAACGCCGGATTGTTCCAGTAGACTCGGAGAACTTCGCTCGCTTCGCTCGCTCGTTCAAAAAGTATTATTTGCGGATTTTGCACTCGTTATATTTTAAATGGTTTTCTATACAATTAGCCTAGAATTCGGACTAAAAATCAACCGCAGCAAGACCAAAATGATGATTGTCGACCGAGCCAACAACAACTTGCCCGAAGTCACTAAAATTGCAAACTGCGAAGTGGTCCAATCATACATCTATTTGGGTGCGCTAATCTCAAATAATGGTGGCTGTGTGGATGAAGTGAAACGTCGTATGGCAATAACTAGATCGGCAATGGATAAGTTGAAGAAAGTATGGAAGAACCGCAACATTACCAAAGCCACTAAGACCCGGCTCGTATACACACTGGTGTTCCCCATCTTTCTCTACGCCGCGGAATCATGGACACTCCGAGAGATCGAAAGGGGAAAAATAGACGCTCTGGAAATGTGGTGCTGGAGAAAAATGCTTGGAGTATCGTGGACGGAATTCAGAACCAACGAATCCATACTTAGAGAACTCGGCATCAAACAGCGTCTGTCAAGTACTGTACAAAGTCGTATCTTGAGATTTTTTGGCCATATATCCCGACAAGACCACAACTCCATTGAGCGCATTGTAATGCAGGGAAGGGTGGAAGGCACTAGAACTCGGGGAAAACCACCGATGCGATGGACTGATCAAATCAAGACCACTGTGGGGAAAACATTGTATGAATGCACCCGGGCAACCTCTGACCGAGATAAATGGCGTGGCATCGTAAGGCGCGCAACATCAGCCACTGATAATACTGCATGTGGACCACGACCGCTCTGACAAGAGCGTAACGACGAAGAAGAAGAAGAAGAAGAATACAATTATTTTAACGGACATTACGATAAAACCGGTGTACAATGAATGAAAAAATCTAAATCCAGTAGGTATTGTTCTCAATAACTTTTTTTATTCTTTCTGAACTGTCTTTTTAAAACATTTTGTTTCGGCATTCTTTCGGCGACGAAACAAAAAAACGATGTGTGCGACTGTACCCCGAGGCTAGAGCGACTGATCCGCCAATCACGCGCCCGCGCTCGCCGGCGATCGCGCCTCTCCGTCGCCCCCCGCGTACCCCGCCAAACAGACCCAAAAAATGAGTTCTGCGCATTCAAGGTCAGCGCTCATAACTCGTGACGCGACCTGTACCCAGTTAACTCTGAGTCAATAATTGTATGGAAAACATTCAAATTAACTCAAAGTTAGTTGGCTAACCCTGACTCCGCCTAAACAACCATCTTCTGTTTCCAGCGACCCTAGTCCTTCTCTCCGTGACCCTGATGTCAAGCACGTTCTATTTCATCCCGCGAGCCACTTTAGCCGGCATCATCATGGTCGCAATGATCTCTATAGTGGACGTTTCCGTTGTGCCGAAGCTTTGGAGGAACAGCAGTAAGTGAAGCTCTTGGATGGCTATGATAGCCTAGTACTTTTTAACGCCCGGCGCCAAATAAATGTATGCATTTTTGGTCTGACTTTAGAATAGTTGGACTGCTTACCATGAATTAGAGAGGTTTTCTTTGATAGAAAGCAAAATATTGAAGAAATGTGTATAGTTTTACACTTCATCCCGCGAACGACTTTAGCCGGCATCATCACGGTCGCAATGATGTTTATACCTTTCACTTGTGCCGAAGCGTTGGCGGAATGGGGGGTTACCCTTGACGCTATTGCGATCAAATTGAAAAAGTTTTAAAATTAATTTCTCTTTGAATTCGCATAGTAATGCAATGTTTATTCAAAGGTAAGGCTGTTTTATTCAATAAAAACACAGAATGCGTGTTAATTTGTAAAATATTTAATTTTGTAAATTGCGCCATATTGCGGCCGTATTTTGAAAAATGCGTCAAGGGTAGATGGGCTGGTTGGTCGATTCCATCCGAGCTTTTACATTTTAGCGAGCTTATCTCTGGCTCGGATGGAATCGACCAATCAGAAGCGTCTATTTTCTTGGATGGGTCTTTTGATTTTAGTGTTATAAGACTGAAAACGCGGCTTTACAGTCTTTCCCTCTCGTTCCCAGAACTGGAGTTATGCGTGTACGTGGTGACTGTCATATCAGGGCTGACAGCTGGCCTGGAGTATGGAATATTAGCTGGTGCGCTCGGAGATGTGGCCAGACTTCTCTTGAGGGCGGCGCGCCCCGCCACAACCGTCGAAAGGTTCAAGGTACGTGCAACTGCAACGCTTTCTCCAAAGCTGGTCTACAGAGTGGATTTTGAGACGGTACACAGGAAAACGTTCCTAGGAGACCATCCATAATGGATTTTGGAAATAAATTACGATCAGCGAAAAAAATGCTGAAATACATTTTTTTTTTGTAGCAATACGCTTTCACCAAAGTTGTAGAATAAAAGTTGTTGGAAATCACATTGAGAAATTGACGTGTTTCAGGCACGTGTGCTATTTAAAAATTGCCTTGTATATTTGGCGCCGATCTAAACTGTTGACAATGCTAAAACGTGCGCGCTATAGAGACTTTGTTTCAAGGAAATCTACGAATGAATTCAGGAAACTGATATTTGGGCGTCGACTGTAGTACGAGGTGTTACAAACGATCCTAATCTCTTATAATCCGTGCGGGATGAGAATGGGATGGAACCTTGTCAAAGTCAATCTAAAATATTGTTTATTTTACTTTGACAAGGTTGCTTCGACGCGAGTTTTCTTACCGCACGCGTCTCAGTTCCAAAAGGTCGCATCCCATTCTCATCCCGCGCGTATTATACAGGGTACTAGAACCCGGTGATAGAGATCACAACCAAATTTATTTTTTGCTCTAAGACTTTCCGTCGATTTTTAAATTAATAAAATGTGAACACTGTGGCCAGAGAAAAGTATTTTTTAAATATTTTTTTCATCGATTTTTACAATGTTTTAACATTTTAAAGCTATGCAAACCTACATACACAAAAATATTTTTAAAGACCAAAAACATAAAAGGTAAATGTTAAAAAAGTTAAAAAAAACATAAATGAAAAAAATTCAATTTTCAGGTTATACAATAAAATTTGTTTTTTTTTTCAACTTTTTATATCGAATTGACATCCTGTTGATCAGCAGGTTACGCACTGTAAAAAGTGTTAGGCCCGGTTTCTGAGTTGAGAATTTTGCTAAGCAAATACTTTACTATCGTTCTGTCAAGCTCTTTTATGAGAAATCTGCAGAGACAGGACGATAATTACCCATTTGCTTAGCGAAATTCTCAACTCAGAAACCGGGCCTTACGATCTTTTGTAACTCGTTGTGTATCTAACCTACAAATTTCTCTCCCCAGGTGGGGAACCAAGACTGCGTGTCTCTTACTCTGATAGCGCATCTGTCCTACTCCTGCGCAGAACATCTGACAGCCAAGCTGCGAAGTACAGTGAGAAGCCAGCCGCTGGTCATCGTGCTAGACGGGCGGCATCTGCACTCTGTTGATATCGGGGTGGCGGGGGTGAGTTGTGCTAGCCCAGTTTTCGAACTTGCTGTGAAATCACCTATACAACGTGTTCCAAAACATCTTAACTCTTTTTACAGAGTGTAACCTACTGGTCAACAAGATGTCAATTCTGTGAAAAAAGTTTTTATTTTATAACTTAATAAAATTAAAAAGCCCTTCTGTCAGCCCCAGACTCCACGGAGGAGTTAAGAAATAAAGAAAGAAGAAGAAGAACTTAAAAATTTAAAATTGACATAACTTATTTGTTTTTGGAATTAGCTGAAATTTAAAAACATGTTTGTGTAGGTGCATTTGCATTGCTTGGAGTTGTTAAAAAATTGTGAAAGTCAATGAAAATAATATTTAAAAATACTTTTCTCCCGCCGCACATTTTATTAATTTAAAAATCAACGGAACGACATAGAGCAAAAAAATATATTGGTTGTGATCCCTATCACCGGGTGCTATTAACCTATAAAAAGAGTTAGGATGTTTTGTTACACCTTGTAGATGGCGCTGTTCATATTACTCATATGTCCATGCCAACTTGGCAGAACTCTACGCTTGTCGCCACAGGGGGCTAATTATTGAGAATCTCGCATTTGATACAAGGAAATTTTTAAATTTTGCGTCAAATATCACCTCTCCTATTCATTCGACAGATCTCGTTAGAAAAATCTAATTTTGCGACCAAATTGTCACCTCTCCTATTCTCACGAAGTCATCCTCGACATAAGGCGCAAGATTTCTGCGAGATATCGCTCGACATGACTCGAGTGGTCGGGAGCAGTTGAGATCGAAATGACATGAGATTTTTCCTTCGAGATGTGTCGATGCGAGCCCCCTGGGCCCTCAGCTTTTTCTACATTGTATTGTGTTATTAGAAAAAAAAAAAACCTATTATTTGTTCCAGAACTTAATATCTGTGATACTAGACATAGAGAAGAAGGGGCATCGCGTGTTGCTGTGGAACTTTCCCGCGCAAATACAGACCCTGTTCGAGGACATTCAGCCCAACGTTGGGGGAAGATTTGTGTCGGGGTCCACCGTTGACCAACACGTGTTGGGTAAGACACTTTTGTTCACAAGTTACCTTGTTCAATTAAATTAAAAAGGAAGAAGATTAGCTACCTAGGACATGTGCTTCGCCACGATAGGTACAGGTAGCGTCACGAGTTATGACCGCTCGACGAAACTGGTGGGGATTTCTGCGCAGGTGTGTACAATCGCGCGCAAAATGTCTAATATCCACGCGGGATCTAAGAAGACTGACGCTGAGCTGAACTATAGTTGAGTGAGATACTATAAAAATCGGAGAAACTGACTCAACTTAACGATTGAAAGTATTCTTTGCTGATTTTGCACTCGTTATATTTTAAATGGTTTTCTATACAATTATTCGGACACTACGATAAAACGGGTGTACAATCAATGAAAAATTATCTCAATCTAATATGTATTGTTCTCAATAACTTTTTTGAATCTTTCTGAACTGTCTTTTTAAAACATTTTGTTTCGGCATTCTTTCTGCGAGAAAATAAAAAAAACTATGTGTGCGACTGTACCCCGAGGCTCGAGCGACTGATCTACCAATCACACGCCCGCGCTCGCGCCTCTCCGTCGCCCTCCGCGTACCCCGCCAAACAGACCCAAAAAATGAGTTCTGCGCATTCAAGGTCAGCGCTCATAACTCGTGACGCTACCTGTACCGAATTCAATTGATCATAATGGGCAAGATTGAGGGGAAGCGGCGTGGAAGAAGAAAGTCGTGGCTCAGAAACATCAGGGAATGGACGGAGATAGCCAGCGTTTAAAAACTGTTTCGCTTGGTAAGGAATAGAAAAATAATATGAGGAGCTGACGGCCAACCTCCATTAGTGGAGAGGCACGCCAAGAAAAAGAAGAATTTTTGTTCTATAATAACTGCGACGCGCTGACACACGGCCTTCTCAATTCGCGCGCGCGACTTTCTTCAATGTAGGGCCCGACATTGCGAGTGCTGCCGCAAGCGATAGTATAATAAATAGTAAACTGTTTTTTTTTTGGCCTAAATGTCGTGTAAATAATCACCCCTGAGTGTAAGAGTAACAAACACACTCCCTCACTCACTCACTCACAAACTTTAGCATTATAATATAAGTAGGAAGTAGGATAGGATTTGTTGGTCGAACAAAAATATGTTATCCGTTGGTCCTGAGAGAAGGCCTTTGCCCAGCTAGTGGGACATGTACAGGCTACACCTTTTTTTTTTGGTCGACTTCTTTTTTAAAATGGTCTAATTAGAGCTTTTCTTTATTTCCAGCCCTGCAGCTTTTGGGCAGCGAACTCAACAACCTGTCGACTACAGTAGTACAGTAGCCATTCCACTAGTTAATTTCTATTAGTTAGACCAGAACGAATTTAGGGGCCATCTCTTGTATAATCCGCGCGAGATGAGAATGGGATGCGACCTTTTGGAACTGAGACGCGCGCGGTAAGCAAACTCGTGTCGATGCAACCTTGTCAAAGTATAATAAAAAGTATATTTTCGATTGACTTCGACAAGGTTCCTTCCCATTCTCATCGCGCGCGGATTATAACCGCCATTGCATAACGAACGGGACCCTTGAGACTTGTAATAGGTTCGCGATTGTTAGGACAAAACCGCTTTGCTCCTACAACGATGAACCTATCGTTACACTACAGCAAAGAAGAATAGATTGTAAATTTATATTGTGATAGTGACAGTGACTAACAGTTTAGTGATTATTTTTTCAGAGAAAAATATCACGTGTAAAACGAGTAGTTAATAATATGTAGAAAAAAAAAAGTTCGGCTGTTAAACAGTTTCCGAATTCGGTACTGTTGATCCAAAAGTTGTCTAGAACAGATAATTTTAGGGATAAGACACCCATTTGTACTTCTAATGTAAAAAATAGCAATATTTTTTTCCTGGTGTACAATAAACAGTTCTGTATCTTTCTAATAAAACTATTACGAAATATTCCAATTACTTATAATATATTTCAAGCTGACTATCGTCGTTAAAAAGTATTTTTATAGAGTCATAGGAGGAATGTAGGTAGCTAAATACGTAGGTAAGTATGAAATTATGTTAATATTATTATGGAAATATCAAATTAAACCAAAGTTTTCTTTAAAAGAATGATTTTTTATTCAAGAAGGAATTAACTGTATCTGTATTAACTGTACGTAAATATGGCATTTAGGGAAATTTTATATTAGCTGGATATTAGATTTTTTATTTACTAGCTGTGAATCATCCCTAGGTTATTAAATGGGTATTAAAATACGGGTATATTTAACTGAGGTTTATACAGGGTGTCCCGTAATTCAAAGTCAAGTGAGAGGGCAGGTCTAACGGTACTGGGAAAAAAAATATTAACAAAATCCTGGTCGCTTCGTTCAGAAATTATAAGCATTTCTTAGAAAATTTTAAAAATTAAGCATTTGGATGCATGTATTTTGGATTTAATGGATTTAATCCAAAATACATGCATCCAAATGCTTAATTTTTAAAATTTTCTAAGAAATGCTTATAATTTCTGAACGAAGCGACCAGGATTTTGTTAATATTTTTTTTCCCAGTACCGTTAGACCTGCCCTCTCACTTGACGTTGAATTACGGGACACCCTGTATAAACCTCAGTTAAATATACCCGTATTTTAATACCCATTTAATAACCTAGGGATGATTCACAGCTAGTAAATAAAAAATCTAATATCCAGCTAATATAAAATTTCCCTAAATGCCATATTTACGTACAGTTAATTCCTGAAAGTGATTTGCGGAGGGATTTTTATACATTCCTGTTGCAACTAGAACATTTGATGCTGCGGTAATATATTTGCAATAAAACTATAAACTTATTGCTAATTTGTAACTTCGTAGCTTACGTCATAGTAACTTCGTAGCGAACGTCGCAGGAACTTTGTAGCGAACGTCGTAGCAACTTAATAGTGAACCACGTAGCAACTTCGTAGCGAACGTCGTAGCAAATTCATAGCGAACGTCGTGGAAACTTCGTAACGAATTTCGTAGCTAACATCGTAGCAACTACGTAGAGAACGTTCGTAGCAAATTCGTAGTGAACGTCGTAGCAACTTCGTAGCGAACGTCGTAGCAACTTCGTAGCGAACGTCGAAGCAACTTCGTAGCGAAAGGCGTAGCAACTTCGTAGCTAACGTCGTACATAGCAACTTCGTAGCTAACGTCGTAGCAACTTCATAGCGAACGGCGTAGCAACTTCGTAGCGAACATCGTAGCAACTTCGTAGCGAACATCGTAGCAACTTCGTAGCGAACGTCGTATTTTAATCCTAAGAGTCAGTTCAAAGTCGTCGTAAGCTAGAGTGACCCCCGAGGCGGTGAGTTTTACGAGGAACGCCGTCGGCGATTTACAACCCGCGCGTAAATCAGCAAGCGGCGATAAAATGCACAAATGCACCGCAGCCTTATTGGCTGTAAACTGCTTCGCGCCCTCTGAGGCCCTGATACCTCAAGAGAAAATTACAGAACCTTGAAAATCGGAAGTGAGAAGAAGAATAAAAAAAAAAGTTTATATTTTCTAGATATTATTATACCTAGGTACTGGAATAACTTTGTATAACTTTAAAGTATTCACGACGACAAAACTAAAAAAACCCAAGCGTAGGTATATTATACTAATGTATGGTAGACTTAAGGTAGAGAAAAAAAAAATTCGTGGGAGAGAGTGCTGTTTAGTGTTTATCTTCATTCCAACACACGAGAACGTGCCGCGAAAGAATCGCAGACATTTTGTGCAAAACCGAACTGAATTTCGCAACAAAACGCTCAGTACAAAACGTCCCGCATACGTACACTGGCGTGCAATTTGTCAGAAACTATCGGTGCATATGTTACTCCCGTCCGTACGTGATCTCGAATAGAAATTCGGAACTTTTCAGTCGGAAAATTTGTGCGGAGTTTTCTCTACCGTAGTTCTTTTCATAAAGAGTTGCAAGTTTGGTACTTTGTTGTTTTGTTCGCTGACTTGTCATTAACTGCCGGTACTGGGTGGGAAACAAAGTATTTGTATTTGCGTTAAATGCGCCGCCATGTGCGTGCGTGGGTATTTTGTTTGGACTGCATGTTGAATAACATTGCATTTTCTACAAGTACTTACTGCCTACCTACGGTATAAGTTGGAAACCTCTTTCGGTGTGTGTTTTTCTTGGCTTGATGCTGTTAAACTTTCAAATACCTACAACAAAAACTCAGTTTTAAATACCTCTTCACTATCTTAGTACGCTCTATGAAAAAATTGGCGTTTTTATCCGAGTGCATAATGAATAGACTGTGAGAGTAGCATTTTAGTAGGTAATTTTAGTATAGACTCCGAGGTCCGAGCGTACCTACTAAGATTGGGAGAACGCGGCTTAAAGGCTGGCGTCCACTAGAGGCGGATCGGGCCGGGGCGTATCGCAAGATCGCAACGCAAAAGTCCGCCTGCCTGTATCTATTCGAAACAGCGTCCACTAACCCTAACCCTGCTTGACGCAAGTCCGCCGTGAGCAAACTCAACGTAAATCTTTCATTAGTAAGGGCGAGGCCCCATTGGTGCGTTGCGTTGCGTCGTCGCATCGGATCGCCGCATTGTATGCAACATCTGCGTTGCGACGACGCCGTCGCATCTGCGTCTCAGTTCAGCCTTCGCAATGGACGGATACAAACGTGTCCGCAACGACGACGCAACGCAACGCACCAATAGGGCCTCGCCCTAATACCGACCTAACCTAACCTTCCAAGTGTAGAAAAGAAAAAACACAATATCAGGGCCCTTAGCCTGTAATACAATGGTGCCAAAATGGGCTGTCAGGTGACGACTTCAATTACGATTTGCTAAAGCTGTCTGTCCTTTTAATGTTTTTGTAGTACAGCAAAGAATATTTTGATTCTAATTCTAGAGGATTAGTTCTCTGGTTGTAGGAGAAAAACGAGGAGAGCCCGGTTTTGTCCTTCTGCCGGGATGCCATTAACCCGCCATTGCGTTACAGGCTAAGGGCCCAGGTTGCGTTACAGGCTAAGGGCCCATTAGACTGTACGGTCACCGATACCCTAGATACCTCATAGCGCGCAGAATTAGAGCGTCAATCGAACAAAATGGGGTAACCTAGCGTATCGCCGACTGTACGATACACTGCTGCATAATAAGGTATGATGTAGGTACTCCATTTGTCTTATCTCCGTCGGATGCAGTGGCTAATGTCTCGCGAACATTGCGCGCGTGAGCGTTTTGAATGGCGTCTAAAGACGACAGGAGGGTTTTAAGTTCCATGCCCCGTTGGTTGAGGCGAGTCGATGTACCAGTACGATTACCCGACCCACTGTTAGTAGCGCTCTACGACTTTAAAGTCAAATTTTTTTTTTGTTGGCGATATGGAATTATTGACCCAGCGAGCGAAGCGAGAGAAGTTCTCCGAGTCTACTTGAACAATCCGGCGTTTGTATGTGTGTATGTATGTTTGTATGTATGTATGTATGAATGTTCGTTCGACGATAACTTTGAGTAAATATAGTCGGATCGTCCTGTTCGGTAGGCGGATGAGACAAAGATATTTTTTAAGTTTGAACATGAGCCAAATCGGTCGAGGGGTTGCTGAGATAAGGGGTCGCGAGTTCATAGTTTGGAGCGAACCACTAGTTTGGATAAAAATAAACTTCTTTTGGGTCTCCATATTTTTGGGCTAATTCGGGAACTTAGTTTGTTTGTAAGACGTTATTGCACAATGTACCTACAATAAAATAAAAACTGGAATAACACGTCCGTGAGATATGGTGTACAAAGGTGGATTTATTTTTAGAGAAATTTCTTCCAGCCAGCCCTAGGTAAATATCTGGCCAGACTAAAAAGTTATCGATAATTCAAGTAGGATACAAGTGGGTTGGTAGAAGACACTAAAATTCAAATATTTTCTTCAATATCGACGCAATAAAAACATTTACATTGAAAGTCAAATCTAAATTCATATTATTATTTAAGGCCCAGTAGGACTCACAACTAGCGCCGCCAATGAAAAACAACATATCTTCTTTTTGGAAGCGATTTTTGCTAAAAACTCTCCTGCAAAATCTCAACGCGAGGCTTAACTATTTTTAGGATTTAAGGTTTGGATTCCAGATCCTAGAACCTACGAAAGCAATCGATTCTCGCCGAAAGTGGCCACTTTGGAATCCAAATTAGGTCATAAAAATAGTTAAGTTTCGCGTTGAGATTTTGCAGGAGAGTTTTTAGCAAAAAACGCATCCAAAAAGAAGATATGTTTTTTTTCATTGGCGGCGCTAGTGGTTCGTCCTCTTGTGCCTTAATGTGTAGCAAGTTTTTTTTGACCTTCTTCCCTAACGGTTTAGCTTAGAAGCAATACTCAACCTAATTGGAAACACCTAAAGAAATCGGTATTTGTCGTGACCCAGGGTAAACAGAACTGGCGGCCCCTAAACGAGGCTTCAAAACGCGCCCCCATTAAAATTCAACGAGAGCTGAGCCTCTGAATAACGGGCCCGAGCCGACACTGACATCCATAATGTTTACTAAACAACCGAACGAACGGCGTGCGATTTGTACCGTTTAAACGTTTAAAACGTCGGCCAATTAAGGATAATCACCGGTGCGCTCCAATTTGGACCTTAATTGATTCGTTACTTTACACACTTTCGTTCGTCCAAAGAAATTTGGAGTACGACGCTTTGAGAAGTCCGAAGTGGACACCGTGCGCTGTGTAAGACGCAGATCTGCGAACTCTGGGGCCTAAGGGTGGCATTGATAGTCGTCGACTCAAGATCGAACTCAAGTAGGTGATCTCAGAAAAGTCAAGTGCTAATGTCAAGCCTTGGCTAATGTCAATGTCAATCTCAAGATAGTGTCTACAGCTACTCAAGTTTGACATTAGCCAAGGCTTGACATTAGCTTTTCACTTTTCTGAGTTCACCTACTTGAGATCGATCTCAAGTAGGTGATCTCAGACGACTATTAATACCACCCTAATTCCCGGGAATCTCCCATTCGACGCATCTTGAAGGAAAAATCTTATGTCATGTCTATCTCGACTGCTCACGACCACTCGAGTCATGTAGAGCGAAAAAGGCAAAAATATCGCAGAAATCTGCTGCAGATGACTTCGTGAGAATAGGAGATAGTTTAATTACTATTCCACTTTCCATAAAACGGAAGCTCGTCGATATGTGTCCTGCCCGTCCTTACCTACGGCTCACAGACTCTGTCATTGACAAACCAGCAAAAGAACTCAAGGTTTGCCAGAGAGCGATGGAGCGCAGCATATTGGGTGTCCGCAGGATCGACCGTGTCCGAAACACCACCTTGCGCTCAAAAACGCGCATAGCCGACGTGGGTGTTCAGACGGCAAAGCTTAAATGGAGCTGGGCCGGCCATGTCCGCCGCATGCAACCTGATAGGTGGGCGAAACTCGCCACCGAGTGGATACCGAGTGGATGTGGCGGTCGCCGCAGCCGAGGTCGCCCAAAAAGACGATGGCGGGACGAACTCGACCAATATATGCCGGAGTGGTTGCTCAGGACCGAAAGACCTGGTCTGAAAGGGGGGAGGCCTTTGCCCAGCAGTTGGACACCAAACAGGCTAGAAAAAAAAAACTATCCTATGTCACCTGGGTAATTGAACGAGCGAGCGAAGCGAGCGAAGTTCTCCGAGTCTACTGGAACAATCCGGCGTTTGTATGTATGTATGTATGTATGTATGTATGTATGTATGTATGTATGTATGTATGTATGTATGAATGTTCGTTCGACGATAACTTGAGTAAATTTAGTCGGATCGTCATGAAATTTGGTAGGCAGGTAAATGAGGCCAAGAGATTTTTTAAGTTCGAACATGAGCCAAATCGGTTGAGGGGTTGCTGAGATATGGGGTTGTTAAGTTTATATGGGGTCGCGAGTTCATAGTTCGGGGCGAACCACTAGTTAAAACGAATCCAACGACACCTCATTTGTTGAAGTCGGCCGAGTAGTTTAGGCTCTGCGAGGGAACAGATGAACACACACACTTACATACATACATACATACACACATACACACATACGCTGCTAAAATCATAACCCTCCTTTTTGCTTCGCGTAGTCGGGTAAAAATAGTACCCTTGCGTTGAGAAATCGCAGGAGCGATTTTTGCTAAAAACGCATCCAAAAAAGAAGATATGATTTTATTTTTCATTGGTGGCGATAGTTGTGAGACCTATTGCGTCTTAATATATTTTTTTATGGCAATAAACTTTTTTACTTTCCTTAACTTCATCCTATAGCCGGGTGTACAAAATATTCTACAGCAATTTTTAAATCGAGTCCACGGAATGACAGTTGCTTGTATGCTACTGTCAGATAAAGCCTTTGTAGCAACTGTCAATCCGTGGACTCGATTTAAAAATTAGAGTTTTAGATTGACTATCGAAAGATCGATAATAGGCCTAAAAGGGCCAAACAGGAAGGGCCCATTAGCCGACTTTAATCATGGGCCGGGACGTAACAACGAGATAAATTAGATCTGCTATATCTATGCGCGCGTAAGCAGCCAGATAAGCGCCCTATAATTCTTCTTTAGCCTAAAACGACGGTCAATAATAACGCACAGAAGGCTAAGAAAGGGTAATGATATATAGGCCCGGTTTCTGAGTTGAGAATTTTGCTAAGCAAATGGGTAAGTATCGTCCTGTCTCTGCAGATTTCTCACAAAAGAGCGCGACAGAGCGATACGTAAGTATGTGCTTAGTAAAATTCTCAACTCAGAGACCGGGTCTTATTGATAATTGTTTGACCTATTTGATTCTGACAAGTCAGCACGTCAGACTGTACACTTTTGTTGTAACGTCGCCCGTAATGTAAGCGAGTAGAGTGCTAGCGTGTAAGCGTCTACGTGCTGTCGTGTGTACCTATAATATTATTGTAATTGTTATTTTTCCTCGTGACGGCCGTGATTGGATGACTCAGGGGCTGACTGAAAATGGGCTTAGATAATATATCGGTAACCTACAACAAGTCAATGATTTTTAGCTGCGGAGATGTTCCGACAGTCATGTCGACCTAGTATGTAAGTAATTTGCTCCAAATTTTGTTGATTTTTATCATTGTATTTCCGTGGCTACTAATAAACGCCTTTCTATCGATCTATCTATTTGACAGAAACTTAACGCATTGACTGGCGCCCGTTTTTGCACGGTGCCTCATGAGTCATGGGTATCTTTTCGAACGTTGCCTGACACTACTTACCCATTGCTACGTTGATTTAACCCCTCAAGTATGACAAAATGTAGGTATTATTAGGTACCTAAACGTTTCCGTGTGCTCATGTTGCGTGCTGTGTGTCTTCTGTTCTATTACTTTTTGTGACCAAACGTTTAGACGGGCGGAGTTTGCTCAAGTCGTTTCCAAGATGTAATTTTATAAGAAAGTAAAGGTTTCTTCTTATTCTTTAGCATTGACCTTCAGCGGTTTTGTGGTAGGTGAGATTTAACTTTAAATTCAGCGTCCAAGAAAAATAATAATTATGAAGTGTGTTTTAGAAAGGTCTTTTGACACTGAATTTACAATAGGGCCAAGTGGAAATCTGAAGGAAAAAAAAACAGCTGTTCCATACAAAAAATCGATATCCACTGCACCAAATGTATGGAGCAGCTGATTTTTTTTTCGAGATTGCGCACTTGGCTACACAGTATAATAGTACGGAAGCCGACCGCATGATCTTCACGTCACTTGATACAAAGATAAGCTCTATGGCTTCAAATAGAAAAAGTTACGCTGAGCTCGAATCAATCGGTCTTATCACTCTGAATTGGCCGAAAGGTCGAAAAAAAGGGCCACTTCCGGTGCAAAAAAACACCCGATTTTACGTGATCTGATACAAGAATGAAACTGGTGGCTTCAATTAGAACTTCTTTCGGAGAAGCAGAAAAACCAAGTCTGTCAGCTCTGGAGTGGCCGGAAGTACCTGACAGACGCCCTCAAAGATCACGATTTTGCTCCAAATTTACGTGATCTGATACAAGAATATGACTGGTGGCTTCAATTAGAACTTCTTTCGGAGAAGCAGAAAAACCAAGTCTGTCAGCTCTGGAGTGGCCGGAAGTACCTGACAGACGCCCTCAAAGATCATGATTTTGCTCCAAAATTACGTGATCTGATACAAGAATGAGACTGGTGGCTTCAATTAGAACTTCTTTCGGAGAGGCAGAAAAACCAAGTCTGCCAGCGCTGGAGTGGCCGGAAGTACCCGACAGACGCCCTCAAAGATCATGATTTTGCTCCAAATTTACGTGATCTGATACAAGAATGAGACTGGTGGCTTCAAATAGCCCTTGATTAGCAGAAACAGAAAAACTAAGTCTGCCAGCTCTGGAGTGGCCGGAAGTACCCGACAGACGGCCTCAAAGGTTGATGGGGACTACTACATTTACTTCATCTGGTACAAAAATGGAATAAGTTGAAAATGTTCATGTTTAAATAAAGGTTGTCTGGTAGATACACACTGGATCAGTCAGTTAGTAGAGTGGAGGCTCGGACCTGGAAGTGTTCGCCAGAAGGATATTACTTAGTGACCCGACCACAAGGATCGTTTTTGACATTCTCGGATAGAGATGGGCGGTGAGTAAATACTAAATAGTATTTAATGATTCGGTAAAGAAAATATGAATATTCATTCGTTTTTACTCGTTTTTACTGAGTATATACCCAAAAGCAAGAGTTAATACTTTTGTATGTACTTTTGTTGTTGGTTTACAAGGGCAGCACCATTAACCGTTAAAGCTACAGGCAAACTGTTGGAATAAAAGTCTTTGAATTGCGAACATATCATGAATGGCATTTACAGATTTTTAAAAATATATACAGGGTGCAAGTAAATTGGTAAATTTCATCAAATTTATTTTTTCGTGCCATATGATTTTGTTTCTAGTAAATAAGGATCAAAAGCCATGGTCAAAACATAACAAATATAAAAAAATCTAAATAAAACTTAAACATAAACTTTCCATTATACAGGGTGGCGCGTTGAGGCAGCACCATGAACCGTTATAGCTACAGAAAAACTGTCAGAAAATAAAGTCATCAGATTGCAAAAATATTACGAGTGGCATTTACAGATTTTGAAAATTATAGACAGGGTGCCAAAAAATTTGCGGATTTGGCAAAACTTTTTTTTCGTGCACATTCGATTTTGTTTCTTGTAAGCATCAAAAATCATAGTGAAAACACTGGCTATAATAAAAAAAAAAACATTATACAGGATGGCGCGTTGAGGTAGCACCATTAACCGTTATAGCTACAGAAAAACTGTCAGAAGAGAAAGTCATCGGATTGACTTAAAATTTATTGACATCTTTAAAAATTATTAACATTATTATTAATTATACTGTTTAGCATTATGTACTTATAATTATTTGCATGCCTTAAATAGGTTGAATGTGCTGAGCTTTTAAATATCAACTATTTTAACATCTGAAATGTAACTACCACGTTCAAAGCAATGTAAAAAATATTTATGATGAAACCAGAGTGTAAAAAAAATCGGAGTGTGTGGACTTAGGTCTTTACAGAAATGACAGTCATCAATAAAATTAGTATAGTGCCAACATATTAGATGTTCATCTGTCAATTTGGTGCTGGTTGTCTGTTCCTTGATCGAAAAGAAAAAATGAGAAAACTACCCCTTACAATGTGTTTTAGACACGAAGTTCAGAAAAATGGTAAAAAACGATACAAGTATTTAGCACCGTCCGCTTTTAATTTTTTTTTTCGATTGCTTCGACCAGTATAACTGAACCAAAGCAACAAAGCACGCAAACTGGGATGCTTTTTGCGCTTTCGTTCCGTGGTCGGTAAGGTACACAGCCACGGAATCCTGTCAAAACAGCCTGACCACGGCATTGTCTAACACAATAGGATTCATGGCCAGGCGGGCCTGTAACTTTAAACTTCTCTAACTTTTTCATTACATTCAACCTACCTCAAAACTCACGAATATGACTAAGTATACTCATATTCGTGAGTTTTGAGGTAGGTTGCAAGGAAAACTGTGAAAGAAGAAAGTCATCGAAATGCGAAAATATTACGAATGGCATTTACAGATTTTGAAGAATATAGTTAGGTATAGGGTGCAAGTTTTTTTTTAAACTTAAACTTTCGTGAGCACTGCACAATTTTCTATTAAATCACGGTTTTACTCACGTCGGTGTAGCCGACTAGTGAGTAAAACCGTGATTTAATAGAAAATTGTAAGAAACGTTGTTTTTTTGACATAATTATTTTTACGTGCCATTCGATTTTGTTTATTGTATTGATCAAAAGTTACTATCAGACCAGTCATGGTCAAAACACGCCAAGTGCGAGTTGAACTCACGCACCGAGGGTCCATGAAACCATTGTTTTTATTGAATGGCTGCAAGGAATCTTCGTTTCGTGAGTCCGGCTCGCACTTGGCCGGTTTTTAATTATATTGAAACATAGGATCGATACAAGCGATGCTCTATAATCACCAACTCGCAAGAAAATGTAGAAACCAGTCGTTAGGGTATTCTTACTTCAGCTTATTTAGCTCATCTTTTTTCCTTTGCTTGTCATTGATGTGGTATACAGACCTTATTGTTATTTACATGTATTTAAAAAATCTGTTTATGTCGAACCATCTGACGTATTACTACAGTCATAATGATTTTTACACTCCACACCCCTCGCGCCCTCTACCTGCTAAAGTAGCCATGTGCACCATCATCTACCTACACTATCTACACTAATCTACATCTGCACTATAATATTATAAAGAGGAAAGATTTGATTGTTTGTTTGTATTGAATAGGCTCCGAAACTACTGGACCGATTTGAAAAAATATTTTACCATTAGAAGCCGACATTATCCCTGATGAACATAGGCTACTTTTTAACGCGGGAAAATGCTTAATTTCTACGGGAAAACGGGTAATAGGACAACGAGTAGTAAGAATAATTATCCTTTTTTACATTAACTTCTAAACGGCTGTACGGCTGACAGTAAAAATCCTATGACAAGCAAAGAACAAAATATGAGCCACATAGACTGTGAAGTAAGAACAGACAAACAACTAGTTTCAACATTTTCTTGTGCCCGGATTTAACATTTAAGAACATAACACTGGGCCCATAACTGAGCCTGAAAGTGTTTTTACCCTTGGTGTACCTATCAATACCTTATTAATGATTTTTTTGTTGCTCATTGTGTCCAAAAAATACATTCCGTACAACAGTCCCAAGTAATGGATTAAAGTGGACATAAAGTCCACAAAAATCCATCAACGGATCTTTTCAATGGATTTTCGTGGACAAAGGGCACTTAACCAGTAAACAAGATAGTGCGGGGGCCAAAAAAAATCATTTACACTTATGAAATTACAGTTAAATCTACCGTGTAGGTGTATGACTAGACAGAACAAAAAATTACCATTTTACGTGTTCCAAGTAGTCATACATGGATGTAGAACTAGGCGGTTTTTTTTTTCTTAGTAGTCTTACCTGTAGAACTAAGTGTAAGATACGAAGTATCTTTCATAGCCTGAACAGGTAAGATGGTGATACTGTACACCATACACCAAAATCCTGATCTTTGAGGCCGTCTGTCGGGTACTTCCGGCCACTCCAGAGCTGGCAGACTTAATTTTTCTGTTTCTGCTAATCAAGGGCTATTTGAAGCCACCAGTCTCATTCTTGTATCAGATCACGTAAATTTGGAGCAAAATCATGATCTTTGAGGGCGTCTGTCGGGTACTTCCGGCCACTCCAGCGCTGGCAGACTTGGTTTTTCTGCCTCTCCGAAAGAAGTTCTAATTGAAGCCACCAGTCTCATTCTTGTATCAGATCACGTAATTTTGGAGCAAAATCATGATCTTTGAGGGCGTCTGTCAGGTACTTCCGGCCACTCCAGAGCTGACAGACTTGGTTTTTCTGCTTCTCCGAAAGAAGTTCTAATTGAAGCCACCAGTCATATTCTTGTATCAGATCACGTAAATTTGGAGCAAAATCGTGATCTTTGAAAGCGTCTGTCAGGTACTTCCGGCCACTCCAGAGCTGACAGACTTGGTTTTTCTGCTTCTCCGAAAGAAGTTCTAATTGAAGACACCAGTCTCATTCTTGTATCAGATCAATTCAGAACACGTAAATTTGGCCCAAAACCTGATCTTTGAGGGCATCTGGCAGGTACTTCCGGCCACTTTAGAGCTGGCAGACTTGGTTTTTCTGCTTCTGCGAATCGAGGGCTAATTGAAGCCACAAGTCACATTCTTGTATCAGATCACGTAAATTTTGAGTAAAATGATGATCTTTGAGGGCGTCTGTCGGGTACTTCCGGCCACTCCAGCGCTGGCAGACTTGGTTTTTCTGCCTCTCCGAAAGAAGTTCTAATTGAAGCCACCAGTCTCATTCTTGTATCAGATCACGTAAAATCGGGTGTTTTTTTGCACCGGAAGTGGCCCTTTTTTTCGACCTTTCGGCCAATTCAGAGTGATAAGACCGATTGATTCGAGCTCAGCGTAACTTTATCTATTTGAAGCCATAGAGCTTATCTTTGTATCAAGTGACGTGAAGATCATGCGGTCGGCTTCCGTACTATAAGTTTCAGAGGCATTTTTTGTAGTCTCCCGAAAAAATATCAGAAATTATTAAAATTAAATGTGGAAATTGCGTGTGTCTTTGAATTTAGATTTTTTTTTGTTACGCACATAATAGTGCGCGCCTATACGCATTACAACTAAAAGTATGGCTCATCCGCCTTCGTGAGATAAAACAAATGTACCTACCTCTTAACCTAACTACTTTACCTCATCCACAAAAAAACCTTTAGATGCCGCTCAATGAACAATCAGTTCCGTGGTCCCATCCGACACTTTTATCACCACCGTGGCTCCTCGAACGGACTTGAGAGAGGCTCAGAGGAGAGTGAATAAATAACCGCGCGGCACCGCCGCGGGCACGCGCGGCCGAAACCTGCACCTCATACTTTATTTACTCACTCCACCGGTCAAAGTGGGGCCTTGTAAAAAATTGTTGAAGCGCAAGCGGAGGCGGCAAGACCTACCGCACATTGGTCCTGGCACTAGGTTTCGATCGTTTGCTGGATTTAGTTTGCCCTTTTCATAACCTAAGCTGTCGGTAAAAGGGCCACTATAATAAAAATAGTAGTCTTGGAGAGGGAGTGATGCGTCGGAAGTTTTTGTGTGGACATCATCATCATCATCATCCGCCTGCTGAGTAAAGGCCTCTTAAAGCTCACGCCGCCGCTCACCATTTCCTATAGGACATTGTTTTAGATGGAGTAGGCTTGCTCAGCACCTATACCACCCTGAAAGCTTAGTCGGCCTAGCCTACAGGAAAGACTTAAGTCAATACGTGTGGAGCCAACTAAGCCGCAATAAGTGAAGTCAGGTAATACCTACATATTATCAACAAACATAAACTAATTTACAGGTCCACGTTTGCCGTGGTAAGATTGTACATTTCTTTTCGCAATGAAGGCTGGCGTAAAAGGTCGTATATCAGAGAGCGTCTTTTTTTTCTTCAAGGATGCCGTGTGATGTGGCCTGAATAAATAAAATTATATGACGTCATATCAGGTTTAGGGGTTGGATGTTAAAGTCTTCAGTGATATGGGACCCTGGTACTGTCGGCCACACGCTTTTTGTTCGATATCCTTCAGTGTGGCTGACCCTACTTGTGTGTTGAGAGGCTTGACGTATGTCAAAGAGGTAGGGATGCTATTTTGACCAGCTCTTTGGAGGTTTATTTACACGTTGATGCTTTGAAAAGTAACCTCTCTGTTGACCTTGCTACGGCGAGCAGACCCTGCTATAACAACAATATCGACATAGGTGCTTTAGGTACGAAGGTTTTCCGACAAGGTGTAGAATAGTAGGCATTAGTTACAAACTCTACTTTAGCATAGTAAATTCGCACCAAAATGTGATGCATGCTAACGATTACATTATGTTCTTATGCTTTTACAATTTTATTTACAGCTGCTTTAAATGTGTGTATGTTTTTAGGGTTCCGTACCCAAAGGGTGCCAAACGGGACCCTATTAGTAAGACTCCGCTGTCCGTCCGTCTGTCTGTCTGTCCGTCCGTCTGTCACCAGGCTGTATGGAATGAACCGTGATATACAGTTGAAATTATCACAGATGATGAAAAAGTACAAAAAAAAATGTTTAAGGGGGCTCCCATACAAAGAGTGATTTTTTGCCGTCTCTATAGATAAATGTTACGGAACCCTTCGTGCGCGAGTTCGACTCGCACTTGGCCGGTTTTTGTATAATTGCAAATCAATGAAGGCATCATATTAAAAAAAAACATATATTTCTTAGTATTTTAACAACCACAAAAAAAAAGCTTGCATGGGCAAAAAACGTGCTATTTGAATATTTTTAAGTTTGCTGATTAGGTACACTGAACGCTATTTAATAAACAGAACCCTCTAATAATATTAATTTATTCCGTTTTCTCTTTTCGCAATCTACGTCGAGGTTGCATTTTCTTCAAGAGACGTGTTTAGAGTATTGAAATAATAAATTCATGTCATACGATACCAGCGGAGTTGAAAGAAATAAAAATATTTCATGAATATGGAGGTCCCAATGGACTAAATGTAACCTTTTAATACAGAAAATGTATCTGAGTAAAGATAGAGAGAGGTCTACCAGTTTATTACATTTTCTTGATTAACTGAAAATGCTACGTTTTCTTTTTATCTTTCTCTCTTTGACCTGAAATTAGACTTTATATTTTGATAAAGACAGCGATAGGATGATGATATTATATGTTTTAAATATTTGAACGAGCGAGCAAGCTGTTTGTATGTATGTATGAATGTTCGTTCGAGTAAATTTAGTTGGATCGTCATGAAATTTGGTAGGAAGGTAAATGAGGCAAAGATAACTTTTAAGTTTCAACATGAGTCAAATCGGTCGTGGGGTTGCTGAGATATGGGGTCGCGAGTTCATAGTTCGGGGCGAACCACTAGTATATGCAGTGTATACGTTTTATGATTTTTGTGAAATACTCTATAGAATAAAAAATATATTGGTCATAATATCCGTCCATCTAGCGGGTGGTCTGCCTTAACCTCTCTTTTCCCTCCACCTTTCCCGACATAATTTGTTTTTTTATCTCTCATGCTCGGAAAGTACGCTGTTACTTTAAACGTGCGATCTTAGAAAATCCTTTTTTAAACTAGTATCTGCATTTTTGTGCGCTTCGAAATTTAAACTCGACGCCCTAATAAAAAGAAATCTATGGAATTCCTTTAACTTGTAGTGTTGCCTAGCAACGGGTTGTTGATTTTATGACACTTCAAGAAGACACGATTTGTAATCAACAACCCGTTGCTATGCAACGCCACAGACTCCTTTGTGAAGAAGCAAAGAAGAAGGAAACTCATTTCACTAACTTTTGTTTTTCTCGCTTGGCTAACAAAATCATTTCCTCGCTTCTGTGAGATGAAAAGTTTTGTGTTTCTCACGAATGCAAAATTATTTGCATCTCGTGCTTCTGAATACCTCGCTACGCTCAGGTTAATTTTAAAAACCTTCACTAGCTCGATATTCAATACAAGCACTCGCCGCAAACAATAATTTTGCATTCTTGCATAACAAATAACTATTTTAGGTCTACTGTTGACATATTACGGGGCTTCGTAGAGATGTCATAGTCAAGCTCTATCAGACCCAGATCAGCAGAACTACGATGAAACATGGATAGACCAACTAACTAAACCAACACAGGTTCTCGTTCAACGTACAGCCGGCAATTGTCTATTGATCGGCCAATAACAAATGGGCCTCCCTTGATGACGTGTCTCGCAGTGAACTCGCAAGCACTGCGCCACCGCTCTACAATCTTTGGTTAGGTAATTTTGTAGGAAAAAGGTATTCCTAATCTGCCGTGTTTAATAATAAAAAGTCTTGTTATTTTTGTATATGTCGCATTGTGAAAAGCAACATCAAACATCGTTCGAGCTGAAGAATCATTAGTAGCGATTCTGTCTAAAACTATTACTAATCTGACAGCACTAAAGTGACAGATAATCTGTCACTTTAGTACATTATCTGTCACTTTAGTGCTGTCAGATTAGTAATAGTTTTAGACAGAATCGCTACTAGTGTAGACGTATTTTGACAGTTGATTGTAAACAAAGTCATAGATTACTCATCACAGATTATCCAACCAAGTTGTCGGTTCACAGATTAGAAGTTAGTTTAGTTCGATGAACGAAACGTCAAGCAAACTTTGGCAACCCTGCGCGGTTCGACCAATCAGGGCTCGCGTCGAGGTATAGCGTGACCGTCGAGTCTATTTAAGTGCGAAGCGCGCCTCAAGCGCCACAGTTCACGACCGACAGCGGACCGAGAAGGTTGTGTGGTCGGCTCTTTGCTAAACTTACCACGTTTCTGTAACTTTACTGTCCTAGTCGAATATTGCTATAGAGTCAGTGCTATTTCGTAGTGTTCAAGTGTGAGTAGAACATCAAGAAAGGTAACGTGAGTACTGTTCCAATTCCATTGTATTTCCATGCCTGTATGTGTAAGCAATTACTGTGTTCCTAATTATTGTAACTACCTCTAAAGATCAAAAGAAAGAGATGTCCAGACGGGTTTTCTTGTTGCTTCTTTCCCGGTCTGTTTATGCTTAGAAGCAACGTAGACAAGTTTTGGGATGGAAACGTTGCTTTTTTAAAAAGCGTAAATAAGACAAAAAAAACTAAAACTAACTTAAAACTAGTGAATGAGACGACCACCCGATGTGAGAGTTGAAGCTCGATTGATTTATTGTAACAAAGGCAAGTCCATGGTTGGTTGTACAGAGTGGGGATAGACAAAACATCCGTTTCGGAGAACTTATTACATTGTAGCAATAGGTGCTGACGTTGCGTTGACTGTCAGCACTTTGGAGAATATAACTCCTCCCTCCTTAAGAGCTGAATCACCTGATGAACAGTTTTGCTGGTGATCAGTGTGATTTGGCAATTGATGAGCACCTGGTGAACAATTTTGGTGGTGATCAGTGCTACTTGGCAAACATTTTTGAATTAATTCTTTCTTAAAGTAAGTTAATATTAAACACAAAATAATTAAAAACAGAAGTACATATAGGACAATGGTAGCGAGACTTATTCTATGCACATACACTACACTTTGGTTATCACTTTCACTGAAGGGGTCCTTCTGGCGTAACACTTGGGACAGGTAGTTCAACTCGTCCAGGTTGACATCTTCCATGTTGACTGCAGGTATGCTGGAACTGCTGGAACTGCTGTTGTCACGCTTCAGGTCAGGTAAGACGATGGTTGGGACCTTCATGTAGCTCATGGTCTCTACAAAGGATCGACCACGGTGTAGTTGGATGTCATCTATGTGTACGTCACAGGGCTCGTCTATAGTTAGTATGTAGGTGCCAGTTATAGTTTCTCTTGTGACGTCATTGTTACATTTACGCGTAAGTATAGCTCTCTTGCGCGTGTACAGTATCCAACTATTTGACCCAAACTGCTGTACTTTGGTGTCCTCGATGCGCACGGTAACCTGGTGGCAACGGTCAGGGTTGGCGTCAAACCTCATGAGCTGTTCTATGCAGGTCTCCTTGGGGTAGACGACTCGGTCTTCATCGGTGCACAGGAACTGGTCTTCAGCGACGCGCCTGCACTGCCTTGCGATCGGTAAGTAAGCGGAACCTTTTGCCAATAGGTATGGGTATTTAGGGATGATTATAAGGGTTTGGTTTTCAGGTTCACAAAATATAGGTAGGGGATAGAGTTTAAAATAATTATAAGTATTATTACTAATTAATGGTACTTCCAAAATAAATGTAATCTCACTACCTTTCATATAAGATTTTACAGTAATAGTGTTTTCCAATTTGATTAAATTAATTGAATTTACCTTATACATTAGGTTTTCAGTTTCAGATATTAATTCAAGGTGATTTAGTAATTCTGTAGAATTAACAATTGATTGGTGTAATACAGATACTTTACTGAAGGCTAGTGCCGTCTCAATCTCATTCAACTTAATGTAAATAGTACGAAAATTACTTATAAATAGGTTATACAATCCTAACACATATGTAGAGTATATAGCGTTATTTTCTTTAGTGGCTAAAACAGTTATCATTTTCTCGACTCTTTTGAGCCTTTCGTCTAAAAGCTTTGAGTTGTGGTTAAGAGCACTTGTACTGTTTAAGAAGCTATCCAAGACTTTGGTGACCAGGGTTAGCTTGTTAGCCATGCTAGTCTGCTGGGATTTCATACTAGAGATCAGGGTGTCATATCTGATGGCATCGCTATGGTCTAAATTGCCTGTGATGAGCTTCACTATGGAACCTAGGGGATCTAAGAGTCCTCGTTTGAAACGTTTTGTGGGAACCAGTTGTTGAAACTTATAAAAGGTTATGTTGCATAAATACTCTACTTGTGCCTTTAATCCTACAAATTCGTAAGCATAAGGCTTATCGACATTAATGAGTCTATCATACTCCTTATATTTTAAAATGTTAAAAGCTAAATCTCGGTCTAAGCCGCTTAAATCTAAGATCTTAATGATCGTCCACTTATCTTGCTGCACACAAGCTTGGCCTTCTTTCACTGGGAGAATACCAGGATTTCGGTCAATCTTTTGCAGATGAAGGGCCAGGCTGAGGCTCGTTGTGGCCATCATGAGCCAACACCACCTGTGGAGGGCGTTTGATGTTTTTAACAGGGACCTTCGACGGTCTTGTGCCTATCTTTACAGGAACAACATTTCTTTCGACCTCGCCCGTTACTACGGCCTTGTGATAGCGGGGCTTGTCTTTGCTTTTACGCGTGTTAACGACTTTAGCGAAAAGTGAGGTTCCTTCGGGGAAACTTCTGTCGGCTTCACCACCTTTCTTTTCTCTAACTTTCACTTTTTGCTCTAAAAGCTTTTGTGCCAGATGACTATACAAATGCCGTGTTCGCTTGGCATGGTCCTTTAGGAGTTGTTGGGTGTACTGTCTTTCAAACTCTACATCGAAGACTTTACCAGAGTCTGTATGGCCAAATACTACTTCAAAAGGTGTTAAATTGGTAGATGTATGTATGGTGTGATTGTAGGCCATTACGGAATACGTCATTATGGACGCTGCGTCCGTACATTTCTGTTCATACTTCGCAAGTCTGTAGATCTCAATTAATGTAGAGTGAAATCTTTCAACAATGCCCATTGAGTTGGGGTTGTTCGGGGTGCCTATGTGCAACTGAATTTTGTACATATTCATAAGTTCTTTCATGAGGTCATTGTTGAATTCCGAGCCAGGGTCACAGCTGATTTTCTTGGGGGTTCCGTAAAAGGAAAAGTATTTTATTAAGGCTCTCGAGACTTCAGGGGTAGATCTGTTACTAAGTTCAAAAGCCTGCCCTAGTTTGCTGAAGGCGTCCACTAGGGTTAGATAGGATTTACCTTCCATTGAGAATAGGTCTATAAACACTTCTTGGAATGGGGCATCTTTTGTCTGTGTAAGCTGTAACATTGGTTTAATTGGGTGTCTTTCATACTTCATTCTTTTACAAGCTTCACATCCATTTAATACTGCCGAAACTGTGTCTTGCAGGTTGTGCCAGAAATAGTTTCTGCGTATTCTCATAGCAGTTTCTCTAATACCTCTGTGACAGGTTTTTCCTATGTGATGTTTCAGTATTATGGCTCGTTGTTCTTCTTCGTCCTCTATGAACATTACTCTTTCAGTACACTCGTAGAACTCAACTGTATTTTGTTTAAACAGATTAATAATGATGTTCGAAAACTGTTTCCTATGTTCTTCACATTCAAACCAGATGAAATACTTTGTCTTGTTTTTAACATACTCTTTCAAAAATTGTTTTATGAGTTCTTCGTTGTCTTTGGGTAGGAAAATCTGAAGTACCTTTTGTTTTTCTCGCGACAAGTCTTGTACTTGTAGTTCGTTTTTAAACCAGACGTGTACTAAAATTTGGTTTGGTTTAGTATCGACTGCTTCGTTTAGTATGGGAATACCTAAGGATTCTAGGTCTCTAGCTGAATGGATAGTGTTGTTGCTAGAAGTTAGTGATGGTACAGGGTACTGCTTCTCGCCGTCGTTCTTCGAGGATAACGAATCAGTTATAGTTATTGGTGAACTTACCGATGCTGTTCTGTCATCATCTGATATCGATATCGTGGAAGAAGACTTACTTCTTTTTCTGTTTCCTGCTAGATCTTGAATCTGCTTCGTGACTTGTCCCAGGTAAGACTTCAGTGCTTGTTCCTTCTTGTCTACATTTACCTTCATCGAGATGTCTTCATCGCCTGTTGCGTTAACCTTTATGCGGGACAAGGCGTCTGCATTTGTGTTCTGCTTACCATTTTTATAGATTATATCGAAGTCGTAGTCTTGTAGACGTAGTCGCCAGCGGGTCAGCTTGCTGCTCGGGTCCTTGAGTGAGTGTAACCACGCTAGGGGACGGTGATCGGTGTAAATGGTAAACTTACGTCCATACAGATAAGGTCTGAAGTGTTTCGTTGCCCATACAATGGCTAGTAACTCTCGTTCTATGGTGCTGTATTTTGACTCTGTATCCGAGAGGGATCTACTTGCGTACGCTATTGGCTTGTCACTTCCGACTGGGCCTTGGGACAATACGGCGCCTAGAGCTGATGCTGAAGCGTCCGTGGTGAGGATGTAGGGTTTGTCATTATCAGGGTATTGCAGCAAAGGAGCATTTGTAAGGAGCTCCTTGCACTGGTTGAATGCGTCGATGTACTCTTTATTTATGACGATTTTATTGCGTTTCTTTAGGCAGTTAGTTAGGGGTTTTGTTATTTTTGCAAAGTCTTTGATGAATTTGCGATAATAGCCAATCAGTCCTAAAAAGCTTTTAATTTCGGTAGTTGTCTTCGGAATTGGGTAATTTAGAATAGCATTTATTTTGTCTTCATTTGGCATAAGGCCATATGGGGTGATGGTGTGTCCTAAATATAACACTTCCTTTTTTAAGAACTCGGTTTTGTCGAGTTGGACTTTTAAGTTTGTGGCTCTAAGTCTGTCAAACACGGTTTTGAGTTGTTGGACGTGATCGTCAAGACTTTTAGAGAATACAATAATATCGTCTAAATATACCATGCAATGTATTCCTTGTAGACCACGTAATACATTGTCCATGGTTCTTTGGAAAGTGGCAGGTGCTGTCTTTAACCCGAAGGGCATCCTGCTAAATTCATAGTGTCCATGCTGGGTAGTAAAAGCGGTCTTTTCGCGGTCGCGTTCGTCTACTTCAATCTGATGGTAACCACTCGCTAAGTCGATGGTAGAGAAGTAACAGCTTTTGCCTAATTTGTCGAAGAGATCGGTAATATTGGGCAATGGGTACTTATCATCGACTGTTATCTCGTTCAGTCTACGGTAGTCTATCACCATTCTGAATTTCACTTCACCAGAGGCGTCTTGTTTCTTGGGTACCAGGTGCACTGGTGCGCTCCATGGTGAATGTGATTCCTGAATTACATTGTCTCTAAGCAGCTTCGCAATTTGTTCTTTAATTTCGGCTGCCTGAGCTGGTGCCTGCCTATATGGTTTTACATATATCGGGTCTTCGTTCTTTGTCCTAATAGAGTGCTTGACTTGGTTAGTAAATGTCAAGGGTATTTTGTCACAGTAAAAGATGTCTTTATACTCGTTGCAGAGTCGACTGATGCGTTCACGTTCTTCATCGTTCATGTGTTCCATACGTAACTTGTTCAAATTTTCAGTCAACATGTCATCAACTTCCAAGTCTTTCATTTCCACGTCATTTATGCTGAAATTCACACATTCTTCGCTTTCATACGGATTTACTTTAAAGGGTCTAGTGATGGTAATGGTATACTCTGAGTTAGTTGAATTTTGAATAACAGTGGTTGCGTAACCATTGTCGCATTGGACAATTGCGCTAGGCATACGCACTCCATCAGCGAACTGTGTATAATTTATAATCGCTTGACCTGTATACCAATCTGTCGGCAGCTGAACTCTTTGTTCGCTCCGTGGTGAAATAATTACTTTGTAAGGGCTCTTAGCCGTGTTACAATGTATTGGGATTGACGTATAGTTTGTGTGAAGCACTTGAGCTTTGATGTCAATTGACGCTTCGAGTTCTCGCAAGAGATCGAGTCCTATGAGACCGTCATATTTAGTGTCTACATTGTAGATATAGAATTTGTGATATCCGTCAACACAGAAGGTGCTCGGAACAGGGATTTCTATTACCTCGTTATGCTTGCTAGTTGCATGAGTACTAATGACTTCAAATGGTTCGAGCCTTTTGTAAGCACGGTAGTATTGGTTCGCCTTATTGGGGCTTATGAAAGACCTAGTACTTCCCGTGTCTATCATAAAGTTCGCATTAATTTCGGGTAAATGAATGTAAGGCAAATTAAGGTTGTCATTATAGTGTAAATTGATTATCTCGGGGGTTGTTGTGAGGCATCTGCCTGAAAATTTTCAGTATTATTTGTTTCAGTGGGTTGGTCCTTCTGTTCTTCATATTCACTTGTCTCTTGGTCGTAATATGCATACTGTTCGTCGTATGCGTCAGACAAGTTTTCGTAAGGATGACCCTCATACGAATAGTCAAGGTCCAATTCGTTGATCGGAAGCCTTGGCCTTGCCGTTCTCATTGACACGTCATTTTCTACCTGTGGGGGTCTGTAAGTTGACACCTGAGGTTGGCCTTGAAATGGCTTGAATCCAAACTGGGGTTTGTATCCGAATTGGGGTCGGAAGCCTTGAGGCTGGAGATTTGGCCTGAAGCTAGTTGGTTGGAAGTTTGGGCGGAAACCCGTTGGTTGAACGTTAGGGCGGAAACCCGTCGGTTGAAGATTAGGGCGGAAACCCGTTGGTTGAAGGTTTGGGCGGAAGCCCGTGGGCTGAAGGTTTGGGCGATAGCCAGTTGGAATGGCGTTTGGAGTCGGTAGAGGCTTAAAGCCGAATTGATGGAATGGCTTTGGGATCAAAGCTGGCTGAGCTTGAGCCTGAGTTGGAGTATTAGGACTATGCCTATTATTGAGCCTATTCCTTGCATGGTACTGGTCCATGAAATTCACTTCCTCGAGTACGATGCTGAGGGCATCCTCAAGAGTTGTGGGGCCCTTCAATCGTACAATTCTCACCATATTTTCGGATAAATTGTGTAGAAATACATTCTGCGCTGTGTTGTTATAGATAGCTATTTTACTTGCTTTAATGTGAGGGTCTTGCAATTGATTCACTTTGGCAATGAGTACAGACCTAACACTCTGAATCCTATTGCAAAATTGCGTATATGATTCACCCTGCTTAATTTTGAGAGTTTCCAATTCTATGGCCACGCATTCTTCGCTACGCGGATCACCAAAGTGTTGTATAAACAATGCCTTAAGGGCAGCCCATGTCGTGATATCTTCACGCTCCGACAAGAGCGCGGCGGCGTCTCCAGAGAGACGGCTTGAAATAGTAAGGTATACATACTCGTTTTGATTATCGTCACCTGCATACTTCGTAATGATATATTCTACTTTTCTTATGAAGAGATTTAGTTGGCGTTTGTCGCCTTCAAACATGGGTATTAATTTGACCATTTCGGTCGGAATCGCTATTAATTGTGCCATTTTTAATGCGTTTAATAGCGATTTTTCTTACCTAAGTTGGGAAAAAGTTCTATTATCACCAACGACCTATAGTAACTTAACTAAGTTGGGTAAAAGATTGATTAGCACCAACGACCTAATATTAACTTAACTAAGTTGGGAGAGAATTGTATCTACGCCAACGATCTATAAAATAATGCTTAACTATGTTGGGAGAGAATTTTATCTACGCCAACGACCTAAAACTATGATTTTACTTTAACATTTTCTTTTTAACACTTTTACTTATAATCTACTTAACTAAGTTAGCACATGAGAGGTTTGATCACACACTAACAGGATGAGGAACAGGAGAGAAAGGATGGCAAGAAGGTTCACTCACCGACCAATCACTCCCATGCTCGTGTTTCCGTCCAGTGCTGCTGCTGCTCACGCTGGTCCGTTTCGAAGACGTCTATGGGTGGCTGCTGCTGCGACTGGGCACTTGTCTTATTTATTTGGTTCGAGGATCGCGGAAAGCTCTGTCGCGGAGAGCACCTCGCGGAACGAAAGAGTTTTATTTCGATTTTCGCGGGGGTCTTCGCAGCCTTTATAACGCGCGATCCTACCGGCTGCGCCAGACAAGTTTTGGGATGGAAACGTTGCTTTTTTAAAAAGCGTAAATAAGACAAAAAAAACTAAAACTAACTTAAAACTAGTGAATGAGACGACCACCCGATGTGAGAGTTGAAGCTCGATTGATTTATTGTAACAAAGGCAAGTCCATGGTTGGTTGTACAGAGTGGGGATAGACAAAACATCCGTTTCGGAGAACTTATTACATTGTAGCAATAGGTGCTGACGTTGCGTTGACTGTCAGCACTTTGGAGAATATAACTACGTAGACAAGTTTTGGGATGGAAACGTTGCTTTTTTAAAAAAGCGTAAATAAGACAAAAAAAACTAAAACTAACTTAAAACTAGTGAATGAGACGACCACCCGATGTGAGAGTTGAAGCTCGATTGATTTATTGTAACAAAGGCAAGTCCATGGTTGGTTGTACAGAGTGGGGATAGACAAAACATCCGTTTCGGAGAACTTATTACATTGTAGCAATAGGTGCTGACGTTGCGTTGACTGTCAGCACTTTGGAGAATATAACTCCTCCCTCCTTAAGAGCTGAATCACCTGATGAACAGTTTTGCTGGTGATCAGTGTGATTTGGCAATTGATGATCACCTGGTGAACAATTTTGGTGGTGATCAGTGCTACTTGGCAAACATTTTTGAATTAATTCTTTCTTAAAGTAAGTTAATATTAAACACAAAATAATTAAAAACAGAAGTACATATAGGACAATGGTAGCGAGACTTATTCTATGCACATACACTACACTTTGGTTATCACTTTCACTGAAGGGGTCCTTCTGGCGTAACACTTGGGACAGGTAGTTCAACTCGTCCAGGTTGACATCTTCCATGTTGACTGCAGGTATGCTGGAACTGCTGGAACTGCTGTTGTCACGCTTCAGGTCAGGTAAGACGATGGTTGGGACCTTCATGTAGCTCATGGTCTCTACAAAGGATCGACCACGGTGTAGTTGGATGTCATCTATGTGTACGTCACAGGGCTCGTCTATAGTTAGTATGTAGGTGCCAGTTATAGTTTCTCTTGTGACGTCATTGTTACATTTACGCGTAAGTATAGCTCTCTTGCGCGTGTACAGTATCCAACTATTTGACCCAAACTGCTGTACTTTGGTGTCCTCGATGCGCACGGTAACCTGGTGGCAACGGTCAGGGTTGGCGTCAAACCTCATGAGCTGTTCTATGCAGGTCTCCTTGGGGTAGACGACTCGGTCTTCATCGGTGCACAGGAACTGGTCTTCAGCGACGCGCCTGCACTGCCTTGCGATCGGTAAGTAAGCGGAACCTTTTGCCAATAGGTAGGGGTATTTAGGGATGATTATAAGGGTTTGGTTTTCAGGTTCACAAAATATAGGTAGGGGATAGAGCTTAAAATAATTATAAGTATTATTACTAATTAATGGTACTTCCAAAATAAATGTTATCTCACTACCTTTCATATAAGATTTTACAGTAATAGTGTTTTCCAATTTGATTAAATTAATTGAATTTACCTTATACATTAGGTTTTCAGTTTCAGATATTAATTCAAGGTGATTTAGTAATTCTGTGGAATTAACAATTGATTGGTGTAATACAGATACTTTACTGAAGGCTAGTGCCGTCTCAATCTCATTCAACTTAATGTAAATAGTACGAAAATTACTTATAAATAGGTTATACAATCCTAACACATATGTAGAGTATATAGCGTTATTTTCTTTAGTGGCTAAAACAGTTATCATTTTCTCGACTCTTTTGAGCCTTTCGTCTAAAAGCTTTGAGTTGTGGTTAAGAGCACTTGTACTGTTTAAGAAGCTATCCAAGACTTTGGTGACCAGGGTTAGCTTGTTAGCCATGCTAGTTTGCTGGGATTTCATACTAGAGATCAGGGTGTCATATCTGATGGCATCGCTGTGGTCTAAATTGCCTGTGATAAGCTTCACTATGGAACCTAGGGGATCTAAGAGTCCTCGTTTGAAACGTTTTGTGGGAACCAGTTGTTGAAACTTATAAGAGGTTATGTTGCATAAATACTCTACTTGTGCCTTTAATCCTACAAATTCGTAAGCATAAGGCTTATCGACATTAATGAGTCTATCATACTCCTTATATTTTAAAATGTTAAAAGCTAAATCTCGGTCTAAGCCGCTTAAATCTAAGATCTTAATGATCGTCCACTTATCTTGCTGCACACAAGCTTGGCCTTCTTTCACTGGGAGAATACCAGGATTTCGGTCAATCTTTTGCAGATGAAGGGCCAGGCTGAGGCTCGTTGTGGCCATCATGAGCCAACACCACCTGTGGAGGGCGTTTGATGTTTTTAACAGGGACCTTCGACGGTCTTGTGCCTATCTTTACAGGAACAACATTTCTTTCGACCTCGCCCGTTACTACGGCCTTGTGATAGCGGGGCTTGTCTTTGCTTTTACGCGTGTTAACGACTTTAGCGAAAAGTGAGGTTCCTTCGGGGAAACTTCTGTCGGCTTCACCACCTTTCTTTTCTCTAACTTTCACTTTTTGCTCTAAAAGCTTTTGTGCCAGATGACTATACAAATGCCGTGTTCGCTTGGCATGGTCCTTTAGGAGTTGTTGGGTGTACTGTCTTTCAAACTCTACATCGAAGACTTTACCAGAGTCTGTATGGCCAAATACTACTTCAAAAGGTGTTAAATTGGTAGATGTATGTATGGTGTGATTGTAGGCCATTACGGAATACGTCATTATGGACGCTGCGTCCGTACATTTCTGTTCATACTTCGCAAGTCTGTAGATCTCAATTAATGTAGAGTGAAATCTTTCAACAATGCCCATTGAGTTGGGGTTGTTCGGGGTGCCTATGTGCAACTGAATTTTGTACATATTCATAAGTTCTTTCATGAGGTCATTGTTGAATTCCGAGCCAGGGTCACAGCTGATTTTCTTGGGGGTTCCGTAAAAGGAAAAGTATTTTATTAAGGCTCTCGAGACTTCAGGGGTAGATCTGTTACTAAGTTCAAAAGCCTGCCCTAGTTTGCTGAAGGCGTCCACTAGGGTTAGATAGGATTTACCTTCCATTGAGAATAGGTCTATAAACACTTCTTGGAATGGGGCATCTTTTGTCTGTGTAAGCTGTAACATTGGTTTAATTGGGTGTCTTTCATACTTCATTCTTTTACAAGCTTCACATCCATTTAATACTGCCGAAACTGTGTCTTGCAGGTTGTGCCAGAAATAGTTTCTGCGTATTCTCATAGCAGTTTCTCTAATACCTCTGTGACAGGTTTTTCCTATGTGATGTTTCAGTATTATGGCTCGTTGTTCTTCTTCGTCCTCTATGAACATTACTCTTTCAGTACACTCGTAGAACTCAACTGTATTTTGTTTAAACAGATTAATAATGATGTTCGAAAACTGTTTCCTATGTTCTTCACATTCAAACCAGATGAAATACTTTGTCTTGTTTTTAACATACTCTTTCAAAAATTGTTTTATGAGTTCTTCGTTGTCTTTGGGTAGGAAAATCTGAAGTACCTTTTGTTTTTCTCGCGACAAGTCTTGTACTTGTAGTTCGTTTTTAAACCAGACGTGTACTAAAATTTGGTTTGGTTTAGTATCGACTGCTTCGTTTAGTATGGGAATACCTAAGGATTCTAGGTCTCTAGCTGAATGGATAGTGTTGTTGCTAGAAGTTAGTGATGGTACAGGGTACTGCTTCTCGCCGTCGTTCTTCGAGGATAACGAATCAGTTATAGTTATTGGTGAACTTACCGATGCTGTTCTGTCATCATCTGATATCGATATCGTGGAAGAAGACTTACTTCTTTTTCTGTTTCCTGCTGGATCTTGAATCTGCTTCGTGACTTGTCCCAGGTAAGACTTCAGTGCTTGTTCCTTCTTGTCTACATTTACCTTCATCGAGATGTCTTCATCGCCTGTTGCGTTAACCTTTATGCGGGACAAGGCGTCTGCATTTGTGTTCTGCTTACCATTTTTATAGATTATATCGAAGTCGTAGTCTTGTAGACGTAGTCGCCAGCGGGTCAGCTTGCTGCTCGGGTCCTTGAGTGAGTGTAACCACGCTAGGGGACGGTGATCGGTGTAAATGGTAAACTTACGTCCATACAGATAAGGTCTGAAGTGTTTCGTTGCCCATACAATGGCTAGTAACTCTCGTTCTATGGTGCTGTATTTTGACTCTGTATCCGAGAGGGATCTACTTGCGTACGCTATTGGCTTGTCACTTCCGACTGGGCCTTGGGACAATACGGCGCCTAGAGCTGATGCTGAAGCGTCCGTGGTGAGGATGTAGGGTTTGTCATTATCAGGGTATTGCAGCAAAGGAGCATTTGTAAGGAGCTCCTTGCACTGGTTGAATGCGTCGATGTACTCTTTATTTATGACGATTTTATTGCGTTTCTTTAGGCAGTTAGTTAGGGGTTTTGTTATTTTTGCAAAGTCTTTGATGAATTTGCGATAATAGCCAATCAGTCCTAAAAAGCTTTTAATTTCGGTAGTTGTCTTCGGAATTGGGTAATTTAGAATAGCATTTATTTTGTCTTCATTTGGCATAAGGCCATATGGGGTGATGGTGTGTCCTAAATATAACACTTCCTTTTTTAAGAACTCGGTTTTGTCGAGTTGGACTTTTAAGTTTGTGGCTCTAAGTCTGTCAAACACGGTTTTGAGTTGTTGGACGTGATCGTCAAGACTTTTAGAGAATACAATAATATCGTCTAAATATACCATGCAATGTATTCCTTGTAGACCACGTAATACATTGTCCATGGTTCTTTGGAAAGTGGCAGGTGCTGTCTTTAACCCGAAGGGCATCCTGCTAAATTCATAGTGTCCATGCTGGGTAGTAAAAGCGGTCTTTTCGCGGTCGCGTTCGTCTACTTCAATCTGATGGTAACCACTCGCTAAGTCGATGGTAGAGAAGTAACAGCTTTTGCCTAATTTGTCGAAGAGATCGGTAATATTGGGCAATGGGTACTTATCATCGACTGTTATCTCGTTCAGTCTACGGTAGTCTATCACCATTCTGAATTTCACTTCACCAGAGGCGTCTTGTTTCTTGGGTACCAGGTGCACTGGTGCGCTCCATGGTGAATGTGATTCCTGAATTACATTGTCTCTAAGCAGCTTCGCAATTTGTTCTTTAATTTCGGCTGCCTGAGCTGGTGCCTGCCTATATGGTTTTACATATATCGGGTCTTCGTTCTTTGTCCTAATAGAGTGCTTGACTTGGTTAGTAAATGTCAAGGGTATTTTGTCACAGTAAAAGATGTCTTTATACTCGTTGCAGAGTCGACTGATGCGTTCACGTTCTTCATCGTTCATGTGTTCCATACGTAACTTGTTCAAATTTTCAGTCAACATGTCATCAACTTCCAAGTCTTTCATTTCCACGTCATTTATGCTGAAATTCACACATTCTTCGCTTTCATACGGATTTACTTTAAAGGGTCTAGTGATGGTAATGGTATACTCTGAGTTAGTTGAATTTTGAATAACAGTGGTTGCGTAACCATTGTCGCATTGGACAATTGCACTGGGCATACGCACTCCATCAGCGAACTGTGTATAATTTATAATCGCTTGGCCTGTATACCAATTTGTCGGCAGCTGAACTCTTTGTTCGCTCCGTGGTGAAATAATTACTTTGTAAGGGCTCTTGGCCGTGTTACAATGTATTGGGATTGACGTATAGTTTGTGTGAAGCACTTGAGCTTTGATGTCAATTGACGCTTCGAGTTCTCGCAAGAGATCGAGTCCTATGAGACCGTCATATTTAGTGTCTACATTGTAGATATAGAATTTGTGATATCCGTCAACACAGAAGGTGCTCGGAACAGGGATTTCTATTACCTCGTTATGCTTGCTAGTTGCATGAGTACTAATGACTTCAAATGGTTCGAGCCTTTTGTAAGCACGGTAGTATTGGTTCGCCTTATTGGGGCTTATGAAAGACCTAGTACTTCCCGTGTCTATCATAAAGTTCGCATTAATTTCGGGTAAATGAATGTAAGGCAAATTAAGGTTGTCATTATAGTGTAAATTGATTATCTCGGGGGTTGTTGTGAGGCATCTGCCTGAAAATTTTCAGTATTATTTGTTTCAGTGGGTTGGTCCTTCTGTTCTTCATATTCACTTGTCTCTTGGTCGTAATATGCATACTGTTCGTCGTATGCGTCAGACAAGTTTTCGTAAGGATGACCCTCATACGAATAGTCAAGGTCCAATTCGTTGATCGGAAGCCTTGGCCTTGCCGTTCTCATTGACACGTCATTTTCTACCTGTGGGGGTCTGTAAGTTGACACCTGAGGTTGGCCTTGAAATGGCTTGAATCCAAACTGGGGTTTGTATCCGAATTGGGGTCGGAAGCCTTGAGGCTGGAGATTTGGCCTGAAGCTAGTTGGTTGGAAGTTTGGGCGGAAACCCGTTGGTTGAACGTTAGGGCGGAAACCCGTCGGTTGAAGATTAGGGCGGAAACCCGTTGGTTGAAGGTTTGGGCGGAAGCCCGTGGGCTGAAGGTTTGGGCGATAGCCAGTTGGAATGGCGTTTGGAGTCGGTAGAGGCTTAAAGCCGAATTGATGGAATGGCTTTGGGATCAAAGCTGGCTGAGCTTGAGCCTGAGTTGGAGTATTAGGACTATGCCTATTATTAAGCCTATTCCTTGCATGGTACTGGTCCATGAAATTCACTTCCTCGAGTACGATGCTGAGGGCATCCTCAAGAGTTGTGGGGCCCTTCAATCGTACAATTCTCACCATATTTTCGGATAAATTGTGTAGAAATACATTCTGCGCTGTGTTGTTATAGATAGCTATTTTACTTGCTTTAATGTGAGGGTCTTGCAATTGATTCACTTTGGCAATGAGTACAGACCTAACACTCTGAATCCTATTGCAAAATTGCGTATATGATTCACCCTGCTTAATTTTGAGAGTTTCCAATTCTATGGCCACGCATTCTTCGCTACGCGGATCACCAAAGTGTTGTATAAACAATGCCTTAAGGGCAGCCCATGTCGTGATATCTTCACGCTCCGACAAGAGCGCGGCGGCGTCTCCAGAGAGACGGCTTGAAATAGTATGGTATACATACTCGTTTTGATTATCGTCACCTGCATACTTCGTAATGATATATTCTACTTTTCTTATGAAGAGATTTAGTTGGCGTTTGTCGCCTTCAAACATGGGTATTAATTTGACCATTTCGGTCGGAATCGCTATTAATTGTGCCATTTTTAATGCGTTTAATAGCGATTTTTCTTACCTAAGTTGGGAAAAAGTTCTATTATCACCAACGACCTATAGTAACTTAACTAAGTTGGGTAAAAGATTGATTAGCACCAACGACCTAATATTAACTTAACTAAGTTGGGAGAGAATTGTATCTACGCCAACGATCTATAAAATAATGCTTAACTATGTTGGGAGAGAATTTTATCTACGCCAACGACCTAAAACTATGATTTTACTTTAACATTTTCTTTTTAACACTTTTACTTATAATCTACTTAACTAAGTTAGCACATGAGAGGTTTGATCACACACTAACAGGATGAGGAACAGGAGAGAAAGGATGGCAAGAAGGTTCACTCACCGACCAATCACTCCCATGCTCGTGTTTCCGTCCAGTGCTGCTGCTGCTCACGCTGGTCCGTTTCGAAGACGTCTATGGGTGGCTGCTGCTGCGACTGGGCACTTGTCTTATTTATTTGGTTCGAGGATCGCGGAAAGCTCTGTCGCGGAGAGCACCTCGCGGAACGAAAGAGTTTTATTTCGATTTTCGCGGGGGTCTTCGCAGCCTTTATAACGCGCGATCCTACCGGCTGCGCCAGACAAGTTTTGGGATGGAAACGTTGCTTTTTTAAAAAAGCGTAAATAAGACAAAAAAAACTAAAACTAACTTAAAACTAGTGAATGAGACGACCACCCGATGTGAGAGTTGAAGCTCGATTGATTTATTGTAACAAAGGCAAGTCCATGGTTGGTTGTACAGAGTGGGGATAGACAAAACATCCGTTTCGGAGAACTTATTACATTGTAGCAATAGGTGCTGACGTTGCGTTGACTGTCAGCACTTTGGAGAATATAACTACGTAGATTCAGTGCCGCCTATTGCTAAATAAATTCCATTAAGCAATCTGGCACAAACACGTGTGTTTTATTCCTAACCTACCTAGAGTGTCCCACGTTACGCCCACAATGTCTAGTGAGTATTAACATCCTGACAGTCTTCAGTAGTCTTCATGCCATAGCTCATTCCCTCTCCCTCGTTATCCGACATCAGAAGTGGGATAAAGAAACACTAAAGGTAACATTCTAATTCCATGTTGTTTCCATTTTCATGTTGACCTTGATCCTTGGGAGAACATCGTGACGCTGTGTTTGAGAAGACCTGCTGGAGAGCCAGTTCCTGCATCTATGAGCCAGCCAGGCGCTGCGTGACTGCTGGGTGCGTGAAGCAGCTGTAAGGTGCGAGGCCCGTCGCCGTGCCCCGGCGCAACATACCCGTTGGGCTGCGTATCGCTCAATCTGCTAAGCTCTCAGGCTTAAGAAAAGGTGAGATGTTGCAGTTTCATTTAATGACTCAGCATTCCTTTTATGGACTTACCTACCTACTTCGCTGGTGACACTATCGCGATGATGAATGATGATGATGATAGTGGAAATGTGATGATGGAGATACTGCTTACTTGTGTACTGGTTGCAAACCTCTGGCCTGCCACAACCTATATGGGTGTTGGTCCCCAGATGGTGGCGCAAAGCTGTCACGGGTGTAGTTTTCTACGTGTTTTGATGGTGGTGTGATGAGTGTGATACTGGTTACTCGTGTACTGGTTGCAAGCCTCTGGCCTGCCGCAACCTATATGGGTGCTGGTCCCCAGATGGTGGCGCAAAGCTGTACCGAGTGCGGTCTACGTAGTGTTGATGTGGAGTTGATGTGAAGTTGATGTGAAGTTGATGTGGAGTTGATGTGAAGTTGATGTGGAGAGTCAATGCAGAATCCATGTGACATAGTTAGAGAAGACAAATCGAAATAATTGGTAGAGTTTGACCTCATACTTTTGGTCAGGTATGACCGAGCGGACAGATACTTTGCGTTTGCTTTTCTTTTTCAGATGAGTCACACGAGGACGTGCGACGTGTCAGGAAGGCCGTGTCGCATTGTGAAAAGCAACATCAAACATCGTTCGAGCTGAAGAATCATTGTAGACGTATTTTGACAGTTGATTGTAAACAAAGTCATAGATTACTCATCACAGATTATCCAACCAAGTTGTCGGTTCACAGATTAGAAGTTAGTTTAGTTCGATAAACGAAACGTCAAGCAAACTTTGGCAACCCTGCGCGGTTCGACCAATCAGGGCTCGCGTCGAGGTATAGCGTGACCGTCGAGTCTATTTAAGTGCGAAGCGCGCCTCAAGCGCCACAGTTCACGACCGACAGCGGACCGAGAAGGTTGTGTGGTCGGCTCTTTGCTAAACTTACCACGTTTCTGTAACTTTACTGTCCTAGTCGAATATTGCTATAGAGTCAGTGCTATTTCGTAGTGTTCAAGTGTGAGTAGAACATCAAGAAAGGTAACGTGAGTACTGTTCCAATTCCATTGTATTTCCATGCCTGTATGTGTAAGCAATTACTGTGTTCCTAATTATTGTAACTACCTCTAAAGATCAAAAGAAAGAGATGTCCAGACGGGTTTTCTTGTTGCTTCTTTCCCGGTCTGTTTATGCTTAGAAGCAACGTAGATTCAGTGCCGCCTATTGCTAAATAAATTCCATTAAGCAATCTGGCACAAACACGTGTGTTTTATTCCTAACCTACCTAGAGTGTCCCACGTTACGCCCACAATGTCTAGTGAGTATTAACATCCTGACAGTCTTCAGTAGTCTTCATGCCATAGCTCATTCCCTCTCCCTCGTTATCCGACATCAGAAGTGGGATAAAGAAACACTAAAGGTAACATTCTAATTCCATGTTGTTTCCATTTTCATGTTGACCTTGATCCTTGGGAGAACATCGTGACGCTGTGTTTGAGAAGACCTGCTGGAGAGCCAGTTCCTGCATCTATGAGCCAGCCAGGCGCTGCGTGACTGCTGGGTGCGTGAAGCAGCTGTAAGGTGCGAGGCCCGTCGCCGTGCCCCGGCGCAACATACCCGTTGGGCTGCGTATCGCTCAATCTGCTAAGCTCTCAGGCTTAAGAAAAGGTGAGATGTTGCAGTTTCATTTAATGACTCAGCATTCTTTTTATGGACTTACCTACCTACTTCGCTGGTGACACTATCGCGATGATGAATGATGATGATGATAGTGGAAATGTGATGATGGAGATACTGCTTACTTGTGTACTGGTTGCAAACCTCTGGCCTGCCACAACCTATATGGGTGTTGGTCCCCAGATGGTGGCGCAAAGCTGTCACGGGTGTAGTTTTCTACGTGTTTTGATGGTGGTGTGATGAGTGTGATACTGGTTACTCGTGTACTGGTTGCAAGCCTCTGGCCTGCCGCAACCTATATGGGTGCTGGTCCCCAGATGGTGGCGCAAAGCTGTACCGAGTGCGGTCTACGTAGTGTTGATGTGGAGTTGATGTGAAGTTGATGTGAAGTTGATGTGGAGTTGATGTGAAGTTGATGTGGAGAGTCAATGCAGAATCCATGTGACATAGTTAGAGAAGACAAATCGAAATAATTGGTAGAGTTTGACCTCATACTTTTGGTCAGGTATGACCGAGCGGACAGATACTTTGCGTTTGCTTTTCTTTTTCAGATGAGTCACACGAGGACGTGCGACGTGTCAGGAAGGCCGTGTCGCATTGTGAAAAGCAACATCAAACATCGTTCGAGCTGAAGAATCATTGTAGACGTATTTTGACAGTTGATTGTAAACAAAGTCATAGATTACTCATCACAGATTATCCAACCAAGTTGTCGGTTCACAGATTAGAAGTTAGTTTAGTTCGATAAACGAAACGTCAAGCAAACTTTGGCAACCCTGCGCGGTTCGACCAATCAGGGCTCGCGTCGAGGTATAGCGTGACCGTCGAGTCTATTTAAGTGCGAAGCGCGCCTCAAGCGCCACAGTTCACGACCGACAGCGGACCGAGAAGGTTGTGTGGTCGGCTCTTTGCTAAACTTACCACGTTTCTGTAACTTTACTGTCCTAGTCGAATATTGCTATAGAGTCAGTGCTATTTCGTAGTGTTCAAGTGTGAGTAGAACATCAAGAAAGGTAACGTGAGTACTGTTCCAATTCCATTGTATTTCCATGCCTGTATGTGTAAGCAATTACTGTGTTCCTAATTATTGTAACTACCTCTAAAGATCAAAAGAAAGAGATGTCCAGACGGGTTTTCTTGTTGCTTCTTTCCCGGTCTGTTTATGCTTAGAAGCAACGTAGATTCAGTGCCGCCTATTGCTAAATAAATTCCATTAAGCAATCTGGCACAAACACGTGTGTTTTATTCCTAACCTACCTAGAGTGTCCCACGTTACGCCCACAATGTCTAGTGAGTATTAACATCCTGACAGTCTTCAGTAGTCTTCATGCCATAGCTCATTCCCTCTCCCTCGTTATCCGACATATATAAATAAGGAGCTGAGTCCGGCTTTTCTATATTTGGGTATGGCAACCCTTTTCTTTATGGAATTAGGAATTAGGAATGCTGACCCCACCAGGGTCAGCATTTCTAATTTTTTCTCTCCATTTCGCCCTGTTTCTGGTGTCATCTTCGAAGGCCCCGCATTCTATGAGGTCTTTTTTTACCACCAATACCATAATGTCACTTAACTGTTATAGTTAAATTCTTTATTGCACAAAATTTTGACAATTTATGTATGAAAGCGTATTAAATGTTAGATAGCATTTTCTACCAGTAGGTAGGTAGGTAATCGTGGCCACGCCCTGGTGTCAGAGTGAATAGGCCACCCACATCCAATTCTCGGAAGAGCTCAGATATTATAAGATCAAACGAACTCGCCCAAGTGAAGTTCGATCAATATTATGATTTTAAATTTTATTTTATATTTTACGGAGTTGAAACGCGCGCGCACAATGCCTCGCACGAAAAAGGAATGAGGCTTGGCAGCGTGGCGGGGCTGGATGTCAGAATGACAACGGAAGTCAAGTTGAAACTTTTAAAATTATTATAAAGTACTCTTTAAAATTAGTGCGAATGTGCCTTGTAGGTCGGGGAAACTACTTTGTTAATATTATATCTATATATATATATAAAAGGCTTAGGGTGACTGACTCATCACGCTACAGCCCAAACGGCTGAACCTATAAGTATGAAATTTGGACAAAAGTTGCGTTATATGGTGGAGGGTTCATTTAAGAAGCAATTTTTTTTTATTTAAGCCTTAAGTGGGTCAAAATAGGGCTGAAAGTGTGTATGGGAAAATTTTTTTTTTTGGTCTTTTGTTCTTAATTAATTTTTTGTACTTTTTGTTTAAAATGACTTGACACCTATTTCAGATTTTTTCTCATTTCTATGTTCTTAAGGGTTAAAATGGGTGCCAAAGTTTTTCGATTTTTTTCACCAGTTACGATCGATGCTGGAACAAAACCGCTAATGCCAAAACAATGAAAATTTGACAATAGTTGTAATTTGTGGACACGCTACGGGTTAAGACAGATTTACTTCAAGTTTAACCCTCAAGGCGGTAAAAATGGGGTCCAAAGTTTGTATGAAAAAAAATATTTTTTTTGTCCGGATTTACTTGCAACTAAGAATTCGTATATTAAATCAAAAATAATTTAACACCTGTTTTAGCTTTTTTCTAATTTTAGCAGTTTAAGGGTTAAACGAGGTTGTTTTTTTTGGTCAGATTAAATTGAAACTCAGTATTTGAATATTAAATAAGAAACAATTAAACACGTGTTTCAGCGTTTTTCAAAATTCTGCCCACTAAAGAGTTAAAAGGGGTAGAAAAGTTTGAAGATTTTTCCTGATTTAGTATTAATGCCAGGCCTAAACCATTAAAGCTACAATTATAAAATTGAAACTGCAGTAGTGTTTTGTGGCAAAACTACCTACCATGAAGAAAAAAAATAATTTTAACCCTTCAAATGCCCAAACCAGGGAAATAAATTTTTTTTTGGTCCTATTTTCTTGAAATTAAGTATTAGTATACTAAATCAGAAAAAATGTAACATGTGTTTCAGCGTTTTTCTCATTTCAGCCAATGAAGGGTTAAAATGGGTGGAAACGTTGAAGTTTTTTTCCTGATGTAGTAGCAATGCTGGGTCCAAACCATTTAAGTTACAACTTTGAAATTTGAACTACTGTTGCGTTTTATAGCAAAACTACCAACCATGACGAAAAAGTAACAATGTTAACCCTTGAAATGCCTAAACTGGGGTTAAAAGTTTGTATGAAATACATTTTTTTTTTGTCTGATATACCTACTTGAAACTAAGTATTCGTATGCTAAATCAGAAATAATCAAACACATGTTTCAGCATTTTTCTCATTTCAGCGAATGAAGGGTTAAAATGGGTGGAAACGTTGAATATTTTTCCCTGATGTAGTAGAAATGCTGGGCCCAACCCATTCAAGTTACAACTTTGAAAAACTACAGTTGCGTTTTATAGCAAAACTACCAACCATGAAGAAAAAAGTAATAATGTTAACTCTAAAACGGCCAAAACGGGGTTCAAAATTTGTATGAAATTATCATTTTATTGGATTCAGATTAACTTGAAACTAAGTAGTCGTGTATTAAATCAGAAATAATAATTAAACACATGTTTCAGCATCAAAAAGGGTGGAAACATTTTAACAGTTTTCCTGATGTAGTATCAATAACAATGCCGGAACCATTAAAGCTACAACTATTCAATGAACATTTAACTACAGTTGCGTTTTATAGCAAATCTACTAAGCATGAAGAAAACAATAATAATGATAAACCTAAAACGGCCAAAAAGGTTCAAAGTATGTTTTTTTTTGTTGGATTCATTTGATCTTTACCAATTTGGTCACACACATACACAACACATACACTTCCACGCTGAAACTGCACGACGGATTTGGATGACTTTTGGAATAGAGATAGCTTACAAATATACACACCCATGACTCTATTCATGCTAATTTGATAATGGTGAAAGATGTACCCAGGCAACTTCTTATAAGTCTTCGCGGACGAAGTCGCGGGCGAAAAGCTAGTCTTCAAATAAATCGATGCAATTGCCATTAGCGGTCACCCATCCATAGACTGACCGCGGCCGATGTTGCTTAACTTTTCCAATCGATTAAGAATGACTGTCCAACTAGGCTTGAGCGCTTTCTACCAGTCAACCTTTGGTGTTGTATTCAATACTGATCAATATGGATGTTGCGTCGTGGTGCTGGTTTGGCGGAGATAATAATTGCAAAATGCATAATCAGGGCATTGGCTCGGTGTCCAAACCAGACAATGAGGACCTATGTAGGGATTGTTGTGTCGCGGTAAATGTGTAATAGAATGTTACAATTTCCGTGTGTAGCTGTGCAATGTTCTGTACAGTGGATGTAAGAAGTGGATGGTTGAAAAGTGGGAATAATATGGAACAAATTTAATTTTAGCGAATGAATTTATGTAATTGTTTTAGTTTTCGTTTGTTACCATCTGATTCGTTCGATCTATTTATTCTGTAAATTGTATTATGCTATCTATTTATTTAACTTGCTTGCTAAATGTGAAGAGGTTTATGCCCAACTCCAATGGTGGACAATCGTGATTAAATTATCTTCTCGTCGTTTCGAAAGCATTGTCTCCTTAGATTACTTCGTCCGCCAAGAATCTCACTATTTCGATGACAGCAGCTAAGCTACGCATCGATACAAAACGAAACATGAGCCTTTTGCCTGCAGGATACCACATCTCTTCTGGCTATCTCCTCACACATGGCAGTGTCCGATTTTTACACGGTGTTATGGCCGTTCTTTACCCTTATCTTATTCAGCTGGAGTTTAAAGAACTGAGTGATGGTAACTACAGGAGTAACGAAGCGCTCACAGCCTAGTTGTACTAGCCGTTCTTAATCGATTGGCAAAGTTAAGCAACAACGGCCGCGGTCAGTCCATGGATGGGTGACCGCTAGTGGCAATAATATCTGAGCGCTTCCGTGCTTCGGAAGGCACGTTAAACCGTTGGTCCCGGTTGTTGTTGATTAATAACAATCGTTAAGCCATGTCAGAGACCCTTTGGGTGGCCTAAAAACTCTGACACCAGGGGTGGCCACTACCTCATACGATTACCTACCTACTACAGGGTGCATTCTAAGTCGATAGCGGAACTTTAAGTAGGCTGTCTACTGATCACTACAAACAACTTGTACCAGGTAGAATGCACCCTGTAGAATGCACCCTGTAGAATGCACCCTGTAGAACATTCCCACTCCCGGCAATGTTTCCACTGGAAATATTTCCGGAATGTTTCCGAAAGTTTCCCAAGGTTTCCATTAATTTAAACATTTATAATAAGTTGAAAGAATTCACTCGGGACAGGACTTGAACCCGACAACCTGTCCCGAGTGAATTTTTTCAACTTTTAGGGTGGTATTCTAGAACGCTACTTAAACTCAGATCAAACTAGAACGCTACTTAAACTCTGTTTAAACTCTGTTCAAACTAGAACGATTCTTGAACTCTGTTTAAACTCAGTTTAAGTATAGTTTAGTAGTAGGACTGTCGATAAAACTGTGCATGTTTTGATTTGAATATCCCTCCCTCCATATCAAAACATGCGCGGTTTTATCGACAGTCTGAACTCTGTTTAAACTGAGTTTAAGTAGCGTTCTAGAATACCACCCTTAGTGCTTTAGAAAAAACAAAAAGTTTCCATTAATTCCCAGTTTTTTATTTTTTATTATTAAACTAATGCCTTTGCATCTACGCAATGAGATGATTTATACAGCATCCAGTGGCACCTTCACTCACACTAGATGGGTGAAGTGACCACTCAACGCTGCAGTGCCTGAGACATTGTTTTAGACGGAGTAGGATTGCCCAGCACCTATACCATCCTGAAAGCTTAGTCGGCCTAGTCCTCAGTATTAATTATTAATGGTTATTCATATAGTATCACGTTTGTTAATCACGTGACATGCTTATTTGCATAAGTGTCTTGTCCTTGCAGTGTTGCCAGAATGGAAACTGCATGGAATCGGTATTTCATTAAAAAATCCATCTAAAATCCGTACTACCAATCAAATTAGTATGAATTATGTGTTGAGTAACTTTTTATTTGGTGTATAGAGAATCCAAAACCATGTACAATTCAGTAAACAAATATTGACATATCTAAAGTTTAGAGCAAAGTTTCCTTTAAATTCTCAGTGGGGGGAACATTGCCGGCAACGTTTCCAGCGATTGGCAATGTTCTCGGGAACGGAACATCAATAATTGTACCTAACCCTTTTTTCTACCGACTGTACGCTCCGCCGGCTATTGTGCCAGAATGTCCGATGTTGCACAAAATCTGCGTTAAATTATGGCAAATTTTCGGCGGGAACAGTGGAGCGCGTAACAAATGAGCGGCGCGGGCACGGTGCGTCCAAATACTTTGCGCGTGGGTGGTGAAAGTTTGGACCTGACTCAAAATAGGCTGCAAACAGGGGCCTTAGTCTGTAACGCAATGGCGTGTCGATGGCGTCCCAGCAGTAGAAAAAAACCGGGGTTTCCTCATTTTTCTCCTAAAACCAGAGAACTAATCCTAATATTATTTGCTGTACTATTAAAACATTAAAAGGACCGACAGCATTAATAAATCGTTATTGAAGCCGTCAACTGGGAGCCCATTTTGGCACCATTGCGTTGCAGGCTAAGGCCCCAGAACATGGGTGGGCTTCGCAACAATGCGTGGCGCATTGGACCGTTTACATTTGAATAATTCGCTTGTGGTTAAACCGCAGAGGCCTGTATTCTCGGGTAATCCTGGGCCTCGAATCGATACGAAAACAGATGTACTCTAGTGCTTTGCCCCGAACTGTGAACTTGCGACCTCATATCTTGGCAACCCCTTGACCGATTCGGCTCATGTTTGAACTTAACATTATTTTAATTTCTTAAACAGCCTACCAAATTTCATAACGATCCGACCAAATTTACTCAAGATATCGTTGAACAAACATTCATACTTACAAACATACACACAAACGCCGGATTGTTCAAGTAGACTCTGAGAACTTCTCTCGTTTCACTAGCTCGTTCAATTATCCAACAATGACAGACCTTTAGGCACTAAAAGCCTAGATCTTTGTAACCTGTGTAAATAAGTAGTGGAAATTGTCACAGAAATATTATGTCGGATACCCATTTTCATTAACGATTTTGAGTATACTTAACTCTCTAAAGTCAAATTGGTACTTGTAGGTACCTAGCCGGCGAGGCCGTGAAAATTAGAAGGGAACTCACAATGTTTTCCATCAAAGTTTAGCCTAAACAAATACATGGCAATTCCTTCACTTCACTCGCGAGCGGTTGAGGCGCCTACAAAGTAAACGTCGCCCTAATGGGTTAGTAACAGATGGTCGAAAATACAATCGATTCGAATTATACAAAATGTTTTATTTGTTCAAATAAATTAATTTTAAATTACATAATAGTTAATACCTGTGCCAGGAAGCCCCGCTCTTCTACTTCTGGGTATCGATCGTTAAATTAAGTATGTAGGTACAGCTTCATTTTAAGTAGTTTTTTAAAAGATATTGATTAAGATAAAATAAACTAATTTAAAATACTATACAACCTGCTAGGAGAGCACACTGTCACGATAAAAGTTTTATCCCATTATCGGCTATCGCCATCTTGCTTTATTTCACCGCGGGAAGCGATAGTGATGCACGCTCGGAAACATTCATTCTCCCGGCAATAATATGTTTCCACTGGAGACATTTCCGGAAAGATTCCGATGTTTCCATAAATTCCAAGTAGGTACCTATGTTTTTTTGTCCATCTAGTGTGAGTGAAGGTGCCACTGGACGCTGTATAAATAATCTCATGCGTAGATGCAAAGGCCTTAGTTTTATGCTTTTTTTGTTAATGAATTCTAATTATTATATTCGTTAGTCACGTGACATGCATAAGTGTCTTGTCTTTGCAGTTTTGCCATAATGGAGACTGCATGGAATCGGTATTTCATTAAAAAAACATCTAAAATCCGCACTACCAATCAAATTCTTAGGAATGATGTGTTTAGTAACGTATTATTTTGGTGTATATGGGAATCGAAAACTATCTACAATTAAGTAAACAAATATTGAAATATCTAAAGTTTGGAGCAAAGTTCCCGTTAAAGTCCCAGTTGGGAACATTGCCGGCAATGCCGCTACCCGATAGTGGGATAAAACTTTTATCTTGAAACTGTCCTCCCCTACCTGATCTCGTCTTATGGATGGATGGCGCCATCTGGTGTGAAAAGTTTGCAATAATAGTGAAAGCTATGTAACCTTTTTAGTGCGAAGTTGAAGACTGTAGGTATTTTTGTTTTTAACCCCTGTTACAAAAAGAGGGGCATTATAAGCTTGACTGCTATGTGTGTGCGTGTGTGTGTTTGTCTGTCTGTGTGTCTATCTGTGACACCGTAACCGTACCTAGCTCTTAAATGGGTGAACTGATTTGCATGCTGTTTTTTTAAAGCTTTGAATGCTTTATAAACACCGCATGCAAACCGCACGTAAGCTGCTATTCCAGCGAGTGTTTTTAGATATGTTTTATCAAAATCGGTTTAGCCTTTTATGAGATATGCTTATTTTTGGCTAAAATATGGGGGGTATTTTTTTATTTTATTTAGTAGTTATTTACGAAAACATCGTAAGGAAACCTGAGCGTATGAGGCATTATACCTTCAACGCAATAATCGCCAACCCGCATTGAGCACGCGTGGTGATTAAGCTCGAACTCTCTCTCTGAGGCCTTTGCCCAGCTAGTGGGACATGTACGATTGTACAGGCTATATCTTACTTTTTTTTTTTAGTAGTTATTTAGACCGCGTGCGCTTTGGACCATCTGATACTAACCTGCCCTAATGTTTGCATGGCGACTATTTGCATGTTTAATTGTGTCTTAATTAAGCCACCAATTTATTATTCCGTCGCTGTTTTACTCGGCCTAGGGCACGAGAGGGAAAGAGACGGATTGTTTGCTTATGAAACGTTGGCTCGGAACGGAATAAAATTACGTACGAAATCTGAACACGTGTTTGGTATCTCTAGGGTCGTACATGCATATTTGCATGTTGTTTAAGTAGGTATTTGCTTACATAATTCCATAATAATGAAAACAAAAAGCTAAGGGTGGTATTAATAGTCGTCTGAGATCACCTACTTGAGCTCGATCTCAAGTAGGTGAACTCAGAAAAGTCAAATGCTAATGTCAAGCCTTGGCTAATGTCAAACTTGAGTAGCAGTCAGCATATTAATATACACTATCTTGAGATTGACATTGACATTAGCCAAGGCTTGACATTAGCATTTGACTTTTCTGTGATCACCTATTCGATCTAAGTTCAGTTCAGTTCAGTTATTTATTGTTTTCATGTGATTACAAGATGTTATAGAGATTAAGTAAGTAGGTACAAGACATGAGCCCCGTAGGGGCAATGCAATATATGTATGAAGCTAGAATTTGAGTAGGCGCAATGGACGGCACTCAGTGCTACCCCATGGTAGCCCTTGGTATTAGTTTACTATAGGAAAAAAGTTTTCACAGGGTGAGGTCGACTGCACCTACCTGTCTTGAGTCGACGACTCTTAATGCCACCCTAAGACACCTCTAGGCCTTTGCATCTACGTCGTGAGATAGTTTTTATAGCGTCCAGTCGCACCTTCACTCACACTACAGGGTGCAATCGAATTTTTTTTTTGTTTTTTGGTCGAAAAACCAGTGGTATTGCTCAAAAAAGTAGTCATAATCAGCTGAATTATTGTTGTTTGAAATGGTTATTAACCTTTTCTGGATTTTTTTTATGTTCAAAATTATTTTTATTACTGATGTCTTTTTGTATTTGATGTTTGTCAGTTGGCCTCCAATTGTCCATTAAAAGACCATCATTCCCAAATAAACCCATTTTTCAGTTATAATCCTTCACAGAAATAATAAAAACAATACTATTTTACTGATGTGAAACAAAAATAGTTGAACAAAAACTGCTCGGCTTAGCTACAAATTTGGAAAAAAATTATGAAAACATTGCATTTTACGCTACTTTAGTTGAACCTTAACAGTTAAGACGACGTACGTCTCACAACTAACGCCGCCAATGGAAAAAAAATCATATCTTTTTTTTAATGCGTTTTTAGCAAAAAACCCTCCTGCGATTTCTCAATGCGAGGCTTAACTATTTTTAGGACCTAAGGTTTGTATTCCAGATCCTAGAACTTAAGAATGCAATCGATTCTTGGGCACTTTTGGCGAGAATCGATTGCATTCGTAGGAAATCTAATCCTGGAATCCAAACCTTAGGTCCTAAAAATAGTTAAGCCTCGCGTTGAGAAATAGCAGGAGCGTTTTTTGCTAAAAACGCATTAAAAAATTAGATATGATTTTTTTTCCATTGGCGGCGCTAGTTGTGAGACGTACGTCGTCTTAACGAATGGTATTGCTACTACAAATAACTCTCAAATAGGAGGTATGTGGGCTAGGTGACGGTTTTAAACAAAGTTCGACGCTAGTATTACCTTCCGTGACACGGGCCTTCAACCCAACATTTCGCAGTTCAACCCAGTTGTTGTTTAAACGAGCGTTTCCCAACCTTTTTCAAGACAGTACCTCTGGCATAAACGAACCATTAAAAAAATCTCAATCAAAAATCGTCTAACAAAATGAAGTGTTTTTGTGGATGAAAGGTCCAGTTACAGTACATAAAAATTACAGTTTAATCTTGTAATAAACCACCTTTTTATTCCGACCTGCTCAGTAATTTTTTTTATTCAAAATGGCGCATTACGCAATAATTTAAATGCTTTGTATGTTGTTTTTATTGTACAAAATAGCTTTAGATATCAATTACAAAGTATGTGAAATCAAAAGCATGATTTTGCGACTTTACAGATAATTTTATTGTCTGTAATAATTCAACATTGTAACAATTTTAATATTGACGTAGTGTCAAGAGTAAGAGAGGCTGGTTGCAATGAACCGCGGACCCCTGAAAACTTCATAACATCTTTAAACTGAAAAAAAAAAAACATATCGAGCATAGCTACCAGTAAATTCCTAGAATCTCAGTATGCTATTATCATACATTCGGTAGCATTCAAGATGTGGTGATACAGACAGATGCAAAAAAAATGTTGGACAGGTTGGACTCAAAAGGTTATGAACGAGGAAGTTCTAAGACTTGTCAACCAGAAGCGAGAGCTATGGAACATCATCAAAAGGAGAAAGGTTGCATATCTAGGACATTGTGTTCGAGAGAGATGAGAGATACGAGAAATGCAGTCTCATGCAACTTATAATGATGGGAAAAGTCGCTGGCAAGAGACGCGTCAGCCTAAGGAGAAAATCCTGGCTAAGAAATCTACGGGAGTGGACTGGGATCGCGAGTGCTGCCCAGCTATTTCGCCTCGCGAGAAACAAAGAGAGATATGCAGAGCTGACCGCCAACCTTCGCCGAGTCGGAGAGGCACCCTAAGAAGAAGTTGTGTCATACGTTAAGCCTATTCCATCTTTAAAACAGTCCCAGGCACTGCAGCGTCCGAGAGGTCTTTGCACCCATCCAGTATGACTGAAGTCTAGACGCTGTATAAATCATCTCGTTATGATGTTTCAAGGCCAAAGTTGCTAGGCAAAGTTGTCCCCTGCAATATGACCGCGGTACCCTGGGGGTTGAGAAGCCCTGATTTAGACAAATGAAAGTTGCGCCGCGTGATGTATCATTGTGCCACGCTGGAGGGAATGCAACCAGAGTTAATCTGAATATATGACATTGACGCTCTCCCCTGAAATGGTCTTGTATGTTATATTATAATGTAATGGGGATGGGGATGGAGATCCAATTATGGATATACCAAGCGGTATATAACGAATTAATTAGTTTCATTTCGCTAAAGATTAAATAAGTGAGTGATAATGGGACCTACGAGAAGCTTTGGTACCAAACACGTTCTTAAAACAGAGCTATTACAGATGAGCGACTGATGAGGGCGTTTTTGATGCTGATGCATAAGAATCGCTGAACCAAGCGAGTCCTAGAATGGGAACCATGGCAAAATACCAGGCCACGAGGCGGCCCACCCACGCGCTGAGCGGATGACATCCGCGAACAGGCGGGTTACGACTGGATGAGAAAGGCAAACCGCCAACATTGGAGATTTTTGGGAGAGGCCTATGTTCAGAAATGGACCAACAGAGGCTGCCAATGATGATGATGATGATCGTTCGGGAGGTCATTTCACCCATCATTAAGTTTACGTAGATGCATAAGCCTCGGTTTATGTTACCCGGAAAAACATGATACTAATATGATACCCTTCCTGCCCCGTAGCAGTTTGGACAGAAATTTGTCCGTCACGGAAAATTGTCCGTATCCGTTCCAAAAAACGTCCTTCGATGGTCCAAAACAGCAGAACCTACCTACCTAATCCATCCGGCCGGCTGAACAATATGCGAATAATATATTTGTGTTTCATATGTTGTTTCGTTGAGTCAGCAGGTTTGGAACCTAAGAGACTAACAAGGTTGGACTCTTCTGGTGCTTCAGACCTACATATGAACCAAAAAATAGAACAAGTCCATCAAGCAGCGAAAAGTTGCCTACTTAGGACACCTTTTAAGAAATAAGCGTTACCAACTGCTACGCAGACAGACAGAGTGGCGGCCAAGAACTGGACGACGATCAGTTGGAAGACCAGCAGCCCAATGGTCGGATGACATTTTCACAGCGGCGTAGGGTCCATGGATGCGGATGGCTAGGAACCGTGCGAGGTGGCGCGATGAACTGCTACGAACCGTAATGATGGACAAAATAGAGGGAAGAAGAGAGCCAGGAAGGAGCAAAATTATATGGCTGTGTAATATCAAGGAATGGACCGGCATCAAAACCATGGAACAATTATTCAGGACAGCCATGAACAGAGAGCGGTGCAGGGAGCTGACTGCCAACCTCCAGTGATGGAGAGGCACTTCAAGAAGAAGAAAGTGCCTCTCCACTATTAGAGGTTGGCCGTCAGCTCTTCATACGCCGTTCTGTGATTGGTCAGATTAAACAAATATTCTTCTCTGGCCACTCCTGTCCATTCGTGGTGTTTTTTCAGCCAACACTCTCTTCTTTTTTATCTTAATCATTGTTCACGTATATTTTTTTCTACTTCTTTATTAAAGTATACCTCCATACTTAATTTAACGATACCCAGCTTTCCCAGGCTTCCTGGCACAATTATTTTGTAATTAAAAGGGAGCTCCAACTAACATGTAACTTAAAGTTAAGTTTGTTAAAGCAATTAAAAAAATATATTATTTTTATTTTTCCGTAATTTCTTTTCCCCTTGATCTTGTCCATCATGCTATCGTATGAGCTCGATTGTTTCAAAAATATTTTTAGTCAATGTTTTCACGTAGAGCCGTTTTCAAAGCACAAATTCAAATCAGTTCATAGTATTGGCGATACAAGAACCGGGACACGATTGTCAAATTTCGCTTAGCACAGATTAATTTTGACAGTCGCGTTCCGGTTCTTCTATGACGACGCCTGTAAGCGCCATCTATGAACGGATTGGAATTTGTGCTTTGAAAACTGCTCAAATTTCAATACATCGGGTAACTGGAAGGTCCAACAGGCCCACATCCAGCAACCGACGGGTTGCAAAAAGGGCAAAAAACGTAGGTCACATGGCAGTTGCGCGCAAACTGCTTCTTTCGGCGGGTCCACTCGCGTTGCACAGATTAATTTCAACGCGATTTAATTGCAACTATTCATATTCACAGCTGCTTTTTGCTGCGGTCTGTGCGGTGCAAGTTCAGGTCATGGGATGATAAAGATTACAGATAAACCGTACAACTTACAATCTTGGAATACTGGAAGGAATATACAATCGAAGGAAATCGAATTAAGGAGAGAATAAACTAGATATACCTACATACTTTCGACTCTTTCGAGTCAGACAAATACGTTGCTTATACATTAGTTTCTGTTAGTTTACATTTACCTCACATTGATTAACTGAAACGTTGGCTACCTAAGACATGTTTTCAGACAAACGATATCAGCTGCTAAACATAATGATAGGTAAGAAAAAATAAGGACAGGAAGGAGGAAAATTACATGACTGTATAATATCAAACAATTAATATCGAAACCGTGAAACAAATGTTTAGGCCAGCCATTAATAAAATATAATGATGAAAAAGCTGCCAGCCTCCGATAATGGAGAAGAACTTCAGGAATAAAATTATTTACATAAGTTAACGTTCTATAACAACATATTCTGTGTTTTCGGATAGCAGTGCAAGTTTATGTTGTGTTTGTTTTGCCACAAGTTATGTTTGTTAAGTTATTAGTGCGCCGGAGGCAACTGCTATGGAATTTTTAGTTAAACTTTGCTTCATGTTAACGCTTTTTTAGTAAGCGTTGCAAGGAAAAGTTCAATCCCCGGCCCGGACAATGGGAGCAAAATGAGTTTTTGCATAAAATTGAGCTCAGATATTTTAACATAGTAGTTCCTAACAGATTGTTTCTTTTGGCGGGGTCATTCTCGTTATAGAGAGATGTTTGGTTTTTTCTATATCGTAAAACTGTAGTAAGGTACAATTGCTGTGATTATAGTGCTAACTATATAGAGTACAATGCTTCAACAACCAGCCAAATGCAAGACGAATTTATGCGCTGAGAGTTTCGTACCACATCGTATTATGCTCGGTGCAACGACCATGGTTCATGGACCATGGTCTTGAAAGACGGGAGGTTTTCTTTCATAGAATGTCAATTATCGGACTTTCGAGTAACTATTTGCCACCAAGTTTTTTTACACTGATTCGACCCAGTTGAACACGTTTTTGCCCGGTGTCAATTAATTTTTAAGTGGCACGATGTTTACGAGTGACGCGAGTCGCGACGTAAAGTGTGTCGTGCAAGATACGCTTAGGGTGGTATTTAGTCGTCCGAGATCACCTACTTGATCCCGATCTCAAGCAGGTGAACTCAAAACAGTCAAATCGTAATGTGAAGCCTTGGCTAATGTCAAACTTGAGTAGCTGTCAGCTTATTAATATACACTATCTTGAGATTGACATTGACATTAGCCAAGGCTTGACATTTGACTTTTCTGAGATCACCTACTTGAGTTCGATTTTGAGTCGACGACTATTAATGCCACCCTTGGAGTGTTTTTGCACTAACCCGAGTCACCCCACCGGGCATCAAAAGATCAGACTTTCACGGGCAGCCCCGACCCGCCCTTTGAACTAGCTTCACCGACACTATTGTGTACGATGCCCTTTTTGCCCATACAGCCCATGGAGGCGTGTTTTTATTGTGCTATAATAGACCGAACAGGGACGGTTGTGAATTTACATACATGTATTATACGCAGCTTGCCACTTGCCACGTTCCTGTGAATTAGTACTAGCGATACCATAAATGGTGTAGGAGGCTAAGTGAGCTCCAAACGTATTTTTTTCTTGCCGACGCTGGCCCAGCTGAGAGGACAGTTTATTCCTACGTATACAAAATACAGACCATATACTGACAAGTCAATGCATAGTCTTACTAAATCACTGAAGAACGTAACGCCTATAACTCAATTTAAAATCTTAAAAATTCAACATCTACTGCGCCAATTTTTTTTTAGATTTCGCCGTTGGTTCCATAGTAAAAATCGCTTGTATTGATGAGTTAAGCTACCCCCTTCTATATGACAGGATAATCCTGTTATACCCTGTATCGAGCTAGTTTTATCTCTTTATCAAAACCACCGCCAGGAACATTAACATATGACGTGTTTGCTAATAGAACTACGTCTCCATCCATACATCAAGTTGGGCTGATCAGATCAAAAATGAGCCAATAACATCATTAGTCGACAACCCCTTCCAGTCCGCCGGGGGACTTACAGCTTAAAGCGAACAGCTCTAGCACTGGCTTCGTAGCGACTTGATCGTAGCAGTGCTACGAGCGTTCGTGGTGGGTCTACGAGCGTTTGTGTGGGTCTATGAGCATTTGTAGTTGGTCTACGAGCGTTCGTAGTAGGTCTACGAGCGTTTGTGTTGGTCTACGAGCGTTCGTAGTGGGTCTACGAGCGTTCGTAGTGGGTCTACAAGCATTTGTAGTGGGTCTACGAGCGTTTGTAGTGGGCCTCCGAGCGTTCGTAGTGGGTCTACGAGCATTCGTAGTGGATCTACGAGCGTTTGTGTGGGTCTACGAGCATTCGTAGTGGGTCTACGAGCATTCGTAGTAGGTCTACGAGCGTTTGGTTTGGTCTACGAGCGTTCGTAGTGGGTCTACAAGCGTTTGTAGTGGGTCTACGAGCGTTTGTAGTGGACCTTCGAGCGTTCGTAGTGGGTCTACGAGCATTTGTAGTGGATCTACGAGCGTTACTAGTAGGTCTACGCGAACCAACTTTGTAGCGCCTTTGTCGTAGCAGTAAAATTGACTTCCTTTCAAAATTTCACCGTCCCAGTCACTGCAGCTTTGAGTGGTCTCTTCATACATCTAGTGTGAGTGAAGGTGCCACTAGACCCTGTATAAATCAACGCATTACGTAGATGCAATGGTCTAAGTTTTTAAAAAATGTCATGAATTTGTAGTTATAACATTTTGTAGTTTTTTAATTATTGTACTGAAAATGTCATCCTCGACACAAAGCACGAGATTTCTGCGAGATGTTTGCCTTTTTCGCTCGATATGACTCGGGTGGTCGGAAGCAGTCGAGATCGATGTGACAATGAGATTTTTCCCTCGAGATGTATCGAATGCGAGATCACCGAGAATCAGCCCCCTGCTATGTCACACTACAGCTGGTCCCATTTTCCTCGTTGTTGTATAACGACGCACAGCGTAAGCTCATTAGTTTGCTCGATTCACGGAGTATTGGAAATTTCGCGCGTCACCGGCGGCGTCGTCGTCTCGCGGCATAACGGCGCGGTTAGCGCCGGCGAACGGATTAAAGATGTCGCTACTACTTTGTGTCGTACGGAAAAACAGGTGGGCTTTGTCAGTTTTGGGGTGGCATTAATAGTCGTCAGCCAGCCCGAGTCACGCCCGAGTATAAAACAAAAAGTAGGTGATCTAAGAAAACAAAATTGGCTAATGTCAAGCCTTGGCTAATGTCAAGGTTGAGTAGCTGTCAGCATATTAATAGACACTAGCTTGATCTTGACATTGACATAAGCCAAGGTTTTTTATTTCCTGAGTTCACCTACTTGAGCTGGTGGCAGTTTATTGTGAAGAAAAACACAGTGACGCAACCAGTTGGTTTGTTGAAACCCCTTATTTGATTCAACTAGCAAGACCAATCAACTACCATACAGCAAGGGAACATCGCCAGCATTGTTTAAATTTCATAGACCATACATTGTCGCTACAGTATGGCAGAAAGAGACAGAACTGTCTCTCACCAAGTAAGGTCACAATAAACGAAGAACTTTTGAGTGAATGAAAAAAAAAAGACATCGGCACTAAAACGATACCCGTCTGCTATTAAATTAAATTTAGTATTTCTCCAATATTTTTTTCTTCACTCTGCAGGAAAACGATCAAAGAAAATCTTGGGGTTACTGCAGTTACACGATGTTAGGACAACAAATAAAAACCACTTTTTACAAATAAAGCGGGTTTTCTCACGATGTTTTCCTTCACAGTTAGCGAGTGGTTTTTTCTAGTTCAAATTAACAAATGTACGTAATTAAATTTAAAAAAAAAAACAAAGTCGTAGATGCATGCCCGCGCCGGGAATCGAACCTGGGTCTCTCGCTTACGAGTCCAATGTTGTACCACTAAAAAGCTGTAAAAAGTGAATGAAAATAACACAAAAGCCTGATGCTAAAAATAGAAGGAAAAATATTTCTAAATCCAAGGAATCAGAGTGGCCCCAACAACCGCTACTGGGAAACGTGCCACCGCAAACTAATAAGACATTGATCACCTTTTAAAAGCTTTTCAGACTGCTTTCTCTTTTATTTCTTTTTCTCTTACTTACATATTACACTTAATTGATTTGGCGGGAACGGGCTGTTGGATGTAAGGCACCGGACACACTGCTCCGGCGTTCTGCATTCCGCGGTCTATCGCGATTATCGGAAATCTCGCAGTCGACACATCTCGAAGGAAAAATCTCATTTTGCGGCAAATGTCACACCTCTGTTCCCACGAAGTCATCCTCGACTGGCATGAGATTCCTGCGAGATATTTGCCCTTTTTCGCTCGACATGATTCGAGTGCTAAGGAGCAGTCGAGATCGAAATGACATGAGATTTTTCCTTCGCGATGTGTTGAATGCGAGATTTCCGAGAATTAGCTCCCAGAGTTCTCAGATTTGCTTCACGAGAACGCCGCGGTCTGTGAAATGAACGGATCAAAGGTGCCGCATAGATTACAGTGAACGCTAACGCGGAATTGTGACCGCGGACCGCGGAACGCCGGGGCGGTGCGTCCGGCGCCTTATTGTGTATCTAGGCTGAAAGTACAAGTGTCTTCATTGACGCGTGGCTTTAGTCGGACGTCTGCATGGCAGTCACTTGTATAGCGAGACGCCACATGTCACCCGGCACCTATTCAGTCACAAATTCACACAATTGATTCAATACAAATTCACACAAAGTTTCGTCAAAACAAGGAGGGGTAAGTCAGACTTAAGGGTGGACGATAGCGGCAATAAAACAGTATTCTTTTCATTATTGTAAACAACAGAACAACACTAATTCAGCCGATTATGTGTTGTTGTCGTAGACCAGAACACATAATCGGCTGAATACTGTTTTTTTGCCGCGAAAAAAAATCGCTGAACAAAAATAGCTCAATTTAGCTACAAAATGTAAAAAACAGTGAAAATTTTGAATTTTCCGTAACGTTGCTATTTTTCACATTATAAAACTTTAAAAAAAGGACCATCCAAGAAAATAGACGCTTCTGATTGGTCGATTCTATCTGAGCGTTTACATTTTAGCGAGCTTGTCTCTGGCTCGGATGGGATCGACCTATCAGAAGCGTCTATTTTCTTGGACGGTACTCTTCGTTTTACGTAATTTGACTGTGAAAACGCGGCTTTAAACTATCAGTTAAATGTTGACACACTTGATAATGAGGTGTATTTTTAAGCGAATACACCAATCCTGAGTCAGTCCCATGTTATGGAATTATTGCGCATTGCGTAAGCGCATTTACCTTGAGGCCGTATCCATAAGCGAAATGGTATCGTGGCCTTAATGTTGCTCTCCTCTCGCCTAAAAGTAGGTCACAAAAGGACTGTCAAATCTCGGATTGGTGCAACTCACCAATCAGCGAGTTTAAGTACAATTCCTAACTAGCAGACCGCCAGACGTGCACAAACTGAGCGCGCGAACCGACGACGCCGCGGGCCGCGCTAACTGACGAAAAACTTTTAATTGGCTCAAGCCCAAAGTTTAACTTTTTTAACTGCAGTGCCTGCGAAATTAACCTTTGACGTGAGGTTTCGGTTGATCAATCTGGGGTTTAAAAAATAAACATAGCAGACATAAACGATAGATGGCGCTGACTCTGTACAGTGTTACAAGTATTCGTTTATTCAAATCTCTTAGTTCCACTTGCGTAAACCAGGGTTAGCCAGTTAACTCTGAGTTGTAGGAGATAAAAAATGAAATTAGTAATATCGTTTGAAAAAATGTATTTAACAAACCAAAACATAATTATCTATTTGATAAAACAGAAGCGAAGCATTTTTTTTTATTTACTGGTATTATAAAATGAATGTGTACAAAATATTGAAAAGACTATAAGAAGAAACCGCGTTTCTGAATGTTCTATTCCGTGACTTTACCTTTTTAAAAGATGCTTATGCACCATTTACATTCACAGTTTTGTATAGAGAATGGGCACTAACAATCACTTTCGCTGAAATACGCGTGTAAATGAACTATGAATGAGGTTTTATTTTCCGTCGGGATTTGGCATCTACTTAAACGGCCAGTGTTTTTTTCTTTTTCAACACCATAGGGCGCGGGAAAGACTGTCCCGGCGTCGCGTTCAAATTTCGAAGCGCACAAAAATGCAGACAGTTTAAATCCGGCCTTTACACGATCATAAGTTACTAGTAACAGCAAACTTTCCGAGCGTGGGAGATGAAAAATAAATTTTCATATCGGTCCAGTAGTTTCAGAGCCTATTCAATACAAATAAACAAAAAAAAAACAAACACACACTAAAATCTTTCCTCTTTGTAATATTAGTGTAGATCAGAGTGCGTGGTTAGGCAACACGAACGCGATGAGTTAATTGCGTTTTGAGTAAAATTACCGTTACCAAAAACTCCCTGAAAATGCGGGCGAATTTTATTCATTAGTAACTCGATGAAATTTGGCACCCGGGTCAGACGCACAGTGGTCGATTTGTACGATTTAGGCGGCCAAAACTATTTTATGCTTTATTTCAGTAATAAATACGACAACAAATGCTAATCTGGTATTTTAGAGTGAATATATATGTTTATCCCTATTCGTTTCATTGAAAGCGTATTTTTCTATACAAAAAAACATTTCTGTGAAAATATTTTTGTAAATAGCGCCAATGTTTTTAAATTTTCTTTAAATCTCCCTTTGGTGTAAAATATATATTTTGAGTTCATTTGAATTATCGAAATCGGCTTAGTAGTTTTTGATATTTGGGTTAAGAATTATCACAATTTGTTAAGTAAAAGACGGCCGTACATAAAAAAAAATGTTTATTCTCTACAGTCTGCATGCCTATTTAAATTTAAAATAAAATATGGATGACAAAAAAATACAGTATACACTAAAATTAAATGGTCAACAGTTATTACCACATTATTATACTAAATGTTACTTATTGTCTTATTACTTATTGTAATAAGTAATAAGACAATTTGTATGTTAAACTTTCATATTTTATGAAAGTTTAACATACAAATTGTTATGTTACTCTTTAAAAGACAATTCTTCCTCACCGTCACTTTCCATGCATTTATCACAAGTGCCTTTTGTATTTGGCTCTGCAGGAAGCAAACGCTCCAAAGTTTCCTGCAAAAATGGTTTTGATCGGATCTTCTTTTTTTTTCTCATTGAACTGATGAGTGGATCTGATGTCAAGAGTAACCTGTGATAAATATCAAGGTTACAGTCTTCGCGTGAAAACTTTCGAGCAAAGTTTAGACGGTATGAGCGAAAGTGCTTATTACGAGCTTCTGCAGCTTCCTCCGAAAGTTGACCAATAGGCACTAGAGAATTTTCTATAACTTTTCCACCATGTACCAAAATTTTATGCATGGTAGGAGTCATAGAATGCCAACCATATAACTCTACATACAGTTTTGCTGTCTCCATGGCGTATTCATCAAATTTCGGGACATCTATTTTGTGACCGCTTGATATGGCTTCCAAAATAACTTTAATTCTATAAATAAAATTAAAGTCTATTCCCGTTATTTCAGCAGCCAGATGTGGGTTTTCAAAAAATCTTCTACTAGTATTGCCGTCATTTGTGTTACCAAAATTACATTTTGGCATATCTACCAAGATACCTACTTCTTCTCTGAATCTTTGCTGAATCTCTTTTTTTTTTTGTTGTTCTAGCATCTTTTCTGCTTTGGTTCTTTTTTCACGGTATTTCCCAACGGGCAATTTATAAGCTAAATGTAAAATACTCTCGAATAATCGAATTCTGGCATGTAAAGTTGATAGGCCAAATTCAAGCGATTCTGGGTGAATTTCGTTTTTTTTACTTAAGTCATTAAAGTTTTTTGAAGTGGCTCCGCATATGTAGCATCTACTCGTTGATTTGGTGTCAGTCGCCGCATTGCAAACTTTGCCGTCCACCATGGTCATTTTAAGACTGTGGCTAACCGAGAATTTTTGCCCATTCAGTTCCAATTCCGTGGCTTTTAGGGACTTCACACTGTCCCGAACGTAATTTATTTCATCTTTTGTAATGTCTGTAGACTCTTTTATAAATCTGAATCGTATCGGGCGGCAATATCGTGGTGAAGAAGGAGTCGGGTTTTGCCAAACAATTTTTGTTTTGTCTTCGCCGCAAACAATTTGTAGAGGCACGAATGAGCTCAAAAATATATTTGCATCCGAGTCGGCGTCATTCATTAACTTTTGTTTGTATTGAGCTTGTTGTGAACCATCACAACCCCATTTGCAGATAATCTGCAAGGAATTTCTCTCAGTTTCTGTAAGAGTCATTAGTACTTCTTCGAGGAAAATTGATAATCGCGTGACGGTGTGATCTAACAAAGATTGTAGATCACTTTCAGCACAGGAAGCGGTCACTCGTAGCGTCTCTTTGGGTGGGTAACATTCCTGTTTAGCCTTCAACACTAATTCGTAGCACGGGTAAAAGCTTCTGTTGGTTGCTCGCACAATTTCATATTGACTTCGTGTCAAATCAGCGTCCACGCACATTCGCAGTGCCTCCCGAGGCGTAAGGAGATCTTGTGCCTTTGATTTGGAATGTCTTTTTTTACATTCGTTTGCGGCTGCAGGCGAATTTGTAATATCTTTTAGGACTTGCGAGGCGTTTCTTTTTCCTTCTTTTTGTAAAATTACTTGCGCTGCGTGAACTATCACTTCTTTGCCTACAGAGGAGCGAACTTCTTCTGTTTTCCTCCTTTTAGTTCTTTCACTACTTTCACTGAATGTTTTGCTAGGTCGTCCTGACTTATTATGCGTTTTTATGGGCATCTCGAACGTTCCTGCTAACCATGCATCATTGCTTATAAGAAATTTTTCTAGCGTGTTGCGTGCTTTGGACCATCTCTTTTTTATTTCTGTTTTAAAATATGAAAATTTATGATTTATATACTTTTTGTCTTCGTCGGAGTCCCCGTAAGACACTAACAAATAATTTTGTAAGTATTCCAATTTGTCGTTTATTGATGGAGAGTTTTCCTCAATCATCTTATCAAAAAGATATCTGCGAGTTACTACCTCCATGCCCGAGTAACTTGATGAACCTAGAACAACGAAAAGGAATTTTAACGCAAAAGAAACAAAAAAGGAATTTTTCTCACTTTCTGCCTAAGTTAATGAATTATTATTTTTCTCGCGAAGTGGTCAAAGGTGGTGGCTATTTTTTTTGTGGATATCTGCTCAAAGAGCTATACTATTAGAAACCATAAGGAATTTAACTCGGACGGTCTCGGAAGTACAACATTTTTACTATTGAAAATAAAAAAATGATAATATTTTCTATGAAAAAGGGCGATCTTTGATACGTTGTAACTGCACTAAATATTGATATTCCTTATCTTAATTTAAATTATATTTGAAGGAGCTTACCTGAATTTTCGACTTCCATCACTTTCACTTGTAACTGAATAATATCCAATGAAATATTCACTTTAGAATATCGGTTGCGCTAAGAGTGTCGAGAACGAACGCGTACAGCTTGCGCGACGATCAAGTTCCGACTACCTGTGGGGGCGCGCACGCAGTTCTAGGAACTGGGGAGGGGTGGGGTTTGGGCAGTCGGGGTGTCTATTTTTCCGGGAATCAATTAGTTTTGTTATAAGTTAACTTTGAGAAATGGACTTTTGGCCGCCTAAATCGTACAAATCGACCACTGTGAGACGTTAATTACTGTTACTGCAACGTTGCCAATACGGACAACGTTGTTATTAAATTAACAGGTTATTTTATCCGCCGGGTCTGGTGTGGTGACGCGCTATCAGTAGGTGCCTGCACCAGTGGTTCCCAAAATGGTGGGTCGCAATCAGGCAGCGGGCCACCAAAAATAAAAATAGTAGGTTGCAGCAGTTTATTGTTTTATAAATATGGTTTGACGGGAAAAAGGCCTAGGCCCAGTGGGCAAGTGTGGGCTGAAAATGATGATGATGAAATATGGTTTAGTTTTTTTTGTATTGGTTTAAGCACTGTTTTAAATTATATTTGTTTATATTATAAGTATTTTTTGTGATGTGTTTGCCGGTGCTTTATTTGCCCTTTCCCGCTCTCAATTTAACTTTCACCATATTCTGGGCTGGCTTTAAGAAATTTTTATAGAAATAAGTCCACCTTGCACATAATGTCTCATATCACATCTCTTTTAAAGTGTAATAAAAAAAGAATTGCGCTTTCCTGCCACGTTACTTTCATTACCCTGAAAAACCGGCTTCTCCGTACATAATTCTGTCAAAATTGTAATAAATCCAGGTATGATCCAGATTTAAATCAGTGGCGTAAGCCACCCTTGCTAGGCTGGATCAAAATGATCAAATGAAAAGACGAAAAAATATCCCCGATATTTTTTCCTAAAAACACATTACTATCACGAAATATGATATTTTACGGACTTACCGAAAATGCATTCCCATTTCAAGCAGTAATAAATTGAATATAAATGCAGTCGGGTGGATGAGAAATGGCATCTAAATCTTAACGCGATGAAACGAGTCGTTTACTATCCATCGTAAATACGGATTGGAGCGTCTTAGGTTGCAGTAGGTTTTTCAACTTTTGGGACTTTTCGTGACTGTGCAATGAGTTATTTCAGTTCACCGTGGCTCAATGCAAGTTTAAGTCGTGGGATTTGTTTTTTTTTTGTTCAAAAGCGGCTTAGCTTTGGCTTTGTTTTATTGTCACTTCAACTTTTTCCCTCATGGCGATTTAAAATCTAGGATTTTTAAAAGTGTTTGTCGAATTTAATTATAATACTACTTATATAAACAAAATAATATTGTAAGACTGCTGGTCCACCGCAACGGTTTTCTTACCGGCCCAGTAAAAACTCCGAGATGATTTTTTATCAGGATATCGTTTTTACTTCAATAACAAAAAAAGCAAGATACTTACCATTAGTTTTAATTAACGAACGCCATTCGGTTTCTCAAAGAGCTGAATTGCGCTGCCCGTCTCAACACACTTTGCACGGAAAATACACGACGATATCGCAATATTTTTCAAAAGTTATATCAAACCGGCCTCCAAAGGTACAAGAGAAGAAGGTATTTCTTTCAGTAAAATAAACTTCACCATAAACTCAGCATGCGTCACTAGTGAGCACTGAAACGCATACGCGTGAAGAAAAGCATAGACAAAATTACAAATAAGATACACTGAACCAGTCCGCTCGCTGCACTGAACTGATTGAAGAATCCTAGCCAAGGTCTCAAGTCGGCTAATGTCAATGTCAAGCTCAAGCTAGTGTCTACAGCTACTCAAGCTCGATTGATTTTGTTTTCTGAGATCACCTACTTGATCTTGAGCTTGAGCTGACGACTGGGGAATTTGGTAGATAGATAGATAGAGAAGTCTTTATTGCACAACAGAAAGAATATTACAGTTAACTTTTACAACAAAATTTTGTACATATGGCGGCCTTATAGCTAAAAGCTATCTCTTCCAGACAACCTTGGGATGGACAGGACTGGATGCGGAAATAAAGTAGCAAGTAGATGCACATTAAGACAGAGATATTGTAGGATTAAAATACTTAGATATCATTAACCGAGTTTACGTAAACTTACGTAAGTAAAGGTAATGAATTAGGTACGGATACACATTACTTATACATATATTGTGCTAAAATATATATCGTATGATAGATATAAAATAACTACATCAATAAATTATAACCTATACAACATACATAGACATGCAACTTGGTAAGTGCCATTTTCAGAAGAAAACACTCCATTTCCTACTGCAGCTCCTCCCAGACGTTAGAGTTTCAAGTAAACTACATCTGTATCTCAGTGGGGCTTCGACTAAACTAATTTACACAGCCCCGGGACCAACTGCTAATTACACACTATTCATTCATAGAAATTCCCGGAAGCTGAACAGTCGGAAGTTGTTTAGTAGAATCTGCAATTTACATGTTGAGTGCTTGATTAAAGTGAGCCCCATATTTGCTGGAAAAATCCACCCTAAATCCACCCATTATTGATACAAAAAATCTGTTTATTGTTAGGTTACCTACAGGGTGCCAAAAAATTGCCAAACAAGCGGGAAACCACGTATTGTCATCATAACGATTTACCCGCGAAACTATGCCTGGGAAATCGACGGTTTCCGAGATAATGAGGTTCAAATTTGTTCCCGACCACTCGAATCATGTCGAGCGAAAAAGGCAAACATCTTACAGATATCTCGTGCCTTGTGTTGAGGACGACTTCGTGAGAATAGGAGATGTGATATTGGCTGCAAAATTAGATTTTTTCTTCGAGATGTGTCGAATGCGAGATTCCCGAGTATAAGCCCCCTGCAAGCTAGCGGGCCTCCTTTGCACTACTTTGCATCCTTTATTTTTGTGTGCTCAAGGTAGTCCTACCCTACATCAACCCGGTTCGTGGTTTCCAAGAGAGAAAATCCTTATTTCCCGTAACATGTCATGAAATACAAAAGACAAAAGGAAACTGCCACGAAGCAGCTTCAACGCTCGTCTCGGAACTAAGGCGTCGCGAATTGAAAAAATGCAAATGGCGACACCTCTCGATGGATAGAATATTTATCCCGACGAATCCGAGATCACGTCCCACGCCCATCAACCATGGACAGGGATGTACCCAGAACCAAGAACATTTATCTAAGAACACTAGGTAGAAAACCTACCTTAAAATAAAAAACTGCATCCAAATCGGTTCAACGGTGCCACGGTCAGACACACAGACAGACATACATAGCGGTATAACTTAGAACACCCCTCTTTTTATGTTGGGGGTTAAAAAAACTAATTCCCACTGCTGAGTAAAGGCCTCTTCATGCTCACGATCCTGTGCCAGACGCAACCACTGCTTCCCGGCTACTTGGGCTATGTCATCGGACCATCTGGCTGGTGGTCTGCCAACCGATTTCTTCCCCTCTCGAGATACATCTTCTTCTTCTTCTTAGGGTGCCTCTCCTCAGCGCCAGCAAAGGTTGGCGGTCAGCTCTGCATCTCTCTTTGTTTCTCGCGAGGCGAAATAGCTGGGCAGCACTCGCGATCTTAGTACACTCCCGTAGGTTTCTTAACCAGGATTTTCCTCTTCGGCCGACGCGTCTCTTGCCAGCGACTTTTCCCGTCATTATAAGTTGCAGGAGGCTGATTCATCTTGGACCTCCTAAATACGGCCCTGGATGTTGTAAGCCGTCAGTGGGGGGATGCCCGGGCACATCGCCGGATTCCAGCGCAGTTTATACGAGACTTTATCCCGAGAACGCATTCTGCAGACGCCCTTTACGATATATGAATGGCAGCTCCTGAGTTTCGATGCGAGATTTATTTCACTGGTGGATTTTGGCGAGGGCTTTGAGTTCATCTCTCTTTATTTCGTCTTAAAACTGATGTACAACTTTTTTATTTATTTCAGGAGGAACTTAAGATGCCGAGTAATTACGCATTGCAGAATTCTGGACTAAATATACCTACCATACACGGGGAGATTAAGAGGATTTATAATTTCCGGACAATACTGTCGAAACTTGCATCGGTTAAATTTTTTCTTTTATGGTATTACAATAAGACAAAAAGTTTAAATTTTTCGCCAAAGTACAGAACACAAAAAAAGGATAAACATTCACCTGCTGTAACAAAACTTAGGATATTTTTCATAACCCGTCACATTTTTTTTTATTTCGCTTGCACGGGGTTTATACGGGGTGTTTCCAAAAGGTTCTGTCACAGGAACTTTCAGTTACACCCTGTATAACTAGTAGTTTGCCCCGAACTATGAACTCGCGACCCCATATCTCAGCAACCCCTCGACCGATTTAGCCACCGAACTAAATTCTTGATCGAAGGATTTAGCTCATGTTCGAACTTAAAAATTATCTTTGTCTCATTTATCTGCCTACGAAATTTCACGACGATCCGACTAAATTTACTCAAGTTATCGTCGAACGAACATTCATACATGCAAACATACATACATACATACATACAAAATACAAACGCCGGATTGTTCCAGTAGACTCTGAGAACTTCGCTCGCTCCGCTTGCTCGTTCAATAATTAAACCACATAAAACATGTCCGAAACATGTCTAACTCTACGTTTGACAATAGAAACCGACTTCGGGTTCGCTAATTGCCATAAATGCATCTGAATGGTACCAACCAGTCGTATTGTTATAATTTGCTGAGGCCAATCAATGGCTACCACAGAGGGTTTGCATTACAACAATAGTTACGTAACTAGCGCCTAACAAGACGACGTACAGTTCAACTTGAGGTGAAGTAGAGTATTTGAACTTTTACATTTTTGAACGAGTGAGCGAAGCGAGTCTACTGGAACAATCCGGCGTTTGTATATATGTATGTTTGTATTTATGTATTTATATGTATGAGTCTGAGGCCTAGCTTGGCTCGCTCCATAGACCTTTGTGCTACTTTTATGTTTCGCGACATTTTGCAAGTTGAAACCTATGGCAATACCTGTTTTGCCATAGGTCTGTCGGACGAAACTCGTGGTAGAGCATCTGTATACTTTGAATAAACGAAAGTTTGCGTTCTGAGTTACTGACCCAATTTGATTTTCCGTTCGCTGCAAGCGGATATGAGTAATCTTGACGTTGAACAAAAACCTGGATTTGCTGACTTCTAACTAGCTATACGTTCGCATGATTCTATCAGCATGATTCTAGGGTTACCGTTCATCGGGATTTGTTCACACAATTATCAATTTTTAATTATCCGTGTTTGGTTTCGTACGCGAGATTTTGAACTAAAAATGCCCGTAGATTTCTTCTTCAACGAAAGATACACAAACAGTCGTCAAACTCAGTGTCAAACTCAGTCAAACAAATACATGCTAGTTCTGCGACTCAACCTCCGAGCGTCAAAACACTCGAAAATAGCTCTTAATGAAATGAACAATCTATTTTTTGAATTTAAAAACCGTTATTTTTACTGTGGATATTTTAGATAATACAGGGGCTGGAACCGTCGTTGCGTGAGTCTAACTCGAACTTGGCCAGTTTTTTATCTGGATCGGTCTCTCAATTCTGAGGATCGTGACTATACACAATGGTTCTCTACTCATCAAGGTCATGGGCGCGATGGGATGCATTCTGGATGGATCCACCTGCTGCCCTATTTAGGGCATCGGACAAGCGCATTGGTGTTCTGCCTCTCGCCCGTCTGCCTTTCATCTGGCCCAAATTTACCTTTTTTCCAGAGTAAAGTAAAGTAAAAAAAATTTTATTTAAAAAAAGAGCACGGTCTGTATTGTTGCAACTTTTAGTCATGTCTGATAGTACGCACTACAGCACGTAGACGCTTAAACGCTAGCACTCTAGTCGGTTACGTTACGGGCGACTTTACAACAAAAGTGTACACTATGACGTGCTGTCGAGTGTACTTATGTAGTGTGATATTGCATTTCTGATTCACAGTGCTATAGAGTTACTAATTGGGGTATATCGAGTTGTTAGTAATTGAATTGCTGAGTTAGTTATTACTCTACCTACCTAACTACTAATTTAAAACTAAACCGGGGACAATGAAGGCTCGAGATCCTTCGAGTTTCTTTACCATGCTTCTTCTCCAAGAACGATCAGAGCTAGTGAAGTTGGAGAAAAAAAGTATCTAGATAGGTACTTAGTATTAGATAGTAATAAGATTTGATTTATATCTTTTTTCAACTTTTGATAACATTTTAACCTTCAATGTAAATAATTTATTTATGGCTTATTGAATAAAACACTTTGACTTTGACGTATATTCATATCCAGCATCGTTTTTAGAATGAAAACCGAAACTAGTCGGCTACTACACCGACAAAACACATAATAGAAAAATATGCAGTGCTAACGAAAGTGTTAGTTAAAAAAAATAGTTTTTACTCAAAAAAGCTCGTAATGTGGTCATTAATTCGACAACCTTCTTTGAGCAAAGGAGGACTTGCGGGCTACTTTGATTAGGCGCCAGAAAAGTTGTATGGAATTTCATTAATGTCGTGTTTTGCGGCCAGAAAAACTGTATGAAAATCCATTAATGTCGAGTTTTTTTTCAAAAATAGAACTCAAAAGTCAGGCACAAAAAGTATTTATTTAGAATTTGGCTGTTTGGGTGCTGGCAGTCTACAAATTGCATAGAAAAAAAAAGCGCGGCCATATGGTTTTCGCCGCTTCGCGCGTTGTTCGAAGTAATTTTTTCTGTGCGTGCTGTTTTTGTTGTAAATAAAAGTAAACAATCCTCCGATTCAATGTGTTTAACAACGCTGAGCATAAAACGGAAGCGAAATCAGCGATTTAAAGGTAACAATTGCTACCGAAGTCAAAAGAAAAATACAAGTTTATCTACGAAAAGTTTGCGGAATGAAAAATCAACAGAAAGTAAACTAAGACAAAAGGTAAGCTGATTCTATTTAAATTACTCGCATTTTTTGAGTAAAGCACTATACAAGCCTTGGTCTGCAATGAGTGCGCTTCTGGCCACGCTATGATGGCCTCGAGCTTAGCTTAGCTATGCTCTCGGCCGTCAAGCTTGGTCATCATTGCAGCCCTTGCTGTCCGCGCTATAAAGGCCTCGACCTTCGGTCTCGGCCTTCATTTCAGCTTGTCCATCAAGGGCTGCAATGCTGACCACGCTGTGAAGGCCTTGAGCTGCGCTACGCTGCGCTCTGTCGGCCATCAAAAGCGCGCCAGAAACGCACCCATTAAAGACCGCGGCAGTAATGTACTATTAGGGTTTCGTGCCTAGTTTGTACCTAAAAACAAAACTACAATGTAATTGATTTTCTTGCATCTAACTTTGTGTGTTATTTGCATCTCACACTTCGAGACTTTCACGTGCTCGGTATTCAATTCAAGCCCTAGAAGCAAACAACACTTTTGCAGCCTTGAACCTTAATAGACTATGAATCTTTAATAGACCGAAATGACCCATTTTTGCGCAATCGGAGTAATTTGCCGGCAAATAAACCTCTTTGTCCCCGAGAACTGGAGCTCTCGAGATAATTTGCCTAGAAGTTAGGGCCTTTTTTCAAGACGTTTTCTTGCTAAAATTGTTGAAACTTTTCAAGTTGATTCTTAGGGTGGCATTAATAGTCGTCAGCTCAAGAAGGTGATCTCAGAAAACAAAAATGCTCAATCCTTGGGTAATGTCAAGCTTCAGTAGCTGTCAGCATATTAATGGACACTAGCTTGAGCTTGACATTGACATTAGCCAAGGTCACAAGTCGGTGATTTTGTTTTCTGAGTTCACCTACTTGAGCTCGAGCTTGAGGTGACGACTATTAATCCCACCCTTAATTTCTCACGCCCATTCCAGCGGTAATCTCTGTTTGCGAAGTGCGGTGACCTTCACTCAATGCAGACCCCACTTGAGCCTAGCAGTCGCAGCTCTTTTGGTTTTGGAGCGCAGGTTCCTAAATCAGTTTTATTTTAGTTTTTGTTTTCAAATATTTGAAACATCACTCAAACTTGCTTGACTATTATCATTTTAAGGCAATTTTTTTTCTTCTTAAGAGGGAACGCGGGTAACCTCAACTCCATACAAAAGCGAAGACCTGTTTCCTCCCTGGATAATTGTTTTAGAAAAAATATGTTTATGCCATTCAATCTATATTTACCAATGTTTTCCTTTTTTTATTATTTTAATCTATACTTATAATAAAACTCTAGCGAAGTCAATTCTGTACATTGAATATTTTTAGAAAAAAACTAGCAGGGGTTACTAAGTAAACTATACTGAATACAAAAATGCAAAAAAATCGGTCTATGTCTGTCTGTCTGTCTGTCTGTGTGTTACCTCATCACGCGAATACCGCTGAATAGTTTTCAGTCAAATTTAGGACCGTGATAATTCCTGGTTCTGGGCATAATCTAGGCTATACGATGTTCAGAATACATTGCGGGTTACAATTTTAACTTCGTTTTTTGTAAGAAATATTCATAATTTTGATATAGCTTCTTGAGAAGATATGTTAATAACGTAATACTGAACACATTTCAGAAAAAAAAAACAGAAAAAATAAAAAAAAGTTCGACTTGGAACCTCATTATCTCGGAAACCGTTGATTTCCTAGGCATAGTTCCTTGGGCAAAAATGTTTGTTATGATGCACGCACAGAAGTCATATTGCGCAAGCGTAGATATAAGTTTATGTTACTTAAGCTTGAAGTTCCGATGCTTAGAATACATTGCGGGTTCCAATTTGAACGTCGTATTTTGTAAGAAATATTCATAGTTTTGATGTGAAATATTCAGAACACACTTTCCGAAAAAAAAAATTGTATTTCCGGAAAAAAAAATCCGACTTGGAACCTCATTATCTCGGAAACCGTTGATTTCCTAGGCATAGTTCCTTGGGCAAAAATGATCGTTATAATGAGGACTATACAGGGTGTTAAAAGACCGCCAACAGACCCGAAAGCCACTAGACACCAAAACAAAGTACTTTTTCGATAAATTATTGTTGGGAAATTATTTTGGTTTTTTAGGTTATAATTTTGAAAAATATTTTTTACGCAATGGACGTGTAACGCACAGAAGTCATATTGCGCAGGAGTAGGTATCAGATTATGTTACTTAAGCTTGAAGTGCCGATGTTTAGAATACATTGCGGGTCGCAACTTTAACGTCGTTTTTTGTAAGAAATATTCATAATTTTGATATGGCTTCTTGAAAAGGTATGTTAAGAATCCCCTGAAGCTCTGCAGCCCTCTCGCTCGCACTTTTGAACATTTGAATTTATTGTAAGAGAATGATTCAACTTTGGACGATAAAATATAGTTGCAGACATAGATAATAAAGCTATCGACATGTAAACATACTTAAAATTTCACATTTATAGTTTAAAAAATAAATTACTGACTTTTAACCGAAGTTCAGTGATATTTTTTTTATTAGTAGGAATATGAAATCAAAAGTGTGTCCACATGTCGATAGCTTTATTATCTATGTCTGCAACTATATTTTATCGTCCAAAGTTTAATCATTCATCTTCGAAAAGTGCGAGCGAGAGGGCTGCAGAGCTTCAGGGGATTCTTAAGAACTAGATACCTACTGAATACATTTATGCAAAAAAAAAGTTTTGAAAAATCCGACTTTGAACCTCAGTATCTCGGAAACCGTTGATTTCCCAGGCATAGTTCCTTGGGCAAAAATGTTCCTTATGATGAGGAAAATACGTGGTTTCCCGCTTTGTTGGCGGTCTTTTAACACCCTGTATGTGGTCTCCCACTTTGTTGGCGGTCTTTTAACACCGCTCGGTATTCAATACAAGCACTCGCCGCAAACAATAATTTTGCATTCTTGCATAACAAATAACTATTGTTTACTGTTGAGCTGGATAGACAGAGTTATTAGCCGTATGCTTTGCTTGCTGGCTTAGCATGAGAATGAGTAAGACCTTATCTATGGGCTTATAACTTTATCTATCCCACTGTACGTCGAGGGAGATACATATTATAAACCCTTTTACTTCCTAATCAATTCTTATGCTAAGCTTCCTGGTATCTTATCACGGGCGATACCTTAAATGTAAACAATACATATTTATTATTAATTTTATAAATGTATTGTTTAGATTAGGGTTTTTATTCTATTTTATTCTATTGCTTTCTTTTGAGCCCTGCTACCGCAAGTTAAGAAATAATAGCTATTAAAATACCCCCGACATTTTAGCTTCGAATAAGCATATTTAATAAATTGCTGAACCAATTTTGACAAAACATAACTAAGAACATTCGCTAGAAAACCTGCTTTCAAATAAAAAAAAAACCTAAAGCTTCCAAATCGTTCACCCATTTAAGAGCTACGGTGCCACAGACAGACACACCCTCATAAACACTTATACAGACACACTCACAAAGCTGTCAAACTTATAACACCCCTCTTTTTTGGTCGGGGGTTAAAAAAAACCTTCCTTTTGAGTTTTCCTCCACAGTCGAATTTAAATTAAATGTCAAATGTGTAAAAACGCATACGAAGTCGCGGGCACAACTAGTTTATAATAAAAGTTTTCATTCCACTACTGCGTCCTCCTATTACATCTTAACATCACTAGGTACGGTCGGCCACAATCTCAGATACCCCATGGCAGCTCTTACCGTGCGCGGTATAAGGGCGCCAATCGAACAAAAAGGGGTATCTGAGACTGTGTCCGACTGTACATAATTCAAGGCTCTACCACGAGTTACGACAACTAGTGCGGGCACAACTAGTTATTTTAATAAAATTTATTTCAATAATTAAAATAATAAAAAAAGGAAAACATAGGGACATGGCAGAGGTATATATAAATTGAATGGCATAAAAATATTTTTTCTAATATAATTATCCAGGGAGGAAACAGGTCTCCCTTTTTGTATTTTTTGTATGGAGCAGCGGCTACCCGCGTTCCGTCTTAATACTCACTAATGAAATGAGGCTTTTACTTAAACACGAGGCATCATTCTGCCGTTCTCGTAACAAAGCAGTTTATTATTATTGTACGTTTATAAATAAAGCAGTAGACCCAAATAACTGAATTTATCTCGTCACAACTAAATTGTTAATCTTGCCAAAGATTTTTTATACAAATGTCTAATTAGATACCTAATTTCACAAAGCTTTAAAATCTAGATCCTTTTAGGCATCTTGAGTTTTTTAGGCAAAACTTGTCTAATGGCTTCGTTACGCTTTCGTCTGCGTCATATTCTTATTATACGTATTCATATTCACATATGAATATAAAATAAAATAAACTTTGTATTCATTTTGGCGATACGAGCTTGTGAGAGCTTGTGTTGTCATAAATTCAGATTAGGTAAGTGGCAGCCCCCAATTGTATTGCAGTTACTGACTTTGGATTCAGTACTAGAATTAAAACTTAACTTATTTAACACCGGGTTTCTTTTTCTTCAAAAATTTTACTTTTCGAGTAGGTTCCGACGACCTAAGGTGACAGGCATCCTAAATTCAAAACGAAACTTTATTTTATGCATTACCAAGTTAATTTTTCATTTTGACCGTTTTAATCATTCTTAACAATTGGTAGTTTTGATACAAATGCAACTGCAGTTTAGTTTTCATAGTTGTAGCCTGCCTTTGTAGTTTGGGCCCAGCGTTGATACAACATCAGGAAAAATCTTGAAACTTTATCACTCTTTAGTAGGCAGAAATGAGAAAAAAAAACTTGAAATACGTGTCGAATTATTTTTAAACGAAAATACGCAAGATCCACTTCCGAGTAAAGACAACAAAAACTTTTTTTTTTTCATACTGACTTTCGAACCTATATTCACCTAAAGGTTATATTTCTTCTTAGTGGGAGGTTGTGATATAATACGCAACTGTTATTATTATCTTGCTGACATACTTAAATAATATAAATTTTTTGAGTGACCAAAGGTGCCAATAGCAACGCGAGTGCCCCAAGCCCCGCTGTCGCGTTCGTCACAGTCTCGGCGGTCATATCTCGCAGACTCACTTTCATACTTTCATCAACTGTGATTTAGTCACACTTTGAATAAGCCCCAACGCCCTCGCCACCCCAGGATACCTACTTAGGTTTACTGTTTTTTTTTTTATTCCCGACCAAAAAAGAGGGGTGTTATAAGTTTCACAGCTATGTGTGTCTGTCCGTCTGAGACTGTGTGTCTGTCTGTGGCACCGACACCGTGTTGGACCTTTCGAGCTAATGATTTTTATATGGAATATTTGGGGATGTAGGTACGACTATGACAGGGCCTTTCTATAACACCTTGTATAGACGTCTATGTACCTACGAGGCAGGATACACTTTCAGTTAAACCGTCACGATTCTAAATTAAAGGCCATGCACATAGGCGTAAATATCATAAATTGACCTTTAAAAGAATACGCGACCCCCAACCGACCGAAGCGCTAAAAAACTGCTCGCGAAAACCTCATCAACTAAGCTAACTACAAAAAATGAAACGTCGTCATGCAACCTTATTCTTTTTCCAATAAAAAGGCGGCTAAGCTTCCCGGATCAGGCACCGTTGCCAACTAAGCCACAGCGTGATGACGTCACGGGATTAGGGTAAGCCCCGCGACATGGTCCCGCCCTGAATTTGAACAAGATCTCGCCCTTCGCACCTTTTCCCCCGATTTAGGATTCCGTACCCGGATGAGGCATCTACAACGTGTTACAAAACATCCTAACTCTTTTTACATGGTGTAGCACCATTGTATATGGTCACGATCCTCAGAACTGAGGGACCGATCTAGAAGAAGAACCTACTGGTCAACAGGATGTTAAATCTGTAAAAAAAACAACGTTGATCATTCTGTGGATTAGAAAGCGAGAATACGGATTTAATTCTCCTCCTTCAACCCCTAGCCATATTAAACTCGCTTAGCAACAATACAAGGTGTTACAAAAGTACCTAATTCTTTTTACAGGGTAATAGCACCCGGTGATAGGGATCACAACCAAATATTTTTTTTTTGCATATGACGTTCCGTAAATTTTTAAATTAATAAAATGTGAACGATGTGGCGGGAGAAAGGTATTTTTTAAATATTGTTTTCATCGACTTCCGCACTCAAAGCTATGTTAATGCACCTACACGCACAAATATATTTTTAAATTTGAGCTAATAACAAAAACAAAAAAGTTATGTAAATTTATCAATTTTGAAGTTATAAAATAAAAATTGTTTTTTTTTACAGATTTGACATCTTGTTGAACAGGAGGTTACACCCTGTAAAAAGAGTTAGGTACTTTTGTAACACCTTGTATATTAGCATCCGTCAAATAAATCCATTATTTTATCTCGCCCGACTAATTTGTAGTGTGCCTTGTTCTAAAATATTTACACGCAATTAAAAGGCGAGATCCAACAGGATGTCAACTGAGATGACCTGCAAATATTGACGAAGAACCATGGCAAACAGACAACGGCAGGTAAGTACTTCATTGTTAACATATATTGGTAAAATATATGAGGATTTAATATACCTAACTTATTTTTTGACCAGTTTTACAACTACAAAATTACTTTTCTCCCGCCACGGCGTTCACATTTAATTAATTTAAAAATCAACGGAACCTTATATAGCAAAAAACAAATTTTGCTTGTGTGATTACTATCATCGGATGCTATAAAAATATTACTCTACCTACGCTCTCTAATATGTCTGTTTGTATCTTTGAAACCGTAATAGTTGGGATTTTCACATTATTAATAAAATTTACCCCAACAAACAATTTAATAAAATTAATGAATAGACTGCGATTGATTTGCCTACAAACTGCTTGGCAGTTTGGCAAATGTTTTTTATTATGAACTCTGCGATAGTTTATAAGTAAATAAATGTAAAAAAGCAATTAAAAAAAAATGTTATTATTCTTTTTGCTGGTTGTAACAACTGTGAAAACAACAGATAATAATGAAATGGTGAAACGCAACTCGGACTCACACACCCAAGGGTCCGTGCAACAATTTTTTTTTTCAAGTACTGGCACAGAATTGTGGTACAGAGCCCTCAGTGCGCGAGTTCGACTCGCGCTTGGCCAGTTTTTCCCCACTTTTTTTCATCGGCAGATACAGGGCGGCTGATCTGAATAGCAGATAGTAGATTAGTTGAAAACTTGCCGGGGTTTCAGATTAAGTGGGGGAGGATTAGGCCTCGTGGATATACAGGGTGTTAAATTGATGTCGGGGCAGTCGACTAGTTTCGGTTCACGTTTGGAGACCTCTATCCCTGGCGTGTCGGATCGTTTAGATTTTGTCGATACATTTATCATCAAAAGGAGCTAGGACATCCCAGAAAAATATATATTTAAAAACATCTTCTATACTATCTACTATCTATCTATCCAGCCCATAAATAAAGCCCAAGGTTGGGCATAGGCCTCTTCCTTTTCACGCCAACCCCCTCGGTCTAAAGCCAATCTCGTCCATTGTCCTCCCGCTGTTCTGACAATGTCATCGACCCATTCTAGGAAACCTCTTAAAACAATTTTAAAAAGAAGACGGACCGACATCAAGTAGTTTCTTTTGATATCAGAGTTTTTTTTTAATCAGACTAGTTTTGATAAAGGAAAATAGGGAGATCTGGGGCTTATGGGGCTATGGAAAATAGGGAGATTTTATTTTATAATTCTAAAGGATTAGTTCGCTGGTAGTAGGAGAACAACGAAAAAATCCCGGTTTTGTCCTTCTACCTGGGACGCCATTGATACGCCATTGTGTTACAGGCTAAGAGCCAGGTAGAAGGACAAAACCGGATTTTTTTCGTTGTTCTCCTACTACCAGCGAACTAATCCTTTAGAATTATAAAATAAAATAAAAATAAAATAATATAATAATAATAATAATAAATCGTTTATTTCAACCATTACACGGTCATATTGGGCGAGATACAATGGGTGAATTAAATTACTAACTTAATAAAATAAAATATGTAAAATTATATAAAATTGAATTCCATGTTAGTTCCTATCGCTTACATTGCAAAGTGTTATTTAACTGTAAAAATATAAAGTTGTCAAGAAAATTTAAATTTAAAAATAAAAATTAAAATTAAAATGATATACAACAAAAATGTCAACAATAAAATCAAAACTCTAATAAAATTATAATAAAATGAAATTAAAATCAAAATATTAAAATAAATTACAAACAAACATAGAATTCAATAATCATTAATATTCAATTACCAATTTAGATTTAACATTTTCACACAATGTGTGGATGAGCGGACTGTCAGGCCGATCCGCGAATAGGCTCAAGATGGTGTTGCCGCTACCGCGCAGCCTGAGAAGCAACGAGGCGCACTTCTTCCTCCACACGGCGTGGAAACCGTCCACTCGTGCCTCAGCGAACATTGCTGACGCACTGCACCAGCGCGGCAGCCGCAGCACCGCCCTGAACGCGTTATTGAATTGGACCCGCAAGGCCCTGAAAGCCCGCTTCGTATAACTGAACCACAGAGCACCCGAGTACAGCGATGTACAAAAAGCTTTAAAGAGTGTAATTTTTACTGCATTTGTACATCGGGTAAATCTGCGAGCCAGCATATTCGCACGGACTGAAAGCGCCCTACGTTCCCTTTCAATATCCGCGTTGTCTTTAAGGTCGTCCGTGACCAAGTGTCCAAGATATTTAAACATTTTAACCTGCTTAATGACCGCCCCATTGAGCATTATGGGTGGGACTTGATCTAGACTCCTGGTCCCGGCCTTAAATACCATAAGTTCCGTCTTTTTTCCGTTGTACATGAGCCCGTGTGCCAGTGCATATGACTCACACAGCGCCAACAACTGACGCAACGCGCTAACGCTAAAAATAAAATAAAAAAGCCTTTATTCTACTACTGAATATAGTCATAAATTAAACATAACTACTATTTTACGTAGGTAACTTAAAACTTGTAGTTGTAATCCTTTAGAATTAGACTCATAATATTCTTTGCTGTACTACAAAAACATTAAAAGGACCGACACTGGACTGACAGCATCAATAAATCGTAATTAAAACCGTCAACTGGGAGCCCATTTTGGCACCATTGCGTTACAGGCTAAGGGCCCTGATGAAGAACTTCGGAGATCTTCTCAATGGACAGCAGCAAATCACTCGGAAGCAGTGTTTAATTGTACTTTTTCACCAAAGAAGACGGTTTTTATTTATTATTTGTAAAAATCCGATCGAAATTACAATAAATTGAGCGGGGGTCGCTTACCTTTACCTAAGTCAAGAGTCCGTTTCATCCTTTAGTTAATATTTGATACCTAAGAAAAGCTCAGCAAGATGTGATCTTTACATCTTCAAAGTGATCTTGTTAAACAGTCGAGTAGTTTAAATGAATGCCTTCGCAGAAACGCTATAGGTTTCAAACACAGTAGCTTTTCCCTGGGACTTCACTCTTGCATTATTTTCGAGCAAACAATTTTTTTGTGTGATTTTATGCCTTTTGTAATATTACGAGCATTAACTACACGGTACCTATGTCCACTGTCTATCCACCCAGTTAGATAGCTCTCACCTAATTATAGGATTCTTTAAGAGCACTTCTTATATTCTTTTAGTGTATCTGATTTAGGTACAGATTTGTATAATATTTTTCTTTGCAAGGCGCTTTAAGGAAAACAAACCCACATACGCTTTTATGACATTAGTTGAGTTTTCTGCAATCTGGCAAACACAAAAGGCCCACCGGGATGGAAGGTTGGGAACCTCTGGCCAGTGAAGTCGTTCGCGACAGCTGTCACCAGTGATCTTTGAAGATCATGACCCGTTTTATTGCGATGAAAATCGTTGGAACCTTTGATTTCGATCCCGATCTGTGAGAAATAAGCATTTGAATCTTATTAGGTAAAGGTAATTTACGTGAATATAAATACCTAGGTATGTCTTTTAGGGACCTATTTGAGGGAAAATAGAGAGAAAACCTGAATTCTGAGAGTGCTCGTAAAGGGATTTTTTTAAACTTTTAACTGCAATTTTATTCAGCATAGCAAAATCTAGACAGAAAACTAAAAAAGGTACCTACTTCGAATAGATTTTCCATAAGAAGTAAAAACCATGTTGTTCTCGTTATAATCTTACTTTTTGATTTTGACATCCTTTGTACATAGCAGTCGACAGCACGCGACCTTTATACGCATGCACTCTATTCAGATACGACTTTGGAAAGAAAATGTGAAGGTTTACGTCCTGTTGACAGTACCAAACTTAACTAAACTAGAAGTTTGCCCTGAACTATGAACTCGCGACCCCATATCAGTCTCACTGTCAAAATCTTAGAAACCTATACAAAGATACCTAAGATTTTGAAAGTGAGACAGTTATTTATTCTAAATGCACTACTCCGTCAACAAGGTGTGCGAAACGATTGGTATGAAAAAATAGCTTGCAAGTAGATTCTTTCCTGCTTTGTTCAGTAAGCTATACAACGAAGCAAATAAGTTACATAATATATGTATATGACATGACTAAATATGAGTGTAAAAAGGTGCTTACTACATGGCTACTCTCCGGTGACAATAACATAATTTACCAGGATAGTACGTGCGACTCGGTTTACATCCTAAATCAAATCAAAATAAACTATATCAATAAAATATAAACCCTCATACAGACACATCATTGTATACAGTCAAATACATACACAGGATTCCCTTATACATTCACATCCATACACAATATACTCTGCTCAATATATAAATTCGAACCCCAGAACGGTCGTAGGGCTGAACAGAATACACATCCTCACCACATACAAACACACCCTCACACACACACACCCTCACTCACATCACACACACACACACACGTTCTCACACACCCTCACACACACACACATACCCTCACACACACACACACACACACACACACACACACACACACACACACACACCTACAAATACACTTTTATTTAAGGCATAAAAATTAAATTATAAATTATAACTAAGGAAGCCTTAATAGTTTACCTTATATAACTTAATACCTTAATAGTTGCACCATAAATTGTTAACATATTATTTTACGTATCTCGAGAGATGCCAGGAGATCTTACCTATTTTGGACTCCTGTCTCCCACTGCTCCTTTTCTAAAAAAACCTGTATTTTGCATCTTTGGGTATATTTTATACTGTGATTGGGAGAAAAAAAATGTCTTTTCCTCATTTACCTGCCTACCAAATTTCATGACGTTCATAATGATTTACTCAAGTTATTGTCGAACGAACATTCATACATACACACATACAAACATACATACATACATACAAACGCCGGATTGTTTAAGTAGACTCGGAGAACTTCTCTCGCTTCGCTCACTCGTTCAATAAGGTAATAAATTTTGACTAAAACCAACCGCGATTCGAAAACAATGACGCTTAATTAGGTAGATAGTAAAAAAAGTCCCTTTGTTAAATATTTCGCTGTCCTTTTCACCTCGCTACATTCCAAGTTGGTAAATAGCTCCAGCGCAAATGTTATTCAGTAGCCGTTCGGAACATTGCACATGGCGTTATTGTATTTATTCGAATGCACTTTTTGAACGGTACGTGTGCGGATTCCACAATGGCTGACGGGACAACGTATGAGTGGCTCTGGAACATTCTGAGCTCACAATATGGACTGTCGACATCGAAAAGTCGATACTTTGACTTTTTAACGGTGATAAATTGTAATACAAATTGTGTTTTTTTTTAAATTTAATTTTTATCTTTTTGTTTTTTAGTTTTTAATCCATGGAAATGTAATATTCCGCAATAAATGTTTTGAATTGAAAAGTTGGATGGTTAGTCAGTATTTTTATTATATTTTTCGGCGTTATGACCATTAGACATTTTGATTTTCGGCTTTTGACCGTAGAACTTTTGTTTCAGAAATTCGTCCGTTAAATACGTGCCCCAAAATTAAGAAATAGGAATCATTAAATAAAGACGACTAGAACAATTATGGAAATCAATGATTTCTTAAAAAATAAAAGATTTTTAAGAAATGATTTTTCCGAAATAAATGTTTTTTTATTATTATTAAATTCACTCAGTGTGTTTTGACACTTACTAAACCGGATGATTTTCGGACGTCCTTTTGCATAAGTGAAATTAAATCTTTATGAACAAAAAGTCACTCTGAAAATACACCGATAAGAATAGATGTCATCAGTGGGAAAAAATTAAACGGTTGCAATTTCATTCAATCAGCTGCCGAAAATACGTGATTAATTTGCGAAAACATTAACGAAACTCGATTGCCCGAGCGATGGTGGACCAAGTTATGGTATTTTCTTTAAGGAGTGAATAAGTTTTAGGTATGTTACTGTCGGTGGCTTTTGTTCATGAATGAAGTGTACAGTTGAAAGAGCGAGCGAAGCCAGCAAAACTCTCGGAGTCTACTTGAGTGTTCGTATGTTATTTGTGTTTTGTTTGACGAAAACTAGAGTACAGTTGATCAAATCGTCAGAATATTTGGTAGAGGAGTAAATGAGACAAAAAAATTTTTTATAGATCGAATATTAGCCATATCGGTCAAGGGGTTGCTCTCATAAGGTACTAGAGAAGTACGGCGGTATAAACCGATCAAAAAGTTGAATAACAACCCGGCATTCGTCACTCGCCACTGTAACTTCTATTTGCTACTCGCCTTTTGTTTGTCCTTAACCAATTTACAGTTCCGGAACATCCCAGGGGAGGAGGTAGTGGGGCAAGCCACGAGCCACTCTTGCGCAGGCGGCAAGACCTACCGTTAATTGGTCCGGGGCACCCTGTTTCAGCAGGGTGTCGGGAATAGTGTGACTCCTTCATGACCTAAGTTGCCAGTATTGGAGCCGCTATAATAAATCTCACAATAGTCTTGGAGGGAGATGTCCTTGACCAACGTAAATCGAGCTTGTGTGTAAGTTTTACACACAAAGTGTCAAGTATTAAACTTGGAAGAGAGAACCATCGTTTTGTATACCAAAGTCAAAGCCGTGATCGTTTATTTCAATCCAGCTCTCGATTATCAGAAGTGGCAGCTGGTGGAAAGAATGGTTTGCTTATTTTTACTTTTAAATATTTGAATTTATTTCCATTCAAACGTAGTAATTCCATTAAAAATACGGAGAAGCTATTTTGAGCATATTTATAAAGCCATCAAGAGCTTACATGACCAGTAGATATAAAGATTGCGATAGTTGGAAATTTTAGGAATAAAACCTAATAAGCTTAAGATTGTCATCATTTTCAGCCCACATTTGCCCTCTGTTGGGTATATTTAATTTTGTGAATTTGTAGTAGCAATACCAATCGCTGACTGTCAAGGAAAACATCGTGATGAAACCTGATCGTATGAGGCATTTACCCTCAACGCAAAATTCGCCAATCCGCATTGAGCTCGAACTCTCTCTCTGAGAGAAGGCGTTTGCCCAGATCTCTGCCCACCTATCTTGGCTCATGCGGCAGACGTGGCCAGCCCAGTTCCATTTGAGCCTATTTGGTCGCAGCTCCAACATCAATAATTTTGGTTTTGGAGCGCAGGGTAGTGTTTCTGACTCTGTCAGTCCTCTTTACACTTAGCATGCTGCGCTCCATCGCCCATTGGCAAACCTTGAGTTTGGACTTCTGAAGTTCAGTCAAAGACCAGGTTTGAGCACCGAGTGAGTTAGCTTATTACCAGTTTATTTATAAACCTCAGCGGCCTACTTGCCCGTCGGTTCACAGAAAAGGCGGCAAAACCCGGCGCCTGTCAACAGGTATCTGGGCTTGACGTAACCGGCTCCGTTCAGCGCCTGCCCACTAGGACGTAACTAGTCACGACTTGATAGGTATGAAATATAAAAGAGAAGGAAATTAAAAACCAGCCAAGTGCGAGTCGAATTCGCACACTAACGGTACCGTTACCGCCATACAATGAAAAATCTGGCTTTACGGACCATCGGTGCGTGAGTCCGACTCGTGCTTGCTTGCTTTTTTTATATTTTTTTGTTAAACATCATCCATACTACTTCCAACCTCTTTGATTCTATATTTTTTACCAATATTTCTAGTAATATCAGTTAGTGTGTTTTAATGCGATACCTTGAAAGCAAAAGAGACAGATATGTCTAATTTTTTTTAATTGGACATATTAAGACACGGACATTATGAGACTAGCTGCCGATTTCTGAATTGAGAAATTCGCTAAGCAAGCACTTAAGTATCGTTCTGTCTCTGAAAATTTCTCACAAAAGAACATGACAGAACGATACTTAGTAAAATTCTCAATTCAGAAACCGAGCCTAGGACGTTTTGAAAAAGGTACATTGTGCGCCTGAGACATTTTGAATTAAGGTGTAATTTTGAAAATAATAAAATTTAGGTTTTTCGCAAAATGATACCTTCGGATATCTAGCGCCTCAAACAATTTTGTTCCAGGATTTTATCCCGAACCGCGTTGTGTTACGTTCTAAGGCGCAGTGATTCCGGGATTCGTCGGGATGGCGGCGACGGGTGATGGATAGAGATGTAAAAAAACGGTTTTTTTTCTGACGTGAAAAAAAACATTGAAAAAAAACGTGAAAAAAAACGGTTTTTTTTCAGGGGGACGTTTTTTTTCATACTTTCTTCTCTCCACTCTTAGATATAAATCTGACTCTGACCAATGGTATGAACGACCGAAAGAAGAGGTCAAAGTTGTCAAGGACAATACAAAGCTCTTTATTTGTAGGAATATAGGTGTCATATTTGAAAATTACTTTCTCTGTTACATTTCATATCCAAGATTTTGAACGCAGAGCTAGCTAGGCTAGAGTAAGTAAGGTCTTATATTATTTTACTCAAAAAAGCTCGTAATGTGGACATTAATTCGACAACCTTCTTTGAGCAAAGTCGGACTTGCGGGCTACTTGGATTAGGCGCCAGAAAAGTTGTATGGAATTTCATTAATGTCTTGTGTTTTGCGGCCAGAAAAACATTAATGTCGAGTTTTGTTTCATAAATAGAACTCAAACATCAGGTGCAAAAAGTATTTATTTAGAATTAGGCTGTATGGGTACTGGCAGTCGACACATTGCACAGAAAAAAAAAGCGCGGCCATATTGTTTTCGACTTTTCGCGCGTTGTTCGAAGTGTTTTTTTCTGTGTTTTTGTTGAAAAAGTGAACTCTCAAAGCGACGAATCCTCGGATTTAATGTGTTTAACACCGCCGGACATTCAAAATCAAGCGAAATTAGTAATTGGAAATTTATTGCCACCGAAGTCAAAAGAAAAATACAAGCAAGCTTACCAACAAAAAGTTTGCGGAATGGAAAATCGACAAAAAGTACTTAATCTACGACAAATGGTAAGCTAATTAAATTACTATGTTAATTACTATTCTAATTAATATTTTAATTACTCGCATTGTTTGAGTAAAGCACTATACAAGCCTTGGTCTGCAATGAGTGCGCTTCTGGCCACGCTATGATTGCCTCGAGCTTAGCTTAGCTACGCTCTCGGCCCTCAAGTTTGGTCATCATTGCAGCCCTTGCTGGCCGCGCTATAAAGGCCTCGACCTTCGGTCTCGGCCTTCATTTCAGCTTGTCCATCAAGGGCTGCAATGCTGACCGCACTGTGAGGGCCTTGAGCTGCGCTACGCTGCGCTCTGTCGGCCATCAAAAGCGCGCCAGAAACGCACTCATTACAGATCGCGGCAGTAATGTACTATTCCGTGTTTTTTGTATGATATCTAAACCTTATATTGTTGAAGTCAAGGACTATTACTTTCCTCCACTATAATCTGTAGTACCTACCAATTGCGCGCGAAAGTAACCGAACGCAATGCTCGCGAGAGCGAGAGACTTCGTTGGAGTTTCTATGGTTGTTAGAATATTGACTATTATTGCTTGGATTATTGCTTGGTTGTTTTGCGCGACTTCTTAGTGTGTGTGGGTGGTGTTTTGTTTATGATTTGGTTAGGTACTTGAGTTGAGGCAGTAGTTGCAGTATGCGTGACGGTGAGAGAGACTGATTTTTGTTGACTGTGATTAATTTGAAGATTAAATTGTGTCGTATTGATACCTTTTGATTACCTTTTCGTACTAACACCTTTTCTGAAAAAAAACCAAATTTAGAAAAAAAACAACAGTGCCATGTTTTTTTTCATGTTTTTTTTCAAAGTTTTGAAAAAAAACAAATTGTTTTTTTTCTATTTGCATCTCTAGTGATGGATGCCTTGTCGGGTCGGCGAGCGCCGCTGCTCCCATTGCCAATGATCCACTGGAATATCAGCTCTATTGTGAGTCATTTCAATTAAAATGTATTAAGCATGAGTTAGTACTTCAACAACCTCTCTTAGGTGTATTACTGTTTTTTTGTAATTTTTTTATGAAAGTTATTCGGGATATAATGTATGCAGACAGACGGACCAGCTACATCCGTTCATTCACTGATGTTTTAGAGCTAACACTTACAGATGGCAAATTAAAAAAAATGTTTGTGAACGTTGCAAAAGTTCGAAAAATACTAGACCACGGGCTAAAAAAAAATCATGTTCTAGGATTTTATCCCGAACCGCGTTGTGTTACGTTCTAAGGCGCAGTGATTCCGGGATTCGTCGGGATGGCGGCGACGGGTGATGGATGCCTTGTCGGGTCGGCGAGCGCCGCTGCTAACATTGCCAACGATCCACTGAAATATCAGCTCTATTGTGAGTCATTTAAATTAAAATAAATTAAGGTCCAACGAAAGCAGCGTGGGGGGAAAGCCCAAATTGTGGTCTCCCTTTTACTATTTTATTAAGAGGAAACGCGGGTAGCCGCTGTTACATACAAAAAGGGAGACCTGTTTCCTCCCTGGATAATTATTTTAGAAAATATGTATATGCCATTCGATTTATATGTAACTCTGCCATGTCCCTATGTTTTCCTTTTTTTCTTATTTTAATTATTTAAATAAATTTTATTTAAATAAAAAAAAAAGGAAAACATAGGGAAATGGCAGAGGTACATATAAATTGAATGGCCTAAACATATTTTTTCTATAATAATTATCCAGGGAGGAAACAGGACTCCCTTTTTGTATTTTTTGTATGGAGCAGCGGCTACCCGCGTTTCGTCTTAACGCTTGCGGCGAGTCGGGCGCCACATCGCGCGGGCGCTTTGAGAAGAGGTGTCCGCCCGTCGCGGTTATTAAAACTTTGACAAGGTAACTTGTGTCCATCAAACTAATTTAAGAAAAAAAAACTTATTTGTAGTTTCAAGCATTACTCAAACTATCGTCCCTTAGTCGGGTGTCACTGACCAAAACAACATCCTTTAATAAAGTTTCAGTGTGTAATACGGTTTCAATACATTTAGGTAAACTTCATTTGTATGGGAATCGAATTGCATCGACCTTAAGGGTGGACGATAGCAAGGTGGCGGGAAATTCAAAATTTTCACAGATTTTTACATTTTGTAGCTAAACTGAACTATTTTTGTTCAGCGATTTTTCGTTCGCGAGAATAAAACCGTATTCTTTTCATTATTGCAAACAACAGAACAACAAAAATTTTGAATTTCCCGCCACGTTGCTATCGTCTACCCTTAACGCTATGTACTCAGTAACTAACACAATATTTTCTTACGGTCCACTAAAGTGTCACGTAACAAAGTATAACGATGAATTTATGAAAGCTGTAACTAGAGGCATATTACAAAGTTTACACCGTGATGACACCCGGTGAAGGATTACAAAGGTAACTTTATAAAACTTTGACCGGGGTTCGCAAGGGAAAATTAAACAGGCGTTTACTCACTGTGAAGGAAAACTTCGTGAGGAAACCTGACGATGGGATGTTACCTCGAAAAGCTCTTTCTTTGTCTTTGTCCAGAATCAGAATCATTTATTTACGTGAACATGGGATTACAATAGGTGTTACATATTTATGATTTAACAGTCCTGCCATCCACCCTTGCGGATGTGTAAATTATAATAAAGCTTATGTTGATACACTAGAAGTCTTAATTCAAATTCAATAAAAAAAATATCAATAAAAAAAATGTGAAACACAATTACATTAATTACGTGAGATAATTTTAGCCATTTTTCTTCTTCGTTGCGTTGGCATAGCGGTGATAAATACTTATGTTATTTAGGATTTACCCAAATTTTGGAGGTAATTTTTTTCAAATTAATTTCAGCATTTCCAACCCTATTCCACCCTGTTTCTTGCCGAAAAAAAAAACGTGATGTTTGCTGAGACCCCTTAACCCCACGTGAGATTGAGTGAGATTTAGCTCAGAAAGCAAGTTAGGTAACAAACATAAAAAATAAAAATATGGGTCGAATTGAGTACTGCCTCCTTTTTTGAAGTCGGTTAAAAATTAAACAAAATCACTTAATGAGACCGTTCAAGCTCGTCGAATTTATGGTGAATTTACGATTCCCGCCTTTTTTTGTCAATCAGCGAATTATCCGTCAGTTAAACGTTTGTGACACCCGCTCCCAAACTTCTTACTTACATCAACGGCGTCATATCTTAATAATTATTCGGTTCCATGAAGTCGAAGTTTACGACCTTTTCAGCTCTAAACTAACAAAGGTTCAGTTAATTCGAGTCGAGTTTAAATGAGTTACTGTCTTTGGGTCCCGCCGTTTGATCCCATTTTGAATTTTTGACACGGTGGAAAGGATAAATAAGTATCCGTTCTTTAAGTTTTGTTGATTTGTGTACGTGTACTTAGATTTTAATAGAAATAACCTTTTAACAATTCGTTTTTTTTTATACAACGTGTTACAAAAGGTCTTTACTCTTTTCACAGGGAGTAACCTACTGGTCAACAGGATGACATTTGAGAACAAAATAGTCTTTTTTTATTTAGTTCCCATTCAAACACATGATTGTGCACCTGCATTTGCATAGTTTTAAGTTGCTAAAATATTTTTGAAATCAATGAAAACCATATTTTAAACATACTCTTTTCATGTGACAGTGCGCAAATTTTGTTAATTTAAAAACCAACGGAACTGACTAAAAATAAAAAATTGGTTGTGATCCCTACACTCTGTAAAAAGATTTAGGACCTTTTGTAACACCTTGTATAATGTCCGTGCATATGATACTTTTTTACATTTTGCTAATTATTTAAGTAATCGGTATAAAAACGTTATTAGTTTATTATCGTGCATCATCTATTGTATGTTTTAAATCTTTCTTTAAATCTATTATTTTTAACATTTAACAGGCGAGGCAACTTTTATTTTATTTTATTCTAAGGTCTTTGATAAGAGGTCAAAACGTCAGCCAATATGGGAGAAAGAGTTTTAAATTCGAGTACAAAATTACCGCCATTTATACTCACCGTCGTGTGAAATTGGATTGCTTTAGTTAAATTGAAATCTTTGAGTTAAGGCGCAGTTGGTCTGAATTTTTGCTTCCGAAGCGCACGGTTGAAATATTAAATTGATTTTTCATACTTTTCTCCGCTAGGATTTCCAGGTGGGTCTAGATATTTTAAATCTTTCGTAGGTACGTCCATAACATTTTATGCATGCGCCTTCTCTGCGACGATACGGTATGTTTGTTATAGACTTAACTTCAGAAAAATTGCATCTTTTAGAACAATGACTTCGAAAAACTTTTATTCCTTCAAATTAAAACAATATTTTTTCTTTACCAGGGCAGACAACAAAATATATTTTGATTTTCACGACACGAGAAAGAGATAGCTAAATATAGCCATAAATACCAAATGAGTCTATCGAAACATATAAACGAACTCGCGGCTGAACTTGAAGGCACAGGAAGTGTGCAATTCACCCGATTGAGGAGACACAGTATCCCCACCCTGAAAAATTGATTCGCCAGCAGGATATGATAAAGGCTCACTGGATGCATTTTCTCAGATAGACATATAAACAGACAAGTGAATGGCCCATTGTTGCAAACAGATTGCCAGGTTACGGAATACAGAAGAAAAAAAAATTCACGAAAAAAACTTTTCAATACGCTCATGAATTTAACGGAATTTAACAGAGAACATTACAAAATTATGCTTCAAATTAAGTATACTTACTTTGTGTTATCCCTTGCCCTGATAACAGCTTCCATGAAATCTGCCATGGACCTGCAGGTTTCATGACTTTACCAATACCTTATTCAAGATCACGTACCAAGCGGTTTGTTTTGTTTATGAAATGAAACGATTGTTTATTTTAAGGTCTTTAAATTTTCTTTCCATTGATACCTAATAATCCTTTCACAATCAGTAGGATGTAAAATCCAATCAAATAGGAACAATAGTTATTTGTTATGCAAGAATGCAAAATTATTGTTTGCGGCGAGTGCTTGTATTGAAAACCGAGCTAGCGAAGGTTTCTAAAATTGAGCCACGAGCGTAGCGAGTGGTTCAAAAAAAGAAACCTGAGCGTAGCGAGGTATTCAGAAGCACGAGACGCAAATAATATTGCATTCGTGCGAAACACAAAACTTTTCATCTCACAGAAGCGAGGAAATGATTTTGTTAGCCAAGCGGGAAAAACTCTATAGACAACTACTTACAGGCGAAACAGGTGAGTCAAATAAGTTCCTTTTAAAAGCATATTTTACTGTAGTTACGGCTGCCGCACTAAAATTTTGAGCTTCGTTGGTATTAAAACCATTCGTTTTATTAATAATTTCCTGAAGTTTACTTATCCAGACACAAAAATAATGTAAATAAAAGAATGTTTTTTTTTCCGGGTGCATTCTGAACTTTTACCATATAAATTAAACATTTATAGGAGATAAAAAATGAAATTAGTAATATCGTTTGAAAAAATGTATTTAACAAACCAAAACATAATTATTTATTTGATAAAACATTAGCGAAGCATTTTTTTTATTTACTGGTATTAATAATAAATATAGTGTACAAAATATTGAAAAAACCTGAAAGAAGAAACCGCGTTTCTGAATGTTCTATTCCGTGACTTTACCTTTTTAAAAGATCCTTATGCCCCATTTACATTCACAGTTTTGTATAGAGAATGGGCACGAACAATCACTTTCGCTGAAGTACGCGTGTAAACGAACTATGAATGAGGATCTTTTTACCGTCGGGATCTGGCATCTACTTAAACGGCCAGTGTTTTTTTCTTTTTCAACACCATAGGGCGCGGGAAAGACTTTCCCGGCGCCGCGTTCAAATTTCGAAGCGCACTAAAATGCAGATAGTTTAAATCCGGCCTTTACACGATCGTAAGTTACTAGTAACAGCAAACTTTCCGAGCGTGGGAGATGAAAAAGTTGTTTGTAGAGGTGCGCGAAACGCTTCAGTGAAAAGAAAAGAATGATATAGTTAATTTCCTTCACTGAACTAGTTCACTCTTTTAGTTCACAGTTCATTCATAGTTCACAGCTCATTCATAGTTCATTAATAGTTCATTCACAGTTCATTCATAGTTCACAGTTCATTCATAGTTCACAGCTCATTCATAGCTCATAGCTCAGTCGTTCGTTCACGTATCTTTTAACTCACGGAAGTCCGCGAATGACAAAGGTGACAAAGGCGAGACACATCAGTTACAGAATTTTGGTCCTTAGTGTGGTAGATTTAAGAATGTTTCTTGAAGGATGAACTACGTGGACTAGAATGAATGTGATATAAAGATTTACAGAATTTTAGTTCTTAACGTGGTAGATTTAAGAATGTTTCTTGAAGAATGAACTACGTGGACTAGAGTGAATGTGATATGTAAAGATTGGTAGTGAATAAATGAATGAATGGTTTCATATAACGAATGCATTCAATCGAAGCATTCATTCGCGAACTACACACCTCTAGTTGTTTGAAGTATTTTTCAAAAGGTGCGATTTTTTTATGCTGAGTAGTATGTATAATTCACTATCCAATGATTGTCAAAGTTTGAGTACGAGTATCATCTAGCATTTTTTTTTACAGCTTCGAATCATTTTCTTTTACAGGTGGATAAGGTTGTGGTGGCGTTCTGGCGAATACAGGGTCTTAAATCTGTAACGCAATTGCGTGTCGATGACGTCCCAGTTGAACATAAAAACCGGGGTTTCCTCGTTTTTCACCTACAACCAGATTCTATTATGTACTACAAAAACATTAAAATGAACGACAGCAATAATACATCGTAATTAAAGCCGTCACCTGGGAGTTACAGACTCAGGGTGGTATTCATGAAAGATACTTAAAATAAGTTTAAACAGAGTTCAGACTGTCGATAAAACAGTGCATGTTTTGATATGAAGGGAAATCAAAACATGCACTGTTTTATCGACAGTCGACTCAACTGAGTTTAAACAGAGTTCAAGGAGCGTTCTAGTTTGAACTGAGTTTAAACAGAGTTTAAGTAGCGTTCTAGTTTGAACTTAGTTTAAGTAGCGTTCTAGAATACCACCCTCAGACCCCTGAGCTGTAGATTCAAAATGGCCTACTTCTATCTTTACATCTATTGTTTATTTCAGTAATACTTTTCCTTGTGTACAGGAATTATTAGGGTCGTATTAATAGTCGTATAAGATCACCTACTTGAGCTCGATCTCAAGTAGGTGAACCCAGAAAAGTCAAATGCTAACGTCAAGCCTTGGCTAATGTCAAACTTGAGTAGCTGTCAGCATATTAATGGATACTATCTTGAGATTGACATTGACATTAGCCAACACTTGACATAAGCATTTGATTTTTTTGAGATCACCTACTTGAGTTCGATCTTGGGTCGATGACTATTAATGCCACCCTTAATCCCTTATAAACGGTATCGCCGCAAAAGTAATATTAATCCGAGACGAAGGTGGCTTAAGCCTCTCCCTGAAGCCTATCTCACGGATGGGGTAAAGCCATGGATGACTCGGAGGTTTGAAACTAAATATTTACAGAAGGCCTAGTGCGTCTACGTTACGGTCTGTAGTTACGGACCTCCAATCATTATTGAACGAGCGAGCGAAGCGAGAGAAGTTCTCCGAGTCTACTGGACCAATCCGGCGCTTTTATGTATGTATGACTGTACGTACGTTGTCTAGTATATAACCTGCTCTTATTGTGAATGAATAACAGTAACAGACAAACTTTTGTTTTTTATACAAGGTGTTACAAAAGATCCTAACTCTTTTTACAGGGTAATAGCACCCGGATCACAACCTAGTTTTTTTGCTCTATGACGTTCCCATGATTTTTAAATTAATTAAATGTGAACGCTGTGGAGTGAAAAAATATTATTTTAAATATTGTTTTTATTGACTTTCACAATGGCTTAACAACTCAAAGCTATGCAAATGCACCTACACACAGAAATATATTTTTTATTTGGAGCTAATACCAAACACAAAAGGTTATGATTTTTTTTTTAATTTGGGGTTGTAAAATAAATTAACAGAATTGACATCCTGTTGACCAGTAGGGTACACCCTGTAAAAAGAGTTAGGATGTCTTGTAACACGTTGTATTACATCTGTAAAAATTTCATCCCCTTAAGGGTGCGCTTCCGGCTTCGGACTCGCGGTGGGTGACGAATTATGGCGTTGTTAATAATCACAACTCACTGCCCGACCGATTCACTTAAAACAACTCTAACTTTTAACTCTCCGTCCTCTGACTTTGCCTCGGTTGAGTTCATGATTTGTGAGCCTTCCGCGATTTTAATTGGATAAGATCTCTGGAGTTGTGACCACGCTGCTTTGTGACCAATGCTGCATCCTTTGACCTATTGTGTCTCATCACGGATGGACAGTTGGACACTCTTAATGAAATGGGATACAACTACCCAAAACTCTATTTTCTGGGTCGATTTTGACTACGCTGTGATAGAAAAAAAAAATAGAAAAAAGTATTGGACAATGCAAAATTTTACATAAAGTATCAAGCAGCTGTTAGTGAGACCAGGCTTCATACTAAAGCGTCCATAGTCCTTTGCTCAAAACTAAAAAGGTCACAACTTTCTATTTAATTTACATTTATATTTACAAACTAGTTGTGCCCGCGACTTCGTATGCGTTTTTACACATTTGACATTTAATTTAAATTCGACTGTGGAGGAAAACTCAAAAGGAAGGTTTTTTTAACCCCCGACCAACAAAGATAGGTGTAATAAGTTTGATAGCTTTGTGTGTGTGTCTGTTTATGTGTTTATGAGGGTGTGCCTGTATGTGTGTCTGTCTGTGTGTGTGTGCCCTAATCTAAACAATACATTTATGATAAAATATGTTTTGTTTAGATTAGGTATCGCCCGTGTAAGATACCAGGAAGCTTAGCATAAGAATTGCCTGGGAAGTATGGGGGTTTATTATGTATCTCCCTCGACGTAGAGTGGGATAGATAAAGTTATAAGCCCATAGATAAGGTCTTACCCATTCTCATGCTAAGCCAGCAAGCAAAGCATAAGGTTGGGTTAGAGCGTATCTACCGCAAATAACTCTGTCTATCCCGCTCTACGGCAAACAAAATATATTTTTTTAATATCAAGTTGGGCTCAGTAGAGTAAATATTTAAAAAAGGCACAAAAAAAAATTTCAACCACGTGTGGGTTTAAACCCAGAACATTTCGACCGCGACGCAACAGTACTACATTTCTAACATCGATAAACTTTGTCAGACCTCCACCGAAAACCACTCACAATTCCCTCCAGCAAGCATCATAAGGCTGGGTTGGAGCGTATCTATGGCTCTGTCCATCCCGCTCTACGTCAAACAAAAGAGTGAGATACCTATTGTTTTAAACCCATAGATACGCTCTAACCCGGCCTTATGCTACGCTTGTAGAACTAACATTTTCAGAGTGTTAAAAGACCGCCAACAAAGCGGGAGACCACGTATACGTATAGTCCTCATCATAACGAACATTTTTGCCCAAGGAACTATGCCTGGGAAATCAACGGTTTCCGAGATAATAAAGTAGGACTTTTAATTTTTTTTTTCAGAAATGTGTTCAGTATCACGTTCTTAACATACCTTCTCAAGAAGCCATACCCAAATTATGAATATTTCTTACAAAAAACGAAGTTAAAATTGCAACCCGCAATGTATTCTAAACATCGGATAGCCTAAGTTACTCCCAGAAACGTGAGTTACGACCATGTTAAGTTTGGTTGAAAACTATTCAGCGGTGTTCGCGTTTATCGTGTTCATACAGACAGACAGACAGACAGACAGACAGACAGACAGACAGACAGACAGACAGACAGACAGACAGACAGACATAAACCGTTTTTTTTGCATTTTTGGATTCAGTATAGTTTACTTAGTAACCCCTGCTAGTTTTTTTCTAAAAATATTCAATGTACAGAATTGACTTCGCTAGAGTTTTATTATAAGTATAGAGTATAGATTTCTGAACTAAGGCTTAGTTTTGCTTTCCAAAAGTAGGTACATGACGCCCTGGGCCTTGACAAAGACGTGGGCAAAAGGTAGAGTAAGAATAAAGTAATTTCATAGAAACATAATTCTACAATGCCATTCCTTGTTCCATATTTTCGCATCCGATGTCCGTCCAACTTTATTATTCCACAAAAATGCATATTTTAGGTAAAAAGCAAAACGCTAGGATAGAGCTATCAATTAATTTGGCGCACTGCTACTGTCACTTTTTACATGCGATATTTTCAGCTTTTTGGCTGAATTCATATTTTGTTGCACTAGCTGCTATTTCCCTGATTTACACCTTAACAAGTTTAGTAAGGTGTAAATTGCGTTTGAAAAATACACTGAAATTGCGAAGTTCTAGGATTTTTAAAGGAAATCAGGATTTTCGTCTGGAATTTTAAAATTTTCATCTGTTAAACCTACCTGTGACAGAGATAGGTTAAATTTCTGCATTATTGCCTAACCCGAGCAAATAAACAAAACAATATCTTAGTTGCTCAATTCTCCGGTAATTTCATTACCAAAATGGATGGACAAACTTTCTCTCCCGTTTCTCTAGGTATAATTTACTTTTATGTAGACCGTGGTACGTCTGTCTGTATTATCGGATGACAGATGGTGGCTGCATGTTAATCCTGAAATCCTGATACAAATGAATGGCCGCAAAAAGCCTTCCAAACCAAAAGGAACAAAAGAGATAAATCCATTTTTATTTTGATCTGATATAGGGTTTGAGCGATCGTGTTTCGTATTTAAGGGAATTAAATAAATTGAATCCGCTTAAGGTTGGACGATAGCAGCGTGGCGGGAAATTCGACTTTTTCACAGTATTTTCAGTTTTTAAGCTAAACTGAGCTATTTTTGTTCAGCGATTTTTCGTTCACGGCAATAAAACAGTATTCTTTTCATTATTGTAAACAATAGAACAACAATAATTCAGCCGATTATGTTCTGGTCTTCAACGAGTTTTTTGGGCAGTGTTTCCTGCTTTGTCGACCAGAACACTAATCGGCTGAGTTATCGTTGTTCTGTTGTTTACAATAATGAAAAGAATACTATGTTATTAACGCGAACGAAAAACAGGTGAACAAAAATAGCTCAGTTTAGCTACACAATGTAAAAAACTGTGAAAATTTGGAATTTCCCGCCACGATGCTATCATCCCACCTTAAACAAAAATAGCTCAAAATGAATAAAAATATACAAAATGTAAAAAACTGTGAAAATTTTGAATTTCCCGCCACGTTATGCTATCGTTCAACCTTTATTGTTTCATATTAAATAGGGTTTATTTTAAAATAACTTTTGCAGCTACGTAGTGTAATTTGAGAGTTGAAATATAAATAAGTATCTCTGCTAGGGGAGCACAATGTTACGATAAAAGTTTTATCCCATTATCGGCTATCGCCATCTAGCTTTATTTCACCGCGTGAAGCGAGATGCCGCTACCCGATAGTGGGATAAAAGTTTTATCTTGAAGTTGTGCTTCCCTACCTGAGGTTGTTATGAAAAACGGTGTGCCATCAAATCGGATACGGATAAAAACATATTTTTGAACGAGTTCTCCGAGTCTACTAGAACAATCCGGCGTTTGTATGTATGTCTGTTGTTCGTATGTACGGTCGGCCACAATCTCAGATACCCCATGGCAGCTCTTACCGAATGAATGATGATGACGAATATGAATGTTTGTTCGACGATAACTTGAGTAAAAGTCGGATCGTCATTAAATTTGGTAGGCAAGTAAATGAAGCAAAGAGTTTTTTTTAATTCGAACAAGAGCCAAATCTGTCGAGGGGTTGCTGAGTTATGGTCTCGCAAGTTCACAGTTCGGAGAGAACCACCAGTTAAGAACGTTCTTAACTACACAGACAAGCCCCCAGTAGCTGCTATAATCTTAAATCTACTAAACTTGCTTGCAAATTGATCTATGAATATTACACCCCCCTTCTCCTCGGGAAAAGGGTTCCCATGTCCAAAGCCACGGAAAAGCCATTTGCCGGAGAAAAAATGTCGCCACTAACGCCACGTCATTAGTTACAATAAAAGAAAACCAGGTGAGGCGAATAAAGATGGCGGGAGTGAGGGAAACAAATAACGGACGATTTTATGGATCTTGAACTCGTCAGGACTTGGCGTTGATCCCGAAAGCGGTGGTATCACATAAAATACAGGGTTAGTATCGTTTAAAACTAAAAAAAAAAAAAATATGTTTTCTAAAAATTTGATTCACAAATTACATCGATTAATTTGTTCTATAGCTGGAGAAAAAAAAGTAGCTAGATACTTAGTAGTACCTAGATAAGTAATAACTAATATTAATTAAATTTTTATCGTGACTTTAACTTTTGACGTTCAATGTATAATATAATGTATTTATTGAATTCTGAATTTTTTTTTTGAGTTTGAGTTTATAATAACTGCGACGTGTGGACAGTTGGACACTCCTGGCCTTTTAAAGCGCGCGCGCAATGTGACGCCTGACAATGCGATTAAGGCTGCAAGCGTTAGTATTATATTATAGTAAGGGAGGCCACAATTGAATAATTTTTGGGTATTTTTCACAGAAATATTTTTTTATTATTACTTTTGCTTCAGTATCCCGTAAATAATCACCCCTGAGTCGGGTGACACATTACAAAACAACAACTTGTATATTTTGGGATAGGTAATGAGATTATCTTCAGGCCATCAAATAATCTGTATAATAAATGAAGCAAGGCAAAGTTTTGTATGACTGTGACATCAAGATAAAAGCACGAAATACGACGCACCACAGAACAAAAATACGCTGATAAATGGTGTTTTTTTCTAAATCAGATAAAGTCTTTAACTTCTGCTCAGAGTAGGTATTAGGTCGGGCGTTTTCACGTCAGGTACAACTCCGTTACCCTTGACGCTATTGCGATCAAATTGAAAAAGTTTTAAAAATAATTTCTCTTTGAATTCGCATGCTTTGATTTTAAATACTTTGTAATGTTTATTCAAAGGTAAGGCTGTTTTATTCAATCATCATCATCATCAGCCTGTTAGCACCCACTGCTGAGTAAAGGCCTCTTCATGCTCACGCCACCTCTCACGATCCTGCGCCAGGCGCAACCACTGTTTTCCGGCTACTTTGGCTATGTCGTCCGACCATCTGGCTGGTGGTCTGCCAACGGATCTCTTCCCCTCTCGGGGTCGCCATTCCGCAATGGACTCAATTCAATTTATTCAATAAAAACACAAAATGCGTCTTAATTTGTAAAATATTAAATTTTGTAAATTTGCGCTATATTGCGGCCGTATTGGAAAAATGCGTCAAGGGTAGAGGGGCAGGTCCTAACCGGACCTTATCTATCCCATGTGGTAATTTGTGCCCGTGAACACACGTGTTGCTCGCAATCCATTTTGATTATCAACATGGCGGCGCCCGTTTCACGCCATTATCTCTGTTTCCGGTTTTATTGCGCCTTTTTCCGGACAAATGACGGTGCTGTCGAGGTTTTTGCCGTTGAATTCATTATACATTTAATTTCGCTGCCATGATTTTTTTTCGCCGGGAACGGGTGGTGGTGGCGTATGCGTGTTATCCATTATTTTGTGTTTGCATAGGTCGCTGGTTCGGATCCGGCTCGAAGGACCAATAGTTAGAGCTGTAATATTTTAATAGGGGCTGGTTCGTTGGGGTTTTCAATGAGAAGCTCTCGGAGTAACTTGTAGTGGTTATTTATTGAAAGTTTTATAGAAAGTGCCTAAAATGACAGAAGGAAATGGAAATTATTTCTAGTTTGCATAAACTCAAATTAGCTTAATTCTAAAGTTCAGTCTTAAGTGTTATTGTATTGAACAGGTGAGTGAAGACAAAAAAATATGCAAGCAATAAATTCTTCTTCTTCTCTCGTGTCGAAAGCGTCACACGTCGCGCTCCCAGAAACGTGCCAACTTGATCGCGCTGGGGGTCACCTCCCAGGAGATCCTGTCAGCTGCACTGTGGAGCATCAGGGCAGGTATGAAGATGCGACGTCGTCTGTGCGGCTCCACATCGGCACAAAACACCTTCCGGCAGTATCCCCCACTTTCTCATAATATTATCCCTCGTGTGGGCTACGGATTTGAGAAAAGCATGGCATGGACGTGCCTATGCGTTCCCGTCTTTGATTGTACGATGTCATATTATGTATCATTGCAAATGCGCAAGACTGCACCAATAGGAGAACCGCCAATACTACGGCTGTCGAATAAATTGCCTAGAATTCCAGGTATTCCCCACGATGTTTACCTACGCCACGAGAATAGTGGCGCAAACGAGCGCCGTGGCCCACCTCTCCTAGGGTTACCATAGACATGTCCGGACTTTAAAACTCTTGTCCGGACTTTGTCCGGTCCTCTTATTTGTCCGGTTTTTTTAATTAGATGGAATATCCTACTTCCTACTATCCTACTAATTTGAAAGTGTGGATGGATGGAGAGATGGTTGGATGTTTGTTACTCTTTCACGCTGAAACGGCTGAACGGATTTGGATGAAATTTAGAATAGAGATAGCTTAGACATAAGAATAACACATAGGCTACATATTATCACGCTTTTACACTTAGGAGCAAAGTAAAGCATATATCCTTTTTCTGCTGAAACGGCTGAACGGATTTAGATGAAATTTGGAATAGAGACAGCTTAGACATCAGAATAACACATAGGATACACATTATCACACACATATATTGGTATATACATATATATTTATATTGGTGTACAATAAAGAATATTTTATCTTTTTTATCTTATCTTTAACACTTAGGACCAAAGTAAAGCATATTATATCCTTTTTCTGTAGTCCACGCGGACTAAGTCGAATAATCTAATATCAAATCAGTCTTAATCAACAACGAACTTCTCAATTTTTCAAAAACAAAATACATAAAAATGTAACTAACTATATCTAAGTGGGCAATGTTTCTATTTTGTGACTAAATAGTCCGGACTTTTATCGAATTTTCTAATTCCTAACTGGTAACCCTAGGCGCAAACAAGCGCCAGGGCCCACCTCGCCGGATCCCATATCATTTGATTACACGTAGTACGGTTCCCCTTACAAAAGACTCGCTGCTTTGACGGGATACGGGTGTTGCCCAACACCCCTGGAGGAAACAGCGCTGCAGCCTTCTTGGCACGCAAGGCAATCTTCATACTGAAGCGACTATACAGGGCGTTCCATGGCTATGTCACATGGAGGGAAAGTACCTTGAATATTGTAGATGGTACATTTTACTGAAAGAAGACATTATTTGAATTTAAAAAATAATTTAAACTGCACTGATAGATATTAAAATAATTACATGGTTGAACCGGGAATCGAACCCGTTACATGAGAAAAATAATTACCCTGTAGCTTTATTATACCGATCGAAAGGCTTCATCATGAGGATTATTTTTTGCTAAATAACTTAGGGTCAGAAATAAAACGAATACCATGAATTATAACATTTACCTGGTTGTATGCAACAAATCGAGCCGTATCCTGAGCCGAAAGACGCGTATTTAACAGATTTTTTTACACATTCGCTTATTATAATTGACTGTTGATATAGATTTTTAGTAAATAGGGCATTGCCTGAGTGGATCTAGCGCGGAAGGTATACGGCCAGCGTCGGCCCTGAGTAAAGCCTCAGTGAAGCGCGATGTGTTGACACAGCCCGCGGTGTGCTATGCGACGACACAGTACAAGGAGAGAGCAGTTTTCTATCTACATACTTTACAAGTTGCGGTGGGTAGAACTTTGGAGATATAAGCGTGAGGGCTTAGGCATAAGTCAACTAAAGTGGCGTGGTGGGAAAAGCACAATTTTCACAGTTTTTTTTTATTTTATGTTTGAAACTGAGACATATTCTTATTCAGTGATTTTTGTTTCACGACAGTAAAACAGTATCTTTTTATTATTATTTTAAACAATAACGAATATATATATTTTTTAGGGATACGTTACTGTTCTTTCTTCTCCTGTGGAGATGCACTAGCGCGTGGCTTGGACCCAATATTGGACGATTTTTCTCTTGAGGGCAGTCTCAGAATGCACTTACCTATAGATGTTTGGTCAGATAGAACAGATTTTCAATATTTCCTTGCTGAATGATTCATGATAATATGAAGGCCATTATTTCTCATCAGTTAAGCGAAGATAAGATAATGTTTATTTAGCTTTCTTGTTGTACAGTCGGCCAAACGCTAGGATATCCCTTTTTGTTCGATTGGCGACCTTATGCCGCGCGCAGTAAGAGCTGCCATGGGGTATCTGTGACTGTGGCCGACCGTACGTACATAAGGTGTTAGGTGTTACATTAAGGAGTCAAACAAGAACCCTGCCAGGGCGTTGCTAATTTAGGTAGACATCTAGATGATGATTTAACATCTAGAAAGAAAGAAAGAAAGAACACATTCATTTCACGCCACAAAGACTTGTTTAACATGAACATAGGTAGCTTAAATCTACTTAACAAAATTGTTAAACAGTTTAACATAGGCCCGGTTTCTGAGTTGAGAATTTTACTAAGCAAATACTTACATATCGCTCTGTCGCGCTCTTTTGTGAGAAATCTGCAGAGACAGGACGATACTTACCTATTTACTTAGCGAATTTCTCAATTCATAAACCGGCAGATAATGTATTATAAATGAGCAGAATAGTTACTTAAAAACAGAATAGAAGCCCAAAACAGAAAGAACAAATCGACCTGTAAATAAACAAAGAAGGTTAGCTTCCACATAATTATTATACACCGTGGAATTTTGTGGTTTTAAAGCCGAAGGTATTTAGTTGCACTCATGATTCTGAGCCAAATTCCAAAATTTTACTTCAAAACGAGCGAAAAAAAAAAACACTTCCCAATACAAACGGCTATCGCCAATCGACACCATTTGTATGGAGAAGTGAATTTTTTTTTCGCGCGTTTTGGAATGAATGCAACAAAATACCTTCGGCTTTAAAACCACTAAAATTGCACGGAGTAGTTATCAAAAGCAAGTGAGATACGAGTACGCAATACACAAAGGTACAGAGGGCTAATTCTCGGCAATCTCGAATGTGAGTTGTTACTTAAGTTTTCTTCGTAGAATCTCGTATGTGACATACCCGAGAATTTGCCCCCAGAATGTTTGGTTACAAAAATAACTCTCCAACCTTTGAGCCAATATTGGCGCGGCTGAAATGCAGTGAAATTGGACGATTCTTTGTAGGTGGATTTTCGTCGAAAAACTCGTTTGTTTCCTTTACCTTGTCGTTTTTGGGAATCACCGGATGGATACCGTTGGGAGTTCCCGGGACCTTTTGTTGGCAAATTGCTTAATTATTTCCTGTGGCTTTGTTATGAGTGTAGGAAAAGCTTGAAACCTATTTGTTTTGAAACATACCCTTAGGCCGTCTTGCACCACTTTCTTAACTAAAATCTTCATACAAAAGTCGATTTAAGAAGTGGTGCAAGACGGCCTTAGTCCCTTACCCTAGTCTTTTGATGATGACGAGGATGATGTGTCCTGTGCACCAGTAGGTAGCTGAAATTGTTAGAGCCGGCAAAGTAATTTTACAAAACTTCAAGATACTTTGTATAATACTTTATTGCACACACAAACAAATTACAATACACAAGAAAACACATATACAAAGGCGAGTTTATCTCTGTAAGAGATTTCTTCCAGCAAACTTTGAAGATCAAAACTGTTGTGAAAAATGACTGGTGCAGATATTCTGTGGCAAGGCATTCCACAGCTTTACCTACTGAAACTTTTAGTTTTGCAATCATAATATATTTTGTTCATATATTTGTCCACAATAATACCGAAAAACAAACTAATATAACAACCGCAGTACCGCAACGTCCAGCAAAATCACAGAGCAACGGCAAATAATATATTTCATCGAGGGAAATTGTTTTTCTAACCGGATAAATATGTCTCTGGGGCGGGCTATCGATCACAAATCCACCAAGTCATCCTGCAGAGAATCCATCTTGTACGTGGATGAGGGAAGAACCCCAGATGCGGTGGTTTATTGATCCAAAATGTTAAAAAAGAAAAAAAATAACCTGGCAAGTGTTAGTCAGATTCGCGCACCGACAGCTGCCGATATCACAATTCTGTCCCATTTGTTTGACCAAGTTTGTGCGGGTCAAGACACACAGCGCAAATGATCGAGTGATACGCGTCACTGCGCCCTGCCGCTAAATGCCTCGCAAGCACTCTCTGCACTTACAAATAACTCCACGTGATATCATCACGCCAGCGCGAATGATCGAGTTGTACGCGTCATTGCGAGTTGCCGCTAAATGCCTCGTCCACAAGCACTCTCTGCACTTACAAATAACTCCACGTGATATCATCACGCCAGCGCGAATGATCGAGTTGTACGCGTCATTGCGCCTTGCCGCTAAATGCCTCGTCCACAAGCACTCTCTGCACTTACAAGTAACGCCAAGTGATATCATCACGCCAACAAAAATGATCGAGTTGTACGCGTCACTGCGCCCTGCCGCTAAATACCTCGTCCACAAGCGCTCTTCACTTACAAAGTAACTCCAAGTGATATCATCACGCCAGCGCGAATGATCGAGTTATACGGCACGCGTCACTGCGCCCTGCCGCTAAATGCCTCATCCACAGGAACTCTCTGTTCTTACATGTAACGCCAAGTGATATCATCACGCCAGCACGAATGATCGAGTTATACGCGTTACTACGCCCAACCGCTAAATGCCTCGTCCACAAGCACTCTCTGCTCTTACAAGTAACGCCAAGTGATATCATCACGCCAGCACGAATGATCGAGTTGTACGCGTCACTGCGTCCTGCCGTTAAATGGCGATGCCTTATTGCACAGTCATCTACGGAGGGTTTCTAGGCATGGATTATATTACGTAAGTAGGGATGTAGATTTTTTAATTTTTTTTTATTTGAAAACTCATTTAATCTACATTTACAAGTTACCCTAATTCGATAGAAAAGCACACAGTTTCTTATCTTAAAATAGCACTTAGTTAGGTCTATATGTACGATTTAAGTGTATTAGTGATAAGTTTTAACATTCAACATAATTATTGGTGAGTGCCTCATTGGTAAAAAAAATATGCGTTTTAATACTAATTGTACATGTCCCACTAGCTGGGCAAACTCCTTCTTTCAGAGAGAGTTCGAGCTTAATCACCACGCGTGCCCACTGCAGATTGGCGATTTTTGGGTTGAGGGTATTAAGCCTGCAACGCTCAGGTTTCCTCACGATGTTTTACTCCACAGTTAGCAAGTGGTATTCCTACTACAAATTCACAAAATTAAATGTACGTAGGTATAGTATTTTTTTTTTATGTAGCCTGTTTTGTGTCCCACTGCTGGGCAAAGGCCTCCCCCTGTGTCCTCCACTCTTTTCTATCTGGGGCCACCTCTTGCCACCCCGGAAAAAAGGTTTCGAGATCGTCCCGCCATCTCCGCCTTGGCCTGCCACGGCGCCGGTGTCCAGTCTGAGACAACCAGTCAGTGGCGATTTTCGCCCATCTGTCTGGATCCATGCGCCTTATGTGGCCAGCCCAGTTCCACTTAGCTTGACAGTCACAACTCCAACATCGGCGATTTTGGTTTTCGAGCGCAACGTGGTGTTTCGGATGCGGTCAATCCGTTTAAAAGGTATCGTAACTGTTAGCGACGTGCTCACGTGTTTGATATTTTTTGGATACTTTCATGTTTGTCAGCCTTTTGAACTTGGCGCGTGTGGGACCCGCTTATTGGTGCGAGCTGATCGTGTAGTTTGGGTCTAGCTCGCACACTCTTTTGTTATGTCAACTATTTTGAATCCCTTTTGGACATTCCAAATGTGAATCAGTCTGCAGCCGATCGCTCACGAGGTCCCACGCGCGCGCCCGAAAATATTGTATTTTTTTACAATTCCTTGAGCCAGTTTGCTAATATACCAAGCTCATCACCAGCGCATCGTTTTTCATTCAGCTCTGCCCCCAATAGTAACTTTGAAATAAATTTTAAAGTCATAGGTTCATACCCGCAACCCGAATCGAACCTGGGTCACTCGCTTCCGAGTCCATTGTTCTACTCGTACCACTAGGCCACCATCGCTTAATTATTGTAGTTGACTTCGATCAAGAGTTCGGTGGTATTTGAGTAAAATTAAAACCTCAAGTACAAAACAACAGGACCTTTTTTGTAACAGCCTGTAGATTAACCCATTGCCTTTATCCCAATAGAACAGCATAATATAAATCAATCCTTGGCCAGAAAACAAGTCAAAGAGTGACTTCATAAGTCAGTGTCTGTATTCAGCCCCCATATATCATCATCAGGGAAGGGACGTGACTTGCGTGGCTAAGGTTTTGGTAAAATAAACCAGTAAATGAACTGGATACTCTCGTGTGCTCTGTTTTCCAGGAAGCTAGATTTGCACTAAATTGCGTCTAACTAATTATTAATAGTAGATTTTTGACGGTGTCTTAAACTACAAGATGCTTTTTTACTAATAGACATTTTTTAACCCCCGATACAAAAAGACGGGTCTTAAGAGAATTATAAGTTTGACCGCTATGTGTGTGTGTATGTGTCTGTCTGTATCTCTGTCTATCTTTAACACCGTAGCTCTTAAATGGGTGAACCGATTTGGATTCGGTTTTTTTTATCTGAAAGCCGGTTTTTAGCAAGTGTTCTTAGAAATGTTTTATCAAAATCGGTTCAGCCGTTTATGAGATATGCTTATTTAAAGCTCAAATGTGGGGGGTATTTATAATTTTTTATTTAGTAGTTATTGCCTACTTGAGATAGGTGTTACGTAACTGCCAATCAAGTGTACTAACTAACTTCATCACTAAGGTCCACTGGCGTCAACAAGGCTTTTATAAGCCATTTAACTCTTAGTTAATTCGGAAAAGTCTGGGCAAACAAATTATTAACTCGAAATTAACTCTAGCTCTGACTGACGCAAATGCACCTATGACGCATACAATGACAAGCTGCGTAGTCATATTGTTTCTAAGGAGAGGGTTTACTCGGTTCTCTTTATGCAATGGTCGCGGGGTCGATTCCCGTAAGCGCTTTTCGGGCGGCTCTTGATGTTGTCGTGGCGGGTTTATTTGGGGTTTTACTTTTGGGCCCTTGTGTTTTAGTGAGACTTCTCGGCTTGAGGAAAGGGGTTTCTCGTGTGACTGGAAAATAATGTTAGCTACAAAATAAAACCGCCAGTCACAAGTTTCTTTTTAAATTATCAACCAAGGACCTCTATAAAGATTTATATGAGGTTAAAAAATTTGCTCGGGACAGGATTTGAACCCGCAACCTCTTGCATTCCGTGCAGGCGCTCTACCAATTGAGCTACCGAGTCACGTACTCAATTTTAAACGTAAACGTTTACATTTTAACTTTCGTAAGCACTACAAATTTTGTTTTTCATTTCGTGCCGATGTGGAGCCGCACAGACAACGTCGCATCTTCATTTCTGCCTTGATACTCCACAGTGCAGCTGACAGGATCTCCTGGAGGTGACCCCCAGCGCGATCCATGGGGGCACGTTTCTGGGAGCGCGACGTGTGACGCTTTCGACACGAGAGAAGAATATTTCGTAAACGGTCCATGATTAAGGTCTCCGAATGAGAACCGAAACTAGTCGGCTACACCGACATAATACAAGTAAGTTTAACCGTTTACGAAACACAAAAAGGACCTCTATTGTGTAAAAAATAATCGACAGCATTTATATTTAATTTTATACTATAATATTCTTTTACTCAAAAAAGCTCGTAATGTGGACATTAATTGGACAACCTTCTTTGAGCAAAGTCGGACTTGCGGGCTACTTGGATTAGGCGCCAGAAAACTTGTATGGAATTTCATTAATGTCTTGTGTTTTGCGGCCAGAAAAATATTAATGTCGAGTTTTGTTTCATAAATAGAACTCAAACATCAGGTGCAAAAAGTATTTATTTAGAATTAGGCTGTACCCAAGTAACATTTCATTTGGGCCTAGGTTGTAAAAATTGCCTCTAGGTTTTAGAAGGGTTGTACAAAGGTTAATGATTTGCTAGTTGGTTAAATTTAGTATTTGAGAATGATTACTAAGTCCTAAAACTAATAGTTTATTGTTAAAACCTTGAAGTTGCTGACAAGAGTTAACGTTAACGTTATTATGACTTGTGTTTCAAGAGCTTACAGCCTCAGGATCTTATAGTTGTCGTAAGCTACTGATAAGGTTCTGGAAAGGCTGTCATTTAACTTATGTGTGATCTATAGGTTAAATTTTTAACCTTGATATTACCATAAGGTTTTGAAAAGTTGAAATTGCTTATAAGTAGTTTCTAAAACCTACCTACAACTTTGAGGTTAGATCAGAGTTGTCTAGGCAAACAAATTAGGACTGTGTGGTGAAAAACAAAACCAATAAGCTGTTGTTTTGAGCTGAAGGCATGATTCAATTCCTACAGGAATATTTTAAAGCTTGAGAGGCATCCTCAAAACCCGACAGTTGTCTCCGCGACTTCAAAGAATAGGTATACATTGTAAGCATTACGCGTCTTTAAAAATGAACCGACACAGGGTGATACAAAAAAAGGAGTGGAAATTTTAAGCGTAAAGTGCGTAAAAATGTTATGAATGATTAATACAACGGTAAGTTTTATTATTTTTATTATTTACTAGTTGTAAACTTCTGTTCTCTGTAAACTTCGTATCAGTTCGATTTAGCTATTTATTTTTTTGTAATTTTCAGCTGTTCCTTTAAATCGATGAAGCCATTTTTTTTTTCATTTAGTGACACTAATGGAAAGCTGGGTATTCAACATAATAAGTACACATTAAATTAATATGTTTTTTTTTTATGAAATAGATGTTTTTGTGAAGGTTTTTTTGGAAAGTATTAAAACATTTTTCACACTAAAAAAAATACAAATACCAATTTTTACAGAATGTATGTGTAATAATGGAGGATACGACAACAAATAATAATGAAAAATATGGGAGGACCATATACCACAAACGTGTTTTTATACTTTTAGAATACCACCCGACCATTAGGCCCGGTTTCTGAATTGAGAATTTCACTAACCAAATGCTGAAGTATCGTTCTGTCACTGCAGATGTCACACAAGAGAATGTGACAGAACGATACTTAAGCATTTGGTTAGTGAAATTCTCAATTCAGAAACCGGGCCTTAGGGTGGTATTCATGAACGATACTTAAACTGAGATCCAAATTGAACTCAGTTTAAACTTAGTTTAAAGTGAGCTCAATTTTAAACTTACTTTAAACTGAGTTCAAAATTGATCTATGTTTAAACTTAGTTTAGTGAGATCAATTTTGAACTTACTTTAAACTGAGTTCTAAATTGATATTATTATTATTCGAATCGAATCGAATCCAACGGAATCTAATTGAATCGAATCGAATCGAATGTAATCGAATCGAATCGAATCGAATCGAAACGGATAGAATCGAATCGAATCAGCTATTGCTAGATTCATACTGATTCAAGTATCAAAATTTTAACTGCTCATATCTCCGAAACGGCTAATGCTAGACCCATGTTTATGGTACTCTAAAAAAAGGACTTGACGAGCTTTATTTGATGAAAGCAACAAAAATAGTAAAAAAGTTATTAAAAATTTATAAAAAATAAGTATCAAAACTTTAACTGCCCATAACTCCTAAACGGCTAATGCTAGATGGGTCGTTTATGGTACTCTGAAAAAAGGGCATGACGAGCTCTACCTGATATAAGAAAAAAATAAAAATAAAAAAGGAGTATCAAAACTTTAACTACCCATATCTCCTAAACGGCTAATGCTAGACCCATTTTTATGGTACTCAAAAAAAGGGTTCGACGAGCTCTACCTGATGAAAGCAACAAAAATAATAAAATGTTATTAACTAGTGGTTCACCCCGAACTTTAAACTCGCGACCCCATATCTCAGCAACCCCTCGACCGATTTGGCTCATGTTTGAACTTAAAAATTCTCTTTACCTTATTTACCTGCCCATTGACGATCCGACTAAATTTACTCAAGTTATCGTCGAACGAACATTCATACATACATACATACATCGATTGAATTGGATTTGATTTGATTTGATATTTATTTGATTCGATTCTATGCGATTCGAATCGAATCGAATCAATTTAAATTAAATTACTAATTTGGGTCTAGCATTGGCCGTTTAGGAGATACTAGTGGTTCGCCCCGAACTTTGAACTCGCGACCCTCTATCTCAGTAACCCCTCGACCGATTTGCCTCATTTACCCGCCTACCAAATTTCATGACGATCCGACTGTATTACTCAAGTTATCGTCGAACGAACATTCATACATACATACATACATACATACAAACGCCGGATTGTTCCAGTAGACTCGGAGAACTTCGCTCGCTCGTTCAAATATGGGCAGTTAAAGTTTTGATACTTCTTTTTTATTGAACGAGCGAGCGAAGCAAGCGAAGCGAGCGAAGTTCTCCGAGTCTACTGGAACAATCCGGCGTTTGCATGTTTGTATGTATGTATGTATGTTTGTATGTATGTTCGTTCGACGATAACTTGAGTAAATTCGGTCGGATCATTATGAAATTTGGTAGGCGGGTAAATGAAATTAAAAGAATTTTTAAGTTCGAACATGAGCCAAATCGGTCGAGGGGTTGCCGAGGGTTGTTAAGTTTATATGGACAGTGATCTGCATTAGTATGTCAACCCACAAAAAATCATGAATTGAGTTATGAATGCAGTCTTATTCTTCAGAGCATAAGGCATCTAATTCTATCAAAGTTAAAAGAAAAAATAGGTCTAGTAGGTCTAGTATGGCTTGACGCATTTATGCGATTTATCCCGGTGGGTTAACGTATTTTATGCATGTCGTTACAGTGGGATAACGCATTATTGCTAAACTTGTTTCGATCTTTGGCAATAAAAAAAGCAGTAGAAAAACAAATCAAGTGGCTGGTTGATTTGTTTACGCAAAACTGAAGGCAAGCCACACCGCTATGAGGAGGCGATGGCTAAGTCAAAGGAGTTTCCTCTAGACGTTGATGGTTATCATTATATTGTTTTTAACCGACTTCAAAAAGGACGAGGTTCTATGTTCAGCGGTGTGTATTTTTTTGATGTTGTAACTTGGTCAGGTTATTACAATACTGCAATATGCTGTCGCTAAGGAAATTAAAACAAAACAGGACCCTGGAACGCTGTCTCCAAACAGCAAACTGCAGCTGAATGTACTAGGCCTGCACACTGCACAGGTAACTACGAAATAAAACTGCGGATTGGAAGATATGAAGCTATCTCCTCAACATACAATGAAAATGCAAAGCGACCTTACGAAAATAATTGAACAGCAGTTTTATGAAGAAGAGTCCCCAAGACTCCTCATTGGCCAAGATAATTGGCACCTCATCGTTTCATCGGTGATCAGAAAAGGAAGAAAGGATCAGCCAGTCGCCTCACTCACTAAATTCGGGTGGGTGTGACCCGAGCACAGCGTTAAGCAGTCTTTGCTATAACTTGGATGCGCCACTGAGACACATTTTTTTGGTGAAAGGATACAACTGAAGAGACTTAGTACCGATATCGACATGCAAGCTTTGCAATTTGCAAAAGTTCTGGCAGTAAGTTTCGAGTAAGCTGAAAACCGAATTGACAAGACCGATAAATTTAAGAAGGAATACTTCTCTACAGCGATCAGGTGGCAGAGGTTTCCACAGAAGCCTCATAGCTGTACATTTGGTACCAGTCTCATTTTGCAGTGACTCATCCAGTAAAGATAAAAATTCGGATTGTTTTGATGCTGCCACCAAGATAGGACGAATGAGCTTTAACGACACCTTACTGCTGGGACTGGATCACTCACTCTTCGGGGTATTACTGAGGTTCCGGCAGTTACCTATTGCCACCGTGGCAGATAAGAATAGCCTGAGTCTCTGCTGGAGGACATCGAAGAACAGACCCACCCACTGAATACAAGATAAAGGCGGTGATTTTCGATGCGGCGTCCTCACCAGTATTTTTTTATTTCTATTACCAACACCCAAATCCTATCATTAAACTAAAACTACATATACTACTTAACTTCATTGTACAGCTACGGCTACTTTACATTAACTTTTTTTTAATTGTATTTTTTTCATGACTGCACAAAACAAATATTTGAAAAATCTTATCCTAAACCTAGAATTCTGAACAAATGGTAAAATTATATTAAATTAATTTAAATTTCCAGTCAGTTTGTACCAAAACTATAGGTTTTTTCATATTGTGTACACCTATATCGCATTACGCAAAAACAGATTATCTGCACTTGACACATATTTGCTATTAGAAACGTGGTTGCGGTATTCTGCATAAACCATTTTTCTTAAATTACTAAATTTACACTTATTGTACGCAATTCAAAGTATACTCATCATTTGCTACAAGTTAAAACGCTCATTTTGATACCATTACCTCAAACCTAGCTAATTTGAGAACAAAATTACAGCCAATAATCACAAAAAAACTTCAAAGGCCATTTTCTCGAAAGTGTCATTTTGTGGGTTGACATACTAATGCAGAACACTGTCCATATGGGGTCGCGAGTTCACAGTTCGGGGCGAACTACTAGTTATTTTTGTTTCTTTCATCAGGTAGAGCTCGTTGAACCCTTTTTTTTAGTACCATAAACATGGGTCTAGCATTAGCCGTTTAGGAGATATAGGCAGTTAAAGTTTTGATACTTGAATCAGTACACACGACAGCACGTCGACCCTTACACGCTAGCACTTTGCTCGGTTACGTTACGGGCGATTTTACAACAACTGACGTGCTGTCGTGTGTTCCATGAATCTAGCAATAGCCGATTCGATTCGATTCGATTCGTTTCGTTTCGATTCGATTCGATTCGATTCGACTCGTTTTGTTTCGTTTCGATTCGATTCGATTTGATTCGATTCGATTTGATTCGATTCGATTCGAATAATAATAATATCAATTTTGAACACAGTAATACCAGTTGGTTAAAGTAACTTCAAAATTGATCTCACTAAACTAAATATAAACAGAGATCAATTTTGAACTCAGTTTAAAGTTAGTTCAAAATTGATCTCACTTTATACTAAGTTAGAGCAGCCTGTAGCTGTTTGTTGAACGAAGGTCAAACGCATGTCCCCCTACAACCAAAACTTAAAAGCAACAAATTTAACTCAGTGGTGGTTTTCGCAACTGGTAAGTCTTGGACAACTCCTGGTAATAACCTTGAAGCGTTGAAAACAGCCTTGTCGTTTGAGGTAGCTCCGCGAGATTACCTTCAGCTCTTATTTTGGAAAACCTTAAGAGCTCATAGCTGTTACAGTTCTGAAAAGGAAAAAAATAATGCTTTCAAGTAATTTCCTAACGTCAGCCATATTTAATATTAAAAAATGAAAAAAAAAACGAAACAAAACCAATATTTTAATTAAATAAAGCGTAATCAAATACCATGCGCTACACGATTTATAATATATATTTTTCATATGAATAGTAGTTTGATTTCTGATATGACTTACCACCGATCACCAATTTTTTTTATTTTTTTTTATTAAAAAATATCCGAAATGTTTAACTTATGAAAGGCCCGTCTTGTATACAGCACTATTATCGTAAAGTTTCACGATGAAGTGGCAATCGCACTATATTTTGATTATTTCCTGACTTTACCAAGCTACTTATTATTTTTATAAACACTTTGCTTATCTAGCCATTTTGAAAGATGGCCGAACGAAAAAGGAATGACGCCATTGTAAATAAGTATTTGAATCTGTATAAAAAATCTTAAACAGAAGCTATTTAAAACTTGTAAGTCCTGGAAAGGTATTTATTCATATGCATCAAAAAGGTTCTAAGTTGTCATAGAGTTACATCCAAGACTAATTTACAACTTATAAGTTGTCTTGCAAGGTTATAATAACGTTAAATTAAGGTTGTGAAGGTTATATTTAGGTTCTATGCAAGTAGTTCGAAAGGTTCTGGATTTGAGCTATAGGTTGTGCTGTAGCTCTCAGAAAGGTTCTAAAACCGGGGCCCTTTTGGCACTCAGAAGGTAATTACAAGGTTAATATAACTTTATTGAGAGTTATAAGACTTACGAGCAGATTTCCATACAAAGGTTCTAGAACCTGTTCAAAACCTTTCTACAACCTAAAATGTTACTTGGGTGGGTACTGGCAGTCGACACATTGCACAGAAAAAAAAAGCGCGGCCATATTGTTTTCGACTTTTCGCGCGTTGTTCGAAGTGATTTTTTTCTGTGTTTTTGTTGAAAAAGTGAACTCTCAAAGCGACGAATCCTCGGATTTAATGTGTTTAACACCGCCGGACATTCAAAATCAAGCGAAATTAGTAATTGGAAATTTATTGCCACCGAAGTCAAAAGAAAAATACAAGCAAGCTTACCAACAAAAAGTTTGCGGAATGGAAAATCGACAAAAAGTACTTAATCTACGACAAATGGTAAGCTAATTAAATTACTATGTTAATTACTATTCTAATTAATATTTTAATTACTCGCATTGTTTGAGTAAAGCACTATACAAGCCTTGGTCTGCAATGAGTGCGCTTCTGGCCACGCTATGATTGCCTCGAGCTTAGCTTAGCTACGCTCTCGGCCCTCAAGTTTGGTCATCATTGCAGCCCTTGCTGGCCGCGCTATAAAGGCCTCGACCTTCGGTCTCGGCCTTCATTTCAGCTTGTCCATCAAGGGCTGCAATGCTGACCGCACTGTGAGGGCCTTGAGCTGCGCTACGCTGCGCTCTGTCGGCCATCAAAAGCGCGCCAGAAACGCACTCATTACAGATCGCGGCAGTAATGTACTATTAAAAGTCATCATGAATCGGTCTGTAAAGGTATTACTAACTACTAATATTTTAATATCGATCAGACAAAACTAGGCTGGAAGACCTATTATTGAAATAAATAAAATAATGTATTGATTCAACACTATTTTCTTTTCACTACAAACTGGTCACTGCAGTGAATTACCTTATGACTTATAAAAGAAGTTTTTTGAAATAACCTTATGATTCACTGATGGAAATTCCTTCATACCAACTTGTCAGTCAATCAATCCACTTCCAAAAACAAACTAACCTAACCCAACATTTCCAAAAAATCAAAGGCTCCACTTTCGCTTTCCCAGAGCCCAAATAAATCGCAAAAGAAAGCAAAACAGAGCAGCCCACAGAATCACTTACATTCCCGACGACACAGAGACAATAAATCTGGACGCGTCTGTCGGCCCTGCGCCACAGATTAACAACACACAAAAGGTCCAATTTGTTATGTACCTCATGGAGGAATGGGCGTTTTTCGTACAGTGCCTTTGACGAAATAATTCCCTTGGGTTGAACAAAAATTGTCCCTATTAAATTGTTATAAGAGTTTTGTCAAAGGAACTCTTTCGTTAAACGCACTCTAGTGCAAAACATTTCGTAGCAAGCAAATGTCAATGGGATTTTTTTAAAAATAAATGTCATAAACCATAAACCACAGATAAATAAATAGACTTTGGCATTTAATTTTATTGCTTCTTAATTTTACACTAGGGAAAATAGCCCAAAGCTTTATACTCGTAGGTACCTACTTTCAACCGTAGTTGGTTAGTAAAAACAATGATTTAAGAAACTAGTTTCTTTAATTTATGTCATTACTCATGGGTAGTCGCAAGTGCATTGTCTGTCTCGGTTTACTGGCTATTAAAAAAAAATCCTACGTCACAGTCATATTGGGTCTAGCTCAACGTGACAGTTCATGTAAAAAGGTGGGAAAATGCGTCATCACACTGAGAATAATAGTTGTTTTGTGGTTTCACGGTTGTTGTGAATTTTATCCTGGAGATTTGTAACCAACCCCATAGATAAGAGATACTTTCTTGCCCGATGGGGGATTGGTGGCACCTCGCCCATAAATCTTCTTTCCGGATGGTGTTCGTCCAGTATATGCGCAGAGACTTTTTGACGAACATTTTCAGTTGGTTGGTCAGACCCTTTGTCACTCTCCGCGTCTCGCAGATTAAATTTGTCGGGTTGTGCTTTTGAGCAAACCCGTGCGCGCTCTCGAAACCCGTCCTTCTGGAACTTCCAATTGCATGAGGGTAAGGGAGGACCCGAAAAAATGTGACACCAGCAACTTGACGCGACGTGACTAGCGTCTGTGAACCGCTGATAATATTGAGTTCACTTGACACGTCACACCACATACTACGACATGACTCCTATCTCTCGTGTGGAGACTTGGAGAGGGTGGGGCAGACACTAAGCTATACAAGGTGTTAAAGATCCTAACTTTTTTATAGGGTAAAAGGGTAATTCTACGGCAGAGCTGCATTTATGCAATTCGGAAGGCAAAGTTTTTTGTTCGAATGTCCGTTATTGGCTTAATCTTATCTTTAGACAATATTGAGAAACTGATTTCAATATTTTTTATTTTGGTTCAGTAGTTTGGATTTTACAACGTTTCAAAGATACGGTTTTATGACGTCACGCGACGGTCTGCATACTGTTGGCGGTCATAGGAACAAAACATTTTAGCGCATAAAAACAAAACTACTGGACCAAAAAAAAAAAATTTAAATTAGTTTCTCAATAGTGTCTAAAGATAAGATTAAGCCAATAACGGACTTTCGAACAAAGGCAAAGTTTGCCTTCCGAATTCCCGTGGCATTTTTTATTTAAGGGTTTTCAGATAATTTGATGTTCTCAAATTATCTGAAATTTTATTGTTGCATGATTATTAAATTGTTACTAATGTGTTCTAAAGTAATGTGAGAACATCAAATTATCTGAAAACCCTTAAATCAAAAATGCCACGGGAATTGCATAAATGCAGCTCTGCCGTAGAATTACCCAAAAGCACCTGGCGATAGGGATCACAACCTTAATACTTTTTTTGCTCTGTGACGTTCCGTTCTCTTTCTTGGAGTGAAAGCCGAACAAAAGTGGCAGACGTCGGAAAACGCATAACTCCTTTGAAGTGGAAGTGGGCAGGATACCTGGCTAGATGTACCGATGGCAGATGGACAAAATCCATTGCGGATGGCGACTCCGAGAGGGGAAGAGATCGGTTGGTAGACCACTAGCCAGATGGTCCGACGACATAGCCCAAGTAGCCGGTAAACAGTGGATGCGCCTGGCACAGGATCGTGAGAGGTGGCGTGAGCATGAAGAGGCCTTTTCTCAGCAGTGGGTGTTAACAGGCTGATGATGAAACTTGTCATCTCGGAATGTAGGTAGGTAATTTATGTATCGTAGGTATAAACCGCATTCCAGCCAATTTAGATATTGAAATTTCGATGCGTCCCTTAAGGAATATACGTATAGGTTTGAGGTTGTGTATGCCATGCCCCTTTGTGAAAAACTCATTAAAGTTTGTTAACAATGTCGCTCATCTTAACTTCTGATGTCTGTTCATCGTTCAAATGGTACAGTCGGCCACAGTCACAGATACCCCGCGCATGGCATGGCATGGCAGCTCTTACCCCGCGCGACATAAGGGCGCCAATCGAACAAAAAGGGGTATCCTAGTGTTTGGCCGATTGTAACTACTCAAAGAGAAAAGGGGTGATCATCCTGTAGGCATAATGATGATGCTATAGAAGGATTACTCAACACTGATTCATAATTTAAAACTTAACCAGGCAGCTGGGTTAGCATGAGGTTGGGTTAGAGCGTATCCATGGGTTTATACTGTCTATCCCGCTCTACGTCAAACAAATAGTTGTTTCCCCCTTATGTACTGCCTAACCCAGCCTTATGCTATGCTTGCAAGGCTACTATAACAAAAATCGGCCAAGTTCTAGTTGGACTCGCGAACCAAGGGGTTTTGTACACACGACAGCACGTAGACCTTTAGACGCTAGCACTCTACTCGGTTGCGTAACGGGCGACTTTACAACAAAAACGTATACTCTGATGTGCTGTCGTGTGTACAAACTTGTAGAGGGAAAAGGTTTATTTTTTAAATTTTTCGTCATAAATCGAAAACTATACAACGTGTTACAAAACATCCTAACTCTTTTTACAGGGTACTGGACAACAGAATGTCAAATCTGTAAAAAAAAGTTGAAAAAAACAATTTTTATTTTATAACCTCAAAATTGAAAAAAAAATCATAACTTTTTTGTTTTTGGTATTAGCTCAAATTTTAAAATATGTTTGTATGTGTAGGTGCATTTACATAGCTTTGAGTTGTTAAAACATTGTAAAAATCAATGAAAACAATATTTTAAAAATTGTTTTCTCTCGCCACAGCGTTCACATTTGATTAATTTAACAATCAACGGAACGTCATAGAGAAAAAAAATATTTAGGTTGTGATCCTTATCACCCGGTGCTATTACCCTGTAAAAAGAGTTAGGTACTTTTGTAACACCTTGTATACATTGTAAAGATAATTAGAACCTTCTAAAGCCGTATCCTGAGCCGAAAGACGCGTATTTAACAGATTTTTTTACGCAGTCGGTTATTATAATTGACTGTTGATAACGTGGATTGGCCAAATAGATTTTTAGTAAATAGGGCATTGCCTGAGTGGATCTAGCGCGGAAGGTATACGGCCAGCGTCGGCCCTGAGTAAAGCCTCAGTGAAGCGCGATGTGTTGACACAGCCCGCGGTGTGCTATGCGACGACACAGTACAAGGAGAGAGCAGTTTTCTATCTACATACTTTACAAGTTGCGGTGGGTAGAACTTTGGAGATATAAGCGTGAGGGCTTAGGCATAAGGGTCAACTAAAGTGGCGTGGTGGGAAAAGCACAATTTTCACAGTTTTTTTTTTTATTTTATGTTTGAAACTGAGATATATTCTTATTCAGTGATTTTTGTTTCACGACAGTAAAACAGTATCTTTTTATTATTATTTTAAACAATAACGAATATATATTTTTTTTAAGGATACGTTACTGTTCTTTCTTCTCCTGTGGAGATGCACTAGCGCGTGGCTTGGACCCAATATTGGACGATTTTTCTCTTGAGGGCAGTCTCAGAATGCACTTACCTATAGATTTTTGTCAGATAGAACAGATTTTCAATATTTCCTTGCTGAATTATTCATGATAATATGAAGGCCATTATTTCTCATCAGTTAAGCGAAGATAAGATAATGTTTATTTAGCTTTCTTGTTGTACAGTAGGCCAAACGCTAGGATACCCCTTTTTGTTCGATTGGCGACCTTATGCCGCGCGCAGTAAGAGCTGCCATGGGGTATCTGTGACTGTGGCCGACCGTACATACATAAGGTGTTAGGTGTTACATTAAGGAGTCAAACAAGAACCCTGCCAGGGCGTTGCTAATTTAGGTAGACATCTAGATGATGATTTAACATCTAGAAAGAAAGAAAGTGGACGCTGCTGTCTGTCGCTAGTTCTTGATTTTAAAAGGAAACTCCGTATTTCGCCAAAACAAACCATTAATTTTTATTGTCTCAAAGCAATGCACAAAGATGAAGGAGAACAACACATAGAGAAAGTAAAAAGCACCAAAAAGGTTAGTATATTATCCATACACCCCCCGTTGATAGAGAATCTTCAACTTAACTAAGTTTAATATGGTTTTACAAAGATATTTACTTTCAGCTAATAAAGACAATAAACACGAGTTCTAACTATTATTATTATTAAAACTCTGCCAAGTAGATAGTAAGCTAACAACATGGCATAACAGAAGCAAAGTTCCAACTAAACATTTATAAAATAACACCCAAGCAAACTAAAAGAGTTACACCAATGTGAACGAAGCCTTAGTGATAACCAAAATTCATTGAACTTGCTTGACAGACTATAGACATGAAAACATTGAACTTAAAAATACCCATAGAAAGTGCTGCCATCTGTACTTCGGTATTGACATCTGTATCATTTAGGAAATAATAACGGGTACAGTAACACTCATAAAATACGCATACATTTTATAGCGTCTTATAAGTAAAATTAAACGTCAATAATGCCCTACCTAAGCACATAATAGTGAACTTATCATCACCGAATATTTACACAATTACAGGCATACCTTTAATTAATAGGCAATGGCACAACTTTAGTTATTGGCTTGGTATAAGACCCATCTTTAGTTTTTACAGTTACAGCTCTGACCTTTTTATCTTTACCAGGGAATAACTCTACTATTCTACCTAAAGGCCAGGCCAATGGAGGAGAATTGTCCTCCTTGATTAACACAATCGCATCTAACAATAAATCAGGCTGCTCCTTATACCACTTGTATCTCATCTGTAGAGAATTCAAATAGTCAGCCCTCCATCTCTTCCAGAAAACCTGTCTCATTTTCGTGATCTGCTGATAAATTGACAACCTGTTGTCGGCAAGTCTAGAGAGGTCTGGCTCTGGAAAAGAAGTGAGACTGTCGCCCACCAAGAAATGGGCCGGTGTCAGACATTGCTCCGGCTCATCCCTTAGCGGTGTTAAAGGGCGACTGTTGACAATTGCTTCGATTTGAACAATGAGCGTATTCAAATGCTCATACGATAAAATTGTATTACCTAACACACGTTTCAAATGATGTTTAACTAGCTTTACACTAGATTCCCACAGCCCGCCCCAGTGAGGGGAGTATGGAGGGATAAAAGTCCATTCAAACTTCTCATCACAAGCAAACTTAGTGATTGTCTCTATATCACGCCTAAACATCTGATACAAACTGTGCAATTCATTTTTTGCACCCTTGAATGTCGCACCATTGTCACTGAATATTTGCAAGCATTTACCGCGCCTAGCTGTAAACCGACGCAGAGCGTTTAGGAATTCGTTAGTAGTGAGGTCAGTCGTTAACTCGATATGGACAGCTTTGGTACACATGCAGACAAACACACAAATATATCCCTTTGTAATTATGGGTCTACGAACTCTGGCCACCTTCAAAGGAATCGGGCCAGCAAAATCTATACCCGTGGTAAGAAAAGCTCGGTTTGGAGTGACCCTATACTTGGGAAGGTCAGCCATGACCTGTGATGCAGCTGTGCCTTTAAACCTGAAACATTTAACACACTTGTGTATTAGCTGACGAACTCTATTTCTACCGTTGAGAGGCCAGACGAATCTGCGTAGACTCGACAATGTAGTCTGAGTGCCGGCGTGGAGAAGTCGCTCGTGCTCATACACTATGAGCAAATCTGCAATATGACAATGTGACGGCAGCAACATCGGAAATTTTTCACTGTAGGGAATAGTAGAATGACGCAAACGACCACCTACCCTCACTAAGCCATCCTGATCAATGAAAATATTCAAATACTTCATTTGACTGTGAGAAAACTTCACATCCTTGCTACCATTGTTCGCTAACGACGATAGCTCTTGCGCGAAATGCTCGCGCTGAACGCATGAAATAACGGACTCTGTCGCCCTCTTTGTCTCAGCCGACGACAGAGGAGGATGCTGTCCATCGCTAGTTCTTGATTCGGTCATACCAGTTTTTTTTTTAATGTTATTTATAAACCGCAGAACATATGCGTGAACACGAACTAACCTGCTCCAAGAGGAAAAACGTTTGAAAACGTCCAAAAAGTAATGCAGCACGGGCTCTGTTGTGACATGTACAACTTCTTTCTGCTCAGGAACTGTGACGATACTGCTGTCGGGGACAACACTCCATTCTGACTCATCTGTGAGCAGCCAGGAGGGACCCTGAAACCATAAATCGCAACCCTCTAGCTCCTGAGGCTCAAGTCCTCGTGACACTACGTCAGCCGGGTTATCTGCCGACTTTATATGACGCCAGCTTCCCTTTGGAGAGAGCTCTTGAATCTCTCCGACTCTGTTCGCGACGAACAGCTTCCATCTGGCTGGGTCCGCTCGGATCCAGCATAACGTTATCATGGAATCTGTGAAATAAAATATACGAGAATGGTCGACACACAGTACCTTAGCTACAGTGGCCATCAACCTGGCAAGCAAGAGCGCAGCACACAACTCCAGCCTTGGCAGGGTGACTGGCTTCAGCGGGGCAACGCGGGACTTCGCACAGATCAAGTGGACTGTATATGTTGATAACTCGGGATTATAGCTGCGCGCATAGATCACACAGCCATACGCCTTCGTGGAACTGTCAGCGAAGCCCAACAACTCCAACGTGCAGCCCGGAGAGACCATGAGCCGCGGAACTGAAATCGTGTGCAAACAATTTAGATTATTGCTAAATCGAAGCCAAACTTTCAAGATATCATCAGGTACTAGCTCGTCCCAGTCAATATTTGCCTTCCAGATCGATTGCATAACTAACTTGGCGAAAACCGTGACTGGTGCTATAAGACCCAAAGGGTCAAACACTTTGGCAATGTGCGATAAGACATTACGCTTAGTAGGCTTATCAGGAGCGCAAAGTTTGTCAGGGACTTGAACCTGAATCTTGTCAGAGAAGGGTTCCCACTTCAGTCCTAAAGTTTTGATTGAGGCATTGTCATTATTGTCAAATGAAAAGTTGCATTTCTCGCGCTTTTCTACAGGTATTTCCTTTAATACTTCTTGGTTATTTGAATACCATTTATGAAGCTCAAATTTACCTTTCGCAAGCAGCTGTTGAAGCTCATGAACGCCCTTTACGGCAGTCTCCAGGTCATCAGTACCAAAGAGCACATCGTCCATATAAGTACTTTCTAACAAAGCCTTAGATGCCAGTGGGAACTCTTCACCTTCGTCTTCGACTAATTTAAGAAGAGTACGAGTAGCTAAATAACTAGCTGGAGCCGTACCATAAGTCACTGTACGGAGCTGAAGACACCTCATCTTTTCTGATGGGTCATCCCGCCACAAAATGCGCTGAAGAGGCTGAAATTCCTCTTTGACCCCTACATACCTAAACATCTTTACTATGTCCGATACAATGGCGTACACAAATGTGCGGAATCGAAGCAGGATCGTGAACAAGTCTGGTTGAACTACGGGTCCCACCAACAAAGCGTCGTTGAGACTCAAGCCTGTCGACGAAGCAGCGGAAGCATTAAATACAACCCTCAATTTCGTCGTTGAAGATTGCTCCCTTATAACTGCATGATGCGGCAAATAGAACTCGATCTGTTCACCCTTATGTGGGACGCCTAAATCAACCCAGTGAGCATGTCCTAGCTTCACGAACTCGTGAACAAATGCTTGATATTGTTTGAAAAAATCAGCATTACCTTTGAACTTCTTCTCGAGTGACAAGAAGCACGAGAAGGCGAGGTTGAACGAATTACCCAACTGCGACAGAAGACTGTTATTGACTGGCAAGGCGACTTGATATTGCCCCTCCTCATCTCTGCTCGTAGTATCAGCGTAGATTTTTTCACACGCTGCTTCCTGCAAAGAGAGTTTAGGTTCAGTCAATGGATAGTCTTCTATACGCCAAAAGTTCTCAATCTGGTCATGCAAAGCAGTGAAAAAACAGCGGTTCGAGTTCCGAACGCCTGTGATACACTGCTGTTTCACGTCTAAATCGCCGCAGAACACCCAGCCAAAGGCCGTATTTAACAGGCCTGGCATCTTAGGGCCTAAATCAATTTTGCCCTGCCTCAGGCACTTGAAGAAGTCGCTGGCACCCAGAATGACGTCAATGGGTTTCGTGATATTAAAACTAGGATCTGCTAGCTTAACATGAGCAGGCCATGATAATTGCGCAGCCGAAAACTCGATGGTGGGCAACGGGTCACTGATGGTATCTAAAACACCAAACTGCGAATCTAACTTAAAGTCATTTACCCTAGATGCAAGCGTGAGCTTCGCTTTCTGGGTCACTTTAGTGGTGAGCCCACCCACCCCGGCTACAGTGCAATCCGTAGCCTCGAAACTACAACCTTGAAGCTTATGCACGAAATCTTTCGATACATAATTCTTTTGACTGCCTATGTCCAACAGTACCGTGCAACTGTGCGTAACACCCGCTGCATCACAGACCTTCACAGAGGCTGTAGGCAGCAAGGAAACAGTGCACTGAGATTCTACACCTACATCTAGATGAGATAAAGACATCGACTTGTCACTGCTATTCGCTCCTGGCTCAGCAATGACAGGTGATGGAATGTTGTTAACACCTTCTTCATGCAACAACACATTATGTCTTTGATGACATTTGGAGCAGGACAAAGGCTTTTTGCAATTGCCACTGCTATGATCATTCCCAAAGCAAAGCTCACACAAGTTAGCTTGTGAAACAAACTGACATCTGTCCGTCACTGAAAGCTTGAGGAACTTGTTACACTTTGATATGTAATGATAATTCTTATTACAAAATAAGCAGGTCTTACCTTTCTTATCTTGAGCTGAGCGCGTTGTCGCCACGCTGGAAGTGGACCGCTGTGGAGTCGCTTGCTTGACCGCAGACCCCGACGGCTTGGCTGCAGGCAGCAGCGGCACGGCCTCCTTGGAGAGCATCTCCAAAGCCTGGCAACGCTGTCGCAAATAGGATACAAAATCCTCCAAAGGAGGAAACTCGTTACACTCTCTTTGCATTTCATAGTCCCGCAGCGTACCATAGTCCAACTTAGTCGAAAGTACGTGAATCAATAACAGATCCGATAACTTTTCAATATTCAGTGACAACATAGAATTATACGACTGAGAGAAATCATTGAGAAGATTTCTCAGAGGATATGCCTTATTTACCTGCCCTAGCGCAAAAATTGACCTTATGAAGTGATTGGCAATAAGCGTTTTGTTATCGTACCTATCCAACAAAGTACCCCAGGCCTTTAGGTAGTTTTCATTGGTGCACGCCAACGTAGAGATGAGCGACGCGGCTTCGTCCGACAAACATGACTTTAGGTAATAGAACTTCTGCACGTCAGACAAATCGTCGTTGTCATGCACCATCATAACAAAGGTATCCTTAAACTCCTGCCATTGGCAGTAGCTGCCTGAGAACTTGGGTAGCGAAACACTAGGCAAATTGACTCTACATGTAGTCTTAGGTTTAGTGAGATTGTTTACCGGATCCAGTCTTGTTTTAATCTTAACCAGCAGCTCCGTGCACTTGGACTCCAAGAAGAGGCCTTCCTCAATGTGAGACTCATCCATGGCCTCAAGCCGCATATTGATTTCCTCAAGACGGGCGAAGAAGTCCTGAACACGTCCCTCAGCCACGCTTAGCCGCAACAAGTCTGTGGATTCCGTGATCTCTCCTAAGCCCCGCTCGACGAGCGTTAGGCGTCCTTTTATGTAACGGCGCTTGTTGACGAGCTCTGTGACGGCTTCTTCATTTCCAGCCTTCTCTGAACTGTTAGGATAATTAGCATTAGTATGATGTTATTTTAGGTGTTAGTGTAAATATTTGTATAACGAGTAGTAAATTTGATTAGTTTGTAAACGGAAGTTGATTTATTATTTTATGAAACGTCAACTTGACGGAAGTCTGCTTAATAATTTTGATGGATGCTAATTTGAACGGAAGTGTATTTAATAATGTTACCGGATATCGATTTGGTTGGATATTTACTTGATTCATATTTTAACTGTATTTTTTGAGCGGATATCCGTTTTCACATTTATTTTTATCGAATAGTTGCTAACTTGAACGGATGTCGTATTTAATAAAATTGTTACCGGATGTCAGTTGGACAGGAAGTTCATATAAAATTATTAGGTTTTTGTTGTATTTTAACCGGATATCCGTTTTCGCATTGATTTTGTATAGAAGGGAAAGGGAACTTAGCTGGAGGGGGAAAATACTGTAATCAGGCATTCTGTTCGTAGCTGCCACGAAGGCAACACTGTAAATGTATTTCGTTGGTGAACAATCAGAACAATATAAGTGATGCAAGTGAATAACATTATCCACGTTTTATTTATCTACGACCTTCCCTAAAAGGTCAGAAGTGCGACGAAAGAGATTAAATAAAACTATCTCAACACGCCCATAGCTCGGAAAACGTAAGTATTGTGTTAAATTTGGTTAAAAGTAGCCTAAAAATGCATGAATTTATTAATGTGGAGACTGTCGAAATTACCAGACTTTTTTTCTCTCGCTCACGTGATATAAAACGATAGCTTTGAATTGAAAAAAAATAAGTCTTATAAAATTTAACTGCAAGGGACTTTTTGGCAAAAATGGAAGCCTAATATGATCAGTCTTCTCTGCTTGACTATTTTGGGATACGAAAATAGGATTTTTATTAGGTGCAGTGCAAGGGAGATTTAATCAGTATTAATAACATTTATTTATTTATTTAATAACATTTTAGGATTTGACTAGCTAGATTTGTCCAGATTCTAAGCTTATTTTTGAAGTTTCAGATTGAACATGGATCGAGAGATAGCTCAAGGTCAAGAGCATGGTCACAGGGTCGCTCAAGGTCAAGAGCATGGTCACAGGATCGCCCCAGGTCGTGGGTTAAGTGACGGAGAGGATGATGGTGCAATCAGTCGAGGGGAAGGACTGATGCAGGATGAAGAACAGCACAGGTCAGTGCCGAACCGTGACGTTAGTCCAGTTATTGGAACACTGAGTGTACCTTGCTCTAGGTCTGAGCAAGCTACACACAGACACATGGATAAGGTTAAAGGCAGGCGCATCTCTGGATGCGGAGAGGAGGAGAGCAGGTCATGGAAAACAACTGAAAAGAGAAAAAGGAATATGAGGCAAAGGAGGCGCAACCGTTCGACTTCGGAATCGGACGAGGATTCACCGCTGCCGACGAAGAGGAGAAGTACGAGGGAAAGGAGGCGCAACCATTCGACTTCGGACGAGGATTCACCACCGTCGACGAAGAGGAGAAGTAATAAGGTACGAAGTAAAGAGTCTGATACATCTGATGTTCTTGATAAATTTTTAAGTATTTTAAATCAAGTCAAAAGCTCGCATAAGCCCAAGCTTAATTTCAATTCAAACGTTATCCCTGAATTTGATCCCATGTCCAAAGAGCAAACCATGCTGACATGGTTAACGAAGGTAGAGGAATGTGCAGAGATTTATGGTTGGGATGAAAAGGAAGTTATTCACTATTCTCTACCTAAATTGAGCGGGGTTGCCAGGACATGGTATCAAGGGTTGCCTACGTTGCTACATTCCTGGACAGAGTGGAAGAGGAAACTTCTCGAGTCATTCCCTTGTCGTGAAGATTATGCCGAGCTTTTGACCGAAATGTTAGCAAAGAGAGTGAGATATGGTGAATCGTTGGAGCTTTATTACTACGCCAAAATTAACTTGCTTAATCGTTGCAAAATATCGGGGAGGCAAGCTGTAGATTGCCTTTTGTATGGTGTCGAGGATCGCGCTATCAAAGTAGGAGCCCAGGCGGCACAATTTAGCGAGCCTGAGCAAGTTCTCAAATATTTTAGGACTGTAAAGGTTGGGACCAATCGAGAAGGATACGAAAAGGCAAACGACCGAAAGTTTATGCAAGCTACGTCTAGCGCAACGAAGGGTGGCACCGTCAACAGTAGTATCCGCTGCTTTAACTGTGACGAGATCGGGCACCCCAGTTTTAGGTGTAGTAAATCTGTTAGTACTGTAAAAAGCAGTATACGCTGCTTTAACTGTGATGAGGTCGGGCACCCTAGTTTTAAGTGTAGTAAACCTCTTACTAAATGTACATTTTGTGATAAACTGGGTCACCGGGCTTCTGATTGCTACAGAAATAGGAACAAACCAACAAACGAACAAGATAATAGTCAAACTCAAAATTCTCGTAAAGACAAGAACGAAAAACAAGTGGCCGAAGTGACAGCTGATGTTGCTTCTGACGCTAATGCCAAATATATTCTCGAGATAAAAATTAATGATTCATCTGTCACTTGCCACGTCGATTTAGGGAGTCAATGTTCGTTAATAAGGGTCACCGATGCGAATTCAATTGGGTTGCAAATTGCTTCAAAAGAAGACTTGCCTGTACTTAGAGGAATAGGAGCCAATTTAGTTCGTCCACTAGGCGTTTCGGTAGCCACGGTAGAAGTTCAAGGCCTAAAAGAAGTTATCGATATATTCGTTGTGGAGGATCATGTCATGAGTCATCCCGTTCTTTTGGGCCATTCCTTCACAGAAAAGCCTAATATTCTGATCACGAAAACCCCAAATGAACTAATATTCCAGAGGATTGCTCAAAACAAGGTTCATCTTATGATTGAAAATACCACAGCTATCCCTAGTAACACTTTACGGGCAGTACCAGTCACTGTAGACATTCAGGAGAATGGTTCTGTTTGCGTTCATGGCTCTCTTAGAGGTGGCAAGGGTAAAGAATACTACCTTCTCCCGGGTATATACAATATTACGGATGGCTGCGGTACGCTTTTGGTGTACAATGTATCTTCGGAGACGGTTTATTTTGAAAAGGGTGTTCTTTTAACCAGAGCTCTGCAGAAGCACACGTCGCCAGCTGAAAGCTTCTTAAACACTTGTAGCGTGATATTTGATGATGCCACGGTGACAAATGAGATCAATTGTAATACAGCGTTAAATCCAGACGAACGACCAAAATTACAATGTTTACTCGCAAAATATAACGATTGTTTCTCAAATAGTCTCAGGGATCTTGGCTTCACAAATGTCACCGAAATGGTAATTGAACTAGAAGACTCCGTACCAGTTGTATATCGCCCATATCGCATGTCATATGCTGAAAGGTCGCTGGTAAGAGATATGGTCCAGGAGATGGCTGAAAGCGGCATCATCAGGGAATCTTCATCTCCTTACGCTAGCCCCATAGTGCTGGTCCAAAAAAAAACAGGTGAGAAACGATTATGCATAGACTACCGGGCTCTCAACAGAAAAACTAAAAAGGATCATTATCCTTTACCACGTGTTGAAGATCAACTAGATCTACTGGCAGGTAACAAGCTTTTCACTTCATTGGATCTAGCATCCGGCTACTACCAGATCCCTATTGCGGAAGACTCTCGTAGTAAGACTGCTTTTGTAACTCCAGACGGCCAATATGAATATGCTCGCATGCCTTTTGGTCTAGTAAATGCGCCGTCGGTATTCCAGCGGACTATCAACAAAATACTAAATGATGCCAAGGTAAAATACGCACTAGTTTATATGGATGATGTGCTCATACCATCCAAGGACTTCGATGAGGGATTGCAGAGACTCGAAGAAGTTCTCCAGCTCCTAAGAAATGGTGGCTTGACCCTGAAATTGAGTAAATGCAATTTTTTCTTCGAGTCTATAGATTTTTTGGGGTTTGAGGTAAGTTCTGATGGAATCCGTCCAGGCAGTAGGAAGACTGATGCCGTATCAAAATTCCCGACACCTAGCAATCAACATGAGCTCCGCCAATTCCTTGGTCTATCCGGATTCTTCAGGCGATTTGTCAAAGGCTATGCAACAATTACCACGCCCTTGACAGATCTCCTCAAAAAAGATATATGTTGGGCTTGGGAACCTGCACAAGAAAATTCATTTCAGAAGGTCAAAGAATTGCTCACTAACAGGCCAGTTCTAGCTCTCTATGATCCCGGAGCGGAAACCGAACTACATACGGACGCAAGCAAGGTAGGTTTGGCAGGGATATTGCTACAGCGAAATTCAAATGGAATGCTACAGCCAGTTTCGTTCTTCAGCCGTAAGACCAGCGTAGACGAACGTAAGATGCATTCTTACGAACTCGAAACGTTGGCAGTCATAGCCTCACTAAGCCGTTTCAGAGTTTATCTTGTAGGAATACCATTCAAGATTCTTACAGACTGCAACGCCCTCAGATCCACCCTAACAAAACGCGACTTAATACCACGCATCGCACGATGGTGGGTTCAGTTACAAGAGTATGACTGCACGATCGAGTATCGGCCGGGTGCACGGATGTCGCATGCAGATGCACTAAGCCGAAACCCAGTCGGCCAACCATCAGGTGAGATGCATCTCTTAGATGTGTTGCCGGTGCAACAAACCGATCGAGACTGGATAGCAACAGTTCAAACTGCCGACGATGAGGTAAAGAAAATAAAAGGTATTTTATCCGATCCTAGCTCGACCCAAGCCATCGACGTGCATAAGAACTATAAACTTAAAAATGACTGCGTGTATCGAGTTGTAGGTGACTCTATAAAATGGTTGGTACCCAAAGGTGTGCGCTGGCAGATATTAAGAATGAACCATGATGACGTAGGCCACTATGGATTTGAAAAAACTCTTCAACGTATCCAAGATCATTATTGGTTTACTAAAATGCGCCGCTTTGTAAAAAAATACGTCTCCTCGTGTCTAGAGTGTGCCCACCACAAAGCTCCTGGAGGTAGAAAAGAAGGCCAGCTGCACCCGATCGAAAAAGTGAGTATACCATTCCACACCGTGCATGCAGACCACTTAGGACCGTTCGTGAGAAGTAAAAAGGGGAACTGCTACCTGTTAGTCCTCGTCGACGGCTTCACAAAATACGTAAATATTACTCCCGTCAAAAACACAAAATCACTGACGTCAGTGCGTGTTATGAAAGAACACGTTAGTTATTTTGGTGTTCCTACACGCCTCATCACAGACAAAGGGTCCAGTTTCACAAGCAAGGCGTTTAAAGACTTCGTTATCTCGTACGGTATTAAGCACATTATAAATGCAGTCGCTACTCCCAGGGCTAACGGCCAAGTTGAACGATTTAACAGAACTATACTAGACGCATTATCAGCTTCAGGCCATGGCGATGACGACAAATCCTGGGACGATCATATCCCCGACATTCAGGTTGGGATAAATACAAACAAGCACAAAACGACACAAAAGAGCCCATCAGAATTACTGTTTGGGTTCAATATAACAAGTAGGTCAGAGGGAATATTAAGTTCAGTAATTAACGATACTTTAAACAGAACTCCTGTAGAAGGGTTGCCAGATTTGAGACAGAGCGCTAGTGACAAAATATCAGAACAACAAAATAAAGATGCAATTAACTTTAATAAACGTAGGAAACCATCGACACAGTACAAAGACGGTGATTTAGTTCGCATTGAAAGGCAGCTCCCTCATGATGGGAAATCACAAAAACTGGTCGTCAAATATCAAGGGCCATATCGCATAGTAAAATTGCTCCCCAACGATAGGTTTGTGGTTGAAGACACTCCTTTAACACGTAAAAACGGTAGAAGATACGAGGCTGTTGTATCGATTGATAAAATTCAACCGTGGATGAATTTTTGTAGAGATTTTGAATCCGATGATAATGTTCCTAGCAATAGTTGTTCTAGTGATAGTGAATAATTGTAAGTTATCGGTACTTAATGTTGTGTGACCTGCAAACGTTACTCTGCAATTTAATGTTAAAGCAGTAATCAGATAATAATTGATATATGTATTATTTTGAATTGTGGTAATAGTAGTCATTATGTAAACAATGTGTAATCAATTAATTTAGTGTCACTATGTTTGTCGCTAAAGCTATGTTTAAATTACCCTGTACATTGCAACTATAGTTTTTTTTTTCTCTATTGTAAGCGAAGGGACTCGCTTTAAACAGGATGGCCGAGCTGTTAGGATAATTAGCATTAGTATGATGTTATTTTAGGTGTTAGTGTAAATATTTGTATAACGAGTAGTAAATTTGATTAGTTTGTAAACGGAAGTTGATTTATTATTTTATGAAACGTCAACTTGACGGAAGTCTGCTTAATAATTTTGATGGATGCTAATTTGAACGGAAGTGTATTTAATAATGTTACCGGATATCGATTTGGTTGGATATTTACTTGATTCATATTTTAACTGTATTTTTTGAGCGGATATCCGTTTTCACATTTATTTTTATCGAATAGTTGCTAACTTGAACGGATGTCGTATTTAATAAAATTGTTACCGGATGTCAGTTGGACAGGAAGTTCATATAAAATTATTAGGTTTTTGTTGTATTTTAACCGGATATCCGTTTTCGCATTGATTTTGTATAGAAGGGAAAGGGAACTTAGCTGGAGGGGGAAAATACTGTAATCAGGCATTCTGTTCGTAGCTGCCACGAAGGCAACACTGTAAATGTATTTCGTTGGTGAACAATCAGAACAATATAAGTGATGCAAGTGAATAACATTATCCACGTTTTATTTATCTACGACCTTCCCTAAAAGAACTAACCTTTGACGCAGTAGTAGGCATCTTGGTAATAAATACGCACTCTTCAATCTATATAATCTTGCTCAGTCTTTGAATTCGTGACGATCAGTGATTTTTTATTCACTGGTGACGATTCTCCTTCACACCATACTCCACCAATACCATGGAAAATTGTCATTCCGTGGTAACCTTACATCGATTAAAAACGTCCTCAGCGGGAACAACATAAACGATGAATCACAATAATTATATTGATGATCTTGAACGGCATGGAACGATTGTGCTTGAATTCTTTGACAATGTCGGACAGGAAAAAAATGACGTTTTGGAAAATTTCTTCGAAGTAATATTTATCCGTTTCAATCTGCAAACTGCATTGATATTTTTCCAGTTTTTAGGCTTCTAAGGACCAAATGGACGCTGCTGTCTGTCGCTAGTTCTTGATTTTAAAAGGAAACTCCGTATTTCGCCAAAACAAACCATTAATTTTTATTGTCTCAAAGCAATGCACAAAGATGAAGGAGAACAACACATAGAGAAAGTAAAAAGCACCAAAAAGGTTAGTATATTATCCAAGAAAGAAAGAACACATTCATTTCACGCCACAAAGACTTGTTTAACATGAACATAGGTAGCTTAAATCTACTTAACAAAATTGTTAAACAGTTTAACATAGGCCCGGTTTCTGAGTTGAGAATTTTACTAAGCAAATACTTACATATCGCTCTGTCGCGCTCTTTTGTGAGAAATCTGCAGAGACAGGACGATACTTACCTATTTACTTAGCGAATTTCTCAATTCATAAACCGGCAGATAATGTATTATAAATGAGCAGAATAGTTACTTAAAAACAGAATAGAAGCCCAAAACAGAAAGAACAAATCGACCTGTAAATAAACAAAGAAGGTTAGCTTCCACATAATTATTATACACCGTGGAATTTTGTGGTTTTAAAGCCGAAGGTATTTAGTTGCACTCATGATTCTGAGCCAAATTCCAAAATTTTACTTCAAAACGAGCGAAAAAAAAAAACACTTCCCAATACAAACGGCTATCGCCAATCGACACCATTTGTATGGAGAAGTGAATTTTTTTTTCGCGCGTTTTGGAATGAAGGCAACAAAATACCTTCGGCTTTAAAACCACTAAAATTGCACGGAGTAGTTATCAAAAGCAAGTGAGATACGAGTACGCAATACACAAAGGTACAGAGGGCTAATTCTCGGCAATCTCGAATGTGAGTTGTTACTTAAGTTTTCTTCGTAGAATCTCGTATGTGACATACCCGAGAATTTGCCCCCAGAATGTTTGGTTACAAAAATAACTCTCCAACCTTTGAGCCAATATTGGCGCGGCTGAAATGCAGTGAAATTGGACGATTCTTTGTAGGTGGATTTTCGTCGAAAAACTCGTTTGTTTCCTTTACCTTGTCGTTTTTGGGAATCACCGGATGGATACCGTTGGGAGTTCCCGGGACCTTTTGTTGGCAAATTGCTTAATTATTTCCTGTGGCTTTGTTATGAGTGTAGGAAAAGCTTGAAACCTATTTGTTTTGAAACATACCCTTAGGCCGTCTTGCACCACTTTCTTAACTAAAATCTTCATACAAAAGTCGATTTAAGAAGTGGTGCAAGACGGCCTTAGTCCCTTACCCTAGTCTTTTGATGATGACGAGGATGATGTGTCCTGTGCACCAGTAGGTAGCTGAAATTGTTAGAGCCGGCAAAGTAATTTTACAAAACTTCAAGATACTTTGTATAATACTTTATTGCACACACAAACAAATTACAATACACAAGAAAACACATATACAAAGGCGAGTTTATCTCTGTAAGAGATTTCTTCCAGCAAACTTTGAAGATCAAAACTGTTGTGAAAAATGACTGGTGCAGATATTCTGTGGCAAGGCATTCCACAGCTTTACCTACTGAAACTTTTAGTTTTGCAATCATAATATATTTTGTTCATATATTTGTCCACAATAATACCGAAAAACAAACTAATATAACAACCGCAGTACCGCAACGTCCAGCAAAATCACAGAGCAACGGCAAATAATATATTTCATCGAGGGAAATTGTTTTTCTAACCGGATAAATATGTCTCTGGGGCGGGCTATCGATCACAAATCCACCAAGTCATCCTGCAGAGAATCCATCTTGTACGTGGATGAGGGAAGAACCCCAGATGCGGTGGTTTATTGATCCAAAATGTTAAAAAAGAAAAAAAATAACCTGGCAAGTGTTAGTCAGATTCGCGCACCGACAGCTGCCGATATCACAATTCTGTCCCATTTGTTTGACCAAGTTTGTGCGGGTCAAGACACACAGCGCAAATGATCGAGTGATACGCGTCACTGCGCCCTGCCGCTAAATGCCTCGCAAGCACTCTCTGCACTTACAAATAACTCCACGTGATATCATCACGCCAGCGCGAATGATCGAGTTGTACGCGTCATTGCGAGTTGCCGCTAAATGCCTCGTCCACAAGCACTCTCTGCACTTACAAATAACTCCACGTGATATCATCACGCCAGCGCGAATGATCGAGTTGTACGCGTCATTGCGCCTTGCCGCTAAATGCCTCGTCCACAAGCACTCTCTGCACTTACAAGTAACGCCAAGTGATATCATCACGCCAACAAAAATGATCGAGTTGTACGCGTCACTGCGCCCTGCCGCTAAATACCTCGTCCACAAGCGCTCTTCACTTACAAAGTAACTCCAAGTGATATCATCACGCCAGCGCGAATGATCGAGTTATACGGCACGCGTCACTGCGCCCTGCCGCTAAATGCCTCATCCACAGGAACTCTCTGTTCTTACATGTAACGCCAAGTGATATCATCACGCCAGCACGAATGATCGAGTTATACGCGTTACTACGCCCAACCGCTAAATGCCTCGTCCACAAGCACTCTCTGCTCTTACAAGTAACGCCAAGTGATATCATCACGCCAGCACGAATGATCGAGTTGTACGCGTCACTGCGTCCTGCCGTTAAATGGCGATGCCTTATTGCACAGTCATCTACGGAGGGTTTCTAGGCATGGATTATATTACGTAAGTAGGGATGTAGATTTTTTTATTTTTTTTTATTTGAAAACTCACTTAATCTACATTTACAAGTTACCCTAATTCGATAGAAAAGCACACAGTTTCTTATCTTAAAATAGCACTTAGTTAGGTCTATATGTACGATTTAAGTGTATTAGTGATAAGTTTTAACATTCAACATAATTATTGGTGAGTGCCTCATTGGTAAAAAAAATATGCGTTTTAATACTAATTGTACATGTCCCACTAGCTGGGCAAACTCCTTCTTTCAGAGAGAGTTCGAGCTTAATCACCACGCGTGCCCACTGCAGATTGGCGATTTTTGGGTTGAGGGTATTAAGCCTGCAACGCTCAGGTTTCCTCACGATGTTTTACTCCACAGTTAGCAAGTGGTATTCCTACTACAAATTCACAAAATTAAATGTACGTAGGTATAGTATTTTTTTTTATGTAGCCTGTTTTGTGTCCCACTGCTGGGCAAAGGCCTCCCCCTGTGTCCTCCACTCTTTTCTATCTGGGGCCACCTCTTGCCACCCCGGAAAAAAGGTTTCGAGATCGTCCCGCCATCTCCGCCTTGGCCTGCCACGGCGCCGGTGTCCAGTCTGAGACAACCAGTCAGTGGCGATTTTCGCCCATCTGTCTGGATCCATGCGCCTTATGTGGCCAGCCCAGTTCCACTTAGCTTGACAGTCACAACTCCAACATCGGCGATTTTGGTTTTCGAGCGCAACGTGGTGTTTCGGATGCGGTCAATCCGTTTAAAAGGTATCGTAACTGTTAGCGACGTGCTCACGTGTTTGATATTTTTTGGATACTTTCATGTTTGTCAGCCTTTTGAACTTGGCGCGTGTGGGACCCGCTTATTGGTGCGAGCTGATCGTGTAGTTTGGGTCTAGCTCGCACACTCTTTTGTTATGTCAACTATTTTGAATCCCTTTTGGACATTCCAAATGTGAATCAGTCTGCAGCCGATCGCTCACGAGGTCCCACGCGCGCGCCCGAAAATATTGTATTTTTTTACAATTCCTTGAGCCAGTTTGCTAATATACCAAGCTCATCACCAGCGCATCGTTTTTCATTCAGCTCTGCCCCCAATAGTAACTTTGAAATAAATTTTAAAGTCATAGGTTCATACCCGCAACCCGAATCGAACCTGGGTCACTCGCTTCCGAGTCCATTGTTCTACTCGTACCACTAGGCCACCATCGCTTAATTATTGTAGTTGACTTCGATCAAGAGTTCGGTGGTATTTGAGTAAAATTAAAACCTCAAGTACAAAACAACAGGACCTTTTTTGTAACAGCCTGTAGATTAACCCATTGCCTTTATCCCAATAGAACAGCATAATATAAATCAATCCTTGGCCAGAAAACAAGTCAAAGAGTGACTTCATAAGTCAGTGTCTGTATTCAGCCCCCATATATCATCATCAGGGAAGGGACGTGACTTGCGTGGCTAAGGTTTTGGTAAAATAAACCAGTAAATGAACTGGATACTCTCGTGTGCTCTGTTTTCCAGGAAGCTAGATTTGCACTAAATTGCGTCTAACTAATTATTAATAGTAGATTTTTGACGGTGTCTTAAACTACAAGATGCTTTTTTACTAATAGACATTTTTTAACCCCCGATACAAAAAGACGGGTCTTAAGAGAATTATAAGTTTGACCGCTATGTGTGTGTGTATGTGTCTGTCTGTATCTCTGTCTATCTTTAACACCGTAGCTCTTAAATGGGTGAACCGATTTGGATTCGGTTTTTTTTATCTGAAAGCCGGTTTTTAGCAAGTGTTCTTAGAAATGTTTTATCAAAATCGGTTCAGCCGTTTATGAGATATGCTTATTTAAAGCTCAAATGTGGGGGGTATTTATAATTTTTTATTTAGTAGTTATTGCCTACTTGAGATAGGTGTTACGTAACTGCCAATCAAGTGTACTAACTAACTTCATCACTAAGGTCCACTGGCGTCAACAAGGCTTTTATAAGCCATTTAACTCTTAGTTAATTCGGAAAAGTCTGGGCAAACAAATTATTAACTCGAAATTAACTCTAGCTCTGACTGACGCAAATGCACCTATGACGCATACAATGACAAGCTGCGTAGTCATATTGTTTCTAAGGAGAGGGTTTACTCGGTTCTCTTTATGCAATGGTCGCGGGGTCGATTCCCGTAAGCGCTTTTCGGGCGGCTCTTGATGTTGTCGTGGCGGGTTTATTTGGGGTTTTACTTTTGGGCCCTTGTGTTTTAGTGAGACTTCTCGGCTTGAGGAAAGGGGTTTCTCGTGTGACTGGAAAATAATGTTAGCTACAAAATAAAACCGCCAGTCACAAGTTTCTTTTTAAATTATCAACCAAGGACCTCTATAAAGATTTATATGAGGTTAAAAAATTTGCTCGGGACAGGATTTGAACCCGCAACCTCTTGCATTCCGTGCAGGCGCTCTACCAATTGAGCTACCGAGTCACGTACTCAATTTTAAACGTAAACGTTTACATTTTAACTTTCGTAAGCACTACAAATTTTGTTTTTCATTTCGTGCCGATGTGGAGCCGCACAGACAACGTCGCATCTTCATTTCTGCCTTGATACTCCACAGTGCAGCTGACAGGATCTCCTGGAGGTGACCCCCAGCGCGATCCATGGGGGCACGTTTCTGGGAGCGCGACGTGTGACGCTTTCGACACGAGAGAAGAATATTTCGTAAACGGTCCATGATTAAGGTCTCCGAATGAGAACCGAAACTAGTCGGCTACACCGACATAATACAAGTAAGTTTAACCGTTTACGAAACACAAAAAGGACCTCTATTGTGTAAAAAATAATCGACAGCATTTATATTTAATTTTATACTATAATATTCTTTTAAAAGTCATCATGAATCGGTCTGTAAAGGTATTACTAACTACTAATATTTTAATATCGATCAGACAAAACTAGGCTGGAAGACCTATTATTGAAATAAATAAAATAATGTATTGATTCAACACTATTTTCTTTTCACTACAAACTGGTCACTGCAGTGAATTACCTTATGACTTATAAAAGAAGTTTTTTGAAATAACCTTATGATTCACTGATGGAAATTCCTTCATACCAACTTGTCAGTCAATCAATCCACTTCCAAAAACAAACTAACCTAACCCAACATTTCCAAAAAATCAAAGGCTCCACTTTCGCTTTCCCAGAGCCCAAATAAATCGCAAAAGAAAGCAAAACAGAGCAGCCCACAGAATCACTTACATTCCCGACGACACAGAGACAATAAATCTGGACGCGTCTGTCGGCCCTGCGCCACAGATTAACAACACACAAAAGGTCCAATTTGTTATGTACCTCATGGAGGAATGGGCGTTTTTCGTACAGTGCCTTTGACGAAATAATTCCCTTGGGTTGAACAAAAATTGTCCCTATTAAATTGTTATAAGAGTTTTGTCAAAGGAACTCTTTCGTTAAACGCACTCTAGTGCAAAACATTTCGTAGCAAGCAAATGTCAATGGGATTTTTTTAAAAATAAATGTCATAAACCATAAACCACAGATAAATAAATAGACTTTGGCATTTAATTTTATTGCTTCTTAATTTTACACTAGGGAAAATAGCCCAAAGCTTTATACTCGTAGGTACCTACTTTCAACCGTAGTTGGTTAGTAAAAACAATGATTTAAGAAACTAGTTTCTTTAATTTATGTCATTACTCATGGGTAGTCGCAAGTGCATTGTCTGTCTCGGTTTACTGGCTATTAAAAAAAAATCCTACGTCACAGTCATATTGGGTCTAGCTCAACGTGACAGTTCATGTAAAAAGGTGGGAAAATGCGTCATCACACTGAGAATAATAGTTGTTTTGTGGTTTCACGGTTGTTGTGAATTTTATCCTGGAGATTTGTAACCAACCCCATAGATAAGAGATACTTTCTTGCCCGATGGGGGATTGGTGGCACCTCGCCCATAAATCTTCTTTCCGGATGGTGTTCGTCCAGTATATGCGCAGAGACTTTTTGACGAACATTTTCAGTTGGTTGGTCAGACCCTTTGTCACTCTCCGCGTCTCGCAGATTAAATTTGTCGGGTTGTGCTTTTGAGCAAACCCGTGCGCGCTCTCGAAACCCGTCCTTCTGGAACTTCCAATTGCATGAGGGTAAGGGAGGACCCGAAAAAATGTGACACCAGCAACTTGACGCGACGTGACTAGCGTCTGTGAACCGCTGATAATATTGAGTTCACTTGACACGTCACACCACATACTACGACATGACTCCTATCTCTCGTGTGGAGACTTGGAGAGGGTGGGGCAGACACTAAGCTATACAAGGTGTTAAAGATCCTAACTTTTTTATAGGGTAAAAGGGTAATTCTACGGCAGAGCTGCATTTATGCAATTCGGAAGGCAAAGTTTTTTGTTCGAATGTCCGTTATTGGCTTAATCTTATCTTTAGACAATATTGAGAAACTGATTTCAATATTTTTTATTTTGGTTCAGTAGTTTGGATTTTACAACGTTTCAAAGATACGGTTTTATGACGTCACGCGACGGTCTGCATACTGTTGGCGGTCATAGGAACAAAACATTTTAGCGCATAAAAACAAAACTACTGGACCAAAAAAAAAAAATTTAAATTAGTTTCTCAATAGTGTCTAAAGATAAGATTAAGCCAATAACGGACTTTCGAACAAAGGCAAAGTTTGCCTTCCGAATTCCCGTGGCATTTTTTATTTAAGGGTTTTCAGATAATTTGATGTTCTCAAATTATCTGAAATTTTATTGTTGCATGATTATTAAATTGTTACTAATGTGTTCTAAAGTAATGTGAGAACATCAAATTATCTGAAAACCCTTAAATCAAAAATGCCACGGGAATTGCATAAATGCAGCTCTGCCGTAGAATTACCCAAAAGCACCTGGCGATAGGGATCACAACCTTAATACTTTTTTTGCTCTGTGACGTTCCGTTCTCTTTCTTGGAGTGAAAGCCGAACAAAAGTGGCAGACGTCGGAAAACGCATAACTCCTTTGAAGTGGAAGTGGGCAGGATACCTGGCTAGATGTACCGATGGCAGATGGACAAAATCCATTGCGGATGGCGACTCCGAGAGGGGAAGAGATCGGTTGGTAGACCACTAGCCAGATGGTCCGACGACATAGCCCAAGTAGCCGGTAAACAGTGGATGCGCCTGGCACAGGATCGTGAGAGGTGGCGTGAGCATGAAGAGGCCTTTTCTCAGCAGTGGGTGTTAACAGGCTGATGATGAAACTTGTCATCTCGGAATGTAGGTAGGTAATTTATGTATCGTAGGTATAAACCGCATTCCAGCCAATTTAGATATTGAAATTTCGATGCGTCCCTTAAGGAATATACGTATAGGTTTGAGGTTGTGTATGCCATGCCCCTTTGTGAAAAACTCATTAAAGTTTGTTAACAATGTCGCTCATCTTAACTTCTGATGTCTGTTCATCGTTCAAATGGTACAGTCGGCCACAGTCACAGATACCCCGCGCATGGCATGGCATGGCAGCTCTTACCCCGCGCGACATAAGGGCGCCAATCGAACAAAAAGGGGTATCCTAGTGTTTGGCCGATTGTAACTACTCAAAGAGAAAAGGGGTGATCATCCTGTAGGCATAATGATGATGCTATAGAAGGATTACTCAACACTGATTCATAATTTAAAACTTAACCAGGCAGCTGGGTTAGCATGAGGTTGGGTTAGAGCGTATCCATGGGTTTATACTGTCTATCCCGCTCTACGTCAAACAAATAGTTGTTTCCCCCTTATGTACTGCCTAACCCAGCCTTATGCTATGCTTGCAAGGCTACTATAACAAAAATCGGCCAAGTTCTAGTTGGACTCGCGAACCAAGGGGTTTTGTACACACGACAGCACGTAGACCTTTAGACGCTAGCACTCTACTCGGTTGCGTAACGGGCGACTTTACAACAAAAACGTATACTCTGATGTGCTGTCGTGTGTACAAACTTGTAGAGGGAAAAGGTTTATTTTTTAAATTTTTCGTCATAAATCGAAAACTATACAACGTGTTACAAAACATCCTAACTCTTTTTACAGGGTACTGGACAACAGAATGTCAAATCTGTAAAAAAAAGTTGAAAAAAACAATTTTTATTTTATAACCTCAAAATTGAAAAAAAAATCATAACTTTTTTGTTTTTGGTATTAGCTCAAATTTTAAAATATGTTTGTATGTGTAGGTGCATTTACATAGCTTTGAGTTGTTAAAACATTGTAAAAATCAATGAAAACAATATTTTAAAAATTGTTTTCTCTCGCCACAGCGTTCACATTTGATTAATTTAACAATCAACGGAACGTCATAGAGAAAAAAAATATTTAGGTTGTGATCCTTATCACCCGGTGCTATTACCCTGTAAAAAGAGTTAGGTACTTTTGTAACACCTTGTATACATTGTAAAGATAATTAGAACCTTCTAAAGCCGTATCCTGAGCCGAAAGACGCGTATTTAACAGATTTTTTTACGCAGTCGGTTATTATAATTGACTGTTGATAACGTGGATTGGCCAAATAGATTTTTAGTAAATAGGGCATTGCCTGAGTGGATCTAGCGCGGAAGGTATACGGCCAGCGTCGGCCCTGAGTAAAGCCTCAGTGAAGCGCGATGTGTTGACACAGCCCGCGGTGTGCTATGCGACGACACAGTACAAGGAGAGAGCAGTTTTCTATCTACATACTTTACAAGTTGCGGTGGGTAGAACTTTGGAGATATAAGCGTGAGGGCTTAGGCATAAGGGTCAACTAAAGTGGCGTGGTGGGAAAAGCACAATTTTCACAGTTTTTTTTTTTATTTTATGTTTGAAACTGAGATATATTCTTATTCAGTGATTTTTGTTTCACGACAGTAAAACAGTATCTTTTTATTATTATTTTAAACAATAACGAATATATATTTTTTTTAAGGATACGTTACTGTTCTTTCTTCTCCTGTGGAGATGCACTAGCGCGTGGCTTGGACCCAATATTGGACGATTTTTCTCTTGAGGGCAGTCTCAGAATGCACTTACCTATAGATTTTTGTCAGATAGAACAGATTTTCAATATTTCCTTGCTGAATTATTCATGATAATATGAAGGCCATTATTTCTCATCAGTTAAGCGAAGATAAGATAATGTTTATTTAGCTTTCTTGTTGTACAGTAGGCCAAACGCTAGGATACCCCTTTTTGTTCGATTGGCGACCTTATGCCGCGCGCAGTAAGAGCTGCCATGGGGTATCTGTGACTGTGGCCGACCGTACATACATAAGGTGTTAGGTGTTACATTAAGGAGTCAAACAAGAACCCTGCCAGGGCGTTGCTAATTTAGGTAGACATCTAGATGATGATTTAACATCTAGAAAGAAAGAAAGTGGACGCTGCTGTCTGTCGCTAGTTCTTGATTTTAAAAGGAAACTCCGTATTTCGCCAAAACAAACCATTAATTTTTATTGTCTCAAAGCAATGCACAAAGATGAAGGAGAACAACACATAGAGAAAGTAAAAAGCACCAAAAAGGTTAGTATATTATCCATACACCCCCCGTTGATAGAGAATCTTCAACTTAACTAAGTTTAATATGGTTTTACAAAGATATTTACATACATTTTATAGCGTCTTATAAGTAAAATTAAACGTCAATAATGCCCTACCTAAGCACATAATAGTGAACTTATCATCACCGAATATTTACACAATTACAGGCATACCTTTAATTAATAGGCAATGGCACAACTTTAGTTATTGGCTTGGTATAAGACCCATCTTTAGTTTTTACAGTTACAGCTCTGACCTTTTTATCTTTACCAGGGAATAACTCTACTATTCTACCTAAAGGCCAGGCCAATGGAGGAGAATTGTCCTCCTTGATTAACACAATCGCATCTAACAATAAATCAGGCTGCTCCTTATACCACTTGTATCTCATCTGTAGAGAATTCAAATAGTCAGCCCTCCATCTCTTCCAGAAAACCTGTCTCATTTTCGTGATCTGCTGATAAATTGACAACCTGTTGTCGGCAAGTCTAGAGAGGTCTGGCTCTGGAAAAGAAGTGAGACTGTCGCCCACCAAGAAATGGGCCGGTGTCAGACATTGCTCCGGCTCATCCCTTAGCGGTGTTAAAGGGCGACTGTTGACAATTGCTTCGATTTGAACAATGAGCGTATTCAAATGCTCATACGATAAAATTGTATTACCTAACACACGTTTCAAATGATGTTTAACTAGCTTTACACTAGATTCCCACAGCCCGCCCCAGTGAGGGGAGTATGGAGGGATAAAAGTCCATTCAAACTTCTCATCACAAGCAAACTTAGTGATTGTCTCTATATCACGCCTAAACATCTGATACAAACTGTGCAATTCATTTTTTGCACCCTTGAATGTCGCACCATTGTCACTGAATATTTGCAAGCATTTACCGCGCCTAGCTGTAAACCGACGCAGAGCGTTTAGGAATTCGTTAGTAGTGAGGTCAGTCGTTAACTCGATATGGACAGCTTTGGTACACATGCAGACAAACACACAAATATATCCCTTTGTAATTATGGGTCTACGAACTCTGGCCACCTTCAAAGGAATCGGGCCAGCAAAATCTATACCCGTGGTAAGAAAAGCTCGGTTTGGAGTGACCCTATACTTGGGAAGGTCAGCCATGACCTGTGATGCAGCTGTGCCTTTAAACCTGAAACATTTAACACACTTGTGTATTAGCTGACGAACTCTATTTCTACCGTTGAGAGGCCAGACGAATCTGCGTAGACTCGACAATGTAGTCTGAGTGCCGGCGTGGAGAAGTCGCTCGTGCTCATACACTATGAGCAAATCTGCAATATGACAATGTGACGGCAGCAACATCGGAAATTTTTCACTGTAGGGAATAGTAGAATGACGCAAACGACCACCTACCCTCACTAAGCCATCCTGATCAATGAAAATATTCAAATACTTCATTTGACTGTGAGAAAACTTCACATCCTTGCTACCATTGTTCGCTAACGACGATAGCTCTTGCGCGAAATGCTCGCGCTGAACGCATGAAATAACGGACTCTGTCGCCCTCTTTGTCTCAGCCGACGACAGAGGAGGATGCTGTCCATCGCTAGTTCTTGATTCGGTCATACCAGTTTTTTTTTTAATGTTATTTATAAACCGCAGAACATATGCGTGAACACGAACTAACCTGCTCCAAGAGGAAAAACGTTTGAAAACGTCCAAAAAGTAATGCAGCACGGGCTCTGTTGTGACATGTACAACTTCTTTCTGCTCAGGAACTGTGACGATACTGCTGTCGGGGACAACACTCCATTCTGACTCATCTGTGAGCAGCCAGGAGGGACCCTGAAACCATAAATCGCAACCCTCTAGCTCCTGAGGCTCAAGTCCTCGTGACACTACGTCAGCCGGGTTATCTGCCGACTTTATATGACGCCAGCTTCCCTTTGGAGAGAGCTCTTGAATCTCTCCGACTCTGTTCGCGACGAACAGCTTCCATCTGGCTGGGTCCGCTCGGATCCAGCATAACGTTATCATGGAATCTGTGAAATAAAATATACGAGAATGGTCGACACACAGTACCTTAGCTACAGTGGCCATCAACCTGGCAAGCAAGAGCGCAGCACACAACTCCAGCCTTGGCAGGGTGACTGGCTTCAGCGGGGCAACGCGGGACTTCGCACAGATCAAGTGGACTGTATATGTTGATAACTCGGGATTATAGCTGCGCGCATAGATCACACAGCCATACGCCTTCGTGGAACTGTCAGCGAAGCCCAACAACTCCAACGTGCAGCCCGGAGAGACCATGAGCCGCGGAACTGAAATCGTGTGCAAACAATTTAGATTATTGCTAAATCGAAGCCAAACTTTCAAGATATCATCAGGTACTAGCTCGTCCCAGTCAATATTTGCCTTCCAGATCGATTGCATAACTAACTTGGCGAAAACCGTGACTGGTGCTATAAGACCCAAAGGGTCAAACACTTTGGCAATGTGCGATAAGACATTACGCTTAGTAGGCTTATCAGGAGCGCAAAGTTTGTCAGGGACTTGAACCTGAATCTTGTCAGAGAAGGGTTCCCACTTCAGTCCTAAAGTTTTGATTGAGGCATTGTCATTATTGTCAAATGAAAAGTTGCATTTCTCGCGCTTTTCTACAGGTATTTCCTTTAATACTTCTTGGTTATTTGAATACCATTTATGAAGCTCAAATTTACCTTTCGCAAGCAGCTGTTGAAGCTCATGAACGCCCTTTACGGCAGTCTCCAGGTCATCAGTACCAAAGAGCACATCGTCCATATAAGTACTTTCTAACAAAGCCTTAGATGCCAGTGGGAACTCTTCACCTTCGTCTTCGACTAATTTAAGAAGAGTACGAGTAGCTAAATAACTAGCTGGAGCCGTACCATAAGTCACTGTACGGAGCTGAAGACACCTCATCTTTTCTGATGGGTCATCCCGCCACAAAATGCGCTGAAGAGGCTGAAATTCCTCTTTGACCCCTACATACCTAAACATCTTTACTATGTCCGATACAATGGCGTACACAAATGTGCGGAATCGAAGCAGGATCGTGAACAAGTCTGGTTGAACTACGGGTCCCACCAACAAAGCGTCGTTGAGACTCAAGCCTGTCGACGAAGCAGCGGAAGCATTAAATACAACCCTCAATTTCGTCGTTGAAGATTGCTCCCTTATAACTGCATGATGCGGCAAATAGAACTCGATCTGTTCACCCTTATGTGGGACGCCTAAATCAACCCAGTGAGCATGTCCTAGCTTCACGAACTCGTGAACAAATGCTTGATATTGTTTGAAAAAATCAGCATTACCTTTGAACTTCTTCTCGAGTGACAAGAAGCACGAGAAGGCGAGGTTGAACGAATTACCCAACTGCGACAGAAGACTGTTATTGACTGGCAAGGCGACTTGATATTGCCCCTCCTCATCTCTGCTCGTAGTATCAGCGTAGATTTTTTCACACGCTGCTTCCTGCAAAGAGAGTTTAGGTTCAGTCAATGGATAGTCTTCTATACGCCAAAAGTTCTCAATCTGGTCATGCAAAGCAGTGAAAAAACAGCGGTTCGAGTTCCGAACGCCTGTGATACACTGCTGTTTCACGTCTAAATCGCCGCAGAACACCCAGCCAAAGGCCGTATTTAACAGGCCTGGCATCTTAGGGCCTAAATCAATTTTGCCCTGCCTCAGGCACTTGAAGAAGTCGCTGGCACCCAGAATGACGTCAATGGGTTTCGTGATATTAAAACTAGGATCTGCTAGCTTAACATGAGCAGGCCATGATAATTGCGCAGCCGAAAACTCGATGGTGGGCAACGGGTCACTGATGGTATCTAAAACACCAAACTGCGAATCTAACTTAAAGTCATTTACCCTAGATGCAAGCGTGAGCTTCGCTTTCTGGGTCACTTTAGTGGTGAGCCCACCCACCCCGGCTACAGTGCAATCCGTAGCCTCGAAACTACAACCTTGAAGCTTATGCACGAAATCTTTCGATACATAATTCTTTTGACTGCCTATGTCCAACAGTACCGTGCAACTGTGCGTAACACCCGCTGCATCACAGACCTTCACAGAGGCTGTAGGCAGCAAGGAAACAGTGCACTGAGATTCTACACCTACATCTAGATGAGATAAAGACATCGACTTGTCACTGCTATTCGCTCCTGGCTCAGCAATGACAGGTGATGGAATGTTGTTAACACCTTCTTCATGCAACAACACATTATGTCTTTGATGACATTTGGAGCAGGACAAAGGCTTTTTGCAATTGCCACTGCTATGATCATTCCCAAAGCAAAGCTCACACAAGTTAGCTTGTGAAACAAACTGACATCTGTCCGTCACTGAAAGCTTGAGGAACTTGTTACACTTTGATATGTAATGATAATTCTTATTACAAAATAAGCAGGTCTTACCTTTCTTATCTTGAGCTGAGCGCGTTGTCGCCACGCTGGAAGTGGACCGCTGTGGAGTCGCTTGCTTGACCGCAGACCCCGACGGCTTGGCTGCAGGCAGCAGCGGCACGGCCTCCTTGGAGAGCATCTCCAAAGCCTGGCAACGCTGTCGCAAATAGGATACAAAATCCTCCAAAGGAGGAAACTCGTTACACTCTCTTTGCATTTCATAGTCCCGCAGCGTACCATAGTCCAACTTAGTCGAAAGTACGTGAATCAATAACAGATCCGATAACTTTTCAATATTCAGTGACAACATAGAATTATACGACTGAGAGAAAACTTAGTGATTGTCTCTATATCACGCCTAAACATCTGATACAAACTGTGCAATTCATTTTTTGCACCCTTGAATGTCGCACCATTGTCACTGAATATTTGCAAGCATTTACCGCGCCTAGCTGTAAACCGACGCAGAGCGTTTAGGAATTCGTTAGTAGTGAGGTCAGTCGTTAACTCGATATGGACAGCTTTGGTACACATGCAGACAAACACACAAATATATCCCTTTGTAATTATGGGTCTACGAACTCTGGCCACCTTCAAAGGAATCGGGCCAGCAAAATCTATACCCGTGGTAAGAAAAGCTCGGTTTGGAGTGACCCTATACTTGGGAAGGTCAGCCATGACCTGTGATGCAGCTGTGCCTTTAAACCTGAAACATTTAACACACTTGTGTATTAGCTGACGAACTCTATTTCTACCGTTGAGAGGCCAGACGAATCTGCGTAGACTCGACAATGTAGTCTGAGTGCCGGCGTGGAGAAGTCGCTCGTGCTCATACACTATGAGCAAATCTGCAATATGACAATGTGACGGCAGCAACATCGGAAATTTTTCACTGTAGGGAATAGTAGAATGACGCAAACGACCACCTACCCTCACTAAGCCATCCTGATCAATGAAAATATTCAAATACTTCATTTGACTGTGAGAAAACTTCACATCCTTGCTACCATTGTTCGCTAACGACGATAGCTCTTGCGCGAAATGCTCGCGCTGAACGCATGAAATAACGGACTCTGTCGCCCTCTTTGTCTCAGCCGACGACAGAGGAGGATGCTGTCCATCGCTAGTTCTTGATTCGGTCATACCAGTTTTTTTTTTAATGTTATTTATAAACCGCAGAACATATGCGTGAACACGAACTAACCTGCTCCAAGAGGAAAAACGTTTGAAAACGTCCAAAAAGTAATGCAGCACGGGCTCTGTTGTGACATGTACAACTTCTTTCTGCTCAGGAACTGTGACGATACTGCTGTCGGGGACAACACTCCATTCTGACTCATCTGTGAGCAGCCAGGAGGGACCCTGAAACCATAAATCGCAACCCTCTAGCTCCTGAGGCTCAAGTCCTCGTGACACTACGTCAGCCGGGTTATCTGCCGACTTTATATGACGCCAGCTTCCCTTTGGAGAGAGCTCTTGAATCTCTCCGACTCTGTTCGCGACGAACAGCTTCCATCTGGCTGGGTCCGCTCGGATCCAGCATAACGTTATCATGGAATCTGTGAAATAAAATATACGAGAATGGTCGACACACAGTACCTTAGCTACAGTGGCCATCAACCTGGCAAGCAAGAGCGCAGCACACAACTCCAGCCTTGGCAGGGTGACTGGCTTCAGCGGGGCAACGCGGGACTTCGCACAGATCAAGTGGACTGTATATGTTGATAACTCGGGATTATAGCTGCGCGCATAGATCACACAGCCATACGCCTTCGTGGAACTGTCAGCGAAGCCCAACAACTCCAACGTGCAGCCCGGAGAGACCATGAGCCGCGGAACTGAAATCGTGTGCAAACAATTTAGATTATTGCTAAATCGAAGCCAAACTTTCAAGATATCATCAGGTACTAGCTCGTCCCAGTCAATATTTGCCTTCCAGATCGATTGCATAACTAACTTGGCGAAAACCGTGACTGGTGCTATAAGACCCAAAGGGTCAAACACTTTGGCAATGTGCGATAAGACATTACGCTTAGTAGGCTTATCAGGAGCGCAAAGTTTGTCAGGGACTTGAACCTGAATCTTGTCAGAGAAGGGTTCCCACTTCAGTCCTAAAGTTTTGATTGAGGCATTGTCATTATTGTCAAATGAAAAGTTGCATTTCTCGCGCTTTTCTACAGGTATTTCCTTTAATACTTCTTGGTTATTTGAATACCATTTATGAAGCTCAAATTTACCTTTCGCAAGCAGCTGTTGAAGCTCATGAACGCCCTTTACGGCAGTCTCCAGGTCATCAGTACCAAAGAGCACATCGTCCATATAAGTACTTTCTAACAAAGCCTTAGATGCCAGTGGGAACTCTTCACCTTCGTCTTCGACTAATTTAAGAAGAGTACGAGTAGCTAAATAACTAGCTGGAGCCGTACCATAAGTCACTGTACGGAGCTGAAGACACCTCATCTTTTCTGATGGGTCATCCCGCCACAAAATGCGCTGAAGAGGCTGAAATTCCTCTTTGACCCCTACATACCTAAACATCTTTACTATGTCCGATACAATGGCGTACACAAATGTGCGGAATCGAAGCAGGATCGTGAACAAGTCTGGTTGAACTACGGGTCCCACCAACAAAGCGTCGTTGAGACTCAAGCCTGTCGACGAAGCAGCGGAAGCATTAAATACAACCCTCAATTTCGTCGTTGAAGATTGCTCCCTTATAACTGCATGATGCGGCAAATAGAACTCGATCTGTTCACCCTTATGTGGGACGCCTAAATCAACCCAGTGAGCATGTCCTAGCTTCACGAACTCGTGAACAAATGCTTGATATTGTTTGAAAAAATCAGCATTACCTTTGAACTTCTTCTCGAGTGACAAGAAGCACGAGAAGGCGAGGTTGAACGAATTACCCAACTGCGACAGAAGACTGTTATTGACTGGCAAGGCGACTTGATATTGCCCCTCCTCATCTCTGCTCGTAGTATCAGCGTAGATTTTTTCACACGCTGCTTCCTGCAAAGAGAGTTTAGGTTCAGTCAATGGATAGTCTTCTATACGCCAAAAGTTCTCAATCTGGTCATGCAAAGCAGTGAAAAAACAGCGGTTCGAGTTCCGAACGCCTGTGATACACTGCTGTTTCACGTCTAAATCGCCGCAGAACACCCAGCCAAAGGCCGTATTTAACAGGCCTGGCATCTTAGGGCCTAAATCAATTTTGCCCTGCCTCAGGCACTTGAAGAAGTCGCTGGCACCCAGAATGACGTCAATGGGTTTCGTGATATTAAAACTAGGATCTGCTAGCTTAACATGAGCAGGCCATGATAATTGCGCAGCCGAAAACTCGATGGTGGGCAACGGGTCACTGATGGTATCTAAAACACCAAACTGCGAATCTAACTTAAAGTCATTTACCCTAGATGCAAGCGTGAGCTTCGCTTTCTGGGTCACTTTAGTGGTGAGCCCACCCACCCCGGCTACAGTGCAATCCGTAGCCTCGAAACTACAACCTTGAAGCTTATGCACGAAATCTTTCGATACATAATTCTTTTGACTGCCTATGTCCAACAGTACCGTGCAACTGTGCGTAACACCCGCTGCATCACAGACCTTCACAGAGGCTGTAGGCAGCAAGGAAACAGTGCACTGAGATTCTACACCTACATCTAGATGAGATAAAGACATCGACTTGTCACTGCTATTCGCTCCTGGCTCAGCAATGACAGGTGATGGAATGTTGTTAACACCTTCTTCATGCAACAACACATTATGTCTTTGATGACATTTGGAGCAGGACAAAGGCTTTTTGCAATTGCCACTGCTATGATCATTCCCAAAGCAAAGCTCACACAAGTTAGCTTGTGAAACAAACTGACATCTGTCCGTCACTGAAAGCTTGAGGAACTTGTTACACTTTGATATGTAATGATAATTCTTATTACAAAATAAGCAGGTCTTACCTTTCTTATCTTGAGCTGAGCGCGTTGTCGCCACGCTGGAAGTGGACCGCTGTGGAGTCGCTTGCTTGACCGCAGACCCCGACGGCTTGGCTGCAGGCAGCAGCGGCACGGCCTCCTTGGAGAGCATCTCCAAAGCCTGGCAACGCTGTCGCAAATAGGATACAAAATCCTCCAAAGGAGGAAACTCGTTACACTCTCTTTGCATTTCATAGTCCCGCAGCGTACCATAGTCCAACTTAGTCGAAAGTACGTGAATCAATAACAGATCCGATAACTTTTCAATATTCAGTGACAACATAGAATTATACGACTGAGAGAAATCATTGAGAAGATTTCTCAGAGGATATGCCTTATTTACCTGCCCTAGCGCAAAAATTGACCTTATGAAGTGATTGGCAATAAGCGTTTTGTTATCGTACCTATCCAACAAAGTACCCCAGGCCTTTAGGTAGTTTTCATTGGTGCACGCCAACGTAGAGATGAGCGACGCGGCTTCGTCCGACAAACATGACTTTAGGTAATAGAACTTCTGCACGTCAGACAAATCGTCGTTGTCATGCACCATCATAACAAAGGTATCCTTAAACTCCTGCCATTGGCAGTAGCTGCCTGAGAACTTGGGTAGCGAAACACTAGGCAAATTGACTCTACATGTAGTCTTAGGTTTAGTGAGATTGTTTACCGGATCCAGTCTTGTTTTAATCTTAACCAGCAGCTCCGTGCACTTGGACTCCAAGAAGAGGCCTTCCTCAATGTGAGACTCATCCATGGCCTCAAGCCGCATATTGATTTCCTCAAGACGGGCGAAGAAGTCCTGAACACGTCCCTCAGCCACGCTTAGCCGCAACAAGTCTGTGGATTCCGTGATCTCTCCTAAGCCCCGCTCGACGAGCGTTAGGCGTCCTTTTATGTAACGGCGCTTGTTGACGAGCTCTGTGACGGCTTCTTCATTTCCAGCCTTCTCTGAACTGTTAGGATAATTAGCATTAGTATGATGTTATTTTAGGTGTTAGTGTAACTAGTGGTTCGCCCCGAACTTTGAACTCGCGACCCCATATCTCAGCAACCCCTCGACCGATTTGGCTCATGTTCGAACTTAAAAATTCTCTTTACCTTATTTACCTGCCTACCAAATTTCGTGACGTTCCGACTAAATTTACTCAAGTTATCGTCGAACGAACATTCATACATACATACATACATACATACATACATACATACATACAAACGCCGGATTGTTCCAGTAGACTCGGAGAACTTCGCTCGCTTCGCTCGCTCGTTCAAATATTTGTATAACGAGTAGTAAATTTGATTAGTTTGTAAACGGAAGTTGATTTATTATTTTATGAAACGTCAACTTGACGGAAGTCTGCTTAATAATTTTGATGGATGCTAATTTGAACGGAAGTGTATTTAATAATGTTACCGGATATCGATTTGGTTGGATATTTACTTGATTCATATTTTAACTGTATTTTTTGAGCGGATATCCGTTTTCACATTTATTTTTATCGAATAGTTGCTAACTTGAACGGATGTCGTATTTAATAAAATTGTTACTGGATGTCAGTTGGACAGGAAGTTCATATAAAATTATTAGGTTTTTGTTGTATTTTAACCGGATATCCGTTTTCGCATTGATTTTGTATAGAAGGGAAAGGGAACTTAGCTGGAGGGGGAAAATACTGTAATCAGGCATTCTGTTCGTAGCTGCCACGAAGGCAACACTGTAAATGTATTTCGTTGGTGAACAATCAGAACAATATAAGTGATGCAAGTGAATAACATTATCCACGTTTTATTTATCTACGACCTTCCCTAAAAGGTCAGAAGTGCGACGAAAGAGATTAAATAAAACTATCTCAACACGCCCATAGCTCGGAAAACGTAAGTATTGTGTTAAATTTGGTTAAAAGTAGCCTAAAAATGCATGAATTTATTAATGTGGAGACTGTCGAAATTACCAGACTTTTTTTCTCTCGCTCACGTGATATAAAACGATAGCTTTGAATTGAAAAAAAATAAGTCTTATAAAATTTAACTGCAAGGGACTTTTTGGCAAAAATGGAAGCCTAATATGATCAGTCTTCTCTGCTTGACTATTTTGGGATACGAAAATAGGATTTTTATTAGGTGCAGTGCAAGGGAGATTTAATCAGTATTAATAACATTTATTTATTTATTTAATAACATTTTAGGATTTGACTAGCTAGATTTGTCCAGATTCTAAGCTTATTTTTGAAGTTTCAGATTGAACATGGATCGAGAGATAGCTCAAGGTCAAGAGCATGGTCACAGGGTCGCTCAAGGTCAAGAGCATGGTCACAGGATCGCCCCAGGTCGTGGGTTAAGTGACGGAGAGGATGATGGTGCAATCAGTCGAGGGGAAGGACTGATGCAGGATGAAGAACAGCACAGGTCAGTGCCGAACCGTGACGTTAGTCCAGTTATTGGAACACTGAGTGTACCTTGCTCTAGGTCTGAGCAAGCTACACACAGACACATGGATAAGGTTAAAGGCAGGCGCATCTCTGGATGCGGAGAGGAGGAGAGCAGGTCATGGAAAACAACTGAAAAGAGAAAAAGGAATATGAGGCAAAGGAGGCGCAACCGTTCGACTTCGGAATCGGACGAGGATTCACCGCTGCCGACGAAGAGGAGAAGTACGAGGGAAAGGAGGCGCAACCATTCGACTTCGGACGAGGATTCACCACCGTCGACGAAGAGGAGAAGTAATAAGGTACGAAGTAAAGAGTCTGATACATCTGATGTTCTTGATAAATTTTTAAGTATTTTAAATCAAGTCAAAAGCTCGCATAAGCCCAAGCTTAATTTCAATTCAAACGTTATCCCTGAATTTGATCCCATGTCCAAAGAGCAAACCATGCTGACATGGTTAACGAAGGTAGAGGAATGTGCAGAGATTTATGGTTGGGATGAAAAGGAAGTTATTCACTATTCTCTACCTAAATTGAGCGGGGTTGCCAGGACATGGTATCAAGGGTTGCCTACGTTGCTACATTCCTGGACAGAGTGGAAGAGGAAACTTCTCGAGTCATTCCCTTGTCGTGAAGATTATGCCGAGCTTTTGACCGAAATGTTAGCAAAGAGAGTGAGATATGGTGAATCGTTGGAGCTTTATTACTACGCCAAAATTAACTTGCTTAATCGTTGCAAAATATCGGGGAGGCAAGCTGTAGATTGCCTTTTGTATGGTGTCGAGGATCGCGCTATCAAAGTAGGAGCCCAGGCGGCACAATTTAGCGAGCCTGAGCAAGTTCTCAAATATTTTAGGACTGTAAAGGTTGGGACCAATCGAGAAGGATACGAAAAGGCAAACGACCGAAAGTTTATGCAAGCTACGTCTAGCGCAACGAAGGGTGGCACCGTCAACAGTAGTATCCGCTGCTTTAACTGTGACGAGATCGGGCACCCCAGTTTTAGGTGTAGTAAATCTGTTAGTACTGTAAAAAGCAGTATACGCTGCTTTAACTGTGATGAGGTCGGGCACCCTAGTTTTAAGTGTAGTAAACCTCTTACTAAATGTACATTTTGTGATAAACTGGGTCACCGGGCTTCTGATTGCTACAGAAATAGGAACAAACCAACAAACGAACAAGATAATAGTCAAACTCAAAATTCTCGTAAAGACAAGAACGAAAAACAAGTGGCCGAAGTGACAGCTGATGTTGCTTCTGACGCTAATGCCAAATATATTCTCGAGATAAAAATTAATGATTCATCTGTCACTTGCCACGTCGATTTAGGGAGTCAATGTTCGTTAATAAGGGTCACCGATGCGAATTCAATTGGGTTGCAAATTGCTTCAAAAGAAGACTTGCCTGTACTTAGAGGAATAGGAGCCAATTTAGTTCGTCCACTAGGCGTTTCGGTAGCCACGGTAGAAGTTCAAGGCCTAAAAGAAGTTATCGATATATTCGTTGTGGAGGATCATGTCATGAGTCATCCCGTTCTTTTGGGCCATTCCTTCACAGAAAAGCCTAAAATTCTGATCACGAAAACCCCAAATGAACTAATATTCCAGAGGATTGCTCAAAACAAGGTTCATCTTATGATTGAAAATACCACAGCTATCCCTAGTAACACTTTACGGGCAGTACCAGTCACTGTAGACATTCAGGAGAATGGTTCTGTTTGCGTTCATGGCTCTCTTAGAGGTGGCAAGGGTAAAGAATACTACCTTCTCCCGGGTATATACAATATTACGGATGGCTGCGGTACGCTTTTGGTGTACAATGTATCTTCGGAGACGGTTTATTTTGAAAAGGGTGTTCTTTTAACCAGAGCTCTGCAGAAGCACACGTCGCCAGCTGAAAGCTTCTTAAACACTTGTAGCGTGATATTTGATGATGCCACGGTGACAAATGAGATCAATTGTAATACAGCGTTAAATCCAGACGAACGACCAAAATTACAATGTTTACTCGCAAAATATAACGATTGTTTCTCAAATAGTCTCAGGGATCTTGGCTTCACAAATGTCACCGAAATGGTAATTGAACTAGAAGACTCCGTACCAGTTGTATATCGCCCATATCGCATGTCATATGCTGAAAGGTCGCTGGTAAGAGATATGGTCCAGGAGATGGCTGAAAGCGGCATCATCAGGGAATCTTCATCTCCTTACGCTAGCCCCATAGTGCTGGTCCAAAAAAAAACAGGTGAGAAACGATTATGCATAGACTACCGGGCTCTCAACAGAAAAACTAAAAAGGATCATTATCCTTTACCACGTGTTGAAGATCAACTAGATCTACTGGCAGGTAACAAGCTTTTCACTTCATTGGATCTAGCATCCGGCTACTACCAGATCCCTATTGCGGAAGACTCTCGTAGTAAGACTGCTTTTGTAACTCCAGACGGCCAATATGAATATGCTCGCATGCCTTTTGGTCTAGTAAATGCGCCGTCGGTATTCCAGCGGACTATCAACAAAATACTAAATGATGCCAAGGTAAAATACGCACTAGTTTATATGGATGATGTGCTCATACCATCCAAGGACTTCGATGAGGGATTGCAGAGACTCGAAGAAGTTCTCCAGCTCCTAAGAAATGGTGGCTTGACCCTGAAATTGAGTAAATGCAATTTTTTCTTCGAGTCTATAGATTTTTTGGGGTTTGAGGTAAGTTCTGATGGAATCCGTCCAGGCAGTAGGAAGACTGATGCCGTATCAAAATTCCCGACACCTAGCAATCAACATGAGCTCCGCCAATTCCTTGGTCTATCCGGATTCTTCAGGCGATTTGTCAAAGGCTATGCAACAATTACCACGCCCTTGACAGATCTCCTCAAAAAAGATATATGTTGGGCTTGGGAACCTGCACAAGAAAATTCATTTCAGAAGGTCAAAGAATTGCTCACTAACAGGCCAGTTCTAGCTCTCTATGATCCCGGAGCGGAAACCGAACTACATACGGACGCAAGCAAGGTAGGTTTGGCAGGGATATTGCTACAGCGAAATTCAAATGGAATGCTACAGCCAGTTTCGTTCTTCAGCCGTAAGACCAGCGTAGACGAACGTAAGATGCATTCTTACGAACTCGAAACGTTGGCAGTCATAGCCTCACTAAGCCGTTTCAGAGTTTATCTTGTAGGAATACCATTCAAGATTCTTACAGACTGCAACGCCCTCAGATCCACCCTAACAAAACGCGACTTAATACCACGCATCGCACGATGGTGGGTTCAGTTACAAGAGTATGACTGCACGATCGAGTATCGGCCGGGTGCACGGATGTCGCATGCAGATGCACTAAGCCGAAACCCAGTCGGCCAACCATCAGGTGAGATGCATCTCTTAGATGTGTTGCCGGTGCAACAAACCGATCGAGACTGGATAGCAACAGTTCAAACTGCCGACGATGAGGTAAAGAAAATAAAAGGTATTTTATCCGATCCTAGCTCGACCCAAGCCATCGACGTGCATAAGAACTATAAACTTAAAAATGACTGCGTGTATCGAGTTGTAGGTGACTCTATAAAATGGTTGGTACCCAAAGGTGTGCGCTGGCAGATATTAAGAATGAACCATGATGACGTAGGCCACTATGGATTTGAAAAAACTCTTCAACGTATCCAAGATCATTATTGGTTTACTAAAATGCGCCGCTTTGTAAAAAAATACGTCTCCTCGTGTCTAGAGTGTGCCCACCACAAAGCTCCTGGAGGTAGAAAAGAAGGCCAGCTGCACCCGATCGAAAAAGTGAGTATACCATTCCACACCGTGCATGCAGACCACTTAGGACCGTTCGTGAGAAGTAAAAAGGGGAACTGCTACCTGTTAGTCCTCGTCGACGGCTTCACAAAATACGTAAATATTACTCCCGTCAAAAACACAAAATCACTGACGTCAGTGCGTGTTATGAAAGAACACGTTAGTTATTTTGGTGTTCCTACACGCCTCATCACAGACAAAGGGTCCAGTTTCACAAGCAAGGCGTTTAAAGACTTCGTTATCTCGTACGGTATTAAGCACATTATAAATGCAGTCGCTACTCCCAGGGCTAACGGCCAAGTTGAACGATTTAACAGAACTATACTAGACGCATTATCAGCTTCAGGCCATGGCGATGACGACAAATCCTGGGACGATCATATCCCCGACATTCAGGTTGGGATAAATACAAACAAGCACAAAACGACACAAAAGAGCCCATCAGAATTACTGTTTGGGTTCAATATAACAAGTAGGTCAGAGGGAATATTAAGTTCAGTAATTAACGATACTTTAAACAGAACTCCTGTAGAAGGGTTGCCAGATTTGAGACAGAGCGCTAGTGACAAAATATCAGAACAACAAAATAAAGATGCAATTAACTTTAATAAACGTAGGAAACCATCGACACAGTACAAAGACGGTGATTTAGTTCGCATTGAAAGGCAGCTCCCTCATGATGGGAAATCACAAAAACTGGTCGTCAAATATCAAGGGCCATATCGCATAGTAAAATTGCTCCCCAACGATAGGTTTGTGGTTGAAGACACTCCTTTAACACGTAAAAACGGTAGAAGATACGAGGCTGTTGTATCGATTGATAAAATTCAACCGTGGATGAATTTTTGTAGAGATTTTGAATCCGATGATAATGTTCCTAGCAATAGTTGTTCTAGTGATAGTGAATAATTGTAAGTTATCGGTACTTAATGTTGTGTGACCTGCAAACGTTACTCTGCAATTTAATGTTAAAGCAGTAATCAGATAATAATTGATATATGTATTATTTTGAATTGTGGTAATAGTAGTCATTATGTAAACAATGTGTAATCAATTAATTTAGTGTCACTATGTTTGTCGCTAAAGCTATGTTTAAATTACCCTGTACATTGCAACTATAGTTTTTTTTTTCTCTATTGTAAGCGAAGGGACTCGCTTTAAACAGGATGGCCGAGCTGTTAGGATAATTAGCATTAGTATGATGTTATTTTAGGTGTTAGTGTAAATATTTGTATAACGAGTAGTAAATTTGATTAGTTTGTAAACGGAAGTTGATTTATTATTTTATGAAACGTCAACTTGACGGAAGTCTGCTTAATAATTTTGATGGATGCTAATTTGAACGGAAGTGTATTTAATAATGTTACCGGATATCGATTTGGTTGGATATTTACTTGATTCATATTTTAACTGTATTTTTTGAGCGGATATCCGTTTTCACATTTATTTTTATCGAATAGTTGCTAACTTGAACGGATGTCGTATTTAATAAAATTGTTACCGGATGTCAGTTGGACAGGAAGTTCATATAAAATTATTAGGTTTTTGTTGTATTTTAACCGGATATCCGTTTTCGCATTGATTTTGTATAGAAGGGAAAGGGAACTTAGCTGGAGGGGGAAAATACTGTAATCAGGCATTCTGTTCGTAGCTGCCACGAAGGCAACACTGTAAATGTATTTCGTTGGTGAACAATCAGAACAATATAAGTGATGCAAGTGAATAACATTATCCACGTTTTATTTATCTACGACCTTCCCTAAAAGAACTAACCTTTGACGCAGTAGTAGGCATCTTGGTAATAAATACGCACTCTTCAATCTATATAATCTTGCTCAGTCTTTGAATTCGTGACGATCAGTGATTTTTTATTCACTGGTGACGATTCTCCTTCACACCATACTCCACCAATACCATGGAAAATTGTCATTCCGTGGTAACCTTACATCGATTAAAAACGTCCTCAGCGGGAACAACATAAACGATGAATCACAATAATTATATTGATGATCTTGAACGGCATGGAACGATTGTGCTTGAATTCTTTGACAATGTCGGACAGGAAAAAAATGACGTTTTGGAAAATTTCTTCGAAGTAATATTTATCCGTTTCAATCTGCAAACTGCATTGATATTTTTCCAGTTTTTAGGCTTCTAAGGACCAAATGGACGCTGCTGTCTGTCGCTAGTTCTTGATTTTAAAAGGAAACTCCGTATTTCGCCAAAACAAACCATTAATTTTTATTGTCTCAAAGCAATGCACAAAGATGAAGGAGAACAACACATAGAGAAAGTAAAAAGCACCAAAAAGGTTAGTATATTATCCAAGAAAGAAAGAACACATTCATTTCACGCCACAAAGACTTGTTTAACATGAACATAGGTAGCTTAAATCTACTTAACAAAATTGTTAAACAGTTTAACATAGGCCCGGTTTCTGAGTTGAGAATTTTACTAAGCAAATACTTACATATCGCTCTGTCGCGCTCTTTTGTGAGAAATCTGCAGAGACAGGACGATACTTACCTATTTACTTAGCGAATTTCTCAATTCATAAACCGGCAGATAATGTATTATAAATGAGCAGAATAGTTACTTAAAAACAGAATAGAAGCCCAAAACAGAAAGAACAAATCGACCTGTAAATAAACAAAGAAGGTTAGCTTCCACATAATTATTATACACCGTGGAATTTTGTGGTTTTAAAGCCGAAGGTATTTAGTTGCACTCATGATTCTGAGCCAAATTCCAAAATTTTACTTCAAAACGAGCGAAAAAAAAAAACACTTCCCAATACAAACGGCTATCGCCAATCGACACCATTTGTATGGAGAAGTGAATTTTTTTTTCGCGCGTTTTGGAATGAAGGCAACAAAATACCTTCGGCTTTAAAACCACTAAAATTGCACGGAGTAGTTATCAAAAGCAAGTGAGATACGAGTACGCAATACACAAAGGTACAGAGGGCTAATTCTCGGCAATCTCGAATGTGAGTTGTTACTTAAGTTTTCTTCGTAGAATCTCGTATGTGACATACCCGAGAATTTGCCCCCAGAATGTTTGGTTACAAAAATAACTCTCCAACCTTTGAGCCAATATTGGCGCGGCTGAAATGCAGTGAAATTGGACGATTCTTTGTAGGTGGATTTTCGTCGAAAAACTCGTTTGTTTCCTTTACCTTGTCGTTTTTGGGAATCACCGGATGGATACCGTTGGGAGTTCCCGGGACCTTTTGTTGGCAAATTGCTTAATTATTTCCTGTGGCTTTGTTATGAGTGTAGGAAAAGCTTGAAACCTATTTGTTTTGAAACATACCCTTAGGCCGTCTTGCACCACTTTCTTAACTAAAATCTTCATACAAAAGTCGATTTAAGAAGTGGTGCAAGACGGCCTTAGTCCCTTACCCTAGTCTTTTGATGATGACGAGGATGATGTGTCCTGTGCACCAGTAGGTAGCTGAAATTGTTAGAGCCGGCAAAGTAATTTTACAAAACTTCAAGATACTTTGTATAATACTTTATTGCACACACAAACAAATTACAATACACAAGAAAACACATATACAAAGGCGAGTTTATCTCTGTAAGAGATTTCTTCCAGCAAACTTTGAAGATCAAAACTGTTGTGAAAAATGACTGGTGCAGATATTCTGTGGCAAGGCATTCCACAGCTTTACCTACTGAAACTTTTAGTTTTGCAATCATAATATATTTTGTTCATATATTTGTCCACAATAATACCGAAAAACAAACTAATATAACAACCGCAGTACCGCAACGTCCAGCAAAATCACAGAGCAACGGCAAATAATATATTTCATCGAGGGAAATTGTTTTTCTAACCGGATAAATATGTCTCTGGGGCGGGCTATCGATCACAAATCCACCAAGTCATCCTGCAGAGAATCCATCTTGTACGTGGATGAGGGAAGAACCCCAGATGCGGTGGTTTATTGATCCAAAATGTTAAAAAAGAAAAAAAATAACCTGGCAAGTGTTAGTCAGATTCGCGCACCGACAGCTGCCGATATCACAATTCTGTCCCATTTGTTTGACCAAGTTTGTGCGGGTCAAGACACACAGCGCAAATGATCGAGTGATACGCGTCACTGCGCCCTGCCGCTAAATGCCTCGCAAGCACTCTCTGCACTTACAAATAACTCCACGTGATATCATCACGCCAGCGCGAATGATCGAGTTGTACGCGTCATTGCGAGTTGCCGCTAAATGCCTCGTCCACAAGCACTCTCTGCACTTACAAATAACTCCACGTGATATCATCACGCCAGCGCGAATGATCGAGTTGTACGCGTCATTGCGCCTTGCCGCTAAATGCCTCGTCCACAAGCACTCTCTGCACTTACAAGTAACGCCAAGTGATATCATCACGCCAACAAAAATGATCGAGTTGTACGCGTCACTGCGCCCTGCCGCTAAATACCTCGTCCACAAGCGCTCTTCACTTACAAAGTAACTCCAAGTGATATCATCACGCCAGCGCGAATGATCGAGTTATACGGCACGCGTCACTGCGCCCTGCCGCTAAATGCCTCATCCACAGGAACTCTCTGTTCTTACATGTAACGCCAAGTGATATCATCACGCCAGCACGAATGATCGAGTTATACGCGTTACTACGCCCAACCGCTAAATGCCTCGTCCACAAGCACTCTCTGCTCTTACAAGTAACGCCAAGTGATATCATCACGCCAGCACGAATGATCGAGTTGTACGCGTCACTGCGTCCTGCCGTTAAATGGCGATGCCTTATTGCACAGTCATCTACGGAGGGTTTCTAGGCATGGATTATATTACGTAAGTAGGGATGTAGATTTTTTTATTTTTTTTTATTTGAAAACTCACTTAATCTACATTTACAAGTTACCCTAATTCGATAGAAAAGCACACAGTTTCTTATCTTAAAATAGCACTTAGTTAGGTCTATATGTACGATTTAAGTGTATTAGTGATAAGTTTTAACATTCAACATAATTATTGGTGAGTGCCTCATTGGTAAAAAAAATATGCGTTTTAATACTAATTGTACATGTCCCACTAGCTGGGCAAACTCCTTCTTTCAGAGAGAGTTCGAGCTTAATCACCACGCGTGCCCACTGCAGATTGGCGATTTTTGGGTTGAGGGTATTAAGCCTGCAACGCTCAGGTTTCCTCACGATGTTTTACTCCACAGTTAGCAAGTGGTATTCCTACTACAAATTCACAAAATTAAATGTACGTAGGTATAGTATTTTTTTTTATGTAGCCTGTTTTGTGTCCCACTGCTGGGCAAAGGCCTCCCCCTGTGTCCTCCACTCTTTTCTATCTGGGGCCACCTCTTGCCACCCCGGAAAAAAGGTTTCGAGATCGTCCCGCCATCTCCGCCTTGGCCTGCCACGGCGCCGGTGTCCAGTCTGAGACAACCAGTCAGTGGCGATTTTCGCCCATCTGTCTGGATCCATGCGCCTTATGTGGCCAGCCCAGTTCCACTTAGCTTGACAGTCACAACTCCAACATCGGCGATTTTGGTTTTCGAGCGCAACGTGGTGTTTCGGATGCGGTCAATCCGTTTAAAAGGTATCGTAACTGTTAGCGACGTGCTCACGTGTTTGATATTTTTTGGATACTTTCATGTTTGTCAGCCTTTTGAACTTGGCGCGTGTGGGACCCGCTTATTGGTGCGAGCTGATCGTGTAGTTTGGGTCTAGCTCGCACACTCTTTTGTTATGTCAACTATTTTGAATCCCTTTTGGACATTCCAAATGTGAATCAGTCTGCAGCCGATCGCTCACGAGGTCCCACGCGCGCGCCCGAAAATATTGTATTTTTTTACAATTCCTTGAGCCAGTTTGCTAATATACCAAGCTCATCACCAGCGCATCGTTTTTCATTCAGCTCTGCCCCCAATAGTAACTTTGAAATAAATTTTAAAGTCATAGGTTCATACCCGCAACCCGAATCGAACCTGGGTCACTCGCTTCCGAGTCCATTGTTCTACTCGTACCACTAGGCCACCATCGCTTAATTATTGTAGTTGACTTCGATCAAGAGTTCGGTGGTATTTGAGTAAAATTAAAACCTCAAGTACAAAACAACAGGACCTTTTTTGTAACAGCCTGTAGATTAACCCATTGCCTTTATCCCAATAGAACAGCATAATATAAATCAATCCTTGGCCAGAAAACAAGTCAAAGAGTGACTTCATAAGTCAGTGTCTGTATTCAGCCCCCATATATCATCATCAGGGAAGGGACGTGACTTGCGTGGCTAAGGTTTTGGTAAAATAAACCAGTAAATGAACTGGATACTCTCGTGTGCTCTGTTTTCCAGGAAGCTAGATTTGCACTAAATTGCGTCTAACTAATTATTAATAGTAGATTTTTGACGGTGTCTTAAACTACAAGATGCTTTTTTACTAATAGACATTTTTTAACCCCCGATACAAAAAGACGGGTCTTAAGAGAATTATAAGTTTGACCGCTATGTGTGTGTGTATGTGTCTGTCTGTATCTCTGTCTATCTTTAACACCGTAGCTCTTAAATGGGTGAACCGATTTGGATTCGGTTTTTTTTATCTGAAAGCCGGTTTTTAGCAAGTGTTCTTAGAAATGTTTTATCAAAATCGGTTCAGCCGTTTATGAGATATGCTTATTTAAAGCTCAAATGTGGGGGGTATTTATAATTTTTTATTTAGTAGTTATTGCCTACTTGAGATAGGTGTTACGTAACTGCCAATCAAGTGTACTAACTAACTTCATCACTAAGGTCCACTGGCGTCAACAAGGCTTTTATAAGCCATTTAACTCTTAGTTAATTCGGAAAAGTCTGGGCAAACAAATTATTAACTCGAAATTAACTCTAGCTCTGACTGACGCAAATGCACCTATGACGCATACAATGACAAGCTGCGTAGTCATATTGTTTCTAAGGAGAGGGTTTACTCGGTTCTCTTTATGCAATGGTCGCGGGGTCGATTCCCGTAAGCGCTTTTCGGGCGGCTCTTGATGTTGTCGTGGCGGGTTTATTTGGGGTTTTACTTTTGGGCCCTTGTGTTTTAGTGAGACTTCTCGGCTTGAGGAAAGGGGTTTCTCGTGTGACTGGAAAATAATGTTAGCTACAAAATAAAACCGCCAGTCACAAGTTTCTTTTTAAATTATCAACCAAGGACCTCTATAAAGATTTATATGAGGTTAAAAAATTTGCTCGGGACAGGATTTGAACCCGCAACCTCTTGCATTCCGTGCAGGCGCTCTACCAATTGAGCTACCGAGTCACGTACTCAATTTTAAACGTAAACGTTTACATTTTAACTTTCGTAAGCACTACAAATTTTGTTTTTCATTTCGTGCCGATGTGGAGCCGCACAGACAACGTCGCATCTTCATTTCTGCCTTGATACTCCACAGTGCAGCTGACAGGATCTCCTGGAGGTGACCCCCAGCGCGATCCATGGGGGCACGTTTCTGGGAGCGCGACGTGTGACGCTTTCGACACGAGAGAAGAATATTTCGTAAACGGTCCATGATTAAGGTCTCCGAATGAGAACCGAAACTAGTCGGCTACACCGACATAATACAAGTAAGTTTAACCGTTTACGAAACACAAAAAGGACCTCTATTGTGTAAAAAATAATCGACAGCATTTATATTTAATTTTATACTATAATATTCTTTTAAAAGTCATCATGAATCGGTCTGTAAAGGTATTACTAACTACTAATATTTTAATATCGATCAGACAAAACTAGGCTGGAAGACCTATTATTGAAATAAATAAAATAATGTATTGATTCAACACTATTTTCTTTTCACTACAAACTGGTCACTGCAGTGAATTACCTTATGACTTATAAAAGAAGTTTTTTGAAATAACCTTATGATTCACTGATGGAAATTCCTTCATACCAACTTGTCAGTCAATCAATCCACTTCCAAAAACAAACTAACCTAACCCAACATTTCCAAAAAATCAAAGGCTCCACTTTCGCTTTCCCAGAGCCCAAATAAATCGCAAAAGAAAGCAAAACAGAGCAGCCCACAGAATCACTTACATTCCCGACGACACAGAGACAATAAATCTGGACGCGTCTGTCGGCCCTGCGCCACAGATTAACAACACACAAAAGGTCCAATTTGTTATGTACCTCATGGAGGAATGGGCGTTTTTCGTACAGTGCCTTTGACGAAATAATTCCCTTGGGTTGAACAAAAATTGTCCCTATTAAATTGTTATAAGAGTTTTGTCAAAGGAACTCTTTCGTTAAACGCACTCTAGTGCAAAACATTTCGTAGCAAGCAAATGTCAATGGGATTTTTTTAAAAATAAATGTCATAAACCATAAACCACAGATAAATAAATAGACTTTGGCATTTAATTTTATTGCTTCTTAATTTTACACTAGGGAAAATAGCCCAAAGCTTTATACTCGTAGGTACCTACTTTCAACCGTAGTTGGTTAGTAAAAACAATGATTTAAGAAACTAGTTTCTTTAATTTATGTCATTACTCATGGGTAGTCGCAAGTGCATTGTCTGTCTCGGTTTACTGGCTATTAAAAAAAAATCCTACGTCACAGTCATATTGGGTCTAGCTCAACGTGACAGTTCATGTAAAAAGGTGGGAAAATGCGTCATCACACTGAGAATAATAGTTGTTTTGTGGTTTCACGGTTGTTGTGAATTTTATCCTGGAGATTTGTAACCAACCCCATAGATAAGAGATACTTTCTTGCCCGATGGGGGATTGGTGGCACCTCGCCCATAAATCTTCTTTCCGGATGGTGTTCGTCCAGTATATGCGCAGAGACTTTTTGACGAACATTTTCAGTTGGTTGGTCAGACCCTTTGTCACTCTCCGCGTCTCGCAGATTAAATTTGTCGGGTTGTGCTTTTGAGCAAACCCGTGCGCGCTCTCGAAACCCGTCCTTCTGGAACTTCCAATTGCATGAGGGTAAGGGAGGACCCGAAAAAATGTGACACCAGCAACTTGACGCGACGTGACTAGCGTCTGTGAACCGCTGATAATATTGAGTTCACTTGACACGTCACACCACATACTACGACATGACTCCTATCTCTCGTGTGGAGACTTGGAGAGGGTGGGGCAGACACTAAGCTATACAAGGTGTTAAAGATCCTAACTTTTTTATAGGGTAAAAGGGTAATTCTACGGCAGAGCTGCATTTATGCAATTCGGAAGGCAAAGTTTTTTGTTCGAATGTCCGTTATTGGCTTAATCTTATCTTTAGACAATATTGAGAAACTGATTTCAATATTTTTTATTTTGGTTCAGTAGTTTGGATTTTACAACGTTTCAAAGATACGGTTTTATGACGTCACGCGACGGTCTGCATACTGTTGGCGGTCATAGGAACAAAACATTTTAGCGCATAAAAACAAAACTACTGGACCAAAAAAAAAAAATTTAAATTAGTTTCTCAATAGTGTCTAAAGATAAGATTAAGCCAATAACGGACTTTCGAACAAAGGCAAAGTTTGCCTTCCGAATTCCCGTGGCATTTTTTATTTAAGGGTTTTCAGATAATTTGATGTTCTCAAATTATCTGAAATTTTATTGTTGCATGATTATTAAATTGTTACTAATGTGTTCTAAAGTAATGTGAGAACATCAAATTATCTGAAAACCCTTAAATCAAAAATGCCACGGGAATTGCATAAATGCAGCTCTGCCGTAGAATTACCCAAAAGCACCTGGCGATAGGGATCACAACCTTAATACTTTTTTTGCTCTGTGACGTTCCGTTCTCTTTCTTGGAGTGAAAGCCGAACAAAAGTGGCAGACGTCGGAAAACGCATAACTCCTTTGAAGTGGAAGTGGGCAGGATACCTGGCTAGATGTACCGATGGCAGATGGACAAAATCCATTGCGGATGGCGACTCCGAGAGGGGAAGAGATCGGTTGGTAGACCACTAGCCAGATGGTCCGACGACATAGCCCAAGTAGCCGGTAAACAGTGGATGCGCCTGGCACAGGATCGTGAGAGGTGGCGTGAGCATGAAGAGGCCTTTTCTCAGCAGTGGGTGTTAACAGGCTGATGATGAAACTTGTCATCTCGGAATGTAGGTAGGTAATTTATGTATCGTAGGTATAAACCGCATTCCAGCCAATTTAGATATTGAAATTTCGATGCGTCCCTTAAGGAATATACGTATAGGTTTGAGGTTGTGTATGCCATGCCCCTTTGTGAAAAACTCATTAAAGTTTGTTAACAATGTCGCTCATCTTAACTTCTGATGTCTGTTCATCGTTCAAATGGTACAGTCGGCCACAGTCACAGATACCCCGCGCATGGCATGGCATGGCAGCTCTTACCCCGCGCGACATAAGGGCGCCAATCGAACAAAAAGGGGTATCCTAGTGTTTGGCCGATTGTAACTACTCAAAGAGAAAAGGGGTGATCATCCTGTAGGCATAATGATGATGCTATAGAAGGATTACTCAACACTGATTCATAATTTAAAACTTAACCAGGCAGCTGGGTTAGCATGAGGTTGGGTTAGAGCGTATCCATGGGTTTATACTGTCTATCCCGCTCTACGTCAAACAAATAGTTGTTTCCCCCTTATGTACTGCCTAACCCAGCCTTATGCTATGCTTGCAAGGCTACTATAACAAAAATCGGCCAAGTTCTAGTTGGACTCGCGAACCAAGGGGTTTTGTACACACGACAGCACGTAGACCTTTAGACGCTAGCACTCTACTCGGTTGCGTAACGGGCGACTTTACAACAAAAACGTATACTCTGATGTGCTGTCGTGTGTACAAACTTGTAGAGGGAAAAGGTTTATTTTTTAAATTTTTCGTCATAAATCGAAAACTATACAACGTGTTACAAAACATCCTAACTCTTTTTACAGGGTACTGGACAACAGAATGTCAAATCTGTAAAAAAAAGTTGAAAAAAACAATTTTTATTTTATAACCTCAAAATTGAAAAAAAAATCATAACTTTTTTGTTTTTGGTATTAGCTCAAATTTTAAAATATGTTTGTATGTGTAGGTGCATTTACATAGCTTTGAGTTGTTAAAACATTGTAAAAATCAATGAAAACAATATTTTAAAAATTGTTTTCTCTCGCCACAGCGTTCACATTTGATTAATTTAACAATCAACGGAACGTCATAGAGAAAAAAAATATTTAGGTTGTGATCCTTATCACCCGGTGCTATTACCCTGTAAAAAGAGTTAGGTACTTTTGTAACACCTTGTATACATTGTAAAGATAATTAGAACCTTCTAAAGCCGTATCCTGAGCCGAAAGACGCGTATTTAACAGATTTTTTTACGCAGTCGGTTATTATAATTGACTGTTGATAACGTGGATTGGCCAAATAGATTTTTAGTAAATAGGGCATTGCCTGAGTGGATCTAGCGCGGAAGGTATACGGCCAGCGTCGGCCCTGAGTAAAGCCTCAGTGAAGCGCGATGTGTTGACACAGCCCGCGGTGTGCTATGCGACGACACAGTACAAGGAGAGAGCAGTTTTCTATCTACATACTTTACAAGTTGCGGTGGGTAGAACTTTGGAGATATAAGCGTGAGGGCTTAGGCATAAGGGTCAACTAAAGTGGCGTGGTGGGAAAAGCACAATTTTCACAGTTTTTTTTTTTATTTTATGTTTGAAACTGAGATATATTCTTATTCAGTGATTTTTGTTTCACGACAGTAAAACAGTATCTTTTTATTATTATTTTAAACAATAACGAATATATATTTTTTTTAAGGATACGTTACTGTTCTTTCTTCTCCTGTGGAGATGCACTAGCGCGTGGCTTGGACCCAATATTGGACGATTTTTCTCTTGAGGGCAGTCTCAGAATGCACTTACCTATAGATTTTTGTCAGATAGAACAGATTTTCAATATTTCCTTGCTGAATTATTCATGATAATATGAAGGCCATTATTTCTCATCAGTTAAGCGAAGATAAGATAATGTTTATTTAGCTTTCTTGTTGTACAGTAGGCCAAACGCTAGGATACCCCTTTTTGTTCGATTGGCGACCTTATGCCGCGCGCAGTAAGAGCTGCCATGGGGTATCTGTGACTGTGGCCGACCGTACATACATAAGGTGTTAGGTGTTACATTAAGGAGTCAAACAAGAACCCTGCCAGGGCGTTGCTAATTTAGGTAGACATCTAGATGATGATTTAACATCTAGAAAGAAAGAAAGTGGACGCTGCTGTCTGTCGCTAGTTCTTGATTTTAAAAGGAAACTCCGTATTTCGCCAAAACAAACCATTAATTTTTATTGTCTCAAAGCAATGCACAAAGATGAAGGAGAACAACACATAGAGAAAGTAAAAAGCACCAAAAAGGTTAGTATATTATCCATACACCCCCCGTTGATAGAGAATCTTCAACTTAACTAAGTTTAATATGGTTTTACAAAGATATTTACATACATTTTATAGCGTCTTATAAGTAAAATTAAACGTCAATAATGCCCTACCTAAGCACATAATAGTGAACTTATCATCACCGAATATTTACACAATTACAGGCATACCTTTAATTAATAGGCAATGGCACAACTTTAGTTATTGGCTTGGTATAAGACCCATCTTTAGTTTTTACAGTTACAGCTCTGACCTTTTTATCTTTACCAGGGAATAACTCTACTATTCTACCTAAAGGCCAGGCCAATGGAGGAGAATTGTCCTCCTTGATTAACACAATCGCATCTAACAATAAATCAGGCTGCTCCTTATACCACTTGTATCTCATCTGTAGAGAATTCAAATAGTCAGCCCTCCATCTCTTCCAGAAAACCTGTCTCATTTTCGTGATCTGCTGATAAATTGACAACCTGTTGTCGGCAAGTCTAGAGAGGTCTGGCTCTGGAAAAGAAGTGAGACTGTCGCCCACCAAGAAATGGGCCGGTGTCAGACATTGCTCCGGCTCATCCCTTAGCGGTGTTAAAGGGCGACTGTTGACAATTGCTTCGATTTGAACAATGAGCGTATTCAAATGCTCATACGATAAAATTGTATTACCTAACACACGTTTCAAATGATGTTTAACTAGCTTTACACTAGATTCCCACAGCCCGCCCCAGTGAGGGGAGTATGGAGGGATAAAAGTCCATTCAAACTTCTCATCACAAGCAAACTTAGTGATTGTCTCTATATCACGCCTAAACATCTGATACAAACTGTGCAATTCATTTTTTGCACCCTTGAATGTCGCACCATTGTCACTGAATATTTGCAAGCATTTACCGCGCCTAGCTGTAAACCGACGCAGAGCGTTTAGGAATTCGTTAGTAGTGAGGTCAGTCGTTAACTCGATATGGACAGCTTTGGTACACATGCAGACAAACACACAAATATATCCCTTTGTAATTATGGGTCTACGAACTCTGGCCACCTTCAAAGGAATCGGGCCAGCAAAATCTATACCCGTGGTAAGAAAAGCTCGGTTTGGAGTGACCCTATACTTGGGAAGGTCAGCCATGACCTGTGATGCAGCTGTGCCTTTAAACCTGAAACATTTAACACACTTGTGTATTAGCTGACGAACTCTATTTCTACCGTTGAGAGGCCAGACGAATCTGCGTAGACTCGACAATGTAGTCTGAGTGCCGGCGTGGAGAAGTCGCTCGTGCTCATACACTATGAGCAAATCTGCAATATGACAATGTGACGGCAGCAACATCGGAAATTTTTCACTGTAGGGAATAGTAGAATGACGCAAACGACCACCTACCCTCACTAAGCCATCCTGATCAATGAAAATATTCAAATACTTCATTTGACTGTGAGAAAACTTCACATCCTTGCTACCATTGTTCGCTAACGACGATAGCTCTTGCGCGAAATGCTCGCGCTGAACGCATGAAATAACGGACTCTGTCGCCCTCTTTGTCTCAGCCGACGACAGAGGAGGATGCTGTCCATCGCTAGTTCTTGATTCGGTCATACCAGTTTTTTTTTTAATGTTATTTATAAACCGCAGAACATATGCGTGAACACGAACTAACCTGCTCCAAGAGGAAAAACGTTTGAAAACGTCCAAAAAGTAATGCAGCACGGGCTCTGTTGTGACATGTACAACTTCTTTCTGCTCAGGAACTGTGACGATACTGCTGTCGGGGACAACACTCCATTCTGACTCATCTGTGAGCAGCCAGGAGGGACCCTGAAACCATAAATCGCAACCCTCTAGCTCCTGAGGCTCAAGTCCTCGTGACACTACGTCAGCCGGGTTATCTGCCGACTTTATATGACGCCAGCTTCCCTTTGGAGAGAGCTCTTGAATCTCTCCGACTCTGTTCGCGACGAACAGCTTCCATCTGGCTGGGTCCGCTCGGATCCAGCATAACGTTATCATGGAATCTGTGAAATAAAATATACGAGAATGGTCGACACACAGTACCTTAGCTACAGTGGCCATCAACCTGGCAAGCAAGAGCGCAGCACACAACTCCAGCCTTGGCAGGGTGACTGGCTTCAGCGGGGCAACGCGGGACTTCGCACAGATCAAGTGGACTGTATATGTTGATAACTCGGGATTATAGCTGCGCGCATAGATCACACAGCCATACGCCTTCGTGGAACTGTCAGCGAAGCCCAACAACTCCAACGTGCAGCCCGGAGAGACCATGAGCCGCGGAACTGAAATCGTGTGCAAACAATTTAGATTATTGCTAAATCGAAGCCAAACTTTCAAGATATCATCAGGTACTAGCTCGTCCCAGTCAATATTTGCCTTCCAGATCGATTGCATAACTAACTTGGCGAAAACCGTGACTGGTGCTATAAGACCCAAAGGGTCAAACACTTTGGCAATGTGCGATAAGACATTACGCTTAGTAGGCTTATCAGGAGCGCAAAGTTTGTCAGGGACTTGAACCTGAATCTTGTCAGAGAAGGGTTCCCACTTCAGTCCTAAAGTTTTGATTGAGGCATTGTCATTATTGTCAAATGAAAAGTTGCATTTCTCGCGCTTTTCTACAGGTATTTCCTTTAATACTTCTTGGTTATTTGAATACCATTTATGAAGCTCAAATTTACCTTTCGCAAGCAGCTGTTGAAGCTCATGAACGCCCTTTACGGCAGTCTCCAGGTCATCAGTACCAAAGAGCACATCGTCCATATAAGTACTTTCTAACAAAGCCTTAGATGCCAGTGGGAACTCTTCACCTTCGTCTTCGACTAATTTAAGAAGAGTACGAGTAGCTAAATAACTAGCTGGAGCCGTACCATAAGTCACTGTACGGAGCTGAAGACACCTCATCTTTTCTGATGGGTCATCCCGCCACAAAATGCGCTGAAGAGGCTGAAATTCCTCTTTGACCCCTACATACCTAAACATCTTTACTATGTCCGATACAATGGCGTACACAAATGTGCGGAATCGAAGCAGGATCGTGAACAAGTCTGGTTGAACTACGGGTCCCACCAACAAAGCGTCGTTGAGACTCAAGCCTGTCGACGAAGCAGCGGAAGCATTAAATACAACCCTCAATTTCGTCGTTGAAGATTGCTCCCTTATAACTGCATGATGCGGCAAATAGAACTCGATCTGTTCACCCTTATGTGGGACGCCTAAATCAACCCAGTGAGCATGTCCTAGCTTCACGAACTCGTGAACAAATGCTTGATATTGTTTGAAAAAATCAGCATTACCTTTGAACTTCTTCTCGAGTGACAAGAAGCACGAGAAGGCGAGGTTGAACGAATTACCCAACTGCGACAGAAGACTGTTATTGACTGGCAAGGCGACTTGATATTGCCCCTCCTCATCTCTGCTCGTAGTATCAGCGTAGATTTTTTCACACGCTGCTTCCTGCAAAGAGAGTTTAGGTTCAGTCAATGGATAGTCTTCTATACGCCAAAAGTTCTCAATCTGGTCATGCAAAGCAGTGAAAAAACAGCGGTTCGAGTTCCGAACGCCTGTGATACACTGCTGTTTCACGTCTAAATCGCCGCAGAACACCCAGCCAAAGGCCGTATTTAACAGGCCTGGCATCTTAGGGCCTAAATCAATTTTGCCCTGCCTCAGGCACTTGAAGAAGTCGCTGGCACCCAGAATGACGTCAATGGGTTTCGTGATATTAAAACTAGGATCTGCTAGCTTAACATGAGCAGGCCATGATAATTGCGCAGCCGAAAACTCGATGGTGGGCAACGGGTCACTGATGGTATCTAAAACACCAAACTGCGAATCTAACTTAAAGTCATTTACCCTAGATGCAAGCGTGAGCTTCGCTTTCTGGGTCACTTTAGTGGTGAGCCCACCCACCCCGGCTACAGTGCAATCCGTAGCCTCGAAACTACAACCTTGAAGCTTATGCACGAAATCTTTCGATACATAATTCTTTTGACTGCCTATGTCCAACAGTACCGTGCAACTGTGCGTAACACCCGCTGCATCACAGACCTTCACAGAGGCTGTAGGCAGCAAGGAAACAGTGCACTGAGATTCTACACCTACATCTAGATGAGATAAAGACATCGACTTGTCACTGCTATTCGCTCCTGGCTCAGCAATGACAGGTGATGGAATGTTGTTAACACCTTCTTCATGCAACAACACATTATGTCTTTGATGACATTTGGAGCAGGACAAAGGCTTTTTGCAATTGCCACTGCTATGATCATTCCCAAAGCAAAGCTCACACAAGTTAGCTTGTGAAACAAACTGACATCTGTCCGTCACTGAAAGCTTGAGGAACTTGTTACACTTTGATATGTAATGATAATTCTTATTACAAAATAAGCAGGTCTTACCTTTCTTATCTTGAGCTGAGCGCGTTGTCGCCACGCTGGAAGTGGACCGCTGTGGAGTCGCTTGCTTGACCGCAGACCCCGACGGCTTGGCTGCAGGCAGCAGCGGCACGGCCTCCTTGGAGAGCATCTCCAAAGCCTGGCAACGCTGTCGCAAATAGGATACAAAATCCTCCAAAGGAGGAAACTCGTTACACTCTCTTTGCATTTCATAGTCCCGCAGCGTACCATAGTCCAACTTAGTCGAAAGTACGTGAATCAATAACAGATCCGATAACTTTTCAATATTCAGTGACAACATAGAATTATACGACTGAGAGAAAACTTAGTGATTGTCTCTATATCACGCCTAAACATCTGATACAAACTGTGCAATTCATTTTTTGCACCCTTGAATGTCGCACCATTGTCACTGAATATTTGCAAGCATTTACCGCGCCTAGCTGTAAACCGACGCAGAGCGTTTAGGAATTCGTTAGTAGTGAGGTCAGTCGTTAACTCGATATGGACAGCTTTGGTACACATGCAGACAAACACACAAATATATCCCTTTGTAATTATGGGTCTACGAACTCTGGCCACCTTCAAAGGAATCGGGCCAGCAAAATCTATACCCGTGGTAAGAAAAGCTCGGTTTGGAGTGACCCTATACTTGGGAAGGTCAGCCATGACCTGTGATGCAGCTGTGCCTTTAAACCTGAAACATTTAACACACTTGTGTATTAGCTGACGAACTCTATTTCTACCGTTGAGAGGCCAGACGAATCTGCGTAGACTCGACAATGTAGTCTGAGTGCCGGCGTGGAGAAGTCGCTCGTGCTCATACACTATGAGCAAATCTGCAATATGACAATGTGACGGCAGCAACATCGGAAATTTTTCACTGTAGGGAATAGTAGAATGACGCAAACGACCACCTACCCTCACTAAGCCATCCTGATCAATGAAAATATTCAAATACTTCATTTGACTGTGAGAAAACTTCACATCCTTGCTACCATTGTTCGCTAACGACGATAGCTCTTGCGCGAAATGCTCGCGCTGAACGCATGAAATAACGGACTCTGTCGCCCTCTTTGTCTCAGCCGACGACAGAGGAGGATGCTGTCCATCGCTAGTTCTTGATTCGGTCATACCAGTTTTTTTTTTAATGTTATTTATAAACCGCAGAACATATGCGTGAACACGAACTAACCTGCTCCAAGAGGAAAAACGTTTGAAAACGTCCAAAAAGTAATGCAGCACGGGCTCTGTTGTGACATGTACAACTTCTTTCTGCTCAGGAACTGTGACGATACTGCTGTCGGGGACAACACTCCATTCTGACTCATCTGTGAGCAGCCAGGAGGGACCCTGAAACCATAAATCGCAACCCTCTAGCTCCTGAGGCTCAAGTCCTCGTGACACTACGTCAGCCGGGTTATCTGCCGACTTTATATGACGCCAGCTTCCCTTTGGAGAGAGCTCTTGAATCTCTCCGACTCTGTTCGCGACGAACAGCTTCCATCTGGCTGGGTCCGCTCGGATCCAGCATAACGTTATCATGGAATCTGTGAAATAAAATATACGAGAATGGTCGACACACAGTACCTTAGCTACAGTGGCCATCAACCTGGCAAGCAAGAGCGCAGCACACAACTCCAGCCTTGGCAGGGTGACTGGCTTCAGCGGGGCAACGCGGGACTTCGCACAGATCAAGTGGACTGTATATGTTGATAACTCGGGATTATAGCTGCGCGCATAGATCACACAGCCATACGCCTTCGTGGAACTGTCAGCGAAGCCCAACAACTCCAACGTGCAGCCCGGAGAGACCATGAGCCGCGGAACTGAAATCGTGTGCAAACAATTTAGATTATTGCTAAATCGAAGCCAAACTTTCAAGATATCATCAGGTACTAGCTCGTCCCAGTCAATATTTGCCTTCCAGATCGATTGCATAACTAACTTGGCGAAAACCGTGACTGGTGCTATAAGACCCAAAGGGTCAAACACTTTGGCAATGTGCGATAAGACATTACGCTTAGTAGGCTTATCAGGAGCGCAAAGTTTGTCAGGGACTTGAACCTGAATCTTGTCAGAGAAGGGTTCCCACTTCAGTCCTAAAGTTTTGATTGAGGCATTGTCATTATTGTCAAATGAAAAGTTGCATTTCTCGCGCTTTTCTACAGGTATTTCCTTTAATACTTCTTGGTTATTTGAATACCATTTATGAAGCTCAAATTTACCTTTCGCAAGCAGCTGTTGAAGCTCATGAACGCCCTTTACGGCAGTCTCCAGGTCATCAGTACCAAAGAGCACATCGTCCATATAAGTACTTTCTAACAAAGCCTTAGATGCCAGTGGGAACTCTTCACCTTCGTCTTCGACTAATTTAAGAAGAGTACGAGTAGCTAAATAACTAGCTGGAGCCGTACCATAAGTCACTGTACGGAGCTGAAGACACCTCATCTTTTCTGATGGGTCATCCCGCCACAAAATGCGCTGAAGAGGCTGAAATTCCTCTTTGACCCCTACATACCTAAACATCTTTACTATGTCCGATACAATGGCGTACACAAATGTGCGGAATCGAAGCAGGATCGTGAACAAGTCTGGTTGAACTACGGGTCCCACCAACAAAGCGTCGTTGAGACTCAAGCCTGTCGACGAAGCAGCGGAAGCATTAAATACAACCCTCAATTTCGTCGTTGAAGATTGCTCCCTTATAACTGCATGATGCGGCAAATAGAACTCGATCTGTTCACCCTTATGTGGGACGCCTAAATCAACCCAGTGAGCATGTCCTAGCTTCACGAACTCGTGAACAAATGCTTGATATTGTTTGAAAAAATCAGCATTACCTTTGAACTTCTTCTCGAGTGACAAGAAGCACGAGAAGGCGAGGTTGAACGAATTACCCAACTGCGACAGAAGACTGTTATTGACTGGCAAGGCGACTTGATATTGCCCCTCCTCATCTCTGCTCGTAGTATCAGCGTAGATTTTTTCACACGCTGCTTCCTGCAAAGAGAGTTTAGGTTCAGTCAATGGATAGTCTTCTATACGCCAAAAGTTCTCAATCTGGTCATGCAAAGCAGTGAAAAAACAGCGGTTCGAGTTCCGAACGCCTGTGATACACTGCTGTTTCACGTCTAAATCGCCGCAGAACACCCAGCCAAAGGCCGTATTTAACAGGCCTGGCATCTTAGGGCCTAAATCAATTTTGCCCTGCCTCAGGCACTTGAAGAAGTCGCTGGCACCCAGAATGACGTCAATGGGTTTCGTGATATTAAAACTAGGATCTGCTAGCTTAACATGAGCAGGCCATGATAATTGCGCAGCCGAAAACTCGATGGTGGGCAACGGGTCACTGATGGTATCTAAAACACCAAACTGCGAATCTAACTTAAAGTCATTTACCCTAGATGCAAGCGTGAGCTTCGCTTTCTGGGTCACTTTAGTGGTGAGCCCACCCACCCCGGCTACAGTGCAATCCGTAGCCTCGAAACTACAACCTTGAAGCTTATGCACGAAATCTTTCGATACATAATTCTTTTGACTGCCTATGTCCAACAGTACCGTGCAACTGTGCGTAACACCCGCTGCATCACAGACCTTCACAGAGGCTGTAGGCAGCAAGGAAACAGTGCACTGAGATTCTACACCTACATCTAGATGAGATAAAGACATCGACTTGTCACTGCTATTCGCTCCTGGCTCAGCAATGACAGGTGATGGAATGTTGTTAACACCTTCTTCATGCAACAACACATTATGTCTTTGATGACATTTGGAGCAGGACAAAGGCTTTTTGCAATTGCCACTGCTATGATCATTCCCAAAGCAAAGCTCACACAAGTTAGCTTGTGAAACAAACTGACATCTGTCCGTCACTGAAAGCTTGAGGAACTTGTTACACTTTGATATGTAATGATAATTCTTATTACAAAATAAGCAGGTCTTACCTTTCTTATCTTGAGCTGAGCGCGTTGTCGCCACGCTGGAAGTGGACCGCTGTGGAGTCGCTTGCTTGACCGCAGACCCCGACGGCTTGGCTGCAGGCAGCAGCGGCACGGCCTCCTTGGAGAGCATCTCCAAAGCCTGGCAACGCTGTCGCAAATAGGATACAAAATCCTCCAAAGGAGGAAACTCGTTACACTCTCTTTGCATTTCATAGTCCCGCAGCGTACCATAGTCCAACTTAGTCGAAAGTACGTGAATCAATAACAGATCCGATAACTTTTCAATATTCAGTGACAACATAGAATTATACGACTGAGAGAAATCATTGAGAAGATTTCTCAGAGGATATGCCTTATTTACCTGCCCTAGCGCAAAAATTGACCTTATGAAGTGATTGGCAATAAGCGTTTTGTTATCGTACCTATCCAACAAAGTACCCCAGGCCTTTAGGTAGTTTTCATTGGTGCACGCCAACGTAGAGATGAGCGACGCGGCTTCGTCCGACAAACATGACTTTAGGTAATAGAACTTCTGCACGTCAGACAAATCGTCGTTGTCATGCACCATCATAACAAAGGTATCCTTAAACTCCTGCCATTGGCAGTAGCTGCCTGAGAACTTGGGTAGCGAAACACTAGGCAAATTGACTCTACATGTAGTCTTAGGTTTAGTGAGATTGTTTACCGGATCCAGTCTTGTTTTAATCTTAACCAGCAGCTCCGTGCACTTGGACTCCAAGAAGAGGCCTTCCTCAATGTGAGACTCATCCATGGCCTCAAGCCGCATATTGATTTCCTCAAGACGGGCGAAGAAGTCCTGAACACGTCCCTCAGCCACGCTTAGCCGCAACAAGTCTGTGGATTCCGTGATCTCTCCTAAGCCCCGCTCGACGAGCGTTAGGCGTCCTTTTATGTAACGGCGCTTGTTGACGAGCTCTGTGACGGCTTCTTCATTTCCAGCCTTCTCTGAACTGTTAGGATAATTAGCATTAGTATGATGTTATTTTAGGTGTTAGTGTAACTAGTGGTTCGCCCCGAACTTTGAACTCGCGACCCCATATCTCAGCAACCCCTCGACCGATTTGGCTCATGTTCGAACTTAAAAATTCTCTTTACCTTATTTACCTGCCTACCAAATTTCGTGACGTTCCGACTAAATTTACTCAAGTTATCGTCGAACGAACATTCATACATACATACATACATACATACATACATACATACATACAAACGCCGGATTGTTCCAGTAGACTCGGAGAACTTCGCTCGCTTCGCTCGCTCGTTCAAATATTTGTATAACGAGTAGTAAATTTGATTAGTTTGTAAACGGAAGTTGATTTATTATTTTATGAAACGTCAACTTGACGGAAGTCTGCTTAATAATTTTGATGGATGCTAATTTGAACGGAAGTGTATTTAATAATGTTACCGGATATCGATTTGGTTGGATATTTACTTGATTCATATTTTAACTGTATTTTTTGAGCGGATATCCGTTTTCACATTTATTTTTATCGAATAGTTGCTAACTTGAACGGATGTCGTATTTAATAAAATTGTTACTGGATGTCAGTTGGACAGGAAGTTCATATAAAATTATTAGGTTTTTGTTGTATTTTAACCGGATATCCGTTTTCGCATTGATTTTGTATAGAAGGGAAAGGGAACTTAGCTGGAGGGGGAAAATACTGTAATCAGGCATTCTGTTCGTAGCTGCCACGAAGGCAACACTGTAAATGTATTTCGTTGGTGAACAATCAGAACAATATAAGTGATGCAAGTGAATAACATTATCCACGTTTTATTTATCTACGACCTTCCCTAAAAGGTCAGAAGTGCGACGAAAGAGATTAAATAAAACTATCTCAACACGCCCATAGCTCGGAAAACGTAAGTATTGTGTTAAATTTGGTTAAAAGTAGCCTAAAAATGCATGAATTTATTAATGTGGAGACTGTCGAAATTACCAGACTTTTTTTCTCTCGCTCACGTGATATAAAACGATAGCTTTGAATTGAAAAAAAATAAGTCTTATAAAATTTAACTGCAAGGGACTTTTTGGCAAAAATGGAAGCCTAATATGATCAGTCTTCTCTGCTTGACTATTTTGGGATACGAAAATAGGATTTTTATTAGGTGCAGTGCAAGGGAGATTTAATCAGTATTAATAACATTTATTTATTTATTTAATAACATTTTAGGATTTGACTAGCTAGATTTGTCCAGATTCTAAGCTTATTTTTGAAGTTTCAGATTGAACATGGATCGAGAGATAGCTCAAGGTCAAGAGCATGGTCACAGGGTCGCTCAAGGTCAAGAGCATGGTCACAGGATCGCCCCAGGTCGTGGGTTAAGTGACGGAGAGGATGATGGTGCAATCAGTCGAGGGGAAGGACTGATGCAGGATGAAGAACAGCACAGGTCAGTGCCGAACCGTGACGTTAGTCCAGTTATTGGAACACTGAGTGTACCTTGCTCTAGGTCTGAGCAAGCTACACACAGACACATGGATAAGGTTAAAGGCAGGCGCATCTCTGGATGCGGAGAGGAGGAGAGCAGGTCATGGAAAACAACTGAAAAGAGAAAAAGGAATATGAGGCAAAGGAGGCGCAACCGTTCGACTTCGGAATCGGACGAGGATTCACCGCTGCCGACGAAGAGGAGAAGTACGAGGGAAAGGAGGCGCAACCATTCGACTTCGGACGAGGATTCACCACCGTCGACGAAGAGGAGAAGTAATAAGGTACGAAGTAAAGAGTCTGATACATCTGATGTTCTTGATAAATTTTTAAGTATTTTAAATCAAGTCAAAAGCTCGCATAAGCCCAAGCTTAATTTCAATTCAAACGTTATCCCTGAATTTGATCCCATGTCCAAAGAGCAAACCATGCTGACATGGTTAACGAAGGTAGAGGAATGTGCAGAGATTTATGGTTGGGATGAAAAGGAAGTTATTCACTATTCTCTACCTAAATTGAGCGGGGTTGCCAGGACATGGTATCAAGGGTTGCCTACGTTGCTACATTCCTGGACAGAGTGGAAGAGGAAACTTCTCGAGTCATTCCCTTGTCGTGAAGATTATGCCGAGCTTTTGACCGAAATGTTAGCAAAGAGAGTGAGATATGGTGAATCGTTGGAGCTTTATTACTACGCCAAAATTAACTTGCTTAATCGTTGCAAAATATCGGGGAGGCAAGCTGTAGATTGCCTTTTGTATGGTGTCGAGGATCGCGCTATCAAAGTAGGAGCCCAGGCGGCACAATTTAGCGAGCCTGAGCAAGTTCTCAAATATTTTAGGACTGTAAAGGTTGGGACCAATCGAGAAGGATACGAAAAGGCAAACGACCGAAAGTTTATGCAAGCTACGTCTAGCGCAACGAAGGGTGGCACCGTCAACAGTAGTATCCGCTGCTTTAACTGTGACGAGATCGGGCACCCCAGTTTTAGGTGTAGTAAATCTGTTAGTACTGTAAAAAGCAGTATACGCTGCTTTAACTGTGATGAGGTCGGGCACCCTAGTTTTAAGTGTAGTAAACCTCTTACTAAATGTACATTTTGTGATAAACTGGGTCACCGGGCTTCTGATTGCTACAGAAATAGGAACAAACCAACAAACGAACAAGATAATAGTCAAACTCAAAATTCTCGTAAAGACAAGAACGAAAAACAAGTGGCCGAAGTGACAGCTGATGTTGCTTCTGACGCTAATGCCAAATATATTCTCGAGATAAAAATTAATGATTCATCTGTCACTTGCCACGTCGATTTAGGGAGTCAATGTTCGTTAATAAGGGTCACCGATGCGAATTCAATTGGGTTGCAAATTGCTTCAAAAGAAGACTTGCCTGTACTTAGAGGAATAGGAGCCAATTTAGTTCGTCCACTAGGCGTTTCGGTAGCCACGGTAGAAGTTCAAGGCCTAAAAGAAGTTATCGATATATTCGTTGTGGAGGATCATGTCATGAGTCATCCCGTTCTTTTGGGCCATTCCTTCACAGAAAAGCCTAAAATTCTGATCACGAAAACCCCAAATGAACTAATATTCCAGAGGATTGCTCAAAACAAGGTTCATCTTATGATTGAAAATACCACAGCTATCCCTAGTAACACTTTACGGGCAGTACCAGTCACTGTAGACATTCAGGAGAATGGTTCTGTTTGCGTTCATGGCTCTCTTAGAGGTGGCAAGGGTAAAGAATACTACCTTCTCCCGGGTATATACAATATTACGGATGGCTGCGGTACGCTTTTGGTGTACAATGTATCTTCGGAGACGGTTTATTTTGAAAAGGGTGTTCTTTTAACCAGAGCTCTGCAGAAGCACACGTCGCCAGCTGAAAGCTTCTTAAACACTTGTAGCGTGATATTTGATGATGCCACGGTGACAAATGAGATCAATTGTAATACAGCGTTAAATCCAGACGAACGACCAAAATTACAATGTTTACTCGCAAAATATAACGATTGTTTCTCAAATAGTCTCAGGGATCTTGGCTTCACAAATGTCACCGAAATGGTAATTGAACTAGAAGACTCCGTACCAGTTGTATATCGCCCATATCGCATGTCATATGCTGAAAGGTCGCTGGTAAGAGATATGGTCCAGGAGATGGCTGAAAGCGGCATCATCAGGGAATCTTCATCTCCTTACGCTAGCCCCATAGTGCTGGTCCAAAAAAAAACAGGTGAGAAACGATTATGCATAGACTACCGGGCTCTCAACAGAAAAACTAAAAAGGATCATTATCCTTTACCACGTGTTGAAGATCAACTAGATCTACTGGCAGGTAACAAGCTTTTCACTTCATTGGATCTAGCATCCGGCTACTACCAGATCCCTATTGCGGAAGACTCTCGTAGTAAGACTGCTTTTGTAACTCCAGACGGCCAATATGAATATGCTCGCATGCCTTTTGGTCTAGTAAATGCGCCGTCGGTATTCCAGCGGACTATCAACAAAATACTAAATGATGCCAAGGTAAAATACGCACTAGTTTATATGGATGATGTGCTCATACCATCCAAGGACTTCGATGAGGGATTGCAGAGACTCGAAGAAGTTCTCCAGCTCCTAAGAAATGGTGGCTTGACCCTGAAATTGAGTAAATGCAATTTTTTCTTCGAGTCTATAGATTTTTTGGGGTTTGAGGTAAGTTCTGATGGAATCCGTCCAGGCAGTAGGAAGACTGATGCCGTATCAAAATTCCCGACACCTAGCAATCAACATGAGCTCCGCCAATTCCTTGGTCTATCCGGATTCTTCAGGCGATTTGTCAAAGGCTATGCAACAATTACCACGCCCTTGACAGATCTCCTCAAAAAAGATATATGTTGGGCTTGGGAACCTGCACAAGAAAATTCATTTCAGAAGGTCAAAGAATTGCTCACTAACAGGCCAGTTCTAGCTCTCTATGATCCCGGAGCGGAAACCGAACTACATACGGACGCAAGCAAGGTAGGTTTGGCAGGGATATTGCTACAGCGAAATTCAAATGGAATGCTACAGCCAGTTTCGTTCTTCAGCCGTAAGACCAGCGTAGACGAACGTAAGATGCATTCTTACGAACTCGAAACGTTGGCAGTCATAGCCTCACTAAGCCGTTTCAGAGTTTATCTTGTAGGAATACCATTCAAGATTCTTACAGACTGCAACGCCCTCAGATCCACCCTAACAAAACGCGACTTAATACCACGCATCGCACGATGGTGGGTTCAGTTACAAGAGTATGACTGCACGATCGAGTATCGGCCGGGTGCACGGATGTCGCATGCAGATGCACTAAGCCGAAACCCAGTCGGCCAACCATCAGGTGAGATGCATCTCTTAGATGTGTTGCCGGTGCAACAAACCGATCGAGACTGGATAGCAACAGTTCAAACTGCCGACGATGAGGTAAAGAAAATAAAAGGTATTTTATCCGATCCTAGCTCGACCCAAGCCATCGACGTGCATAAGAACTATAAACTTAAAAATGACTGCGTGTATCGAGTTGTAGGTGACTCTATAAAATGGTTGGTACCCAAAGGTGTGCGCTGGCAGATATTAAGAATGAACCATGATGACGTAGGCCACTATGGATTTGAAAAAACTCTTCAACGTATCCAAGATCATTATTGGTTTACTAAAATGCGCCGCTTTGTAAAAAAATACGTCTCCTCGTGTCTAGAGTGTGCCCACCACAAAGCTCCTGGAGGTAGAAAAGAAGGCCAGCTGCACCCGATCGAAAAAGTGAGTATACCATTCCACACCGTGCATGCAGACCACTTAGGACCGTTCGTGAGAAGTAAAAAGGGGAACTGCTACCTGTTAGTCCTCGTCGACGGCTTCACAAAATACGTAAATATTACTCCCGTCAAAAACACAAAATCACTGACGTCAGTGCGTGTTATGAAAGAACACGTTAGTTATTTTGGTGTTCCTACACGCCTCATCACAGACAAAGGGTCCAGTTTCACAAGCAAGGCGTTTAAAGACTTCGTTATCTCGTACGGTATTAAGCACATTATAAATGCAGTCGCTACTCCCAGGGCTAACGGCCAAGTTGAACGATTTAACAGAACTATACTAGACGCATTATCAGCTTCAGGCCATGGCGATGACGACAAATCCTGGGACGATCATATCCCCGACATTCAGGTTGGGATAAATACAAACAAGCACAAAACGACACAAAAGAGCCCATCAGAATTACTGTTTGGGTTCAATATAACAAGTAGGTCAGAGGGAATATTAAGTTCAGTAATTAACGATACTTTAAACAGAACTCCTGTAGAAGGGTTGCCAGATTTGAGACAGAGCGCTAGTGACAAAATATCAGAACAACAAAATAAAGATGCAATTAACTTTAATAAACGTAGGAAACCATCGACACAGTACAAAGACGGTGATTTAGTTCGCATTGAAAGGCAGCTCCCTCATGATGGGAAATCACAAAAACTGGTCGTCAAATATCAAGGGCCATATCGCATAGTAAAATTGCTCCCCAACGATAGGTTTGTGGTTGAAGACACTCCTTTAACACGTAAAAACGGTAGAAGATACGAGGCTGTTGTATCGATTGATAAAATTCAACCGTGGATGAATTTTTGTAGAGATTTTGAATCCGATGATAATGTTCCTAGCAATAGTTGTTCTAGTGATAGTGAATAATTGTAAGTTATCGGTACTTAATGTTGTGTGACCTGCAAACGTTACTCTGCAATTTAATGTTAAAGCAGTAATCAGATAATAATTGATATATGTATTATTTTGAATTGTGGTAATAGTAGTCATTATGTAAACAATGTGTAATCAATTAATTTAGTGTCACTATGTTTGTCGCTAAAGCTATGTTTAAATTACCCTGTACATTGCAACTATAGTTTTTTTTTTCTCTATTGTAAGCGAAGGGACTCGCTTTAAACAGGATGGCCGAGCTGTTAGGATAATTAGCATTAGTATGATGTTATTTTAGGTGTTAGTGTAAATATTTGTATAACGAGTAGTAAATTTGATTAGTTTGTAAACGGAAGTTGATTTATTATTTTATGAAACGTCAACTTGACGGAAGTCTGCTTAATAATTTTGATGGATGCTAATTTGAACGGAAGTGTATTTAATAATGTTACCGGATATCGATTTGGTTGGATATTTACTTGATTCATATTTTAACTGTATTTTTTGAGCGGATATCCGTTTTCACATTTATTTTTATCGAATAGTTGCTAACTTGAACGGATGTCGTATTTAATAAAATTGTTACCGGATGTCAGTTGGACAGGAAGTTCATATAAAATTATTAGGTTTTTGTTGTATTTTAACCGGATATCCGTTTTCGCATTGATTTTGTATAGAAGGGAAAGGGAACTTAGCTGGAGGGGGAAAATACTGTAATCAGGCATTCTGTTCGTAGCTGCCACGAAGGCAACACTGTAAATGTATTTCGTTGGTGAACAATCAGAACAATATAAGTGATGCAAGTGAATAACATTATCCACGTTTTATTTATCTACGACCTTCCCTAAAAGAACTAACCTTTGACGCAGTAGTAGGCATCTTGGTAATAAATACGCACTCTTCAATCTATATAATCTTGCTCAGTCTTTGAATTCGTGACGATCAGTGATTTTTTATTCACTGGTGACGATTCTCCTTCACACCATACTCCACCAATACCATGGAAAATTGTCATTCCGTGGTAACCTTACATCGATTAAAAACGTCCTCAGCGGGAACAACATAAACGATGAATCACAATAATTATATTGATGATCTTGAACGGCATGGAACGATTGTGCTTGAATTCTTTGACAATGTCGGACAGGAAAAAAATGACGTTTTGGAAAATTTCTTCGAAGTAATATTTATCCGTTTCAATCTGCAAACTGCATTGATATTTTTCCAGTTTTTAGGCTTCTAAGGACCAAATGGACGCTGCTGTCTGTCGCTAGTTCTTGATTTTAAAAGGAAACTCCGTATTTCGCCAAAACAAACCATTAATTTTTATTGTCTCAAAGCAATGCACAAAGATGAAGGAGAACAACACATAGAGAAAGTAAAAAGCACCAAAAAGGTTAGTATATTATCCAAGAAAGAAAGAACACATTCATTTCACGCCACAAAGACTTGTTTAACATGAACATAGGTAGCTTAAATCTACTTAACAAAATTGTTAAACAGTTTAACATAGGCCCGGTTTCTGAGTTGAGAATTTTACTAAGCAAATACTTACATATCGCTCTGTCGCGCTCTTTTGTGAGAAATCTGCAGAGACAGGACGATACTTACCTATTTACTTAGCGAATTTCTCAATTCATAAACCGGCAGATAATGTATTATAAATGAGCAGAATAGTTACTTAAAAACAGAATAGAAGCCCAAAACAGAAAGAACAAATCGACCTGTAAATAAACAAAGAAGGTTAGCTTCCACATAATTATTATACACCGTGGAATTTTGTGGTTTTAAAGCCGAAGGTATTTAGTTGCACTCATGATTCTGAGCCAAATTCCAAAATTTTACTTCAAAACGAGCGAAAAAAAAAAACACTTCCCAATACAAACGGCTATCGCCAATCGACACCATTTGTATGGAGAAGTGAATTTTTTTTTCGCGCGTTTTGGAATGAAGGCAACAAAATACCTTCGGCTTTAAAACCACTAAAATTGCACGGAGTAGTTATCAAAAGCAAGTGAGATACGAGTACGCAATACACAAAGGTACAGAGGGCTAATTCTCGGCAATCTCGAATGTGAGTTGTTACTTAAGTTTTCTTCGTAGAATCTCGTATGTGACATACCCGAGAATTTGCCCCCAGAATGTTTGGTTACAAAAATAACTCTCCAACCTTTGAGCCAATATTGGCGCGGCTGAAATGCAGTGAAATTGGACGATTCTTTGTAGGTGGATTTTCGTCGAAAAACTCGTTTGTTTCCTTTACCTTGTCGTTTTTGGGAATCACCGGATGGATACCGTTGGGAGTTCCCGGGACCTTTTGTTGGCAAATTGCTTAATTATTTCCTGTGGCTTTGTTATGAGTGTAGGAAAAGCTTGAAACCTATTTGTTTTGAAACATACCCTTAGGCCGTCTTGCACCACTTTCTTAACTAAAATCTTCATACAAAAGTCGATTTAAGAAGTGGTGCAAGACGGCCTTAGTCCCTTACCCTAGTCTTTTGATGATGACGAGGATGATGTGTCCTGTGCACCAGTAGGTAGCTGAAATTGTTAGAGCCGGCAAAGTAATTTTACAAAACTTCAAGATACTTTGTATAATACTTTATTGCACACACAAACAAATTACAATACACAAGAAAACACATATACAAAGGCGAGTTTATCTCTGTAAGAGATTTCTTCCAGCAAACTTTGAAGATCAAAACTGTTGTGAAAAATGACTGGTGCAGATATTCTGTGGCAAGGCATTCCACAGCTTTACCTACTGAAACTTTTAGTTTTGCAATCATAATATATTTTGTTCATATATTTGTCCACAATAATACCGAAAAACAAACTAATATAACAACCGCAGTACCGCAACGTCCAGCAAAATCACAGAGCAACGGCAAATAATATATTTCATCGAGGGAAATTGTTTTTCTAACCGGATAAATATGTCTCTGGGGCGGGCTATCGATCACAAATCCACCAAGTCATCCTGCAGAGAATCCATCTTGTACGTGGATGAGGGAAGAACCCCAGATGCGGTGGTTTATTGATCCAAAATGTTAAAAAAGAAAAAAAATAACCTGGCAAGTGTTAGTCAGATTCGCGCACCGACAGCTGCCGATATCACAATTCTGTCCCATTTGTTTGACCAAGTTTGTGCGGGTCAAGACACACAGCGCAAATGATCGAGTGATACGCGTCACTGCGCCCTGCCGCTAAATGCCTCGCAAGCACTCTCTGCACTTACAAATAACTCCACGTGATATCATCACGCCAGCGCGAATGATCGAGTTGTACGCGTCATTGCGAGTTGCCGCTAAATGCCTCGTCCACAAGCACTCTCTGCACTTACAAATAACTCCACGTGATATCATCACGCCAGCGCGAATGATCGAGTTGTACGCGTCATTGCGCCTTGCCGCTAAATGCCTCGTCCACAAGCACTCTCTGCACTTACAAGTAACGCCAAGTGATATCATCACGCCAACAAAAATGATCGAGTTGTACGCGTCACTGCGCCCTGCCGCTAAATACCTCGTCCACAAGCGCTCTTCACTTACAAAGTAACTCCAAGTGATATCATCACGCCAGCGCGAATGATCGAGTTATACGGCACGCGTCACTGCGCCCTGCCGCTAAATGCCTCATCCACAGGAACTCTCTGTTCTTACATGTAACGCCAAGTGATATCATCACGCCAGCACGAATGATCGAGTTATACGCGTTACTACGCCCAACCGCTAAATGCCTCGTCCACAAGCACTCTCTGCTCTTACAAGTAACGCCAAGTGATATCATCACGCCAGCACGAATGATCGAGTTGTACGCGTCACTGCGTCCTGCCGTTAAATGGCGATGCCTTATTGCACAGTCATCTACGGAGGGTTTCTAGGCATGGATTATATTACGTAAGTAGGGATGTAGATTTTTTTATTTTTTTTTATTTGAAAACTCACTTAATCTACATTTACAAGTTACCCTAATTCGATAGAAAAGCACACAGTTTCTTATCTTAAAATAGCACTTAGTTAGGTCTATATGTACGATTTAAGTGTATTAGTGATAAGTTTTAACATTCAACATAATTATTGGTGAGTGCCTCATTGGTAAAAAAAATATGCGTTTTAATACTAATTGTACATGTCCCACTAGCTGGGCAAACTCCTTCTTTCAGAGAGAGTTCGAGCTTAATCACCACGCGTGCCCACTGCAGATTGGCGATTTTTGGGTTGAGGGTATTAAGCCTGCAACGCTCAGGTTTCCTCACGATGTTTTACTCCACAGTTAGCAAGTGGTATTCCTACTACAAATTCACAAAATTAAATGTACGTAGGTATAGTATTTTTTTTTATGTAGCCTGTTTTGTGTCCCACTGCTGGGCAAAGGCCTCCCCCTGTGTCCTCCACTCTTTTCTATCTGGGGCCACCTCTTGCCACCCCGGAAAAAAGGTTTCGAGATCGTCCCGCCATCTCCGCCTTGGCCTGCCACGGCGCCGGTGTCCAGTCTGAGACAACCAGTCAGTGGCGATTTTCGCCCATCTGTCTGGATCCATGCGCCTTATGTGGCCAGCCCAGTTCCACTTAGCTTGACAGTCACAACTCCAACATCGGCGATTTTGGTTTTCGAGCGCAACGTGGTGTTTCGGATGCGGTCAATCCGTTTAAAAGGTATCGTAACTGTTAGCGACGTGCTCACGTGTTTGATATTTTTTGGATACTTTCATGTTTGTCAGCCTTTTGAACTTGGCGCGTGTGGGACCCGCTTATTGGTGCGAGCTGATCGTGTAGTTTGGGTCTAGCTCGCACACTCTTTTGTTATGTCAACTATTTTGAATCCCTTTTGGACATTCCAAATGTGAATCAGTCTGCAGCCGATCGCTCACGAGGTCCCACGCGCGCGCCCGAAAATATTGTATTTTTTTACAATTCCTTGAGCCAGTTTGCTAATATACCAAGCTCATCACCAGCGCATCGTTTTTCATTCAGCTCTGCCCCCAATAGTAACTTTGAAATAAATTTTAAAGTCATAGGTTCATACCCGCAACCCGAATCGAACCTGGGTCACTCGCTTCCGAGTCCATTGTTCTACTCGTACCACTAGGCCACCATCGCTTAATTATTGTAGTTGACTTCGATCAAGAGTTCGGTGGTATTTGAGTAAAATTAAAACCTCAAGTACAAAACAACAGGACCTTTTTTGTAACAGCCTGTAGATTAACCCATTGCCTTTATCCCAATAGAACAGCATAATATAAATCAATCCTTGGCCAGAAAACAAGTCAAAGAGTGACTTCATAAGTCAGTGTCTGTATTCAGCCCCCATATATCATCATCAGGGAAGGGACGTGACTTGCGTGGCTAAGGTTTTGGTAAAATAAACCAGTAAATGAACTGGATACTCTCGTGTGCTCTGTTTTCCAGGAAGCTAGATTTGCACTAAATTGCGTCTAACTAATTATTAATAGTAGATTTTTGACGGTGTCTTAAACTACAAGATGCTTTTTTACTAATAGACATTTTTTAACCCCCGATACAAAAAGACGGGTCTTAAGAGAATTATAAGTTTGACCGCTATGTGTGTGTGTATGTGTCTGTCTGTATCTCTGTCTATCTTTAACACCGTAGCTCTTAAATGGGTGAACCGATTTGGATTCGGTTTTTTTTATCTGAAAGCCGGTTTTTAGCAAGTGTTCTTAGAAATGTTTTATCAAAATCGGTTCAGCCGTTTATGAGATATGCTTATTTAAAGCTCAAATGTGGGGGGTATTTATAATTTTTTATTTAGTAGTTATTGCCTACTTGAGATAGGTGTTACGTAACTGCCAATCAAGTGTACTAACTAACTTCATCACTAAGGTCCACTGGCGTCAACAAGGCTTTTATAAGCCATTTAACTCTTAGTTAATTCGGAAAAGTCTGGGCAAACAAATTATTAACTCGAAATTAACTCTAGCTCTGACTGACGCAAATGCACCTATGACGCATACAATGACAAGCTGCGTAGTCATATTGTTTCTAAGGAGAGGGTTTACTCGGTTCTCTTTATGCAATGGTCGCGGGGTCGATTCCCGTAAGCGCTTTTCGGGCGGCTCTTGATGTTGTCGTGGCGGGTTTATTTGGGGTTTTACTTTTGGGCCCTTGTGTTTTAGTGAGACTTCTCGGCTTGAGGAAAGGGGTTTCTCGTGTGACTGGAAAATAATGTTAGCTACAAAATAAAACCGCCAGTCACAAGTTTCTTTTTAAATTATCAACCAAGGACCTCTATAAAGATTTATATGAGGTTAAAAAATTTGCTCGGGACAGGATTTGAACCCGCAACCTCTTGCATTCCGTGCAGGCGCTCTACCAATTGAGCTACCGAGTCACGTACTCAATTTTAAACGTAAACGTTTACATTTTAACTTTCGTAAGCACTACAAATTTTGTTTTTCATTTCGTGCCGATGTGGAGCCGCACAGACAACGTCGCATCTTCATTTCTGCCTTGATACTCCACAGTGCAGCTGACAGGATCTCCTGGAGGTGACCCCCAGCGCGATCCATGGGGGCACGTTTCTGGGAGCGCGACGTGTGACGCTTTCGACACGAGAGAAGAATATTTCGTAAACGGTCCATGATTAAGGTCTCCGAATGAGAACCGAAACTAGTCGGCTACACCGACATAATACAAGTAAGTTTAACCGTTTACGAAACACAAAAAGGACCTCTATTGTGTAAAAAATAATCGACAGCATTTATATTTAATTTTATACTATAATATTCTTTTAAAAGTCATCATGAATCGGTCTGTAAAGGTATTACTAACTACTAATATTTTAATATCGATCAGACAAAACTAGGCTGGAAGACCTATTATTGAAATAAATAAAATAATGTATTGATTCAACACTATTTTCTTTTCACTACAAACTGGTCACTGCAGTGAATTACCTTATGACTTATAAAAGAAGTTTTTTGAAATAACCTTATGATTCACTGATGGAAATTCCTTCATACCAACTTGTCAGTCAATCAATCCACTTCCAAAAACAAACTAACCTAACCCAACATTTCCAAAAAATCAAAGGCTCCACTTTCGCTTTCCCAGAGCCCAAATAAATCGCAAAAGAAAGCAAAACAGAGCAGCCCACAGAATCACTTACATTCCCGACGACACAGAGACAATAAATCTGGACGCGTCTGTCGGCCCTGCGCCACAGATTAACAACACACAAAAGGTCCAATTTGTTATGTACCTCATGGAGGAATGGGCGTTTTTCGTACAGTGCCTTTGACGAAATAATTCCCTTGGGTTGAACAAAAATTGTCCCTATTAAATTGTTATAAGAGTTTTGTCAAAGGAACTCTTTCGTTAAACGCACTCTAGTGCAAAACATTTCGTAGCAAGCAAATGTCAATGGGATTTTTTTTAAAATAAATGTCATAAACCATAAACCACAGATAAATAAATAGACTTTGGCATTTAATTTTATTGCTTCTTAATTTTACACTAGGGAAAATAGCCCAAAGCTTTATACTCGTAGGTACCTACTTTCAACCGTAGTTGGTTAGTAAAAACAATGATTTAAGAAACTAGTTTCTTTAATTTATGTCATTACTCATGGGTAGTCGCAAGTGCATTGTCTGTCTCGGTTTACTGGCTATTAAAAAAAAATCCTACGTCACAGTCATATTGGGTCTAGCTCAACGTGACAGTTCATGTAAAAAGGTGGGAAAATGCGTCATCACACTGAGAATAATAGTTGTTTTGTGGTTTCACGGTTGTTGTGAATTTTATCCTGGAGATTTGTAACCAACCCCATAGATAAGAGATACTTTCTTGCCCGATGGGGGATTGGTGGCACCTCGCCCATAAATCTTCTTTCCGGATGGTGTTCGTCCAGTATATGCGCAGAGACTTTTTGACGAACATTTTCAGTTGGTTGGTCAGACCCTTTGTCACTCTCCGCGTCTCGCAGATTAAATTTGTCGGGTTGTGCTTTTGAGCAAACCCGTGCGCGCTCTCGAAACCCGTCCTTCTGGAACTTCCAATTGCATGAGGGTAAGGGAGGACCCGAAAAAATGTGACACCAGCAACTTGACGCGACGTGACTAGCGTCTGTGAACCGCTGATAATATTGAGTTCACTTGACACGTCACACCACATACTACGACATGACTCCTATCTCTCGTGTGGAGACTTGGAGAGGGTGGGGCAGACACTAAGCTATACAAGGTGTTAAAGATCCTAACTTTTTTATAGGGTAAAAGGGTAATTCTACGGCAGAGCTGCATTTATGCAATTCGGAAGGCAAAGTTTTTTGTTCGAATGTCCGTTATTGGCTTAATCTTATCTTTAGACAATATTGAGAAACTGATTTCAATATTTTTTATTTTGGTTCAGTAGTTTGGATTTTACAACGTTTCAAAGATACGGTTTTATGACGTCACGCGACGGTCTGCATACTGTTGGCGGTCATAGGAACAAAACATTTTAGCGCATAAAAACAAAACTACTGGACCAAAAAAAAAAAATTTAAATTAGTTTCTCAATAGTGTCTAAAGATAAGATTAAGCCAATAACGGACTTTCGAACAAAGGCAAAGTTTGCCTTCCGAATTCCCGTGGCATTTTTTATTTAAGGGTTTTCAGATAATTTGATGTTCTCAAATTATCTGAAATTTTATTGTTGCATGATTATTAAATTGTTACTAATGTGTTCTAAAGTAATGTGAGAACATCAAATTATCTGAAAACCCTTAAATCAAAAATGCCACGGGAATTGCATAAATGCAGCTCTGCCGTAGAATTACCCAAAAGCACCTGGCGATAGGGATCACAACCTTAATACTTTTTTTGCTCTGTGACGTTCCGTTCTCTTTCTTGGAGTGAAAGCCGAACAAAAGTGGCAGACGTCGGAAAACGCATAACTCCTTTGAAGTGGAAGTGGGCAGGATACCTGGCTAGATGTACCGATGGCAGATGGACAAAATCCATTGCGGATGGCGACTCCGAGAGGGGAAGAGATCGGTTGGTAGACCACTAGCCAGATGGTCCGACGACATAGCCCAAGTAGCCGGTAAACAGTGGATGCGCCTGGCACAGGATCGTGAGAGGTGGCGTGAGCATGAAGAGGCCTTTTCTCAGCAGTGGGTGTTAACAGGCTGATGATGAAACTTGTCATCTCGGAATGTAGGTAGGTAATTTATGTATCGTAGGTATAAACCGCATTCCAGCCAATTTAGATATTGAAATTTCGATGCGTCCCTTAAGGAATATACGTATAGGTTTGAGGTTGTGTATGCCATGCCCCTTTGTGAAAAACTCATTAAAGTTTGTTAACAATGTCGCTCATCTTAACTTCTGATGTCTGTTCATCGTTCAAATGGTACAGTCGGCCACAGTCACAGATACCCCGCGCATGGCATGGCATGGCAGCTCTTACCCCGCGCGACATAAGGGCGCCAATCGAACAAAAAGGGGTATCCTAGTGTTTGGCCGATTGTAACTACTCAAAGAGAAAAGGGGTGATCATCCTGTAGGCATAATGATGATGCTATAGAAGGATTACTCAACACTGATTCATAATTTAAAACTTAACCAGGCAGCTGGGTTAGCATGAGGTTGGGTTAGAGCGTATCCATGGGTTTATACTGTCTATCCCGCTCTACGTCAAACAAATAGTTGTTTCCCCCTTATGTACTGCCTAACCCAGCCTTATGCTATGCTTGCAAGGCTACTATAACAAAAATCGGCCAAGTTCTAGTTGGACTCGCGAACCAAGGGGTTTTGTACACACGACAGCACGTAGACCTTTAGACGCTAGCACTCTACTCGGTTGCGTAACGGGCGACTTTACAACAAAAACGTATACTCTGATGTGCTGTCGTGTGTACAAACTTGTAGAGGGAAAAGGTTTATTTTTTAAATTTTTCGTCATAAATCGAAAACTATACAACGTGTTACAAAACATCCTAACTCTTTTTACAGGGTACTGGACAACAGAATGTCAAATCTGTAAAAAAAAGTTGAAAAAAACAATTTTTATTTTATAACCTCAAAATTGAAAAAAAAATCATAACTTTTTTGTTTTTGGTATTAGCTCAAATTTTAAAATATGTTTGTATGTGTAGGTGCATTTACATAGCTTTGAGTTGTTAAAACATTGTAAAAATCAATGAAAACAATATTTTAAAAATTGTTTTCTCTCGCCACAGCGTTCACATTTGATTAATTTAACAATCAACGGAACGTCATAGAGAAAAAAAATATTTAGGTTGTGATCCTTATCACCCGGTGCTATTACCCTGTAAAAAGAGTTAGGTACTTTTGTAACACCTTGTATACATTGTAAAGATAATTAGAACCTTCTAAAGCAAAAAAAGATAACATCCTGTAGATATTTTCATGATTTTGTGAAAATCTGTGGGCCATTTCATAAAACCGACAATGACAATTTACTATGACTGATTAATGAATAATAATTATTTTTAGGTTTTACTGTACTAACGACCTCTTAAGATTCTACTAACAAAATGGATGCAAATCTGAAATAAATGAATTGAATTGAATATGACAATTAGAAGTACATTGCGTAGCCGATTAGGCATTAGAAAGGTTACAAAAAAGTTTAGGATACTATCAGACTGCTCAATGTACATCAAATTGTCATAATAAATTATTAAACTATGAATATAGTTATATGAAATGGCCCACTGGTAATTTTCTACGACCAATAACGGTGTTTGTTTTTCAATAAATTAAATCTTTCGCCCAAGTTAATCCTCTACACGATTCTGTAGTTCATACTGCAAGTATTTATTTACACAGAGATATTCAGACAGAAAGGGTAGATTCCCAAACAATAGGCGAAAGTATCCCCTTAATGACATGCAAACATACGAAACACGAGGGATTTTGCATCAAAAACAATCCATAAACCCTTCATAGCTGTAAATTATTTACATACAGGGTGTTAAAAGACCGCCAACAGAGCGGGAAACCACGTATTGTCCTCACCATACTGAACATTTTTGCCCAAGGAACTATGCCTGGGAAATCAACGGTTTCCGAGATAATGAGGTTCAAAGTCGGACTTTTCAAAACTTTTTTTTTGCAGAAATGTATTCAGTATCTAGTTCTTAACATATCCTCTCAAGAAGCCATATCAAAATTATGAATATTTCTTAGAAAAAACGACGTTAAAATTGCAACCCGCAATGTATTCTAAACATCGGCACTTCAAGGTTAAGTAACATAAACTTATACCCACGCTTGCGCAATATGACTTCTGTGCGTTACACGTCCATTGAGTAATAAAATATTTTTCAAAATTATAACCTAAAAAACCAAAATCATTTCCCAGCAATAATTTATCGAAAAAGTACTTTGTTTTGGTGTCTAGTATCCGTGGCTTTCGGGTCTGTTGGCGGTCTTTTAACACCCTGTATAGCCTAGCTGCAACTTTTGTGGAGTGACCATTCAATGGGTGACTGCTAATAATATCTCTGAGCGTTAAAAACTATGACACCAGGGGCATTAGCCTGTCGGTCCTTTTCATGTTTTTGTAGCATAGCAAAGAATATTCTGATTCTAATTTTAGAGGATTAGTTCTCTGGTTGTAGGAGACAAATGAGGAAACCCCGGTTTTGTCCTTCTGCTGAGACGCCATCGACACGCCATTGCGTGCCATTACAGGCTAAGGCGCCCCAGGGGTGGTTTCTACCCCTGATTACCTACCTACCTACCGTTTGACAAAATCTGTTGAGTGATATTTCGATATGATATTTTTGATGATGAACGTAGGTACCTAGTTCCTGCAATTGTTAAAATAAAATATAAAAAAATCCTTTTTATTGGTCACAGATACCACATAGCAGCTCTTAACGCGCTAGACATAAGGGCGCACATCGAACAAAAAGGGGTATCCTAGCGTGTGGCGGACTGTACATACAACACCTACATTGCTTTACGGAAAATACTCAATGTTTGTTTCATATTCACACTATCGATTTCACTATTCAGGGAAACTTTTAAATAGTTTTATTTCTGAAACACGTCAACTTTAAACTTTTGCTCTATGACTTTTCGCATAGCTTGATATATTTTATTTACTGAACGTTTCGTATCGTTTAAAGTTTTCATTTGTACAGTCGGCCACACGCTAGGATACCCCTTTTTCTTCGATTGGCACCGCCATTGCAGCGCTGCCTGTGCGGCGCGCTTTCGTGCCCCTCTGCTCTCTTCCACCTTTACAGCAACTCCTGCTCCAATTGTTACGAAACACCAAAAAAAAAAAAGATTTTTAATTTAAAATAAACTTGCGCTTTCACCAAAGTCGTAGAATAAAAGTTTTTTGGAAATCACATTTTAAAGTTGACCTGTTTCAAGAATAAAGCTATTTAAAGCCCTGTAAATCTCGGATAGTAACTAATTAGTTTCTCAATGTATTATTATTGTGGAGTTGCGGTTTTACACCCTTTTGGCAATCTACTCGGTTTTGATAATATCATACTCCCCTGGGGCTTGAGGGGTGGGCAGTGATACCAACACAACAACGAAATCACCAACATGGGGGTTGTGTGTTTAGTTATTCAGGTTAATGTGGAATATAAAGTAAAGCTTAATTTGTTGTTAAATAAGTACTGTTTTAGCAACTCATTGTTATTAATGTAGTTTGTTTCACTATTATTTCTTGGAGGACAACCATTGCATTATTCATTATCATAATACAGGTGTTGAAACACCGCCAACAAAGTGAGAAACCAATTATTTTAATATTATCCTCATCATAACGAACATTTTGATTCCTAAGCAGTTTGATTCCTCAATATCCTCAATCGAGAAAAATGCGCCTATTATTAGATGTACGACAATGTACTCGTAAGTACAATACCTTCATCCATGAATTAAATTTTAATCATTGTAACAAAAACAGAACAACAATGTTTACAACACCGCCGAACACCACGTTTTCATATCTCATTAACCCGAAGCATATTCTTACAAAAAAAAAACACGCCTCAATTTTATCGTCTTCTCTTCATTTTAACCCCCGCCTTAAACCGGCCGGGCCATAATAAACGGCAACATTTGTGGCCGGAGGTGTTCCCGTGAAAATATCCGCGTTAAATAAACCCCCGTATTTATGCCGGCGACGTGATCTGAGCACGGGAACAGGGGTTGCCAGCTCTGAGAAGAGTTTCGCCTTCAGTTCTTAGGGCTCTTCTTATCTTATTGAACGAGCGAGCGAAGCGAGAGAAGTTCTCCGTGTCTACTGAAAAAAAAAAAAAAAAAAATTGCGAGTCTACTGGAACAATCCGGCGTTAATTTGTATGTTTGTATGTATGTATGTATGTGGGTGTGTGTGTGTATGTATGAATGTTCGTTCGACGATAACCTGAGTAAAATTAGTCGGACCGTCATGAAATTTGGTAGGCGGGTAAATGAAAATGAGCGAATATGAGCCAAATCGGTCGAGGGGCACGCATGGTCGCGAGTTCATAGTTTGGGGCGAACCACTAGTTAGTATGAGGTCAGGCTGAGAGCCCGGGACACTTTATGTCACCCCCATCCTTATTCCTGCTCAGGACGTGCAAAGACCGAGGTCGTAAGCTTTAGAACGTCATCGAGATGCTCTTATCGAAATAAACAATCTTTTTCGACAAGTAATAGATACGTATTATTGGTCGAAATACGTATTATTTGTCAAATGAGCCATTACTTTTTCTGAACGCATCTTGGTCACCTCTAAAGCCAGACAGCAGTCTGTGGAAAGACCTTAATTTTTATGGATAGAATAGAGATGATGAAATGACTCAAGTCTGACGTATAACACCTTCGAGTGATTAAGAGGAGTTTAATCGATTTTAAAGTAGTCAGAAAAAGAAAATTGGTGAAAAAACGGAAATTATACAATAGGTGCAGTTGATTTTCCCCAGAACCCAATGTTTAAAATCTATCGGTAACTATCAGAATGAGAAGAATATAGACGTTTTTATATGTTTTATGAGGCACGCAAGACAGTCCATGTATGGGTGACAGCTAGTGGCAATTTAGCTGAGCGTTTCCGTATTTCGGAGGGCACTTTAAACCGTTGGTCCCGGTTGTTTTTGATTATAACAATCGTTAAGTCATGTCAAAAGCCCTTGGACGGCCTAAAAACTCTGACACCAGGGGTGGTCACTACCTCAAACGATAACCTGACCATAGGGCTCGTCAATTTTACAAGTTTATTCCGGTAATCCAATGCACTTGCACTTACCTGGCAACACCGCGCGAGATAACGGCCATTTCTCACCGACGACGGCGATGTCGATATTTTGTCTCTACAGTTTTTAAAAGCTGGTGTAAATAAACGGAGATACTTCGAATAATATGGGCAACTTAGCATAAATACAGAACATTTTTTTTTAAGGTTTATTCCTGTTACACGTCAATTCGAGATGGGATTTGCAACAACTTTTGTTCTACGACTTTCGTGAAAGCGAAATTATATTTAAGAAAAAAAAAATCTCGTGTTGATGAGTTTATTTGCTCAAACGAACGGGGAAGGTAAAAATGATTGAAGAATGTAAGAGAATGCTTGAAAAGGAATTAATGTGACACTGTAGGTGTAGAAAATATGTACTTTATTTTATTTTATTAGGCTTGTTAAGTATAGCTACACGTGTATACTTATGTGTGACGTGTTGGTTACTTGTTAGCTGTAAGTTATGAATGAAATTGTAAATAAATAAATACATAAGCGTACCCCCAAGTATGAGATTCAATTTATTACCTTAAATTCGATGATCTTTCTATAACACCGTGTATTACAAAGTCTAATTATAGCCTTCTATAACATTCTATCTATGTATTGAAATATTTTTTTTTTGTTTTTATTTAGAGGTTGAAAGCATTTGAAATGATGTTAAGTCAAAAACCATCTCCAGTCTCTTTTATGTATCATACAGATCCATCAACGAGACTTTAGGGAATATCATAAGAACTCCGTAAAGCATTCTTCATTTCAAAACTGATAACTTTAAAAGAATGTCTAGACGCAACACAAGGGACTTCGTGGTAAGATACGGTACCTTATGCGCAACAAAATAACTCACTGGAGGCTAAACTAAAGTGTTTCGACTGAAAACAATAAGAAACTTCGATTAGACAACTTCTAACTTCTTACAAAATAGTATCTATTTTTACTTTGCACTAGGTACTAGGCGCGCATAAGTCAAAACAACTAAACATAATTTGCAAAGTTACTCGAAACGCTGCGTCTCTGCAAACAGAGTCTCTATTCTCAAAGCACACGATCGAAAGACATTTAAAATCAATCGAAATTATCCATGCTCCATTATAAAGAACAGCTCACGTGATGTTATCATTCTCAAAACATTATTTGTTTCGCTGTTTTGGCCAGAAGAATTAAACTAGAATAATTGCATCTACTAGAATAATTGACCAATTTTTTACCTTTTTCGAAGTCATGTAACTTTTTGCCATCTTTTCAAAATAGTACTTTGTTGCTGTTTGGAAGTGAACGAATTTTAGTCGGTTTGTAGACTAATATAGAAAGAAACATGAAAATTATATCGGTGAAAAAGCGGTTTGACTTTTATTCGATTATTCTGGATTTACCATAGAGTTTTAACACAAAGGAGGTGGCGTTCCTATACTCTAATAAGCAGAAATTTATTTTAGCGATAAGACCACCATTTGTACTTTTATTAATAAGATTTTTCTGCAAAATAATTTCTGGTGAACAAGAAAGAGTTACTTACTTAAATCAGCGGTTTTGCTGCAAATCGACGGTTTCAGAGACTAGAGACCCAGAACAGCTGCACAACTTTCAGCGCAATTACATTGCAACTACTTTCTGCTAGCCCGGTCGGCGGACGCGTGCACTTTGTTTCGAGCCGGATTAATACCCAACTGCTATACCTCTCCGTTTATGCGATTAGAAAAACTTAGCCTTCCCCCGTGCCTTAGTTTTGTAAGACAATGGGTTTATGTAACTTCACTGTTCAGGCAAGATACTGTTCTTATTGGCAGTTTACTCCCAATATGGTCGCATTCGAGTTTAGAACATAATTATCTACTAGGTATATATTTTTTCTATTGTATGAAAATAAAACCTGGATATTAAGGAGCCCTACGCACTGTCCGGTTAGCCGCATCACGGTGGCTGTCCGCCCGGCTGGCCGCAGGATGCGGTTGCAATTGCGGTTAACCGGGCGGCTGCTAGCCGTAACCGCAACCGGAGAGTGCGTATATAATTCGTCGTGGTTTGCGGATTGACTGAGCCCTATGGACGTCGAATAAATCACAGATTTTTTTATTTTTACGAGCGTTTTATAAAGGAAAATAAAATCAGAAAATACTAATAATATTATATCGTTATATAAAAATTAATATAATTTAATTATCCTTTTTGAGTTCTTAAAAAAATCTTTCAACATGCTTGCTCTTGTCTCGCGTTTATAAATGTGGATGCACCCAGAACCCAGCATTTTCTGATTATTTTCCTTTATAAAACGCTCGAAAACATAATACATTTCAGCAATTTCTTTGACTTCCATAGAGGTCAGTCAATCCCCAATCCACGACGGTTTCTATACGCACGTTCCGGTTGCGGTTACGGCTAGCCGCCGTCCGTTTAACCGCAATCGCAAACGCAACCTGCGGCCAGCCGGACGGCCAGCCACGAAGCGGCTAACCGGACAGTGCATAGGAGCCCTTAGATTGTAGCCGCATGCAAAAAAAATTCTAAGTACCTCCTACATGTTTGGATGGGATAATATTTTTTTCAAGATTTTGCAGTGGTCTCAGTTAAAGTTGCTTATGACTTTAATGACCTCCTTAAGTATGCAAAAATCTTTTTGTAACACCCTATAGTGTATAATGCAAGCTTTTTAATCTGCGGCGACAAATTAGGGCGTTATATGCTACGCCGTAGTAGCCTACGCCGTAGCAGCCTATGCCGGAGCAGCCTACGCGCGTCGTAGCGCTTTAATTACTGTAGGCATGTGCACATGCCTGCACCAGGATTAGAACGTGTGACCTCACGGTTATAGCCAACGTTCTACTCACTAGTCCACCACCACTACCTCAGAATATTTATCTAAATTCTTTGAAGCATTTTTATTCTTTACAGTAACATTTTCGGAGAAACAGATGCTTTTAGTCAACAAACGAAGAATAAAAGACGAAATATGTTACGCATAAGTCGGCTTATTACTCAAGAAAGCCTAGTCGTTTCTTTCTTTATGAAACAGAATAGCGTAACGCTCTCCATTATTATTACAGTAACTATAGGTATAGTGATGTACCTAGGGATTTCTTTTGGGTAATTAAAAAACCATTCGTAATATAAATTTTTATTGTTTTCTGTAACAATTTATTTCCCATTACATAGGCTATTTGCCCTGACGATGTTTTTAATAATTTAAAACAACAGAAGATGGATTTATTACTCTTTGAAGGTAAAAAAATTTGCGCGAGCCAGGATTTGAACCCACAACCTCTTGCATTCCGTGCAGTGCATGATTTCCTGGAGGCGACCCCTTAAGCGTATTTTTAAACGGTTTTTAAACGGTTTTATTTAGCTCACCCCGTTTGTTTTATTCTTTATTCTTTCTTGGGTCAAATTTAGTAATTCAAATTTCACCCTCTTCCTGTCAACCGATTAATCTGAAATTTTGTATACACTTTGGATTTTGGTGACAATACAATTATGTTTATTCATTATCATTATAAATCCAAGATGGCGGCCGCTACAAAATGGCGGATAACGTAGGTTTTATCAATCCCATCAATATGGGTATCAAATGAAAAGGCTCAACAAGCAGAATACAATATACTATAAAAAATTGAAATCCAAGATGGCGGCCGCTACAAAATGGCGGATAACGTAGGTTTTATCAATCCCATCAATATGGGTATCAAATGCAAGGGCTCAACAAGCAGAATACAATATACTATAAAAAATTGAAATACAAGATGGCGGCCGCTACAAAATGGCGGATAACGTAGGTTTTATCGATCCCATCAATATGGGTATCAAATGAAAGTGCTCAACCAGTATAATACAATGTACTATATGAATTAAACAGAATGCGAAATAAAAACTAAAAAGTAGAAAATAAAAATAGGTAAAAAAACTTTTTAAGTTAAACGGTTTTATGTTAAACATACATTGCAATGTTTAAGATAAATGTACTAAAAACCAAAAAATAATAAAATAGATACAGTCCTGGGAATTATAAATATATGCATAGACTAGACTAAAATAAAACCGTGGGGCACGTCAACTGCCTAATTATAGTGTAACATTACAAAACAAACATTTTAATCAACGATTGTAGACAATTGACGTGCCCCACGGTTTTATTTTAGTCTAGTCTATGCATATATTTATAATTCCCAGGACTGTATCTATTTTATTATTTTTTGGTTTTTAGTACATTTATCTTAAACATTGCAATGTATGTTTAACATAAAACCGTTTAACTTAAAAAGTTTTTTTACCTATTTTTATAGAGCGTGAAGTGTGATTCTTTCGACACAAGAGTAGAAGAAGAAAAGGGATTAGGACATGACTTAGTGAGCGATAGTAGCCTAGCGCTAGAACAATTGACTCGGCAGCGAGTGAACCAGGTTCGATTCCCGGTGCAGGCTGTACGTATGTCTTTAATTTCAATGTTACGTACATTTGTAAATTTATAGAAGCAATACCACTCGCTCACTGTGAAGGAAACATCGTGAGGAAACCTGGGCGTTTGAGGCATACCAACATAAACATCACCAATCCGCATTGAGCACGCGTGATTATTAAACTCGAACTCTCGCTCTCTGAGAGAAGGCCTTTGCCCAGCTAGTGGGACATGACTAACCCCTTAATACACCCCTGCTCATCGGTAAGAAAGCGTTTATTTCTACTAGACAGCGCTGGCCGCATTCCATTCAGTGCCGGTAGCCTGGAAAAATACAAGATGACAACTTACATAAAAATAATGCCTCGGGAAAAATATTACTGGACACGCAAGAAGTTTACTTTGCTGGTGTGGGGTAAGAAAAGAGTTTTATTTTTATTTTTTTTATATCCGGTACTTCATCATCATCATCATCAGCCCACCTCTGCCCACTGCTGGGTATAGGCCTTTTTCCCCTCGCGCCACCTCTCACGGTCCCTAGCCATTCGAATCCATGGACCCTCCACCGCAATGACAATGTCGTCCGACCATCGGGCTGCTGGTCTTCCGGTACTTGGAACAACTAATATTATGCACATATATGGCTCTACAAATTGTTTTACCTAGCTAGATAATTAAATTGCGTCGAGTTGTACCTTAACTCGTACACAGGGCAATTCCTGAAACTCGTCAACTCAAGGCGGACTTGCGTCAGTCAGGGTTAGCCAACTAACTCTGAGTTAATTTGGCAATTTCATACAATTATTGACGTTAACTCAGAGTTAACTGGCTAATGTACTTCTCACATTTAGGTCCACTTGCGTCAACCAGGGTTGGTTGACGCAAGTGGACCTAAATGTGATTTCCAACAACTTCTGAACCACGATTTTTCGTACAGCTCGAGACTTTTTATTTATTAAACGTTTCTTATTATTGAAAAGTTTAAATTATTTGTACCATTTCAACGCTGCCTGCACGGCGTGCCTTTATGCCCCTCTATTCTCTACAACCTTCCCAGACTCTCCGTTGCAAAAAAAAAAATGTTTTGTTTTTTTTTGCATGGAATGAAATAATTATCGCGCTTTTATCGCAAACCAAAGTCGTAGAACAAAAGTTTTTTAAAATCACATTTTAAAAGTTGACGAGTTTTAGGAATAAAGCTATGTAAAAAATGCCCTGGTTGAAGAGTAGTTTTTAGATGGGGTAGCCTAGTGCTAGTGGTCAGATATCATAACAGATAATAATATTACAATGCTATTACTTAGAACTACTAGAGAGTACTAAGTAACAATAATTACAATGCTACGAGTATTATCAACCAATCTGTGTAATTCCTAGTTTTCTCAAATTAAATACCAGCCAAGTTTTACCACATTTTTTTTATTACAAAGGCATGACGATGCAATTTTCTAAAAATCATCGGTAGGTAACCATCTTTTTAAGTACACTCTACCCCGTGCTTTCATTGTAAAATTTCAAACAATTTCAAAACTTATACAAAGATTATCTGAAAACACTAGACATTTCACTAAGTTATTGTTCTAGAAGGAAGTTCTTTTTAGGGTTCCGTACTCAAAGGGTGCCAGACGGGATCCCATTACTCTGCCTCCGTTGTCTGTCTGTCCGTCTATGTTTCTTTCTTACCTTTAAATGGCTGTATCTTTGGAACCGTAATAGGTAGCCAGTTGAAATTTTCACATAATTATTAAGTATGTAATATTATGGTGGATTACTTAACAAATAATAATGAAAAATAAGGGGGGTCCCTATAAATTAAACGTGTTTTTTATACTTTTTGCTCTATCGCAAAATCGGTAAAACATACAAGCATCAAACTTGGTATGATTATAGCGCTTACTTTATAGTATAAAAACAAATATTTTCTTAGGTTTGCACGAGCACTATACATAATTGAAACGTTGGAAAATGTAAAAAGTTAATAAAACGAGTGTTAAATCCGTTAAAATCTGTGTTTAAATTAAGTATAAAAACAAATTAATAATAAAAAGCTGTCAAGTGGGAGTCGGACTCACACACCAAGCGTCGGACAAACAATTTTTTTTAAATTTGTATGGTGGTACGGAACCCTCAGTGTGCGAGTCCAACTCGCAATTGGCCGGTTTTTTTCGATATTTAATTCGACTGTTGGGGTTTTACTTCCCCGAAAATTGGCCTTATAGCCGTTTTCCTCTTTGCGAGTGTACGCCGGTTGGCACGCGCCCCGGGCCCATATTGGCGCCGCCACATTCTGCCGAATCATCAGATTAAGTTGGCAAATGGAGTGGAAGCGATTGATGGATGTTGACACTGATCGTTAATTTATGGTGCCCTGGTAACTAGGGTTTAAAAACCGGATGTTTCTTTGCGCTACTTAGGCGGACTTGCGTCAGTAAGGGTTAGCTAACTAACTCCAAGTTAATTTGACATTTCAATTATTATTGACGTAATTGCAGAGTTAACTGGCTAACCCTGGTTAACGCAAGTGGACCTTACTATCTAGCTGGAGAGCTGGTGACCATTCGACTTATTTCAACGAACAAAGCTGGTAGCATGATCGAGTAGACTTCGCTGAGTCTGGGAAAAATGATTCTTTTTGGCCCGTCGCGGCTAATAGTTATTTGTTATGCAAGAATGCAAAATTATTGTTTGCGGCGAGTGCATGTATTGAATACCGAGCTAGCGAAGGTTTCTAAAATTGAGCCACGAGCGTAGCGAGTGGTTCAAAAAAAGAAACCTGAGCGTAGCGAGGCATTGAAGCTCGAGACGCAAATAATATTGCATTCGTGCGAAACACAAAACTTTTCATCTCACAGAAGCGAGGAAATGATTTTGTTAGCCAAGCGTGACAAACAATAGACATAGGCAGGTAGGTACCTACCATAGAGGTTAGTGAAATGAGTTTCCTTCTTTTTTGCTTCTTCACAAAGGAGTATGTGGCGTTGCCTAGCAACGGATTGTTGATTACAAATCGTGTCTTCTTGTGTCATGAAATCAACAACCCGTTGCTAGGCAATGCTACAAGTTGAAGGAGTTCCTTATATTTTTTTTATTAGGGCGTCGAGTTCAAATTTCGAAGCGCACAAAAATACAAAGTGGTTTAAAAAAGGATCTTCTACGATCGCATGTTTAAAGTAACAGCGTACTTTCCGAGCATGGGAGATGAAATAGTTATTTGTTATGCAAGAATGCAAAATTATTGTTTGCGGCGGGTACTTGTATTGAAAACCGAGCTAGCGAAGGTTTCTAAAATTGAGCCACGAGCGTAGCGAGTGGTTCAAAAAAAGAAACCTGAGCGTAGCGAGGTATTCAGAAGCACGAGATGCAAATAATATTGCATTCGTGCGAAACACAAAACTTTTCATCTCACAGAAGCGAGGAAATGATTTTGTTAGCCAAGCGGGACAAACAAAGTAGGCAACTACTTACAGGTAAAACAGGTGAGTCAAATAAGTTCCTTTTAAAAGCATAATTTACTGTAGTTACGGCTGCCGCACTAAAGTTTTCAGCTTCCATAATATGATAGAAAATAATGAAAATTAAAATAATGTTTTTTTTCCGGGTGTATTCTGAACTTTTACCATATAAATTTAAAATTTCTAGAGGTAAAAAGTAAATTCAATGATATCGTTTGAAAAAATGTATTTAACAAACCAACCCATAATTATCTTATTGATAAAACAGAAGCGGAGCATTTTTTTAATTTACTGTAATTAAAAATAAATATAGTGTACAAAATATTAAAAAGACTGTAAGAAGATACCGCGTTTCTGAATGTTCTATTCCGTGACTTTAGATGTCTATGCCTCATTTGCATTCACAGTTTTGTATAGAAAATGGGCACTGTCGTGGAGAATCGCGTCTAAACGAGGCTCTTCTTTCTGAAGCTTTTATGAAATTATATGACATCTAGTGAAACGGCCAGTGTTTTTTCTTTTTCTACATCATGGCGTGCAGAACAAGGGCGTTTAAATTTCGAAGCACACAAAAATGCAGATTGGTTAAATTCGGGTTTTACACGGTTGTAAGTTGCTAGTAACAGCAAACTTTCCGAGCATGGGAGATGAAAAAGTTTTTTTTTATTAGCATTTTTCTTCATCATTAACTTCAGCCCACTGTATAGGCCTTTTTCCCCTCGCGCCATCTCACCTGCCATTTTTCTTATTCTTTTTTTTATATCTGTCTATTCAATGAATAAAACTCATTATTAGTAGGTAAGGCTGTAGATTTATGGACTATTGTGGTGGAGGTTTACAGTTTCTATGTAGGTATCATTAAATTAAGGTAATTTTTTTGTATGTAATAGGAGGTTTGAGAAAACTAGAGTATGCATCAGTTATCATAATAATTACCAAATCTCGCAACTATCACCAAAAGTTAGTCAAAACAATCCTATTGCATGCTTTTCAGAGGCCAAGAGTGGAATGAACAAAGCCATATACAAGGGCTTAGTTAAAATATCATCCATACATGCATAGGGCATATCCGAATAAAAACGCTTCCCCAAAAAAATTGTCATACGGGGCGCGTCGTCGTGGGCACGTTTTTGCAAGATTTTTTTTTGTGTGTTTCTATCGAAGCCTGATTTTGTATGTCGTGCGATGACACTGTCCGCTGGTTAATGATATATCTCCAAAATGGAGGTTTCATTATAATATTGTGAGGCCTAGGGGCCGCCATAAGATAATAAAATAAAAACTTCAGAAAACAGCTAGCAGTTTACTTATTTTATTTACAGTTGTATGTGATACGTACGCTACGTAGGTAAAAATCGTCAGGTAAAAATTTCATTTGCGTTGTCCGCTTGTTCATCCAAAATGAAAGAAAAGGAGAAATAATTATAATTTTTTTTGGTTGTGATGCTTTTGATTCGAGAGTTGTATGAGGAATGAGCTATAAATGAACCGAATGTGAACCGAACCCTCAGTGCTTGAGTCCCACTCGCACTTGGCCGGTTTTATTTCATATTTTTTGTAGGTACTCTATGATAACCTCTTTTACACCAAGTTTTATCTCTGAATCTGTTTCTGGTTTTACGATAGAGCAAAAACAACAAAAAAGACTTTGTTTGCATGGGAACTGACAGAATGCACAGACACCGTTGTAGGCAGAGCAATAGGGTTTGGCACCTTCGGTACCCCTAAAAAGCCACAAAACATCGGATCGATAAGCTATACGTTCCGACATCGAAAACAAACCGAAACACGGGACGGGATGAAAGATTAAATCGGCCGGCAAAATCGTCCGGGCGCAATTCGCTTTATTTATCATTTTAATCGCTTTCCGGGCAAGTGCGACTAGTGATTCGGCAAGCGAGACGAGACGAGAAAATTTCGATATCGAGACTTTCTTCAGACAATAATTAAGAATAGATCTGTGCTGGTGCATGATAGATTGAAAATATCAAGACTTTTCTTGTTCTCGATCTCGTCAGGTCAGCAAAGATCTCGTCCCTATTTCGTTTTTATGACATCTTGTTATTTGAGATTCTCGATTGTTCAAGTCATTCATATTAGACCAAAGGCAGAAAGGGGGCAAGAACCGAACATACCATAAAAAATAAAAAAAGAGTTTAATAATAAATATTTCGTGATTCTCGCTCAGCTTGTTCGTTGACTCATTTAATCTCGAAACACGGATTGAACTTTGAATCGAATGATCGAGACGAGACCTTGAAACAAAACACAATCGCGAGAAAGGTTGGCCAAGATGCTTGAAAGTCTGGTCTCGAACCGAATCACTAGCTTTATCATTATAATCGCTTTACGGGCAGGTGCGACGGCCGGTACGCTGTGGAGTGCGAGGAAATTGTATTGTGGTTGGGATCACGGCAGCAGCAAATCCTTATCCGGTAGATCCGGTAAACATAAAAATTCTGCTGCACGGCAAAGGTCATCTGCAAAAGATGCAAAGCTCAAAAAGGTATCGGGGCAGATATTTACCCGCCTACCAAATTTCTTGACGATCCGACTAAATTTACTCAATTTATCGTCGAACGAACATTCATACATACGTATACAAACATACATAAATACATATAAACATACAAACGCCGGATTTTTCAAGTAGACTCGGAGAACTTCTCTCGCTTCGCTCGCTCGTTCAATAAGGGAAAAGACGGAAAATAATATTTGTCTACGCGGATGTAGTCGCGAACAAAAGCTAGTCATGCATAAGGGTTTATAGAGAAGCGTTGTCTCGCGAGATCAATCTCTATAAACGCTCACATACATCGCCATTAGGTCTGATTTAATAATAATAATAATAATAATAATCATTTATTTCATTTCAAAAAGTCCTAATAGTACATGGGCTGGGACCTCCTAGTAAGTAAATAATTACCTGTGTCAGGAGGCCCCGCTCCTTCTCTTTACAATCTGTTTAACTACTTACTTAACAATTTTGATTTAATTTAATTTAATTTGATATTATTATTTTAAATATTAATTGATATAAAGCTAAGTTATCGTAATCGTTTGGAAATCCAAACGAATTTGATAATTATAATTTAATATAGTACTTAATGCATGCAAAAAAATAGGGTAATTAAAATACAATCCAGGATGTCAGTGTGTTATGTGGTGTGAATGCATGTGCTCTGCTCAGCCCTACGACCGGGGTCTTGGGATCGGGTTTCATCCACTGAGCAGAGGGTGTGATTGTGTATGTGAGTATGTATGAGTGTGTGTATAATAATGTTTGTAATTTATGTAAATTTACCTGTTTTATTTCTTGTATTTTAAGAACCTCTCTACTTCCTCATAATCGAAACTCTTAATCCATTTAGTTATTGTGTTTTTACACTCAAAATATGTCTGTGGATACACGTCAAGCTCTTTGTTGATTGTATTGTAAAGGTGAGCCGATTGTTTGGATAGTTGATAAGAAGCAAAATCAGTTGTAGTCTTTACTGTATGTGCTACAATCCTATTTCTCTTTTTTTGGTGGATAACTGAATTAAACGGCAAATTTTTATGCAGTCTCAAAACAATGGCCAATATATAAAGTCGACGGACTGTAAGTGTGTTACTAAGGTTATATAAAGCTGATGTCGAAAACCGATAGTGCTTAAAGAGCATAGTTTTTAGCAGAGCTCGTTGTGCTCTTTCCACCTCAAGGAATTTCTTTTTTGAAGCCCCGCCCCATACAGGAATACAGTATGTTAATACAGATTGCGCTAAAGCCAAATATACCCTAGTAATCAGCTCTTTGTTAGCTACATGACGTAGGGATTTGAATATCCATATCATCTTCCTTATTCTAGTGGCCACAAGATCCAACTGCGCATGCCATGTCAGCTTGTAATCTATCATGACTCCCAGGTATTTCACGGCTTTAACTCTTACTAACTTGGAACATGCGCATCTGGAACTATATGGGTTCCCACATCTATGTAATTTTAAGCTAAGGCTGCTGGCTGGCTGAGTCTTATCGGTAATGGAGAAACAAATATAGTTAGTCTTGCTAGTATTCAGCGTTAACAGATTGGTCTCAAGCCAATCAGCAACCCTGGCCAGACCGATTTCAGTCGTCTCGAACACATCCCGCCACGAGGACCCTGAGAACACCACCGCCGTGTCATCAGCGTACGAGAAAATGCTACCATTTGCCAGGTTGAGTTCGTTAAGATCGTTAATGTAGATCAGAAACAGAGTGGGCCCAAGAACACTGCCCTGAGGGACCCCAAAAGTTACATCCGTGTATTCACTGGAGCTTCCACCAATTTTGACACTCTGCTTCCGATCACTTAGATAGTCTTTCAGCATTTTTAAGGCAACGTCTCTTACGCCTATTACTTCGAGCTTTCGGATTAGGATAGGTGCAGCCACCGTATCAAAAGCCTTTTTCAGGTCTAAAAATACAGTCAGGCACTTTTTACCGGCATCCAGTTTGTTAACTATAAGGGAACTTAACGCTGCCACCGCATCCTCCGTGGATTTGCCGGGCCTGAAACCATACTGAGTACTAGAAAGTATGTTAAACTTGTCCAGATACTTCATAAGTCTATTGTTTAAAAGTTTTTCTACAATTTTAGCAATAGTAGGTAGAACCGAGACTGGTCTATAATTATTAATATCTTTTCTGTCATCCCCTCCTTTAAAAACTGGTGTAATTACAGCCTTTTTTAAAGCTGCTGGGAAAGTACCCGTTTTAAAACATAAGTTAGTCATATGAGTAATTCGGTACGCAAAGTTTTTTGTTCGAAAGTCCGTTATTGGCTTAATCTTATATTTAGACAATATTGAGAAACTAATTTCAATATTTTTTATTTTGGTTCAGTAGTTTGGATTTTACAACGTTTCAAAGATACGGTTTTATGACCTTCACGCGACGGTCTGCATACTGTTGGCGCTGTTTGGCGGTCATAGGAACAAAACATTTTAGCGCATAAAAACAAAACTACTGAAGCAAAATAAAAAATATTGAAATTAGTTTCTCAATATTGTCTAAAGATAAGATTAAGCCAATAACGGACTTTCGAACAAAAAACTTTGCCTACCCAATTATTGGGATTACGATGTGTTTAGCAAGCTTTAGGAAATTGGTAGAAATTTTATCCCATCCTGGGGCACTATTTGATTTAAGGTTCATAAGGATGCTATTGACTTCTTCTGATTTTTTCGACATTGGTGGCGCTAGTTAGCCTTATACCGAGCCTTAAGGTGGGAGGATAGCAACGCGTCGGGAAATTCAAAATTTTCACAGTTTTTTACATTTTGTAGGTAAACTGAGCTATTTTTGTTCAGCGATTTTTCATTCGCGGCAATAACATAGTATTCTTTTCATTATTGTAAACAACAGAACAACAATAATTCTATTGTTCAATAATGAATTATTGTTGTTGTGTTGTTTACAATAATGAAAAGAATAATACTACGTTATTGCCGCGAACGAAAAATCGTTGAACAAAAATGTAAAAAACTGTGAAAATTTTGAATTTCCGCCACGTTGCTATCGTCCAACCTTAAGACGGCCTTGACCGCGCAGCGGCGGCGCTACCTATAACCCGTGTCATTAAAGAAAAAATTTAGGACGGAGTTAAAAACCTAGCGTTGTCTCGCTTTGCATTAATACATTAATTAGAGCGAGAGGACGAGTGTTTTGAAGTTCATCCTAAATGTTTTATTTAATGACACGGATTATACAAACTCATACAGAGCGGTGCGACACGCGGCAGTCGGGTGCGACACGCGGCATTTAGTACGACCGCCGGAATCGGAAAGGCAAGATTTTCACCTCGATCAGAATCAATTTCAGTATCAGTACATGTAGAATGTACAGGGTGTTAAAAGACCGCCGACAGACCCGAAATGTACGCTTACTAAACTCAAAAACAAAGTACTTTTTCGATAAATTATTACTGGTTTTGGTTTTTACCTCTAGGTTATGATTTTGTAAAGTGTTTTATCAGAGAAGTCATATTGCGCAAATGTTGGCATGAACTTATGCTACTTACGCTCCAGGTGCTGATGTTTAGAATACATTGCGGGTTACAATTTATTTGCGTCGTTTTTGTAGGAAATATTAAAAAATATATATGTTTTCTTCAAAAGAAATGTTGTGTGCTCGATACTGAACACATTTCTGCGAAAATTATTTCTTGAAAAGTCGGACTTTGAACATCATTATCTCGGAAACCATTGATTTCCCAGGCATAGTTCGTTATGAGGACAATACGTGGTTTCCCACTTTGTTGGCGGTCTTTTAACCACCCTGTGTGTGCACCAGGTGTTATTGCACATTATAAAAGCTTTAATTTACTTTTGTAGGGTAGATTTTATTACAAGCTTCCTACTCAGCTAACATCCCGTACGTCATTGTACGCACGCAGAGCTATTTCTATGTTGTTTTCCTAGTGTACCGTACACGCGGAAGTCTAAAGCAATTGTGTGTCCCAGCATCCTTGAAGCGCACTCGACACTCGACACAGTAGATATGTCGACAAAGGCGGGCTGCGACGCTTATGCTGTCCTAGTATTTCATTCAGAGACTACCCACTTGGTTTCTGTTTGAGTTAGGTAGTTTTTTTTAACCCCCGATACAAAAAGAGGGGTGTTATAAGTTTGAACGCTATGTGTGTGTGTCGGTCTGTCTGTCTGTGTGTCTGTCTGTAGCACCGACCGCAGCTCTTAAACGGGTGAACCGATTTTGATGCAGTTTTATTATTTGAAAGCAGGTTTTTAACGAGTGTTCTTAAGACATTTTTATCAAAATCTATTAAGCCGTTTATGAGATATTCTAATTTGAAGCTAAAATGTCGGGGGTTTTTTAATTTATATTTAGTTGTTATATCTTTCAGAAGAAGTACTGATTTAATTTTGCTACCTGCTGGCAGTGACATTCGAAATCCAAAATTTGAACGTGACGCACGCACTATGGTGTATAAAAATAAAGTAACACTGGCTGAATGAAATTAACATTTTGTTTGCACTAATTAAAACGTACGTGATATGGCTCTACCTTTACTCTACCTATTGAATTTCATGACTTGTTTCTAACAAACCCTACTGAAGTGAGCGAGAAAGGGCGAAAGAGAGAGAGAAGGAGAACAAATAATTTGATGATTAATGAATTACTATTGTTCCGGTTTTTAAAATAATGAAAAGATTACAATTTAGAACAAAATATCTCAGTCAGCAAAAAATATACATAAAAAACTGAAAATTTAGACCATCCAGCCACGCTACTTTCGTTGAACCCAAACATGCATTTCGTTATTTATGAAGATGGCTGCCAGAAGCCAGAAACAGAAAGAGCACCGATTATTAATTATTATTGTTGTCTTATAAATATAGATACAAACTCAAAGACAACGGATAATTCAAGCAAAGTCCAATTTGCAAATTGTTGTTTCTTCCGGTCGTATCGCGCAAAGAAAAGTAAGTGCAGAAGGACTTTATTTACAATCACATAACTTAAAAATGAGCAGTGCTTACGAAAGTATAAGTTGTAAAATCACATAACTCTTTTTGTATTTTTTTCTTAAGTACACTATGTATTATTGTGAATGTAGTAGTTCCCACAAAACGGAAGCACTGTTCCCCAAGACACAATTATTTTAGTTTGGGGTTCAGAGTTGATTCTAGTTACTGTTATCATTATTTTTTTTGACACAATAAAAAATATTTGATTTTGATTTATTCCTCCGGAGGGTCATCTTGCAAGAAGAAACTTTTTCCACTTGGGATAATCTTCGCAGCTAATTCGAGGTCGAGTCAGGACTGACTTTCCTCGCCTCACTGGTAACCGATCGGCGTCACGTGAATTTGGGGCAACCCACTCGACGTTTGCCCTCGGGTAGCCAGGATAGGACCTGGGGCCTTAGCCTGTAACGCAATGGTGCCAAGATGGGCTCCCAGTTGACGGCTTTTTAATGCTGCAGAAAAGAATATTCTGATACTAACTCTAGAGAATTAGTTCGCTAGTTGTAGGAGAAAAACGAGGAAACCCCGGTTTTGTCCTTCTGCTGCGACGCCATTGACACGCAATTGCGTTACAGGCTAAGGCCCCTGCTTGGTTGACCAGCCCGTCTATGATGCGCAACGCGACTTCATTCGCGGTGCGAAAATATTCTGACGTGAAATATGTCGCAAAAGCTAACATTGCTGCCCTCCGCGACTGATAAGTTTTTGTAGACTTCACTCTCTTGCGGATAGACTTTTCTATTGTGTCAAAGGCGATTATGGCGTATCAAAAGGATGTTTACAAGTGATAAGTACTGTAGACTTCCATCGCGTTTCGCGAGAAGACATGACACTAACATGACTTCCCGTAGAGAGAACGAGTATCTCGCAGACAAGCGAAGCGAGCGATATTGTGTCCGAAGAACGTTGAGATACGTCATTGACATATTATTATGATTGAAAGTGGAGTGCGCGTTTTCAGCTCTTGGCGTATAGACTAATTTTTTCTCATCGCTGTCCACGGAATCCGTAGCAGTCGCCGCCATCACCATATTTCGAATGCATCTACATATACGCCCAAACATATTTCTCTTTATGGTCTAAGTCTCGCTGGCATACATAACTATTGAGAACACTAAAGGACGGGTTAGTGCTTTCCACTTACAATTATTGTACAAATGTTCATCTCCTAGGTACTATCTGAGTAAAGGCCTTTTCACAGAGAGACTCTGCGGATTGATGATTTTGGCGCGTTAAATGTATTATGCCTTGGACACATAGGTTTCCTCACGATGTTTTCTTTCACAGTTAGCGAGTAGTTTTTGCCACTGCAAGTTCACAATTTTTAGGAAGTTTTCGACAAACAATACTGTTGCCACTAGACTGGTACTTCTGCATGGTTTTTTTACTTTCAGATATTACATTGTGAACTGTGAATAAACAGGATCAGAAAAGGAAAGAGGGGAAAAAATAATAATGTGAAAGTGTAAGGACTCATTTTGTGTTTGCCGGTAGATTAGGAAATTTAAATGGATGTGCTCCCCCTTAAGTACTTCTTAAGAGGGGATTATCTTAGTTCGCAATGGGCCGGCGTTTACTTTGAAATTATTGTTGTTTTTAGGGTTCCAGACCTCAAAAGGAAATGCGGAACACTGGATCACTTTGTAACTATTATGGGTTTAATTAGAAATAAACATTATGAGTATTGGCGAGGGACCATGAGAGGTGCCGTGAGGGGGAAAAGGCCAGCAGTGGGCCGAGGTGGGCTGATGATGGTGAAACATTATTTAAGTAATAAATAAACCCGTGTAGCCCATACAAAGAGTGACATTTTTCTTTTTTGACCTCGCACTACACTAGCGCCCCTAAAGGCAAATCTGAGCGTAAAACGTTACTGTAATTTTGAGCTTCGCAGTTGTTTAGTCCGGTCCGCTCATATAACCCTTCTATGCTACTAAGTACACTATAAACCAGCTACCCCGTGAACCCACTAAAAATACCCTAGACATGCCCGAACATACCCGATATCTACCGAAGCTACAGTGAATAACTTAATCTTTGTTTCGACGCTAAACTTAGCAACTAAGTTAGTGCTAAGTGTGTTCTAAGATGCTCGATTGACTTAAGGTCGATTTACACTTCAATAGGTTACAGCAGTGAGTTAAGTTATTTGACAGTTGCTAGTTAAGTTAGAAGTAGCGTCCGCACACATCGGTACGCAAGTTAAGTTATGTGGCAGTTCTGCGACGAAAACTATAACCCGTGTCATTAAAGAAAACATTTAGGGCGGAGTTAAAAACCTAGCGTTGTCTCGCTTTGACTGTATTAATTAGAGCGAGAGGGTGAGTATTTTGAAGTCCATCCTAAATGTTTTCTTTAATGGCACGGGTTATACAGCTCTGCACTGTACGTAACTCGCCCGTCTACACGCCATGGCGCGCTGGCCAGTTTAGTTATCGGGGTTGCGGCGGACGCGCGGGAGGGGACTTCGCATTTGACTCGCCGAAAAATAGCATCGCCGTCTATCGAACTAAACGATTTTTTTTTTACTTATTACTTAACTCGCTTCTGGCGTTGAAACGCATTAACAACTTAACTTGCCATAGTGGTAAGTTAACTCGCCACTGTACTTATTGAAGTGTAAATCGACGTAGACGGGCGAGTTAAGAACAGTGCACTGCCACATAACTTAACTCGCTTACCGAATAGTGCGGACGCTACTTCTAACTTAACTATTAACTTGCAACTGTCAAATAACTTAACTCGCTGCTGTACTTATTGAAGTGTAAATCGGCCTTGAAGGCCTATACAGGGTGGCCCAAACATAGACGTCAAGCGAGAAAATCTAGATAGCTGACACCGAGGGCTACCCGAATCACCCCCATGTATGTTCAGCCATTTTTTGTCGTTTAGAAGTTATGATGCTTTTAAGGTTTTTTGAAAAAAATTACCTAGCATTTGATTTTATTTTGTAACTTTTTTTTCTTTCGTCTTTTCAGCAATTTTTTTTATTTTTTAGAGTCTCAGATAAATTATCTATCACCAAAAAAATAATGATCAGCTATGGACTTTTAGAAGATACCGTAATTTTGATCCAAAGTCCAAAAATTTTGTTTTCGTGAAAACATCACTGAAATAGTTAGTATGGGAAAAAAAATAAGTAGAGGTCTGAAGGACTTTTTATTGATTTCAAAAACTTTCCCAAAGCCTTATTCTTCAGAATAATACAAAAAACCTGTCACTTTATGGGACTTTTATTCAAGTAATTTGCGATCAAAGTCGAAAAACTGGAGTTGGAAGAAATTTTATTTCAATCGATTTTCATTTATTTTGGTCGATTCGGATAAAAAACATTGCGGATCGGCTTAAAATCATCTGTCAGTAGGATCTGCATTAGAAATTCACGAAAAAATTAAAAAATAAAGTAATTTAATTTTCAGACTTTTTTATTTTTTTTCTTTAAATTTACTTTTTTTTTCATGTTTTGTAAGTAAATTCGATAATTAAATAATTTAAAATTCAAATAATGAAAAGAAAAAGAACAAAAAAAAACAAAATATTTTATGATATTTTTTTATTTTTTCCGTAAATTTCCTGTGCAGACCGTGCTGACAGGCAATATTAAGCCTACCTGCAATGTTTTTTGTCCAAATCAACCAAAATAAATGAAAATCGATTGAAATAAAATTTCTTCCAACTCCAGTTTTTCAACTTTGATCGCAAATTACTTGAATAAAAGTCCTATAAAGTGACAAGTTTTTTGTATTATTCTGAAGAATGGGGCTTTGGGAAAGTTTTTGAAATCAATAAAAAGTCCTTCAGACCTCTACTTATTTTTTTCCCCATACTAACTATTTCAGTGATGTTTTCACAAAAACAAAATTTTTGGACTTTGGATCAATATTGCGGTATCTTCTTAAAGTCCATAGCTGATCATTATTTTTTTGGTGATAGATAATTTATCTGAGACTCTGAAAAATAAAAAAAATTGCAGAAAGGACGAAAGAAAAAAAAGTTACAAAATAAAATCGAATGGTAGGTATTTTTTTTCAAAAAAACCTTAAAAGCCTCATAACTTCTAAACGACAAAAAATGGCTGAACATACATGGGGGTGATCCGGGTAGCCCTCGGTGTCAGCTATCTAGATTTTCTCGCTTGACGTCTATGTTTGGGCCACCCTGTATACAAAAAAATAGGAGAAGTTGATGCAAAAAAAAACTTTACAAAGTCCACACACAAAATACCTTAGTTAGATGCTTGCAAATAACATAATATCAAAATGAACTTTCTAAAACTTTTTATCGCTAATAAACACGTCCCTTTACATGCGTGACGTGACCAAAAGTTGCTAATTATTGCTCTAACGGGCCTGCAGATAAATTCACTTTATTCATTAAGGTGTCATTAATGTCCACTATCATATTTCTAACTTTGTACCTTTCGCACGTGGCTCCCGTCCCGGGGGTCACACGGCCGCAAATTACGATGACATAAAGAGGGTAGTTAAAAAGGTGTGGACACGGCTTGGCGCCAACGTTTGCGAGTATTGGGGCCAACCTAGGCGCCGGAGACACTGCCCCGGAGTTTCGCGTTCCGCGTTCTGAGCTCTAAGATTTGCTTCATGAGAACTCCATGTCCTGAGAGCTACATCAACCCAATACATTAGAAAGAACGCGGAACGCAGAACTTCGGTCAATGTGTGCGGCGTGTTAGGCGCCGGACACATTGCCCTGGAGTTCCGGGTTCAGAATCAGTTCTGAACGGATTTCAGAACGATATGCTTCACGAGAACTCCGCGTTCTGACCGTTTCAGTGTGAAATGGTCCAAGCAACCCAATACATTAGAAATAACGCGGAACGCAGAACTTTGAACGCGGAACACAGAACTCCGGGCGATGTGCGGCACCGAAATGTTATGTGTGTGTGTTACGCGAGAAAAACTGTGTTTTTGCCCGTCTTGTTTTTTGTGTGGGTTTGCCCAAACGTTGGCCCCAATGCTCCAAAGAGGGGTAATGGGAAAATATCATCCAAACTTGCCACTTTTCCGGGTTATCAACTACAATCAGCAAGTTTAACGCGAGTCATGCAAAGTTGCGCTCAAACTTTGCTAGTGTAGGTTACGCGGTTTTGCTTGCGAATAATCTTGCTAATAAAAACCGACCTGTGCATCTACGTAATGAGATGATTCAGCTTCTAGTGGCACCTTCACTCACACTAGATGGGTGAAGAGACCACTCGGCGCTGCAGTGCTTGGGACATTGTTTTAGATGTAGTAGGCTTGCCTAGCACTTACACCATCCACACAGCTTAGTCGGCCTAGCCCATAGGAAAGACAAGTCAATACGTGAGGATCCAACTAAGCTGCAGGTTACTTCACGATGTTTTCCTTCACGGTTAGCGAGTGGTATTGCTCCAACAAATTCACAAAAGTACGTAACTTTGAAATTAAATAAAGTCATAGATATACAGGGTGGTTCAAATAAGGACGTTAAGAATTTTTTTTAGATTCCTCGCGCCTAGGGCTATACATGGGGTATTTTTGAATAGCCGTAGGCACGAGGAATCTAAAAAAAAAAATCATTTTTTTTAGATTCTCGTCCTTATTTGGACCACCCTGTATAGAGCACGCAGCGGGAATCGAACCTATAACCTCTTGCTTCAGAGTCTACTGTTCTACCCACTAGACCACCACCGCTTCAGGCTTTCGAAGACTTTGGCTTTGGAAGGCTTGCCCATCACCTATAGGCTATATCACAAATTCACCATCTCAGCTCATTCAGCCTAGCCCACAGGAAAGACAAGTCAATACATGCAAAGCTGGTGGTTTCCGCATGATGTTTTCGCTAACGGTGTTACAATAATTTAAGTAGATAGAAGGACCTAATCTTGAAAGTAGCTGGTGTGATAATGGGGCTCTCGAACAATGAACCAACAGATTTTCTCCTACGTTTTATTTGTTGCTACCAAAGTGCACCGCGAAAGATAATACGAAGGCATTGGGGTATGAGTTATGAGGTACACTCTTAACATAAAAGTGGTTTTGCAACTGAATTTTTTATTTATCTGGGAATAGAGAAAGGCTGGCCGTGGAAGAACTGCCCCTCTACCCTTGACGCATTTTTCCAATTCGGCCGCAATATGGCGCAATTTACAAAATTTAATATTTTACAAATTAAGACGCATTTTGTGTTTTTATTGAATACAACAGCCTAACCTTTGAATAAACATTACAAAGTATTTAAAATCAAAGCATTACTATGCGAATTCAAAGAGTGATTAATTTTAAAACTTTTTCAATTTGATCGCAATAGCGTCAAGGGTAACCCCCCTGGCCTGTGATGCATTTTTTTTTGTATAAACCGAGTTTACATCAATGTCACTATTACAGACTACACTGGGTGGCATATTAAAGCCCTACCTACACTAGCGAGTTGAAAGCGAAGCGAAAGCGCGGCAAGTTCCCAACGAGTTCACCGCGAGTTCGCCGCGAGTGCCCAGGATCGACACCATTTTGTACTCGCGTTCGATAGCCATTCGTCAGGAGACACTAATAATCTGAAGTGTGTGTCCTTATAAGTCACTTTGTTTTGGATCAGATGTAGAACTTGTCATTTGCAGGTAGGATTGCAATATTTTAGAATTATTTTTAACTTGTTTACAGAACAGCACATAATAATCGCTCTCTCCCAGTCGATTACGTGATAAGAGATCCTCCCATATTCTTCGTATCTCCTTTCGCTTTCATTTCCTGCGTTTTCGAAGTTACAAAGCCAGCAGTGTTTCCTCTTCAGGATCCATTTTGTTATTGAGTGTCCAAAACGCGCGAATCACACGTCGCGAACTCGCGGTGTAGGTACTTGTTGCGAACTCGCGAAGACCTTGCCGCGCATACGCTTCGCTTTCAATGGCCCGTTTTAATTTAATTTAATTTAATTTATTTATTTTTATTCAGATAACAAAATCCAATAACTTATCTACTAACACAATATAAAATAAAATACAAAAACTTTTAAATTTACAACTGACAGTTAAAAGCTGAATTCAAAACCATTGGTAGATGGCGCTCTTATGCTTGTCCATACAAGAACCGGGTTGTGGCTGTAAAATTTTGCTTACACAGATTAATAATATCTTCAGATAAAGCAAAATTTGATAGCCGTGAAAACGGCTCATTCAGCCGCAAATCGCTAGGTGTTATCTATCACCTAGCCTCAGTGAAATATGAAGCACTCAATGCAACTTCAAGATGTCCTTGCTGGAAGTTATGTCTGGCACTGCTGATTTAGGATGGCATTAACAGTCGTCTGAGATCACCTACATGAGCTCGATCTCAAGTATGTGAACTCAGATAAGTCAAATGCAAATGTCAAGCTTTGGCTGATTTCAAACTTGAGTAGCTGTCAGCATAATAATAGACACTATCTTGAGATTGACTTTGACATTAGCCAAGGCTTGACATAGCATTTGACTTTTCTGAGATCACTTGAGTTCGATCTTGAATCGACGACTATTAATGCCACCCTTAGAACGATAAGTTACAAGATAAGCTCCAAACATCTTTTGAGCTCTTTTGTCCTCCTACCTCCACGATCATACCCTAAAAATGAGTGCGGCGCGTCCCGCGGGATCCCGGGAAATGGGATAAGGCGATAAGGGCTTCCCGGACGTTCCCGGCGGCCATTTGTCCAGCGCTCCCGGGCACATGAGATAGTTGGATGTGTCAACGTTGCAGGCAATCTAGTTGACGCGTCGGGGCTTTTTAAAGCGGATCAAGGTTGTTTTTTCAGGGTTCTGCAGCCGAAGTGGCAACGGGACCCTATTATTTAGCCTGCGCTGTCTGTCCGGTCTGATAATGAGGTAAAACTAGTGGTTCGCCCCGAACTGTGAATCCCTCGACCGATTTGACTCAACTTAAAAATTATCTTTGCTTCATTTATATCGCCTATATATGCATATATCGCCTATCAAATTTCATGACGATCCGACTAAATTTACTCAAGTTATCGTTGAGCGAACATTCAAACGCGGGATTGTTCAAGTAGACTCGGATAACTTCTCTCGCTACGCTCGCTAGTTCAATGAGATAGTTGGATGTGTCATCGTTGTAGGTAATCTAGTTGATGCATCAGGGACTTTTTTTTAAGCGGTGCAAGGTTGTGTTCGCACGGTTTTCAGAATTCTGTGTTTGACGAGTGCCAAATGGGACCTTGTTTACCAACAAACCTACCTTGAAAAGGCTGTAGGTAAGAACCTTAGTATAACTAGTGGTTCGCCCCGAACTATCAACTCGCGACCCCATAGCTCAGCAACCCCTCGACCGATTTGGCTCATGTTGAACTTAAAAAATCTCTTTGCTTCATTTACCTGCCTACCAAATTTCATAACGATCCGACTAAATTTACTCAAGTTATCGTCGAACGAACATTCAAACATACATACCTACATACATACAAACATACAAACGCCGGATTGTTCCAGTAGACTCGGAGAACTTCGCTCGCTCGTTCAATTAAAACCGTAATGGCCAGTTGAGATTTCATGTGGTAGATACAATAACAAATGGAACAAAAAGTGGTAGGTATCCTAGTGTGTGGCTGACTGTACATGCAATGTTTAAATATCATAATTATTTTATGAAAAGTCTCAACTGACAAGAATTTAGCGCGCAATTCTTTTATAATGATATCGCAGCTATTTAATTAAATTTATTGCACAATGCAAGCACTTACCTGGGCTAGTGTAATGAAGTAGGTACCTACTTTTATGGCATCTATTTTGGGAAACTGTAAGTAGGTGCTACTTATGAGCAAAAGAAAATTAAGATCTTGACGTACGAAGAGCGGATCATAAAAACACGAGTGCTGTAAAAAGCAAAGTGCTTTTTTTATACCCTTCGCGTAACCTAATTTCGCGTCTAGCTAGAGTGTCAAAGGCTTCAGTTCTGTTTTCTTATTTAGCACGTTTGTCATCCTAATCCTAATATCATAAATGCAGGCCCTGCCTACGCTTGCTGTAGCGTTAATGTACAAAAAAAAATTGACGGAGCGAACGAAGTGAGCCAATTTTACTGCTTTGGAATCGGCGAAGATTCTACATCTCACCTGTCAAACGCATACGTTTGACCAGCGAGCATCAAAAAACGGTGAAATTGAGACTTAGGGCACCTACGCACTGTCCGGCTAGCCGCGTCCGGCTGGCCGCGGAATGCGGTTGCAATTGCGGTTAACCGGGCGGCGGCTAGCCGTAACCGCAACTGGAGATTGCGGATAGCGTTGCGGTTTGATCGAACCATTTCCAAGATGGACACTTCAATGGCGATCAACCGCAAACTAGCAAACCGCAGTGCATCCGCGTAGTGCGTATAGCGACCGTCCGGCTGGCCATCCGTCGGGCCGCAGCGCTGCGAGCGACCGGTGCGGTTGGCCGGCAGCCGCATCGCAGTGCGAATAGATAGTATGGTTTAGAGCCTGCGCAGACAACGCACAGTGGCGGACAAAAAGTCCGCGGCGCGCTCTTATTACTACAGTAATAAGGTTGCACTTTGTCCTCGTCTCACCCATTGTATACTAATTAGTTAAGAAAATTCTCTGTAAATAATTCGTTTTTGTGTACAATAAAGAATATTCTATCTATCTATCTATCTCGCCTGGCAGTATACGCAGACAAAGGCAACCTTACTACTGTAATAATAAGAGCGCGCCGCGGACTTTTGGTCCGCCACTGTGCGTCGTCTGCGCAGGCCCTTACATTGAATTTTGGACTTCCGGCTAGCCGGACGCACAGCCTCAGTGCGGTTACCCGGACAGTGCGTAGGAGCCCTTAACCACCTGAGTTGAACTTCCGTTGCTCTGTACTCTGGTGAACACATTTGTTTCGAAGCGTATCTTCCTAAAATTGCCGCTTTATTGCAATAACTCTTGGAATGTTTCGGCAAAGAAGCATTAGGTTCGATTTAATACCAATATCCAGCTTAAAATATGGGCCCGCAACGACATTATGGCAGCTTTAAAATTAACTTCGTTTCGTTGGAGACCCGATTCTGAGACCGGTGGTTTGATAGAAGTGCAATGTGGATACAATATAATAACGGCTGTTTGGCAGAGATCGTTGTTAGCGTTAGTTTTCATCAACAATGTAATTTATATTTGGTTTTCAATAAAGAGTACAATATCTATCTATCTAATACAGCAGAAAATTCCTATCTTACTACTTGAGGGGGGGGGTCATCGAACTTTAACAATACCTGACTATGGAGCCAACAAAATCGACACGTACCTATGTTTTTTTATGTTTCAGTTCTTTTTTACGTGAACCGATTTTGATGATTCTATTTGTGTTTGATTCAAGAACTCCACAGAATCAGGGCCCGGTTTATTTTATTTATTTTATAGCCCAGCCTCTGTTGCAAGATGGTGCACTAATGTGGTCGCAGAGCCTCGTGCCTCCCGGGGAAATTATCGAACTTTTATTGTTCTTTCCTTGGGAACGATCGGCTTTCCTTGCTTTATGCGGGTTGTGATGCTGTTATTGGTATTTTTATGAGTTTCGCGGAGGGAAATGTTTCACGCACATCGGAGGTAATAGTTCGGCTTCACCGCGTTTGTGTCTGTTATATGTCACTAAAAGGCAATAACCTGCCTTAAATTGTATTTTTATATTATTTTATCTGCCTTACATTTTGCATGTGCTTCGTTATTTATTATCGTTGTTGTTTGATTGGGTTATTTTTTTTTTATCACCAACAAGATTTTCTACGCAACATCATCTGTGTAGGTAGATTATTCAATATCGTTTTTATTAAATTAACGGTAAAGTTGATAATAAAATATTTTGCAAACAGTAGTAGTCGATTTCATGATTTCTTCATCTGTAAATAAATGGAGCAATAATGTTTTATCCGTTTCATCTTTATATTTAATGAAATAAAAGAAAAAAAAGAAATAAAATAAAATTTAATGCAGCTAACAAGCCGATCTCCTCATACAATAAATAAAGTTCAAATAACAATTAAAAATAACAAAAACTACCTTGTTGATAAAGAACAACAGATTAGCTGCTAAACTTTGGTCTGAGTGAAGCGTAATATACAAGGTGTTACAAAAGATCTTAACTCTTTTTACAGGGTGATGATGATCGGTGATAGGGATCATAAACTATTTTTTTTCTTTATGACGTTCTGTTGATTACTTTTTGTTTTTTCTAAAGCACTAACCCGTGCTAGGAAATAATTTAAAAATTTACAATAAGTTGAAAAAATTCACTCGGGACAGGACTTGAACCCGCGTTCTGTTGATTTTTAAATTAATAAAATGTGACCGTCGTAGCGGGAGAAAAGTATTTTTGAAATATTGTTTTCATTGACTTTCACAATTTTTTAACAACTCAAAGGTATGCAAAGGCACTGACACACACACACTCATATTTTAAAAATTAAGCTTCTACCAAAAACAAAAAAGTTACGAATAAATTAAAATTTTGAGGTTATAAAATAAAAGTTGTTTTTTTCAACTTTTTTTAGTAAAAATGTCATCCTGTTGACCAGTAGGTTACACCCTGTAAAAAGAGTTAAGTACTTTTGTAACACGTTGTATTATTATATATTTTTATTTAAACACGTTCTCTTTTTCAGACTAAAATTGTTGCTTTAAAATAAACTTCGTCCGCTACCCATCTCAGAAATCGCCAGAAAATCCTTTTATTTTTCTCTAAAAAGAAGTAGTTTCAGCGTTGAACGTCTGAAAGAGCGTTCAAATGCACGATACGTATATGATTTCACCTCTTTATTTCAGCAAAAAGAAAAACAGAAACATTTGTGACGTTGGGCCACGCAGATAGCGCTGCGGTATAAATACGTATAGGTACCTACAGACCGTTCACAGAGTTATTTTACCTCCCCACAAAAGAAAACTTTGAATCCCTTCTACCTGAATACGAGAATACTGTCTGAATATGAAATCATTGTAGGTAATCATTCAATTTTATTAAATCGGTGAAAAATCTGGAATTTTAATGTGTCGGTCTGGGGTTATTATTATCATGGCAAGTTAAAACTTCAGAGGTAGAATAATATACCTATTTAATTTTGAAATGTCATGTCAATATTGTTTTAATAATTACAATGACTAACCTCGGGGTCTACCGGCTAAGACGAAGCCGATTACCATTGGCGAAAATCGAAGTCCGATTTATGAGAAATGAACTAGGTGGCAGTAAAATGAACTGGGTGGCAGTACATTTTTCAAAAATCGAACTTTTATTTTCGCCAATGGTAATCGGCTTCATCTTAGCCGGTAGAACCCCTGTCAACGTAATATGAAAATGAAACAGTTTTTATGTTGAAATATTATCTGCAATTAAGTTTTTCGACGATGAACAGCTCAGTGGCTAAAATGGATCTTGGCATCTGCAACCAAACAAAGAAAAAACGGCCACTCTTGACTTTTGTGGGATTTATTCGTAGGTTCTAGGATCTTGACCCTTCGTTTTTAGCAAAAAACTCATCCAAAAAGAAGAGAATTATGTTTTTTTCATTGGCGGTGCTAGTGGATGTACCATCTTCTTATCTCCCTCCAATCCTCGCACAGGTTTTGCTTTACCGCGTCTTTCCGAGATTTGGACATTCGAAATGTCCGACCGCCCGACGCCGTCCATTATAATATGTATAATCTCTTCGATCCCGACCCCATTCTTTCGATGTGGCCAAACCAGAAGAATCTTACGGATTTAGTCTCTCCAAAAAACTTAAAAAAAAAGGACTTATTGTATTTTCTAAAGCACTAACCTATGCTTGGGAAGATTATAAAGATTGCTAGAGTGCCAAGGGGTTGCGGGTTCAAGTCTAGTCCCGACGAATTTTTTAACCTTACAAACTATAAAAGAAAATGCCCTTAATAATATTGTAGCCCGTGGACATTAAAATTGCTTAAAAAGGTCACAGTTGGCCACTGTGAAATTGATCTTTCCCTCAATTTTCCTGGCCCCAAGTCCCGTCCGCTGAAGGGTTAGCTTGAGGTCAGAAGCGTCTCGCTGACTTTGCGTTAGCGCAACCAACCGTATTTACATTGCAGGGTTGAGATCCAGCTTAACCGTTTTATCCGTCCTAATAAAGATGTACAGCTTGTGTTCAACTTGTGAGACTTTGCCTCTATTTTGCAATAACTTCGTTTATTAGCCCTCAACAAATACGAGTATTTGTGAAAATAACTTTTCAGCCATATCTACTTACAACGTATACATTGTCTGACGTACACATTATGATGAACCTTTATAGAAAAAAAACCCGTTATTTTATTGATATTTTAAAGGTGCAAAGTAAGATTCGTAATTTCCTGTGATCGCTTTCGCATACCTTCGCACATTATTACGTACAATAATTTCAAAAAGATATCGCATAATTTTTCTAGAAAGTGATATTTTGGGTTATAAAAAACGAACTTTCAACCGCGTTCGGCCAATAATAACAGTTATTTCGTGAGCAGCGGAGTCTAAATAAAGAGCCTAGCATTGTACAAAAAAATAGATATTCAACTTTCAGCCGAAAAATCGAACTTTGAACTGCGACCGGCCTAAAGAATATTTTTCCCAGTCTCGGTGAAATCTACTCTTTCAGCCTACCAACACCCTTGTACCTTGTACGATAAAATAAATATAATAGTCACCAGCTAATAAGCGATAAGGTCATGCATAATTTATGGAGCATGAAGTGTAAACCAGTCTGGCTACCTCTGCTGCCTGCTAAGTGAAACCATTTTTCCTCTCAGAGGTATCCCACAGTCACAATCCACATCCATGGATCCTTTGCCGACTCAATATCGTCAAACCATCGGGCTGCTTTCTACTTTTTGTTTGCGTGACGACCCTATTGAAGGTTTGTGATCAGAATATTAGTCAAGCCAACATACATTATTTAATTATGTCGGCTGGAATAATGATGCTGAAATATTATTGAAAAAGCTTTGTGAATAGTAATTCAATAAGCGACGGGCCCAATTAAATGCCCCAAAAGGGAAACTGGTTCTCAATTTTATTTTGAACAAAACAAACATTATTTGTAAAGATAAAAAAGGTTGAACAGAAAGAAAAGCGACATTAGAAACTTAAGCCCAGCAATTCTCAAATCAAATTAACTTTTGCCATTGCTTCGTCCGCCGTAATACAATAACACAATTAGGTACCTACAGACAGATAAACAAATGCATGAATAACAATAAGACGTCGTCGACAATGCTGAGATTATAAGACGAATGTACCGAGGGACCGCTTGGCCCATAAATTTAGATTCAGCGTTAATTGAAACACATCAAACGCTATAAACGCTGCTATGGACACCTAAAAATAAGTCTATAGATAAGTTCAGTAGCCGCACACTGCTGCACACTAAAAACAACGCCCCGCTGCACGCTCCGCCGTTCCGAATTTGAAAACTAACAAACATGGGTACACACTCACAAAACCACTTCCTCACAACACACCCTCTCTCTATCTCTCACACACACACATACACCCTCCCACACCCACACACTCACACCCTATACAAATACACAACATATACACACCCTGACCCTCTCTTTCACATACTCACATATTATTTTCGAAATATCTCATTTTGTTCCAGTTATAAAAGTTTTACCGGGGTAGCAAGAGGTGGCCGCAGATAGAAAAGAGTGGAGGACACAATATGGGGAGGCCTTTTCCAAAAAAAAGTTTAGTGATACCTTTCTGTAAGACCCTGAAATATTAAGTGTCTCATTAGATCCATCCTTTGAGGTTTTATTTTATGTTTTGGTACTTTTTTGTATTAGCTGTGTTTGCGGTCTCAATTCAACGGAGCTTCTAGGTTTTCCCTTTTTATGTCGACAATGCTGATTTATATAATTGTTCCCCGCTTCGTGGGAACGTAGACAAATCGGTCTCGAGATCTGTTGTGGTTTCGAACCTGTCAGTTCTTTTGATTGTTTCCTCACAAAACCTACAAAATAAAAATAAATACTTACATTATGTATTTTTGCAGCAACACTATTAGCTAACGGTGAAAGAAAATATCGTTAAAAAACCACTTTTTGCTTCTTTGAATTTTGCGATTTTTTTACTCTGGTACCTACTTTAAAATTCTTAAATCTTTAAAATCTTCTTTAAAAACGTGAGCGCCTCAGACAAAATAAACTCTATTGAGACAAAAATTGCATAATCTATCATCAGCCTATTAACACCCACTGCTGAGTAGAGGCCTCTTCATGCTCACGCCACCTCTCACGATCCCGTGCCAGACGCAACTACTGCTTTCCAGTTACTTGCGCTATGTCGACGGACCATCTGACTGGTGCTCTCCAACCGACCTCTTCCCCTCTTGAAGTGGCTATTCCACAATCGACTTCATCTATCCGTCATCAGTGTGCCTAACCACTTCCACATCAAAGAAGTTATGCATTTTTCGACATCCTCAAAATTAGTGCAGCGTCTTTTTTCAACGTTCGATATACGGTCCAAGAGTATGAGTTCTCTTTTACATACAACAAGGGTTCAAAGCGGAGGGTAAACTGGCCCAAGGCACCATCGTCCCTTTTATTGTATTTATCCTTGTTACGTTTTAATGTTTTCGCCGGAATAGAAATTGGGGGGAAAATCACGGCTGAATCTCGGTTTATTAGCCTCTGCCGTATCTCTGAGGACTTTGACAAGTTCTGATTCCATCTACAACGATGTAGTAAACCAATGGAGTAAATAAAAACCAGGCAAGCGCGAGTCGGAACGAAAAATTGAACAAGTTTTTTCACAAAAACGTATTGGTGCACTGAAAATAAATTTTATTCATTACTAATTTTAGGACGTTAGGACGTCATAACATTGAATAATTGTATGTTAATTGCTTATTAATAAAAATATTACTATATTAACTTTATAATATTGAACCTAGACCTACTTAAAATATAAAGCGAGTAAGTTCACGCGACTCATTTTCAACAGTTGATTTTAATAACCGACGTCAACAAAGAGATGTTACTGTCCGTCAAAACATTTAGGACTAAATACAGGGTTTCCATCTTACTAACATTTTATCATTATCATGATCATAATCATCATTTTCTAGACGGCTAGCGGCTCCTAAAACGGCTTTTATTGATATTGGGTTAGCCAACTAGTTTTGGTTCTCATTAAGAGAACTAAATCATAAGAGAAGAGACTGAACTGGCACCGACGTTGCCTGCCTCTCTGGCTATAGGCTAGTCGGCTATTCCTACGCTATCCCGACATCAATAAAAGTTATTAAATGTGCCGTGCTTACGAGCTTGTTAGTTGCAAAACTCTTGGTCATCCTGATCATCATCATCGTCACCATCATCATCATCATCATCATCATCATCATCTACTTCCAGGCCATGGTCCTGACTCAGGATCCGCCCAGCGCTCGGCTGTTGAAGTCAGAAAGCCGCAGCACCATCATCATCATCACCAACATCGTCTACTTCCTAGCCACGGCCCTAACCCAGGATCCGCCCAGCGCTCGGATGTTGAAGTCGGCCGGCTTTAGCTTTATCGGGTCAGGTGTTTTATCACACTTCTCGAGGGTGAAGTTCAAAACCAGGTGGTAGAGGAATACCTTCAGCTCCAGGAGAGCGAATCTTGAGGCTGGGGGAGGAACAAAATGCTATTGAGATAAACAGATGACGTATGAATATTAGTCCTTAGATTAGGAGGAAAAGAAGAGAGACTATGTGGGATTGAAAAGCTTGAAAGGGAGAGAGAGAAACAGAGAGAGAGAGAGAGAGAGTGAGAGCTGAGGATGACACTTCGGTTCCATCATAGGATGAGGTAGGAAAAGTCACCTTGTGGGATATCACGGAATATTCTATTGTACTTGCACGTATTGACTTTATTTCCTTTGGCTAGGCCGTCAGGATGGTATAGATGTCAGGAATGGATCTCCACTCATCATGATTATGGGCGCGATGGGAGGCGTGCTGGATGGATCTTTTTGACATCTACATCTATGTAAAAAGTGGTCACCCTCACCAATGCAGTTCCTGGGTTGATGGTCTCGGTTTGAGGAATTACTGCGTGTTCATGTGTTGTGCATTCACCATGTTATAAATATTACCTCCATGTAACTAACCAGTTGTTCTTTAAATGCTGAGGATCGTGACTTGAAGGTGGCGGAGAGCGAAAATGTCACATTTTTCTTCTTCAACCTGTAGCCACCCAATGCTGAGTGAAGGTCTCTTCCATTGCACTCCATTCTTTGCAGTCTTGGGCTTTTCTCGTCCAGTCATTTCCTGCCTGAAATGTGACCTATATATTTTTTTGGAAAATGTAGATTGCTCTTACCAATGCAGTTCCTGGGTCCACTGCCAAAGGGCATGAAGGTGAAGGGTTGCACGTTACTCTTCTCCTCGTCAGAAAACCTGTCAGGGTTGAAGGTCTCGGGGTCAGGGAAGTACCGCGGGTCCATGTGGAGCGCGTTCACCATGTTGTACACTATGTCGCCTTTCTTGAGCTGGAAGTTAAAATCTTGATAGTTTAGGGATTTAAGCCTTACTAAAGCAGTGGTAGCGTAATGGTAGAACTTGAGGTTTACGCTATATTGGTTCTTGATTTGGCTGAGTTAAGAAACGAATGCTACAAAATAATATTATTAATTTCCTATATTATTTTATACACCATGGTTTTCCTGTAATCTATACGTAAATTATTTTTTTCCAAATTTTGGGCTCAGCAGTTTCGGTGTAAATTGGCTGTACGTGTAAGACGGACAGACAGACAGACAAACGCACGAGTGATCCTGTAATGGTTCCGTTTTCCCTTTTGTGGTACGAAACCCTAAACACTTTTACAACAATTAAAAAAATAACGGGTTGAATTTAGCACCTCACCTTTTTTGAAATCTGTTAAAAAATGTACAGTGCTACTTTTATAACTATGTACTTACATGATAAGGTTTTCCTCCCTCATGTGGCGGTGGTAGGGAATAGTCCTTCAGGCAGACTCTATCCATGATCAGGGCAGGTGACCACTTCCTCAGGGTTTCTGAAACACCGAGATAGTATATAACCAACATTATGTATCCAGCCCATGAATGACCGAGCGTCATTCATGGGCTGGATACATAGATAGCTCTATTTTGCTAATATGTAGTGGAATCAGACAAGAAGACGCTAGCTGCGGTAGTCGAAAGCAGGTTATCGGCTACTGTGTTGTCACTGAGGAAGAACAATTCAATGACAAAACAATAAACGGTAACAAACGGTTGTTAAACATTGGTTTACCGATTTGTTATCAATCTGCTGCTACAATTACTGTTTTTATTGTTGCAGCAAGATAAGATTAAGATAAGAAGTTGTATTTTTTGTTCCGAGTGTTTTGATAATGTCCTGCCATTATTAGGTAAATTATTTCAGGACTTCCACCAATCCTGGAATCATCCGTTCATCTGCCGTTCTCTTGCCAATGCCTCTATTCTTCAGAAACGCCCATCAAAAATTTGGTGAACAGTAAAGTGTCCTCTATATCTATGTACACACCGTTGATAACCCCGTCCAGATACTTGAGCTCGTGCACCTGCTCGTAGCTGAACCCCTTGTGCTTCTCGTGGAAAGCCTTCAGCTCGGCATACAGCTTGTCCTGGACCCGCGGCTGCAGCGCCATCTGGTGGATCGCCAGCACTAGCACGGAGGCGGTGCTTTCGAAGCCGGCGAAGAAGAATATGAAGGCTTGCGCTGCTAGGTCATCTTGCGTCCAGTCTTGGGAAAGAAGGTTGGTTAATTCTCCAATGTCATCATCCACATGATACTTTTTTTTGTAGCATTTGGAAAATCTTGGTTTTACCAAAACGTTGATGATAATAATTTCTTGGTAATTTGCGTCTTTGGTGACATACCATTTTTTTGTTAAAGTGTTGTGTCATGCATGATACGATTGATCGTATGTCAGGCATACGATTCAATAAATAGATTACGCCCACTGCCATATGAACCTACAGCTTACTGTATTGGAGTTTTTGAGTTGGGCTCTTGTCGGCGCAGCATTTTTAAGGTTTATGCTAAGCCACCATTGGATACTGAAACAGCTATCTTTCAACCTTCTCCTCCAAGTATTGAGAACCTACTTACGTCTAATTTCCTTCGCTGGCTTCACATTAACCTCTTCAGTGGCCGCGAATCCGACGTTCTTATCAGCTGCGCTTGAACTTGACTTCAGAGTGCCTGATAACAACGAAATGGCGAGTTATTATTATTTTTTTTTCAATTTTTTAGTTTTATTTTAGAAACAAACAAAAATAATTTTGGGACTGGTAGCAGAATGGGTAGGTAGCAGATTCGTAGCGATTATGAAGACCACAAAGAAATGGATACTAGAATATTTTGGCCATATAATACGCAACACCAAGTCCGGACTCCTTCAACTTATCACACAAGGAAAACACCTGGCAGAAGGAGACCATGGACCGCGATTCGACATGTTTCGAATAAAAATAATTTGTGACCTGAAAGACCTAAAAAATCATGGCTTGAACCTATGCCAGTAGTTTCAACAAACTACGGACTCCTTTTTTGTTTAGCAGCTTCAAATGGCGAAAAAGCCAAACTGATATCCAACCGCATCCAAAGAAGCGGAACGACCGAGCAGCTCGCATAGGTTGCAGCGCTAGGCAATTTTTTATATACAGGGTGGATTTTTGAGAAGGGGCAGTAAGGGCAGGTACCTTAACCGTTATAGTTGCAGGTTAACGTTCCTAGGAGACATAACTTTTTGAGATATTATAAACGTATTCACAGATTTTTAACAAAATTACAGAAAAAATGCTAGTTCGTGTAGGGATCGAAAGACTGTAAGGAGCCAATACTGAGGTTCGGGTGACAGAAATCGGTAAAAACTTTCCCCCGTACAAAGTTTTTGTGAATCGTAGCGTGATATTACATAGCCTAGAATACCCAAGTCATGTTTCTGGGCAAGTCCTAGCTAGGACTTGCCCAAAAACATGACTTATCAGTGTCATAAGTTTCATTGAAAGCTATTCAGCGGTATGAATCGCGTGATGAGGTAACAAGTATATGTATGAGGTAACTGACATAGATCGTTTTTTTGCATTTTTGGATCAAGTATCATTTACTTAGTAACCCCTGCTAGTTTTTTTCTAAGAATATTCAATGTACAAACAGAATTGACTTCGCTAGAGTTTTATTATAAGTATAGATAATCTGTAGATAAGCTTTTTTGCACTGCATACTGAATTAATAAAATGTGTTATATCACGCGTTATCATTATTTCACAAGGTCATTTGGAGTGTTAGATAACATTAGTCGATCGGTACTCAAATGCTTTGTATATCGCAATGGGTATTTACTTGCCGCATGTTACATAATTACATCGTATTAAAAAAAACAGTTGCTTTATACGGTATGGACTTATGGAGTGTAATGAAACGTCAGATATTGGAAATGAAATGCTGTTTTCTCAGGCAACGGACTGACATACAAATAAATACAAATACAAATTGATATATTGGATAACAGTTTAGCGGTACCTACAAATAAAATAAACACTTATACTAAAGTAGGTGCAAGTGTTGGCAACTACCACCTCCAAATTTTCATTACGGTCCAATAAGATCGCACAAAACGTTCCTTACATCACATTTTTACGGTTGTACGGTCGGCCACAGTTTAGGATACCCCATGGCAGCACTTTCCACGCGCGGCACAAGGGCGCCAATCGAACAAAAAGGATTATCCTAGCGTGTGGCTGACATAACTGTACACTGACATGGATGCCTGTAACTCGGGCGTAAGGGCTCAATAGGTGGTCGAAAATCAGTACTGGCGCATTCACGACCGTCACTTTGTTTGCGGAACGCAGCAAAGCCTACTGGCATGCCGGTTTGCGAAGCCGATATTTCGATAGCTCCAAAAAATAGAAGTTAAAAACTAAAACCCGACTACTAAAAGGCTTAAAACAAGACCTGTTTATCCTTAAAATAGACTCATTCGTAGTCGGAGGCCATCGGTTTATCAAATGCGAATGTGGTGTCCTCCGACTACGATTAATTATCTATGAGTCTATTTTAAGGATAAACAGGTCTTGTTTTAAGCCTTTTAGTAGTCGGGTTTTAGTTTTTAACTTCTATTTTTTTTTGAGCTTTTTAGTAAGTCATTTTGGACGATCACCCAGAATAGAACCAAGAAGGGCATAAAAAAAACACATTTTGGAATTTTTTGTTCTAATTGTTATGTTGACGCTACATGTGTTATACATTTTTGAAAAGGTCTTTTAAAGCCCTTTCATTTGATACCCATGACGATGGTATCCGATAATTTTTATTTTTAGGTCCACCACTTTAGGACGCAGCACAGCGGCCATCTTAGTTTTTTTCAAAATTAAACTATCCTATGTTATCTGGGTGATTAAGACGAATCCAACGATACCTCATTTGTTGAAATCGGCCGAGTAATTTAGGCTCTGCGAGGGAACAGATGAACACACAAACATACATACATACATACATACATACATACATACATACATACATACATACATACATACATACATACGCTGCTAAAATCATAACCCTCCTTTTTGCTTCGCGTAATCGGGTAAAATAGAAGTTAAAAACTAAAACCCGACTACTAAAAGGCTTAAAACAAGACCTGTTTATCCTTAAAATAGACTCATAGATAATTAATCGTAGTCGGAGGCCATCGGTTTATCAAATGCGAATGTGGTGTCCTCCGACTACGATTAATTATCTATGAGTCTATTTTAAGGATAAACAGGTCTTGTTTTAAGCCTTTTAGTAGTCGGGTTTTAGTTTTTAACTTCTATTTTTTTTGAGCTTTTTAGTAAGTCATTTTGGACGATCACCCAGAATAGAACCAAGAAAAGTAAAAAAAAACACATTTTGGAATTTTTTGTTCTATTTGTTATGTTGACGCTACATGTGTTATACATTTTTGAAAAGGTCTTTTAAAGCCCTTTCATTTGATACCCATGACGATGGTATCCGATAATTTTTATTTTTAGGTCCACCACTTTAGGGCGCAGCACAGCCGCCATCTTGGTTTATTTCAAAATTAAACTATCCTATGTTACCTGGGTGATTAAGACGAATCCAACGACACCTCATTTGTTGAAATCGGCCGAGTAGTTTAGGCTCTGCGAGGGAACAGATGAACACACAAACATACATACCCACATACATACATACATACATACATACATACATACATACATACGCTGCTAAAATCATAACCCTCCTTTTTGCTTCGCGTAGTCGGGTAAAAAAGGAAGGCACATTGCGCCTAGAATTATTGGCATTCCATCCACCCGATATATCGAAACCGAATGCAGGAAATTTCAAGCTCCCTCTACTGGCATAAAGTTATATTAAAGCTCGTGTAAAGGGCCAACTGCGAAAATTTTAAAAAAAAATTTTTTTTAATGTCATAATAAGAAATAGTTATTTGTTATGCAAGAATGCAAAATTATTGTTTTCGGCGAGGGCTTGTATTGAATACCGAGCTAGCGAAGGTTTCTAAAATTGAGCCACGAGCGTAGCGAGTAGGGTTGCCAGGCGTCCGGCTAAAGCCGGACATAGGTAGGCTTTTTGATCGAGTGTCCGGCCAAATTAAACGGTGTCCGGCCTGTCCGGCTTTTGTTAGGCTTTACCACGCACCTCGGTAGCGTTTTTTATTATTAATTTTAATTTTGTGTTTTCCCTTGGGAAATAATAATCCCACCCAAAACATTTAAAATGTGAAAATTTTGGAGCCAAGTTCATGGCGTGGTTATTGATTCCACCGACAAAAGAATTGAGATCTAAATGGGTGCCAAGTTCTTTAGCTAATCATGAAATTGACTTGTTAAATTTCAACAGTCGAATTATTTACACAAACCAGAAAATTTAGAATAAATAGAACCTCAAGAAATGACGCGGCTAGTTTAAAAACATGTATTTTTTTAATGTATTTGCCTGTAAAAACTAGTTGAAGGAGTTCCTTATATTTTTTTATTAGGGCGACGCGTTCAAATTTCGAAGCGCACAAAAATGCAAAATGGTTTAAGGGTAGACGATAGCAACGTGGCGGGAAATTCAAAATTTTCACAGTTTTTTACATTTTGTAGCTAAACTGAGCTATTTTTGTTCAGCGATTTTTCGTTCGCGGAAATAACAAAGTATTATTTTCATTATTGTAAACAATGGAACAACAATGTCTACGACAAGTTTTTTGGGCAGTGGAACTGCTTCGTAGACCAGAACACATAATCGGCTGAATTATTTTTGTTCTGTTGTTTACAATACTGAAAAGCATACTTTGTTGTTTCCGCGAACGAAAAATCGCTGATCAAAAATAGCTCAATTTAGCTACAAAATGTAAAAATCTGTGAAAATTTTGAATTTCCCGCCACGTTGCTATCGTCTACCCTTAATAAAAGATTTTCTACGATCGCATGTTTAAAGTAACAGCGTACTTTGCGAGCATGGGACATGAAAAACTCATTTTTTTTACCGATTTTAACGACCCCCGTCAATTTGTAACATGATGTATAAGTAGACGATATTTCTGTTCACGGTACAGTGCAAAGCTTAAACAAAAGAAAATAATTAGTTTTGCATTGATAAAAATAGTTCTCAGTTCTTCCTACAGCTCATCAATACAAACAAGGTTTCGTTCTTCTACACCGGAATTTTCGGCACACGCAGCGGTTGCTGGCACGCAGTCAGAGGTTGGCCACGGTGTCGCGAGGCCATCTCTGATTAAGGTCACTGAATCGCACTGAACGAACTAAAAGGTTTCCTTCGTCCGTGTATAATGAGTAGAACTTCCTCACCTTTGGAAGCTTCCATGAGAAGCTGGATCATGTCAGGTCTCTCAATCTTGTTCTTCTCGCGGTAGTCCATGGTTGTCTTCACGATATCCTGGAAGAACGTCGTTACTTCCACTGGAAATATTGTTGTAAACTATAAATGGAAGGAAAAAATTGAAGTAAGTCATTTAGCAAAAGTTTTGTTCACATATTAATACATAGCTGGAGAGCTGGTGACAAGTGAACTCATTTTTTCGTACTAACATTTACATAATTTTACACTTTCAAAGTCAAACAAATTGAACTTTCAACCGCGACTTAGCGAAGTCTACTCTATCAGCCTACCGACTCCCAGCCTTGTACGACGAATGGTCAGCAGCGCTCCAGCTAACAGTTCAATGATACATAATACTACTAGGTAGTAGTTCGCCCGAACTGTGAACTCGCGACGAGAGTAATTTTTTTCTAACATCAGCGCAGGCGCGCGCGCTTTGCATATAAACTGTACAACCCCATATCTCGGCCACCCCTTGACCGATTTGGCTTATGTTCGAACTTAAAAATAATTTTCATTTCAATTACCCGCCTACCAAATTTCATAACGATCTGACCAAATTTATGGTCGTCTGAGATCATTTACTGGAGTTCGATCTCAAGTAGGCGAACTCTGAAAAATCTAATGCTAATGTCAAGCCTTGGCTAATGTCAAACTTGAGTAGCTGTCAGCATATTAATAGACACTAACTTGAGATTGACATTAAAATTAGCCAATAGCATTTGACTTTTCTGAGATCACCTACTTGAGTTCGAGCTTGAGATGACGACTAATTAATGCCACCCAGTCAACGAACATTCATACATACAAACATACATACATACAAACATACAAACGCCGCATTATTCAAGTAGACTCTCTCGAACTTATTGCCACAAAAAGAACAAAAAAAACTTATCAAATAGAAAATATCATCCGTGGTTGAGGCAAATGGGACTGTTTCAGCTGTTGCAGTAATTATACAACGTATTACAAAACATTCTAACGCTTTTTACGGGGTGTTACCGACTGGTCAACAGGATGTCATTTCTGTAAAAAAAAAGTTGAAAAAAAACAAATTTTATTTTATAACCTCAAAATAGTTTTTATTAAATAACTTTTTTGATTTTGGTATTAGCTCAAATTTAAAAATGTGTATGTATGTGTATGTGCACTTGCATAGGTTTGAGTTGTTAAAACATTGTGAAAGTCAATGATAACAATATTTAAAAAATACTTTTCTCCCGCTACAGCATTCACATTTTATTAATTTAAAAATTAACGGAACGTCATGGAGCTAAAAAAATATTTAGGTTGTGATCCCTATCACCGGGTGCTACTACCCTGTAAAAAGAGTTAGTATCTTTTGTAACACCTTGTATGACTAACTACAACGCTGGTTTTCAAACAGTCCCATTCACACTATAATTTAAGACACACTAGCTGCTTAGCTCGCTCGTTCAAAAATACAGACATTTGGCAAATTAAACTGTACAAAAAGTTGTCTTTCTTCCTTACCGAGCGGAACGCAGGCACCATTAGGGTCAGTGCCATCTTGATCCTCTGCAGAGGCGTGAACACCATCAAGGCCTGTCCGGTTTTGTAGAATTTGTTCTCCTTGTCCTTCAGCGAGTTGACTTGCAGCCCGAAGGCAGTTGAGGCGATGACGTCATTGGTGTACCGACGGACGAGGTCGTCCACATCGACGTCCGCGCCTGCGTTCTCTGGCAACGAAAGATGGTTCCAAAAACTCACTTAAGGCTGGAAGATAGGAGCGTGGCGGGAAATTCAAAATTTTTACAGTTTTTTACATTTTGTAGCTAAACTGAGCTATTTCTGTTCAGCGATTTTTCGTTCGCGGAAATAACAAAGTATTCTTTTCATTATTGTAAACAATAGAGCAACAATAATTCAGCCGATTATGTGTTCTGGTCTACGAAGCAATGGTACTGCCCAAAAAACTTGTCGTCCCTGCTATCGTCCCTCCTTAAGGCCCAGTAGTAGACACAACTAGCGCCACCAATGAAAAAAAATCATATTATCTTCTTTTTGGATGCGTTTTTTGCTAAAAACTCTTCAGTACGTTCTCAACGCGAGGCTCAACTATTTTTAGGACCTAAGGTTTAGATTCCAGATCCTAGAACCTACGAATGGAATCCTTTATCGACAAAAGTGGCCACTTTTGGCGATAGAGCCTCGCGCTGAGAACTTACTGAAGAGTTTTTAGCAAAAAACTCATCCAAAAAGAAGATATTATTTTATTTTCATTGGCGACTAGTTGCACCTACTACTGGGCCTTAACACACAATTAAACTTAGCAAACGATGCACAAAACAGCTTATATTATTGGTTTATTAATTTGATTCGTTGGAAAATAAAACCATCACGATGTCAATAAAACTTACTTTATCGATTAAATCAATTTATAATAAAATCTTCGTATGTAATAAGAGTAGGAGGTAGAGTTAAGTTGAAGTTAGGAAGAAGTTAGGAAGATATAGAAAATGACCGCGCATATCAGAAAATTCAATTTTGTAAAGTAGGTGTATTTGTCAATTAGATTTTTTGGAAAATACAAGTTGTTGCACTTAAAACAATACAACAATAATAATTGATAAACGAGAAGAGAACTAGGTGCTGATGAAATAACTTTTAAAGTTCTAGGAGAACTCACCAAAAACCTATATCGCTATTATCGCTACGTAGTTTGTATTTGCGAAAACAACATTTTCTACTGAAAGAAGCTGTGGACCTGTGTTCTCATCTCACTAAGTAGGATTTTAAGGGTGGTATCTAAAGTCGTCTGAGATCACCTACTTGAGCTCGATCTCAAGTAGGTGAACTCGGACAACTCAAATTCTAATGTCAAGCCTTGGCTAATGTCAAACTGGAGTAGCTGTCAGCCTATTAATAGACACTATCTTGAGATTGAATTGACACTAGCCAAGGCTTGACATTAGCATTTGACTTTACTGAGTTCACCTACTTGAGTTCGATCTTGAGTCGACGACTATTAATACCACCCTAAGTTACCTAGCCAAGATTTTGAGATACCAACACTTACCTAAATTCCGAACGGGGTGTCTCGCGCTACGAAAGCCTTACCTCTTAAATAGTCGACAATGTTGGTGCTAATCTCGCTCATGAATGGCACCATCTGTTTCATCTTAGAGCCGGTGAATGCGGGGCTCAGTGTGGTCCGCATGTCTCGCCATTTGTCGCCTGAAACATGTTGCAACGTGCACATACGTATGAATGGGTTAGTATCAGATGGTATTAAATGCAAGTTTTGTTAAGCTGGGTCTTATGTTTAATCCCCGACCAAAAATGAGGGGTATTATACGTTTGACCGCTGTGTGTCTATCTGTCTGTGTGTGTGTATCTGTCTTTCTGCCTGTGTGGGTATGCCAGTCTGTCTGGCTGGGTGTCTGTGAGTGTCACCGTAGCTCTTAAACGGGTGAACCGATTTGGATAGTAATCTTTCGTAAAATAATGTTTCGGACAAACTTTTAACTATTTACTCTTTAACCCAGTTGCGAATTTGTCAAACAGCTAATCCATCCAAACTATTTCTGACCGTCTGATACTAACCCGTATGAATATGGTCGAATAAATAGATGGATATGGCTACGCGGAGAATCATTTCTGGTTGAATAAATGTAATATTACACCACTCCCTTTATGTAGCCTCCAATAAATTATTTGAAAGGACAGTTCTGCTGTAGTTTTGGGAAACTAACCTCATTTACTCGTAGTAAAATTATTATTTCAGATTTTATAGTATAATGGTTGGCAAAATAGGTCGTTGGCTTATCGTGATGGTCCAAGCACATTAGCGCCGCTAATAAAAAATCCTAAATCTTCTTTTTTAGTTGCGTTTTTTGCTAAAAATGAGCCGCCAAATGAGAATTCTTAGGCTTTACTATTTTTAGGACATACATAGGTATAAAAAAAATTATATAGGATATTTTAATTTATTTTTTTACTTTGCGCGTTTAGGAATTGCAAGTATTAGGTTTTTATATGCAGAATTACGTACTTTATAACATATCAAAAGGGCAACCGGTAATATTTTACACGAATTAAAGTGCTACGGGTGACTGTACTAAAAGGCCTGGATTCCAGATTCCAGAACCTACGAATAAATCTGGCACAAGTCGAAAGTGGCCGTTTTTTTTTCTTGTGTAGGAATTATTCGATTTTTTTCATTGGCGGCGCTAGTAGACGGTGTACTCTCCTCTTAAAATAAACAAATAATTTATCATTTTCAATAGCATAACAGAGGGAAAAGTTAAATTGGTGTTCGTGGAAATATCGCTGCTACACAAAAGCCAGTTTATCCTGGTTTTACACCAATAGACAAATAGTTCAGTAACAACCATTTTTGGGGTTCGGTATGAGAAGGGTGCCAAGCAGGGGCATAAGTTTTTATCGCAATGGCGTGTCTATGGCTTCCCAGTAGACGGACAAAACTAGGGTTTCCTAATTTTTCTCCCACAACCAGCGAATTAATTCTTTAGAATTAGAATCAGGATTATTTGCTGTACTACAAAAACAATAAAAGGACCGACAGCATTGAAGCCGTCAACTGGGAGCCTATTTTGGCACCATTGCGTTACAGACTCAGACCCAAGGACCTAACTCTGTCTGCGCTGTCTGTCTATCTACGGTTAAAATAAATAATAAACGGTTTTATGTATGCTATTGCGCAATCGGATGGCAGTGACATTGCGGTGCGCAATCCTCAATCTAAATGACCTTCAACCAGAATTAGAAATTTTATTATGTCATGTTCAATGTCGTTGTCTTAAGGTCCAACGATACGTGGTAGGAAATTCAGTTTTTTCATAGTTTTTAAAATTTTGAATCTTATCTGAGTAGGTAATCTATTTTTGTTCAGCGATTTTACGTTCACGGCAATAAAATAGCTCAGTTTAGCTAGTAAAAATAAAACTGAAAAAAATTAATATCCCACCACGTTGCTATCGTTGGACCTTAATTGCAGTTTAAAAGCCCTCGTCGCTGTTTTTCAAGTGTACCTATGTATTTATGTTTGTATGTAGGTATGTATATTTATTACAACAAGCACTAGTGCCAAATTACAACTTTGCTGAGGTAAATTACGTTACCTTTCAACTGCACTAAACTCTCTTCAAAAAGAGGGTCGGCAAAAAAGATCCTGTGGTCGGTGAAGAAGTCGAAGTCTTTCACCGTGATGGCTTTGATAAGTTCAGGGTCTCTGATCATCAGGATTGGCACCGTGCCCTCGATATAGCCGTTGTACCTAAGGAGAAAAGATTCAAAATGCAATATTTTTAGGGTCCCGTACTTCAAAAGGGAGAAACCAATCATTATAGGATCACTTTGCCGTCCGTCTGTCTGTCTATCTGTCAAGACCCATTTTCTCAGGAACTTGTGAAGGTGTTAAGTTGAAATTTATATCAAATACTAAAGTCTCAAGTAGGTGATCTCAGAGGACTATTAATACCAGCGTAAGTTTACGCAATCAAAAGATACGCCCGTTTCCTATGTAGACATTTCCGCATATTTTGACACTCGCAAGGCAATCAAAACCTATACTACTACCAGTTGATCTAGAATCATGAAATTTGGCAAGAAGCAACATCCTATAGCAGAAGTAAAGTGATAAATCTGAAAACTTTTTTTTTTTTATTTAATCACAAAAAAAATGTGGGATACGGTTTTTATTTTTACCTTTCATCCGGAAAACTGTTGTACACTTTGCCGATATCATCAATGATGTGCTCCTTCAAAAACATACTTTTCAGGTTGTTTCCGAATATCGGCACTCCGGGCAAAAATTTGACGCCTCTACTTTCAAAATACCAATGGTTTTTCTTATACGTATACAGGGCATACGCCATAACCGTCGTCAGTAAAAAAATTAGTATTTCCGTTATCATTTTTAGGCTTTTATTTTTTTATTGTTTGTATTTTTTGTACATTTATTTTGTCGACTGTCCGTCACACACAGGAGCGTTGTGAGTACTGGCCGTGATTGGCACTTGTTATTCAATTGGTTTCATGCGTGATAGGTATGTTATACTACAGGGTGCACTCTAAGTCGATAGCGGAACTTTAAATAGGCTGTCTACTGATCAATACAACTTCTACTAAAATATCAGCTGTTTCATACATTTGGCGCAGTACTGAGTCGACCTTTTGTATGGAACAGCTGATATTTTTTTCGCTCCATTTTTTTCGCCACCTAGTACAAGTTGTTTGTAGTGATCAGTAGACAGCCTACTTAAAGTTCCGCTATCGACTTAGAGTGCACCCTGTAGAGAGGCAATGCTGTTTTATAGTGTTGCCCTCCTTTATCGGCAAAGTTACCTGTGTGCAAGCTCTATAAGGGTTTTGTGTAAATGTATTCATTTTATTGTTTAAGATGGAGTTTTATTGTTTTTGAATGTCCCAGGCACTGCAGCGCCGAGTGGTCTCTTCACCCATCTAGTGTGAGTGAAGGTGCCACTGGACTCTGTATAAATCATCTCATTACGTAGATTTAAAGGCCTTAGTTTTTAGTATTCAATGTATTAATACTATATTGTTGCTCCGACTTTGTTTAGGCCACTGATAACGTTTTAAATTACATAAGCGAAATGGTGAACCTTTTAAACGGCAATGAGAAGACGAGGAAGAAGACTGTGATAATGTAAAGTTGGAATGAGCCATTTTCAGCAAAAAAACACAAATAATTTCTTAGTGGCGCCTACAGGTGTGGCCATAGAAGAACCGGAATACGGCTGTCGAAATTAATCTGTGTTCTGCGAAATTTGACAGCCGTATTTCGGTTCTTCTACGGCCACTCCTGTACGCGGCTTATTTTAGGATAAAGATCGATAAATTAAATATGACTCAAAATAACAGCCATGAAGCCCTGTCAGACCCAATTTAAATGTTTATTCGATTGTTTTAATTTTTCTGACACTTGGAGGGATCTACCGGGAGCTGTATGATGGGCGTAAGTGGTTATAACTTAGTTTAAAATTACGAAATATTATAAAACAAACAGACGTTCTGTTTTTACGATGTTGGATACCTATGAGCGTATAATTTATGCTATATTTTATAAAACAACACAATAGGTTTAGGTGGATGCGTTGTTGATTTCTTTGTTGTCTATAATATTGGAAATGATAACAAGGACAATACCTCATACTTAAATGAAAATGATGAGTAAACTTATGGCGGTATGACCACAAAAAAAACTTGAGTGCTATGGTTATAATTATGAGTGCATTGACATTTTTGACGTAGTTTACACAAAGAAAAAGCATGTACCTAGATTTGAAGCGTATTGGAATAAGGTGCATTCGATTTGACTGATATATTTTATGTCAGGACTAGGTTTGCATGAAACAGAAAATTACCGGGGCGAGACGGTAGTAACGAAGAATTTCATTTCATATAAAATAGTTGTATTTGAAATTAAATCTAAAACTAATTTAACCTAAACATTTATAATAAGTTGAAAAAATTCACTCGGGACAGGACTTGAACCCGCAACCTCTCGCATACCGTGCAGGCGCTCTACCAATTGAGTCCTGTCCCGAGTGAATTTTTTCAACTTATTATAAATGTTTAAATTATTCCCTAGCACGGGTTAGTGCTTTAGAAAGAACAAAAAGTAATTTGACCTATATTATAATAATTTAAATAAAATCGTAAGTACCTAGGTACTTACATATTAATTTTATCAGTCAGAGGGTGTGTTAGGATGTGTTGTGTATAAATCTGTGTGGCGTGTGTGTGACTTTAGTGAACCTACCTACCTTAATTCGGGGTTTGAATTCTTGAACTAAAAGTAAAGTAAAAGGATCATTCCTGAGAAAAGCGTTCTTCGCTGAGATCGGTGGCTTTTATTTTTTTTCAAGATAGGTGAAAACTAAAAATACTCCGTAAAAGATGGCTTAAAAACTAGTCAATATGTCGATGAGGCACACCTGTAGGCTTTATAGATTAATGAAAAAAAAATCTTTTTTTTTGACAAGCCACCGATCTCAGCAAAAAGGCCACCGATCTCAGATAGTGTCTAAAATTATTATAAACAGTAATTACAGTGAATAATAAACGTTTTTTCTAAATTTAAACGTCACTCATGAACTGACACAGATAAAAGGGGGCTAATTTAAGCAAAACATTTCTATTAAACATCATAAAAAATATTAAAAAAATCATATCTTTATTTTCATAAAATCATTGTAAAAGATCAATTCCTAAGCTAAACATGCAAAATTATAGTCAACAAGCCTTCGCATATTTATACAGCGTCCAGTGGCACCTTCACTTACACTAGATGGGTGAAGAGACTAGTCGGCGCTGCAGTGTCTGGGACATTGTTTTAGATGGAGTAGGCTTGCCCAGCACCTATACCATCCTGACAGTTTGGTCGGCCTAGCCCACAAGAGAAGTCATTACGTGTGGAGCCAACTAAGTTGCGGGTTTCATCACGATGTTTTTCCTCACATTAGGGAGGGGTTTAGCTACTTCAAATTTACAAATTTATGTAACTTTGAAAAGAAACAAAGTCATGTTACATGCCTGCGCTGGGAATCGAACCTGGTTCTCTCGCATCGGCGACCAATGCTCTATTATATGTGTGACTGTAATAATTATACACTAAAATTGTCTGTCTATACGGATTTTGCTTTTTATTGCGTGAAATTACATTTCCTTGCAAAAAACAGTACCTTTTAATAGCTTAAATGAAGTCTAACCTTTAGTCCATAGAAACAAACTGATACATTTTGAATTTGTCATAGCATCTCGTTCGGTGTGGTATCTCAAGAATCTGTGAAATTGATACAATATGTTGAAAACTTTTTTGAGATCCTTGACTAATAACTGAGATCGGTGGCTTAAATCCACCGATCTCAGTGCCACCGATCTCAGAAATAACTAAAATGTAGCTATTTCTCTTAAACTATAGAAGCAATCGTATTTATTTTTACGACAATACCTACTCAGGGATATACGCATTCATGTACTTAGGACAGTTTAGTGTAGTCTTGTTTACTATACTAGCAAAACGTGCCACCACTTTCAGCTACCTTACCGAACCAAAGTTTTAAAAAAGTCAAGAACTTACGTAAAAGTTTAGGCATGAAAGATAGCGACACATACGAACCATAATAGTTGACAAGGACCATATGACGATATTTTGCACCAGTAACTAGAAACTTCCCGCGTATTTAAGCTTGTATAAAAACAAACTTTCGTTGCACGATTTAAACTTTGCTCGCCGCGTGACATTTCTAGGAATGTCTACAGACACAAGAGTTTTCATTTTAATATAATTCTGGATATACGATTGGATAGAGGCACTCATTGGGCATTTAGAAAGGTATAAATTAGCATAGTAGTGGGCACATGAGTAAAACCACAAACAAAAACATACCAGGCCCACACGCGTGTGACATGCAAAATACTCGCAAAATCACCCATTTTTTGACCTTCAAAGGGATATTTAGGCAATTTCCTCTATAAAATATTGATTTTATTTGATATGCCTCAATGGACCGTTAGTTAAGTCGACGATTAAGTGCTAATTTAGTACTGTGTGATGTATAGTTTAGTAGATACTAGCGTGTGACCAAAAAAATCGACCTCTCAAAGAATGACCCAAAAGTAAAAAAGGTATTTAATTCCGTGAACAGAATTTAACAGTGGTTAACAATACTGACCTGTATAGAAGTTTTTCTCTAAGAGGTACGCTTTAAATTATTTCTTAAAATTATTCCCGTAAGCTTTATATGTATTTTTATGTAAGCTTTTTATGTATAGCTTTCAGCTTTTTGGGCAAGATATTGAAGAGTTTTACACCCTGATAACGTGTGGAATGTTCAACAGATACAGCACTGCCTCTACTGTCACTTGTCTCGGGATGGTTTCATATTATCATTTTAGGTACCTAAGTACGTCCTGTTCATATTTTGATTCTATCCAATAACAAACTCGACCTTGAACAGTGATTGCGAACTGCGCATGAGTATCGCGGACTGAGTGACGAACAACAGGTTTGCTTTGTCTCTTTGCTGATAGCATATGAGTACGAGTATGTTTAATTCATTTTCCTTGTTGTCAATTGCATATTTATGTTGGTTTATTTGTAAGCTTTAGACAAAGAGGACAAGAGAGACAATTTATCTGAGGATAAAGAGGTACTCGTAGATAAGTAATGCATTACTAATTTGTAATTATTTTTAGAAGCTATAAGTAGGTACACACGACAGCACGTCGACCCTTACACGCTAGCACTCTACTCCGTTACGTTACGGGCGACTTTACAACAAAAGTGTGCAGTCTTACGTGCAGCTGTCGTGTGTACCTGCCTAGCATTACGAGAATAATAATATCCCATCAAAAACATAAATGTACAAAAACCAAGTCTCGCTTCCACCGTAAAAAGTTGTGAGATATCCATGTAAAGCCAAGTCAGTTATTTTACTTAGTACTGAAGCACGTATTCTTTTCAGTTAGTGTGAAAACACCTGTTCAACAACTTTGTCATACATTGTTTCCTAATTAGTTACCTACCAACATTTACTGACTGTATCAATATTAAACACATTTATTTCTGAAATATAAATAGTGACTTGGCAATAGCACAGCAATAAGTATAATACTAAATTAATTCATCTACCAAATTATAATTATCACAGATTTGTGCTGTTGCCAAGTCACTATTTATATTTTAGAAATAAATATGTTTAATATTGATACAGTCAGTAAATGTTGGTAGGTAACCAATTAGGAAACAATGTATGACAAAGTTGTTGAACAGGTGTTTTCACACTAACTGAAAAGAATACGTGCTTCAGTACTAAGTAAAATAACTGACTTGGCTTTACATGGATATCTCACAACTTTTTACGGTGGAAGCGAGACTTGGTTTTTGTACATTTATGTTTTTGATGGGATTTCACTTATTTTTGGTAGGTAGTCCTCCGTTTTTTCTTCTCGGGTGATATTTCTTACATATTAGCTACAGATTTTCTTAAAGCCCAATCCCTATCTCTCTTAGTTTTTCTCAAGTGCCTCTAAGTCGGATACAAAGCGGCGGCCGTCATAAGTTCGGATAAGGAACCGTAGGTTGTAGTTTTCACCATTGCCGTCGAGTATAATAGGTCAGCAAGTGTAAGTGATTCCTGCACGGAACCATCCATATCCATTGCAATATTAATTGTTTTACGGTGAGTGATCAAGTGATGTGGCTTTTTTTTTGCTAACGTAGTGGGACTGTGTAATAGAGGAAGAATTTTTTTTTTTTTAGAAATTATGGGCAGAAAATCCTGAGACATTTATATGCGTAGTGTAAACATAACCATACTGCGATGTAGGAACTTAGTGGCGCCATCTAGTTGGAAGTGGCAATATTAATACTTTTATTATTTACCGAACGGAAATAAGTTCTGTGGGGTTACTCTAGACGCTATTGCGTTCATATTGACAAAGTCTTCTAATTTATTTATTTTTTAATTCGCACAGTCATGCTTTAATTTTATATACTTCGTAATGTTCATTCAAAGGTTAGGCTATTTTGAAAAATAAAAATGTAAAATGCGTCTTAATTCGTGAAGTATTGAATTTTATATATTGCGCCATATTGAAACAATTGCGTCAAGGGTTGAGGGCCTGTACATTTTTTTATTGCATTAATTTAAATACTTTATAATAACAGCACGCTAACTTTACAACTTGTAGCGCCATTTAGTGGTGAAAAGCGATATTAATATATTTTTATCAATTTTGTATGGCAGTATAATTTTATTATTTTCCAATCGGAAATAGTCATGAACATTTATTATTGCATTAATTAAATAAATACTTTATGCTGACAGCAGGCAAAATTTCAAGTAATAGCGTCATGAAGTAGGAATATTTTTTGTTATCGTCTTCTATGGGTATTCGAAGGACGAGATAGCCAAATTGATCGCCAACCTCCGATAGGAGACGCAAAGAAGATGGGTTATATTATAAGTTCTAGCTCACATTTGTCCTTTTAATCTCTAGTGAATTTAATCTGTTGTGTAAATATATTATTTTGATGTCAAGACACAACCCTAGATGGCGCTAGTTGTTGCATAGACTGCATAAAATATTTTTTAAACTTTTTTATACATTATAATTTACTAATCGAGAATATGTTCATAGTGCATAATTCACTCAATAATAACCGCACGCAAAATTTCAACTCTGTAGGCCTACTAGAAGTACTTTAAAAATCATGACGGTGATGAGTATGTCACTCACGTTTTGACCGAACTTTGACTTCCTATATTTCATTATTAAATATAGGTACAAACTTGTAATTTGGAGGTTCAAGTAGGTTCCGTGAAAACTCTTAGTAACCGAAATTTCAGCCTTCTAGCTTTACTCACAACGAAGATACAGGGGGGTCAAAAGTGCCGCGAGTTGCTTCGAGAAAAGTATGGTACGGGGTGCCTCTGCATAGCTCGACTTGGCGGCGGCACTCCGTGCCGCCAGATGTCTTCTTACAACTTTCATACCATACATCATCATTGATTATTCGGTCATGTTACAGTATTATCGCACGAAGGCGAGTGGAATGGGCCTTTTGCGTTTTTGGTCACATGCGTCGGAAGGGATGAGCCATACTTGTGTGTGTAAATGTACATGCACATTGTCTTTGTGTGTGTCTCTTTGAATTTCGAATTTTTGAGTTACGCACAGAAGAGCGCGCGTCTTTACGCATTACAACTACAAGTATGGCTCACCGCCTTCGTGAGATAAAACAAACTGTATCAACTAAAAAAACGATGTTGTCAAACAAACTTGTTTATGACCAAAATTTGCGTGTCATGGCGTCTACAATTATAAATAGTTACTGCATCATCATAAGCTCGTTTTAAATCCATTTTCTAGTTACAAAAAAGGTAAGATCGAATACCCAAAAACAGAGACCACTTTAGGTTATCGAGGTCACGCGAGAACATACAGTTAATAGCGGATAGAGACAGATCCGTCTCTGGTCCGAGCTACCTAAATATTTATAAAATAATTAAAAAAAAAAAACTTTTATTTTAGGCTTGGCCCATAATGAAGTTGGTACATTTATATTTTGACTTAAGATTTAGTTAACACGATATGTACTCATACAAGAATTACATACAAACAACAAGACACGATCTAATAGGTTGACTGGATAGATATTAGGTATTTTTTTATACAAGGTGTTACAAAAGATGCTAACTCTTTTTACAGGGTAATAGCACCCGGTGATAGGGATCACAACCTAAATATTTTTTTTTGCTCTATGACGTTCCGTTGATTATTAAATTAATAAAATGTGAACGCTGTGGCGGGAGAAAAGTATTTATTAAATATTGTTTTCATTGGCTTTCACAATGTTTTAACAACTCAAAGCTATGCAAATGCACCTACACCCACAAAGATGTTTTTAAATTTTAGCTAATACCAAAAACAAAAAAGTTATGAAAAATTTTCAATTGTGAGGTTTAAAATAAAAATTGTTTTTTTCAACTTTTTTTACAGAATTGACATCCTGTTGACCAGTAGGTTACACCCTGTAAAAAGAGTTAGGATGTTTTGTAACACGTTGTATTAGAGGATTTGTCTTACATTTACTTAGGTAAATGTCTTTCAACCCACACTTTTATACAACGTGTTACAAAACATCCTAACTCTTTTTACAGGGTGTAAGATGGGTCTAGTGGTCAACAAGATGTCAAATCTGTAAAAAAAAGTTGAAAAAAACAATTTTTATTTTATAACCTCAAAATTGAAAAAAAAATCATAACTTTTTTGTTTTTTGTATTAGCTCAAATTTTAAAATGTTTTTGTGTGTGTAGGTGCCTTTACATAGCTTTGAGTTGTTAAAACATTGTGAAAGTCAATGAAAATAATATTTAAAAAATACTTTTCTTCCGCCACAGCGTTCACATTTTATAAATTAAAAAATCAACGAAACGTCATAGAGCAAAAAAAAATATTTGGGTAGTGATCCCTATCACCGGGTGCTATTACCCTGTAAAAAGAGTTAGGTACTTTTGTAACACCTTGTATAGCGCGAGTCCAACCTATCGGCTATCGTATTTACGATGCCGTTATAGATTCTTTCATTAATTTTTATTGAAGTTAATCTTAATATTTAATTGAAGTTGGATGGAGGCCCCAGAATTTTTATGATAAGTTAAAATAGATAATTTTTGCACTATAAATCCAAATCTGTTAAAACGTTATAGCCTGAAAGAGTAACATAATCACACACACATATAATCACGAACTTGCAATAACAATTTGTAAGCATGATGTGATTTGTTACATAATTTTCAGTAAATGCAAAACTGTAAAAAGGTTTCGCCATAAAATGCAATGCGTAAAAAGCGACCACCGATTGCCCCACTTACAGCCACATACCTAGTCGACTTTCTCGGAAGCCTGAAAGTCGACCGGAAATGAAAGCGTGTGACGTCACAACTAGGCAAATGGCGGCCGGAAACGGGGTGTCCCATTGAAACGGCGGATGCACTTTGCAACGAGTGAATCCGTTGGCGCTACCAGTGGCTTTCGGTATCGGTATACGCACTCGAGTTAAAAATAAACGGCAAAATGTGATAAGGACTCGCGAATCAAAAGTTTCGTTCCACACAACAGGGGCTTACGTTTTTGTCATACAAACACCTAACTTATCCTCTAGAATTAGATTCAGAATATTCTTTGCTGTACTTTAAAAACATTAAAAGGACCGACAGCTGCATTATAAATCGTAATTGAAGCCGTCAACTTTGAGCCCATTTTGGCGCTATTGCGTTACATGCTCAATTGCTCAGGCCCCAGGGCAAAAACAAAAATAAATAAGTCGAATTGAAAAATAGACTTAACGTACGGTCAGCCACAGTCTTGGATACCCCATAGCAGCTCTTACTGCGCGCAGCATAAGGGCGCCAATCGAACAAAAAGGGGTATCCTGGTGTGTGGCTGACTGTACCTAGTAGTAGTTTATAAAAAGTTATTATGTTAAGCGGTGTACATACGTTTGTACACTCTATTGAGTGACAGGAAACACGGACGGACGGGAGAGAAAACAGAATCTCAGCTACCTGTCAACATCTTACATTCCATACTAGTTTTGTTTTGTTTCTTTCCAATTTAATTTGCCATTAGGAACATTTTAGGATATTTTCTTTGCATCGTCGCTTCGGTCTTTTTAGTCATTCACATTTTGTTAAGTACAGGTAGGGCGTCGATTATCCAAAATAATGGAAGATATTTCTTCAAATGGTCTCCGTCTACTGGTCATCCATCTATATCGACAGTTACTTGACTCGGTAGCTCGATTGGTAGAGCGCCTGCACGGAATGCAAGAGGTTGGGGGTGCAAGTCCTGTCCCGAGTGATTTTTTTCAACTAATTATAAATGTTTAAAATGATCCCTAGCACGGATTAGTGCTTTAGAAAAAACAAAAAGAGAGAAATTATTCGTCTTCTAGGATAGAGTTTATCTGTAAAAACTAAATTAGAGCTACTACTATTATCTTTTATATTGGAATGGCAAGTTTCAAAGTACACACAGCTTTTCAAACAAACTAGGTATGTCCAACCAGTTATTTGCCCGAGAAAGAAAGCCTACCCACTTACGAGCAGCTAGGTTCACAGCTCGGATAACCAGTCGTTCGGTCAACCGACGTTCGACTAATCTACGTTCTACCGTATAACAACAGTAGAGTTCGAGAATGGGTCACACGGTAGGGCACATTCGGAAGTTTCCCCACTCAAACTGAACAAGTTTAGAATTTCCACGTGAATCTGAAGAGTGTGTAAGGCAAGCCCAGCCTCTTGGCGGCGGAGAGAACATTGCTTGTAGTTTCGAATGGTAAATACCTAAGAGGTTTTCTTCCGTATTTATATCGCTCACACACACACACACCCTCAACAGAAACACCTTCACAAACACCCTCACACACACACATACACCCTCTCTCTCTCACACACACACACACGAAAAAATATACAACTATTACGTTACGGTATAATTATAAAATTGAAATATTTAAGTTTTTTGTCGTCATCATAATGTATCATTTTTTTAGGGAAGAGACTGCCCGTTTCGACACAGGGAATCCTAGTGGGGGCAGAGATCTTTAATATTTTTTTGTAAAACATTATTTTGTTTCTTAATAAATTTATTCTTATTCTTATTCTATTCTTCCAAAATAGAGGTAGAGATTCTTTACCGACTGAGTTTGCTGAGGAGCTAACTCTCTAGGGAATCGAAAAGACGGTGTCGAAGGAAATGAGCAATTTTTCTAAGGTTGCGTGTGACATCGTGAGGAAGCCCGTGGCATACAATGCCTCTGCACACGTCATTGACCTTGTCTATTCTCCGGATGAACTGACCGAATATACAGGGTGTTAAAAAACCTGCAACAAAGCCAGAAACCAAGTATTTTCCTCCTATTTTCCTGAATTTTTGCCCAAGGAACTATGCTTGGCAAACGGCAAACGGTAATTTAGAGAAAAACTATTTTATTTTGGTGTCTAGTATGCGTGTCTTTCGGGTCTGTCAGCGTTTTTTTAACACCCTGCATGTAGTTGGGAAGTCGGGAAAGTATATTTAAGTGTCACCCTCTGAAAATACTACCCTGTTTATCTAAAAACGTATTCTGAACTTCAAACCAGACATGGTTTAGCTCAAAGTATTTTGGAAGTTAAATTAGTGAGATATTTCGAAGCATAACCTTTGGGCGGAATGGAATGAGACTTATTGTCGTGAGGCCTGTACCTATCTTCGAGAGAGCCTAGATCTTTCGTTAACCATCATCATCAGCCCACCTCTGCCCACTGTTGGGTATAGCCTTTTTTCCCCTCGCGCCACGGACGCATCCATGGAACCTCCGCAGCCACAACGACGTTTGGCCACAACTCAACGTTTGTATTGTATAGTCCGTTTTGTTCAATTGTTGCTACCGTGTAGTATCTTAGCGTGTTGTTCTTCTTGGAAATGTTCATGTGCATATAATTTTGTTCAAAACGGATCGCTTGACGATAAGTAGCTAGATACTTAAGTATTTTAAAACTTAAACTCTCGTAAGCACTGCACAATTTTTATATCGCTTTAACCAAGACGAACGCGTCGTCCATCCCTCCTCCATGACTAAGACTTCCGGACGAAGTCGAAACATGTCGGCTATTCCGACAAAATAAAAGTAAGTGAAACCGTTAAAACGATATTTAAAAAAAACTTAAGTAGTATTAGATAGTAATAAGTATCTGATTTATACAAGGTGTTACAAAAGTACCTAACTCTTTTTACAGGGTAATAGCACCCGGTTATAGGGATCACAACCAAAATATTTTTTTTTTTGCTCTATGACGTTCCGTTAATTTTTAAATTAATAAAATGTGAACGATGTGGTGGAAGAAAAGTATTTTTTAAATATTGTTTTCATTGACTTTCACTATGTTTTAACAACTCAAAGCTTTGTAAATGCACCTACACGCACAAACATATTTTTAAATTTGAGCTTATAACAAAAACAAAATAGTTATGAATTTTTTTAAATTTTGAGATTATAAAATAAAAAAAATATAATCATTTTTATTTTACAGATTTGACGTCCTTTTGACCAGTAGGTTACACCCTGTAAAAAGAGTTAGGTACTTTTGTAACACCTTGTATACTTTTTTTTTACTTTAGATAATATTTAGACGTTTAATGTAAATAATTTATTTATGGCATATTGAATTAAAAAAATCGTTGTGGTTGTGGCGTTGTTGTCCGTCCATTGAGCTGCAGGTCTTCACGGACCGCCGTCCAACTCTTGGCCGCATCTCTGTCGATGCCCTTATCCACCGGCCATCCTCCCGCCTCGCCAGGTGTCCAGCCCATTTCCACTTGAGAAATATGTGGTGGCATTCATGGATGAGTGATTAAGCTTATCTCTCATCATTGCCGACCTAGGAGTCCAATTTTCGTGTATGTTGCACTCGAGATTATCGGACGATGCGAGAAAATTATATAAATTAGTAATGTTTGGTATGCGTGCTAGAAAGTAATTATAATAACATTTAAATTAAAACTATTGTAGCTATTACGAAGGTGACATGGTCACGTTTGTGTACCAAACCTTCAATAAAAATAAAGATAAAAAAAAAGATTATCAAAATTGGCCCCCAGGGGGCTATTTCTCGGGAATCTCGCATTCAACACATCACGAAGGAAAAAATCTAATCTTGCGGCAAATTTCACCTCTCCTGTTTTCACGAAGTCATCCTCGACGTAAGACACAATATTTCTGCGAGATGTTTGCCTTTTTTGCTCGACATGACTCGAGTGGTCGGGAGCAGTCGAGATCGAAATGACATGAGATTTTTACTTCGAGAGGTGTTGAATGCGAGATTCCCGAGAATTTGTTCCAGTTCTAACCTGTCTTGTTACTCACCGCCACCTTATTAGGTCCGATAAGACCGATGGCTGTCTTCCAATCAGGGGCCTTAGTCTGTAACGCAATGGTGCCAAAATAGGCTCCTGGTTGACGGTTTCAAATTCAATTTATGAATGCTGTCGGTCCTTTTAATGTTTTTATAGTACAGCAAAGAATATTCTGATTCTAATCCTAAAGGATTAGTTCCCTGGTTGTAGGAATAAAATGAGGAAATCCCGGTTTTGTCCTTCTACTGGGACGCCATCAATACGCCATTGCGTCACAGGCTAAGGCCGCACTTGCATCGATAAATCCCTCGCCGACGTCCCAAGGAGTGGCAGAGTAGACGCGATCATCTGTTACCGTCGCACCGCTGTCCGTCCGAGGAATCTGCGATTGTTACGCGCCCGCCACAGAGCATTGAAGCTGGAGATGCCTAAACCTGGGTGCTATATTCTCGGGAATCTCTAGTAATGTTTTTTTTTTCCGCAGAATCTTGAATGCAACGTATTACGCGAGAGTTGCTCCCCGGAGCAAAAATAAGGATTCACAGTGCAATTGATTGAATCGTGGTGAAAATTCCGTTTCAATCATCGTCCCCACAATAATTACTATCATCATCATCAGTTTCATTCTATCCCTAATTAAATATACCCTATAAATATACCCTAATTACGTCCCTGCGTAAAGTTCTTAAAACAATCCCTCAAACCATCCTTCCAACGGCCCATCTATGATTCGCACCGCGAACTCTTTCTTCGCGGCGCGACAAGACTTCAACGTGAAATATGTCGCAAACGCTAACATGACTACCATCCGCGACTGATAAGATTTTGCAGGCAAAAGCAAGTCTATAAAAGTGACAAACTACTGAAGACTTGAGTTGCGTTTCGCGAAAGGCCATGACACTAACATGACTTGCCGTAGACAGAAGATGTATCTCGTGGGCAAGCGTAGATAAAACTCGCGGGCATCCTAGCCGAGCTGGTGTACCATAAAGTGTTACTTACTTCCAAAATAGCACTGAAATGGTGTCCAAATAGAACACAGAAGTCAGTCGCCCGAAAACTACCTGCGGCATCGATCAGTGCAATAGAAACCCATAAACGGGTTGTTCCGTATTCATGACACGAGTTTTCATGTCACGAATATTTTTTCCGGATTCATTTTACTTGACTTCCGTATTCATGCAATGGAAATTATTTTATTAATTTTTACATTTCGTCTCGCGAGCCTTTCCGGATTCATGCTACCATACATTATAATAAAAATAATTTGCTTTTAAGTACGGTCAGAAAAAAATCTAAAATATTGGAAGAAATAAATAATACGGAGACAAGCTGGGTACGGATTTCGGTAAGACATCCACGGACACTGGCACGAGGTATATTAATTATTCTTTGTATCGCCATGAGGAATGGGATAATCACGTATGCGTTATACATCAGCACTGCAAACAAGTAGGTCAACAGTACCTTGCAAATTGATGATCGGTTAAACTGACATAGGACATCATAGGATTGAAATCATACAAATTAAGTTAGAAATAATCATCTTGTATATTATACTCCGTGCAATTTTAGTGGTTTTAAAGCCGAAGGTATTTTATTGCACTGGTGATTCTGAGCCAAATTACAAAGTTTCATTCCAAAACGCGCGAAACAAAAATTCACGTCTCCATACAAATGGTGTCGATTGGCGATAGCCGTTTGTATTGGGAGGTGTTTTTTATTTTCGCTCGTTTTGAAGTAACATTTTGGAATTTGGCTCAGAATCACGAGTGCAACTAAATACATTCGGCTTTAAAACCACTAAAATTCCACGGTGTATAAAAATTATGTTAATAACCAACGTTCTTAAAAATCAAGAAATATAATCAACATGTTTTTACTTTAATATAAACAAAACTATAGCTATCATGGCTGCATTATTTATAAAACTTGACACTCAGAATATAGAATAAGCCATACCACGATCCACGATATAGGACTGTGGAGTGCCATCTGTTGGCTGAGTTGAGGAAGTAATGCTAGAAGAACAAAAAAAATATATACCTGATGATGCTGGTGAGGGTTGTAACACGACATAGAAATTAGCGCCCTCTATATCTCTAAATTAGTCCCAAACCTTAACTCTAGATGGCGATGTATGCAGCCTATCGACCTCTATGTTAGTTTCAAACCTTAACTTTAGATGGCGCTGTATGCAGCCTGCCTAGTTTTTATTTTTCTTCCATTTAAATGCATATAATGGTGGAACGGAATCCTCGGTGCGCGAGTCCCACGGTTTTTAATTTCAATAACCAAAAGTGCCTGCGGGTGTATCGAAAGGTGCGTACGTATTGTCTTAGTTTTATAATTTGGTTCCTTGGTGGAGAGACTGAGGTAGGTACCTAGTCCGACTTACCAATCTTAGAATTGAAATTGTTATGCTGACCATACTAACGTGCCAATATTAAATGGTATTTTATTGGTAGCATGAATACGGAACACATGTAAAATGAAAACGGAAACTTAAATAAAAAATAATCATGAGTAGGAATAATAATAACTCGTACCATGAATCCGGAAAAATATACCTATAGCATGAAAAGTCGTGTCATGAATACGGAACAACCCAATAAACAGTGTCGGGATGAACATATCCGAGCTAGAAATGAAGGCATGAAAACCCATTTCTCACACAGTAATGACTCATAATAATACGAGAGTTTCAAAAAGAAATTCTCTCTCTAGTCTCAAAGCTCTAAGTCCACATCGACCTTGAGGGAAGGCGGCCAGTTAATTTATCTTGTAAATTGAATTGTCCAATTCGACATTGTTACGACGGATCTCCACTAGAGAGAGAAGGGGCATTTATTCAGGGCAGTGATGGATTTGCCCCTTTCGGCATTTTGGCCGAACATGCGAATCGTTAGCTCTTAAAGGCCGGCGTCCACTAGGGGCAGATCGGGCCGGGGCGCATCGCAAGATCGCAACGCAAAAATGCCTGTATTTAAATGAAACAGCGTCGACTAGCGGCAGATCGGGGCGGGGCGGGCCGCAGCGCAATTAAATAGTCCGCCGCTAGTCGGAGCTGTTTCATATAAATACAGGCAGGCGGATTTTTGCATTGCGATCTTGCGATGCGCCCCGGCCCGATCCGCCTCTAGTGGACGCCAGCCTTCAGAGTTTCCACGTTTGTATAGTCCGTTTTGTTTTATTGTTGCTACGGTATGGTATCTTACGGTATTACTGATTGCTGATCGTACATCCTCATGGATATTTTTGTATTACTTCTTCTTGATGTAGGTTCAAAACGGGTCGATTGACGATTACTTTTGTAGGTAAATTAATTTGAATATCGCAAATCAATAAAAGTTACTATGTTCTTGTGTCGCAGTTATAATGCTTCAATAAAATTTACTTATATGAGTACTTATACTAAATTAAACAGATTAAAACAGACACACATAGCGGTCAAACTTATAACAGTCTTTTTTGGTCAGGGGTTACCACTGTATACACGACAGCACTTCAGACTGTACACTTTTGTTGTAAAGTCGCCCCTAACGTAACAGAGTAGAGTGCTAGCGTGAAAGCGTCGACGTGCTGTCGTGTGTACAGTCTTTTCAAAAATCTCTTTTGTAATAAAGTATGACATTTGACGAGACCTTTACCATTTTGGTCTGACTCTGAAGATTTATAGAGTGACCTTTGACTTTAATTGAACATCAAACCTTTATCTACCTGCAGAAATTCAATTATTTCAATCTAATAATATAAGGCACTGTACCCGTGAGGACATTAAGTTAGATACCCACAGGGTGACTTTTAATTCAGCTAAATCTTGGAGGTATTTTTAGTGATCAATACTAAAAACTTTCACGAATCTCCTTAAAATCACGCATAATATCGAGTCTTAAGTTTTTCATACAAATAACAAGCTGTTAATAAGCTATTGACGGTTGACAATGATTTATTTTGTATTTTAAATGCCATACTGACAACCGTCAACGGTTTGTTATTAGGTATGTGTGCTAATGTGATTTGTGTTAATGTGTTTAAATGGCAAAAACTATATTTTAAGAAACGCACAAACAAAATATTCCGGTTGAAAGCAGTATACTCTGGACCAAACCGGTTCTCGCCGGATCTCGCCGGTTGCGGTGTCGGGCTTTCGGTGGCCGGAGATCGGGTCTCGGGACGCACCGCCGGAAATGAAACCCTCTGAGACAATACCAATAGCTGTAGCAAGCTGGTGTACGTGTACCTACTAGGTACGGTTAGCAATACGGAAGGATAAAGTCAAAGTTAAATACTTTATTCACCACGTGACAAAAATGTCAAATAACACAACCGTCCTTGCTGTAATTATGCAAAAATAATAAAAAAAAAAAACTGTGAAATAAGCAAATCAAAAAACCGACAAAGAATGTAAAAGAATTAATATAAAAAAATAGATATATCGGTTCAGTTTTATCCCCATTGTGAAAGTGGTTTGTATTGATGAGAATAAAAATGCTATCTATGCTAACGTTTCAATCACTACCAGAAAATATGTGATAGCCTGAAACAATATTTGATATTTCTATCGAGTGAACTCAAAGGTCATGCGGGCTCTAGATATAAAACTTGTGATCTTTTACGTACTTATATTGACATTCAAGTATTTTAGCCTACCATATTGCACTGTGGTAAGAGGTCGCTTTTAGCGAAAAGACCATTGAGTACTTTAATTTTTAAGATAATATTTTCTGTAATGTTCTTTCAAGATAATATTTTCTGTAATGTTCTTTCTAATGCAATAAAGAATTCTTTATTGAAGATCTATTTTGGATCTGTACATTTATTTTCTATTTCTCAATAATTCCTCAATGTTTTTAAGATTCAGATTCAAATGTTTTATTCAATATGCCATAAATAAATTATTTACATTGAACGTCAAAATATTATCTAAAGTAAAAAATGTATATAAATCAGATACTTATTTAATTACTATCTAATACTAAGTATCTAGCTACTTTTTTTTCTCCAGCTTCACTAGCTCTGATCGTTGGCGTTGGGTTGGTAAGGCCTAAAGTTATTGTCACTATAACATGTGCACGCGAACGTTAGTCTTGTATTTGTAGTTTAAAAAAAAAACTTTCTTCAGCCCAGAAAAATAATACTCTGAACTGTACTCTGTATAGGTACTTGGTTACACCCTGGGGCCTGAGTCTGTAATGCAATGGTGCCAAAATGGGCTCCCAGTTGATCGCTCCAATTGTCATTTATTAATGCTGTCGATGTCGGTCCTTTTAATATTTTATGCTACAGCAAAGAATAATCTGATTCTAATTATACAGGGTGTTAAAAGACCGCCAACAAAGCGGGAAACCACGTATTGTCCTCATCATAAGGAAAATTTTTGCTCAAGGAACTATGCCTGGGAAATCAACGGTTTCCGAGATAATGAGGTTCAAAGTCGGACTTTGCAAAACTTTTTTTTTGCAGAATCGTATTCAGTGTCTAATTTTTAACATACCTTCTCAAGAACCCATATCAAAATTATGAATATTTCCTACAAAAAACGACGTTAAAATTGCAACCCGCAATGTATTCTAAACATCGGCACTTCAAGCTTAAGTAACATAAAGTTATACCTACGCTTGCGCAATATGACTTCTGTGCGTTACACTTCCATTGCGTAATAAAATATTTTTCAAAATTATAACCTAAAAAACTAAAATCATTTCCCAGCAATAAATTTATCGAAAAAGTACTTTGTTTCGGTGTCTAGTATGCATGGCTTTCGGATCTGTTGGCGGTCTTTTAACACCCTGTATACGATTAGTTCGCTGATCATAGAAAAAAAAACGAGGAAACCCGGGTTTTGTCCTTCTACTGGGACGCCATCGACACGCCATTAAGTACAGACTTAAGCCCCTGTATTTTCTGTATTAACTGATTTACCAAACTGGCCAAAATTACAACAACATTTTCAACATTTTGAAAGTAAGATATCCGTAAATACAATGCAGGAAAAATCCGAACTTTTATTGCACTAGACAGATGTAGTTCCACATGGAAGAGGTGGACTTATCCTGAGAAGCAATCTATGCGAGTCGCGTACTAGAGACGTGGGGAAAATATAAGCATAAATGGAATCTACATGCCTCGAATAAGGCTAGATTGGCACTGAGCATCGGAAACGGAACGCAAAGTTTTGGCCTTTATCTGTACTGTGGGTTCGATTCCCGGTGCGGGCATGTACCTATTACTTTAATTGAACAAGCGAGCGAAGCGAGAGAAGTTCTCCGAGTCTACTGGAACAATCCGGCGTTTATATGTTTGTATGTATGTTTGTATGTATGTATGTTTATATGTATGAATGTTCGTTCGACGTTAACTTGAGTAAAAGTCTGATCGTTATACAATTTGGTAGGCGGGTAAATGAGGCACAGATAATTTTAAGCTTAAACATGGGCCAAATCGGTTGAGGGGTCGGTTGCTGAGATATGGGGTCGCGAGTTCATAGTGCAAGGCGAACCACTAGTTGTGGACTTCCCAGAGTGCAAATGGCAGCTTTTTATTAGGCTCATGCGAAAACTAGTTGTCTTTGTATTTGGAATGTCTTTGGATATCGTGGAAACTTTCCTCAGTGTACGTTGTTCTTTTTAATAAAAAGTGCGCGAGATAAGTGCAGGGGCAACACGTTATGTGCTCTGTGTACTCTTTACAGCTATCCCTGACCATCATAACTTTACCGTCCACTATCCCCTATTACCTAAACACTAAGGCGTATTTTCCTTTCTTGCTTTGTGAGATAAAATTGTCTGTCTTTACTCTCGTGGGCCAGGTTATGTTTGCACTTTTGTAAGCTTTATTTTACAGGACATTAGATTCAGTTTTCATTGTAGTTTTTCGGGATAACGCAGTGCGTCTTTTGTTTTCTTTGGCAATTTTTTCTTGCTGTTGGGTCTTATGATAAGAGTAATTAGAGTGGTTTTAGATTGGGTTTGAAGTACATAAGTGTAATGGTGAGGCGGCGCTGGAAAATTGCTAAGAGAAGTTTCATAGGAGTTTATGTTTGTTACACTATGTTGAGAATTAGTCTGAACTGAAACTGAAGTAAAACTGCACGCTAAGCGCGCGCGTGGGAACTGTTTTCACAAGCAATGGGCGAGAATAGAGCCATAATTAACCAAAATTACAACAACATTTTCAACATTTTGAAAGTAAGATATCCGTAAATACAATGCAGGAAAAATCCGAACTTTTATTGCACTAGACAGATGTAGTTCCACATGGAAGAGGTGGACTTATCCTGAGAAGCAATCTATGCGAGTCGCGTACTAGAGACGTGGGGAAAATATAAGCATAAATGGAATCTACATGCCTCGAATAAGGCTAGATTGGCACTGAGCATCGGAAACGGAACGCAAAGTTTTGGCCTTTATCTGTACTGTGGGTTCGATTCCCGGTGCGGGCATGTACCTATTACTTTAATTGAACAAGCGAGCGAAGCGAGAGAAGTTCTCCGAGTCTACTGGAACAATCCGGCGTTTATATGTTTGTATGTATGTTTGTATGTATGTATGTTTATATGTATGAATGTTCGTTCGACGTTAACTTGAGTAAAAGTCTGATCGTTATACAATTTGGTAGGCGGGTAAATGAGGCACAGATAATTTTAAGCTTAAACATGGGCCAAATCGGTTGAGGGGTCGGTTGCTGAGATATGGGGTCGCGAGTTCATAGTTCAAGGCGAACCACTAGTTGTGGACTTCCCAGAGTGCAAATGGCAGCTTTTTATTAGGCTCATGCGAAAACTAGTTGTCTTTGTATTTGGAATGTCTTTGGATATCGTGGAAACTTGCCTCAGTGTACGTTGTTCTTTTTAATAAAAAGTGCGCGAGATAAGTGCAGGGGCAACACGTTATGTGCTCTGTGTACTCTTTACAGCTATCCCTGACCATCATAACTTTACCGTCCACTATCCCCTATTACCTAAACACTAAGGCGTATTTTCCTTTCTTGCTTTGTGAGATAAAATTGTCTGTCTTTACTCTCGTGGGCCAGGTTATGTTTGCACTTTTGTAAGCTTTATTTTACAGGACATTAGATTCAGTTTTCATTGTAGTTTTTCGGGATAACGCAGTGCGTCTTTTGTTTTCTTTGGCAATTTTTTCTTGCTGTTGGGTCTTATGATAAGAGTAATTAGAGTGGTTTTAGATTGGGTTTGAAGTACATAAGTGTAATGGTGAGGCGGCGCTGGAAAATTGCTAAGAGAAGTTTCATAGGAGTTTATGTTTGTTACACTATGTTGAGAATTAGTCTGAACTGAAACTGAAGTAAAACTGCACGCTAAGCGCGCGCGTGGGAACTGTTTTCACAAGCAATGGGCGAGAATAGAGCCTACAGGGTGCACTCTAAGTCGATAGCGGAACTTTAAGTAGGCTCTCAACTGATCACTACAAACAACTTGTACCAGGTGGCGAATAAAATGGAGCGAAAAAAATATCAGCTGTTCCATACAATAGGTCGACTCAGTACTGCACCAAATGTATGAAAACGCAGATTTTTTTTCGCTCTATTTTTTTCGCCACCTTGTAAAAGTTTTTTGTAGTGATCATGCAGACAGCCTACGTAAAGTTTCGCTATCGACTTAGAGTGCACCCTGTAGAGGCGCCCAGTTTAAGTATACAGAGCAATTTTTAAATAGCTTTTTTTTCCTGAAACACATCAACTTAAGAAATAGAAATACCTAGTTTTTTTTTTATCCCTGTAATCAAAAGTACATGATGTACCTACTGCAAAAATAGCCTTTGTACCAAATCTGGCGTTGGAGATTGTAACACAGTTCTTTTCTGAACTAGCACAGACTTCAACGAAACTAGTATGAACAATTTAATTAAGATAAAGGGTGGTATTCTAGAACGCTACTTAAACTCAGTTCAAACTAGAATGCTACTTAAACACTGTTTAAACTCAGTTCAAACTAGAAAGCTCCTTGAACTCTGTTTAAACGTGGAGTTTAGTAGTGTCCACTGTCGATAAAACAGTGCAGGTTGAAAAAATTCACTCGGGACAGGAATAGAACCCGCGATCTCTTGCATACCGTGCAGGCGTGTTACCAATTGAGCTACCGAGTCAAGTAACTGTCAATGCGAATTTAGAGGTTGCGGATTCAAGTCCTGTCCCGAGTGATTTTTTTCAACTTATTATAAAATAAATGTTTAAAATATTCCCTAGCACGGGTTACTAGCTTTAGAAAAACAAGAAGTGGTAAAAAGGAATACCTTTTCTATCCTTCCGGCTTTCATCACCACATTGACCCAACCTTAACTAAATTTCGATCGTGACTTATTGCATTTTCCACCGCGCGCCCATTTTACGGAACCCTAATTGATTAAGGGTCTATTCCCGACCTCCTAAACAACTCTATCTTGTGGTCATCTGCTCTTAGAACTAATCCTATGAGATCAGAGCTCACCAGTAAGACATGGGTTGAAACGAGGACTCGTAAGTCACAAAGTTTGGAAGCTACAGAAACTCCACTTAGGGTGTTTTTTTTATAAAAACTTTTTATTTTTTATTTGGCACGAAAAATTACACTCAGGAATTGGATTTCGGTTAAAAAAAATGCAGAACTACGATCTACAGAAAATCAATCGTGGTACCAATTAAACTCAAGAAAATTAAGAATTCGTTATGCAAGGTGTTATAAAAGTACCTAACTCTATTTACAGGGTCTACTTTAACCTACTGGTCAACAGAATGACAAATCTGTAAAAAAAATTTGAAAAAAACTATTTTTTCATCTCCCATGCTCGGAAAGTTTGCTGTTACTAGTAACTTACGATCGTGTAAAGGCCGGATTTAAACTATCTGCATTTTAGTGCGCTTCGAAATTTGAACGCGACGCCGGGAAAGTCTTTCCCGCGCCCTATGGTGTTGAAAAAGAAAAAAACACTGGCCGTTTAAGTAGATGCCAGAACCCGACCGAAAAAAGATCCTCATTGATAGTTCGTTTACACGCGTACTTCAGCGAAAGTGATTGTTCGTACCCATTCTCTATACAAAACTGTGAATGTAAATGGGGCATAAGGATCTTTTAAAAAGTTAAAGTCACGGAATAGAACATTCAAAAACGCGGTTTCTTCTTATAGTCTTTTCAATATTTTGTACACTTTATTTATTTTTAATACCAGTAAATAAAAAAAAATGCTTCGCTTCTGTTTTATCAAATAGATAATTATGTTTTGGTTTGTTAAATACATTTTTTCAAACGATATTACTAATTTCATTTTTTATCTCCTACAATTTTTTATTTTATATGGTAAAAGTTCAGAATGTACCCGGAAAAAAAAACATTCTTTTATTTACATTATTTTTGTGTCTGGATAAATAAACTTCAGGAAATTATTAATAAAACGAATGGTTTTAATACCAACGAAGCTCAAAACTTTAGTGCGGCAGCCGTAACTACAGTAAAATATGCTTTTAAAAGGAACTTATTCGACTCACCTGTTTTGCCTGTAAGTAGTTGTCTATAGAGTTTTTCCCGCTTGGCTAACAAAATCATTTCCTCGCTTCTGTGAGATGAAAAGTTTTGTGTTTCGCACGAATGCAATATTATTTGCGTTTCGTGCTTCTGAATACCTCGCTACGCTCAGGTTTCTTTTTTTGAACCACTCGCTACGCTCGTGGCTCAATTTTAGAAACCTTCGCTAGCTCGGTTTTCAATACAAGCACTCGCCGCAAACAATAATTTTGCATTCTTGCATAACAAATAACTATTATTTTATAACCTCAAAATTGAAAAAAAATCATAACTTTTTTCAAATTTAAAAATATGTTTGTGCGTGTAGGTGCATTTACATAGCTTTGAGTTGTTAGAACATTGTGAAAGTCAATGAAATCAATATTTTAAAAATACTTTTCTCCCGCCACATCGTCCACATTTTATTAATTTAAAATTAACGGAACGTCATAGAGCAAAAAAATATTTAGGTTGTGATCTCTATCAACGGGTGCTATTACCCTGTAAAAAGAGTTCGGTACTTTTGTAACACCTTTTATATCGTGGACTAAGGATGAGGAGGATTTTTTTAAGCGATAAAGAGACCAAAAATCTAATAGGTAGCCCTATGAAGCCGGACGCTCGGTCGGGCTACATCATACGTAACCTGCGATCATCATCCATACAAAAGTTACCTACCTGCATTCCGAGACCTAACTATCGAGATTTACCAGTCACACTGGGAAAAAATTCAGTTGCAACTTCATTCGTGCGTTTGTGTGCTTAAACGTTATCACGCTTTTTTTTTAAAGTACAGTCGGCCACACGCTAGGGTACCCCTTTTTGTTCGATTGACGCCCTTATGCCGCGCGGGGTAAGAGCTGACATGGGGTAACTGTGACTGTGGCCGACCGCACCTAACATTTTTGCGCCCAGCCTTTGATACGGCATTTTGTGTGAAACTATCTTCGCGCCTATTATCCTAAGGGTCTACCAAGGGTCCCAGCTACATGATCCATTATAGTTAGAGAGCTGGTGACCAATCGAGATATTTTTTCGTACAAGGCTGGGAGTTGGTAGGCTGATAGAGTAGACTTTGCTGAGTCTGGGAAAAATATTTTTTTGGCCCGGTCGTGGTTGATTTTATTGACTTTAAAAGTTTGAATGTATGGGTTGAGTCATTTCTTTTTGGTCTAAAAGGCTGGAAGTTTCTAGGCTGCCTTTTTAGTCTCCGTTGATAACGAAATCACTATTTATAACTAGCAAAACGCGATAGAAATATTGTTTTTTATAACCTAGAAAGTGGGAATTTTTCGGTTATAAAAATCAAACGTTCAACCACGCTTGGCCAAAAAAAAAATGTATTTTCTTGTTCAACGGAGTCTCAACAACTAACCTAGAAGTACCCAGCCTATTACGACAAAAAATATATATGGAACCCATACATTTAAACTTTCAAAGTCGAAAAAATCTAACTTTCAACCGCGATCGGGCCAACAAAATATTTTTCTCGGACTCAGCGAAGTCTACTCTATTAGCCTACCAACTCCCAGCCTTGTACGAAAAAATATCTCGATTGGTCACCAGCTCTCTAACTATTAGTAGAGGCGATAAATACCGCACGATTAATTCCGTGCACGAATAGGGCAAGTAAAGAATAGGTGCCTATTTGTCTAGGGGAGCTATTGTTTTGATCCTCTCTTGTTTGGGGAAAATTAGGCCTTGGCATCTAAGTAATGAGATGATTTATACAGCGGCCAGTGGCACCTTCACTCACACTACAGGGTGGCAATCAAATTCGTTAGCGGAACTTTAAGTAGGCTTTCTACTGATCACTACAAACAACTCTTTAATAGGTGGTAAAAAATGTACCAAAAAAAATACAGCTCTTCCAAACATTTGGACTGAGTCTACCTTATGGATGGAACAGCCGATAATAGTTGTTTGTAGTGATCAGTAGATAGCCTGCTTAAAGTTCCACTATCGAATTCGATTGCACCCTGTAGATGAGTGAAGTGACTTTTATTTCTATTAAATCACGGTTTTACTCACTAGCCGACTAGTATCGGTTCTCATTCGGAGACCTTAATCATGGAGTCCCGCGATGTAATAGGAAAATGTGCAGTGCTCACGAAAGTTTAAGTTTTAAAAAAGTGAAGTGACTACTCGGACTGAATATTTGTATACATATGCAGAAGCATTTCTGTCACTAACTACACGCACCAAAAATAACAGCGAAAAGCTATATTGGTCCAAGCTAGGTCGTTCGTTTTATAGGGGTAGAACACCAATTACCGAGTGTATCTGAAAGATCGGCTCCTTAGTGGAAGTTCGGGAGCCAATTTCTAATTGAACTAAGCGGGATGGTAAAAGTCGAGCTAAGAAAGTAAATGTATACCGAGAGCAGTGACTACTTACCTACCTAAATGGAACAGTCTACATTTGACCCTTAGTTGTGACCTTTGTGGCGAAAACGAAACGCGTGAGAATTTACAAGACAAGTTATAAATCTAGTTTGTGGAAGTCCAGCTGGAAGTCAGACTTGTTTTTTGGTGTTTGTTTTTTTTCACAACAAAATTATTTTATCAACACTGTAACTGCAGTTTCTCTAAAAAAAAAAACGATTGGCGAAATAAGTTACATACAATAAGAAGTCCTGGGGATTTTCTGGCCAAGGACCATATTAAACGAACCAACTCTGGACTATACCAACTCTGGATATTGACCAAGCAGAAGGCGATCAATGAAGAAATTCTCCTTAGAAAGTGGGGCAGGCTCAGGCACACATTTGGGGGACATGATGCCTATCCAACCAAGCATGTCCTATTCTGGCTACCCGAGGGCAAACGTCCACCGGGTCGCCCCAAGTCCTCGTAGCGTCGATCGGTCACCAGTGAGGCGCGGATAGTTGGTCTTGACTGGAACGACCTCAAATCAGCTGCTTCAGATCGTCCGAAGTGGAAAAAGTTTCTTCAAGCCCTATGTCCCTCCTAAGGGATAACAGGATTTTAGTCAAGTAAGTTATTCATCCTTGTAAGTTCATAGAAGGATTTAGCTCTCTTTTGTGCCGTAGAAAAGGCTTTTTTTCTTCTCACATTAACTGCTCTGGGTCCAAACCTCTCATCCCGATCCGGAGTAAAGTTTTAACTGCACATTCAGACCTTAGTGCAGAAGAGAAGTCAAAACGTGTTGTAAAACTTAAAAGCTACCCGGCGAAATAGTTCCCCGAGGATCAAGGACTGTTCCAGTCGGCAAACGAAAAAAACATGGAAGCATTTCTTCAAGCCAACCCATCCTCTAAAATCGGCGGATGCATCTACTCGCGCAGACAGCTTTGTTAAAAATATTTTAAACCAATAAGAAAACAAGAAACCCCGTCATTGGTGGATAGTTTTCGCGCTATTGATGTTATTGGACGTATCTGGGGGCACGGCAGTGCCCCCGCCAGGTCGAGCGCGAAGCAAACACTGCCGTCCCAAGTAACATTTTAGGTTGTAGGAAGGTTTTGAACAGGTTCTAGAACCTTTGTATGGAAATCTGCTCGTAAGTCTTATAACTCTCAATAAAGTTATATTAACCTTGTAATTACCTTCTGAGTGCCAAAAGGGCCCCGGTTTTAGAACCTTTCTGAGAGCTACAGCACAACCTATAGCTCAAATCCAGAACCTTTCGAACTACTTGCATAGAACCTAAATATAACCTTCACAACCTTAATTTAACGTTATTATAACCTTACAAGACAACTTATAAGTTCTAAATTAGTCTTGGATGTAACTCTATGACAACTTAGAACCTTTTTGATGGATATGAATAAATACCTTTCCAGGACTTACAAGTTTTAAATAGCTTCTGTTTAAGATTTTTTACACAGATTCAAATACTTATTTACAATGGCGTCATTCCTTTTTCGTTCGGCCATCTTTCAAAATGGCTAGATAAGCAAAGTGTTTATAAAAATAATAAGTAGCTTGGTAAAGTCAGGAAATAATCAAAATATAGTGCGATTGGCACTTCATCGTGAAACTTTACGATAATAGTGCTGTATACAAGACGGGCCTTTCATAAGTTAAACATTTCGAAGATTTTTTAATAAAATAAAATAAAAAAAATTGGTGATCGGTGGTAAGTCACATCAGAAATCAAACTACTATTCATATGAAAAATATATATTATAAATCGTGTAGCGCATGGTATTTGATTACGCTTTATTTAATTAAAATATTGGTTTTGTTTCGTTTTTTTTTCATTTTTTAATATTAAATATGGCTGACGTTAGGAAATTACTTGAAAGTATTATGTTTTTCCTTTTCAGAACTGTAACAGCTAAGAGCTCTTAAGGTTTTCCAAAATAAGAGCTGAAGGTAATCTCGCGGAGCTACCTCAAACGACAAGGCTGTTTTCAACGCTTCAAGGTTATTACCAGGAGTTGTCCAAGACTTACCAGTTGCGTAAACCACCACTGAGCTAAATTTGTTGCTTTTAAGTTTTGGTTGTAGGGGGACATGCGTTTTACCTTCGTTCAACAAACAGCTACAGGCTGCTCTAAGGGTGGTCATGAACTGAGATCAAAATTGAACTCTGTTTAAACTTAGTATAAAGTGAGATCAATTTTGAACTTACTTCAAACTGAGTTCAAAATTGATCTCTGTTTATACCTATTTAGTTTAGTGAGATCAATTTTGAAGTTACTTTAACCAACTGGTATTACTGATTTCAAAATTGATATTATTATTATTCGAATCGAATCGAATCGAATCGAAACAAAACGAAACGAAACAAAACGAATCGAATCGAATCGAAACGAAACGAATCGAATCGAATCGGCTATTGCTAGATTCATGGTACACACGACAGCACGTCAGTAGTTGTAAAATCGCCCGTAACGTAACCGAGCAAAGTGCTAGCGTGTAAGGGTCGACGTGCTGTCGTGTGTACTGATTCAAGTATCAAAACTTTAACTGCCTATATCTCCTAAACGGCTAATGCTAGACCCATGTTAATGGTACTCAAAAAAAAGGGTTCAACGAGCTCTACCTGATGAAAGCAACAAAAATAGTAAAAAGATGTATCAAAACTTTAACTGCCCATATCTCCTAAACGGCTAACGCTAGACCCGTGTTCATGGTACTCTAAAAAAGGGGCTCGACGAGCTCTACCTGATGAAAGAAACAAAAACCCCATATAAACTTAACAACCCCATATCACGGCAACCCCTCGACCAATTTGGCTCATGTTCGAACTTAAAAATTCTTTTAATTTCATTTACCCGCCTACCAAATTTCATAATGATCCGACCGAATTTACTCAAGTTATCGTTGAACGAACATACATACAAACATACATACATACATACAAACATGCAAACGCCGGATTGTTCCAGTAGACTCGGAGAACTTCGCTCGCTTCGCTCGCTCGTTCAATAAAAAAGAAGTATCAAAACTTTAACTGCCCATATTTGAACGAGCGAGCGAAGTTCTCCGAGTCTACTGGAACAATCCGGCGTTTGTATGTATGTATGTATGTATGTATGTATGAATGTTCGTTCGACGATAACTTGAGTAAATGTAGTCGGATCGTCATGAAATTTGGTAGGCAGGTAAATGAGGCAAATCGGTCGAGGGGTTACTGAGATAGAGGGTCACGAGTTCAAAGTTCGGGGCGAAACACTAGTATCTCCTAAACGGCCAATGCTAGACCCAAATTAGTAATTTAATTTAAATTGATTCGATTCGATTCGAATCGCATCGAATCGAATCAAATCAATATCAAATCAAATAAAATCCAATTCAATCGAATCTCTTCGAATCGAATTGAATCGAATCAAATTAAACTAGTGGTTGGCCCCGAACTACGAACTCGCGACCCCATATCTCAGCAACCCTCGACCGATTTGGCTCATGTTCGAACTTAAACATTTTCCTTACCTCATTTACCCACCTACCAAACATGACGATCCGACAAAATTTACTCAAGTTATCGTCGAACAAACATTAATACATACAAACATGGATACAAACGCCGGATTGTTCAAGTAGACTCGGAGAACTTCGCTCGCTTCGCTCGCTTTGCTCGCCCATTCAATTAAATTACAAATTTGGGTCTAGCATTGGCCGTTTAGGAGATAATATGGGCAGTTAAAGATTTGATACCTACTTCTTTTTTATTATTTTTGTTTCTTTCATCAGGTAGAGCTCGTCGTGCCCTTTTTTCAGAGTACCATAAACATGGGTCTAGCATTAGCCGTTTAGGAGATATGGGGAGTTAAAATTTTAATACTTCTTTTTTTAAAATTATTGAACGAGCGAGCGAAGCGAGCGAAGTTCTCCGAGTCTACTGGAACAATCCGGCGTTAGTATGTATGTATGTATGTATGTACGTATGTATGTATGTATGTATGAATGTTCGTTCGACGATAACTTGAGTAAATTTAGTCGGATCGTCAGGTGGGCAGGTATATAAGGTAAAGAGAATTTTTAAGTACAAACATGAGCCAAATCGGTCGAGGGGTTGCTGAGATATGGGATCGCGAGTTCAAAGTTCGGGGCGAACCACTAGTTAATAACATTTTATAATTTTTGTTGCTTTCATTAGGTAGAGCTCGTCGAACCCTTTTTTTGAGTACCATAAAAATGGGTCTAGCATTAGCCGTTTAGGAGATATGGGTAGTTAAAGTTTTGATACTTCATTTTTATTTTTATTTTTTTTCTTTTATCAGGTAGAGCTCGTCATGCCCTTTTTTCAGAGTACCATAAACATGGGTCTAGCATTAGCCGTTTCAGAGATATGAGCAGTTAAAATTTTGATACTTGAATCAGTATGAATCTAGCAATAGCTGATTCGATTCGATTCTATTCGTTTCGATTCGATTCGATTCGATTACATTCGATTGGATTCGATTCGATTAGATTCCATTGGATTCGATTCGATTCGAATAATAATAATATCAATTTAGAACTCAGTTTAAAGTAAGTTCAAAATTGATCTCACTAAACTAAGTTTAAACATAGATCCATTTTGAACTCAGTTTAAAGTAAGTTCAAAATTGAGCTCACTTTAAACTAAGTTTAAACTGAGTTCAATTTGGATCTCCGTTTAAGTATCGTTCATGAATACCACCCTAAGGCCCGGTTTCTGAATTGAGAATTTCACTAACCAAATGCTTAAGTATCGTTCTGTCACATTCTCTTGTGTGACATCTGCAGTGACAGAACGATACTTAAGCATTTGGTTAGTGAAATTCTCAATTCAGAAACCGGGCCTAAGGGTGGTATTCTAAAAGTATAAAAACACGTTTGTGGTATATGGTCCTCCCTTATTTTTCATTATTATTTGTTGTCGTATCCTCCATTATTACACATACATTCTGTAAAAATTGGTATTTGTATTTTTTGTTGTGTGAAAAATTTTTTAATACTTTCCAAAAAACCTCAGCAAAACATCTATTTCATAAAAAAAACATATTAATTTAATGTGTACTTATTATCTTGAATACCCAGCTTTCCATTAGTGTCACTAAATGAAAAAAAATGGCTTCATCGATTTAAAGGAACAGCTGAAAATTACAAAAATAGTATATTTCATTACAAGTGTGGAAAGGCTGTCATTGCAACGAGTTCCGACAAATGGCTACCCGAGCCGAGGCGCAGCCGAAGGCGAGGGTTGACAGTCGGAACAAGTTGCAATGACGGTTCCGCACGTGTACTGAACGACTTTTTTTAATACAGTTGCGAAAAAATGAAGCAATTTAATAAAATAATAAAAACACAATAAACTCAACTAACTTAACATTTTTGACTTTTCCGGTAAACTGTTCTCCGAAGCATTTTGTGCAATTATACTGAGTTCCGGTGGTGTTAATTAAAAAAAACTAGGGTCGAAATTACTCATTTTGTGCAACAAACAAATAAAGCAAAGAAAATTTCTGAAAAATCAAAATGGCACCAACCGTAGAATATAAGCAGAGTTTTTTTTTCTTCACCCATTCTGGTAGGCAAAGGCAACTATGCCCATACAGCCAAGTCTTCAGTAGAAGTTTTTTATTGATATGAAATGAAAATGAAATTTAATGAAATGAAACCTAACCAAACTCATTCAATCAAATCATTAAATCTGATATTGAAACAAATTAGTAGCTTCTTTTTAGAAATATACGTATTTGCATGAATCATAAAAACTTTTTTAGTAAAAACTTCATGGTTGGTTTTTCTTTTTAATAGACATTATTTTGACAGTTGGGAAAGAGAACGCACGAGTGCGGGAAAGGTAAAAAAAAAGCACGAGTGTGTAGCGGGAAAGGTAAAAAAAAGCACGAGTGTGTAATATAGCCCACATCCCGAACGCTATACGTCCCTGCAATACGCCACTTTTTGAGCAACTGTATTAAAAAATAAATAGCGAAATCGAACTGATACGAAGTTTACAGAGAACAGAAGTTTACAACTAGTAAATAATAAAAATAATAAAACTTACCGTTGTATTAATCATTCATAACATTTTTACGCACTTTACGCTTAAAATGTCCACTCCTTTTTTTGTATCACCCTGTGTCGGTTCATTTTTCAAGACGCGTAATGCTTACAATGTATACCTATTTTTTGAAGTCGCGGAGACAACTGTCGGGTTTTGAGGATGCCTCTCAAGCTTTAAAATATTCCGGTAGGAATTGAATCATGCCTTCAGCTCAAAACAACAGCTTATTGGTTTTGTTTTTCACCACACAGTCCTAATTTGTTTGCCTAGACAACTCTGATCTAACCTCAAAGTTGTAGGTAGGTTTTAGAAATTACTTATAAGCAATTTCAACTTTTCAAAACCTTATGGTAATATCAAGGTTAAAAATTTAACCTTTAGATCACACATAAGTTAAATGACAGCCTTTCCAGAACCTTATCAGTAGCTTACGACAACTATAAGATCCTGAGGCTGTAAGCTCTTGAAACACAAGTCATAATAACGTTAACGTTAACTCTTGTCAGCAACTTCAAGGTTTTAACAATGAACTATTAGTTTTAGGACTTAGTAATCATTCTCAAATACTAAATTTAACCAACTAGCAAATCATTAACCTTTGTACAACCCTTCTAAAACCTAGAGGCAATTTTTACAACCTAGGCCCAAATGAAATGTTACTTGGGGTACCATCCTTTACTGGAACCATTTCGCCGCATTTTCAGCCCCCTATTTGAGAACCTCTGGATAAGACGAGAACGCAGAAATTTTCGTCATCTAGTAAGTTATATTCACATACTCAAAATCCAAAATTTCAAGTCTGTAGGTCATTTAGTTCCGAAGTTAAGCGAAAGCAAAGTTTCGCATTTATGACACACACTCACTCATGATCATCAAAATAGAACTAGTACTTCCCATAAACACAGAGAGCTGAAATTTGGTACAGAGTTAGGGTTTAATGGCCACATAAAGGGAAAACTATACTAGTGGTTCGCCCCGAACTGTGAACTCGCGACCCCATATAAACCCCATATCTCGGTAACCCGTCGACCGATTTGGCTCATGTTCGAACTTAAAAATTATTTTAATTTCATTTACCCGCTTGCCAAATTTCATAACGATCCGACTAAATTTACTCAAGTTATCGTCGAACGAACATTCATAATGTTCATAAAAATTTTCAGGGGCGAACCACTAGTTGAACGAGCGAGCGAAGTTCTCCGAGTCTACTGGAACGATCCGGCGTTTGTATGTTTGTATGTATGTATGGTTGTATGTATGAAAGTTCGACGATAACTTTAGTAAATTTGGTCGGATCGTTATGAAATTTGGTAGGCGAGTAAATAAAATTAAAAGAATTTTTAAGTTCAAACATGAGCCAAATCGGTCGAGGGGTTGCCGAGATATGGGGTTGTTAAGTTTATATGGGGTCACGAGTTCACAGTTCGGGGCGAACCACTAGTACTTACAAGTTAACAAGAAGAAATAGTCGAACGATTAACTGTATTCTACTCGAACATTACACAAATTAAAAAACTGTGTCAAATCAGAAATAAATCAATATGCCCACGTTTCTACAAAAAGAAGTGAAATCCCACCAAAAACATTCTGTAAAAAACTAACCAGGTCTCGATGGAGCTACTTGTTTATCTCTAAAAAGTAATGAAATCTAGACAAAGTCGTGCCAAGTCTAAGGTTCCTTACTGCGATTTATTTATTATTATAGTTAATGTTGTGAGACTTGGCAGTTGAAGGGTACCCAAGGGTACAAAACCGCACCATGACGCAGGTGCTCCATGACACCATTGCACCAATCTGTCGCCAGAACCGCTTGTGTACCCTTAAACGGCCAAGTCTCACAACATTAACTATAATAATAAAGAAATCGCAGTAAGGAACCTTAGACTTGGCACGACTTTGTCTAGATTTCATTACTTTTTAGAGATAAACAAGTAGCTCCATCGAGACCTGGTTAGTTTTTTACAGAATGTTTTTGGTGGGATTATACTGACAGCGTCAAACTGACGTCTTCTTTAAGTCACTCCATCGAACTACGAAAATAGTGAGAGGAACAGATGTAGACTCCACCCATGCGAGAAACATATGAATTAGGTCATTTCTCAGGGCTAGTGAGATCTCCATGTTTTCTTCTGCTCGCTGGTTCCAGTCTTTACAACCACTGTCTTTGTCAGTGGTGTCTATTTGAGATAGTGGTAGTCGCATTGTAGGTAAATAGTTGTGCTCATTGCTACTACAGTTACTGTACTCGCCCAAGTACTCCTAACCATTAAGTGCGTTTAAAGTTAGTTTAGTTTGTAAAATATTTTGGGTACGTTACCCGAATCGTTCGGTACTTCGAGAGTGTCACTTAATTTTTTTTGTGTTTATAAAGGGATTCACTTACTTTTTAAACGAATTAAAAAAAGTACTAATTTTGACCCGTATTTTTATTTTATTTTTATGTGCAATTAACCGATTTTAATAAAAAAAAAAATTTGTTTGCTTGCAGCCGTTCACACATGATTTATACAGTGCCTAGTGGCACCTTCACTCACACTAGATGGGTGAGGTGACCACTAAGACGCCGCAGTGCCTGGGACATCGTTTAGTAGGCTAATGCAAAATTAAATGGAGTTCATGACTGGGAGAGTTCCCTGTAGTACAAGCGTGGGAACTCGGCGATGTCCAAGCGCGTGAAACAATGTTTTCGTTGTTTAGCTGTTTCACCCAGAACGAGACGGGGCGCGGGAAAAGTGAGAGGCAATGCGGCTGTATGAGTCTACCTGTGTGCGTGTCCTTTCGCGAGTATGTAGTTGTAGTTGTAATGTTATTTCCACAAATTTTTCGTAGTACATCTGCCATTTCTACAATTTATTAGCTATTTGGAAATTCTTTTATTTTCTGACAAGTAGGTACAATACATTATTGATAGTTCAGGACTCCAATAGACAGTGTAACAATGTAAGTAAATAACAGCTGAAAGTAACCCCTTTTTCGGCGCGAAAAACGCATCGCTCTAATTTCTTTCAGGCAATTTTTTTTATCATAAAAACTATTTGCAAACCTCCGTATTGGTCATATATTGATATAAACCAAGTTTCAGCAAAATTCGGCCTGTAGTTTAGAAATTAAACCTGAACTGCGTTTGTATGGGAAAATGCTGCTAGCGCCCTTTTAAGTGATGTATATTTTCATTACGATCGTTATAATTTCTACAATAAGCGTGCGTGCCTCTAGCTAGCATAACAAGGGCCTTACCTTATTTGTATATTTCGTGCCATCCAATTTGTAATATCTCACAGGCTGAAGACGTTCGTAATAGTTATTTATTTCGCGCAGACCCTCCCCTGCTGATTCTTATCTGAAGCTTGTCACATGCAGGGGCTTGAATTTTGTGAAAAAATAAAATTAATAATAGGCTGTTTGACAGGGCAGTAAACTCAGCATCTATACCACGACGAAGGAAACAATAGTTTGAATGTTTAAATTGAAAATACAGTATTAATCAAAAAGCACAGATTCATGAAGTTTGTTACCAAGTTTCAGTAGAGTCAAATTATTACTAACATAAAAATGCCTACATTTTTCCGAAGACTGTTCGATTTTATGACTAGTTAACTAGTTGCGATTTCATTCCAAGGTCTTTCCACGAATAAGACCTTCGAATGAAATCGAAACTAGTCAGTCATTTTGACATCAAATAAAGCACCTAAATGAGAACTTCATTAATGGAGACAGAAAAATACACCTCTTTATATGGATTTAACGGTTTCATTTGCAAATTAGTTTCGACATCGTCCGGAACTCTCCGCGCAGGCGCAACGACTGCGAGCGATAAGACCGCTCACAGTGGTCGATTTGTACGATTTAGGCGGCCAAAAGTCCATTTCTCAAAGTTAACTTATAACAAAACAAATTGATTCCCGGAAAAATAGACACCCCGACTGCCCAAACCCCACCCCTCCCCAGTTCCTAGAACTGCGTGCGCGCCCCCACAGGTAGTCGGAACTTGATCGTCGCGCAAGCTGTACGCGTTCGTTCTCGACACTCTTAGCGCAACCGATATTCTAAAGTGAATATTTCATTGGATATTATTCAGTTACAAGTGAAAGTGATGGAAGTCGAAAATTCAGGTAAGCTCCTTCAAATATAATTTAAATTAAGATAAGGAATATCAATATTTAGTGCAGTTACAACGTATCAAAGATCGCCCTTTTTCATAGAAAATATTATCATTTTTTTATTTTCAATAGTAAAAATGTTGTACTTCCGAGACCGTCCGAGTTAAATTCCTTATGGTTTCTAATAGTATAGCTCTTTGAGCAGATAACCACAAAAAAAATAGCCACCACCTTTGACCACTTGGCGAGAAAAATAATAATTCATTAACTTAGGCAGAAAGTGAGAAAAATTCCTTTTTTGTTTCTTTTGCGTTAAAATTCCTTTTCGTTGTTCTAGGTTCATCAAGTTACTCGGGCATGGAGGTAGTAACTCGCAGATATCTTTTTGATAAGATGATTGAGGAAAACTCTCCATCAATAAACGACAAATTGGAATACTTACAAAATTATTTGTTAATGTCTTACGGGGACTCCGACGAAGACAAAAAGTATATAAATCATAAATTTTCATATTTTAAAACAGAAATAAAAAAGAGATGGTCCAAAGCACGCAACACGCTAGAAAAATTTCTTATAAGCAATGATGCATGGTTAGCAGGAACGTTCGAGATACCCATAAAAACGCATAATAAGTCAGGATGACCTAGCAAAACATTCAGTGAATGTAGTGAAAGAACTAAAAGGAGGAAAACAGAAGAAGTTCGCTCCTCTGTAAGCAAAGAAGTGATAGTTCACGCAGCGCAAGTAATTTTACAAAAAGAAGGAAAAAGAAACGCCTCGCAAGTCCTAAAAGATATTACAAATTCGCCTGCAGCCGCAAACGAATGTAAAAAAAGACATTCCAAATCAAAGGCACAAGATCCCCTTACGCCTCGGGAGGCACTGCGAATGTGCGTGGACGCTGATTTGACACGAAGTCAATATGAAATTGTGCGAGCAACCAACAGAAGCTTTTACCCGTGCTACGAATTAGTGATGAAGGCTAAACAGGAATGTTACCCACCCAAAGAGACGCTACGAGTGACCGCTTCCTGTGCTGAAAGTGATCTACAATCTTTGTTAGATCACACCGTCACGCGATTATCAATTTTCCTCGAAGAAGTACTAATGACTCTTACAGAAACTGAGAGAAATTCCTTGCAGATTATCTGCAAATGGGGTTGTGATGGTTCACAACAAGCTCAATACAAACAAAAGTTAATGACTCGGATGCAAATATATTTTTGAGCTCATTCGTGCCTCTACAAATTGTTTGCGGCGAAGACAAAACAAAAATGGTTTGGCAAAACCCGACTCCTTCTTCACCACGATATTGCCGCCCGATACGATTCAGATTTATAAAAGAGTCTACAGACATTACAAAAGATGAAATAAATTACGTTCGGGACAGTGTGAAGTCCCTAAAAGCCACGGAATTGGAACTGAATGGGCAAAAATTCTCGGTTAGCCACAGTCTTAAAATGACCATGGTGGACGGCAAAGTTTGCAATGCGGCGACTGACACCAAATCAACGAGTAGATGCTACATATGCGGAGCCACTTCAAAAAACTTTAATGACTTAAGTAAAAAAAACGAAATTCACCCAGAATCGCTTGAATTTGGCCTATCAACTTTACATGCCAGAATTCGATTATTCGAGAGTATTTTACATTTAGCTTATAAATTGCCCGTTGGGAAATACCGTGAAAAAAGAACCAAAGCAGAAAAGATGCTAGAACAACAACAAAAAAAAGAGATTCAGCAAAGATTCAGAGAAGAAGTAGGTATCTTGGTAGATATGCCAAAATGTAATTTTGGTAACACAAATGACGGCAATACTAGTAGAAGATTTTTTGAAAACCCACATCTGGCTGCTGAAATAACGGGAATAGACTTTAATTTTATTTATAGAATTAAAGTTATTTTGGAAGCCATATCAAGCGGTCACAAAATAGATGTCCCGAAATTTGATGAATACGCCATGGAGACAGCAAAACTGTATGTAGAGTTATATGGTTGGCATTCTATGACTCCTACCATGCATAAAATTTTGGTACATGGTGGAAAAGTTATAGAAAATTCTCTAGTGCCTATTGGTCAACTTTCGGAGGAAGCTGCAGAAGCTCGTAATAAGCACTTTCGCTCATACCGTCTAAACTTTGCTCGAAAGTTTTCACGCGAAGACTGTAACCTTGATATTTATCACAGGTTACTCTTGACATCAGATCCGCTCATCAGTTCAATGAGAAAAAAAAGAAGATCCGATCAAAAACATTTTTGCAGGAAACTTTGGAGCTTTTGCTTCCTGCAGAGCCAAATACAAAAGGCACTTGTGATAAATGCATGGAAAGTGACGGTGAGGAAGAATTGTCTTTTAAAGAGTAACATAACAATTTGTATGTTAAACTTTCATAAAATATTGTCTTATTGTTTATGATTCGGTACCTAACATTGTAAGTAACATTTAGTATAATAATGTGGTAATAACTGTTGACCATTTAATTTTAGTGTATACTGTATTTTTTTGTCATCCATATTTTATTTTCAATTTAAATAGGCATGCAGACTGTAGAGAATAAACATTTTTTTTTATGTACGGCCGTCTTTTACTTAACAAATTGTGATAATTCTTAACCCAAATATCAAAAACTAGGTACTAAGCCGATTTCGATAATTCAAATGAACTCAAAATATATATTTTACACCAAAGGGAGATTTAAAGAAAATTTAAAAACTTTGGCGATATTTACAAAAATATTTTCACAGAAATGTTTTTTTGTATAGAAAAATACGCTTTCAATGAAACAAATAGGGATAAACATATATATTCACTCTAAAATACCAGATTAGCATTTGTTGTCGTATTTATTACTGAAATAAAGCATAAAATAGTTTTGGCCGCCTAAATCGTACAAATCGACCACTGTGCGCTGTAATTTTAGGTTAAGAAAATTATTGTAAATATTTTATTTCTGGTTTAGGTACAGTAAAGTGTTTTCTATCTAAGTCTATCTAACGGCGAAAACGGAGTTCTGGACTCCCCAATGTTAATAAAAGTAACTAAAACTGTTAAATCAATAACATTAAGTACCTACAAGTATTTAACTTGTAGGTGAAACCTTATTATAAGCGGAACAATTCAACGGTTTATGGGAGTACTTAACTATGGAACCTTTCATGATATTAATGAATATGCACGGAATACATGTCATGCATATCACGTTAATAAATAGAATGAAACTTGCCCTGCCTACACTCTAGTGCAGGTACTGAATGTCATTTAGGAGAAGCCAACAGGCGGCTTACCACGAGTTACCGCTGGTTATTTGGTCTCTTCAGATTTTTTTAGAACTCCATAAAATTTAACTGATATATTTTTGAGATTTTGCGTTTTCACGCTCACAGCCGGGATCATTTTTGAACAAGCGAGCGAAGTTCTCCGAGTCTACTGGAACAATCCGGCTTTGTATGTTTGTATGTATGTATGAATGTTCGTTTGACGATAACTTGAGTAAGTTTAGTAGGATCGTCATGTAATTTGGTGGGCAGGTAAATGAGGCTAAGAGAATGTTTAATTTCGAACATGATCCAAATCGGTCGAGGGGTTGCTGAGATATGGAGTCGTGAGTTCATAGTTCGAGGCGAACCACTAGTAATAATGTAAAAGTTGATCAGTGGCATGGGGTTAGCTGAAAATGCGCCAATTGAAGATCACTTCCGCGTACGTGGGTGTACACACAACAGCACGTCAGACTGTACATATTTGTTGTAAAGTCGCCCGTAACGCAACCGAGTAGAGTGCTAGCGTGTAAAGATCGGCGTGCTGTCGTGTGTACATATACGTGGGTATGGTTTTCTGTCTTGCCATCGCGCGGTAGCCTCATGGTTGTCGTAGCTCATCAATTTGTGGAATCAGTTTGATGACGGAGGCGGCGGGTCTCACAAAGGTTGTTTATGCACGGGGACTACAAAGCGCTGGCTTTGGGGTTCCTCCCGTCACTGTAGCTATCGTTAGCTCTCACATAATACTGGGCAAAATTAATTACCTTATTTATCCCGACGTTTCGACCGCGTTACAGCGATTCGACCCGTTCCGAAATCAATAATTTGTGAATACCGCGAATCGTTAAAAGTGAATACATGTAAATTTAACATGCAATGAAGAATTTAACGTCCATAACAAACACATTTGCAACAAGATCTGATAGTATGCAGTGGACTCGGAAGCGAGAGACCCAGGTTTGATTCCCGGTGCAGCCCCTCTACCCTTGACGCATGTTTCCAATGCGGCCGCAATATGGCGCAATTTACTAAATTTAATATTTTACAAATTAAGACGCATTTTGTGTTTTTATTGAATAAAACAGCCTTACCTTTGAATAAACATTACAAAGTATTTAAAATCAAAGCATTACTATGCGAATTCAAAGAGAAATTAATTTTTAAACTTTTTCAATTGGATCGCAATAGCGTCAAGGGTAACCCCCCAGGCATGCACCAATGACCTTGTTTCTTTTCAAAGTTACGTAGGTACATTTAATATTGTGAATTTGAAGTAGCAAAAACACTCGCTAACGGTGAAGGAAAACATCGTAAGGACACCCTCGGCTTAGTAGTTGGCTCCACACGTATTGAATTATCTTTCCTGTGGGCTAGGCAGACTAAGCTGTCAGGATGGTATAGGTGCTGGGCAAGCCTCCTATACCAATGTCCCAGGCACAGAAGCGCAAAGTGGTCTCTTCATCCATCTAGTGTGAGTGAAGGTGCCACTGGACGCTGTATAAATCATCTCATTACGTAGATGCACAGAACTAAGTTTGATACTCTGTACCCGGCAGTACTTTAATCTACTGTGTGTCTATCATTTGAATAGCGTAGTTCACTACAGATGTAGTGAACTACGCTATTCAAATGTAGAATACACCCAGCAACCACAATGCACAGTAGAATACAGTACATCACTAGCTCGAGGCTTTATTTCCGAGTGTCAGCCGCACGCCACCGCCGTTTGTATTTAAAGATACACCCTCTGAGCTGGGACACACTGGCTCTAATAAGTACAAGTTAAGGCAATAAATAAGGTTTATTGAACGAGCGAGCGAAGCGAGCGAAGTTCTCCGAGTCTACTGGAACAATCCGGCGTTTGTATGTATGTATGTATGTATGTATGTATGTATGTATGTATGTATGTATGTATGTATGTATGTATGAATGTTCGTTCGACGATAACTTGAGTAAACTTAGTCGGATCGTTATGAAATTTGGTAAGCGGGTAAATCAGGCAAAGAGAATTTTTAAGTTCGAAGATGAGCCAAATCGGTCGAGGGGTTGCTGAGATATGGGGTCGCGAGTTCGTAGTTCGGGGCGAACCACTAGTTATTTTAGTTGTTGTTTACCGAATTAGGGCGACCTAAACTCTGACACCATGGGTGGTCACATTCGATTAAAATACATAGGTATTAATAACGTAACCCTCATTTTGGGCAGTTGGTTAATAAAGTATACTAGTCGGGCTAGGATAGGAGGCCACGAGTCAAATACATGGTACTTGTATTTATATTATTATAGGTAGTACAGTCGCCCGTAATGGTTTAATTCGCGTAAAAGGTTATCGGCTGTGCTTTGGATACTTTATAAAGTACCTACGTAATTCTGCATAAAAACCTAATTCTTGAAATTCCAAACCCCAAATTCCAAAGTAAAAAAAAAACAAACCCATATTTTTTATTATATATATATATTTTTTTAATTAATTTCGGTGTCGTAATATTTCACATCCTTATTCAATTGCCATGACACAACTTTGACACAGGGGGGGACTGGTTTCGGTATTGTAGAAGCTATATCATCATCATCAACCCACCAAAATTCATTATGCTCACGCCAAGAAGATGATTGAGGTTCCTGTAGAGAGAAAAAAACCCTTCCACTGTGGAATCTACACAACGGACCCTGATTTGCAAATTATTTTACCACAAACCTTTTACAGTTTTTCAACCCCACCCAGGGTGTCCAATAACGCCTGGTATATGCTAATAGCACATAAAAGCCATGAAACAGAACGCCTTCACATCGTAGTTGGCTCAAGCTAGACTAGACTGCCGAGCCATTTGCAACCTTAACGACGGAACAGCGAGTGCCGAAAGGTTTACTCAGTATGGGGTGATAGGACAATACACTGATCTCGTTTGCAAATTCAGACGCCCGCCGGACGTCACAGAGACCGAGATTATTTCAGATTATTTTCTATCCCCCGATATAAAAGAGGGGTGTTGTAAGTTTCACCGCTATTAGGTACTGTGGTGGCTGACCAAATGGACGGTCAACTTATGAGGCACTGGGCAGGTATGCATGCTAGTAAAGCTAGATATACAAATTAAGTACCAAATGTATTTATTTATTCAAATTAAACTATTAAATTAAATTAAATTGTTAAAGTAAATTAAATTTAAAAAATTCAAATTATACAAATTAAATTATTAACCTAATATTAATGCCTCACTCGGCCTGATGTGTTTGTTTATTCTTTCTGTGCATGAATGTTTTGTCTTAATGTAATGTAAAATGTAAATCCCGCCTATTATGGCCCTGAATGGGCTGAAATAAATGATTTTTATTTTATTTTATTAATGTGAGGGTGTCTGTCTGTGGCACCATAGCTCTTAAACGGGTGAACCGATTTGGATGCGGTTTATTTATATTTGAAAGCTGGTTTTCTAGCGAGTGTTATATTATGTTTTATCAAAATCGGTTCAGCCGTTTATGAGATATGCTAAGCAAAAAGCTTTGAAGCAAAAATGTTGGGGGTATTTTATATTTTTTATTTCTGACGGGCTGCGGTTGATAGACGGCCTTAGTGGGTAAATGTTTGCACCGCTACTTTGGCCCTGTCCTCTCATTCTCGTTGACGTGACATTTACGGTTGTGGTAGACTAACGCACGCAATTACAACTTTTCACAAACTAAATGTGAGAAGAGTTTAGAATTCGGTCCCTTCAGTTTTTACTTCAGTAAAGCCCGAGTGTAGTGAGACTTCGGGCACCATCTATTTTGTCTTAACTACCCTATTAGTGGCACTATAACGTAACTAAATCCGTTGCAGCCTGCAAATGAGCTATAAAAAATATTCATAATATCATAATGCGCGGTAAAATCTGGCATGGCAAAAGTCTCTATGAAAATACAACTTATTTTCAAGATAGGCTAGCCTGTTGGATAGCTGAAAACTAGGTAATAAACATTGACTTTGTTTTCATAGTTTTTTGGTTTTTTTTGGAGATAAGTATTTTTTCATGCTCTAAGTATGTACTCATCTTTTGTAATCCTCACAAACAGGAGCCCACGATACAGGTTCAACCTAGTGTGGGGCCCACTAAAAACTGTGGCTACCAATATCACTTTTGCCAAAAAATATGTGTTTACTATTGTCGTTAGAAATTAGTTTCACTTTTGAGACAGATCTGTTTCTTTCCGCCATTGTTCGCTTTTTTTTCATGTTACCTTGACTAGCCAATGCAAGTTTACAGCAATGTAACCAAAGCAAATTCAACATTCCGGCGTATTGCGACAGGATTTTCTATGATAAAGTTCTGAAAAGAGCACGCATGGAAAATAAAAGTACTAGGAGCGCAAAGAGATTTTTCAATGTTCTACTGCAAAATCCTGTAAAACGTCCAGTTGAGTTCGACCTCCGAGTCTGAATCTAGCTCCATATGCCCGTGCAGTGTTGCGAGACCAAGAACTCTGGGTGCCAAATTGAGATGGACAAGTGCAGGAACGAGGCGCTGTGCTATCCATGTTAGCCTAGTCCTCCATGCCATGTTACCGACCACGGAATACCATTTTACTTGGCGAGAAAACGCTTGCTGGCCATCGAGCTTTTTGTGATTTTTCCAATGTGCCGCTTTGGGCGGAAAGAGAAAAAGAACCGGACATTTTTTGCATTACGAACGTTTTTTTTACAAAGTTGGAGCAATGGAGCGGCCCGGCCAGCGGTATGCGGGGTTGTAAAAAAGGAGGTTTCATTTTGCATGTTATAAAAAGAAAACCTGATACTACAACTTTTTTCTGTCTGGTATGAAGTAGGTAGTGCTCGAGCTTAAAAAAGTGTTACTTCCGAGGTGAACACTCTACTTATTACCACCCTCTCAGAGAAAATAAGTGAGTGGAACTTACGAATAATTAATTAGCGTCCAATACAATGTTCTCTCGAGTTAATATTATAATACTTTCATTCTCACTTTTTTACAGAAACAAGTAAAATCCGGATCTTATTAAGCAAATAAATAACTAGGAACGAAGACGGTATGCATTTCTGACGTTTTAATTTTCACACAGACTTTTTTATTATTTTGCTCGCACGTGGTTTTATTTTTTTATACTGCCAGTTTCTTGTACTTACATTGTTGGTGATTGATCTCTTTCAATGTTGTCTGTGAACTGTTTAGTCATTTAAACTTTTACTTAAACCACATTTCGAATTTAAATCACTTTTTGTGATTAAAAAGCTATTTTAGTCCCTGTTTACGGGGAACGAACTAGGTATTTTCGAATAGATGTGATAGAAAGGAGCTTTGTCAGTTAGTCAGCTATATTTACCAGGGTATCAAGGTGCACTAAGCGTCCCTTATGCAGCCAGTCGGGCAGTCATCATGATAGCTTTCATTTCCGTTCGTCCGTCCGGCAGTGGATGATTACTGACAATACAATTCACCGGCAACGTTGCTGGTTATGGCAAAGGCCGTGGACAGATAATTGTATAGACAACACCACTATGGACCTTTGAGATGGAGATACGAGTAACTATAGTTTATACCTTTTTGTTCTTGGCTAGACGAAACAGATCTTCTTTGCTTGCCACTCCGGTCCATTCTTTTATGTGTTTTAGACAACACTTTTTTTGTCTGCCGACGACGCCTATTTTCCCATCAATCTTGACCATTATGATAATTGAGGCGTATAGAATCAAAGGCGGCAAAATGAGTATGATCTTCATATGCACTTTGCCGCCTTTGATTCTATACGCCTCAATTGACAACATTTCAAACTAGAAACCGCTAATTTTAATAGCTTATTCGGAAATAGGTAAAACACTAAGAGATTTGCTTAAACACTTTGCCAAAAACTTGATATTATAATTTTATATGATTTTTGTACCCTTCGATAACGCAACGCCCTATGCTGTTAAAATAGATAAAGCTTCTTTGTCACATCTGTCCAAGCAAATAAGAGGGAAACTCATTTCACTTAACTTTATGGACCTAGTTGTCTATTGTTTTTCTTGCCTCTAACATAATAATTTCCTCGCTGTGTGAGATGAAAAGTTGTGTGTTTCGCACGGATGCAATATTATTTGCGTCTCGTGCTTCTGTGCTCAAGTTTCTTTTTTTGAACCACGCGCTGCGCTCGTGGCTCAATTTTAGAAACCTTCGCTAGCTCGGTATTTAATACAAGCACTCGCTGCAAACAATAATTTTGCATCCTTGCATAACAAATAACTATTCTTATTTGGACACGTAAAGTGAGGTAAATCTGATACATTAGAAGAAGAAGCCAGCTTTCTGCCTCTTCAAAGAACTTCTAGCAACGGTATCAGTTAGTTGCCTGTCTGACCTGATTACTAATTGACGAATCTGACTGGCTAATCTACACGCTTCCTCTCTCTCCGTCACTGCGCTGGGGTCAGAGAGAATTACAGTCAATTCACGAATCTACTAGGAACTCAACTCTACAGGGCGGACGCAAAGTCTATAGCGAAACTAGGCTTTTTACCCACCTTTTTACCTAAAGAACTTAAAAAATGTGACAAAAAGATGGCCGAAAAAATAACAAAATAACAATTAAAAAAACAGACTTGATTCCGAGAGATCTGCTGCTGTCCGTTGAGGAGTTCCGTTCTCCATCTCCGAAGTTCTTCATCAGATCTTCATCATAGGACCACATGGGAAGTATACCCTGTCAAACAAAAAATAATCATCAACATCGGTTCACGTAGAAAAAAGTTCCGGGGTAACACACATAAAAATAAAATAAAATAATCTTACGGGTTGAATTTTGTACCTCCTCCTTTTTAAAATCAGTAAAAAATGTGATGTTTCATTAGTGCGGTTCTGAGTCAACCTTATTTGTATGGAACAGCAGATTTTGTTTCTCTCCATTTTTTTGCCGCATAGTACACACGACAGCACGTCGACACTTACAAGCTACTCCTAGTACAAGTTGTTTGTATTGATCAGTAGATAGCCTGCTTAAAGTTCCGCTATTGACTTAGAGAGCACCCTGTAGAGCCACCAAAATAAATCATAGCTCCTTTCATAAAATGTTTTTTTGGAAATGTGGTATTAGGACTTGGAAAACCGAATCCTAAGGCAAAAACAGCCGTTTTTAGAGTTTTTGGAAACTTAACTGTCCTAGGTACGCGATAGGCGCTAAAATACCGCCTATATGCCCCTTAAAAATAGATGGCTAGAATACTCTTTATTGTACACCAAAATAATTATTTTCATCTAATTTTCTTACAACTAATCCGTAGATAGGTATAAGTACCATGGGCGGTCTTATTGCTAAAAGCAATCTCTACCAGACAACCTTTGCATGGAATCGATGATATTATAAAATGAATAGGTATTTGATAGACAACCTACCTAAAGTGAAGAAAACCCAAATCACTTTATCATAGGCAAAATAACCTCGGACACATTTATTTGCACAATAAATCCAACCATAATGCAAACATAACTGCCTTTTCATGTAAATCGCAATTGTGATACAAGATAATATCATATTTATAGTGCTAAGAGGAGATTGTCAGAATAAAATAACGTAAATCTTAAGGCCGTAAGTTTATTTTCTTTCATTTCATATTTTTTCTGGATTATGGAGGGGTTTTTTTGTTGTGATATAGTTTTGCCTGTTTGTGCCATTTGAAAGAGATTTTTTTTATCTCCCAGGTTTGGAAAGTACTAGTATCATACGATGAGGCAAGTCATTTTGGCACGCTTCGTGAACGCGACACCCTATGACGTATAAAACGAAACTTACAATAAGTAACTCACTTCATTCATCTGTCACTTACAAAAAAGGAAACTCATTTCACTGACTTTTATTGTTGTAACCTAGTTGTCTATTGTTTTTTGGTGCATCTAATATCATTTACTTTCTCTGTGAGATGTAAACTTGTGTTTTTTGCATCTCGTGCTTCTGAATAGCACTCGCAGCAAACACTAGTTTGCATTCTTGCATAAAAAATAACTATTTTTGTAGAATGTGTAAACCGTTGTTGGTTGTACAGAAAACTTCTACAACATAAAGTCAGGTAACTACTCAACTCGATACCAGTCCTGCATTGCGCCAGCAAAATGTTTCACATAGCTCATCACATAGAGTTCACACGACAGCACGTCAGAGTGTACACTTTCGTTGTAAAGTCCCTTGTAAAGTAACAGAGTAAAGTGCTAGCGTGTAAGGGTCGACGTGCTGTCGTGTGTACGTAATACAACTTACAACCATGGTCGGTTGCACTCGGCCGATCCCCAACCATAGCATTTACTTGACGGGACATTTTCCTTTATAGTGAGGACTATTTTACTCTCACTTGTACTGATGTTTTTCATTGGTGAAAAATGTCAGGTGCAAAATACATAACTGCAAAATTGTATTATTTGAAACCTGCTTTCAAATAATAGAAAAAACCGCATCCAAATCGGTTTACCCGTTTAAAAGCTAAAACGGTTCCTTAGACAGACAGACAGACACATAAGCAGACCGACACATACATATAAAGCGGTCAAATTTATATCACCCCTATTTTTGGATCGGGGGTCAAAAATAAAGAATCTAAGGGTGGCATTAATAATCATCGACTCAAGATCGAACTCAAGTAGATGATGTCAGAAAAGTTAAATGCTGATGTTAAGCCTTGGCTAATGTCAATGTCAATCTCAAAATTGTGTCTAAAATACGCTGACAGCTACTCAAGTTTGACATTAGCCAAGGCTTGACATTAGCAATTGACTTTTCTGAGTTCACCTACTTGAGATCGATCTCAAGTAGGTGATTTCAGACGACTATGAATACCGCCCTAAAAGCTCGCCATCAGCATCATAAATCGAATTGAAAACTAAAATCAGTTAAGTCAACGCGGAGACGAAAAAGCTTTCAAAAAGGGAAGCGATCATCAAATTACAACGTTTCATTCCATTTCTATAAAAAAGGCGTTCCGATTCACGCAAACACTCGATGTCGCGAGGCCGAGGCTATGAAAGCAATCTGACGACAGAAATACACGCCAAAAATGTAGTGTATTTAAAGCCGAAGGCACACACTGCTACAGACACACATACACCCTAGGATGCAATCGAATTCAATAGCGGAGCTAAGTAGGATGTCTACTGATCACTACAAATAACTTGTACAGTCGGCCACAAGCTAGGATACCCCTTTTTGTTCGATTGGCGCCCTTATACCACGCGCGGTAAGACCTACCGTGGGGTATCCTGGACTGTCGCCGATCGTACTAGGTGGCAAAAAAAATGAATAGGAAAAAATATCAGCTGTTCCAGTTTGGTACAGTAGTGAGTCTACCTTATGTATGGAACAGCAGATTTTTTTTCGTTCCTTAAATAACAAAGGTGAGAAATTACGTACAAGGGCGGACTTATTTCAATTGAAATTTCTTCCAGCCAGCAAAATAAATAAAAACTAGATAACTTCCCCTCAGAAATATCCTCTCTGCATGTCGCTACGCTCCAACAATCCGTGGCATCCGCATGAAAATCAAACGTACTTTTTTCTCATTTAATTTTCGGCCGGATGGATACTAAAGTGCGCTGCGATTGAAAGCATTGAGAGCAAGCGATATTTGTGGAGCTGCCTGTAGGTAGAGGAAACTTTGAATTATATCGATACAAATTGAACGTACCTTCACAACTACAGGGTGTTATTTTGGTTACTGACCCGACTCAAGGAAGATAGTTTTAGGGTAGCATTATTTATAGTCGTCAGCTCAAACTCGAGCTCAAGTAGGTAATCTAAGAAAACAAAAATGCTAATGTCAAGCCTTGGCTAATGTCAGCATATTAATAGACACTAGCTTGAGCTTGACATTGACATTAGCCAAGGTCTTAAGTCAATGATTTTGTTTTCTGAGTTGACCTTTTTGAGCTCGAGCTTGAGATGACGACTATTAATGGCACCCTTGTCACGTTTGAAAAAAAAAAAATTTTTAAATAATTTTTGTATTTGTGGTCCTAATTCAGTCATATCTATGACCATTTCTGATAGCCGCCAGTTGAAGCTGGATAGTGCTAGCAACGTGAACAAACGAGTACACAGAGCACCGATAATAATCTACCGGCGGACAGCGCTTAGTTTATAAAGAATGATTCAATTAATAATAATAATAATAAATTACATTGTATAATTTGAGTTTACAATGTAATAATAATTTGCAATTTTATTATTATCATTTTATTTACAATGTACCTATTACGTATTAAAATATTTAATTTTAAGTCGCCTGCCAGCATTTTATGGCAACATAAATACTCTTTATTTTTTTTCTATTCCATCAAAAGTCCTGTAACGAACAAGATGTCTTATATAATAAATATTGATAAATCCTATTATATCGTTCTAATGACAAAAGAGAACAGAGACCATTTCTGATCGCCAGTTGGAGCTGGATAGTGCTAGCAACGTGAACAAACGAGTGCACAGAGCACCGATAATAATCGACCGACGGACAGCGCCACCGCAATTTCGAATTCTGCGCTCGCCATATTGCCATATTGGAGCGGTACAGTCGCGGATGAAAGCGAAATTCATGTTGTTTCAGTGCCATCACTCGAAAAAAAAGGGGTGTTTTAAGTTTGACAGCTATATGTGTGTGTGTGTGGTTTTTTAAAAATTTCAAAGCGGTTTTCTAGCCAGTTTTCTTAGTTTATATTTTGTCAAGATCTTAAAAAGTTTAGCTGTTTATGAGATATGCTAATTTGAAGCTACAATTATTAATGTCGGGGTTATTTTAAGTTTTTAATTTAGAAGTAATTGAGACCTATCTATCTCTATTTTTAACCCCCGTCCCAAAAAGGGGGGTGTTATATGTTTGTACGATAATTGTGTGTGCGTGCGTGGATCAAACATCCATGTCTGTCTGTGACACCGTAGCTCTTTATCAGTTGAACCGATTTTGATGCGGTTTTTATTATTTAAAAGCAGGTTTTCTAGGGAGTGCTCTGTCTTATCAAAGCTGGTTTAGTTGTTTCTGACATATGCTTATTTGAAGCTAAAATGTCGGAGGTATTTTTTTTTATCCGTAACTTCTTTGTCGATTCCTCCCTTGCAAACCATGCCGTACTTGCTTCCATTGAGAATGGTTTTCTGCATAAATGGACTGCCCGGTGAACGCTTCTTCCAGCCGCTATATCGCATCAGTTGGTGCCCGTCCTCGATCGCGTAGTTGTATGTAAGGTGCTACGAAGTGCTTCGAAGGTGCTACGTAGGGTGCAACGGAGTGCTACGAAGGGTGCTACGAAGGTGCTACGTAGGGTGCTACGAAAGTGCCACGTAGGGTGCTACGAAAGTGCTACGCAGGGTGCAACGGAGTGTTACGAAGGGTGCTACGAAGGTGCTACGTAGGGTGCAACGGAGTGCTACGAAGGGTGCTACGAATGGTGCTACAAAAGTATTACGTAGGGTGCTACGAAATTGCTACGAAAGTGCTACGTAGGCTGCAATGGGGTGCTACAAAGGGTGCTACGAAAGTGCTACGTAGGGTGCTACGGAATTGCTACGAAAGTGCTACGTATGGTGCAACAGAGTGCTACGAACGGTGCGACGAAAGTTCTACGTAGGGTGAATCGGAGTGCTACGAAGGTGCTACGTAGGTTTCTACGGAGTGCTACACTGTTAAATATTAATGATTAAGAATTCAACTTTTGTGTACTTTATTAAATCTTTTATACATTTTAAAAATTAATAACGATTACAAAATATTTATGTTACAGAAGAGCGGGGCTCAGGTAAAGTGTAAATTAGAAATAAGTATGATGGCGTAAATACAAAAGTGTTTGTATTTGTATTGACGGCTATGGAGTGCAAAGTAGAATGCTACGTAGTGCTTCAAAGGATGCTTAAAATGCCGCTACGAAGTGCTACGAAGAATGTTAGGAAGGGAGTTTAGGTTAGGGTTCTGCGAGGTAGCATATAATTATAGGATGGTACAACGTAAGACATAATTCATTGCATTCATTGATACATCAGTATACACTTGTGTCCAGTCATTTTCTTGTAGTGACAGAAACGTGGTTACTACTAGGAAATGTGGCCTAGCTCATTGGATTGTATTTTACCGCTGACCGTACGCTTCAAACTATGCAGAGCTATCATATTTCACGTGTAAAGTGAACCGGGGCCATTAATTTTGCGGGTGACCCAGTATGCACCAATTATATTGGCACGTACTGTATCACTTATGGCTAACGGTTGGTGGACACATTAGTTTGATGCGCTGCTCTAATTTCTCGCCTAAAGCATTGTTGAGATAAAGACCCTTAAGAGGACGTTAGAGCACCATTTTCCCATCGATTTTCGGATTAATTTCTAAAGTACAGACTGGATTTTGCTGAAACTTGGTTTATATCAGTATCAGTAGATGACCAATATGGAGGTATGCAAATAGTTTTTATAATAAAAAAAATGCCTGAAAGAAATTAGAGCGATGCGTTTTTCGCGCCGAAAAAGGGGTTACTTTCAGCTGTTATTTACTTACATTATTACACTGCCTATTGGAGTCTACCTTGAGAACATCAATAATGTACTGTACTTGTAAGAAAAAAAAAGATTTTTGAAATAGGTAATAAAATGTAGAAATGGCAGCGGAACTACGAAAAAATTTGGGAAAATAAATCTATTACATTACAACTACATTATTGCCTCTCACTTTTCCCGCGCCCCATCTTGCTCTGGGTGAAACAGCTATAGAATACAGTGTTTCACGCGCTTGGCCGTCACTGAGTTCCCACGGTCCTGAAGGGGACTCTTAAGGCCTATATATAGGCACAACTAGCGCCGCCAAACTTTTGGCGATAAAGCATTTTATTCCTAAGTTCTAGGATCTGAAATTTAAACCTTAGGTCCTAAAATTGTTAAACCTCGCGTTGAGAACCTAGCACTTTTAGCAAAAAATGCATCCGAAAAGAAGATATGTTTATTTTTTCACTGGCGGCGCTAATGAAAAAAATAATGCCAATGTTGTGCCCATATAATCACCTTAACACAATTACAGACACTACTCTTGTTATATCGATAGAAAGAAGAATAGACTATTTGCCAATGCCAATTAGCAAATAAAAAAAAATGTTAACATAAAGTACAGATCTTGCAACTTACGAATGCGACTGAGCCATAGTTGTGTTTGTTCGTATACAACCCCGTCCCCACACAACGCACGCACACTATCGCAAATAAGATAAGATAAAAGATAAAAATTATTTATTGTTAATTAAAATTACATAAAACTTTATCCTTAAATAACAATATTTATAGGTACAAAATCATAACAATGTTTCATTTCAAGGATAGACCGTTAACACCTATTCTAGTGTTTATATAAAACACTGTATCATAGATGCCAGCGCTCTCCACCAGTTTAGAACAGTAATTTAGTGAAGACATTAGAAAACAGAGTAAGGATACCAAAAGGGTAATGTTTAAAGTTTTGCAATTAAACAATAAATAAACATGCAAAGAAAAAGAAAATTACATACATTATATTGCCAGTTTCCTTTTAAAAAAAAAGATTAAAAGATTCAACTTTTATAAAGTGTTGAGTGAGAATGAGCTATATTTATTTAATCCTGTTAGTATTAAAACAATAATGAAATGAAATGTGTCATTAGAATGGCCTAAAAGACAAAAATTATTTAATTGGTTTAAGCAGAACTTCGGTCTCTTCATAGGTAAGCTTATGGAGCCAATCTTGAACACTAGACTTGCACATTTTGATATTTTTTGGGTAGATATTTAATTCTTTGTTAAGTCTATTGTATAAGCGGCAACTAACTACGTTATAATGGCGGGAAGCAAGAGCTAGATTGTGGGCAGGTATTGAACAAACACGGTCACTACATCGCGTTTCATTGGCAAACTCAGAGTTATAGGGTATCGTCGAGTGCTTACGTAAGGTGGTATGGAGAGCAAAAAGCTGTCTCACGGTGAGAACCTCAAGATCTTTATATAGCTGAGTGGTGTCGTACCTAAAAGGTTTACCAGTCATCACCTTGAGGACAGCTCTCTGCGCCCGCTCCAAATTTAATAGGGTTGTGGAAAACGTCCCTCCCCAATCAGGAATGCAATAGGACAAAACTGATTGGACCAGTGCAAAATAAACTGTTTTTAAGGTTTTAAAATCAGCAGCAGTCCTTAGTTTCTTAAAAACATATATAAGTTTTCTAGTTTTAGCTTTTAAAGAATCTAGATGTGGTTGCCAACATAAAGTATTATCCAGAATTACACCCAAATATTTGATTTGGTTGGTCCTCTTAATTGAAAGGCAGTTACATTCATTGGCGTTTAGTGGGTTACAAGTGTGTGCTTTAATATAATAATTTTGAGTAGGTTGCGTTCTAGCTACAGGACTAAAAGTGATAAATTGAGATTTTTCTACGTTTAAAGTTAACAAATTCCAAGACAAATAGTGCGTGTATACGAACAAACACAACTAATAGCCCAGTCGCATTGGTGAGTTGCAAGATCTGTACCACTTGTGCATAGGCAGGACAGCTGGTGAGGCGGGAGGATGACCGGTGGACAAGGGCATTGACAGAGTATTGGCAAAGAGTTGGATGGCGGTCGGTAGGAAGACCAGCAGCTCGATGGTAGGACAACATCGTTGTGGCGGTAGAGAGTCCATGGATGCGGATGGCGAGGGACGGCAAGAGGTGGCGCGAGGAGAAAAAGGCTTATACCCAGCAGAGGGTAGAGGTGGGTTGATGATGTTCATACCACATAGTTCTGACTGAAAGAGCCAAATCGGTTCAGTACTGTAATGTTGGTCAGTACCATTTTTTTACGTAGTTGTTTTTAGGGTTTCGTCCTCAAAAGGGATAACGGGACCATTAAAGATCACTTTATTGTCCGTCTGTCTGACGGTGCGCGTGTCCAAGTCCAACTCACTCTTGTCCGGTTTTCTTTCCTGTTAATTCGGTGTATTAAATAGGTCTCTAAAATAATTATTTCTATTACTTAATAATGAAAATTGTTAAAGAGCTTTACAAGTAAAATTTTTTTTTTCATCCAAATGTAAAGGTCACCGCAAAAACCAGAGCTCTCGTTTGAAGACAAAACGTACTAAGAGACACTCAGTAAACAATTCGAACCTCTCATGCCTCTTACTAATACAAAAGAAAGAAATATCTCCACACAGATAGGAAATATAGGCGAGTGCGGGCAAAAATATCCGCACACTCGTTCCGTGCTTAGAAAGGCACGTTAAACCATTGTTTCCGGTTGTTAATGATTAATAACAATTGTTAAGCCATGTCACAAAGGCCAACTGAAATGTAGGCACAATGAAATCAGGACTGAAATGATTATGTTAGATGCAAGAAAAACAAAAGACAACTTGGTAAGTATATAAAGGTTAGTGAAATGAGTTTCCTTCTTCTTTGTTTTGACAGATGAAAATGTGTTCCTTTATTGCTTTTTATACATCATAGGGCATCGCGTTCAAATTTCAAAGCAGGCAAAAATGCTGATAGTTTAAAATAGGCTTTTCTACGATCGTATGTAACAGCATACTTTCCGAGCCTGGGAGATGAAAATAATAGAGGTTTAGAGAGATTGTCGGGTCGAATATTAAATCATCGTTTACCAAAGTACCCAAGTCAAGGAAAACATCGTGAGGAAACCTGAGCGTATGAGGCATTATACCCTATAGTATAATATGTGTATATAATAATATACTATAATAACATATGCATAGGCGTATACCCACAACGCAAAAATCGCCAATCCGCATTGAGCACGCGTGGTGATTAAGCTCTCTCTTTCTCTCTCTGAGAGAAGGCCTTTGCCCAGCTAGTGGGACATGTACAATTTTACAGGCTACATCTTACTTACTTTTTACCAAATTCCGCGCAGGTTTTCCGATATTTGCGCCCGCAAATGTAAATACAGGCCCCCGACAAACACGTAAATGAGGTCCTTAAAAGACATGGAGTCTATTACAGAAGAATAAAATTGGGGAGGAAAAGAAACTCAGAGACAACAGCAATGACATTTATCTAATTACGGAATCGCGATAAGGGATGGGGGGGGGGGGGCTGCCACAGAGCAAAATAACATCAAAGTACAAGTATATTTTCGTCCCGTCCACAAACTGTCAAGCCTAGTTATGCCTAAAACAATGTCCCAGACACTTCCACGTTTAAGTGATCGCTTAACCCATCTAGCGTGAGTGAAGGTGCCACTGGACGCTGTATAAATCATCTCATAACGTAGATGCAAACTGTGTATAAATTAATATCAAATAATTTCAACTTGATACATCCACGCGTTCCTGAGAAGAAGGGTATTGACAGACAGACGGACAGACCGTGATATATAAAGTGATCCTATAGTGGTTTTGTTTTCCCTTTTAAGGTAAGAAACCCTAAACCCTAAAAAGAGGGTCACTAACCTTGCAAATAATTTTTTCCGCAGATCGATAGTATCGAGGCTTGAAACAAAGCACGAAACCATACATACAAAACTCAACTCTAAACTCCTGACGTAGCAACAGCAACCCTGGTTATTCTGTCCGTATTTGTTTTGACTTCCACCCGGGGGGTTGGGAGCGAACGGGGATGCTGGCTGCCGCAGTCGGGATCTGACAGTCGGGTTGAGCGCTCGCCTGTACGTGCTTATCTGCGCGACTGTACGCGCGATTTTGGTGCAGTGACGAAAAAAGATTCGAACAAAAAGGTTCCACAACTTTCTTCCTTTTTTTACTGGCCAGTGCGGGCTATGGCTTAGTTTGTAAAATAAATAAGTAGGTTAGTAATGGTGGATGGGGATAGTAGCTAAGTAAAACATTGTGCTCGTTGAGTTGAGAAAGTGCAATCAGTGCAATGAAGTGATCGGCTGCATTTGCAGTGCTATGAACTAAAACTGAGAGATTTGGTAGCCATGTCTCTTGTGCTCATTTTGGGACTTTTCGTTGGTAAGTTTGTTTAACTTATAATAATCCAACCTTTAGGTTACTTAGTATTATTAGTAGTAGTATTTCACGACTATAGTATTGGGTATTTAAGCATAATGTTTTTTTAGGTTTGCACGAGCACGATACATAATTTAAACACAAAAAGTTAATAAAACGAGTGATAAATCCGTTAAAATCTGTGTTTAAATTCTGTAAGCATACTTTTAGTCCCGTTCAAAAGAAATCTCTATTAAATATATTGCCATTTAGATACCTACTTATATTCCTTTTTTACGATATAATGGAAACTTGGTGGTGAAACGGTTTTTTTCAAATGAGTAGGTACACTGTTTAAATTATTGTGGTAGCGTGTACTTTTGACTATAATTTGTACCTAATTACCTATTGTTTGCCATGAAATAAGAGATCGATCGTACGCGATAGGCCTATAGCTCGCCCAGCACCTACACTATCCTGTCGGCTTAGTCAGCCTAGTCCACAAGAATGGCAAAGTCAATAGTTTCGTGCGAAGTTAACAAAACCCACAGGCTTCCTCGTATATGTATTTTCTCTCACATTAAAGCGAGCTCTGTTGCTATGAATTCATAAACGTAAGATAATACATAGGTCACACTAAAAGTTTCCGGAACTGACCACTTACATAAACAATATTTAAAAAGTAATTAAGTACAACATTTGAAAATGGAACTCTTTGGCTGTAGAATGTAGTTTGTTTCATCTGACTGTCAATTGTTTTTACAATGAGGCGCCATTTTAAAAATTGCGTGTTTACTCGTACATTAACATGGATTTAACTTTTGTTTTTTTTTGTAGTATGATATTCTACGATTTTAAGTGTAATTTGACAGATCAGTATGTAGGTACCTATGTCTTACGTTATTGTTGGGCTCACAAGTCTTAGGTTCGATTCCCAGAGTGGTATCAAATCTAAGGGTGGTATTACAGAACAATCACAATAACTGAGTAAACTTTAAGCATGGTTTAAACTCACAGATGGATGAATGACTGGGCAGGTAGAGTTTAAACTGTCATCTATGAGCGTTCTATAATAACACTCTACGAACTCATTTACTCAACAACTCGGACACTACGAGCCCAATGTTCCACTGAGGTTCCACCTCTTTAACCAAAAGGTAAACCAGAAGCTAATGTGACCTCGAGGAGGAAAGAGATGGCTTGGTAGACCACCAGCCAGATGGTCCGATTACAAAGCCCAAGAGGCTGGAAAGCAATGGTTGCGTCTGGCATAGGATCATGAAGATACCTTTACTCAGCAGTGGGTGTTAACAGGCTGATGAGGATAATGAAGCAGAAGTGAAGTACGGTGTGGATATTTGATCACAAACTGATAGGTGGCAGTCTATCGTTAACAGGACATACATTCACATTCATGAGTTTCATGATAGTGTTTAATTAATTAAAATAATGCAGTAGTTAATACTCAGTATGTTTGTACGGGCGGCCTTGTGTGTATAGTAATTAATAGGGGTTTAAATATGAAATTGCCGTTTCAACGTAAGTACTGGCCACTTTGAATTTAGATTGTAAGTAAGGTTTCAAAGTAAAACTTTTTTCACACAATAATTATAATATTCTAGATATTTAAAAGTAAAATTTTTATTCTTTGACTTTTAATAGTTTTTTTTATTTGCTTTTAAAGTAAAGATGGATTCATCGAAAATAAGAGTATTTTTTATTACAGTTTGTCGAGTTCAGGTCCCCAGAGTTCTGCAAAGGCATATGAAAAATATTTAAATATATATTAATAATTTATAAATTAATGGTATTTATTTATTTTTTTCTGAGGTGGCCCAGGACAAAAAAGTCTGGACTGAAGTGGATTTGCATTTGCATTGGCCCAGCAGTGGGACACGAACATCAAGGCTACGTAAAAAAAAATGTATTAAATACCTAACCACTCGGGCCTTTACATCTATTTAATAGATAAATAATCAGACTAGTAAAACGTGTTATCTCTAACTTTATCGGCAGCGAGTAACTAACTGGTCAAAAGAATGACATTTTTGTGAAAAAAACGGTAAAAAAAGATATTTATTTTATAACATTAAATAAAAAAAAAATATATAGACTTTTTGCTTTTGGATTTAGTTAAAAAAACACAATGACATGATTTTATGGGAGTGTTCATTTGCATAGGTTAAAATTAATAAAACATTGTCAAAATAAATGAAAACCATATTTTAAAAAAACTTTTATTCAGCCACAGCCCTTACATTTTATTCATAAAAAAAAGGTGCGTCATAGAGCAAAAAATAAAAGGTTAATCAATAACTGCAGAAGTTTACAATGGTATAGGCCTTACTTACTATAGTTACTTTTTAGCAGTTGTGCGTAGGAATGTATGCGTTGGAAGCACAATATTCACTAAAAACCTGCTACAAACCTCTCTTTTACACAAAGGTGGCGTAAATTGCAACTTTTTGCGGTAAAAAAACGCACCATCGGATGTTCCAGGCATCAATTTTTCATTATGATTTTTATGGCTCTCGCGTGGCGTTTTTGCGTGAAAATTTTATATTTTTCCGCTGATCCCCGGTGCCATATCTAGATGATAACGACGGATCACGCTCCGGAGTTCCGTACCAATTTAGAGGTTCCGTAGACAGTGACAAGGAAAAACAGAGAAAAAGTCTTGCCGACACGCAACATACCTTGTCCTTTGGGTCCAATTTTTTCAGTCAGGCAGTTTGATTGCATTCGGTATGTTTTGTTTTTCTCGCGACTTTATTCATGCAAACTCGAATAAACACTTCGTCACACACCGGGCTTAATGTATATTGCATACAACTCAATTATTGATTGTTTTGGTAATGTCAAAAAATGTAAAGAATCTACCTGTAGATTTCCTCATCACTTTAGAATAGATTTGCTACAAACAGAAATCGGCCAAGTGCGAGTCAGACTCGCCCACGAAGGGTTCCGTACTTTTATCTATAAAAACGGCAAAACACACGTTTGTTGTAGGGGAGCCACCTCAAATATTTATTTTAGTCTGTTATTTATTATTTATTTTGTTCTTATAGCGGCGATAAAAATACATCATCTGTGAAAAATTCAACTGTCTAACTATCACGGTTCATGAGCCTGTTGACAGACGGACGGATAGACAAACAGACAGACGGACGGACAGCGGAGTCTTAGTAATGGACCCTATACCCTCTGAGGGAACGGAACCCTAAAGGTGTAAAGAAACTAGGTACCTATAGATTTTCTCATTACTTTGGATAGATAATGCTACGAACAAAAACATGAAATACGATACAAATTATAGACTGGTAATTATAGCTAAAAAAATGCCTCCATGATGTGGGTGACATGACTCACTTAACTTGATTACCAATTCATTTACAAATTGATTAGTACACAGTAGCGTTGATATTTTTATGTCACTTTAACTATAATCTGTGCATTTTTTAGATTTTGTAGCTGTACAAGCTAACTATGTACATGGGTTTTAGGTCGCCGTATTGCTGACATTGCCCTATGCAATGTTCGGTTCACGCGGCACTTACAATTGTCAAACTAGTCGGCTGCAGCCATTCGCCCAAGCTACTCATACAGCAATAATGTAAACTATCAATATCAGTGCAAGGTGGCTAGAGTCACTAGCCACCTTTCTATCATCATTAAATATTATCTTCAGTATCAAGAACAATCTTTCCATCACCGTCTTCTATCAGCACTGAGCGACAGAGCGAGAGTAGCACACGCTCTCCTCTGCTCGTTCATTTTGGTCCTTCGAGCCGGATGCTCGGAGGCCGACATCACTTGGCTCCCGTGTGTCCTTATCATCAATCAGCACCGGTGGTGACATCGCGCCACAAAGAAAGAGTGTAAAACAGAAACCTTATCACCAAATGAATCCGACGGGGATGGAATGTGTGCTGACATCAAGAAAACGACTACTCGACGCGTCGCTCGCTACGGTAGCGGCCAAGGCGAAATGGGGTCACCACTTCAGCTACGGGTGAGGATCAAGAAACCCACCAGTACACCGTGAAGTTATCATCATATCATTATCAAGTTGAAGCAGACAAACTTTGAGGATCAGTTAAATATCCAGGTCATATCAAGAATCGAACAGAAAGCCAGCTCCACACTTATCATTTATCAGTATCACAAGGGCGTGGTACATCGAACAAGCAGTTCGACCTTATCATTTATCAGTGTCACAAGGACGTGATGCATCGAACAAGCAGTTCGACCTTATCATTTATAAGTGTCACAAGGACGTGATGCATCGAACAAGCAGTTCGACCTTATCATTTATCAGTATCGCAACGGCGCGATACATCGGACCAGCGGTCCGGCCATATCAATTTCAGTGGAGCTAAGAGATTGAATCAAGAGTGAGCCATTACGTTGGGGTGACCATGTGCTTCCTGCCTTACAACCAAGAAGTACGTCGTCATAGTACCTGGAGAACTGTGCTGCTATCATCAACACAATATCATCATTCAACATGTCGCCGTATCATTCAAGAAAGAGTCTACTTGCACCAACACAAAGATGTAACTGCTGTGCATATACAGAGACCTGCCGGTGACGAGAACGTATCATTGGACCCCATGGAGCAAACTTGAAGCAGGCGTCACAATTATCACAAATATGAATCATTCAGTATATCATTTGTCGTTTTACTTGTGTCGTTTTATATTTTTACAACCTTCTTTTTTACACCAAGTTTTTAATCTATCATTTAAAATGTATCAAGTTAGTATTATCGGCTAGCACTGCACGCACCTTATGCACCTTAGGTAGGCAACTGCATTCAACAAATTTGTCAACGCAGCGCAAGTGGTCACGTACGCCTTCGTTTTATAATATTTTATGCTCATTTGAACTTGTTTACCTACCTAACGTATGTAACTAGGTCAGTATCATAGGTAACAAGTATCAGCAGCATTTTATCACTCATGTTTTACCAAACATTGAAATGTACTTTAAGGTAAGTTATTTAAGTTAACTGTAAGATGTGATATCTCTACGTTATCTTAAGTTCTTCTTTCTCGTAGTTGGCAGTATGTACAAGCTAACTATGTACATGGGTTTTAGGTCGCCGTATTGCTGAAATTGCCCTATGCAATGTTCGGTTCACGCGGCACTTACAATTGTCAAACTAGTCGGCTGCAGCCACTCGCCCAAGCTACTCATACATGAATAATGTAAACTATCAATATCAGTGCAAGGTGGCTAGAGTCACTAGCCACCTTTCTATCATCATTAAATATTATCTTCAGTATCAAGAACAATCTTTCCATCACCGTCTTCTATCAGCACTGAGCGACAGAGCGAGAGTAGCACACGCTCTCCTCTGCTCGTTCAGTAGCCGTAGAATACTTTTTTTAATCGTTCGTTTATTCAGTCAGTTTTTCGAAAAAATAGGAAAATTATTCCAATTTTTTTCGAAAAATGGACTGAATAAAGAATTTTATAACACGACGGTTTGTTCGGTATGCAAGAGGTTGCGGGTTCAAATCCTGTACCGAGCAATTTTTTTAACGTAATAAAAATCTTTATTTTATTCCTTTAGAGCTTTCTATGGGAATTATGCAGTAGGTACCTATTGAATTTTAGTATGGAACCGCTTTTTTTTCAAGATGCGTACTTGAACCCACAGTCGAATTTGAAAAAGTTTATTTGTAACACAAAGAAAAAAACACACAAATTCAAAGTATAAAAATTCAAAAGTTACTTTTTGTGACAAAATTGATAATGTTCAGCTTTTTGCTGTGTGTGCGAACATCATAACAGGGCTGATTTTTCAATTATGTTCTCACAAGTTCAATGCCGTCTTTACCTTATGGGCACATAGGATAGGACCAGAAAGGTCCTCTCTGTAACACACTGAAGATAAATTAATAGTCTTCCAGCCCGATAAATCTGAAAACGACTGACTCTTCCCTGTAATATTACAACTGAGCTAAAGAGATGGTCATACATTCTGCAAAGTAATCATTTGAAACCGGAGGTCACCATAAATTGGTTCGATTAGAAAACGTGATGTTAGAATAACCATTGGGCTAGAGGCCAAACTTTACTTCATTGTTGGAGCCGGATAGATAATGCCCCTATGAGATAGCTTTTAGAATCGATTGCTTACTGCATCGCAATCTTCAGATCACGGCCATTGGGAAAAGGTTGCATCGTGCAAACTTTTTAATACCTTCCTGGAATGCTGGCTACAAAAGTCAACGAAGAAAAAAACGAGTCCCACTCGCGCACTAAAGGTTCCGTACCACTGTCTATAAATACGGCAAAAAAATCACGTTTATTGCGTAGAAGCCCCGATAAATATTTATTTTATTCAGTTTTTTGTATTTGTAGTTATGACGGCAACAGAAATACATCATCTGTGAAAATTTCAACTGTGTAACTATCACGGCTCATGAGATACAGCTTGGTGATAGATGGACAGATAGACGGACGGACAGCGGAGTTTTAGTAATAGGGTCCCGTTTTAACTTTTGGGTTCGGAATAAAAAAAAAAAAAAATGATTGCTTTGTTTTCAAAGAAAATAAGATTGGTACTGGCCGAAATATAAAATGGAATCAAGTGGCCATTAGCGTTGTAAAAAAAGTTAATTAAATTGAGGTTCTAATTTAAAATCCAAGCGAGATTAGTAGGTGGGACGTAATTAGAAAAGGATCACCCTAATTTCATTTTGCGACCAAAGTGGCTTGTACTTTCCAAATTCCGGGATTAAATCATATACAACTTGGTGATAAAGTTCCATGTTTTTGTATATTTTTTCAAACTTACTGATAGACATTGAAAAACAAAACCGCTATGACTTATTTATTTTATGATGGCAATGATTTATTAATTTTATTGTGGCATAGGTGGTTTGACCCCTAATAAGCGCCCGTGTTCTGTAAAAGTGGAAAACCATGAATACGACAAAAAAAAAACTATTGTACTAGTAAACTACACTGTTATTAAGCTATTGCTCTGATTCCAAGTAATTTGCTGCTGTCCTTTGAGGAGTTCCGCTCCCCATCTCAAAAGTTCTTCATCAAATCTTCGCCATTTTTTGTGGTACCACAGGAAACCATTCAAACAAAACCGGTGATAAAACTAAGGCCTTAGCATCTACGTAATGAGATGATTTATACAGCGACCAGATTTATACTAAAACAAACAAAATAAAACACATTAAAAACTAAAAGACGTCACAGGCGAACATCCAATTCCCTTAGGTCCAATTGCGTCAACCAGGGTTAGCCAGTTAACTCTGAGTTATCGTCAATAATTCTATGAAAATGTCAAATTAACTCGCAAGTCCGCCTTAGCCATCTTGGGAAAAGATGTGTGACAGTTACTCAGACAAGAAAATGTGTAAAGAAAATAAACTAAGGCCTTTGCATCTACGTAATGCGATTGACAGCGTCCAGTGCCTGGGACATTTTTTAACTGCTTAGGCGGACTTGCGTCAGTCAGGGTTAGCCAACTAACTCTGAGTTAATTTGACATTTCCATACAATTTGACGTTAACTGGCTAACCCTGGTCGACGCAAGTGGACCTTAATGTTATTGAAAACAAAACATTTTTCAGACATTAATCCACCATTTCAGATATTCAAATTAACGCGTTCATTAATATATTAGCACGCAGCATATTATTATTGCGTTGGCAAATAATAATTTTGAACGAACGAATGACAAATACCATTTTCATTATTCTGCTAACCTCTCATCTACGGGCATAATGGAATAGATTGTAGTGGACGTTAATCTCTTTTGATTGGATTTCTCATTATTCTAATATTGTTGCTAGCTTTTACCCGCGACTTTGTCCGCGCAGACTACTGAAAAAGGGTTAGGTACAGAAGTTACTTAGCGAAATGCCTGACCACTTATGATCTAGAATGGAATATGCCCAAGACTTCGTTCCTAGAGCGTAGACTGCACAAAAATTTCGTTTTCATCAAACTATTGGCTCCATTTTATAGGGGTCGAATCTCCTTCTTATCATGCATGAGGGGGTCTACCGGCTAAAACGAAGCCGATTACCATTGGCGAAAATCGAAGTTCGATTTATGAAAAATTTACTGGGTGGCAGTAAAATTAACTGGGTGGCAGTACATTTTTAAAAAATCGAACTTCGATTTTCGCCAATGGTAATCGGCTTCGTCTTAGCCGGTAGACCCCCTGGACATTCTATTCCAAGTTGTCTGTTCACTCAGATGGGCCAGCTCTGGGAATTCCATGACTGTGGACTACTACGTCACTTCTCAAAGTGAAAATACGTACACTAAACTTTGACACGAGCTATTCTCAAAGCAATTGTGATCGTGATAGTGGTCGCAACTTTAGCATAATCGTTGACTCATTATAATTAAAGTTTTTGTATTTCTTTTTGACTCATTCGTTATGTTAGCGGTTGTGATTTGAAACTAGATAATCTCGATTGTGGCGATCACGGCCGCGATACCCTTGAAAGGGATTGTGATACAAGTTGAAACTAGATAATCAAGGCCAGCCCCTGTATTTTCTAAGTAAATATAAAATAATACAAAGCTACAAATTAAAAATAAAACCGACTTCACTGGGGAAAAGGTAGTAATATAATTGCTATTGCACTGATTCCGAGTGATTTGCTGCCCGTTGAGGAATTCCGTTCTCCATCTCCGAAGTTCTTCATCAGATCTTCACCATTTTTTTGAGACCACATAGGAAGTATACCCTGTTAAACAAAATCAAGTAAAAAGCATCAAAAACGGTTTTCCTATTTAAAACAAAAAAAAAACATCAAAATCTGTTCTCACAAAAAAAGTTCAGACACATAAAGAAACTTCTTTTCTTTAAGTCGGTTAAAAAGATAATTTTGCAAATAAACCAAATTTGGACGGTCGACGCATGAGTGCGTCACAACAGACGCGCAAGATGATTTGGAAATTTTGGCCCTACCGAATCCAGCTAATGTATACCGCTCTTACCGTTCCGAATCACCCAAACTACCCAGCTTTATACGCTTTCATCAACTGCCAGAACTAAGGCTCTATAACACCCCAACTCCCCAAGTTACAATGGGTTCAAGGGACTCACCGGACTCAAAGGGTCTTACTTCTGCCCTCCCTTTAGCTGGCAGGCTTATGGTGTGGACCCATCCCATGAATGCAGTTTGTGTCAACGTCAATTTGAGTTATAGTGCTGTAATGAACCATGAATTTTCTGGTCAATTTATAGTACTTAGTGGGTGCAGTCGAATTCGACGGCAGAACTTTAAGCAAGCTTTTTACTTAACAGTACAAACAAATAACCTTTATTAAGGGACCAAAAATGGAGCAAAAAAATATCAGCTGTTCCATGTATAAGGTTGAGTCCAGTTGCTTTTCTGTTAAAAAAAAAAACCGCATATTTGCTAGTTCTCAAAACAGGGGGTCTACCGGCTAAGACAAAGCCGATTGCCATTGGCGAAAATCGAATTTCGATTCTTGAAAAATGTATTTTTCATAAATCGAAATTCGATTTTTGCCAATGGTAATCGGCTTCGTCTTAGCCGGTAGACCCCCAGGTTTATTTGCGGGAAAATAGCTCTTATCGAAAATTTTATTTTTATTTATATTATCCCCCAAATAAACCGGTTTTGAGAACTAGCACCTGTGCGTATTTTTTTTACAGAATAAGCACACAGCACAGTAAAGTTCTGCTTTTGAAATCGATTGCATCTTGTCAGACATACGTCTGACAAGATGGTAGGATGGTCAACGACATGGTAGGATACTCCATGATAGCTCTAATCGCGCTTAGTACCTAGATAGTAGTCAATAGAAAAAATCCGCGATCAAATAGTCGAAAACGCAAGTCGTCCTAGTAGCATCTCGTCAGAAAATAACAGGGTGGAATGGACGCAAGAGAGTGAGGCGAGAGTTACCTATTAGTTACCAACACGCTGTCGGTGTTGCAAAAATTAAAACCTGCTCAAATCGTTTCACCGTACGATGCCTCAGACAGACACACAGACAGACACATCCTCACAGACAGGCACACACATAGCGGTCAAACTTGGATGTTATAAGTTTGACGGTGACCGCTATGCACTCTTTTTTGGTGGGGTTGAACAAATATTTTCTGACGAGATGCTGCTAGGACAACTTGCGTTTTCGACTAGGTATTTGATACTAACCCAATCGAACAAAGGCATATCCTAGCGAAAAATCTTTGAAATGTCATCTCCAAACTTCATTAATTGCAAAATAGCTAGGACATTCTAGTCCCAGGCACTGCAGAGTTCGAGTGGTCCCTTCAATGATCTAGTATGAGTGAAGGACGCTGTATAAATCAACTCATTACGTAGATGCAAAAGGCCTTAGTAGGACCTTCTCTATACCTAGTATTAGGTCTACAGAATCGTCGGCCTCCCTATAACCATTTGAGCGTGCCCCATTATAATGTCAAATTGATAAGGGTATAGGCGAAATATTACATCGAATGCGCAAGACGCACCATAAATCTTTGTGCTACATCGAAAATACACGATATTACCCCGTTGTTAAAAGATAAAACGCCTTGGATAAAGTGTTAGGAAGCGTTTAGATGGATTACGGACTTTATTTTTTTGTAACGACCCCTAAAAATCCCCTTCACTTCCTGAGGATGAAAGCCTACCATTTCCATTTCCACACAAAGATTACAAAGTAATAATATTATAAAGGGCTGAAGATGCAGTAGTAGTATGTAGCCTGTACAATGGTACAAGTCCCACTAGCTGGGCAAAGGCCTTCTCTCGGAGAGAGACTTCGAGCTTAGTCACCAAGCGTGCTCAATGCGGATTGGCGATTTTCGCGTAGAGGATAATTATAATGCCTCATACGCTCAGGTTTCTTCACGATGTTTTCCTACGAAAATGTACGATTTAAAAAACTATTGCACTGAATAGTTGAGAAACTATGTTGGGGATGAGTAACTAAAATATAGAAACGAAGAAACGTTTTACTAAAAAGAAACACATATGCCGATTCCAGCACAAAATCCATCCTATTTTCTGGCCCACCCTGTACAGACAATGTGGATCTCATTAAAGCTATTAATTTACGCAAATAATATATTTTAACGGCAAATAATATAATTTTCTGCAAATAAAACTGAAGCTTGATGCAGCCAGATGTAATTTCAGTGCATAATTAGGTTCAATTTTCCTATGAACGGAAAATGTATAAGTATGTGTATATATGTATTAGTAGCACCACAAATAAAGGAAACATTTTATTTGTAAACGTGTCTTTTTTGGCTAACGGGTTATATTTCTTTGGTTATGGATGAAAATTATTTTCATGTTTTTTTTTCTCAAATGAAGATAAATCATACTAATATTATGTAAATATTTGTCAGTTGGTGTGTGTTTGTTACTTTATCATACCTAAACTGCTATACGTATTTTTAGTTAGAAATTAGTTCCTTCTCTTATTAGAAACAGCTACAAATTTCAAGTCCCTGATCAGTGTAAGCGCGTCCTTACGGCATCATGGCGAGCTAAGAGGGTATAAAAAGTGTCAGATAATGCCCTAAGAGAGTGTTATTATCTCACAGAAGTTTAAGAAAAAGTAGGTACCTACCTACATGACTTATTTATCTTCCTCTCACATTATTTCTATGCCGCAAGTTACGAGACTTTCGAGTTGGATTTATACACTTGCTTTGTTTTCCTGAAATAAAATTTTAAAGAATAAAACCGTTTAAGGGTTTTTAAGTATTTTTTCTGTCTGTGGGTATGTGGCACCGTAGCTCTTAAACGGGTGAACCGATTTAGATGCACTTTTCTAGCGAGTTTTCTTAGACATGTTTCATCAAAATCGGTTCAGCCGTTTATGAGAGATTCTAATTTGAAGTTATAAAAGCGGGGTTTTAAAAATTTTAAATTCATTAGTTATATCGTTACGTTTATACGAAATTCTCGGTATTCTGTCTATCGGCTATCAAATGTGTCAAGGGCCATTCCAATCATCATTTATATTACCCAACTAATTAATACAACGTAATCCCCGAGGCTTAATAGACCTTTGTTTACGCCCACAGCTCCATAGGCCGTTAATACAATATTCATAGGCCCAAGTGGCTAAAACACGGCCCTGGCCGACTTTTTATATAAATTTAATGAGTTTTTGGCCCCAAAATTTATACTAAGCCTTCCGCCGAAAGTAATAAAGTGACAGAATTTATGTTTGTTCCGTGACGGGGGGTGGTGTTGGTGTTTTTATTAGCTTCCTTCCCGTTTCGAAAACAAGACTCCGTCGACGTTTTGTCGAGACGTTCACTCGATTCTTTTAAACGGTCATAAGTGCCTAAATGGTTTCAAATGAAACCACAATTTTTTTTCCCTAAATGGTCTTGGTTACATATGGGACAGGCAAACCCAAATAAATTAACTAGTGAATATCACACTAATTCTAGTTCTTATCGACCCCTAAGCCTATCCTGATACCAAAAATTCAACATACTCTACCCTATAAAGTAAAGTACGTATACATGCCCGGACCGGGATTAGAACCTAAAACCTAACACATTTCAGTCCAACGTTTAAGACGACGTACGTCTCACAACTAGCGCCGCCAATGAAAAAAAAATCATATCTTTTTTTTGGAAACGCTCCTGCGATTTCTCAACGCGAGGCTTAACTATTTTTAGGACCCAAGGTTTGGATTCCAGATCCTAGAACTTAAGAATGCAATCGATTCTCGCCAAAAGTGGCCACTTTTGGCGAGAATCGATTGCATTCGTAGGAAATCAAATCCTGGAATACAAACCTTAGGTCCTAAAAATAGTTAAGCCTCGCGTTGAGAAATCGCAGGAGCGTTTTTTGCTAAAAACACATTAAAAAAAAAGATATCATTTTTTTTCCATTGGCGGCGCTAGTTGTGAGATGTACGTCGTCTTAAAGAAAAAAACATAAATTTTCACTTGTATTTTGACCAATGAGCCGTTTTCAGCACACATCCACAAAGCACTTTCAGGTGGCGCTTATAGCCGTGGATATAGATAGAAGAACCGGAACGTGGTTGTAAAATTAATCTGTGCTAAGCGAAATTTGACAGTCGTGTCCCGGATCTTGCATTGGCACGCCTATAAGCGCCATCTATGAAGTAAACGGCTCATTAAAGGTTATAATTCGAGAAAACATCTTCGTAATCCGTGTTTCTGGAAAAAACCGCAACTGCTCAGCTGTCCATATGATTTTATAGCTTCATTTTATATTTTGATACCATACTTACACGACTTCCGGTCCAAATTTTGCTTTGGCAACAGGCTGATTCGTAATCAGCGGGGTCGAATTACCCTAAAAACGTTGTGTTGTGTCCCCAACCGTACATTAAATGCAGATACAGATATTTATTGAGCTGTTTATGAAATATGATAATTTGAAGCTAAAATCTCGGGGTATTTTAAATTTTTTACTTAGTCGTTATGTCTCATTTACAACTTGCCACGTTTGGACTGAATACCAGAACTGCCGGCTTTAAACCCTTCCGAGGATTAGAGATGTTTGTTATGTTTCGTTTATTCCACAAATTGCTGCCGTAATCAAAACTTGATTCCCGCACAAATGTACGTCGTTGCGCTTCATTCACTGCGAATACAGCTTCTAGCTCGCAGTCAGAATGCACATGCAAAACACATAGTCGTAATATGTATTTACATAAAATAGTTCTACCGTGATGTAGCTCGGAAGGGGGTATTTGTTTAGTCGTTCAGTGCTACTTTCGTATGAAGTTTCTAAGGGTGGTATTAATAATCGTTTGAGATCACCTGCTAGAGCTCGATCTCAAGTAGGTGAACTCAGAAAAGTCAAAATTAAATGCTAAGGCTAAAATTTAATGTTAAATGCAGGCTTGTAGAAAGCCTTATAACAAGAAGGTGGTACAGCCCAAAAAACTAGAAGTTCGAGCAAATGTCATAGTCAGCTGAATTATTGTTGTTTTGTTGTTTAGAATAATGAAAACGATACTATTTTTGTATTTTTGCTAGGGAACATTCTAAAGATTAAACATTTTATATTAAGTTGAAAATTTTCACGCAGGACTTGAACCCGCAACCTATTGCATACGTCAAGTAACTGTCGGTAAGAATTTCTTTCTACTGGACGGATAGTCGGGTCCTCCTCTTGCAAAAAAATATAAAGTTTTTTTGCAATAGGTGTTCAAGACCTGTCCCGGGCGAATTTTTTAACCTTAAAAAAAACAATTTTTGCCACAAATTTTTAAAAACTGTGCATTTTACGCCACGCTAATTTCATTGACCTTTAACCCATGCCTTGCATTGGAATTAGTAAAGATGAAATATTGGAAGAGAATACCAAGCTCGTGTACACGAGGCGTAATGCATGCAAACTGCCGTTTCCGAAGTGTAAAGTCGTAGTAGCAGCACAGAATTAAAACCGGCTTAACGCGAGACGACGCGGCGGTAGCATGCCTAGGGTGTAAGTACACTGCGCTTAATGTGATGACGAGTAAGGCGCATCTCACACTCCACTAGACACCGCTCCCGGGTGCGGATTTTGAAAACCAAATAAAAAAAAAACTGAGCCACAAAAAACTTGATTTTCTATACAAAAAGAAAACCACACATACAGCCTCGTCACAATATGTGACAGGATCTTTCTGTGGGGCTTCAAAACAGGCAATATATGCCTTTTTTATGTGGCTGCAAAACAATGGCCGGCAACATTGACAGCAATACTACAGATTGCTGTTATGGCAATGTTACAGATTGCCCTTATGGCCCGGCCATTTATGACCACACATAATTTATTTGGTATGGTCGAAGCATTTTTGAAGGATGCCCCTATACATATTGTAGTTTCAGCCACTCTCTATTTTTGTTACATAGTGCATCCTTTTCTAAACGACATGAAGTTCACCGTGAAGTTGCTATAGGATCTCTGTGCCTTGACGTTGTTTTCAAAGGTTTTTTTAGCCCGTTTATTAGACTAAATAAAATTGTAGCCACGTATTGCCGAAAAATATTACCCGCTTAGAAGCACCATTACACTCGGTATAGGTACGTTTTTTCGAAGAAAAAAAAATACCATGAACATCTCAATTCTGGCAGTAGTCAAGTTATAGCTGTCTAAAGTTCGGTAGTACCTTTTTATGACACGCCGTATTTTGGAACTTCCAAGACTTTCCCGCCTTTGATGATACGTCGTAGACGTCAGTACTTCATGAACCTCATTTTAATGTCCAACATAAGGAGAAAATGTTGGAGAAATAAATACTGGTGCCAACTTGCCATCAAAATCAGTTCATGTTATCCCTAAACTCAAATTTTTAAATAGTGTCCACGGAATGACAGTTGCTACAAAGGCTTTATCTGACAGTTAGCATACTAGCAACTGTCATTTCGTGGACTCGATTTAAAAATTAGAGTTTAATCAGGGACATTTAGGGCTCACAAAACAGTTTTCCTATCTGGCCAATTTGGTGTCTTCATCTCGTCCCGAGACTGTTTCTTCCCTGTTGCACTGATCCGAATGAGATCTTGCCATAATACAGGGTAACCTTTTTCGGTCAAAATCATTATCATTTTGAGCACGAATCAAACGCAACGAAAGCCAACAAAACACAATCGCTAACTGCTACATTCAAGTGCAGAATACAGAGGATGTCACTGTTGTAGATACTCGTAAAGTTTTAGGGTGCGCCGGTCTGAACCCGCCCTTATTTGCATGGAGAGCCTGCAGGTGTTGCGTGTGCCGCAACACCTGCAGGCTCTCCAGGAGCTAGGAAAATAGTTCGGGATCACAGTTGGCAATTGCATTAATAGTAGTTCGCCCCGAACTGTGAACTCGCCATGCGTAACGTTTTGCTAACACCATTCGCGCAGGCGCCTGTTAACATTATCGACCGATTTGGCTCAAGTTTAGACTTGAAAATTCTTTCATTTAATTCACCCGTTTACTAAATTTCTTAAATAGCGCGTCAAAATGACAAATAACTTCACACAGAGTCGACTGGGATGTGGACTCGTTCATTGCACGCTTAGTAACTTCCCGGTATCGGTCGGATCTAAGTTGCCAAAGTCAGGCTAGCAGCACAAGCTGAAATATCTTCCCACCAACCAAGCAGTAACACAATCACGTCCCAACAAACTTCGCCCGCGCATTCCGTGGCCCCAGTTACATCGGAATATGGAATATCCGAACTGCATATTAATGTGTTTTTGCGCGCGCACTACGCCGCGCGCGTTGATTAAAAACTTTGTCTCGAAACTAATTAAGCCAAGTATTGTTTAGTGCAATGATAGTGTACTTTGCGCAAGCTGACACCAGATAACTAGTGCGGTGCAAAGTTAGTGCAATGTGTCACAGTCTTCTAACTAAGCAGGTTCGTTAGTATGTTTTAGGGTATGTTTGCTTTTTGGCGATTGTGGGCTTGTGAAATAACGTTTGACTATCAAGCAAAAAAAGAAGCCGCACAAAAGTGGCAGACGTCGGAAAACACATAACTTCTTTGAAGTGGAAGTGGGTAGGACACCTGGCGAGACGGACCGGTGGCAGATGGACAAAATCCATTGCGGAATGGCGACCGCGAGAGGGGAAGAGATCGGTTGGCAGACCACCAGTCAGATGGTCCGACGACATAGCCAAAGTAGCCGGAAAACAGAATCGTGAGAGGTGGTGTGAGCATGAAGAGGCCTTTACTCAGCAGTGGGTGCTAACAGATGATGATGATGATGATGATGATCACGCAAAATGTCCTTGGAAATACTTACTTCCCCGGCTTCCCCGGTGCAAAGATAGGGGTGTTTTTAGTTTGAAATGTGAATCTGTGTGTATTTGTGTGTTTGTCTGTAGCATGATAAACGAGGATCACGCTCTCGACTCTGTTGTATCTTGAGCCTGACTGTCCACAAAATTAAAAAGTACAAAGCTAAAAACTTCGAAAAAAAAAATTCACTAATGGGAAGCTACGTTATTGCTGAGTGCTATAGGGTATTTTTTATCGTGATATACATTGTTTTTTATCACGAAATCGAGTGATATGTAAATCAAGTCGGAAAAAATGTACTGGTAAATTGCTTTATCGCCGTGCCCTGACTAAACGGTTTACAAAAATGTGCGCATTAAAGAGATCTATAAAAAAACTCCCGACAGCATATATCCTGTAGTCTAGGCGGACGAAGTCGCGGGCAAAAGCTATCTCTTATAGTTTAGGATTTCTCCCCAATGCGCACTTATAATAGCTTCTATCAATAGATACTCGTATCAATGTTCACAAACTAGTCTTGCAAAAGCTTTCTTTAGAGCTCGTACAGCAGATAGCGTGCTCTATAAAAAAGAATAGAACTCTTTTACCGAGTTATCGAATAAAATATCTTATCGAGTAGCATATTGAGTTAGATCAGTGGTTCCCAAACGGAGTGTTAAAAGTGGCCTGCGGGTGGGGCCTGCGGTCTTACACAGCACATGACGTTGGTGGCCGTGGTGGGTGGTTTCAGAAGGAAAATTTCAAGCTTGCTGGCACTCGTCATTCCTTAATGTATTTAACTTGTGGCTGGCTCTACTAAGTAACTGAATTAGGTTTTTTTAATAATACACATTTTTATAAAATAATTTTACATACTCTACTTAGATACGCGTTTTTACAAATAATCTAAAAACTTTACAAATAATTACTTTACAAATTTTTACAAATAATCACTCAAAGTGGTCCCCCCAACACTATTTTAGATTTATTATAGTGGCCCTTTTATCGACGGCTTCAGTCATAAAAAGGGCACACTACGTCCAGCAAACGATCGTGACCGAGTGTCAGGACCTATCTGCGGTAGGTCTTGCCGCCTCGGCTTGCGCTTCGGTACTCTGCAAGTGGGTGCGGGTTCCTGACCAAAAAAGGTTGGGGACCACTGAGTTAGATAGTGCAATGCACCGCTCTGTCTGTCCAAGTCAGGTCAGAGGGTCTACCAGGAGTGCGTTTGGACAGACGTCCGGCAGACGTCCGGCAGACGACCACGCGACGTGAAAACAAATGAAAGTGTGCTGCCAACTTGACCATATACTTGCCAGAATTGACATAAGTCATGCGTCACTCACTTTCACTCAAGAGAAAACCTGGAAAATCTTTTGGAAATGAAACCAAACTAAATAATGTATTTACAGCCGTAGTACTTCTCGGCAGATGGTTACTCAGGTTCAAGTTTACGCTGATAATAATTATCCAACCTCAAACAAATCCATTGAGTCGATCATACAATGCGCCTTTAGTGCAGTGCTGTGGGCATGAATTTATGGCACAAATCCAGCTAAATATAGAGGGAGAAGACAAGGAAACCTAACCCTGCCAAGAAACGGGGCTAAAAACACAAGCATAATCTACTCTGGCTCTTACAAATAATGTCAAGCAAGTCATTAAGCTACAAATATATTTTATGCCTTGTAGCTTAAATTACCAAATGAATAAAGCTATCCAAAAGCACCCGCATGAGCCACACAACCCTCCGATGACTTGATAGTGCCGTGATGTGATACCGCAGTGACAGAACTCAATGGAGACTCCAATGAGGAAACAAACGACTGGATGCCGCTGCGACCTGCAACTAAGTACTGCATCCCGAAATTGGTCCGTCAAGGTCAATGCACGTGCTCGCTGGCCAGGCTCTGTGCATGATAGTTTTTCTCATTGTACACGCAATGGGAGAATGGGAGATGGAGGCCATTTCCAGACGCAATTATTTTGGGCGACAGTGGAAAAGGCCTTCGACAGTGGCTGATTATTCCAATCTTATAAACCACGTTGGATAACCTGGAGAAAAACATGATTCCAGTATTTTTGATTTCTAAAACGTATGCAGGGACTTGCGTTCGTGACTTTGTAGGTACCTATTGTAAATATAATAAATTAAAGGAATCTGTACTTAAAATATTCTTTTATTTCTTCATAGATACCTAATAAGGTCTTATGTTGAGAAGTTAGAACCACAACAAAACAACAACAACAACAACGCACTTACAAACTTTTCCTTTTTACAATATTAGTGTAGAAGTGTAGATTAGTGTAACGGATCCACTAAACTAATCGAGAAAGTGCTGCTGCACAAAAAAAAAATAGGTAGGTGATTTGTTGCACAAAACGAACTTTATTCTTAACAATTTTTAGGAATAGAGCTAATAATAATAATAAGCTAATCACTATTTCACTTTCTACTGGTTTTTCTAAAACTAAACGTCTCTGTTTTCGTTGACTTCACTTTCCACTGTTGGTAAATTGAACAATTTTACTGATTCTGCTGATGGAGGCCATCCAAGCGGTCTGTTCGGGTCTCGCCCCCTGCTACTCTAAGAGCAATATTTCCAGGTTCATTTTTCGCAGTTCTCTTTCATATAGGGCTTGTCATCATCATTATAAACGTATTTAAGAGTTATCCTCTTGTCGGTGCATCATTCTCCATGAACTTCAGTTACAGGCCAGTTCCTTCGCAGCCTGGTACGTCTAGACCACAGCCTTCTCTTAAATTTGATCAAAATACCTTCGCCGTGGCCTTCTTCTACCTCTCTTACCTTCTACCCTTCTTTCTATCACGTGTTAGCAATGATGATATATAGTTCTTGTCAGGCCAACAAAGTGTTCTTGTTTCCCAACCGTTTTTAGGGTTCCGGACCTAAAAAGTAAAAACGGAACCATTAAAGGATCACTTTGTGGTCGGTCTGTCTGTCGGTAAAGACCTTTCTCTCAAGAACGCGTGGAGGTATCAGGTTAAAATTGATATCAAAATACTCAGGTCTGCAGTCTCTTTGAGCCTTAAAAAAATCAAGCTTCTAAGTCAACTGAATCAAAAGATACTACAAAAAATGGGGTCTCTAGAAATGTAACATGACATAGAAACTAGCGCCCTCTATATTAGTTACAAATATCAACGCTAGAGCGCGATGGATGTTTTTTTTTCTTCCAATTAAATGCAGAGAATGATGGTACGAAACCCTCGGTGCGCGAGTGCCAGTTGCACTTGGCCGGTTTTTTTAATAGTATTTTTTCATTGTCGAATGATGATTCATTATTTTTGAGTTATCTCGTCTGATTGACTATTTTATTTTATTTATTAAGGAAAACAAACAGCAGTACAAAGGAGTGTTAAATTTAAAGATTAAGGGTAGACGATAGCAAGGTGGCGGGAAATTCAAAATTTTCACAGTATTTTACATTTTGTAGCTAAACTGAACTATTTTTGTTCAGCGATTTTTCGTTCGCGAGAATAAAACCGTATTATTTTCATTATTGTAAACAACAGAACAACGATAATTCAGCCGATTATGTGTTCTGGTCTACGAAGCAGTGGTAGTGCCCAAAAAACTTGTCGTAGACCTGAACACATAATCGGCTGAATTATTGTTGTTCTGTTGTTTACAATAATGAAAATAATACGGTTTTATTCTCGCGAACGAAAAATCGCTGAACAAAAATAGCTCAGTTTAGCTACAAAATGTAAAAACTGTGAAAATTTTGAATTTCCCGTAACACTACTATCTTCCAGCCTTAAATACATACGTTGTGTTAATTAATTGTACAACCAGCATCGTAATCCACAGCAAAGAGCTTCCAACATTTTGTATGGCAAGTTACATAGTGACACCGCCGCCATTTTAAAAAAATCACGTTTTCTCAGCTTGTAACTAAACCTAGCTTATTAGACTGAGGAACAAAATATAAAACGAAAACATTCTTAGGAAAAATGTCTAAAACGATATCGTTATGAAGATATTAGAGTATTAAGATCCGCTTTTCTATGGAGATTGAAGTTTTCAGTCCGACATTTTCCTATGGGGTCGGAGATTTTGATTTTAAATAAAATCTTCCAGCTTAGGACGAAACATATCTTAATAGACGGAGAAAAAAAAAAGACGAAAACATTCTTAGGAAAAATGTCTGAAACGATATATTTACGGAGATTTAGTGGTTTCAAAATTCAGTTTTGCCTAGAGCAAAACTACAGACCGCCATGTTGATAAAAGAAAAGTCTTGGAACACAAAACCTCAACGAAAAAAAAAACGACGACACACACAACACATATTGAAGGTAAAGCATGTGTGCATAGGCCCGTAGCAGCGAATAAAGCTACAATATGTAGGTATTTGGTTTAGATTATTAAAATGCCAGGGATTTTTCTTTTTTTTTTAAGTTTGTCCCTGCACGGGCGGGATAGCCGAAGGTCATCAGACCGAAAAGGCCAGTGATGAAAATTGCCCCAACTGACAGAAAAAAAAACTAAGGCCCTTGCATCTACGACATAAGACCTAGTACTTAGGACTTAGGACCTAGGACCTAGGACTTAGAACTTAGGATCTAGGACATAAGACTTAGGACCTATGACTCGAATCGAATCGAAACGAAACGAATCAAATCGAATCGAATCTAAACGAAACGAAACGAAACGAATCGAATCGAATCGAATCGAATCTAATCGAATCGAATCTAATCGAATCGAATCGAAACGAAACGAAACAAATCGAATCGAAATTAATTGAATCGAATCGAATCGAAACGAAACAAAACGAATCGAATCGAAACGACGCGAATTGAAATGAATTGAATCGAATCGAATCGAATCGAATTTAATTGAATCGAATCGAATCAAAATGAATTGAATCGAATCGAATCGAATTGAATTGAATCGAATCGAATCGAATCAAATAAAATCGAATCGAAACGAAACGAAACGAATCGAGACGAAACGAAACGAAACTAATCGAATCTAATCGAAACGAATCGAATAGAAATGAATTGAATCGAAAGGAACTGAAACGAATCGAAATTAATTGAATCGAATCGAAACGAATTGAAACGAAACGAAAGGAATCGAATCGAATCGAATCGAATCGATTCGAAACGAAACGAAACTAATCGAATCGAATCGAATCGAATCGAATCAAATCGAATCGAATCAAATCGAATCGAATCGGCTATTGCTAGATTCATGGTACGGTCGGCCACAATCTCAGATACCCCATGGTAGCTCTTATCGCGCGCGGCATAAGGGCGCCAATCGAACAAAAAGGGGTATCTCAGACTGTACACATGGTATGACTGCACGTCAGACTGTACACTTTTGTTGTAAAATCGCCCGTAACGTAACCCAGCAAAGTGCTAGCGTGTAAGGGTCGACGTGCTGTCGTATGTACTGATTCAAGTATCAAAACTTTAACTGCCCATATTATCTCCTAAACGGCTAATGCTAGACCCATGTTTATCGTACTCTAAAAAAAGGACTCGACGAGCTCTACCTGATCAAAAAACAAAAATAATAAAAAAGAAGTATCAAAGAAGTATCAAAACTTTAACTGCCCATATCTCTTAAACTGCTAATGCTAGACCCATGTTAATGGTACTCTAAAAAAAGGGCTGGACAAGCTCTACCTGATGAAAAAACAAAAATAATAAAAAGTAAGTATCTAAACTTTAACTGCCCATATCTCCTAAACGGCTAATGCTAGACCCATGTTTATCGTACTCTAAAAAAAGGACTCGACGAGCTCTACCTGATCAAAAAACAAAAATAATAAAAAAGAAGTATCAAAGAAGTATCAAAACTTTAACTGCCCATATCTCCTAAACTGCAAATAATAATAGTATCTTTATTTATTCAGATAACTGAGATCCATTGAATTACAGACTAGTTTAAAATAAATAATAGTTTATAAGTAGGCAATATTTCAGAAATAAATAAGCTCGCAAAGTTTAACTGTGCATTATTGTGAGTAACACATAACGCACGCACGCACACACCCACGTAGCCTATTTATTTCTTTTTATATGTATTTCGACCCATTGTTTAATAAATGGGCCATCTACCCTATTCGCTACAGCGCTCAGGATACCGTTGGAGCCAGTATCAAAACTTTAACTGCCCATATCTCCTAAACTGCTAATGCTAGACCCATGTTTATGATACTCTAGTCATAAAGTCTAGCATTAGCCGTTTAGGAGATATGGGCAGTTAAAGTTTTGATACTTACTTTTTATTATTTTTGTTTTTTCATCACGTAGAGCTTGTCGAGCCCTTTTTAGAGTACCATAAACATGGGTCTAGCATTAGCAGTTTAGGAGATATGGGCAGTTAAAGTTTTGATACTTCTTTGATACTTCTTTTTTATTATTTTTGTTTTTTCATCAGGTAGAGCTCGTCGAGCCCTTTTTTTAGAGTACGATAAACATGGGTCTAGCATTAGCCGTTTAGGAGATATGGGCAATTAAAGTTTTGATACTTGAATCAGTACATACGACAGCACGTCGACCCTTACACGCTAGCACTTTGCTGGGTTACGTTACGGGCGATTTTACAACAAAAGTGTACAGTCTGACGTGCTGTCATACCATGTGTACAGTCGGCCACAGTCTCAGATACTCCTTTTTGTTCGATTGGCGCTCTTATGCCGCGCGCGATAAGAGCTGCCATGGGGTATCTGAGATTGTGGCCGACCGTACCATGAATCTAGCAATAGCCGATTCGATTCGATTTGATTCGATTCGATTCGATTCGATTCCTTTCCATTCGTTTCGTTTCGATTCGATTCGTTTCGATTCGATTCAATTCATTTCGATTCGATTCGATTCAATTAATTTCGATTCGATTCGATTCGATTCAATTCAATTCATTTCGATTCGCATCGTTTCAATTCGATTCGATTCGATTCAATTAATTTCGATTCGATTCGTTTCGATTCGATTCGATTCGATTCAATTCATTTCGATTCGACTCGTTTCGTTTTGATTCGATTCAATTCGATTAGACTCGATTCGATTCGATTCGTTTCGTTTTGTTTAGATTCGATTCGATTTGATTCGTTTCGTTTCGTTTCGATTCGATTCGATTCGATTCGATTCAATTCGATTCGATTCGATTCGATTCGATTCAACTCATTTCGATTCGATTCGATTCGATTCGATTGGATTGGATTCGATTCGATTCGAATATCAATTTTGAACTCAATTTAAAGTAAGTTCAAAATTGATCTCGCTGAACTTAGTCTAAACAGAGATCAGTTTTGAAATCAGTTTAAAGTAAGTTCATAACTGATCTCACTTTAAATTAAGTTTAAACAGAGTTCCATTTTGATCTCAGTTTAAGTATCGTTTATGAATACCACCCTTAAAGTTAGCCGCAAATATGCGATTTTTTTAAAATGGCGGACATTTGACTATACCATTAAGGTTGGATGGCTTTTATAGGTAAGTATACCAAATTAATATTTTTTTAAGGTTGGTGGTTTTAAAGGGTTGGTGGCGGTGAGAGAGAGAGAGGGAGAGAGAGAGGGAGAGAGAGAGAGAGAGAGAGAGAGAGAGAGAGAACACTTGGTGGTAGAGGTGGTGGTAGTGGAGGAAGGTTTTATTGTGGTATTGTTATTACCTTCGACTCCGGGGCTGGCAACCCTAGGTTTGGTGAGCCTACACTACACCAATAATTTGAAATACAAGGTGTTACAAAAGATGCTAACTCTTTTTACAGGGTAATAGCACCCGGTGATAGGGATCACAACCTAAATATTTTTTTTGCTCTATGATGTTCCGTTGATTTTTAAATTAATAAAATGTGAACGCTGTGGCGGGATAAAAGTATTTTTTAAATATTGTTTTCACTGACTTTCACAATGTTTTAACAACTCAAAGCTATGCAAATGCACCTACACCCACAAACATATTTTTAAATTCGAGCTAATACCAAAACCAAAAAAGTTATGAAAAATTTTCAATTTTGAGGTTATAAAATAAAAATTGTTTTTTTCAACTTTTTTTTACAGAATTGACATCCTGTTGACCAGTAGCTTACACCCTGTAAAAAGAGTTAGGATGTTTTGTAACACGTTGTATAATTTTGTCTTCTTCATAAAATATGCAGGATGTGCCCCCACCGAAGACCGTCCGTCTTCTATTCTCTTTTTTTCTGAAACAGTAGGTAAGTAGTTATTCGTTATGCAAGGCTGTAAAACTATTATTAGGTGCGAGTGATTGTATAGAAAACCGAGCAAGCGAAGGATGAACCAAAGCATAGCAAGGGACAGGCATGAAACGAAAATAATTATTGCAGCCAACTAGAGCATGGAATACCGGAGCCTTTTCCCAATACCGGTATTCATTCGGTATCAAGATTTTAAATACCGGGATACCGGTTTTTCGGTATTACATTTTTGTTATATTAAAAAATATTGAATTGTTTTAAAATAGACAAATAGAAAATTTAAAATAAGTGATTTTATTTAATTGAACGATAATATTAATTTATACTAGCTTTTGCCTGCGACTTCGTCCACGTAGACTTTTTTTTTCCGTTATCGACATTACCAGACGAATTTAGTTCGTAATTTATAGTATAGGTTGGTCTGGTTTCTAAGCTATCTCCATTCCTTCAGGCAAATTCGTCCTGCAGTTCTAGCGTGAAAACAAATACACACACTCACTCACTCACAAACTGACCGTGCACTCGGAGAAAAAGTTGCAGAATCAGAATATTCTTTGCTGTACTACAAAAACATTAAAAGGACCCTCCGCAATCCACATTAATAAATAGTAATAGGCAATTTTCTGACAGCTCATGAGTTGTAGTTCCAAATTTGTAACTGGATGTCGCTGACGAGATATGTTTTTCATAAGCCAGTTCGCGCTCGTTGGGCTTCGTAGATACGTCCAAACACAATATTTAGGTATTGGTGATGGAGCAAAATGTAGTGTTTCCGGTTCTACCATTCACTCATACAAGAACAATAACAAAGTCGTGCACTTTTTCATGTACCAAAATGGAATGAGGTGCAACAGAGCAATGAAGTGAAAAAGTATTTTCGCTGTAGTAAGCACGAATTTACTTTGTGATGTCGGATCAACGCCATCTATCACAGCTTTTAGACTATTTATATTTTTTTAAAGCTGTCAGGAAATCCCCCATTGAAGCCGTCAACTGGGAGCCTATTTAGGCACCATTGCGTTATAGGCTAAGGCCCCTGGACTGCAGTCCAAAATAAGAAAGTAATCGTTTTAATTAATAAACATAAACCGGCGTTTATACTTATAGGTTTTTACAAGAAACGTTTTTTTTTGTAGGTTTCTAAAACCGGTTCACATCACTATTCCACACGGCGCACTCGCACGCATCGCATGCGCGCGAAATTTTGATATTCCACACTTGTTTCAGAGTTTTATCTGTAAGACCGAAAATACCGAAAAACCGGTAATAAGATAATACAATACCGGTTTTTCAAATGTAGATATTTAGTCCGGGATCCCGGTTTTTCGGTATTACCGAAAACCGGTATCCATGCTCTACAGCCAACATCAGCACCATCTCCAGACTACTATTTTTATTATAGTGGCCCTTTTACCGACAGCTTAGGTCACGAAACACTCACTCACTCGTGTATACCTAATGAGAGTACCTTTAAACAAGTACCTTTGAACAGGATTTACGGTCGGCCACAGTCTAAGATACCCTTACCGCGCGCGGCTTAAGGGCGCCAATAAACAAAAAGGAGTAGGTATCCGAGCGTGTGGCTGACTGTACCTATGATTCCACCTGTAGGTAGATACTTAGTTTCTCACTAGGAAGTAAGTAGGTACTTACCGTCGTTCTTTTTTTCCAGTTTTTCTGTATCTCGCAAAGACTTCCAGTCTTTGTGGAGTAGGCCTAAGGTCAGCCACGTTTTTCCATGCTATAACATTAGGTCGCGGGATAAAGTATAGGAAAATCTTCCAAATAATATATATTATGTCGTTTTTCTTCTCTTATGAGAGTCAGAATTTCCATTTTCCTATCATTGACATTGACATAAAGTACAGATCAATAATTTTTCTTTACGCCAAAAAGAAGTTCTGAAAAAAAGTTTTCTTAAGAACCGAAACCTATTTATGAGGATTTGTAGTTTTATGAACCGTGGCTGGGTCGGTCAAAAGTGATCAGACAATCGGATCGGATGGACGGCAATACACGTACGATTTTTTCGTCCGACTTTTTCTGACCTCAGTCGTTCTCGAGCTATCATCCCGATGGTTGCATACGGAGCGGAAGGATGAAACTGTTACTTATTGCATAAGCGGTGGTAGCATAGGTAGCAATGGACTGGACTTTAAACTGAGACACCTAATGACGGACTATTTTCAAAGTTACCTACGTAAATTTGTGAATTTGTAGTATCAATACTACAGGGTGCACTCTAAGTCGATAGCGGAACTTTAAGTAGGCTGTCTACTGATCAATATAAACAACTTGTACTAGGTGGTGAAAAAAATGAAGCTAAAAAAATATCAGCTGTTCCATACAAAAGGTCGACTTAGTACTGCGCCAAATGCATGAAACAGCTGATATTTTTTTCACTTCATTTTTTTTCGCCACCTAGTACAAGTTGTTTGTATTGATCAGTAGACAGCCTACTTAAAGTTCCGCTATCGACTTAGTTTGCACCCTGTTGGTACTCGCTTACCATCGTGACAAAACCCGCGGATTCGTTGGCTCTGACTAAGATGTCAGGCAGGATGGTATAAGTAGGTGCTTGGCAAGCCTACTACATCGTAACAATGTCCCAGGCACTGCATAGTCCGAGTGGTCACTACATGCATCTAGTGTGAGTGAAGGTGCTACTTGACGCTATATAAATCATATCATTACTTTAAATTCAAAGGCATAAGTATTATTTGAATATTCCGTGCATGTGTCCGTTCAGTGTCACGAACGATATACAACGAGTTACAAAACATCCTAACTCTTTTTACAGGGTGTAACCTACTGGTCAACAGGATGTGAATTCTATAAAAAAAAAGTTGAAATAATCGACCTTTATTTTATAACCTCAAAATTGAAAATTTAGCATATAACCCGTGTCATTAAAGAAAACATTTAGGACGGAGTTAAAAACCTAGCGTTGTCTCGCTTTGACTGTATTAATTAGAGCGAGAGGGCGAGTGTTTTGAAGTCCATCCTAAATGTTTTCTTTAATGACACGGGTTATACCTTTTTTGTTTTTGGTATTGGTAATTTTGGTTGTGATCCCTATCACCGGGTGATATTGCCCTGTAAAAAGAGTAAGGATCTTTGGTAACACCTTGTAGAGCCAAAATGGCAATACGGACGAAAAAAATCGGACGTGTATTGTGTCTCTATGCAGAAGTATGCAGACCGCGCCTTCAGACAATCGGATCGGCCATAAAATCGTACGCTGTTTCCGAGTTGGACGTACGATCCGACTATCGGATCGGACGTGTATTGCCTGTCCATAGAAATGTAGTCTGATCAGACAATCGAATGGAAAAATCGGACGTGCATTGCCGTCCTTATGCTAAGCTTGCAGACTGATATAGAGTTTTTGTTAAAAAGTATTACAACATAATATACCTCCTTGGTATCAGGACAAGCGTGAGTGTTTGGCTCGCGTACCATGCCGGACCTATGTGTAGCGGCATCATAATATGTCGTAGGTACGCTGCTCACCGGAAGTTGCAAAATCATTGACCAATTTTCCAAGTAACCATTGGACAGGCTGTGGGATGATGTATTGTTGATTTCTCCGGAATTGGAGAACACAAGTTAATGGATTGAAGTATTGATTGAACGAGCGAGCGAAGCGAGCGAAGTTCTCCGAGTCTACTTGAACAATCCGGCGTTTGTATGTTTGTATTATGTATGTTTGTATGTATGTATGTGCGTTCGACGATAACTTGAGTAAATTTAGTCGGATCGTTATGAAATTTGGTAGGCGGGTAAATGATATTTAAAGAATTTTTAAGTTTGAACATGAGCCAAATCGGTCGAGGGGTTCCCGGGATATGGGGTTGTATAGTTTATATGCAAAGCGCGCGCGCGCCTGCGCGACTGGCGTAAGCAAAGTTACACATATGTAACTGGGGTCGCGAGGTCATAGTTCGGAGCGAACCACTAGTTTTTTAGGTATACAATTAGTCAATTAGTTTCAGAAACCTTATGTATGTATGAATGTTCGTTCGACGATAACTTGAGTAAATTTAGTCGGATCGTTATGAAATTTGGTAGGCGGGTAAATGATATTTAAAGAATTTTTAAATTTGAACATGAGCCAAATCGGTCGAGGGGTTCCCGGGATATGGGGTTGTATAGTTTATATGCAAAGCGCGCGCGCGCCTGCGCGACTGGCGTAAGCAAAGTTACACATATGTAACTGGGGTCGCGAGGTCATAGTTCGGAGCGAACCACTAGTTTTTTAGGTATACAATTAGTCAATTAGTTTCAGAAACCTTTATGCCAAATACAAGGTGTTACAAAAGTACCAACTCTTTTAACAGGGTAATAGCACCCGGTGTTTGGGATCACAACCTAATTTTTTTTTGCTCTATGACGTTCCGTTGATTTTTAAATTAATTAGTGGTTCGCCCCGAACTATGAACTCGCTACCCCATATCTCAGCAATCCCTCGACCGATTTGGCTCATGTTCGAACTTAAAAATTCTCTTTACCTTATTTACCTGCCTACTAAATTTCGTGACGAACCGACTAAATTTACTCAAGTAATCGTCGAACAAACATTCATACATACATACATACATACATACATACATACAAACGCCGGATTGTTCCAGTAGACTCGGAAAACTTCGCTCGCTTCACTCGCTCGTTAAAAAATTTGAGCTAATACCAAAAATAAAAAAAATATGTTTTTTTTTTATTTTGAGGTTATAAAATAAAAATGTTTTTTTTTTCAACTTTTTTAAATAAAAATGTTTTGACATCCTGTTGACCACGAGGTTACACCCTGTAAAAAGAGTTAGGATATTTTGTAACACGTTGTATATCGATTGAAATTAGATTATGTTCACGTGTCATTTAAAATGTATAGAAAACGCGATGCTAATAAGTTCCAATTTAAGTATAAACGTGCTAAAAATACAAAAGTGCTTCTATGTGCGATATACAATGGTAATGTTATAGAACTCATTTTAATCAATACCGACCACCAAGATTCATAAATTCAGGAGCTGTCAGATTTACTATAAGTACTCGCAAATAGCTTGTCCAATTGTTCACTGCAAGTCTGTGACTTAAATCCAAAAGCGCTATTCAAAGTAAAATAATACCTATTAGCTTACATTAAGGTTACTAAATCAAACTAGTTAATCAAGGAAACACGTCACTGAAAGTGACAAGTTGGATAAACAACCTTACTACTAAAGAATTAGGATGCATTTTACATCAATTAGTGAAGCAGTTTAACCAACATTACAATACCATATTTTGACGAGACGTCCGGCAGACACAGACAGACATCCGGCAGACAATATAAGCACTCGTGGTACAGGTGCTGTAAAAGCGCTATGTATCTTGCGCTATCGAGTCAGATAAGATCTTCGAGCTAGTGAACAAGACATGTTGAAACAACGAGGAATATTATGTAGGTCACGTTTTGTACAAAGTAAGCAGAAAAGATCAAATAACTTAATTTAAAATTATAGTCCGATTTAACATTCTTCCGGCTGAAATCCTGCGACTTTGTCCGCGTAGCGAATTAAAAAAGCTTCGTTTTTAGCAAAAAAAAATACTTGAATAACGTAAGTTAATTTACTCGTATGTACATACAACTTAATCATAAGTTTAAAAACATAAGACTAGGAATAAGATTAACTTATTTACCATATAAGTTCGAATTTAGTTTACAATTTTGTACCAATTAAATGTGACAGGATGAATAAGTAAGGTTAGCATCCGTTGCTGTACTAGGCTTATAGGCCTGTGTTACAGCATCCAGCGCCAATTCCCACGGTAGGCTAGTTAATAAAGTGAGTTAATCAATTTGAAATTTACAATCTTAAAATTAGTAACAATTACGTTCAACAGAAGCGGTCACAGATATACATCTTCTGTGTAAATTTCAACTGTCTAACTATCACGTTTCATGAGATAAAGCCTGGTGACAGACGAAAAGACAGACGGACGGACAGCGGAGGCTTAGTTATAAGGTTCTTTACCCTTTGGGTACGAAACCCTAAAAAGGGGTATCTTAGCATGTCCCGCCCTCAAAGCTCTACTTCAAAAGATTGAATCGAACGATACTTTAAACCTTTCCATTATCTACCCATCAAAGCCTGGTATTTAGCAATATTGCTCTAAACACTAATAAAATTAGAGGGGCCTTATCAAACTTCGCCCAAGGTATTCTCTCACTAATTAGGCGTAAAGTAAACAATATTTCGGAGATAAAACTATTTCAGCCCCGCGGCGTATAGTTGCGAAATTAGTTTTGACTTGATTGGAGGGCGTGTGTTCTGTAGGTACTCAAGGGCAGAGAAGAATAGAGTTGAATCAGGTCTGCTTGTTTGGTGTTGCAACACCAAGCAAGGTGGTGCAACCTCTGGCGTGGGACTTGCCTCTCTGCTGGTCCCATTTGTGTCACCTTCTGAGAGTTTTCCGCCTGTTTGTGGTTGGCTTAAAAGTCTTAACCTTTAGTCTCTCTTGTCTACAGTGATAGCAACGGCCCACAACATCACCCTGTTAGAGGTCCCACAGTACGGGGACCCGCGGCGCGCAGCAGACCTCACCTGCCACTACCAAAACGAAGATGGCGACCCACCGCTGCATTCTGTCAAGTGGTACCGGGACAACAATGAGATGTTCCGGTTTACTCCTGGTCAGAAGGTAAATGTTTCTCATCAGTAATTCGTATTATTTTCTTTCCAGCGACAATATTTTCTTCCACACTTTTGTACGAACTTTGAAAGAAATTTTGCTGGCACGATGTAGGGTTGCCACTACCGGACCTGACTTGCAACTACTAGCACCCGCCGTTGCATTTCGACAAGTGGTATCGGGATAACGTTGAGATGTTCCGATTTACTCCTGGACAGAAGGTTATTCAAGTAATGCAGTTTTACAGAACTGCTCTCTACCCAGCGATCATATTTTGTTCCACCTTATAGGCTTGAAAGAAAGAATAATGGCGATCCTGGTATCAAACTTATAAGACACTGTACAGGACTCAAGTTTTGGTGACTGTTCGGTCCCTATTTCAAAATGGTATTTTTTCAATCTGTGTGTCAATAAGTGTTTGGAAACGAAAATACAAATAAAACATTTTGTGTAGCTAACGAAACGTAATTCGAGACAATATACCGATATACAAATCAAATCTAAACGCCAAAATGCCAGGGGTGAACAATTGGACATGTCCCAGCATACAAAAAATGTATGCTCTAATGCCATTAACCAGGGAGGAAATCGGGGACTGCTTTTGTATACAGAAAACACTATATCCTCTTGCATCATTGAATTTAAAACCATATAATTGAAACCACCCCTTGTTTTTCCCACCAGCCAGCAACACGGATCTTCAACACGACCTTCGGAGGCGTGACTAGAGGATCATGCAACATAGAGAGCTGCACTGTCAGCGTGGTGCTACCCAGGCGCTACAACACTAGGATATCATACACCTGTGAGGTGTCAACCGAGGGACCTCGGTTTGCTGTTGTCAAGCAGACGAAGTATCTTACAGTCGCTGGTGAGTCTATTATTTACTTCTTTTAAAGAAGCCCGAGTGATTTCTTTCTCCTCAAAAAGCTTGAAAATTTTAATAACGTTAATTAGAGTACTAGGGGATGATAGGAGCTAGTCAGTTGTGTTCCTCAACGTTGAGTTACTAGAGGATCATGCAACATAGAGAGCTGCATAGTAAGCGTGGCACTACCCAGGCGAAGCAATACTAGGATATCATACACTTGTGAGGTGTCAAGCAGACGAAGTACCTAACAGTCGCTGATGAATCTATCAAATAAATTGTTTTCTTTTGAGGTGATTTCTTTCTCGTCCAAATCCTGAAAAATTAAGTTATGCGAAGCAAAGTATCAGCGGATCATGGAATGAGATAAGCTATGGTTATTGAGTGTAATTTACCTTCTTGTCCAGGCAAATTAGTTGATGAAACAAAGTTTTGATTACCTAGAAAGATGGTCAATAGTTGTGTCGGTAAGGTATTAGGGTAACAAGAATGCAACCGGTATAAAAACATAACACATTGCCCGCAGTAACCCTCAAAGAAGACCCGATCATATCGGGAGTCTCTGGGAGCGTGCAGCCCAGCGAAGAGTTGCTGATCAACTGCACCACCGTGGCTGCGATGCCACCAGCCAACATCAAGTGGTTTATCGATGGGAAACCGGAGCGGGTGAGACTATTATCCTTTCTATCTTCGGCGCCACAGTGGTAGAATGGAAGCGGCAGCAAAATCTGTTTTCACCGACCTGATAAAGCCAAATTATGGTTGAAAAACTAGCAGCCTGTTATCGACATTGTTGAGTCAGACTAAGGTTCAAGTACTCGTAAGTGGACGGTGAGAGATTAAGTGGTAGCGAACTCGCGCGAGGGATATTAGGATTATGATGTGTCTGCCAGATAGGCCGAAAATGGCTGATAATCCCAATGCAATGGTGTCATTTTGTTATGGCTTTTAGTTTCCAATTTGACGTCTGAGTGGTATTTTAGCATACGCGTTAGAAAAGTGGTGCTTGGGCGACAGAGCTTCGCTTGAATGCTATCGAGATAGCGTACCATTTTTTTTTGAGGTAATATCGTGTAGTTAATCTTTTTGTTTTCTGTGAACAGTTAACGTTTTACTATCTTTTTCTTAATCGATTCAAGATAAGGGCTCGAACCACATTAGTGCCGCACTTTAGTGTTAACTAGGAACAGTCAATATCACTCATTTGCTAACAGATTGACATTCACTAACAGCCCATTCTTCTCCCCTCAGTTATACTACCCCTGGAGCCACGAGAACAACACGGAGGTCTCAGACCCCGATGACTTCGGTCTCCGCTCCAGTTGGCGAGCCCTACGGCTGAAGGTGTCCGCGCCGCAAGGCCCGGTGGTGGTCCGCTGCGAAGCCACCCAGCCCACCAACCCTCCATACACGCGGACGGCCAACGCTAGCTTGGTCGTGGCCGGCTCGCCCAACCGGTCCATGTTCACTGCTTATGGTGAGTTTAATAACCTAAGAATGTAATTATCTAAGAGTCTAATTTATATGAGAATCTAAGAATCTAAGCATTTATGATTCTAAAAATCTAAGAATCTAAGAATGTAATGCCCGATTTCACCAACTATACTTAATTTTTAAGAACTTCTTTAACTGTTTTTAAGAAGTCCTTAGCGTTATTTTAAGGTGAGTTTAATAACCTAAGAATGTAATTATCTAAGAGTCTAATTTATATGAGAATCTAAGAATCTAAGCATTTATGATTCTAAAAATCTAAGAATCTAAGAATGTAATGCCCGATTTCACCAACTATACTTAATTTTTAAGAACTTCTTTAACTGTTTTTAAGAAGTCCTTAGCGTTATTTTGGATACAAAAATTGCGCTATGACTTCTTAAAAAAGTACATAAGAATAAGAGAATCTAATAATCTGAGAACCTAAGAAGTCGCTTAAAACCATTATTTAAGAAATAAATATATCCTGCCGCAGCGCTTACATTTTATCAATTTAAATATCAACAGAACGTCGTAGACAAAAAATAATAATTTGGGATATTATGATGCTTATCACTGGGTGCCATTTATCCTGTAAAAAGGTAACACCTTATATGTGGGAAGCTTACAAAGTTCATCAACTCATTCCCGCAATAAATTCTCAGGTGGTCTTTTATAAAAACTTTTCAGAAATCCTTAAATGGCGTCACATTTTAAAAACAAAACTTCACTTACCTCTTGTTTAGTTTAGTTACAGTTATTCGCACATTCTACTGGCCTCCCTGCTACCGTCCACAATTAGAAATGTTTTTTTAACCGACTTAAAAAAAGGAGAAGGTACTCAAGTCGACACGTTTTTTTTCTATGTGAACCGATTTTTTTCTACGTGTACCAATTTTGATCATTCTTTTTTTGTTTGAAAGGGCTACTTTTCATTGTGGTCCCATATAAAAAATTGTGAATATCTGATGAAGAACATCGGAGATGGAGAGTGGAACTCCTCAATGAACAGCAGCAAATCACTCGGAATCATTGCATAACAGTGTACATTTTCACCAGTAAAGTCGTTTTATTGAAATTTTGGTTATTTTGTATTATTTTAAATTTACATTCACCGAACTAAACAATCAAATGGTTCGTTCTTGATTAATCAGTACGCCATTTTTAATGCGCCTATAAACGTGATTACAAAATAATTATGTAACAAAGTAACAGTGACTATGATGTGTTCACACAGTTCTTTGCAAGCCTGGGCAACAGTCTGAACGCAGGATAGAATACAAGAGAACGCTCGGCTGGCCTTATCGTTTTACTTCGGAATTATTAAAAAGTTTGCTAAGTCAATAAACCTTTGCCGTTTTAATGGACATTCAATCGCGCTGTGACCCGAGGAATAGGGTTTTCTCATCCGGGACCGGTAATTACCTACCTGCTTCCTTTTTAGTTGCTAGGACAGCCTTCTCTTGAGTATTATGCTGTTGAGGCCAGCGATCCAAACCTACTTAGAAATTAGAGCTATCAATCTACTAAGCGAGCAGTAGTTCATTGGCAGTATGTTTTCGTCTCGGCCGACCTCATCAGTGCCTTCCACCACTGGGCAACCACTCTTGGGCCATTTCATAAAACTGATAATGTCAATTTACTATGACAATTCGATGTAGATTGCGTAGTTGATTGGGCGTTAGAAAGATTACAAAAAAAGTTAGGTTACTACTAACCGACTACTCAATTGTACATCGAATTGTCATGGTAGGTAGGTAATCGTATGATGTAGTAGCCACCCCTGGTTTCAGAGTTTATAGGCCGCCCAAAGCGCCTCTGACATGGCTTAACGATTGTTATTAATAAACAACAACCGGGACCAACGGTTTAACGTGCCTTCATGCAGGGGAAGCGCTCAGATATTTTTGCTACCCGCGGTCACCCATCCATAGACTGACCGCGCCCGTTGTTACTTAACTTTGCCAATCGATTAAGAACGGCTATTCCAACTAGGCCAACTATTGTCATAATAAACTATGAATGTTATAATAAACTATTGTTCATGAAATGGCTCACTGGTGGCGACTCTCGCATGTGTGTGTGTGCATTCGGCTAACATACTCGTACATAACCAGCCCAGTTCTACTTTAGCTTGGCGGTCGGCACGAAAATTTTAGTTGCCTTTTTCCTATCTGGGAAGACAAATCACCGGTGCTTCCAGGTACCTTACCTACCTGCCCGTGAAGGCTTGTGAATTCCTTTGATTCCGCTAACTTTGGAAAGGGTTTCCAGTTTTATTTCCTCGTCGAGGGCCATTGTCATGGTTAAAGATTGAAATTCTTTCTTTGATCACTTGAGTTTTAAAACACCCTTTTACCCGTTCTGTTGTTAAAAGGTTCCAACCAATTTGGAAAATCGGTAATTATTTCTAAAGGAACGTAGTTGCTAAGTAAACTACTAACTACTTAACCCTTTTTGGTTTTTCGGCTTTACTGTGAAGTAATTTATTATTTTCCTCGTCGAAAAACGCTTTGATGTAGGACATCACAGTGTTTTAACAGGTCAATGACCGAAATTGCTTGTTAAATGATATACAATGTACCTACTTACTTGTTTCTTATACATATGACGCCCATGAGGTTCGGAATCAGGCATAGAGTGTACTATCGTATCTCAAGAACATAACAAAAACATAACTGTGTAATAATAGTGACACAGTATTCGAAAAGAATCGAATCGCGGTTGGTTTTGGAAACGTCGGGATAAATAAGGTTATTAATTTTGCCTAGAACCAACCGCGATTCGACCGTTCCGAATACAAGTTTTAACATTAGACTACTATGCACTTGCCGTACAACAAAAGCCTGTATTCCTCAAGATACAAGATCTACAATCCTGCACTTTGTTCCAGGATCGAGTCGACCGAGCAACAAGAGTGGTGGAGCGACGCTGACTCTAGCGATGCTGGTATCAGCTCACGTATTGTCTAAATACAGTGCCTTTAGTGACGTCTTGCCGACTAGCTCAGTCTAAGAACGGTAATGTCTATAACTTTTAATGACTCGCAACATTCACACCTACTTTGAATCGAAACGCGTCGAATCGCGGTAATTTTTAAGGTACGAGTAGATAACCTTTTTTTGTGTGCCCGTGACCACAGCCGGTTCAACGCAGCCGAAACTTTGAGATAATAAAGGTAACCCATTTAGCTACGAAAATTACCGCGATTTGACCCTTTTCGAATCAAATTATGCGTTAATGTCTATGTTTTATGTATTTACATTGTAAACAGACAGCGTGCGTCTTTAGTTAGATGCAATATGAAGACGATATCGGTAGCCAATTTTTCCACTCGACGTAAACATCGCGCGAATGACGTCCGTTCTGGCAATATCACTTTTTCAGGGAAAAAATAACATTTTAGTGCACAAACAATACTCAATGAGGAGGGCATTCCGCCCACTAGTGCCGCCAATGAAAAAAAAATCATATCTTCTTTTTGGATGCGTTTTTTTGCTGTTAAATATGAATCCCTAGGCTTAACTATTGTTTGGACCTAAGGCCTAGATTCCAGATCCTAGAAGCTACGAATAAATCCTGTACAAGAAAAAAACGGCCAATCTGGGATCTAGACCTTAGGTCCTAAAAATAGTTAAGCCTGTAATTCTCATTTGAACGTTCTTTTAAGCAAAAAACGCATCCAAAAAAAAAATTTTTTTTTTTTTTCATTGGCGTGCCTTGACCGTCGCCTTAAATAACCATGCTGTGAAATGTTAAAAATGAGAGTGGACTCATTTACGAGTATAAAGAAATTTCTTCCAGTCAGCGTAAAGCTTTTTGAAAGCGGGAATATGTAGGTATCGGGAATTACTTTTCAGGCAGTTGCACTTCACACTGAAATGGTGTACATTTACTTTATATCATGTAGATCGTTTTTACACATTTTGGTCAACTTCAACCACTTTTGAGTTTCATTTTACCATTTTCAACTGGCTTGCCTGGCCTGGAGAATTCCTTTGTGCATTATTATGGGCTCAACAAGTAACCTAGGTACGACGCCAGTCGCGCAGTGTAGTGCATCCAGTGTAAAGGTCTCCACACACTATCTGCCCACAGCATTGCACAGAAAATACGGTACCAATAATAATTCATTCCCAGTTTGTATGGTGAGATGAAAGAAATGGCCTGGTGATGGTATATGGCTGAAATATGGTCTTTCCCATGGGCTAGGCTGGCTGTCAGGATGGTATAGGTTCTTGGCAAGCGTGCTCCATCTAAAACAGTGTCTCAGGCACTGCACCGCCGAGTGGTCTCTTCACCCATCTAGTGTGAGTGAAAGTGCCACTGGACGCTGTTTAAATATTAACATTACGTAAATGCAATGGCCTTAGTTTTAATGTGAAATACAGATATTATGTGTGTGGAGTCGGCTAGGTCATTATCATCTTTGTCATCGGCTCTTATAGTAAACTATCAAAGCTGTATTATTCTATCAATCAATCTACTTGAGTGGAGAATAAAGATAACCCACAACCCGGCTGTGGTGGGGCATAGATCCCAGATGAAATTAAACTTTATTGCCCAGCAATAGAGTCCAAAACCAATGAAAATTGTATGGTACCCCGGCCGAGTTAAGGGTTAAATTGTATGCAACGGTATGCTGTTGACTAGTAAACAACTATATTTATTTTTTATAGCTCTGGCTACGCTCAAAAATAACCAATCATTGACGAGTACGGTCGGCCACAGTCACAGATACCCCATGGCAGCTCTTACCAAGCACGGCATAAGTGCGCTAATCGAGCAAAAAGGGGTATCCTTGTGTGTGGTCGACTGTACAAAGCCAACTAAAGTTCTGCTATGGAATTCGTATGCACCCTCCCTGGGGGGTTAGCCTTGACGCTATTTCATTCATAATGACGAAGTTTTTAATTATTTTCTCTTTGAATTTGCATAGTCATGCTTTGATTTTTTATACTTTGTATTGTTTATTCAATGGTAAGGTTATTGTGTACAATAAAAATATGAACCTCTTTTTTCTTATTGGCGCCATATTGAAAAAATAGCATCAAGGGTAGATGGGCTGTAGTTAGACCCATGCAAGCGTGATTGTGCAATCTAGTGAGATGGCGTAAGTGAGACGAAGAGTGTAGCCGGGGCTTAAATCAGTATAAAATGTTTTACTCCAGTATAAAAGTCGACAACATGATACTGTACAAAGGTAAGAGAATGATGGTATAACTATTATGTAATTAAATCGATAAATAATACCTAATTATTCTAATAAAAAGTATTTTATGATAGCAAGCACTGAATTTCGATGTTTTAGGTCACATTAAATTTGTAATTATTTACATATGTTGCGAAAGGAGCTGTAATTATTACTACGATTATAAAAAAAAGGTATAACTCAAAATAATGTCTAATCTGCATGTAAAAACCTAAATAATTACAAATAATTATGTAAAATTGTTGTAACACATAAGGCTCAGTGTTAATTATTACGAAAATTATGAGTAGGTAAGTGTTAATTACGAAAATTATTATGAGTAAGTAAGTTTTTTTTATTTTGCAACAAAATGAATTACTATTATTTATTTAGGTATATTATGTTTATCTTTAGTTATACTTACTATACGGCCGAGATCTTTTGCTTTTCTAATAAATTATTTCTGTTTCTCGACCGCTATTCATTGCAAAACTCAAATCTATAATGTTTCACTCGTTTCCTCAATTTAAAGTTGTCGGTAGCACTAATTTTATCTAAAAATCTTCCTTAAAATAGCCTTTTTGAAAAGCCTATGAAATTGTCTATGAACCTATAAGATTATAAATTGTAAAAATATGTACATATTTACTACTGCCGAAATATTTGGACGTTTTAGATTTGCTTAGCAGTTTTGTTCATCATCATCAGCCCACCTCTGCCCACTGCTGGGTATAGGCTTTTTCCCCCTCACGCCACCTCTCACGGTCCCTCGCTGTCTGCAAATTATTGCAATCGTTGCCTATTGTAATATAAAAAAAAAAAAAACTGTCACTGTCAAATCTCAATCTGTGTAAATCAACTTTTGTTTTTAATTTGTATTTTTAATTTGAATTCTTTCCCGCTCTTTTGTCAATGCACAATAAAACTTATTTTCGTTCCGGCAATTTGAAGAATATTATTTAATTTCATCGAGTATATCAGAAAAACTACCCACAAATTGGTCCTGTTCGAGTCGGTTGCTGATTACTCTACAATTATTGCTGTTCTGAAGACTTTGGGAAGCTGGTGGCTGCATTTACGTCGCGGGTCTTGGCAAGGATTTCGTGGGCGAGATTTCTTAGGAATCATTAGCAGATCATAGCTTTTATTAATACCCAATACTCTTTTCAGATTTAATATAAGAAGAATTGCATTGTAAGGCTTATTACACGTCCCCCAGAATGTCCGAGGATGAAAAGTTTTTAGTAAGACAACGGGCGAGTTTCAAGGGAAGGTTGACGACGTTCGCCAACTTTTTAAATGCCCTAGGCTCCGAGGAGCCATTGGAACCGTCTCAGTTAAGTGAGTTACAGCTACGAATCCGTAAGTTAGAGCTCGTTTTTAATCAATTTGACCAAGTTCAGTTAAAGATAGAGTGTTTAGACAAACGAGAAGAGAGTGCCGATTACTCTGAGCGAGACAATTTTGAGGCTTCATACTATAGCTTGGTATCACGAGCTCAAGAGCTTGTTTCTCATAGCACTGAAAAAACTGATAGTGAGTGCTTTGGTAGCGTAAAAAGTGGGTCTCATTCTAAACAACAGCTTGTGAGGTTACCAACCATTCAACTTCCAAAATGTAGTGGATCCTATGATAACTGGCTAGAGTTTCACGACACCTTTTCGAGTCTCATCCACGACAATGATGAAATGGATGAAATCAACAAGTTTCATTACTTGAGAGCGTCGTTGGAGGGCACTGCAGCGTTAGTCATCCAGTCTATTGAGTTTTCAACTCGTAATTACATTGTTGCGTGGAAACTTCTCTGTGAGAGATTTGATAACAAAAGACTTCTCGTACAGAATCATGTGACGGCTTTGTTTAATATCGAATCTATCACAAAGGAGTCGTCCAGCGCACTTAAACGCATTATTGATCAGCTAAATAAGAACTTAAGAGCTCTCGAGTCGCTAGGTGAGCCTACCACTCATTGGAGCACGCTTCTGATTCATATGATCAGTCAAAAAATTGACAACAAAACATTCCGTGAGTGGGAGGAGCATAAGACTCGCTTAGATAAAGATAAGCCAATCACTCTGGTGATTTTTCTTGGTTTCCTACGTGGTAGAGCGGATCTGCTTGAGACTTTAGAGTTGAAAGTCAGTCAGGTACAGGTGAGCGGTCAAACTGTGAAGCCCACTACTAGGCTCAGGAGCATGGTCTCGTTTAACAGTGCGAATCAGGAAGGGCAAACGGTTCATAGTAGCGGTACTTCACCATCGACACCCTGTCCTAAATGTAAGGGTGACCATGTCTTAAGCGCCTGTCCGCAGTTTTTGGGACTTAGCAACAAACAGCGGTTGCAGTTATTGGCAGAAATAAAGATATGTTACAACTGCCTTCGGCCCGGTCATTATGCTAATAACTGCAAGAGGTATGGTTGCAAAATCTGTAAACGCAGGCACCATACACTCGTTCACGTTGTGGAGGAAAAGCCGCTTACGACGGCTGCTGCTTCTACCTCTGCTCGTGCTTGTGAAGTCGGTAGCACTGACAGCTCAGACAAGGTGCAGGTACCTGTAACATTATCAACGAGCGTAACACACAATGATACCGAAAACGCGATGCTATCGACTGCTTTAGTGAAGTTATATGATTCACAAAATCGTGAGCACGTTGTCCGAGCTGTCCTTGATACAGGTAGTACGTCGTGTCTCATAACTGAAGAACTTTGCGATCGATTAAATCTTCCCACTGACCAAGTAGATAAATCTCTTTTAGGCATCAACAATTCCGTGTCATCAATAAGTAAAGCCTGTCAAGTTCGCATGCAGTCGTTGCATGAAGAGTTCGCAACGAACGTTAAATGTTTCGTTTTACCCGCGATAACGCAGAGAACACCCCATCAAGCTATTGATCTGTCCAAGCTCGACATTCCGACGGACATCGTGTTGGCAGATCCCAACTTTCATACCCCATCCGAGGTAGACATGATCATAGGTCAGTACCTATTCTGGACTTTACTAGGGACAAGGAAAATTTGTTTAGGAGAAGGAAAGCCCTTGCTATGGGAAACTAGGCTAGGTTGGATAGTAGCGGGTCCTATTATTTCCAATACTGCCTCTCCGGCCATGTGCAACTTTGCACACGTTGCTTCGACACATGATGAATCCAATGAAGACCTTCAAAACCAATTAAAGCGTTTTTGGCAACTGGAAGAAGTCAGCCTTAAGTCTTCATTTTATTCTGAGGAAGAAAAGTCATGTGAAGAGCATTTCACAAAAAACACAACTCGGCTAGCAGACGGTCGTTTTTGTGTAAAATTACCCTTGAAACAATCTGAGAGAGTCCTAGGAGATTCTTATCAGAGGGCTAAACAGTGTCTGTTATCACTGGAACGCAGGTCAAAGAGCCAACCAACCTTTAAAAAGGATTATGGTGCCTTTCTCAAAGAGTATCACACGTTGGGCCACATGACTGAATGCCAATTGGATCCAAAATCGCTTGCTTACTTCATTCCGCACCACGGTATAGTGCGAGAATGTAGCTCTACCACCAAGTTACGAGTGGTGTTTAATGCAAGCAGTCCTTCAACCTCCGGTATAGCGTTGAATGACATTCAAATGGTCGGACCTACTATACAGGATGATCTTCTTTCGATACTCCTACGATTCAGGCAGCATAAGTACGTCTTAGCCGCAGACGTAGAGAAGATGTATCGTCAAATTCTAATACATCCTGACGATAGGCATCTTCAACAAATTCTTTGGCGTGATGATGAGACAGAGTCTATAAAGACATTTCAATTAAATACTGTCACGTATGGCACTGCCAGTGCGCCCTTTTTGGCGATCAGATGTCTAAAACAGATAGGTTTGGAGTGCGCAGATGAAAAGGTCTCACAAGTAATTATTCATGACTTTTACGTCGATGATTTGCTCACTGGTGGAGATTCTGTGAGTGAGGTTCTTGACATTCGCCAAAAGGTGAATGATGCGCTCTCATCAGCTTGTATGCACCTAAGAAAGTGGAGGTCAAATGAGCCTCAGCTGTTGGTCAATGAGCAATCCCAATCGGATTCAGCGTTAGATTTAAACATCGGATCCAACGAACCTAGTAAAACACTAGGCTTAGGCTGGCTAATGCATACCGATGAGTTGTGCTTTCCCATTGATGTCCACCTTCCAACGCAAGTGACGAAACGGTCAATGCTTTCAGTTATAGCGCAGATCTTTGATCCTTTGGGACTTTTAGCCCCTTGCGTTATAGTCATGAAAAGCTTTTTGCAACGATTGTGGCTACTCAAGTTATCGTGGGATGAGCCGATTTCACCAAATACGTTGAAACTTTGGACAGAGGTTATCCAATGTTTGCCAATTTTAAACAAATTGAGAATCCCTCGCCATGTTATGGGTGATGCATACCAGTATGTCGACTTGCACATTTTTAGTGACGCTTCACAAGCCGCTATTGGAGCATGCTTGTATATTTCAAGCACTGATGAGTCAGGTAAAGTCCAAGTGCGTTTGTTGATGGCCAAAGGAAAAGTAGCACCTCTCAAAACGGTTACTATACCCAGACTAGAGCTTTGTGGTGCACAGATTGGAGCAAATCTGTATGAGAAGGCCATTGCATCACTTCGATTAAAGATTCGTTATACCACATTTTGGACTGATTCCACTATTGTATTGGGGTGGTTAAAAATGCCGCCAAGCAGGTTACAACCTTTTGTTTGTGCCCGTGTTGCAAACATTCAAGAGAAGACTAGCGGTTGTACATGGAGGCATGTGCCGACAGATCAGAATCCAGCTGATCTGATTTCACGCGGTGTTAATGCCAATTTACTCCCAACTCTTGATGTGTGGTGGTCAGGTCCAACATTTTTGAGACAAGATATGTCACAGTGGCCAAAAATTCCTAATAATGACGGATCTCTCCCTGAAACTCGAGCTAAAGTTACACTTCATGCTTCGGGTGAGAAAATACAAAGTTTTCTAAACATAGAAAAATTTTCAAATCTTTCAAGGCTGCAGCGTGCCATTGCTTATGTGTTACGCTTTATTAATCGGTGCAAAGGACAAAACTTGAAGACTAATATTTTAGGTGCCGATGAACTGCAAGCAGCGTTAAATGTTATTGTTAGACATTCTCAGAAAGAGTCGTTTCCTGAGTATGATATCTTGCTCAAGAAAAAAGCTTTGCCACCCAAAAGTCCTTTGCTTAAATTCAATCCTTTCTTGGACGAGAACCAGCTACTACGCGTTGGTGGTAGACTGGATAATTCAGATTTCTCGTATTCTAAGAAGCATCCGATATTAATACATGCGTCGAGTCCTTTCACGAAACTATTATTTCATCGCGAGCATGTTAAACTTATGCACGCTGGACCTCAATTATTGTTATCAACAATACGAGAAGATTATTGGCCAATAGGTGGACGTAGTCTAGCGAAATCCTGTTACAGGAAATGTATTCGATGCTGTCGGATGAAGGGAAAAATTGTTACTCCTATGATGGGCAATTTACCTCAGCCTCGACTACAACCAGGAGGCTATCCGTTTGAGAACGTGGGCGTCGATTACGCAGGACCTGTGCTTTCTGCCAGTCGTCAAGGTCGTGGATGTAGACTTGTCAAGGTGTGGATAGCTGTCTTTATCTGTTTCGCAACAAAAGCCATTCACATTGAGTTGGTGGGTGATCTGACGAGCAATAATTTTCTATCCGCGCTACGTAGATTCATATCTCGTAGAGGTAAGCCGAAAAATGTCTATTCTGATAATGGTACTTCATTTGTAGGTGCCTATAACGATTTAAAAAAGTTTTTAAAGACGAGCTCTGATTCACTGTCTGAGACGGTTGCCAGTGAAGGGATTAATTTTCATTTCATTCCCGCGCACGCACCGCATTTCGGTGGACTCTGGGAGGCGGGTGTGAAGTCGGTTAAGTATCATTTACACAGAGTATTGGGAAATTGTAACCTCACGTATGAGGAATTAAATACTTTGTTAGTGCAGATTGAAGCCCTATTAAACTCCAGACCCCTCACACCGCTATCTTCAGACCCAAGCGACCTCATGCCACTGACACCCGGACACTTCCTCGTCGGCCGGCTTCTAACATCACTACCCGGACCGAACTACGAAGATTGCAACACCAACCGATTGACGCGATATGAGCGAATAGAGCAACTACGTCAACATTTTTGGAGACGATGGAGCAAAGAGTTCATCTCAGAACTTCAACAGCGAACAAAATGGCGCGTGAACAACAATCCTCTCAAACTCAACAGTCTTGTTCTGCTCAAGGAAGATGCTCTGCCCCCACTTAGATGGAGATTGGGACGCGTGGTTGCTGTATATCCCGGAACTGATGGTGTTTGCAGAGTAGCTGATGTCCAAACAGCTAAGGAAGTGGTCAGACGAGCGTTCAGCAAAATTTGCCCGTTACCTGACGTGGATGGTTGAAAGACTAGAAGACCAGTCTTCCAACGCCCGGGGGCATGTCTGCAAATTATTGCAATCGTTGCCTATTGTAATATAAAAAAAAAAAAAACTGTCACTGTCAAATCTCAATCTGTGTAAATCAACTTTTGTTTTTAATTTGTATTTTTAATTTGAATTCTTTCCCGCTCTTTTGTCAATGCACAATAAAACTTATTTTCGTTCCGGCAATTTGAAGAATATTATTTAATTTCATCGAGTATATCAGAAAAACTACCCACTCGCCATCCGCATCCATGGACCCTCTGCCGACACAACGATGTCGTCCGACCATCGGGCTGCTGGCCTGCCCACCGACCGTCGTCCAGTTCTTGGACGCCACTCTGTTGCTGCCCTTGTCCACCGGCCATCTTCCCGCCTCACCAGATATCCTGCCCATTGTCACTTAAGACTCGAGATCCTATCACCTATATCGTCTACTTTCGTCCGACGCCGGATGACGACATTAGGTACCCGATCCACGAGTCTGAGGCCTAGCATGGTTCGCTCCATAGCCCTTCCCGCTACTTTCATACGGTGCATGTTGTTTGTTAAATTTGCATAAAACAAGGTTCAAGCAACAGAAAGCAACGTTTGGATTAAAATTACAGTACACACAACCAAAACATACCATAAACAAGCCTGGATTGAGATCTAGCATAAAAACACTTAATTAATCCTAATAAAACAAGAATCAATCGCAATCGCAAAAATGATGTTAACGTTAGACAATTAGACCCGGTAACACTTCAATAGTTTCTGAATATTGTGGGCTTTCATCACTGACGGAAAAGGGTAATTATTTTTCATCTGAGTGCGAATTTATTACTGAAGTGGCCCAATAACTCTGACGCCAGGGGTGGCCACTACAATTACCATGACAATTACCTCATACAATTACCACCATCAATGAAGTGCTTCATGCTTGATTTTGAAATTCACAGTATTGCTTAGTATGGACTGAAATAACGCCTAGTATCCACTGAACGTGCCCATAAAGTTAAGTGAATTACCTATTACTCCCGTTTTTTGGAAAATCAATAAGGAAGAAACTTTTGTCTGCTTTTTAGCAACCATCTCATACTGCTTGTTAAAATTACAAGACAAAACATAGATTGCGTAAAATGGAAAAAGGTAGGTAACGCCCTTTAAGCTTCGCTTTCTCGTCTTGGCGGGGATACGACCTTGCCTCCAGATACTGTTTTGGCTGAGGTACCTAACCGTAAAACAGTATAACTTTATTTTATACAGTAAACTACAAATTATGTCCTTCAAAGCAGTTTTTTCTCCTAAAAAAATTAAAATATCGAGAGGCCATTGCCCGACTAAAGGCACAGCTTTGCTACTGCCCAAGTGACCAGTGAATAGGCACCTTAGCGTATCATTGCCGAACATGCACTGTGAACTGTGATGGATTATACACGCTCGATCATGGACATTAGATCGGCTTATACCGGCACACTGTTATGCACTATCTTTGATCAATATAATAACACAGGGTATTTCTATTCAGTCTAATGGGGTTTTTTCCGGGCATCAAAAATAGCCCGAATAACTGTCAAAATCAGTCTATTAATCTGTGGTTTCCATACAAACCACAGATTTAGTTGCGCGATAATTCGCGAATCGCTGTCAAATTTGACACTTGGAAAAATCCCTATTGTTGCACGAAATACCTCTGCCCCTCTATCTTTAACGCTCAATATCGTCAAAATTTACGAAGTCATGCTATGATTTTATACACTTTGTCATTTGTCATGTTCATTCTAAGGCTTTTTGTACGACAAAAAAAAAGAAATCTTCTTTTAAGAAATCTAAACAAAGCAAAATGATCAACATGTTACGAACAAATTGAATTGAAAATACTGGTTCGATACATAGCGGGCGTTGATAAATTATTTGCTTTGGCGAAAATGGAAAATTAATTTTTTTTAGGCACGTTAACTAAATATTTATAAGGCAGAATATACCTACCGTAAAATTGCAATGGCTAGAGCAAATATTTCAATATTAAACAGTGCATTTTTGTATTCCTTTTACTAGCTTAAATTTTGTTTTATTATTAAGCTGGAATATAAAGATCGCTTTAGATATTTTAGTTAAACCATAAATAAATCTTCAGGCTGTGTCAATATTTAAGTATAAATTATTAGACCTAAGGCCCGGTTTCTGAATCGAGAATTTTGCTAAGCAAATACTTAACTATCGTTCTGTCATGCTCTTTTGTGAGAAATCTGCAGAGACAGGACGATACTTACCCATTTGCTTGGCGAATTTCTCAATTCAGAAAACGGCAGTAAGTATTTCAAGCTGTTACCCATGAAACGTTTATAATAAGTTGAAAAACTTCGCTCGGGACAGGACAATAAAATTCAATTGTTAGAGCGCCTGCACGGCATGCAAGCGGTTGCGGGTTCAAGTCCTGTTCCGATTTTTTTCAACTTATTAGGTATAAATGTTTAAAATGTTACCACAAAAAACAGTAAAGTGATACCCCACACCTATTTTACCCCACACCAGATTATTTTAATTTACTAAAATGCACATATTAAGATGACAGTGAAAAAAGCTTAGCCGGAAGCGTGAAAATGCGAAAGTGTGGGTCAAACCTCGATTTTATCGGTGTTACAAAAAAATCCTTTCATGCTTGAGGCCATAGCTAGACCTATCAATACAAGCAACTTTTACCATGGGATCAACTGCAAAATCAGTAAAAAATACATTAATTTTGTTGCAGTAGTTATCGAATTTTATTACGGAATCTATTTAACTATCTTCATATACGACCTATTAATATAGCTTGCTTAGGTCTTGTTTTAACCGGCTTCAAAAAGGAGGAAGTACTATATTCGAGACTCGTATGTTTTTTTTAATTTTTTTATGTATCAGAACTGTTTTAAGCGTGACTCGATTTTGAGGATTCTTTTTTTGTTTAAAATGGTGATTATAGTGAAGATGGTGACGATTTGATGAAGAACTTCGGAGACAGAGAACTCCTCAACGTTACGGACAGCAGCAAATCATTCGGAATCAGTGTAATAGATCAGTGTACCTTTTCACCAGTGAAGTATTTTTTTATTTTATTTGTCATGCCAATCTTTCCAGTCTACTGCCAGAATTGAATATGGAATAGCCAACTTGTTTTTAGAGTTTTCGTAGTTAATTTTATGAGTTTTCATAGTAAAAAAGTTGTTTGTGTAGTTGTTTAACACGACTAACGAAAGTATCACAAAGGACCTAATTAACTAACTAACAAAGGATCTTTTTGTAATACCCTGGATAAAATACTCGTCCGCATTATCATGAGTACAAAAATGCAAATTCCTATGTCAAATGAAATTATCACGTTTGATTAAAACTTTCTTGGATAATCGCGTGATTAATTTTCAAGAATTAGGTTGCTCAGCAGATCTGTAAATAATTTAATGAAGCTAAATGTCAAACTCATACCTTAATAAAAAGTTATTTCTCGTGCCAAATACACTTCTATTTAAATGTTTGTAAACTTTGAATAATGTTTATGCTCTTTGCCCATTAAGTACTACAGTTTCCGAGACTCAACAATTTTCCTTTGTTTGGTTGTTCTTAACAAATCGTTCTAAAAACAGTGGGATAAACTCTAACTTTCATTATTGTTATTATTGGCACCCTCACTAACACAAGTACACTGCCAATGTTGAACCTATAGAAAAAACTACATTTTTTGCAAAATAAACTACAACAATGTTGTTTTTAGGATTGTTCTTAATGAATCGTTTTAAAATCAGTGTGGAATTTATTGTTGTTATTGGCACCCATACTAACACAAGTATTTGATTATTGTTGTTAGTTATTGGCACCCATACTAACACAAACATACTCCAATGTTGAAAAATATAAAAAAACAATATTATATTTGTACACGAAGAGAGGATGGTGTAGATGTGCTAGGCAAGCCCACTCCAACTAAACATTGTATCAGACAGATTATCAGTCGAGTGGTCATATCAACCATCTTGTGTGAGCGAAGGTGTCACTTGACTCTATACAGATAGGGGTCGCATAACTCACCAATACAAGCAAATTTTACTATGGGACCAAGTGCGAAGTCTCGAAAAAATATCAGCTGTTCCATACTAAAATTCGATACCTACTGCACCAAATGTATGGAGCAGCTGATATTTTTTTCGAGATTTCGCATTTGGCCCCATAGTCAAAGTAGCTTGCGTTGGTGAGTTAAGACCTTTTTTAAACACCCTGTATAACTCATATACCCCAATTATGGAGGTGTAAAGGCATTAGTTATTTACACGAAGTGTGAGCTACGAAGTAAAATTTAAAGGCAATATCGAAGAAAAACAAAATATGGGCAAAAGAGGGGTTTTTAGTTTTTCTATTTTAAAAAGCGAGTAACTGACTCTATACCATCGAGGCACTCAAATACGTCTTCACTACATTACTAACGCCTAATTAGTAAATGTATGTATTTATGTAAAAAAGTTCATTTTAATTGTAGCCAACCTATTTTTTATACTGGAAACGGGAGATTTTCTGTTGGTTCTCATTTGATGTGAATAATATTTTTTCCATTAGGTTAGGTATAATTTTATGATAACACTGAACCTAAAATTATAATGACCCGTTTGAATAAAATAAAATGTTTTTTTCAGCTTAGGTTTGTTAGGTTAGGTTGCCTTTCTAATTACAAAGGGTAACCTAACCTTTACAATTATAAAAAGTAAACTAACTAACATAATCTTCGATTGAGAAAAAAACGTATAACAAAAACTCCTAAATCTTGCTATCACCCTGTTAGCTTCTTCTTCTTCTTCTAAAACAATGTACCAGGTACTACAGCGCCGAGTGGTCTCTTCACTCATCTAGCGTGAGTAATAGTGCCACTGGACGCTGTATAAATCATCTCATTACGTAGATGCAAAGGCTTTAGTTGTCTTTTCGCGCCGCGTTAGAAGTCGCGGTGCATATCATAGACGGGCAGGGGTTGCCACTAACTCATACGATTACCTTCCAACCTACCTAAGCCGTAGATTTCACATCATTGACCTTGAGATTTGCTATAACAACCATTTCTTGGGCCTCCTTGGCGCGGTCTCAATTTAAACTTCACTACACGCAACCCGCCAAGACAAAAGGCATTCTGTAAAGTTAAACGACTTTTTGAACACTCGAAACGTACTTGAAAATAAGTTTAGGCTGAATTAATTGAGTCTTAAGCGGAGGTGAGAATGGAAAATCGATTGAGACTTAGGCGAAGTTAAGGAATGAAATAAACAGTTTGTTAAGTATGTTTTTGTTTATACTAAGGCCTTTTGCATCTACGTAATGAGATGATTTATACAGCGTCCAGTGGCACCTCACAAGATGGGTGAAGAGACCACTCGGCGCTGCAGTGCCTGGGACATTGTTTTAGATGGAGTAGGCTTGCCCAGCTCCTATACCATCCTGAAAGCTTCGTCGGCCTAGCCCACAAGAAAGACAAGTCAATACGTGTGGAGCCAACTAAGCCGCGGGTTTCCTTACGATGTTTTCCTTCACCGTTAGCGAGTGGTATTGCTACTACAAATTCACAAATGTACGTAACTTTGAAATTAAACAAAGTCATAGATACATGCCCGCACTGGGAATCTAACCGGGGACCTCTTGTTTCAGAGTCCACTGTCCACAAGTGCCAAGCAAGGCGGTGGTGGTCTAGTTCGTAGAACACCACTAGACCACCACCGCCTTGCTTGGCACTTCTCAGAGAAAACAGTAAGATATAGGTATTTTTAATTGCTATATAATTTTGGCAGTGATTTGCTTTAACCTTTTAGCAAGTTGTATGATAAATAAAACAGAGAATCTCCCCTAAAATTATTAATTATTATGTATGAAACAAAATTATGGTAATTATGTAAAAATGTAAATTAAGCATTCTGTTTGTGTTTCTGTGCCATTTGTGAGCGTCCACTTTGAATAAAATAAAATAAAAAGAATAATTAAAATAAATATTTAATTGTCAATTTTGAGCACTATCAAATTGTTCTGTGATACATGTGTTTCTTAGTTTGTACTTACATTATAATATGAATTGGAAGTACTTTGTGACGTCACAAACTGTATAAAAAACCGTATTAGTGTCAAAGTCACATGATACAGGTTTTTTTTGTGAAAGCTTGAAATTTTCACAAAATCGTACTCTATTGGTGCCATTAAATAGGCCGAATTAGTGTAAAGTAATACTTCACCATCTTCCACGACACTTTCACGTCACAAGGTATGTATTTTATGAAATGTCATTCGATGTAATGATCTTAATGGCGGTAAAATAAATGGTATATAAAACTAAAATGGTTATTTCACTTTACCTAGTAGCATACTTTGTACGTTATAGATACCTTACGCCATCATCCACCATCAACGGTAGCCTAAACAACTAGCCTAGAAGCTCCCAGCCTTGTACGACAAAATAGGTCGATTGGTCATCAACTCTTCAGTTAAATTGACTTGTCTTTCTTATGAACGGATAGTATGGGGCTCAAACTTTCAACCGCGACTGGCTAAAAATCATATTTATCCCAGACTCAGCAAAGTCTACTCTATCAGCCTATCAACTCTCAGCTTGTACGATGAAATAAGTGGAATGGTCACCAGCTCTCCAGCTATAGAGTGTGTGTGATCTTAGCTGGCCAACTGACAATGCAATCAATTAGCAAATTACTCCACATTGTTCCTTTCTTTGCATTTTTCCTTCGTCGAGGCAGAATTTTTTCCTTCACAAGATTAGTGACTATCTCCTATTCTTCACACACACAATACAACGAGCGTCATGGAGGTACGATGTTAGCTAAAAAGGGTCTTAACTGTAAGTTATGGTTTTGAGGAGCTAAGGTTCTGTAGGTTTCGAAACCTGTATGAATCTTACAATAATTTTGATGAAGAAAATTATTAGGTGTAAAGCGGATTGAGCGAGTCCGGAAGGTGTTGCGTGCCAAAACGCAAATCAAGGATGTTTGAGCTGCAACCGCCAAATTGAAGTGGAACTGGGCCGGCCATGTTTGCCGCATGGTGGACGAAAATCGTCACCGGCGCCGCGGTATACCGCGACGGAGATGGCGGGACGAACTCACAACCTTTTTGCCGGGGTGGCAAGAGGCAGCCGAGGAGTGGAAAAAAAACGGGGAGGCCTTTTCCCAGCAGTGGGACACTATGGAGGCTACATAAAATAAAATAAAAAGATTAAATACTACACTGATGAATCGATGTTTCCATGTATGAAGTTTTGTATTCTGCTTCTTCTTCTCTCGTGTCGAAAGCGTCACACGTCGCGCTCCTAGAAACGTGCCAACTTGATCGCGCTGGGGGTCGCCTCCAGGAGATCTTGCCAGCTGCACTATGGAGCATCAGGGCAGGTATGAAGATGCCACGTCGTCTGTGCGGGTCCACATCGGCACGAAACATCTGCATCTTCCGGCAGTATTCTTCACTTTCTTGTATTCTCCAAAAAAATATTTTAGGTTTTTCGGACGCATTTGAAAATGATCCCTGTCCACGGGAAATTTTGAACCACATTCACTTTAATTATATGATATTCTAATTGGTACATTAAATACAATTTATACTGGCTTAAATTATTGTTGATTATTGTTTTGTTCGCCTCATCGGTGTTGTAAACAGTCGAACATTATTTGAATTTTAATGATACATATGATAGTTTAAATGCTTGGAAAACTGAAACAAACTACGCCCGCAAAGTCGGAACTCCGGCGCGGAGGTGTCTCAAGCAGCGTTTTCAGCGTTTGAAACGTTTAAATGCAGGCTCAACACAACGCCTGAACGCCCCGCGGCACTCGCCGAATTTGCGGCCTAGGCGGCAAAACATTGTTTGCACGGAACCCCAATCTGTAATGTACCTGAGATGGCCCCCGTTCATTTCCAAGGCTACCCCGAGTTATATGGCGCAAAGCTTTTAGCGCAAATAGGGCGCTACTCGATGTTTTTATAACGAAAACGCCTGCGAGGGTGATAGCTAACTATGTAGGTTGGTATCTGAAACTATAAAATAATTCATAAGACAAGAATCAAAGATGATACCGTGAGGAAATGCGAGTGTCTGAGGCGGAGTAGAGTGCTAGCGTGTAAGATTCGACGATTCTTGTGTACTCTACCTAAGGATACTCAACTAAACACTTTAAAAGGCGCCGGGCACAGTCACCAAGAAAAAAGGTTTTGAAGATAATTTGGGCTGAAAAAGATGGCGGCACGCTTTTTTTCATCACAAATAATCTTCAATTTTTTTATGAACTTCAACATGAAATTACCACGAAATTAGATGTGTACGATTTTTTTCAGTTTCTTTTAATTTATTCAATAGCATTAAATATGATACAGACGACCGCCGCCGCCGTCAAGTACTGTTTTACCCATAATTTTTTTTAAAGTTTCATCTATTCAACATTCTCACCAATTTCGGTTTTTCCAAAGCACTAACCCGTCCTAGGGAATATTTTAAACATTTATAATAAGTTGAAGAAATTCGCATCGACAGTTACTTGACTCGGTAACTCAATTGGTAGAGCGCCTGCACGGTATGCGAGAGGTTGCGGGTTCAAGTCCTGTCCCGAGTGAATTTTTTCAACTTATTATAAATGTTTAAAACATTGTCACCAACTTTTGCACATAATGTATAGGCTAGAGTGCGCTTACCAGTGGTCTAAGAGTGTAATTTACATTTGACATTTCAAGGTCATTGGCGAACTTTACAGGATAATACGTATTGCATTTTTTTAGCTGTGAAGATGTTGTATTCAATGTACCTATCTAAAGTCTCATGGTACATTACGTGCCATGAAAAATGGGACTTGAGACACGCGCGGAAAGGGACCAGGGCCCTTAGCCTGTAACACAATGGTGCCAAAATGGGCACCCAGTTGACGATTTCAATTACGATTTATTAATGCTGTCGGTCCAGTGTCGGTACTTTTAATGTTTTTGTAGTACAGCAAAGAATATTAGGAGTCTAATTCTAGAGGATTAGTTCGCTGGCTGTAGGAGAACAACGAAAAAAGCCCGGTTTTGTCCGTCTACCTGGGACGCCATTAATACGCCATTGTGTTACAGCTAAGGCCCCAGGCTTCATCGGGGCGGCGGAGGAAAGATTGCGGGAGGCGCGGTCTAGTATCGTCTTTCATGGCGCGTATTATAAAGTTCGCCAATGACCTTTTAAGAGGATTGCGATAGAGGTTGAGATTACACAATCAAGTCCCAGTGTCTCAATGGAGTGAATTACGCTCCGCTGGCCGCCTGCCAGACCACCAGCCCGCCGTCGATGACGATTTAATATTGTACCGCGGAGTTATTTGACGACTCTTTTATGGCTTACCTTGGTCTTTGTATGGATTCGAAGAAGAAGTTTTGATAAGTACTTTTAAAAATACTCCCGACATTTTAACTTAAAATTAGAATATCTCATAAACGGCTACACCGATTTTGATGAAAACGTCTAAGAACACTCGCTAGAAAACCTACTTTCAAACAAAAAAACTCCATCCAAATCGGTTCACCCGTTTAAGAGCTACGGTGCCACAGACAGACTGGGTTTGGCTATATCTATGGGTTCATAACTATATCTATCACACTCTTGTGATCTACGTAGAGAGGGAGGGAACGTTACTTTTATAAACCCATAGATACCCATTATTATGCTAAGCTAGGAGGGATCACTTCAACCTAAAGTGAGAAGGTACTGTCATAAAATCAGGAGGCCAAAAAAGGAGCCCAGTTACTGCCGTATGCCGTATCTAGTTAGTATGTTATTTAGATAACATTGATTCGTTAGAAAATATTTTGATTGTAATGATACCTAAAAGTGTTTATTCAGATTTGACCTTTGAATTTACTATGAGAGCTCAAATCATTAGATAGGTAAATATTAGAGTGGAGATGCTAAAAGTGCTAAAGATATAAAACAATATTTTATGTCAAACATCGTTCTCTAAAACATAATTTTGATCTGCCCCTGTCTACTTCACTAGATTGGAGATTACCTGTACCTGAAATTATTTAATTTAATTTAGAATCTTCACTTTGATGTTTATCTATCGATTTTTTGCTGTTCTCGGATTGAATTTGAACATGTTGCTTTAAATAATTGAGTACCTATGTGTGAAGGCAGATTATACTTTTCTGTTTCATATTACCACACACGTAGAGTGGCATTAATAGTCGTCAGCTCAAGCTCGAGCTCAAATAGGTGATCTCAAAAAACAAAAATGCTAATGTCAAGCCTTGTGCTAATATCAAGCTTGAGTACAGACCCACCAACTTATCTGTGAAGTGGCAGAATCCGGAACTACGGTTAACTACTAATGAAAAGTGAGAATTTAGGCGTCCGCCAATCAAAGCAACAATAAAACGCTGACAGCGACACCACTCAGTTCACAGTTATGTTGGTGGATCTGTAGCTGTTAGCATATAAATAGACACTAGCTTGAGCTTGACATTGACATTAGCTAAGGTCTGCAGTCGGTAATTTTGTTTTCTGTGTTCACCTACTTGAGCTCGAGCTTGAGACGACGACTATTTAATGCCACCCTTAGTATAGTAAGTCATGTTATACAAATTTAAAGAATAGAGACGCCCAACCAGCTATCTCAAACCCTACAGCGAAACCGTTGCCTTTATTTTCCTAAAAATAAAACCTACTTTTGTTTTGTCCCATTTGATTAGATTTGATCATTTTCTGATTACGGCTTCCAATTTCAATCCTGATTCGATTCCATAGTCTGCCTTCCTTTTCATATTTTTCCTAACCACTATTGATTTTATTTATATTCAGGTCAGGCTATCTAAGGCCCGTGTATTATTTTACTTTTCGATTCTAGACATCCCCGACTAAGATTAATTATCTATGAGTCCATTTAAAGGATAAGCAGATCTTGTTTTAAGCCTTTTGGTAGTCTTGGGTTTTAGTTTTTAACTTAAATTTTTGCTCCGCGCAGTAGGGTAATAAAATGGAACGCCCACGCGCAGTATTCTTAGTGCCACATTAAATTTAGGCCAAATTATCTAAATAACCAGTCGGTCCATCGCTCTTAGTCAGTGTCGGTGGCCATTAAAGGTTACAGCCCACTGGCCCGGGTCCAAATGCAGTCGTACAATGCGGGCACTATCTGTATGGACTTGAAAAATCTGAAAACTATGTGGAGGTCTTAAACTTTTTTAATCATCTATGGTTTAAAATGTTAGAAGCCTACGTGAGTTACCTGCTGAATTTGTTAAAATTTGTTTGTATCGGTGAGTTGAAAGACCCAGTTTACTTGGTTACTAAAAAGTCAGCCCGTATAGTAGAATGTCACATAAGTACTAAATAAAAAAATTGAAATATCCCCGATATTTACATTTCAAATTAGAAATGTCATAAACGGCTGAACCGATTTTGATAAAACATCTATAAGAACCATCGCTATAAAGGGTTTCAAATAATTTAAAAAAACGCAACCAAATTGGTTCAATCAACACACAGACACACACAGCGGTCAAACTTATAACACCTCTTTTTTGGGTCAGGTGTTAAAAATCATTGGCTGGCAAGCAGAAGGGGCAAAATTTCAAAATTATTTTTTGTTTACAAAATAACACCTAACTAGTTATTGGTTCGTTCCGAATTGTGAATTCACGATATACATAACAGCCCCATCTCCTGGCAACTCCTTGACTGCTTTGGCTCAAGTTAAAAAATATATTATAATTATGATAATTATTCCGATCAACGATACCATTATATTGTCGAACAAACATTCATATTACACATAGACGCCAGATTACTCCAGCCAAAAAATCTAAAAAGTATTCGGTAAAGTTTTGTGAAGTTCTCGCCAAGTCTTAACTCACCGTAGTCAGTTTATACTATAAACTGACGACAGGAGGACATTTCATTCCAGTGGCGCTGAATTGGAGAGGGATTTGCGGTGCCTTTTCATAGAAACATGATTGAAACCCTTATTAAATTTCCGTCAATGTAGGCATAGTGTGTTGGCTCAAGACTGTTATTATAATTATTAATTGATGCATTTTGGGAAGCCTATTGAAATAAATGACATTGATTGATACCTTTGGTTAAGATAATGATTCGTTTGGGTAACACATGTTTTTGACATACAAGGGTCATTCTTTGAGAGGTCGATTTTTTTGGTCACACCCTAGTATCTACTAAACTATACATCACACAGTACTAAATTAGCACTTAATCGTCTACTTAACTAACGGTCCATTGAGGCATATCAAATAAAATCAATATTTTATAGAGGAAATTGCCTAAATATCCCTTTGAAGGTCAAAAAATGGGTGATTTTGCGAGTATTTTGCATGTCACACGCGTGTGGGCCTGGTATGTTTTTGTTTGTGGTTTTACTCATGTGCCCACTACTTTGCTAATTTATACCTTTCTAAATGCCCAATGAGTGCCTCTATCCAATCGTATATCCAGCATTGTAATAGAATGAAAACTCTTGTGTCTGTAGACATTCCTAGAAATGTCACGCGGCGAGCAAAGTTTAAATGGTGCAACGAAAGTATGTTTTTATACAAGCTTAAATACGCGGCAAGTTTCTAGTTACTGGTGCAAAATATCGTCAAATGGTCCTTGTCAACTATTATGGTTCGTATGTGTCGCTATCTTTCATGCCTAAACTTTTACGTAAGTTCTTGACTTTTTTTAAACTTTGGTTCGGTAAGGTAGCTGAAAGTGGTGGCATGTTTTGCTAGTATAGTAAACAAGACTACACTAAACTGTCCTAAGTACATGAATGCGTATATCCCTGAGTAGGTATTGTCGTAAAAATAAATACGATTGCTTCTATAGTTTAAGAGAAATAGCTACATTTTAGTTATTTCTGAGATCGGTGGCACTGAGATCGGTGGATTTAAGCCACCGATCTCAGTTATTAGCCAAGGATCTCAAAGAAGTTTTCAACATATTGTATCAATTTCACAGATTCTTTAGATACCACACCGAACGAGATGCTATGACTAATTCAAAATGTATCAGTTTGTTTCTATGGACTAAAGTTTAGACTTCATTTAAGCTATTAAGGTACTGTTTTTTGCAAGGAAATGTAATTTCACGCAAATAAAAAGCAAAATCCGTATAGACAGACAATTTTAGTGTATAATTATAACAGTCACACATATAATAGAGCATTGGTCGCCGATGCGAGAGAACCAGGTTCGATTCCCAGCGCAGGCATGTAACATGACTTTGTTTCTTTTCAAAGTTACATAAATTTGTAAATTTGAAGTAGCTAAACCCCTCCCTAATGTGAGGAAAAACATCGTGATGAAACCCGCAACTTAGTTGGCTCCACACGTAATGACTTCTCTTGTGGGCTAGGCCGACCAAGCTGTCAGGATGGGCAAGCCTACTCCATCTAAAACAATGTCCCAGATACTGCAGCGCCGACTGGTCTCTTCACCCATCTAGTGTAAGTGAAGGTGCCACTGGACGCTGTATAAATAGATGCAAAGGCTTGTTGACTATAATTTTGCATGTTTACCTTAGGAATTGATCTTTTACAATGATTTTATGAAAATAAAGAATTGATTTTTTTGATAATTTTTATGATGTTTAATAGAAATGTTTTGCTTAATTTAGCCCCTTTTTATCTGTGTCAGTTCATGAGTGACGTTTAAATTTAGAAAAAACGTTTATTATTCACTGTAATTACTGTTTATAATAATTTTAGACACTGTCTGAGATCGGTGGCCTTTTTGCTGAGATCGGTGGCTTGTCAAAAAAGAAGATTTTTTTTTCATTAATCTATAAAGCCTACAGGTGTGCCTCATCGACATATTGACTAGTTTTTAAGCCATCTTTTACGGTGTATTTTTAGATTTCACCTATCTTGAAAAAAAAATAAAAGCCACCGATCTCAGCGAAGAACGCTTTTCTCAGGAATGATCCACAAACTACCTATCGATAGTTTCATTTGGTAGACAGACACACACACACATAGCCATCAAACTTATTAACACCCCTCTTTTTGGTTTGGGGTTTTAAAAAAAGTTGACTATCTCTTGGTTTCTTGCAGGCTAACAATCCGTTAATAAACTGTTGACGGTTCTAAGGATTTTTTAATTTCAAATGTACCGAAATTAAAAAATCCTTAGAACCGTCAACAGTTTATTAACGGATTGTTAGCCTGCAAGAAACCAAGAGATAGTCAACTTTTTTTAAAACCCCAAACCAAAAAGAGGGGTGTTAATAAGTTTGATGGCTATGTGTGTGTGTGTCTGTCTGTCTGTGGTACCTTATTAGCTCTTAAACGGGTGAATCGATTTGAATGCGCTTTTTTATTGGAAAACCGGTTTTCTAGCGAGTGTTCTTCGACATGTTTTATTAAAATTGGTTCGTTTATGAGATATGGTTATTTGAAGTCAAATAAATTTTGAATTTAGTAATTATGTAGCCGCATGAATTGATAGCTTTTACAATTTAGAACTCGGTAAGTTCAACACCGCCAATAAGGTCAAAGTCTCTTCTAAAAATACTCTCCATTCAAAAGGCAATTTACAAAAGAGGCGATCTAACGACTCTAACATTACAGGGTATCTAAAAAGCGAGGCGTAAAGGGAACGCTTTATCTTTATCTGTAATCAAACGCAGGGGTGTTCAAATCATGGCCTGCGGCTCATTTTTATAAGACCAACAATTTGACGAATAAAGTGTATTGAATTTGAATTTGAAAGCTCAGAAGTCCACACGTTTTTTCGCTGCACATTATCGTTGACTCAGATAACCAGTGGGCTTATTCTGTAAATAAAATACACACAGTTGATTTTCTTCAGAACCGGTTTATTTGCAGCAAAAAAATCTTTAGTTTGTTTATTTTCATAAGAGTTATTTTCTCTCAAATAAACCGGTTCTGAGGACTAGCAACTTTGTGCGGATTTCTTTTACAGAATCATCACAATGTAAGGCGGTTGTTTCTGATAATATCAGTGTACATTACACGCTCTTGAAAAAAGGGTAATTTTTACTGGCCGAGAAAAATGCTAGAGTAAAGTAATTTTGACAATAGGTAAAATGCTAGCTAGTGAATATTAATTATATTTTTGTTACTAACAAAATTACATTTTTGTAAGTGTAAAAAAAATGCCCTAATACGCATCAGCAATAACATTAAATAATTGCCTGGAAACTTTTTTACGCCCATATTTTTGGAAGCCCGCAAATGCCTTGGTCTTCGGAAGCCCTGATCTAGGGTATCGAATGGCTTCAGGTAGACATTGGGAGACTCGGAATGTTCCGTGTTTTACCTTTAAATCTGGTGGAATCATTTAAATAATTTACGTGTCCCTTTCGGGAACTGTTGCCAGGCTAAGGAATTTTGGAATTTGGGATAATCTGACTAAACCCACTGTGCGTGTGTGTGTTTCTTAAGTGCTATATTATGATTATTATTTATTCAAGATTACAACTAAAAAACGGGGTTATCGTACACAGTTTATCGTATCAACAAATACGTTCTAGCCTCGATTAAGAATTATTATTAACCCTTTTTGGAACTATCTTTATATTCAAAATTCTTGTTATTATGTCTTTTTAAACTTGATGTTAAAGTCAGGGGGTCTACCGGCTAAGACGAAGCCGATTACCATTGGTGAAAATCGAAGTTCGATTTCTGAAAAATGTACTGCCACCCAGTTCATTTTACTGCCACCCAGTTCATTTTTCGTAAATCGAACTTCGATTTTGGCCAATGGTAATTAGCTTCGTCTTAGCCGGTAGACCCCCTGACTTTAACATCAAGTTTAAAAAGACATAATAACAAGAATTTTGAATATAAAGATAGTTCCAAAAAGGGTTAATAATAATTCTTAATCGAGGCTAGAACGTATTTATTGATACGATAAACTACAGGGTGCAATCGAATTTGATACCGGAACATTAAGTAAGTAGGCTGTCTACTGATCACTACAAACAACTTGAATTAGGTGGCTTAAAAAAATAGAGCGAAAATTATTTCTGCTATTCCGTACAAAAGGTCGGCTCAGTACTGCGCCAAATGTATGAAACAGCTGTATTTTTTCGCTCCATTTAATTCGCCACCTATAACAAGTTGTTTGTATTGATCAGTTAGACAGCCTTCTTAAAGTTCCGCTATCGAATTAGAGTGCACCCTGCAGATACTTTACTCGTTATTAACAAGGTTAACTTCATACTCATTATTTTACTACAAATTTGTCTCAACATATGTATATCAACAGTTTTATCAGCCGAATCAATAGTACGGTCAGCCACAGTCAAGGATACCCCATGGTAGTTCTTACCGTGGTTTATGGGCGCCAATCAAACAAAAAAGGGTATCCTCGCGTGTGGATGACTGTACCTTACCATCAATATTGTACCGCGCTGTTTTATTGTGTCTTTCTGAAATATGTTCCTACTTTATCAATTCTTTTTATCTACAGTGTGAATATGGATCACAGGCTCTAACATCAAAGACTTGGATTTGTTGTAGGCTTTTTTTACAGACTTCAAAAAAAGGAGGAGGTACTCATTTTATTTTTATGTCCGTTACCTCAGAACTTTTTTCTAGTTGGACCAATATTGATCATTATTTTTGTGTATGAAAGGGTATTTATTCCGTGTAGTCCCATTAAAAACATTTAAAATTTGATGAAGAACTTTAGAGTTGGAATACGGAATTCCTCAATGGAGCAGATCACTCGGAATCATTTCAGTAGCTTAATAACAGTGTATCTTTTCATAGGTGGATTTTTTATTTATGTTAATTGCAGAAATAATTAATGAACATAATATAAACCACCATCTTAGCTCAGTAGATGTTTTTTCCTCGACCTCTGAAAAGTCGATAGTTTGCGAGTTGACCCTGTATTAATCCCGGCGCCTAAATTCGCTGCTCCAGCACAAAGCTGGCTGCGGCCCTGTTGGTCTGTGACTGATGTGGCCTTCATTTCATTTTGCTACTTCAGAGCCTTGGAACAATGGGCAGAAAGCCTTTGGAAATGCATCTGTTCGCAACACAAGGTTTATTTTTAAGAAATCCAAAAATGGTCGACTATCCTAACGTTAATGAAAGAAAATAAAGCGTAAAATGTATACAGGGTAATTTTTAAAAGCATCATTCCTGTAATACGCCAACTTCTAAATGTTCTAGGTACCACTTTGGTAAAAGCGCAATATATTTTTTCCATAAATATTTCTCAATTTTTTTGCGTGGTACCTACATAGGAGCAGGAGGCTGGAAAGGTGGAACAGAGTTAAGGGGCACAAAAGTAAGCCACGCAGGCCGCGCTGAAATAATACAAAATATGCAAATATTTAAAGAACAAGAAAATTTCAATAAACAAAAAGTACCGAGCTATTCGAAAAGTCGTAGAACAAAAGTTTTTGGATATCACATTTCGTTGTTGACGTGTTTCAGGAATAAAGCTATTTAAAATTGCCCTGTATAGTGTGCTATAAAAATCTAATAAGCACAAATACCTGAGTTATGCTACGCCGCACGCAGGCTGCTAAGGCGTAGTCATCTACGGCGTAGGCATCTACGACGTAGAAATTTACGGCGTAGGCATCTATGGGGTAGCCGTAGGCATCTACGGCGTAGACGTCTATGGTGTAGACATCTACGGCGTAGGTATCTACGACGTAGGCATCTAAGTATAACGCCTTTAGTATCGATTTTAGTGAATTTTGCCATGTTTGACGAAGCTTGATCATAATAACATGACGAGTACGATCACTCCCTCTCTAGACTACCTCTTTTTTATTATAGTGGCCCTTTTACAGACAGCCTAGGTTATGAAAAGGGCACGCTAAGTCCAACAAACGATCGAAACTGAGTGCCGGGACCTATGTGCGGTAGGTCTTGCCGCCTTAGCTTGTACTTCGGTACTCTGCGAGTGGCTCGTGGATGCATGTTTCCACTTTCCACTACTTTCTCTCCAGGAAAGTGCCGGAGCAGCAAGTCTGCTCACAACTCGCATATCGTAAAACTGCTAACGGTTCAATCCCCGCTCGGGACACCCGTTAAGCAGGCACTGCAGTGCCTGGGACATTGTTTTAGATGGAGTAGGTTTGCCCAGCACCTATACCATCCTGACAGCTTAGTCGGCCTAGCCCACAGGAAAGACAAGTCAATACGTGGATACGTCAATACAAGTATTGTCATCGATTACTCTTGTATCAAACCAAAGGAAGGCTTCTGTTGCCATCTATGTGATACTTAAATCCTGAAACGGTGGCGGTAAAAGGTTACTGACGTTTAAGCTACTTCGCTAATTTAATTGTGATTTGCTGATCTGTCTAACCGTTATTTATATACTTTAATACGTTTTTGAAATTTAATAAAGGAGCAGTATCTTTCCATTACTAAAAAGACGAGTGAATTTTTTTTTTCTACTAGCTGACCCGGTGAACTTTGTATCACCTGAAATAGTTTGACTCTCCGCGTCAAAAATGGCGATTCCAATACAACATGACAAATTTTTATTTCTTCCGTTTTTCAGCTAATCCTTTAACTTTTCCCATATTTCTTTGCTTTTAAACCTACCCTGAACTATGGTGAACTAAACAAAACAGTAAATATGCAAATCGGTCAAGCCGTTTCTTAGTTTTAGCGAGACCAATGCACGGCGATTCATTTTTATATATATAGATAGATAGATATAGATTAAGGTGAAAACCTTGGCACAACTAGCGCCGCCAATGGAAAAAAAATCATACGAGTATCTTCTTTTTGGATGCGTTTTATTCGTAGGTATTATTCCGATGTTCGTGGCAAACACGTCGATGCGCTAAAGGTAGCGGCTGAATTATTTACTCGGCAGTTCATAATCACGGAAGTTCGTTCCCAATGGAGGCGAGTACAACATGGTCGCGTTCCACTTCTTCTTGTAGTGCCATCTCCTGTCGGAGGTTTGCAATCATCTTGGCTATTTCTTCTTTCGAGGCTGCCAAACGGAACAAGGAGCTCGTGGATTGCTGGAACTAATGGCGTAAGTTCTCAAGCCATGATATCTTTGGTCTTCCAGGTCTCCTCCTGGTATTTTCCCTCGGATGATAAGTTGAAGGAGTCCATATTGGCGATCCTCACCCACAAGGAATTGATGAAGAAGAAGAAAACTGTCGACATTGCAATCAAAACCCATGGCAATTATGCCAAATTCTGCCTTTGCCTTTACCATTACACAGTTCGAAATCTATTTGTTCATTTAGCTAGCAACGCCTCGCTTTAAACTGTACCGTTGAAGCCGATAGTTGATTAATCCGCCCTGTCTAGATTGCGTCTAATATCCGACTCGATGTCTGCTAACAGGATTTCCCCTGTCTAGTCGGGCATCGTTGCTGGCTGTGTTTGACTCAAAAGCAGAGAGTTGACACTCCTCGCTTTGAGATGGATCAGTTGGGAAAAGTCCGGAACTAAAAGAGATAGGAAAATGTTTTTAATAACTTAGAATGATTCGCGATTCGACCCATTTAGAAGTTCTAGAAGAACTAAACTAAATTAGAACCAATTTATAGGAAAATGTAAACCACATTGTCATTGATCTTAATGATAAGAAAAAATGCATTTATAGGGCTAAAATAAATCTCATTCACTACCGAGGAATGGTTACCCGATATTTTGAAAAAAAAAAAAACTTACTTACTTTCGGACAACCATAAAATTATTTGTGTGGGTTGTAACGACATTTTGCTATAAAATAAAAAGTTACTTTCATTGATGATTCAGCTACCCGACTCGTCAATGAAACCAACTTTTAATATCTAAGTATAATACCAGATAAAAAATGCAACCTTTTTAAAAAAAAAAAATTGTTGCTTAGTATTGATGAATCACCTTCTAAACGACCTATTTATTTAGTTTCATCAAAGTTTTATTAATTGATACGACATTTTTTTACCAATGCTTTTAAATCACGAGACCGCGAATAAACTAAGTGAAGTTCCAACGGTAAAAACTCAGAAACTTGCAATGATTCCAACTTGTAGTTCTTGACATTCATTCCTATCATAATTTTAATATGATTTTCATTTTCTTATTTTTTGTTTTTAGATTTATTAATTCAACTCAAGTACACCGAAAGGTAAAATAATATGGAGAGACATTAACTTATTTTTAATAATATTTGTATAATCTGTATATTTGACAAATAAAGTATTTGTATTTGTCCTTTTTTCTGCGAACGCAACATAATATGGTTGTTGGTTATATTGTAACTAAAATTTCCCCGAAACGAAATCCCATCAGAGCGTAATAATGCTACCAATTTCACTAAAACCAATTCGCGGATAGTGTCAAAACCTACACAGCCGCCTAGAAAGGCTTTTGAAATGGCATTAAGCCCCAATATCCATTTGGTTTTATGGCCGATCGCTTAATTCGATCACTTGCGGAATAACGAATCGGATAACACGCGGCTACAACAGATTTACTACAGAATTTTAACTCAGTTGCAGTCCAGCGCTTCTATTCTCTAAAAGTCTCAAGTGGAAATGGGTAGGACATCTGACGAGGCGGGAGGATGGCCGATGGACAAAAGCAGTGACAGAGTGGAGGCCCAGAGTAGGACGGCGGTCGGTAGGAAGACCAGCAGCTTGACGGGCCGCTCGACGGTCGGAAGACATCTTTGTGGCGGGGGACCATGGATGCGGTTGGCGAGGGACCGTGAGAAGTAGCGCGAGGGGGAAAAGTCCTATACCCAATAGTGGGCAGAGGTGGGCTAATGATGATGATTCTCAAAAAAATCTACTGGAGGATAAATTGCTCAATCGTCAAAACCGTTATAATTATTTGCGGGAAAATAAAATAAACATATTTATTTTAATAATGGGAACATTAACGGTGCTTAATTGCTTATTTAAGAAAATACAAGGACGACACTCATTAAAAAAATACAGATTGTAGTCAATGTAGTTTATTTCTCTGTCCATCATGCATGACTTACAATAAAAAAAAATAAAAAAATTGGTGATAAGCTACGAACATTTGCGAATTTGTAGTAGCAAAACCACTTGCTAACGGTGAAGGAAATCATCGTGAGATAACCGGCGGATTAGTTGCAAAGGCCTTAAAAGCGACTCAGAAGTAGCAGTTACGACAAGGGTGTAATTAAGAGCAAAGGTTCTAGTTAACCTTTTGTCCGTGGATATTTTTTGAAGCGGCGTTTTCATCCCATCATGCATACTAGCCGGTGCTAATCCTTTGGCTAGTTTTCCATGGTAACCATCACGTCAGTTTTATCTAAAAAAAACTTCGCAAATACAAATTATTGACATCCCGACGTCAGGTGCATAATGTAGATAATTTTCTGTCTTTATTCAATAATAGCCGGATCCACACCAGAGGATCCAGCGCGCTCCAATCACGCGCAGCAGGAGCGAAATGAATGGATTTTGGTCCTGTCGTGTGCGATTGGAGCGCGTTGGATCGTCCGGTGTGGACAAGGCTATTAGCCTGGACAAGACTATAAGCAGAGCGAAATGTATGTATTTCGGTCCGGCTACTGAATACTCTTCAAAAAAAGATTAGCGTGAACTTTAATATAATTGTACAATGTACATAGCAAAACGCAACGCAGCTCATGGCTATCATGCAAGCATCGGAATCAAGAATGCTATTTTGTGAACTATTACGAGATCCAATGGTCGATAACCTTTTTTTTTATTTTTCATTTGCCATTATATCTAACACCTGGCATGTGATCGAAGTGTACGAACATTGCTGCACCGACAAGAGGACAACTCTTAAATATAATGATGACCCAGACAGTACTACGGGGGTGGAGTGTGGGCCAGACAAAAAACCATACACTGACATGATAAGAATTCAGAAATTATATCCCTTTTTAATCTCGTATCTCATCAGGATGTGGAAACAAACCGACAGTTGATATCAAATTGATATCGACATTGCAATGTACCAGTCAGGAGGTCAACAAAAGCATCATCATCGCTACTTAAGGCCCAAAGCAAAGCACAACTAGCGCCGCCAATGAAAAAAAAAAACATAATCTTCTTTTTGGATGCGTTTTTGGCTAAAAAAAAACGCTTCATTAGGTTCTCAACGCGAGGCTTAACTATTTTTAGGACCTAAGGTGTAGAACCTACGAATAAATCTCTTTACCGCCAAAAGTGGTCACTTTTGCCTATATCTGGGCCTTAAGAGCATATTGTTGACAAATCTGTTGCCGTCTCGCGTGCGCTCTACCCCTCAAACACAGAGCGAAAGGGACAACCTGAAGAAAATGAACGAAATCGAGGTTTCGTATTCCCCATTTTCCTCTCCCAAAACTGGTCCGATTACGATTTTTTTCTTTACTGACTACATAAGAAACTACTTGATGTCGGGCCGTCTTTCTCCAATCTGCAGTGGGCACGCGCAAACTTTCGCTACTGAGAGAAGGCTTTGTCCAGCTAGATGTACATACACTTATACAGGGTACAATACTTAATACTCTCTCACTCTATATATCGTGGGATATAATGGGCCTACTACACGCACAATATTTACAACAGTTTTGCTTGCGCAGGCCAGTTTGTACGTACACTGCATACCGCTCGAATGAGTTAATAAAACGAGTATTAAATCCGTTAAAATTGTGTTTAAATTACCGTGCGTATGGTTAGTAAAACTGACAACTAAGGGCGAGGCCCTATTGGAGCGTTGCGTCGTCGCACGCGACGTTTCAACGGATCGAGACGAAGCGGGGGGAGGGTGATGCGCTGCGTTGCGCTACGTTGTCGGTGCAACGACGGACACGTTTGTATCTGTCCATTGCGAAAGCTGAACTGAGACGCAGATGCGACGGCGTGTATACCCTCTTGCGTTGCGACGTCGTGCGTCGTTACAACGCAGATGTGGCATACAATGCGTCGATCCGATGCGACGAGGCAACGCAACGCAGCGCAACGCACCAATGGGGCCTCGCCCTAAGGTATACGCACGGGGTTCCTTGTACACAACAGCACGTCAGAGTGTACACTTTTATTGTAAAGTCGCCCGTAACGCAACAGAGCCGAGTGCCAGCGTGTAAGGTTCGACTTTCTGTCTTGTGAACAAATAACATCACCAAACGGGTGGAGGCTAGTGTGTGTCCAATCCAATGTGTTTCTCTCAACATCGGCAAAAGCTCTCAGCGTGTCAATTGGAGTTAGAGTGAAATATTAGTTCACTACACTCTGCTGTGGAGATGTGGAGGATTGTAGAGGTACTCAGCTAAAGCAGTGTCAGAGTGGACAGAAAACTACGACGCACACAATTGAGCACTACATCAATTGAAAAACCTTTCTACTTATCTAATGGATATAGGTAAAAAGCAATGCAATCAATAAAATAAAAGTTTCAATTACTACACACCTTACCATTTTAAGACCAAGGAAAATTTGGAGAATACTGAGGGAGGCCTACGCCAAAGAGAAGACTTCTAACTTTCAAATACAACTAGAACAAATTTAATCTTAAATTAAACATAATTATTTATTAGACATATGCATAAGATACTTATTTGTAATAATCACTGCATGTTACTTAAGTTAATAAAATAAAGGCTCTTTATAAATTTTTTTTTTACTGCTTTACTATCAAAAGTAGTTAAATAAAATTTTATTTCTTATATTGTTGCCGATTTTAATGAAAAAATAAACAATATGAAATTCTAGTAGAGTGGTAGAAATATAGGAAATCAGCAAATAGTTTTCCCATCTTCAGTAAAAAATTACAAAAATAAGTATCGACTACGAAGCCTTCCATTAGTGGATTGAAAATTTAAATACACCTTACGAATAACTCTTTTTTATCAGATAAATTCCAAACTACGGCATCAATCTTAACTTACTTGACATAATAGTTAAAACCCTGTCCAGAAATACATTTACGTACCTTCCTCAAGCCACCCGTGCTATGGTACAACCAGCGACACGGTAGAATACCTCTTTTTATGGTTCCGTACCTCAAAAGGAATAAACGGAACCATTACAGGATCACTCGTGCGTCTGTCTGTCCGTCTGTCACAACCATTTGCTCCGAAACTACTGAATCGATTTAGTTGAAATTTGGTACACATAATGTAAGTCGGTGACCCAAACACGGATGTGTAACGTAAACACATGAATGTTTTACATGGAGGACACTGTTTGGGGGTAAATTAGAAGAAAAAAAAAAACAATTTCTAAACTATATTGAGTAACATATTAAATAAAAGGGCTTGTTGTGGAGATCACAAATATTTTATTTCATAATTTTTTAAATAAATAATTTCGAAGTTGTTTAAGAAAATAGTCATAAATGCACCATTCCCGCCCCTTATGTCTAAAACTACTGAGCTTTAAATAATAAAAAAACGTAACATAGGTCTTTACCGTATAGATTACAGGAAAACCTATAAGAAGTCATTGGTATTTAAAGTAACAGAAATTTCTCAATATTTATGCTTATGAACTTCGGATATTATACTAAATGTACGGAACCCTCTCCACGCGAGTTTAATTCGCACTTGTCCAGTTTTTTTGTTCGATTGACGCACTTACGCCGCAGGCTTTAAGAGCTACCATGGGGTGTTTCTAGCGGATCGCTGACCGCACGGCTAACCGAACCGGCGACTTGGCACGTTTTCGATTCTATTTAAGAGCAGTTTAATTATTAATGAATTGATCCGTTACGCCGCCGTATTCCGGGGCTCCCTGGCGCAAGTCAAATTGGTACGGAAGGTTCGCTTTACATGGCTTTAGATTTAAAAAAAAAACCCTCTGGAGGTACTCAGAAGTAACCACTGTTTTCCGGCTACTTGGGCTATGTCATCGGACCATTTGGCTGGTTGTCTGCCAACCGATCTCTTCCCCTCTCGAGGATGTTTATATGTTTATTTGGGAAATCATACTTCGTCCATCTGCCATCGGTGCATCTGGCACAGGATCGTGAGAGGTGGCGTGAGCATGAAGAGGCCTTTATCAACAGTGGGTGTTAACAGGCTCAAAATAATGAGAGGTTCTCATCTTTTTAAAGGGACAAGCTAATGCTAATGTAGGAAAACATGGTTGGAGTACCTATGCCTATTCCAACCCATTTATACGTATTAAGAACGCCCTGAAGCAGCGATTACCCGTACAAACGTAGTTCCGGTTTAATTTCTAAACTACAGGCTGGATTTTACTGAAACTTGGTTTACATCAGTAGATGACCAATACGGAGGTTTGCAAATAGTTTTTATACTAAAAACAATAGCCTGAAAGAAATTAGAGCGATGCGTTTTACGCGCCGAAAAAGGTGTTACTTTCAGCTGTTATTTACTTACATTTTTACACTGTCTATTGGAGTCGAACTGCCTTGGGGACATCAATAATGTATTGCACTTGTCAGAAAAAAATAATTTTTTGAAATAGCTAATAAAATGTAGAAATGGAAACTACGAAAATAGATCTATTACGTTAATAACTACAACTACATACTCGCGAAAGGGCACGAACACACGTAGACTCATACAGCAGCATTGCCTCTCACTTTTCCCGCGCCCCGTCTCGCTGTGGGTGAAACAGCTATAGAAAACAGCGTTTCACGCGCTTGACCGTCACTGAGTTCCCACGGTCCTGAAGGGGACTCTTAAGTAAATTTTAGTTGACATAATGCGTGTAAACAATGAATTTTGTAACCAGTTGCAAGTTAAAATCATGAAAATTGGCGAGAAACAGTGTCTTATAACACAATAAAGGAAGACATCCGTATAAAAAAAAAATGTATACCATTTCCCCCTTACAAGTTTGTACGGAACCTTCGGTGCGCGAGTCCAACTCGCACTTGGCCGGTTTTTATTTTTCTCATACAGTCGATAGCTAGCTGTACCAATTTTCTTCTTGAATATACCGGCGGACTTTTAGTATGTTTCTATTTTGTGGCCACTAAATATTCATAGGCGCTTTCTTGAGCGTTTTAAAATATGTATTGGCGAAGGCTTTTGCGGCTGAATCGCGCAGTTTGGAGTGAAAGCCTGCCTCTCTCTGTAATTTATGCGTTTGGCTCGGATTTTAAAAGGGGTTACTAGTGACAAGGCTGTTGTACAGTCGGCCACACGCTAGGATACCCCGTTTTGTTCGATTAGCGCCCTTATGCCCCGCGCGGTAAGAGCTGCCATGGGGTATCTGTGACTATGGCCGACCGTACAATCTGCAGGTAAAGTTTTTGACAGTTATCATTAATGCGCTCTCGCCCATACAAACGGAGGACACGTTTTAGTAGGTACCCCTTAATATTAACGGATTTAATTGCTTTTGGTGTCAATCGTTTGATGCACATTGTAATCTATGTTTAAAAGTATAGTTTTTTTTTATTAATCGTCAAACGTTAGCTTGTCCTTTTTTTTTTTAAATAACGGTTTTGCTTTGCATGAAATAGCAGTTCGACTTCACTGGAAGGAATTTTCGAGCCGGAGGTTTCATTTCGTAACAAAACGAAACCTCCGGTTTGAAGAAGAGATGGTTGTCTGGAAGAGATCGCTTGTAGCGATAAGGCCGCCATGTGTACTATATTTTATTGTAAAGTTCTACTCATGTACACAAATTGATATTTTATGTTAAGCCCCTAGGAGGGGGCGCTGTTTGCTGAAACACAGGTTCACACCTAGTTCAGCAGCAGATGTTCTTTACGAGCCTATTGATAAAATTATTGTTCCTAGTTATAGGTAAAACGTGTAGTACCTAATCTTTTTTGTAAATAAACTTATTATTACTAGTGGTTCGCCCCGAACTGTGAACTCGCGACCCGATATAAACTTAACAACTCCATATCTCGGCAACCCCTCGACCGATTTGGCTCATGTTCGAACTTAAAAATTATTTTAATTTAATTTACCCGCTTACCAAATTTCATAACGATCCGACCAAATTTACTCAAGTTATCGTCGAACGAACATTCATACATACATACATACATACATACATACATACATACATACATACATACATACATACATACATACATACATACAAACGCCGGATTGTTCCAGTAGACTCGGAGAACTTCGCTCGCTTCGCTCGCTCGTTCGAATAATAAACTTATCCATGTAAAGCCAAGTCAGTTATTTTACTTAGTACTGAAGCACGTATTCTTTTCAGTTAGTGTGAAAACACCTGTTCAACAACTTTGTCATACATTGTTTCCTAATTAGTTACCTACCAACATTTACTGACTGTATCAGTATTAAACATATTTATTTCTGAAATATAAATAGTGACTTGGCAATAGCACAGCAATAAGTATAATAATAATTAATTATTCTACCCACTTATAATTATCACAGATTTGTGCTGTTGCCAAGTCACTATTTATATTTTAGAAATAAATATGTTTAATATTTATACAGTCAGTAAATGTTGGTAGGTAACTAATTAGGAAACAATGTATGACAAAGTTGTTGAACAGGTGTTTTCACACTAACTGAAAAGAATACGTGCTTCAGTACTAAGTAAAATAACTGACTTGGCTTTACATGGATATCTCACAACTTTTTACGGTGGAAGCGAGACTTGGTTTTTGTACATTTATGTTTTTGATGGGATTTCACTTATTTTTGGTAGGTAGTTCTCCGTTTTTTCTTCTCTGGTGATATTTCTTGCACATTAGCTACAGATTTTCATAAAGCCCACTCCCTATCTCTCTTAGTTTTTCTCAAGTGCCTCTAAGTCTGATACAAAGCGGCGGCCGTCATAAGTTCGGATACGGAACTGTAGGTTGTAGTTTTCACCATTGCCGTCGAGTATAATAGGTCAGCATTTATGTAAGTGTCTCCACGCTCGTCATCACACTCATAAAGTTGCATCTCATCCCAATGCGACACCGCTTACGCGTACGCAACAATAACACGCCTAATGGCATTTTTCACTCTAGTGGTTCGCCCCGAACTATGAACTCGCGACCCCATATAAACCTAATAATAATAATAACCCCCGTGTGGTAATTGGACCAACCCCTACAGTCTTTGCTCTTGATTTTCCACTCGTTTTTCAAGATTTTCAGATTTTTCTTCTAGCATTTTTAGTTTATCGCCAAACATTCTTTGAATGTTTTCTGTAACTTGTTCGCTGCTTTTTTTTATTTCAAGTTTTTGTGCCTCTAGATCATTTTGGATTTTTTGTAGTTTATCTAGTATTTCTTCCATTTTAAGTTTTGTATAGGACTCTCTTGTAGTTTTGAAGTAAAGCGACCTCTATTGTTGAGCATAAGGACTTTTTGGTTTATAATTTTGAACACTAGATGGCTCTGATAAAAAATGTTTTGTCACGCCCTCTGTTAGGAAGTAGAATAACATTTTTTTTTTAAATAGATGGCGCTGTTTTGTATTTTCTAATCTGGTGTACTTTGGACCTTAGCAATTAGCAAAATTTTTGGATTTATTGGATTAAAATAGAGTTCTTGTTACGGATTATTTCGCGATCCGTAAAAGTTTATTTTTATTGTTTCCACTGAGTTTTACGTCCGATATCCACAATATTGTTTCCAAACAGAATTTGTATTTATAGTTCACTTTTGTTAGTTTTTATCACTGCTTTCACTGTTTACTGATTAGATTTACGTTTTTATCACTTTTAAAATCACTGTTTAGCACTATTTTATTGTTACTGAGAGGCAGCAGTGGCGCCCTCTCTCATCCCATATAAACTTAACAACCCCATATCTCGGCAACCCCTCGACCGATTTGGCTCATGTTCGAACTTAAAAATTCTTTTAATTTCATTTACCTGCCTACCAAATTTCATGACGATCCGACAAAAATTACTCAAGTTATCGTCGAACGAACATTCATACATACAAACATACAAACATACAAACATACAAACATACATACATACATACATACATACAAACGCCGGATTGTTCCAGTAGACTCGGAGAACTTCGCTCGCTTCGCTCGCTCGTTCAACTATCGATCTAATGTCCACATTTTACTATCGATCTCAAAATATCCACCAAACACAACCACCGATTTAAAGCGTTAATGATTATCCAATGAAACATTGTACAACATAACATGTCCGAACTACCCTATTCAGTTTCACATAAACGGATATTACGGTCCATAGGCTGTCGGAAAGCCAAACAAAAGGCCGAAATAGGTAGAAGCTAGAAGGTAACACAAATTTCACATCGTCAGATTATTTTACATCACCTGCACATTGCAAAATTGAAAATAATTTAAGTTTTTTGTTTCTAGGGATGGGATTAATAATCGTTGACTCAAGATCAAACTCAAGTAGGTGATCTCAGAAAAGTCAAATGCTAGTGGTATTGGGTAATGTCAATGTCAATCTCAAGATAGTGTCTATTAATATGCTGACAGCTACTTAAGTTTGACATTAGGCAAGGCTTGACATTAGTATTTGACATTTCTGAGTTCACCTGCTTGAGATCGATCTCAAGTAGGTGATCTCAGACGACTATTAATACCACCCTAGGATTAGTCCAAAACATATGATTAAGATATTTAAAATATAATTTTCTCCCACCACAGCTCTTTAATTTTACAGTAAAGAGCGCTTCATTAATACCGCCTAAGTGCGCATACAGACCCACCTGCAAAATTTCCCGGAACTATTAATTACCCATTGGCATAAACATGAACAAAACCGAGTAGTTTCTATGCATCCTCTCCGAATGAATACACCAACAGGCTTTACAAATACGGCTGCTGGTAGTCTGTTAGCAGCCTTAGGGTATTTACGCACTGCGATCCGGATCCGATCCACATCAGAGACATTTTATGTCAGAGCAAAGTAACCGTAGTAACTCCTATTTTTAACACCCGACCAAACGAGAGAGGTATTATAAGTTTGACAGCTATGTATGTGGGCTTAAGAAATACGGCTGCTGGTAGTCTGTTCGCAGCCTTAGGGCATTTACGCACTGCGATCCGGATCAGATCCACATCAGAGACATTTTATGTCAGAGCAAAGTAACCGTAGTAACTCCTATTTTTAACACCCGACCAAACAAGAGAGGTATTATAAGTTTGACAGCTATGTATGTGTGTCTGGGAGACATCCAAATGCAGTCCGAGAATTCTACGTTTCTATTTTCTCGGATCCGGTCCTGTATTTTATAGGCCTCGTTGGAGCGTGCATCAGGTGAGCAGTCCATGTTTTCGGTGGACTAAATATTATTGATTGGTATTTAAAATATTATTTTGCGCAATTTGCATATTACAAATAAAACTCACGACTTTACTGTTTTAATGGCGTGAACGAAAAATCGTTGAACAAAAATAGCTCAGTTTAGCTTAAAAATTGAAAAAACTGTGAACATTGTGAATGTCCCGCCACGCTGCTATCGTCCAACCTTAAATACGGTTTCATCTAAAAAATATTAGTTATAGTCACTGAATATAGAAACAAAACTAAGCTCCACCGCACTTCAATGGTTTCCAACCTATAATCCGGCGGAGTCGGAACAGAATAGTTTTCGAACCAGTTATAACTCGTCTAAAGCAGTTCAAGCCGGTTTCCGCTGGTCTTTGCGGAGTTTGGGAACTATTGGATTATCGTCGCATTCGATCTGAGATCGCGGCGTGTTTTGAAATTGTCTTAAGTTGAAGCTCGGTTTCTGAAACATTAGTTATAAATGTCGTGATGGAATTGCTTTGAGGAAGAAACTATTTTATTAATGAAACACGTCAACTTCGCAATGTTTTTTCCAACAACTTTCGTTCTACGATTAATTTTCGGGGGTTAAAAATAACCCGCCCCGGGCCATCTGACCCATCGGTCCCCTAAACGCTGGCCGCGTTACCGCGCTGCATAGCGAGGTAAATATGATTTTGAATTAATAAATCTTCTAGTTTTAGACCATTGATCTTTCTACAGGGTGCACTCTAAGTCGATAGCGGAACTTTAAGTGGGCTATCTACTGATCAATACAAACCACTTGTACTAGGTGGCGAAAAAAATGGAGTGAAAACAATATCAGCTGTTCCATATAAAAGGTCAACTCAGTACTGCGCCAAATGTATGAAACAACTGATATTTTTTTCGCTCCATTTTTGTCGCCACTTAGTGCAAGTTGTTCGTATTGATCAGTAGACAGCCTATTTAAAGTTCCGCTAACGACTTAGAGTGCACCCTGTAGTGACCTGGGCTGGCCACGTTACCCCCGGATAGGTGGGCTAGACTTGCCAAAAGAAGATGGCGAGACGATCTGGACAAATATTTGCCAGAGTTTTCGGAGGTGGCTCAGGACCGAAAAATCTGGACTGAAGGGGGGAGGCCTTTGCCCTGCAGTGGGACCTTAGGCACTTAATGTAACAAGCGTAACTGGGAATCGAATTCGCCACCCCTCGTTGAACTTAATCGGCCAGCGTAGCCCCCATTAAAGCACGTAGCACAAATAAATTCCGCGTCAAATAGTAATCAGAACCCTTCCCGAGTCTAAAGGGAAAACCTCACCGACAAAATACGGATCTGACATACTGTAACTTTATTATAAGCAGGGGCCTACTTGGAAAAGTAAAGTATTGGGAAGAAAGATTTTTATCCTATCGACACACACTAAGGCCTTTGCATCTACGTAATGAGATGATTGATACAGCGTCCAGTGGCACCTTCACTCACACAAGATGGATGAAGAGACCACTTGGCGCTGCAGTGCCTGGGAGATTGTTTTAGATGGCTTACCGACAACATATTTTAGGTTATTCATCTTGTTAAGCTGGAATAACTACTAAAATAAGCATAAATGCCAAGTCCCAAAAAACTTTTTCATATGACTCATATTAAAACTGTGTGTATACAGTGTGTGCTTTGGTTCTTTAATAAATACTATACTAGAATAGTACAGTCGCCCGTAACGGTTTAATTTGCGTAAAAAGTTGCCGGCTGCCAACTAAGCCGCGGGTTTTTTCACGATGACCGTGAGGGAAAACATCTGTACCTAACTTGAAATGCAGGTGCTTGTTAAGAAAACTACTATTTTATATGGTTCCAGGCTAATCCTGCGTAATATTATAAGCGAGAGTAGAGGCTCTGCAACTAAAGCAGTACTTATAGCAAAGCGTACGTGAAGGATCAACTCTCACGTTCCACGCCGCGAGGGAAATCAGGCCTTATGTCCGATGATAATTTGCCACTTGATGGTACTGTAATGTAATAGACCAACAGAGAGCAATGTTGTGTGCGCTTGGAATCGAGTGGAACCTTTTTTGTGGGCTAATCTTTTAGTTTTACTGTTTTCTTCATAACAATAGTTTTTTATTATGTGTTAAAGGGCACAGATAATGTTATCATAGAATTTTAATCTGTGTTAGTTCCAAGATAACTTCTAAATAAAAGGTTTAAAAAATCCCCGTCGTTTTAGCTTCAAATAGCATATCAGATAAACGGTTACACCGATTTTTATAAAACATATTATGTAAGAACACTCGCCAGAAAACCTACTTTTAAATAAAAAAAAACTACATCCAAATCGGTTCACCTCTTTAAGAGCTACGCGGTGCCACAGACAGACAGACAGACACATACATACATAGCGGTCAAACTTACAAAACCTCTTTTTTTGGGTCGGAGGTTCATAAAATAAAATTTTACGAGTATGTCTGCACAAATAACACCACCAAATCAAAGGTGCGAATTATTTATTGAAAAGTCACTGCGTATTGCCGCTTCAAATGCCTCAAATGTATATAATTTATTCTCGCATAAGCAACAAGCTTTATGCCCCGAAATATTCGCTTCATTGCTATCATCGCATCGAAGCTCCGGTGGGGACTTTGCCCTTGCGCTTCATTTTGCTCCATGGATAGGTAGAACGCACTTGTATGCCAGTAAAATGAGGTTTTAAAATACGTTAAACATTTTAGCTTCAAATTAGCATATCTCATAAACGGCTAAACCATTCTAAGAACACTTGCTAGAAAACCTGCTTTCAAATAAAAAAAACCCGCATCAAAATCAGTTCATCAGTTTAAGAGATACGGTGCCACAGACAGACACTTTTCGAAGAGCAAAAGTAATCACAACTAGAAGTTGGGATGTTTGAGGAAATAACTAATTATTTAAAAATTCCCTGTATATTTGACACCTGAATTCGGTAATAAAACAACCGTAATGCGGTCTTAAAGTTAAGACCGAATAAGGTCTGCCATCGATGTGCTAAGAAGAAGAAAACTAGCTTGCTAACTTAAAAGTTTGAATCAATAAACGTGGGCTAGGCCGACTAAGCTGTCAGGATGTTATAGGTGCCAGTCCAGTGGCAGCGTTCGATTAGTCACTTCACCCATCTAGTGTGAGTGAAGGTGCCACTGGACGCTGTATAAATCATCTCATTACGACGTCTACGTAAGCTTATTAGCGCCAAATCCAGGCGCAGTAGGCTTGTCAAGCGCTGACGTCATCAGGGGGAGCCAGTTGCTACTTCGGGCGGCGCGTTCACTTTGGGAAATAATGCCGCGGAGTGTAGACGTGAGTGGACGTGGGAAGAAAGACCTCATAGAATGCGGAGCCTCCGAAGATGACACTAAGAACAGGGCGAAGTGGAGAGAGAAAATAAGGAAGGCTGACCCCACCACCATGTGGGAGAGTCTGGGTCCAGTTTATGAAAGCTGGTGATCATGCTCCTCACTATAAAGGGAAATTTCTCGCCAGGCAGATTTTATGCTTGGGGACCGGCCGGGTCTAACTGAACATAGTTGGAAATTCTGTACAAGGAGTTACAAAAGTACCTAACTCTTTTTACAGGGTAATAGCACCCGGTGATAGGGATCACAACCTAAATATTATTATTGCTCTAGAACGTTCCGTTAATTTTTAAATGAATAAAATGTGAACGATGTGGCGGGAGCAAAGTATTTTTTAAATATTGTTTTCATTGACTTTCACAATTTTTTAACAAATGAAAGATATGTAAATGCACCTACAAGCACAAACATATTTTTAAATTTGAGCTGATAACAAAAAGAAAAAAGTTATGTTTTTTTTTTAATTTTGAAGTTATAAAATAAAAATTGATTTTTTCAACTTTTTTTTACAGATTTGACATCCTGTTGACCAGTAGGTTACACTCTGTAAAAAGAGTTAGGTACTTTTGTAACACCTTACACTAGACATGTGTAGGTAATGCTTGTAATATTACAAAAGACATATTACACAACGGTGTCATGAAATATTACACATTACACGAGAGAATAAAGCATGGCACATAGCATTTCATTACACTAGATGACATGAAACATGACACATGGCATTTCAGCACACTGTACGTACTGCAATGAAAGTGTGCTGTAATACCATGATGTCATGTTTCATGACTGCAATGAAGAAATACCATGATGTCATGTTTCATGTCTCGAATGAAGAAATACCATGATGTCATGTTTCATGTCTGCAATGAAGAAATACCATGATGTCATGTGTCATGTTTGGTGCCATGATATAAGGTAATATCACGCGGTATGAAATGTCATGAAATATATCATGACTTCGAAGTGCACTGTTTCGCGCATGTCTACCTTACACAATAATATACTCATCTACGATAAACGTTTGCTGGCGCGATGCAGGATTGTAGCGAGTAGCGATTGACAGCTCGAATATGTAGCAGTTTCCTGAGCCCCCGACAGAGTTCGCCACACTATAATATGTGGCTATCGTCGTATATAAAAACGCCCAATAGGTGGTACGGATAACGATATAAACGATTTGAAATAACTCAAATAGCTCACGGGCAATTGGCTCGAGGCCCAAATGCATTCATTTGGAGTTATTTCGCCAATTGGTTCCGATATTAATGGGTATTGAATGATTCTCATACACTGAGATAAATATTTGTGTCTAAAACAGCGATAAATCTATTGCTTAACCTAAATGGGCATTGATCAGTGAGACATCGATTGTCGTAAATTGAAAACCATTTCGAGGAATAGGCATACTGATTACTATTAGGGGTTTCGAGGAATAGGCATACTGATTACTATTAGGGGGTTAAGTAAGTAAAATTAAAACGGATTATTAATATTTCCGACAAAAATGTTTACTTCATTTTTCTTTCGATGACGTCATCATAGCCTCTAATGCGGTAGTTCCATTGCCTACAAATAGGTATTTAAAAAAATACATTCGTCAACCACAACTGTCAAAAGTGTCAAATAACTGAGAAAATAACCTTCTTGTTGACTTGACACTGACATTTGTCAAACGTCTACATATTTTTATTTTTTAAAAGCATGAATGAATGCAATGAACTTAGTACATAATGCCTGTGGTGACGTCATACACAAAACTTTTAAAATTTTTAAATAATTAATAAAAAAATATTTACATGAACAATTAAGAAAATATTCAAATTAGTTTCTTATATTTGTCTATATTTTCGATTTATAGAATAAAAATTATTATTTGACGATGCCCATTGCATTTTAAAATTACCATACGTTTAGAAAGCAATAAAATTTTTAAAGATTAATTGTACACGTCCCACTAGCATGGCAAATAGCTTCATTGAAAGAACAGTGAAGGACAACATCGTGAGGAAATCTGAACGTCCGAGGCACTATCTACGAGTATACCCTCAACGCGTCAATTGCCAATCCACAGTGATCGAAACAACCAAAATCATGAAAAATTCGGGCTTTGATACATTTTCAAAATTTCTTACCGAAAAGGAAACGGCCCCAACGCCACCAATGAAAAAAAATCCTATCTTCTAGTCTAGATCCCGAATCCTAAATCCGTTTTTAGCAAAAAACGCATCAAAAAAGAAGATAATATGTTTTTTAGCGGCGCTAGTGGATGGAGCACATTGAATCTTATCTTCTTCTTAAATTAATGTTATAAATGCACTTTTTACCTATTATTTCACACTTAAAACAAACTAAGGTAAGGTAAGGTTTTTTCTCGCATTATTACAAACGAGGCTAGAAACTGCTCAGGACGTGTTTTTTTTATTCCAAAGGCGTATCATAAAAAGATATTTAGCGCATTTATAAGCCCTAACTGTAATAAGATTACGTAGCGTGTACCTTCCACTTACATTGTTTAGTAATAAAGACTACATAAGTAATGGACATGACAGTTCATAATAAAAAAAAATTAACATTAAAAAGGGGAGATGTTTTGTGATGATATTATTATGTAGCTGATACTCTACGGTGCAGCATAGAGACCACATTAAATTGACCTATGTTGCTTCGGAATAGAGGCCAAAAGCAAAGAAAATGTTATAATCTGAGTAAGTAAGCACATGGGTAAAAATATAAATAGGTCTTACAATCAGATTACAATTCTGATGCTCTGCAGTGCAGCAGGGTTTTTTACAGGTGACACCCAGCGCGATTGAAGTTTAAATACACCAACCCATGACCCCAAAACCCATACTAATAACTTTTACTATGGGATAAAAAATTTGAACTAAAAAATATCATCTTTTCTATACATCAGGTAGACCCAGTACTAAACCACCACCAACTATGCCATCCTATCAGCGGTATTTTTTCTGTGTTCCAGTCTATTTTTCAAAACTTTTACTCTTTGCCCGACACAACAACATAACGAGTACATTTACCTACATCAGTGGTTCCAACCTTTTTCCACCAAGGATTACTTTTATTTTTGACCGAGAACTCTGATATTTGACTAAACGGAAGATATATGTCACTTTAGGCTCGGACTGAAAATCAGCGCTAATAGGTCTTTGCTGTGCAATACCTTTAGCACACGCTGAGTTCAGAGCCCTTTTTATTGCCATGACACATAACGACCACATAGTTTTTAATCTATTCATATGTTGCTGTTAATTGTTGTTGCATAATTATCTTTACACAATGTCCACTGCTCACTCTGTAACTGTGTTATGGCAATTCAATAAACGAATATCTTATCTTATCTTATATAGAGGCTCTACCACGAGTTACGTCCGGTAGACCTACGGCACCGGCAAAACAGGTTTTGCCACGGTGAAGTCTGCTGGGCGAAATTCGTGGTAGAGCCTTAGTACAGGAGATAGTCTGCCTGACTGTAGGTTATTATTTATTCCATCTTATTCATACATCAAGTGTCGTCACAGTGGCTAATACTGGTCGAAAACAATATGGCTAGAACCATCGACACGAAAAAAAGAAGAAGCAGATGAAGTTCAAACGTTCAGAAGCTATTGCTTTAATGAGCCATTTTCAAACAACAAATTCAAAGCAGTTCGTAGATGGCGTCTACATAACAGGCGTGGCCACAGAACAACCGGAATACGGCTGTCAAATTTCGCTTAGCACAGAATACATTTTGACAGCCGTATTCCGGTACCACTATGGACACGCCTGTAGGCGCCATTTAAAAAATGCTTGTGAATGTTTGCCGAAAACGGCTCATTGAAAACTATTGTTTCGTGCTGCTGTACTGCAGGACAGGTGGTCCGCGGAAAGTTGGTTGGGAACCACTGACCTACACCGTGTAGCACCGGGTGCAATCGCACTAGCATTTGCATCGCAGCAGTTATCATGCTCTTTATGGCTGGATTATCTCGGAAGCATTCCTGCTGGGGAGAGATTGTATCTTAGATTAGTAAGAATAATGTGTAGTGTAAATATTAGTCAGGAGTCCGGGTTTGTCTCAATATTGTGTTAGGGTGGGACGAAGAAGTGGCATTATATGCTGGGCGCTGCAAATTCGTGAATTAAGGCGCCGTGTAATAGTGAATTAGCCCACGAGCAAAGAAAAATGTACAACATCGATTCTTGTATCTGATACACTAAACGAATCGAAAAGTATACATATAGAACACTAGAATTAGGTGCGAGCTATTTAACACAGCCAGTTTCGTTTTGATATTCGTGTTGACAGCGCTATGTTAAGATAGAGGGTAGGCTTGCCTAGCATCTATATCTAGTATCCTCTCAGCTTAGTTGGTCTTGCCCACAGAAAAGGGGAGCCAACTAAGCCAAAGGTTTCGTCACGAAGTTTCCCTTCGCAGTTAGCGTCACTCGTCTTGAGTAATTCAATTCAATTCAATTAAATTTATTTCAGATTTGCATCCATATTTTGTTAGTATAATCTTAAGAATTACGTTAGTACAGCAAAACCTAAAAATTATTATAATTAATAAATTCATTAATTCATAATAGGTAATATCTAAAACTAACCCTGTGAGATCATTGCCCGTTTAGTAAGTATGTTTTAATAGACTCTTGCGTCATTAATACAGAACTCGCATCCGAGGAACAAGCTATGCTTGCAAAAGAAATAAACGCAGAAGTCTGGGTTTCACAACCAAAATCTGCACTGGACTACGTAATGAGATGATTATTTTATACAGCATCCAGTGGCACCTTCACTCACACTGTTTTCTCAGGTGTTAAAAACCAGCCGAAACCGATAGAGAAAATTCGTCCATTCCCAAAAGTTGACAACTTCGACAACGATGTTTAGAACCGACTAAAGAAGTCTCTACGATACGATTATGCGTATGCTATGAAACTTCGTAGAGCCTCTACGATGCCACCAATGGTCCGTTGAATAAACTACTAAATAAAAATATATATACCCCCAATATTTTAGCTTCAAATTAGCATATCTCATGAACGGCTGAGCCGATTTTAATAAAACATAATTGAACGAGCGAGCGAAGCGAACAAAAATACACCTGAGAATCACCATTGGGTCTACCACCTCAGCACACCACAACACAAAATGCACTCTGGTGGCTTTCCCGCAATGAACACAGGCTATTGTAGAGTTGGATGGGAGCAAAGAATTGGGTTATGGGGATGCATATGGATGGACTGGGTAACGGGCTATGGGGTTGAGACAACGGTCGTCTGCCATTAAAATGTCTCAAGTAATTAAATTGGCAGACGGTGACTTGCTGTTCACTAAATGGGCCACCTAAATAAGCCGCCGCTTATGGGTCTAACCCTGGACAGCAAGGTGGCAACATCGTCGTGAACATCTCAGGGTGTCGAGAGGTGTGCGCCGATTTCTACCCAGTGACTGTAGTGATAGCCACAGTCACAGTACCAACTCGCGTCTTATGCATCTTTCACTTCCATTCTGCGAGCATATAGCTCTTGCGCTCCACTCTGGACTCTGGACAGCCGATAAAGGCAAGCCAGAGGTGAGGGTCCCGGTCCTCTTGGATTCCAATCCACTCTTGTACAAAGACGTGAATGCGAGAACCAGTTTTCGACCTTCGGAAGACTCGGGTCCGTGGTACCGCCACATACCAACAGCTCGCCACAAGCAGCCCTGCGGTGGAGGAACCATAATGGTCCCTCAATTCCCTTAGTCGCCTTTAACGACACCCACGGGAAGAAATGGGTTGGTCCAATTCTGTACCTCCCGGGAACCACACGGGGGTTATTATTATTATTATAATTTAAGTTTATATGGGGTCGCGAGTTCATAGTTCGGGGCGAACCACTAGTTATCTAAGAAAACTCGGTAGCAAACCTGCTGTCAAATAAAAACGGTGGCGGGTTAATAATGGCAAGACTTAGGGTGGTATTCTAGAACGCTACTTAAACTCGGTTCAAACTAGAACTCTACTTAAACTCTGTTTGAACTTAGTTCAAACTTGAACGCTCCTTGAACTCCCTCCCTTCATATCAAAACATGCACTGTTTTATCGACAGTCTGAACTCTGTTTAAACTGAGTTTAAGTAGACTAGGGTCTACTTAAACTGAGTTTAAACAGAGTTCAAGGAGCTTTCTAGTTTGAACTGAGTTTAAACAGAGTTTAAGTAGCGTTCTAGTTTGAACTGAGTAGCGTTCTAGAATACCACCCCTAAGTTTTATGTTCAGAATTACGTACTTTATAAGATATCAAAAGGGGAGCCGGTAACCTTTGACCTTTCGGGCTAAGTACTGTACTATAATTTCGGTTTAGTCTAAGTTTCACAAGTTTAGGTCCGACGGTGGTTCTGGCCATATATTCGTCTTGTGCTTTTAGTTCTCTTGGGGCTTATATTCATTAGTTGGTAATCTAAATAAACAACGATCCGTAAAATTAGTGTTACAAGAGCTGCTTGTACGGTCAGCGACACGCTTGGATACCCCATTGTAGCTCTTATTGCGTTGGGAATAAGTGCGTTAATGCGAATAAACCCCTTTTTATCTTGTGTGCCACAGATTTTACTTCGTTAGGTACGTTGGTATGCTTAAAGTCTTGCCTAAACACGCTATTCTTTCGTTTATTGCACTGATTGTGATGCGCTTACGACTTACAACATGAACAAGAGCTTTTAAAGATTTTTGAACGATCGAGCGAAGTTCTCCGAGTCTACTTGAACAATCCGGTGTTTGTATGTATGTATGTTTGTATGTATGAATGTTCTTTCGACGATAACTTGAGTAAATTTGGTCGGATCGTTATGAAATTTGGTATGCGGGTAAACGAAATTAAAATAATTTTTAGGTTTGACCATGAGCCAAATCGGTTGAGGGATTGCCAAGATATGGGGTTGTACAGTTTATATGTAAAGCGCGCGCGCGCCGGCGCGAATGGGGTCGCGAGTTCACAGTTCGGGGCGAACCACTAGTTATAAGGTTAAGAAATTCGCTTAGGATAGAACTTGAACCCGCCTCCTCTTGCAAACCGTGCAGGCGCTGCATTGATCAGTGAGGCATCGATTGCCGTAAATTGAAAACCATTTCGAGGAATAGGGATACTGATTACTAATAGGGGTTTAAATACGAAGTAAAATTAAAACGGATTATTAATATTTATCGCCAAAAATGTTTACTTCATTTTTCTTTCGATGACGTCATCATAGCCTCTAATGCGATAGTTCCATTGCCTACAAATATTTAAAAAAACAACCGTCAAAAGTGTCAATCTGAGAAAATAACCTTTTTGTTGACTTGACACTGATATATTTTGTCAAACTTCAACATATTTTTATTTTTTAAAAGCATGAATGAAGGCAATGAACTTAGTACATAATGCCAGTGGTGACGTCATACACAAAACTTGTAGAAATTTTAAATAATTAATAAAAAAATATTTACATGAAAAATTAAGAAAATATTCAAATCAGTTTCTTATATTTGTCTATATTTTCGATTTATAGAATAAAAAATAAAAAATGACGATGCCCATTGAGCTACCGAGTCAAGTAACTATCAATGCGAATTTTAGAACCACATTATTACTCGTCTTACGGACGATGGGGCGAGTAGGAATTAGGTTCTAAATTTTTTACCCTTATATACGGCTTAGAAAATACAAAAAACCAGCCAAGTGCAAGTCGGACTCGCGCACGAAGGGTTCCGTACCATTATCTATAAAAACGTGCTTTTTGGTAGTTGTTGCAGACCTAGATTACTTCATTCTCTGTTCTACGATCTCTCTTTAATACAAAATTAATAGTTAAATATTTTGTCCGTAAGCTGGTAAATGTCAAGATCCAAATACATAATATCAAAACTTCGTATTTCATACATATAACCCCTATTAAAGAAAACATTTAGGATGGACTTCAAAACACTCGCCCTCTCGCTCTAATTAATACAGTCAAAGCGAGACAACGCTAGGTTTTTAACTCCGCCCTAAATGTTTTCTTTAATGACACGGGTTATACTTATAACCAAATATCCGGTTGCATATCCAATTAAATCATTATTCCTAAGCTGGTAAATGTCAAGATCCAAATATCAAAACTTCGTATCATACATACGAGTTATCAGCTATCCGGGTGCATATCAAAGAGTAATCGCATCCGTGCCTCCGGGGTAGAAGCGACAGGGCGTGGAATAATTACAATCGATAGCGCCTGTCCACTGGATGTAAAAGGTGGCTTTACACCGGAAAGCTTGTATAAAGGTTTTCTTTAATACAACAAAAGACGCAGGAACAAACTGCGGGGGGCATGCATCACAAGGTTGTCGCGAGTTATAGCGCAGACAAAAGAGACGAACATTGTCGTGCGGAGGCCCCGCGTGGTAGCCGCGCATCCGCGAATTCGTTTCAAATAAACGAGCCCTTAGGGCGCAAATTCGGAATGGTGGCGCAGCGTAATTTACTTTGTACTTTGTAAATTGTGCCACAGAGACATCCGAAAATAAAGTATGATTTTTCTTCATTGGCGGCGCTAGTGTGCCTATCATCATCATCAGCCCACCTCTGCCCACTGCTGGGTATAGGCCTTTTTCCCCTCCCGCCACCTCTCACGGTCCCTAGCCATTCGCATCCATGGACCCTCCGCCGCAACGACGATGTCGTCCGACCATCGGGCTGCTGGTCTTCCAACTGATCGCCGTCCAGTTCTTGGCCTCCACTCTGTCACTGCTGACAGTGTGCCTATACCATTGTTTTATTCGCTTGCGTGTCACAGATCGCATCGTTCACAGGTAATATGCAAAAGAGTAGGTATCAAGAGTATGAAGTGATATTTATACTTTCACAATATGTTGCAGCCTTAGAGTGTCACACGCTTCTGTAATCTTTCACAACAATGCTTGCTCGTTCAGTGTAAACACGGTCCCGATTCTCGTTATTTACATCACAATGTGGCAGTGGCCGACGATGGCTGTATTAATAGGAGGTACACCCCAGGGACGTACGGGTATCGCACCAGATTCTGCCTCTCCAGAGCTACACGATAATGAGGTACATTCGAGAGGACTTTAGGCCAATAGCGCACTAGCGGCCAAGCCGCAGCGGCCTTAGCCTGTAACACAATGGTGCCAAAATGGGCTTCCGGTTGACGGTTTTAATTACGATTTATTTATGCTGTCGGTCCAGTGTCGGTCATTTTAATGTTATTGTGGTACAGCAAAGAATATTATGAGTCAAATCCTAGAGGATTAGTTCGCTGGTTGTAGGAGAACAACGAAAAAATCCCGGTTTTGCCCTTCTACCTAGGACGCCATTGATACGCCATTGTGTTACAGGCTAAGGCCCCAGATCGCAGCGGCCAGTGAGATACACACATTTGTATGAAGTCGCCGTGGGCCGCCGTGGCCGCTGAAGCCTGGTGCGCGTGGCCCATGGCGATTTCATACTTACGTGTGTATCTCACTGGCCGCTGCGACCAGGGGCCTTAGTCTGTAACGCAATGGTGCCAAAATGGCCTCCTAGTTGACAGCTTCAATTACGATTTATTCATGCTGTCGGTCCTTTTAATGTTTTTGTAGTACAGCAAAGAATATTCTGATTCTAATTCTAGAGGATTAGTTCTCTGGTTGTTGGAGAAAAACGAGGAAACCCCAGTTTTGTACTTCTGCTGGGACGCCATTGACACGCCATTGCTTTACAGGCTAAGGCCCCTGACCGGTGCGGCTTGGGGGCAAATTCTCTGGTATGTCACATTCGAGATTTTACGAAGAAAACCTTAGTAACAAGTCACATTCGAGATTGCCGAGAATTAGCCCCCTGGCCGCCTAGTGCGCTAATGGCCTTAGATTTTACAGCCCGAAATGTTATTGTCATTTTGTCCCGTTAGTGTGGTACGATTGGCTGCAGTCTCGGATACCCCATGGTAACTCTTGCCGCGCGCGACATAAGGGCGTGGATCGAACAATAAGAAGTATCCGACTGTACTATTGAATGTGAGATTCATGGAGTCTTGAAAATAAAAATCCATCGATTGCACGTCCTGAAAACCTGTTCTAGAATACAAAGATACAAAGATGTACTAACTAAATGAAATTTTTAAAATACTCCTGACATGTTAGCTTCAAATATCTCATTAACGGCTGAACCGATTTTGATAAAACTTAACTAAGAACACTCGCTAGAAAACCTGCTATATTTAATTAAATAAAAACGCATCCAATTCGCTTCACCCGTTCATAATCTGAGATTTTAGTGTGTTGGTGGTAATTATTATCATGGCAAAAATAGCAAACTGTGAATAAAATTTAAACTTCAGAAGTAAAATAACTGTGAACGGAGTGTATATAAAGGTCAGTGTCACGCATTTCTAATGTCAAGCCTTGGCTAATGTCGACATTAATTGATTCATGCAAAAAAAAAGTCAAATAATACAATCAATCACAGTAACGTTCACAGCTTCGTCAAAAAATAAAAACAAAGATTGATAAAATAAAATACGGAATATCAAGATAGTGTCTATTAATATGCTGACAGCTACTCAAGTTTGACATTAGCCAAGGCTTGACATTAGCATTTAACTTTTCTGAGTTCACCTACTTGAGATCGAGCTCAAGTGTAGTGATCTCAGACGACTATTAATACCACGCTAAGAGAAGGCTTTGGTATGTCTAGCTAGTATGGAAGCATATATTTGCTTGGTAACACTACCGTCAAGAATGTTTGTCATCTGATGTGTTGATTAAGTTACTGAATGGTGGGTTCCTTTTTGCTCCAGCTTCTTGTTCTAACTTAGATTTCACGTTTCCGCATTTTAGTAAGTCCCGTAATATGAATGTTTATGTAAAATAGATAAAGAGTTATGAAGGGGTAAAAAGTGTGGCCAAATGGTTCAGGTGCGGTGCGTTCGCCAGTTTTTTCCTTGAACTTGGCTTGACACGTACCGCGTGTCTAGATCACAGTTTAAACCAAAAAAGCTAGTTTAACCCTATCTGTTGATTAATAATACCAAATTTGAAGTTTAATCTATGGTCTGAGTTTAAACTGTGATTGATATTACGGGCCTTGGGCATGGAATGAAATGCTTAAATTCCGGCTATCAATTCGAAAGAAACCATTAGAAGAAACAGGGTGTTGTTTTGGTCAGTGTCACCCGACTCAGGGAGAATAGTTTTAGTACCTAACGCTTAAAACTAAAAGGAAGTAATTTTGTTTAAACATTTTTTTGATTTGCAAATGTCCTTGTTCAGTTTGTTCTATAATAACCGCGACGTGCAGACTCCCCCCGCTTTCTCAAAGGCCAATAATGCGAGTGCGGCTGCAAGCGTTAATAATAGTAAGGGAGGCCACAATTTAATGATTTATGGGTATTTAACACTGAATTATTTTTATTTATTTATATATTATATTTTTTGGCTTCAGTATCGTGTACAGTATCCCCTGAGTCGAGTGTCACTTTTTTAATACAAACAACACCTTGTATTAATTTTGTTACGACTTACGTAAGTAACGGGTGATTTTAAAACTTAAACTTTCGTAACCTCTGCACATTTTATATCGATTTCGACCTCGTCCGGAAGTCTTAATCATGGAGGAAGGACGGACGAACGCGTTCGTCACGGCGTTCATCCGCTCACTGCAGGCTCGTTAACATGTTGGCTATTCAGACAAAATAAAAGTAAGTGAAACCGTCAAATCGATATAAAAAGTAAAGGGGTGACAAAGGAAAGCACCGTAACCCTCAACGAGGATTGTTTATCAAAAGGGGTCAGTTGACCCCCGGGACGGCGGATCGGCTGGCGCCTTAATTGACTCCGTAACCTGTGATTACCCAATTACCACAATTTAAACCCTTCGGTACATACTACCGTGCTACCTTGTGGTCTGAAGGACCTGCAAAGTTTCAAAGTTTTGAAATTACGAGAGAATCATCGCGTCTATTACTCCAAGGAAGATTAGTAACTTTTAATGATTCGGGAAATTCACACATAGGTAATGTTGGTCGGAAAAGGGTCGAATCACGGTAAGTTGAGTAGGTAAGTAGATAAGATAAAGTACTTAGTACTTGACTCGGTAGCTCAATTGGTAGAGCGCCTGCACGGTGTGCGAGAGGTTGCAGGTTCAAGTCCTGTCCGGAGTGAATTTTTTCAACTTATTATAAATGTTTAAAATATTCCCTAGCACGGGTTAGTGCTTTAGAAAAAACAAAAAGTAGATAAGATAAAGATAAGATAAAAAGGTGTTTATTGCCTCAAACAAGAAAAATACAAATAACAGAGTAGGTAAATGAATAACCTTTATTATCCCGACGTTTCGGCTGCGTTGCTGCGGCCCGGCCGTGGTAATAAATTTACCTACCTACTAAACATACCGCGATTCGACCCGTTTCGATTAGATACGAAATTTTAACACCGATTTTACAGGTTATTACCGAAGGGTCCTGCCATACTGAAGGGGCTCACTTAAGGCGATGAAAGGAGGGAAAACGCGCAAACGATGTATTTTACTTCCAGGTAAAATGCACCTGCTACATATCTTTTGCAGTTTTTTTGAGAATAAATGTCGTTTGCAGCAATTCTGAAAATTACTACTTAAGTATTTTTCTTTCGAGCCGTAGAAAAATACGCGGCATAAAAGTTATGAGTGCAATCCGGTTTTGTAGCAAGATAGTTCAAATTTCAGAAGTTCGGAAATTGGCTGAAATATTGGCAAATCATTAAAAAATTTAGAAATAAACTATGTCAAACTTTTTGGAGACATCTACAGAGACTGAACAATACCATTTCTCTCGTGAATTTTACAATTAAGAAATCAGAGGTTAATCGTGGTAATTATGATTCCCGTTTTATAACTGACCAAAAATCTGACGATGCACTGCATATCCAATATAATAACGCTTTCAGGGTGCTGTTGCGGCTACCCCGATACTGTAGTGCGTCAGCAATGTTTATGTATGCCTACACAGACGGATCTAAGGCCATTATTCGTAAAAAAACGTCGTCTCTTCTTCGCAGAGTAAGGATAGTAGCAACAGCATCCTGAAAACGATAGCTGATAATTTTGCGTGCCCTTTAATGTACCACTTTGTGCGTACCACAAAAATAAAATCTAACTTTTAAGTACTAACATAGGATCAATGCAACAATGGTCCAAAGCATACTAACTGTTTTGGACCATTGTTGTCTATTTAATAAATAAATTATTGTTATTTTAACAATAATTGTATTGTTTCAGAAGATCATAGCAAGCGGAAATCTTATATTTTCGTCCTTGCTCTATTCTATCTCGAAATGCAAATTTCAACAGAAAACCACCGAAATTAGGCAAAGCCTGCGAACACCGCAGTCTGTTCTCCAACTATTAGTTAAACAGAAAATTATAATCAGTGGTAGGTACTGCGTAGTGGAATACATTAGCTAGAATAACACCAATCTAACGAATTTGCCTACAGTCGTGCTACTAGTTGGCGGTGTGGTCTAAATTATAAAAGGGAGTCAGGAACGACTTAGTTAAAAGGTATACAATGTGTTGCAAAACGTCCTAACTCTTTTTGCAGGGTCTGGTATTACCTATGTAGTTTCGAATGACGTTTTTAACGCAAGCTGGTGTGTGAAAACATGTAAAAAACTAAATAAATAAAAAAACCCCGGCACCGCGGGTCTACAGGGTGTTAAAAGACCGCCAACAAAGCGGGAAACCACGTATTGTCCTCATCATAATGAATTTTTTTTATAGCATGCTACGCCTTTGCCCTCACCCTTTGCTGGACAAAAAAAGGAAAATTTCAAAAAAAATTAAAGATGCTTGGCAGCTGGGTACAATATCGAGTGTCATTTTTTTTTTCAGTTTTAAGTCCCAGTAGGACGCACAACTAGCGCCAATGAAAAAAAATCATAATATTATTATGTTCTTTTTGGATGCGTTTTTTGCTCAAAACTCTCCTGCGATTTCCCAACGCGAGGCTTAACTGTTTTTAGGTTTTTAGGGTTCCAGATCCAAAACAAAGGTGTGCAGTGCTTCCGAAAGTTTAAGTGTAAGTAAAAGTAAAAGTAAAAAACATTTATTTAAAAAAGGACACAGTTTACAAGTTACACATGCTTAAAAGATATACACTATAAAAGAAGGTAGAATTAAAATAAAAAGTTCAATGGCAGTCCCCAAACTAGGCGAGGCCTGTATCTTGGGGACTTTATTAGTGTGCACAGTGAAGTTGAGGAATATTAATTTTGAACGACAAGTGGTCGCGCGCGCAACATGTATGCATAATTATTCTATAAACATACACATAAAACTATTTACAAATTGCTCTTAAAATTTTACATTAAGCTCTAAACTAAATACTTGTACATATAAATAAATAAATAAATAAATAAATATGTTGTTTTACGAAATAATGGTAAAGAGATTTTCGGTCTCATCGTACGTTAGGGTCTGGAGGTGTTTTGTGACCGAGATTTTAGCTGCGTAGTGGGTCAAATTTAGTATGTTGCAGGCTAGATTAAGGCTGGTATTAATAGTCCTCTGAGATCACCTACTTGAGATCGGTCTCAAGTAGGTGAACTCAGAAAACAAAAATCACCTACTTGAGACATTGGCTTATTAATAAACCTATCTTAGGCGCGAACTTGAGTCCTCGATTTGAGTAAAGAATGAACTATTTGAACGAATGATACCATTTAAAGTTCAAAATGTGGTCAAAAAGCTTAAACCCAACTCAAAAGTACTAGGCGCCCATACATTATAAAGAGACTATTCGAAAGGCACAACCTGAGTTTGACCTCCTTTTGGTCCATAAAATTGTCCATGGTCCGGTGTTATTCAGTTGTCAACTTGTCATTTCTATAATAGTCCAGGATTCCACAAACATAAAAGTGATGTTACAAGATATAACACGAACTCTACTCCAAATAGGTACTCGATTATAATAACTAGTGGTTCACCCCGAACTGTGAACTCAGGATAACTAACTTTTTGCTAACCCCATATCCACTCTTCGTCCGATTTGGATTTGGATGTTAGAATTTTAAAAATCTTTTAATTCCATTAAGCCGCCTTTATATTTTTATGACGACACAATCATTCATACATACAAACATACAAACATACTTCGATCGCTCGTTCAATATGACGACACAATTTTGTAGCGGCACCCTGGTCTAGACAAAAAGGAACAGATCTGACTCGCTTCAGCCATTTTTATTCAGCATTGTTATTCGTTACTTTGGCAACAGAGAGCTTGATCTTGAGTGAGTAACTCAGCATATTAATAAAGCAGCGCTTACTTGAGACCGATCTCAAGTCCTCGACTTGAGTCAAGAATGAACTATTTCAACGCTTGAGTAAAGAATGTACTAGGCTACCATACATTAGAAAGAGGCTAGCCACAACCTCAGTTTGACTTTCAAAGAGGTTCGTAAGGTGAACAACTTTTTTCACGGTTTTCAGAACTGTCGAATAAAAGAAAAAACTTTTTCTACTGTCAAACATCAGTCAAACTACGAAAATAATTATTATAAAAATGTCTCGTAAATTCTTGTGATTTTCAGTATATTGAACGTTTTAGTCGGTTATGGATAATAAGTGGCGCCAGTGAGGTTATTTTCAATATTTTAGCCGAAAAATATCATGCCGGAAACTTCCAACAGAGAGCTTCAGTTCATTCGAGCTTCCGTTATTCGAGCTTCCGTTTTTCGAGCTTCAGTACCTAGCGGACCCTGTTGGATGACCTCTACAAACGAGTTGCTGACAAGACTATAATTGTATAAAATATAAAATATACATAGTTCACGATACAAGTTACAGATATCGTCAGTTAGGTCTTTAAAATACCCCATCATCAAGGTTTTTTGCGCATTTAATATAACTTTAGAGGTTATGTTTACGTAGAGAAAGTAGTAATTTGCCAAGCGAATTTATAATAAATTATAGAGCGACTGCAAACCTAACGTTTGATCGTTGCGCACATCATTCTACTACATTAATGTTTTATTTTGATTCCAGGAAAATCAGAAAGTACCTACTGTCCGACGCATAATCGACGAAGTTAGGGCGTTATGATAGGAGGGATAAAAACCAAGGCAATTTTACAACACCAGCGTTGGTCCCGAAACCTGGAATAATGTGTGGAGAATCAACACATAAAATGAGGGGAAGAATACTCGACTCAGCGCAAATTCATGTCAGGTGTAGAAATTTTAGATGATGATTAGGAAACAATATTGTATTAATAAATATGTTACAACTCTCCCAGGCTTGTTTATTTTCCAATTAGAAAAAAAAATAGATAATTATGTAACATTAATGAAGGTCTTCCCTATTCAGATTTATCTTCAAGTATCAACTTAATTTACTGAATACCTACTACTCGTATGAATGATACCCATGATACCACACCCTCAAGTTTTCCCTACTATATCCGCTTTATATTTTATGCATGCCTAGTAACCTCTATGGTCCAACTGGGCTTTGAAAAAAACTAGGTACGAGTAAAGAGGTTTGAATTGTATGTTGTGCTGCCATCTACATGATATGTATCATACTACATGAAGTTTTCTGTCACCAATCGCCATATAAGAGATTCCGGATGTTTATGCACGCCTAATACCTTCAGACCATTGACATGACGTCATTCACGTTACAGCACTCAAATTCTATTGTACACACGACAGCACGTCAAAGTGTACACTTTTGTTGTAAAGTCGCCCGTAACGTAACCGAGTAGAGTACTAGCGTGTAAAGGTCGACGTGTTGTCGTGTGTACGTGCGTTTCACGAAATAATTCCCTTGGATTGTACAAAAATAGTCCCTATTACATCGTAAGTAAGGAAAGAGTTGAAATATACTTTCTGCCTTTTTATTAGTGTGTGGTGTAGTTTCTTACAAGATTATGGGAGCCTGCAAATAGTAGTATTTCTTTGAAATTAAAACTTAATTTTGACAACACTTCTGTATTTGACCAAGTACAAGCTCGTAGCTTCTGATTCTACCATGCCTTTATAGGTAGTATTTGAGTTTTAGATGGTGACGCGGTGGTGGCATAATGGGTAGAACAATGGACTCGGAATCGAGGGATCCTGGTTCGAGTCCCGATGAGGGCATGTACCCTACCCATGACATTAATTTATTTCAAAGTCGCATACATAACACTCCCTGACTGTGAAGGAAAACATCGTGAGGAAACCGGAGCGTCTGAGGCTATATACCAAACTAAACTCAAACTTAGTACCAGCTTATTTTTGTAAACCTCAGCTCTTTGGAGTTCTTTCTTGGTAATATGACTGTGGGGCTCTGAACTGCTGGAGTTTTGCAGCTCGAAGAACTCGGGCTGGTAGAAATACTTTTCTGGCTAGTCATAGCGATGTGGTAGAGGTGCCGGTCGAATGACGACGACAAATTATTTCACACCACAAGGTCCCTTTCCACGTAACTTCCGATGTCGACGATAAGTATATTGTTAAGCTGCAACTTCTTGCGGTAGGTTCGCTTTGGATGCGCGCTGACTAGAAATCATTTTTGTATATTAATTATCAAAGAAAATAACTCCCCTTATTGCTTTGCGTAGTCGGGTGATGAAAAACACGAACTTGAGTCGGCTATCGCCTGCACTTGGAAATGACAGTCGCAAGTCTGGTCTCAAGTAGGTGAACTCACGTAAGATTGTGTCTATTAATATGCCAGCGACTCCGGTCTCAAGTAAGTGATCTTAGAGCTTCTTAACATTTTATGCATGCCTAGTACTCTAAACCACGTTGTATTGAAATTGAGACGTCACGGACTGTCAAAAGATGAATGACTCACTCAATTCAGAGCTCAAGTCGGCTCTATTAATATGGCGTCGACTCAAGTAAGTCGACTCACTCAAGTAAGTCGGCTAATGTCAATGTCAATCTCAAGATCGTGACTATTAATAAGCAGACAGCTACTCAAGTTTGACATTACCCAAGGCTTGACATTTACCTCCTTGAGATCGATCTCAAGTAGGTGAACTCAGACGACTATTAATACCACCCTAAGTCTGTTAAATAGGAAAGGGAAGCTGTGGGGGGGGGAAACGTTGTCCAAAGACAGTGTCACAGAGAGGTGTTGGCATTTTGGGGGCTCTTCTAGATTCTTTCTGTGGTGGATTAAAGGTTGAATGTGCCGAGAGAACAGCTTTTCGAACAAAGAGCTGTCTTACACTTAGAACGCCGCTTTCTTTATGCAATTGTTCTGTTGGAAATAGGTAGGGTTTTCTAAGCATAACTTTCAGGACTACCCGCTGCGCTCTTTCTATAGCGATGAAGTGTGTCTTTTTAGCACTTCCCCACACCGATATACAATAGGTTAGCAGAGATTCACACAACGCGCGGTATATGTTGATGAGTAGAGTTTTGGATGCTGAGTTACGGAGAAGTCTCATAATGTGCGCAGTCCTACGAACGCGACCACACAGTTCGGTTATGTGAGGCAAGAAGGATAGGGTCTCATCCAGTGTGACTCCCAGGTATTTAATCTTTGTAACTCTTTGCAGGTTGGTACAATTGCACTTGGAGGGGGAGGCAGTATGTTGACAGCTACTCAGGTGTACTTTTAACGGCATTGTGCATTGTGGTTCCGTTGCCTTTGTGATGTGGAAAGTCAGATACTTTGTTTTTTCCGTGTTAAGAGTGAGTAGGTTATTATCTAGCCAATGAGCCACGGCCGCCATGCCAAGATTGGCCATAGAGAAAGCCTCCTCCCAAGAGCGACCATGAAACAAAAGAGCCGTGTCGTCCGCATAGCATATAGTCTCGGCGTTTAACAATGGTAAGGCGAGTAGATCGTTAATGTACAACGTAAACAGTGTGGGACCTAGAATACTGCCCTGTGGTACTCCAAATTGTATCGAAGAGAGGTCACTAGTATGCGAGTCGATTTTAACAAACTGTCTCCGCTCAGTTAGGTAGCTGTAGAACCAGTCAAAGGCGATTCCTCTAACTCCGATTGCATCAAGTTTTCTCATAAGAATGGGAATGGAGACGGTGTCGAATGCTTTGGCCAGGTCGAGAAAGACACCAACACACCTACTGCCTTTGTCCATTTTTGTCGTGATATGACTCACCAGGAGTTTGGCTGCATCGTCAGTCGACCGATTTTGGCGAAATCCAAACTGTTTATTCGATAGTATCCCATTTTGGTGCAAGTATTTCGTCAGACGAGTATTGACTAGCCGTTCCAGAAGCTTTGAAAAAACATTAAGAAGGGAAATTGGCCTGAAATTACCTGGTATATTTTTTGGACCGGCTTTATGTATCGGTGAAACAGACGATGTTTTCCAAGAAATGGGAAAGGTCCCAGTGGAGAAGCTTAGATTGAAAATGTGGGTTAGGGGCTCTGCTAATAAACAAGACATGTGTTTGATAAAAGAATTTCTAAAACCGGCAGGCCCCGGGGCACACTCATTTCTTAGCTGTTTGATTGCCTTGGATATTTCAATTTGGTCAGTAGGGTAGAGAAAGAGGGAATCCCACCAAAAACATTCTGTAAAAACTAGCCAGGTCTCGATGGATCTGCTTGTTTATCTCTAAAAAAGTAATGAAATCTAGACAAAGTCGTGCCAAGTCTAAGGTTCCTTACTGCGATTTCTTTATTATTATAGTTAATGTTGTGAGACTTGGCCGTTGAAGGGTACACAAGCGGTTCTGGCGACAGATTGGTGCAATGGGGTCATGGAGCACCTGGTTTTGTACCCTTGTGTAGCCTTCAACAGCCAAGTCTCACAACATTAACTATAATAATAAAGAAATCGCAGTAAGGAACCTTAGACTTGGCACGACTTTGTCTAGATTTCATTACTTTTTTAGAGATAAACAAGCAGATCCATCGAGACCTGGCTAGTTTTTACAGAATGTTTTTGGTGGGATTTCACTTCTTTTTGTAGGAACGAGGGCATATTGATTAATTTTATTAGATTTTCTTATTTGACACAGTTTTTAAATTTGTGTAACGTTGGAGTAGAATAAAGTTAATCATCCGACTATTTCTTGTTGAACGAGCGAGTGAAGCGAGCGAAGTCCTCCGAGTCTGCTGGAACAATCCGGCGTTTGTTTATATGTATGTTTGCATGTATGAATGTTTGTTCGACGATAACTTGAGTAAATTTGGTCGGATCGTTATGAAATTTGATAAGCGGGTAAACTAAATTAAAAGAATTTTTAGAACATGAGCCAAATCGGTCGATGGGTTGCCGAGATATGGGGTTGTATAGTTTAAATGCAAAGCGCGCGCGCGCCTGCGCGAATGGCGTAAGCAAAGTTATACATCTGTAACTGAGGTCGCGAGTTCATAGTTCGGAGCGAACCACTAGTGGGACGCTATAGGCTAGATTAAATGAAGATGTGTCCCACTACGCTGGATTTTTGCAATGACAGTCGATTTTTTTATGTACCAATAGTAGAAGGGGCATTACCATAATATCTCTAATAAAGCTGATACCAGCTGAGGGTTCTTCATCAGATACTCCAGACCTTAGATTTTTGACATCAAATGAAGCGGCCCACCAAGTTGAATATTTTTTGTAAGGGCGGTATATGTCGATCTATAATAGTTTGTTTGGGCTCTTGTGTTTTCTAATCAGGGTCACCAGGTACTCCAGATCTTCGATTATCCTAGTTTTTATAGTTTTCCCTTTATGTGGCCATTAAACCCTAACTCTGTACCAAATTTCAGCTCTCTGAGTTTATGGGAAGTACTAGTTCTATGAGGGCTCTTGTGTTTTCTAATCAGGGTCACCAGGTACTCCAGATCTTCGATTATCCTAGTTTTTATAAGTTTCCCTTTATGTGCCCATTAAACCCTAACTCTGTACCAAATTTCAGCTCTCTGAGTTTATGGGAAGTACTAGTTCTATTAGGGCTCTTGTGTTTTATAATCAGGGTCACCAGGTACTCCAGATCTTCGATTATCCTAGTTTTTATAGTTGTCCCTTTATGTGCCTATTAAACCCTAACTCTGTACCAAATTTCAGCTCTCTGAGTTTATGGGAAGTACTAGTTCTATTAGGGCTCTTGTGTTTTCTAATCAGGGTCACCAGGTACTTCAGATCTTCGATTATCCTAGTTTTTATAGTTTCCCCTTTATGTGCCTATTAAACCCTAACTCTGTACCAAATTTCAGCTCTCTGAGTTTATGGGAAGTACTAGTTCTATTAGGGCTCTTGTGTTTTCTAATCAGGGTCACCAGGTACTCCAGATCTTCGATTATCCTAGTTTTTATAGTTTTCCCTTTATGTGGCCATTCAACCCTAACTCTGTACCAAATTTCAGCTCTCTGAGTTTATGGGAAGTACTAGTTCTATTATGATGATCATGAGTGAGTGAGTGAGTGAGTGAGTGAGTGAGTGTGTGTCATAAATGCGAAACTTTGCTTTCGCTTAACTTCGGAACTAAATGACCTACAGACTTGAAATTTTGGATTTTAAGTATGTGATTATAGCTTACTAGATGACGAACATTTCTGCGTTCTGGTCTTATCCAGAGGTTCTCAAATAGGGGCCTGAAAATGCGGCGAAATGGTTCCAGTAAAGGATGGTACGGCAGTGTTTGCTTCGCGCTCGACCTGGCGGGGGCACTGCCGTGCCCCCAGATTTGGACATTGAGATACCTTTACATTTTTTGCTAGCTCTTCCTCGGACATTTTGAGTCTTTCCATTATCCTTGAGGCCAGTTCTTTTCCAACAGTTGCAAAAAAATTGTTTGTGTTGTTAAGTGCGTCAGTAGGATTAGGTAGAGAATGAAGGAGTTCATCAGCAGTACCACGCACTGGTGTTGTATGCGTTATGTTTTTAATGCACTGCCAGAGTTTTTTCGGGTTTTTCATGTTACCTTCTAGTTGACTGCTCTCGTAAGCTGTTTTGAGACTATGTAATAAATTGTTGCAAAAATTTTTATATCTTATGTAAATGACCTTTGCCACAGCATCTTTTGGTCTTCTCCGGGTATCACTATGCAGTTTGTCTCTAGTCCGCATACAACGTATAAGCCCTGGGGTGATCCATGGCTTCAAAGTATATTTGGTTCTGCTTACGTGAACATAGGAACTATGTTTTGTAATTGCATCTCTGAGGAAAGTTTCGAGGATTTCAACAGCTTTAGATACGTCGGTTTGTTCAGTAACAAGTGACCAGTCGCAATTCTGCAGTTCATCAGCAGCCGCCGTGAAGTCCACTTTGAGCCGGGTTCTATCTCGCTTTTTTGGACCTTCTGGCATACACAGACTGGCTACAGCAACAGAATGGTCTGTCACGGAGCATTCGCAGACAGCCGACCTGATTTTTGCTGTTGACTTTACAAATATATGGTCTAGGCACGTAAAAATTCGTGTTGGTTTTGTTATTGTCTGTAAAAAACCATGTTCTACCATTAGGCTCACATAATCGCTACTATATTTATCGTCGTTATCCAAAGCAATATCAATGTTTACATCCCCTGCCAAGATAGTAAAAGGTTTAGATGACAAGGATTCTAAAAGAGTGTTCAGTTGAAGCAGAAAGTTAGGGGTATCGCTGAATCGTAAAAAAAGGTGTTTATCTTTCGCTATCTCCTGTGCCTTAAGCCGCTCCATGGACTGATTGCAGAGTCGCGGCGAGTTCGTTACTTAATTAGACGTCGGTTAATCAGCGATGTCACGCGGCAAACACTCTATATTTATACATAGTATATTACTGGGAGGAAGCTGTAAGTGCTGGGACAGCCTACTCCATTTAAGGCTAACTGGCGCCACCAATGTTAAAAAAATCATATCTTCCTTTAGAAGAAGTTTCTGAAAAAATCCTAAGATGAGCCTATGCGCCATGCTTTTCTAGATTTCTAAGTATAGATACCCTCTTCGTAATTTACTTTTAAGCTAAAAAATTTTCGATAACCGCCAAAAACGGCCACTTTTGGCGGTTATCGAATTTTTTAGATTACGACTAGAAATTGAGTTGGGTACCTATACATAAAAATGTAGAAAAGCATGGCGCATGAGCTCATCTTAGGATTTTGTCAGAAACTTCTTCTGAAGGGACATATGATTTTTTCAACATTGGTGGCGCTAGTTAGCCTTATACCGAGCCTTAAGGCGAATGTACAGGGTGTCCGGTGGCAAATTTAGGTTTTTAAAATTGAATAAATGAAAAACTATTGAAGTTAGTATTAAATTTCTTTCACTAATAAAAGATTTTAATGCTTGAAATAAACATCGTCTAAAGGCTTTCCATTTTGTCTCACGCACATACGGAAACGAAGCATGTTTTTAACGAAAAACAATTTAGGCTGGTAGACCTGAACTTCACGGCGAATATTTTTCTCTAGAGCTAGCACAGTACTCGGATTATTGGCGTAAACTTAACTCTTCGGATATCCCCACAGTAAAAAACCCATTTGGGTCAAATTCGGTGACCTTGGGAGGTCTCCAAATAGGCTAATAGGCTAATCCGAATTTTTAGGGAAGTTCTCATGAAGCATTCTCATGGCGGTATGCTGTGTAGCCCCATCTTGCTGAAACCACATTTTTTGATAAGTAAGATAGATGGACTTGCAGACTTAAATAAAAAAAACTTGGATCATTTGAGAAAAATTGTCACAATTCACAAACTGCGTGCTCGTTGAAATTTTCAACAAAATACGGGCATTTTGGAAAAATCCAAAATCTTCAGGAGTCCTCCTTGTTCTACTGGGTCCTGGCGAAGGGTTCTTAATTTTTGAAAAAGTTGCACAAAACCTTTCTTCCCACGACCGTATTAAATTCTCTATGGGCGCATCGCTCATTCGTGTGATACTGGTAGTAATTACAAAATTGACGCCAATCTGCGACGTAAAATCACCATTCCTAAAAACCCTTCGATAGCCAACGCGCTATGGTCACCTGACCACTGTGGTATTGTAACCGACAAATCCGCACTCTTGGTGATTCTAATAATGCCCCTCTCTTCCTGCTCCGATTGGTACTTTTTGTTTAATGTGCGTTTAAAAACCTAAATTTCCCACCGGACACCCTGTATAAGCACCTAGTGTGCTACTAATGAATAAAATCGTATCTTCTTTTTGATCACGCCACGAATAAATCCCGCCACCGCCAAAAGTGGCCGTTTCTGGCAGCGGTGTGTTTATTCGTAGGTTTTAGGATCTGGAATCTAGATCCTAAAAATAATTAAGCCTAGGTATTCTCAAATTTCTCAACGACAAATATAACATTCTGCAACTGATTCTGCAAGGGAAAATACAGGGTCGCCGAAGACCTGGCCGCCCAAAAACATCATGGCTACAAAATCTCGCAGAATGGTTCAACACAAGCCACACACAACTGTTCCGAGCCGCAACATCACGGGCAAAGACCGTAATGATAGCCGACCTCCAATAGGAGATGGCACCAAAAGAAGAAGAAGATTCTCATTTAACGGCTCGTTCATAGTAAAAAGCGCATCCAAAAAGAAGATATTACGATCCTAGAATCTACTAATAAATCCCGCACAACTCAAAAGTAGCCGCTTTATTCTTTTGCGGGATTTGTTCGCATCCATAAATTAATCGTAGTCGGAGGACACCTCATTCGCATTTGATATACCGATGGCCTCCGACTACGATTAATTATCTATGAGTCTATTTTAAGGATAAGCAGGTCTTGTTTTAAGCCTTTTAGTAGTCGGGTTTTAGTTTTAGATTTCTATTTTTTTTTTGAGCTTTTTAGTAAATCATTTTGGAGGATCATCCAGAATAGAACCAAGAACGGCAAAAAAAAACACATTTTGGTATTTTTTGTTATATTTGTTATGTTGACGCTACATGTGTTATACATTTTTGAAAAGGTCTTTTAAAGCCGTTTCATTTTATATCCATGACGATGGTATTCGATAGTTTTTATTTTTAGGTCCACCACTTTAGGGCGCAGCACAGCGGCCATCTTGTTTTTTCTCAAAATTAAACTATCCTATGTTACTTGGGCGATTGAGGCAAATCCAAAAACACCTCATTTGTTGAAATCGTCTTAGTAGCTTAGAATCTGCGAGGGATCAGATGAACACACAAACATACCCACATACATATGATACATACCCACATACATACCCACATACATACACACATACATACATACGCTGCTAAAATCATAACCCTCCTTTTTGCTTCGCGTAGTCGGGTAAAAAGGAAGATATGTTTTTTTTCATTGGTGGCGCTAGTGGACGAGGTTCCATCCTCTAAAAAGCGACGCGTTGGTAGCCCAGTATGTAAAACGCTAGATACACAAGCGTGAGGTACCAAGTTCATGCCTCGGTGCGGCCATGTACCTACGATTTTTTTACGTACGTATGTTTTTTTATAGATAATGGTACGGAACCCTTCGTGCGCGAGTCCGACTCGCACTTAGCCGGTTTTGAATAAATTACTTTACAACATATTGAGCTACGAGAACGCCTCTGCGGTTATCACGTCGCATGGTAATTTATTAACTTTGTAATTTTGTAATATTATTAATTTACGCTTCAGTAGATTTTAAGTACCTATCTCTGCGGTGTTTTATATGTATAGAGGTAGGATAAAGCAACTTTTGCGTTCTGCGAAATAGGCGCTGTAATTAAAAAATAAGTTTCGCGTTTAATTGAAGGGCGGGGTCTTTTGATACATGTATTATTATTGTCATGCTTAATAGAAGGCCCGAGACGATATAAAATTGTGTAAAGTTTGGTTTATGAAATAAACACATTTTTTTACGTTTTGTTTAGTCTAACCGTAAACATAAAAAAATAAGTTAAGAAACCAACATTATCCTCCTAGCGCCCAAAGGCATAAAAAAAATCCTTCTACAAGTTAGTGGTAGCCGCCCAGCGCTCAGTTCGATTTCATCCGCCAGACGCCCGGGGGCCTTTTAAAAAGCCCTCATTTTCAATTGCCCATAAAGTATCAAATTTTATGTGGAATGATAGATATTGGTTTTCGAACGTTTCCGGTAATGTCTGTATTATCGATGGACAGTCAGCGGTGCCAACAGAATCAAATTTCATCTGTCATTTTCGACGAAACGAGACTGAAGGTGGAGGCATGCCGTAAACATGAATATTTATTCATAGTTTTTCTTTGCCATCTTTGCTATATTGTTTAATTTTTTTGTATTGAAAGTGGTACCAATGAAGTATGTTTTCATAAAACGTTTAGATTTTCGACTAAATCCCAATAGTTCATTTTTTTTATATAGCTTCTTAAATTAAGAAGACCTTTTGGAAGGTATCTGGGTTTAAACATTACCCTAGATTTTAAAAGCCTTATGGGTTCCTACATTTGCTTAGATTTTAAAAGGCTTATGGGTCGTAAATAGTTGTAATATTATAAAATATATGTTGCTACAAAGTATCAATAATTTGCTTATTTCTAGAAACAACCATTAGGTTACCGTTATAATATAATAAATTGAATTATCCTTGAATTATGACTGATTCACGGATAAAAAAAAATAATATGCGTTACGTAACATTGCTATACTTTTAAAAATCTTGCGGGCTTCTATCACAATAAGAGCTGTTTGAGCCCCTCTCTAACAAAAATTGAAAATATTGTTATCATTAATTTATTTATTCAAGTGCTCCTATTTACTATCACCCTAAAGGTTAGTTATTCAGCTATACATTAAATAGTATTTAATGCCAATTTTAATTGAAAATTAGACAAATATTACCATTTATTTGGTTGATGGGCAGATTTGAAAAAAAGATTTCGATGAAAAAAATACAAAATTTATTATTTTGTGTTTTCTGTGAATTTTTACCTCATAGTTTCGTGAAAACCAACCGTTCTTCAGTACATACACTCAAATAACTTTAAAATTGACGAAAATACAAAACTCATTTCCACTAGTGATTGCGGCCCAGATGCATTTTAAAAGTTTGTTATATTTCGGCTTTTTTCCTAGCGTAAAACCGTCTTTACACATCCTTTATCCACCCAAAAAAATCCCCCGTTTGTATGATCAGTTTTAAGTACATTTTCGAATGTCGACATCTCTGGGCGTCTGCCATGTGAACCTTTTAAAAGTGCTTTGGGCGTCTAGCACTACTTGGGCGAAAAAATCCTGGGCGTTAGGAGGTTAAATACAAGCTTTTCTAAAGGTGGCATTAATAGTCGTCAGCTCTAGCTCGAGCTCAAGTAGGTGTTCTCAGAAAATAAAATCAATCGAACTTGACTAGCATAATATTATTAATAGACATTGTCATTGACATTAGCCAAGATCTCAAGTCGGCTAATGTCAATGTCAAGCTCAAGCTAGTGTCTATTAATATGTTGACAGCTACTCAAGCTCGATTGATTTTGTTTTCTGAGATCACCTACTTGAGCTCGAGCTAGAGCTGACGACTATTAATGCCACCTTTAAAAATCCTTGTTTTTTAATGTTGGTTTCTTAACTTATTTTTTTATGACGACTAATATCTAATGCCACCTTAAAAGTGTTTTAATCACAAGCATCATTGTCCTTAAATCTTATAATAATAATAATCAAATCAATAAATAGCTATTATACGCTAGGATACACCACGGTAGATTGTATTACGGCAATCAAATCCTAGCATACACTGCTAGCTTAACATTGACTGTACTTATACAAAATTTAAATCAACCGCAATTCGAACAGTTTTTAATGTAATTATCTTGGCAATAATTCGGAAGGCAAAGTTTTTTGTTCGAAAGTCTGTTATTGGCTTAATCTTATCTTTAGACAATATTGAGAAACTAATTTCAATATTTTTTATTTTTGTTCAGTAGTTTGGATTTTACAACGTTTCAAAGATACGGTTTTATGACGTCACGCGACGGTCTGCATACTGTTGGTGGTCATAGGAACAAAACATTGTAGCGCATAAAAACAAAACTACTGGACCAAAATAAAATATTTAAATTAGTTTCCCAATATTGTCTAAAGATAAGATTACGCCAATAACGGACTTTCGAACAAAAAACTTTGCCTTCCGAATTGTGTCACCTTAATATTATAGTAAGGTTAATAATTAATTTATGATTTATTGGAGGAATAAACCTACCTACTAAGCCTTATCTAATCGGATTTAATATCCCATAAGTCATGTCATAGTTAGGTACTTTAGTTACAAGTTATAAGCGGATGTCGTACGCCATGTCGAATGACTATTAAATGATGATACTATCAATAACGCATCGACCGATAAAAACGCGCCTGTGTGGTCCGAGCCTGAATAGATGACGTTTAATTGACAGTACCATTACTCGATCGCTCTTTTCCTTGATGGTACGATTAATAATAATTAAAAACTCATTCACTTTTGTAAACTGATTGATCAATGCTACTATTAGTCGAAAACATATAGCACTACAATTTCGAGATAAAAAGCTTTTGCTCGGCATCCGGACTATAATAGTAGCCGCTTTCACTTGTCGTTTACGCCACCATATACGTGGAAATTATTTATTATAAAGGCCTCATAATTAATATGTCTAGTAGACTATGAAGCGATGGTCTAATTAATTTATAGACTTTGAATTAATTAATATTGAATATTAGCTGCCTTCGGGCGTTCCGTACGTAATTCGAGTTGAAGGATCTTATTTTGCTTTGTTAGCAACGAATGTTGCTTGTTACTATAAGGCAGCCATTTTAACAAGATCAAGGATAATAAGGCCGTGGTATAAAAATCTATGCCTGATTGAGGGTTAAACAATTATAAGTAGGTAGTATAACTTGTCAGATACCTACGACTAGCTTCAATTCAGTTAAGGGTAAAAATTAAGGGTTAAGGGTAAATCGGACTAGTTTTGAGACAGGAAATTTTGTAGATTTTCTTCGTTCAGTATTTGCGCACAGCCGTGCATAGTGAATCGCCCGCGCGCAAAGAAAAATGCACAACATCGATTCCTGTATCAAATACACTAAAAAAAAAAAGTAATATGTAGCCTGTACCTACAATAGTACATGTCCCACTAGCTAGGCAAAGGCCTTCTCTCAGAGAGAGAGTTTGAGCTTAATCACAACGCGCAAATGTACGTAACTTTGAAATAAAATAAAGTCATAGATACATGCCCGCACCAGGAATCGAACCTAGGACCTTTCACTTCAGAGTCCACTGTTCTACCCACTAGACCACCACCACCACTCAAATACACTAAACAAATTGAAAATGTTTACATATCAAACCTTAGAATTAGGTGAGACCTATCTAAAACAGCCAGTTTCGTGTTGACATTCATGAACGTTTTGAAAAAATTTTGCTTGTTAAAAATAGGCGGCGCACTTTATTTCAAGCAAAATATCTTGTAATCTGTTATGGATATCAACATGAAACTGGCTCTGTTAAGTAGCCCTCACCTAATTCTAGAGTTTGATATATGAACATTTTCAATTTGTTTAGATGACAGGAATCGATTTTGTAAATTTTTCTTTGCGCGCGGGGTAATTCACTTTGCCCAGCGCCTTAAAAGAGCAATAAAATTGTTATCCGCTGCAGATCTCAACATAATTTCAGGTAAACTGGTAGATAATTTTGAATGTTTTCTACTTTTTTCAGTTTGAAAACACACCCACAAATCTAAAAACAACACAATTTTGAGAGGTCACACAAACATAACAAAAAATTGCAGAGTCCATTAACATAAATGCTCCCCCTGTTTGCTTCCATTAGACTCATTTTACTCGCGGAAAAGTATAATAATATAAACTTTACTCTTCCGAATTTTAGGAGGCAGCTTAGTAAAACAAACAGTTACTTCACAGATGGTTTGTTTCTAACACATTCACGGAAACATCGCCTTTTTTAAAGGTAATAGGGAGAAAAATAAACAATAGAGGTGCAAATATCTGTGCTTGTGTTAAAATTATGACTAAATAAAAAATGCCCCCGACATTTTAGCTTCAAATTAGCATATCTCATAAACGATTTTGATAAAGATTTTTCATAAAAACACATCTAAGAACACTCGCTAGAAAAATCTGCTTTCAAGTAAAAAAACCGCATCCAAATCTGTTCACCCGTTTAAAAGCAACGATTACACAGACAGACACCCAGGCAGAAAAACAAAAAAACAAACACACACGTCAAGCTTATCCCCTCTTTTTGGGTCGGGGGTTAAAAAGCCTTTTACGAAATGAAAATGACCTTCTGTTTCACTCTGTCACACAGATGGTAGAGAAAAGTTGAACATGGCTCCTCGGAGGGAGATCCCCATATCATGTACTGTGAAACTTGGCGCGATAACGAGTCCGACCTCCGCGGGGAGTCATGCCTATACGGCGTAGGTAGAGTTGACGTAGATGGAGAATATACATGCTTTGCATATAAACTATACAACCCCATATCTCGGCAACCCCTCAACCGATGTGGCTCATGTTCGAACTTAAAAATTCTTTTAATTTTGTTTACCTGCCTACCAAATTTCATTACGATCCGACTAAATTTACTCTATCGTCGAACGAACATTCATACATATAAACATACATACATACAAACGCCGGATTGTTCCAGTAGACTCGGAGAACTTCGCTCGCTTCGCTCGCTCGTTCAAATATACCGATACCTGCGTAATAATTATGCGTATATTCCGCGCGCGATGAGATGGGATGAAACCTTGTGAAAATGAAGCGAAAGTTTACTTTATTTTACTTTGACAAGGTAGCTTCGACGCGAGTTTGCTTACTGCGCGCGTCTTAGTTCCAAAAGGTCGCATTCCATTCTCATCGCGCGCGCATTATAGAAAAAAAATGCCACCCAAAAAACCTCATCGTAATCCACAAATGCAAAACGTCAATTTCGAAAAAGCAAAAAAAAATAATTTTAGTGTAATTTATTAACTTTGTGGAATATTGAAAAACTAAATTTAACCTCTTTTCCGATTTATTTATTAATCTACTCTCCTAATCCGGTTCACATGTTTGGTTATTGTTTAAACCACAATTTTATCGAATTTAAGTAACACTCATTTGTAGCATAGTTAGTTAGTTAGTTAGTAATATAGCCACTGATTTTGATCGGTGAATCTACCGTTTGTGTGCATCTGGTTTTATTAACACTACCTATATAGCTGGAAAGGCTGATAGAGTAGACTTCACAGTCTGGGAAAAATATTTTTTTGGCCATTCACGGTTGAAAATTCGATTGTTTTCACTTTGAAAGTACTAACTACCAACTCCCAGCCTTGTACGATAAAATAAGTCAAATGGTCACCAGCTCTTCAGCTACCAGCCAAAATATGTGAGAGTTTCTTATTCCCGTCACACATTGACTCGCTCGCTGTGGAGACAACTTTGTTTTTAAGCCAAATGGGCTTATTCATTTAACGAGGGAACGTTCTTAGCGGCGGTATGAATATTTAATTAGGCTAATGTCACTCCCTTTTGTTGGACAGAGAGTGTGTCTGTTATATTAACTTGACAAAAGGTGTGCGTTATGTATTTTACAGTACTTTTTAGGGTTCTCTACCTCAAAAGGAAAAAAAATGGACATCATAGGATCACTCGTGTGTCTGTCTGTCCGTCTGTCATACCCAATTTGCTTCGGAACTACCGAACCAATTGAGTTAATCTTATTTTACCTGCCAAGCCTGAGCGATTGTGTTTAAAAAATATAGTTATTGTGTTCTACAGTTTTGTTAATGTTTTTGTTTTATTTCGCTAGTCAGACACAATAGCTACTTAATTACTATAATTTTCAGGTTAGAAACTCTATGTAGATTAGAGAGAATTGTATCGAGCGCTCAATATGGCGGTAGGCCAGACATGATCTCTTGCGAGTTGCGTGGCCCCAACCTCTTATCTTGTGGCCCAGCGTTTCTAAGCGGAAATAATCTTATGATGCGCCCAAAGATCCCTTTTTCATTAAGGGATGATCGGTGAAAGTAATTTAGCGGAGAGATATTTCTTGTTACATCTTCGTAATCGATTCTTCGCAGATCCAGTGGTTTGTTGCGTTGTTTCTTTTACCTGAGGGTTATTAAGAGGACATTAGTGGAGGCAAGTATCAAAATAGTTTTTTTGCTTTTTGTTATCTATACTTATAATTAAACTCTAGCGAAGTCAATTCTGTACATTGAATATTTTTAGAAAAAAACTAGCAGGGCTTACTAAGTAAACTATACTGAATACAAAAATGCAAAAAAATCGGTCTATGTCTGTCTGTCTGTCTGTCTGTCTGTCTTTCTGTCTGTGTGTTACCTCATCACGCGAATACCGCTGAATAGTTTTCAGTCAAATTTAGATCCGTGATAAGTCCTGGTTCAGAATGCATTGCGGGTTGCAATTTTAACTTTGTTTTTTGTAAGAAATATTCATAATTTTGATATAGCTTCTTGAGAAGATATGTTAATAACGTGATACTGAACACATTTCCGAAAAAAAAATGGAATTTCCGGAAAAAAAAATCCGACTTGGAACCTCATTATCTCGGAAACCGTTGATTTCCTAAGCATAGTTCCGTGGGCAAAAATGTTCGTTTCGATGAAGACTATACAGGGTGTTAAAAGACCGCCAACAGACCCGAAAGCCACTAGACACCAAAACAAAGTACTTTTTCGATAAATTATTGTTGGGAAATGATTTTGATTTTTTAGGTTATAATTTTGAAAATATTTTTTTGGACGTGTAACGCACAGAAGTCATATTGCGCAAGCGGAGGTATCAGATTATGTTACTTAAGCTTGAAGTGCCGATGTTTAGAATACATTGCGGGTTGCAACTTTAACGTCGTTTTTTGTAAGAAATATTCATAATTTTGATATGGCTTCTTGAAAAGGTATGTTAAGAATCCCCTGAAGCTCTGCAGCCCTCTCGCTCGCACTTTTCAACATTTTAATTTATTGTAAGAGAATGATTCAACTTTGGACGATAAAATATAGTTGCAGACATAGAAAATAAAGCTATCGACATGTAAACATACTTTAAATTTCACATTTATAGTTTAAAAAATAAATATTACTGAACTACTACTTTTAACCGAATTTCAGTGTTTTTTTTTATTAGTAGGAATATGAAATCAAAAGTGTGTCCACATGTCGATAGCTTTATTATCTATGTCTGCAACTATATTTTATTATATTCTTTTACAATCAATTAAATTGTTGAAAAGTGCGAGCGAGAGGGCTGCAGAGCTTCAGGGGATTCTTAAGAACTAGATACTGAATAAATTTCTGCAAAAAAAAGTTTTGAAAAATCCGACTTTGAACCTCATTATTTCGGAAACCGTTGATTTCCCAAGCATAGTTCCTTGGGCAAAAATGTTCCTTATGATGAGGACAATACGTGGTTTCCCGCTTTGTTGGAGGTCTTTTAACACCCTGTATGTGGTCTCCCACTATGTTGGCAGTCTTTTAACACCGCTCGGTATTCAATACAAGCACTCGCCGCAAACAATAATTTTGCATTCTTGCATAACAAATAACTATTGTTTACCGTGGAGCTGGATAGACAGAGTTATTAGCCGTATGCTTTGCTTGATGGCTTAGCATGAGAATGAGAAAGACCTTATCTATGGGCTTATAACTTTATCTAGCCCACTCTACGTCGAGGGAGATACATATAAACCCTTTTACTTCTTAAGCAATTCTTATGCTAAGCTTCCTGGTATCTTATCACGGGCGATACCTTAATGTAAACAATACATATTTATTATTAAATTTATAAATGTATTGTTTAGATTAGGGTTTTTATTCTATTGCTTTCTTTTGAGCCCTGCTACCGCAAGTTAAGAAATAATAACTATTAAAATACCCCCGACATTTTCGCTTCGAATAAGCATATTTAATAAATAGCTGAACCAATTATGACAAAACATAACTAAGAAAATTCGCTAGAAAACCTGCTTCCAAATCGTTCACCCATTTAAGAACTACGGTGCCACAGACAGACACACCCTCATAAACACTTGTACAGACACACTCACAAAGCTGTCAAACTTATAACACCCCTCTTTTTTGGTCGGGGGTTAAAAAACCTTCCTTTTGAGTTTTTCTCCACAGTCGAATTTAAATTAAATGTCAAATGTGTAAAAACGCATACGAAGTCGCGGGCACAACTAGTTAGTTAATAAAAATAAAAATAAAACCTGTACCTATGTGATCAAGCATATCCTACACCTAGCCTACCCCTGCAATATTCCAGGCATTACTTTCATTCCTATGATTACGTGCAGTATCAAAATAGTTTTTTTGCTTTTTGTTATTAATTAATTTAAAAAAAAAAACCTGTACCTATGTGATCAAGCATATCCTACACCTAGCCTACCCCTGCAATATACCAGGCATTACTTTCATTCCTAAAAATGTTTTTTTAGGTTTGAGCTCTTTGTAGTGACTTGATTACGAAGTCAATACCCTAATTCTTTAAGCCTTAACTTGCCTTGCCTAAAATCTACACCTTAGTCAAAATATGTATCCAAGTTTTTACGAAACCCACGGTGCATGAGTCCGACTCGCAAGTGGCCAGTTTAATTTATTGATCATTTTGCAATTCAGGCCTAAATGGTATTATATCAATTGAGAGTCTCGCAGAAGTGGTTCTCACCTGCAATCAGGGCTGGCCCAAAATAAATTTGGCGGCAGCAAGTCCGGTCCTAAACCAATACACATTCGCTGACTGGGGCAGAGAGCACACTTCGTTACAACCTGACCGATTTATATAAGGTACTCGTACAAGGCGAATTAGGTGAGAGCTATCTAACATAGCCAGTTTCGTGTTGACATTCATAGACATTTTGAAGATATGTTCGCTGAAAAAAATAGGAGGCGCGCTTTTTTTCAGCGAAAATATCTTGCAAGCTGTTATGGATATCAACATGAATATTATTATTATTATTAATAATATAGAATATGGCTGTGTTAGACAGCTGTCACTTAATTCAAGTGTTCTATATACAAGGTGTTACAAAATATCCTTACTCTTTTTTACAGAGCACCCGGTGATATGGATAACAACCATTTTTTTTGTGCTATGACGTTTCGTTGATTTTTGGATTAATAAAATGTGAACGCTGTGGCGGGAGAAAATTATTTTTAAATATTATTTTCATTGACTTTCACTTTGTTTCTTTTTAAAGTTCCGTACATTCCACACTATTGATTTGTCTTTCCTGACTGACTAACCTGTCTTTCCTCGCAGTCAGGATGTTATAGGTGCATGGCAAGCCTACTCCATCTAAAACAATGTCCCAGGCACGAGAATCGATTGCATTCGTATGAAATCCAATCCTGGAATCCAAGGTCCTAAAAATAGTTAAGCCTCGCGTTGAGAAATCGCAGGAGCGTTTTTTGCTAAAAACGCATCAAAAAAGATATGTTTTTTTTTTCCATTGGCGGCGCTAGTTGTGAGACGTATTGCGTCATAAACTGTGTTCTAAAGACGAAATACGACACACAACTAGCGCCCCTAATGAAAAAAAAAGATATGACTTTTTTGGATTCCAGATCCTAGAACTTAAGAATGCAATCGTTTACGCCAAAAGTGGAAAGTTTCTGACAGGTCTACCGGCTCGCTGGTCAGTCCTATCTACCTGGAAGTTGGAGGTTTTGTCGGAAGAAGCTCTGTTTATTTTCGCGGCGCCATCTGCAAACAGTGAGGTGAGTGGTCGGACTCTTCCAAACCAGTGCTTGTAAAAAGGACCTTACTCTTTTCACAGTATAATGGTATTCAGGTTGGTCTGGACTGGCCTTATAAACCATTTGTGAAAGATCAACCCAAGTGGAAAAAAACATATTCGAGCCCTATGTCCATCCTGTGGGATAACAGGATTTAAGTCAGTCAAGTCATTGTTATTTTTTTATTTACTGTTTACATTATTTACACTGTCCTTAGATCATCCAATGCGACAGATTATAAAATTCTCCTATAAAAAGTAATAATTACATTACTGTGATTAACCTAAAGACCTAAACAATAATATTACGCCCAAGCATCTCCGTCATAATTACCCTTGTAAATTCCGTAAACGAATACTGGAATATTGTCCGTCTCTTCATCAAAACGGTTGAGAAGGCGTAGGTATAGCAGTAGTGACTGGTGCCTCCTGTTAACAAGTTGCCACTGTGGATTGGCGATTTTCACGTTGAGCGATAACGCTCAACGTGAAAATCGCATAAGCCTAAGTTATGCCTAAGTCAAGGCATAAGCCTTGGGCTCTCATGCAGTGGCGTGCACAGAGTTTTTAGACAAGAAATATTAAACTTCGGTACCAAAAATACGTAGGTACTTAGATAGTGCCACCGAAACTCGACAGGTGGCACTGATTTATAAGTTGGTAGTAATAGTAGTAATTACTCGTAGATAAAAATATTAGATATCAGAATAAAATAAAACAAGATTATAAATATTTGTCTGAGTTTGGTAGGGTAGGCAGTGTCTTTCTGTCTGTATGAACGGCACGCTACTGCTCTCATGGGTCTCTCGATTGTTTTACAAGTCAGAGTGATCGACCGGGAACAAGCCGCAGCTCCGATTCCACGAAATGATGATATTGTAAAAACGTTTTCACCGCCGAGGATTGTTGTATGCTTAGCGCAGATGAGCTTCGAGCTTATTTGCTCGCCCGGGCCTTGTCGGCCTAAGCAATTTAACTTTTCACTAAGGGTGGCATTAATAGTCGTCACCTCAAGCTCGAGCTCAAGTAGGTGATCGCAGAAAACAAAATCAGTCGAGCTTGAGTAGCTGTCAGCATATAATTAGACACTAGCTTGATCTTGAGATTGAAATTAGCCTACTTGAGCCCGAGCTTGAGCTGACGACTATTAATGCCACCCTTAAAATATAAATAAAAGCATACTCTAGCCGGTCTCAGTCTCACGAGCTTATACTTTTAGGGTTCCGCACCGCAAAAAAAAGATAGAAGGAAAGAGAGGTTTGACCAAAGGTGGATGTCGTGACGTACCAGGCTGCGAAGGAACTGGCCTATGATCGAAGTGCGTGGAGAATGCTGCATCGACAAGAGAATAACTCTTAAATATAATGATGACCTAAAAAGGAAAAATATATAGGATCACTTTGTTGTCCGTCTGTCTGCCTGTCTGTCAAGATATTTTTCTCAGGAACACGTAAAGGTATCAAGTTAAAATTAACATCACTACTCAAAGCTGCAGTCCTTTGATACTGTGAAAAAATCAAATTTCTTAGCTTACGCAATCAAAAGATACGGCCGTTTATGCAGCATAATTCCGCACATTTTGACACTAGGAAGGGAATCAAAACCTACTTCCCATTGTCCTAGAATCATGAAATTTGGCATGAAGCAGTTGGCGAGTCGCCACCTAAGCCAATCAAATATCCCAATAAAAATCCCAAGGTCCCAGATCCAATCCCAGATCAGGCGCTTTTTGTTTGCCTTGGCCGTTAAGTGTTGTTTAATTATTTAACTTATTGGTTGTCTGGAAGAAATCACTTTTAGCGATAAGATCGCCATTTAATTTTGTGCTATATATTTTTTGTAAGAAATTATCTATAATATTCTTTCCGTTGTGAAAAAAGAGTTCTCTATTCATCTAACTAACTTACTTCCATCTTGGGGACAAGTTGGGGACTAACAAATAGATGCATAATATTGTGCCTGAATTCAAAACATGCAGCAGGATATGACAGCCGTATATAAACATATGAGGGGAGAGGCTTAATGAAAAAATAAAGCCCAATATTAATATCGTAAGATACGTTTTCCATCGAAAAGTGTACGTGGACGGAATAAGGGTCATTGCGGGAGAAACTAGTAGTATCACATCATCACAAATGTTTCTATGTTTGTTTATTACACTTTCATGCAAAAGGTTTTGAATCATTGTGTATAGGTATAGGTACACGAATAACACAAAAAGAGCTTAGATACTCATACCTATAACACAAAATATTTCCTGATATAAGACAAAGATCCATGTTAGAAGGTAGTATACAAAAAATCCTGTTTAATATTTCCTGATATAAGCTAGATAAGCTAGAATTATTTATATAAAAAGCAAAGAACCCTGTTATAAGGTAGTATACAAAAAATCCTGTTTAATACAAATATAATATTATCACATTTTCAATCATTTCTGTTTCTAAAATCCAAGTTACAGGTTTATTTATTGCTTACCATAGGTAGGTAATCCAAGTTACTGGTTTATTTATTGCTTACCATAGGTAGGTAATCCAAGTTACAGGTTTATTTATTGCTTACCATATGTAGGTAATCCAAGTTACAGGTACATTTATTGCTTACCATAGGTAGGTAATCGTATGAGGTAGAGCGTTTTGAGTTTCTTAGGCCGCCCAAAGGGCCTCAGATTGTTATTTATGAACGGTTTAGCATCGAAGTCCTTTTTGCGCTCATCCATAGACTGACTGCACCCGATAATTTCCATTAAGGTGAAAACCTAGGCACAACTAGCGCCGCCAATGGATACAAAATCATATTTTCCTTTTGGATGCGTTTTTTGCTAAAAATGAAACGTCAGGTACTCAACCCGAGGCTTAACTATTTTTAGGAAATAAGGTCCTAGAACCTACGAATAGAATCTTTTATCGCCAAAAGTGGCCACTTTTAGTGGAAAAAGATTTTATTCGGTCCTGGAAGGTTCCAAAAATAGTTAAGCCTCGTGTTGAGTACCTGACGTTTAGCTTTTAGCAGAAAATGCATCAAAAAAGAAGATATGATTTTTTCTTTTTTTGCCTAAAAGTAGTGTTTTCAACCTTTTTCACGACGCGACCCCCTTACTGTGTAAAACTCTTTCGCGACCCCCTACCAGGGTCTTGTCAGTTAAGTACACCTTTAGACATTATTGTCTAAAAACCGTGACCTCCAAACACCCTCCTGAAGAAGCTTCGCAATACCCTAAAGAAGCTTCACGACCCCGCGGGGATCACGCGGTTGAAAAGCACTGCTTTACAGCACACACTCCTACCTCCATGTACACAACAATATTGGATAAGTTAGCATTCACCCTGATTGGTGTCGAGACGGTCACAATATATTGCCTCTGGCCTCCGGAATACAAAGCGCCCCCTACTGATTAATAAATACATAACCTAACTATTGTATCGTATCTCGGAGAAAGTATTGAATAGAGTTGACATCAAATCGTCAAGTCCAAGCAGGAGCGGGAGAGTTAAATACAGCAACGTGAGTGACAAAGGAAGACTGCTGTTTTGTTTAATCTGAGAGGCAATGGTCCGGTTTCTGAGTTGAGAATTTTGCTAAACAAATAGGTAAGTATCGTCCTGTCTCTGCAGATTTCTCACAAAAGAGCGTGACAGAGCGATAGTTAAGTATGTGCTTAGTAAAATTCTCAACTCAGAAACCGGGCCAATGTCACCGCTTCGGGTTCGGCGATTAAACGCCTAAGATTGTGGATCTGATTTAAAAACGTAAGAGGACGTCTAAGGCCCGGTTTCTGAATTGAGAAATTCGCTAAGCAAATGGGTAAGAATCGTCCTGTCTCTGCAGATTTCTCACAAAAGAGCGTGACAGAACGATAGTTAAGTATTTGCTTAGCAAAATTCTCAATTCAGAAACCAGGCCTAAGACCATTTGTGAAATGGTCCTAACTGGTGGCCACTTTTAGCGGTGGCGGGATTTATTCGTAGGTTCTAGGATCTGGAATCTAAACCTTGATGATGATGATATCCTTTTATCCCTTATCAGGGACATAGGGCTCGAAGAAGGGATCTCCATTTTTCGCGGTCTTGCGCGTAAGGCTAGCTCCGGAATCCAAAACTTAGGTCCTAAAAATAGTCAAGCCTCGCGTTGAGAACTTGATAAAGCAAAAAACGGATCCAAAAAGAAGCTGATATTATTATTTATTATGATTTTTTTTTTCATTGGCGGTGCTGGTTGTGCTTATACGAGTAGGTATCTGGGCCTTAAGTAGTGGCAATCGAAATTACCGATATTTAAGAGCCATTTTGGAGGTATCATTGAATTTGGTTGCGTTATTATTTTCTATCCTTCTTAGGTGTTCGCGTCTAGCAGATTAAGGCCCGGTTTCTGAGTTGAGAATTTTGCTAAGCAAATGGGTAAGTATCGTCCTGTCTCTGCAGATTTCTCACAAAAGAGGGTGACAGAGCGATACGTGAGTATGTGCTTAGTTAAAATTCTCAACTCAGAAACCGGGCCTTAGATTATTCTTTATCTAAGTATTGTATGAATGAATCGTTTAGTTAGTTGATACTTTTATTCCCCTTGACAGGAAGGATTACTTGTTCTCTTTGAGGATAAATAACATACCAGCTCAACTTCCAGTAATGGTTCTTGCTAGGATTATTAGGCGATTTTCTCAGAGAAATTATTTGGAAAACACACTATAGAAGTTATAGCTGGAGAGCTGGGTGACCAATTGATTTATTTTATCATACAAAGCTGGCCGGTTATTGGCCGGTCGCGGTTGACGGTTCGATTTTTTTCCTTGAGAGTGTAAATGTTTGGGTTAAGCTTTTTTTATTCGTACAAGGTTGGGCATTTTTGCTTATTATGCACCAGATGTCATTATTTTTTTTAATAAGTAGGTACACCAACCGTGCGAAGCCGGGCCGGGCAGCTAGTACCGAATGCTCCTCTTTTTATTGCTTAGTTTAAAAAGAGGAGTCAGTACTGTCCATCAACGTGATAAGTTCTTGTTTGCAAAATAAATTATCATTAATATTGTTAATAACAGCTCCTCCCCTGAACCAACCACTTGGCAGTGCAGCCGCTGTTTAAATCAGATTCACAATTCCAACGGATTGTTTCGCCCCCGGAAGCGCCAGCGTTTTTTTCGCAATTTATCACGGACTCACCAAAAAGAAACAAAGATGGGGACAAAAAACGGAAAGAAAGATACGGAAAAAACAAGGATACGGAAGATTGCAGTCGAGAGGACGTCTCCGACCGCTATAATGTTGGGTTCATCCCTGGTAGAGTGAGTTGTTGTGTTTTCTTCCTTAGGACGAAGGATAGGGCACGGTGTAAAATGAAAAAAAAAAGTTGTTTGTTATGCAAGGATGCAAAATTATTGTTTGCAGCGAGTGCTTGTATGAAGCACGAGAGGCAAATAATATTGCATCCGTGCGAAACACGACAATTTTCATCTCACAGAGCGAGGAAATTATTATGTTAGATCACATGTCATTGTGTTAGATGCAAGAAACTGACATAAAAGTTAGTGAAATGAGTTTTCTTCTTTGTTTTGACAGATGAGTCAAAGAAGTTCCTTTATTTATTTTACTCAAAAAAGCTCGTAATGTGGTCATTAATTCGACAACCTTCTTTGAGCAAAGGAGGACTTGCGGGCTACTTTGATTAGGCGCCAGAAAAGTTGTATGGAATTTCATTAATGTCGTGTTTTGCGGCCAGAAAAACTGTATGAAAATCCATTAATGTCGAGTTTTGTTTCAAAAATAGAACTGAAAAGTCTGGCACAAAAAGTATTTATTTAGAATTTGGCTGTTTGGGTGCTGGCAGTCTACAAATTGCATAGAAAAAAAAAGCGCGGCCATATTGTTTTCGCCGCTTCGCGCGTTGTTCGAAGTGATTTTTTCTGTGCGTGCTGTTTTTGTTGTAAATAAAAGTGAACTCTTCAAGCAACGAATCCTCCGATTCAATGTGTTTAACAACGCCGAACATAAAAAGGAAGCGAAATAAGATATTTAAAGGTACCTTTTGCCACCAAAGTCAAAGGAAAAATACAAGTTTATCTACAAAAAGTTTGCGGAATGGAAAATCAACAGAAAGTAAACTAAGACAAAAGGTAAGCTGGTTCTATTTAAATTACTCGCATTGTTTGAGTAAAGCACTATACAAGCCTTGGTCTGCAATGAGTGCGCTTCTGGCCACGCTATGATGGCCTCGAGCTTAGCTTAGCTACGCTCTCGGCCCTTAAGCTTGGTCATCATTGCAGCCCTTGCTGTCCGCGCTATAAAGGCCTCGACCTTCGGTCTCGGCCTTCATTCCAGCTTGTCCATCAAGGGCTGCAATGCTGACCACGCTGTGAAGGCCTTGCGCTGTGCTACGCTGCGCTCTGTCGGCCATCAAAAGCGCGCCAGAAACGCACCCATTAAAGACCGCGGCAGTAATGTACTATTAACATAAAAGGAAGGTGACAGGTGGTATTTAATGTATTTTATTATTTGAATACTACATAATTTTATAAAGATTTTTTTAAGGTTAAAAAAAAATCTCTCGGGGCAGGACTTGCATTCTTTTTTCAGCGAAAATATCTTCAAAATGTTTTTGAATGTCAACACGAAACTGGCTGTGTTAGATAGCTCTCAAGTTATTCTACCTATAAGTACTTTTTTGATTAGTTGTATTGTATCAGATACATGAATAAATTTAGTAAATTTTTCCTTGCTATTCACTATGCTTTTAAATGCTATGTTAGGTCACAATATATCAGGCTATGAATGGCCTATATGGGAATAACTTCATCTAATTAGCACGTCAATTAGTGTTGATTGAGTATCTATACATATAGAGTATGGACTGTACGAGAAACAACCAATTATGTACTCAAATAAATAGTTATGAATTAGTTTAATGTGACCTCTGATATGCCATTTAAATTTCATCAAAGAGGACTTCATTTGCAGCTTATAATTTAAAATGTTATTGAAAGATCTGGCAAATATAATGACATTCGAAGTATCGCATCGCAGTAATATCAAAAGTTTTATAAGTGTTTAAAGTACAATGTTGTAGCAGGGCTATGGACTTTGTTATATTGAAATTGAAAGTCAATATACTTAGGGTGGCCATACCTTTTAAAATGTTTGTTTAAAGGTGAGAAATCCAGCCGACGAATATCAAGAAATCGTTTATACATAAAAACAATAAAAATTAAATAAGTTTTTCAACTGACTTCATAAAAGGAGAGTTACGCAATTTGACCCTTTTTATGTTTGTTACCTCAGAACTTTTTTTAAACACCCGTAACGTGTAACGCATTCTGCCAGGTCCTTACCTCCTAACATTAACTAGATAGACCTTACATTCCAAAAGCCAATTACGAATAAAAATACCAAAAACTGTGGGACGAAATTCTCACTGAGTAAACTAAAAACTTAAAACACAATCTCAAACATACCGTGCATAGAAACAAAGTGTAGAATATCTTTCGTGGAACGTAATTTTTTTTTTATTGTTATCGTATGATATTTAACAATGTCATTACACATTAGTACAACACCACTCGCTAACGGTGAAGGAAAAACATCGTGAGGAAACCCGCGGCTTAGTTGGCTCCACACGTATTGACTTGTCTTTCCTGTGGGCTAGGCCGACTAAGCTGTCAGGATGGTATAGGTGCTGGGCAAGCCTACTACATCTAAAACAATATCCCAGGCACTGCAGCGCCGAGTGGTCTCTTCACCTATCTAGTGTGAGTGAAGGTGCCACTAGACGCTGTACAAATCATCTCATAACGCAGATGCAAAGGCCTTAGTTACACATTAATTCTAATGCGACAATTGTATTATAAACTAGTTGTGCCCGCGACTTCGTATGCGCTTTTACACATTTGACATTTAATTTAAATTCGACTGTGGAGGAAAACTCAAAAGGAAGGTTTTTTTTAACCCCCGACCAAAAAAGAGGGGTGTCATAAGTTTGATAGCTTTGTGTGTGTGTCTGTTTATGTGTTTATGAGGGTGTGCCGGTCTGTGTGTCTATCTGTGTGTGCCCTAATCTGAAAAATACATTTATAATAAAATATGTATTGTTTAGATTAGGTATCGCCCGTGTAAGATACCAGGAAGCTTAGCATAAGAATTGCTTAGGAAGTAAAGGGGTTTATTGTATCGCCCTCGACGTAGAGTGGGATAGATAAAGTTATAAGCCCATAGATAAGGTCTTACCCATTCTCATGCTAAGCCAGCAAGCAAAGCATAAGGTGTGGTTAGAGCGTATCTACGGCAAATAACTCTGTCTATCCCGCTTTACGGCAAAGAAAATATATTTTTTTATATGAAGTTGTGCTCAGTAGAATAAATATTATAAAGGCACAAAAAAAATTCAACCTCGCGTGGGTTTAAACCCAGAACCTTTCGACTGCGACGCAACAGTACTTCATTTCTAACATCGATATACTTTGTCCGACCTCCACCGAAAACCACTCACAATTCCATCCAGCAAGGATCATAAGGCTGGGTATATATGGTATGGCGTATATATGGCACTGTCCATCCCGCTCTACGTCAAACAAAAGAGTGAGATACCTATTGTTTTAAACCCATAGATACGATCTAACCCGGCCTTATTCTACGCTTGTAGAACTAACATTTTCCGCCAAAATAAAATAAAAACAAATGCCGACTATTCATTTTCAATATGGCGCCCCAAATGACAAAAGTCGTAGCGTGATATTATACAAAGTGTTAAAAGACCGCCAACAAAGTGGGAGACCACGTCTAGTCCTCATCATAACGAACATTTTTGCCCAAGGAACTATGTCTGGGAAATCAACGGTTTCCGAGATAATAAAGTCGGACTTGTTTTTTTTTTCAGTTTTTTTTTTATTTATTTTTTATAATATGTTCAGTATCACGTTGTTAACATACCTTCTCAAGAAGCCATATCAAAATAATGGATATTTCTTACAAAAAATCAAGTTAAAATTGCAACCCGCAATGTAGGTTTCCGAGAGAATGAGGTTTAAAGTCGGAATTTTAATTTTTTTTTTGCAAAAATAAGTTTAGTGTCACGTTCTTAGCATATCTTCTTAAGAAGCCATATCCAAATTATGAATATTTCTTACAAAAAACGAAGTTATAATTGCAACCCGCAATGTATTCTAAACATTGGATAGCCTAAGTTACGCCCAGAAACGTGAGTTACGACCATATTAAGTTTGGTTGAAAACTATTCAGCGGTGTTCGCGTTTATCGTGTTCATACAGACAGACAGACAGACAGCCAGACAGACAGACATAGACCGTTTTTTTTGCATTTTTGGATTCAGTATAGTTTACTTAGTAACCCCTGCTAGTTTTTTTCTAAAAATATTCAATGTACAGAATTGACTTCGCAAGAGTTTTATTATAAGTATAGATTATAATAAATAATCAACCAATTAATAAATTATGAATCAAATTATACTCCGTGCAATTTTAGTGGTTTTAAAGCCGAAGGTATTTTGTTGCACTGGTGATTCTGAGCCAAATTACAAATTTTCATTACAAAACGCGCGAAAAAAATTCACTTCTCAATACAAATGGTGTCGATTGGCGATAGCCGTTTGTATTGGGAAGTGTTTTTTTTTTCGCTCGTTTTGAAGTAAAATTTTGGAATTTGGCTTAGAATCACTAAATACCTTCGGCTTTAAAAACACAAAAATTCCACGGTGTAGATTGAAATAATAATTAAATTAATCAATAATTCAACGTATTAAAAGCTAAGTTATCAAATAATATAATATTTACGAATTAAACATTTATAATAAGTTGAAAAAATTCACTCGGGACAGGACTTGAACCCACAACCTCTCGACCAGTTCAGTTAACGGAGACTAGTTGAAGAAATTCGCATCCACAGTTACTTGACTCGGTAGCTCAATTGGTAGAGCGCCTGCACGGTATGCGAGAGGTTGCGGGTTCAAGTCCTGTCCCGAGTGAATTTTTTCAACTTATTGTAAATGTTTAAATTATTCCCTAGCACGGGTTAGTGCTTTAGAAAAAACAAAAAAAAAGTGATTTACGAATTAATTGTACCAATAGCTTCCTCGCAAGACATAACCTTGTTCCCGCGTCCCAACAAGTTCATCCTCTCTTTAGACAATTAATGGAGAGACCTGAGTGCAGTTTGAGTTATTTCGCCCTCGTAAATATAATGGCATTATTACTTCCAAGTGGGACCCACTTTTTGTGTGAATAACCGACTTGTTCATGTTTCTTTTATTGGATAAGCTTCTTTGTGTTCTCATAATTTTATTGCGTAGATAAGATTTTCTTCTAGGCAGAGGTAAAAATAATGTTAGCGTAAATACAAGGTGTTGTTTTGGTTAGTGACACCCGACTCAGGAACGATAGTTTAAAATACGCTTGAAACCAAACATAAGTTAAAATATGATTTAAAAAAATTGAGTCCTATTAATCCAAATAAAATAAGATAATGCCTACCATCGACGTAGAGGCTCTACGAAGTTTCGTAGCACTCGTAGCATTCTCGTAGAGCGTTACTTCTTGAATCTAATAGGGCGGATAGTCCGCGTCTAAAGCACGACTCCTGAGTGCATGTAAATATACTACTTAAACAATTTAATTTATTAATTTTAAGTTACTCACGTAGAATATAAATTAAACTTAACCAATGTATGGAATTTTTATCTGAAATAAATTTAATTGAATTGAATCGCCTATCCATTCAATCAAATGGTTGTGGGTACGCATTTCGCTGCGACCCAATCATAGTAATTCAGAACTCTGTACCCAATAGTTTGTAAATTACACAAACAATTCGTCTCTCGTTTGTTTTGTTGGAATTTCAAAAACAATTATTCCACCGTCGGGGCCGCGGGGTCGGGCCGCGTCGTTTGTGTTTTGTTTTTGTAACATTTGAATTTGGAGCATACATCTGCCGTTGTAGAAGTGTGAAAATAATTTCGAAGCGGTTAGCATTTGGGTGATAGTAAAGTCACAGAGAGAGATCCCTTCTTTGAGCCCTACGTCTCTGATAATGCTAAATTCTTTATTTGGCCCATGCCAACCTTTCGGTTACTGTGGACACATAACAGACAATAACAATAATACGAAATATCCTAATTAATCTATCCATATAAATTTTAAATATAAATTAAATATTACAGGCCATCCCGAATGGGCATTGCACAACACAACACATTAATTTGTACGCTGTTTTAGTCCGGCCTTTTGCCTCTCTTTTTGTGCCAGCTGCTAGATAGATAAATAATTACTGCTTGGACAGATCTGTACATCTTGATCGTCAGGACAAGATTTCCAACGTTTTAACATTACCTATTGCTTTAGGTGAAACCTATGCACAACTAGCGACGCCCATGGAAAAATAATCATATGTGCTTTTTGGATGCGTTTTTTGCTAAAAATTCTTCATTAGGTTATCAACGCGAGGCTTAACTATTTTTAGGACCTAAAAGTGGGCACTTTTGGCGATAAAAGATTTTATTCGTAGGTTCTAGGATCTGGACTCTAAACCTTAGGTCCTAAAAATAGTTAAGCCTCGCATTGAGAATCTAATGAAGAGTTTTTAGCAAAAACTCATCCAAAAAGCACATATGATTATTTTTCCATGGGCGTCGCTAGTTGTGCATAGGTTTCACCTAAGGCAATAGGTAATGTTAAAACGTTTGAAATCTTGTACCTAACTGACGATCAAGCTGTACAGATCTGTCCAAGCATATGATCTTTTTTCCATTGGCGGCGCTAGTTATGCCTAGGTTTGGGCCTTAAGATACTAGCATAGTCTTACATTTTAAATCAGCTCCGCTTCTTGCTGCTAGCCTCCACCGTCTCACAACTATCCCTGAAAGTTTCATGCAGCCGGTAACAAGTGAAAAGGAATATTGAATGAGTCTGATGTCCGGAGGTCGTCTAAATGCTACAACACGAATACAAGATGAACTCGTGCATCCGGCAAGTGTAAGGGCGCTTGTCCATCGCACCGATCCAACTCGACACGATACGATGTCTTATCGCCGCAGATATAACGTTAATACATTTACTATGTTCCCTTGTCCACCGCGCCGACACGACACGACACTATATTTGAGGTCTCGCGCGCATCGCATTCTCGCCCATAGCTGGTTGTGATAAGAGCTACGACGCATCACATTTACAATGGAATTGTGGATGAAGTTTTTTATTATTTCAAAGCAGGTTTCCTAGCGAAGGTTTACCTTTAGATACCTATTACGTTTTATCAAAATCGGTTTAGTCGTTTATGAGATATGCTTTTTTTAAGTGAAAATCTCGGCGTTGTTTTAAATTGTTAATTTAGTAGTTATAACTCCGTTTTAACCCAATTAGTGTTATACATGGGAAAAGTTTTTTTAAATTTCTGACATTTCTAGTACTCAATCCTTAGTTGGCTCCTTAGAGTATTTTGGTCTTTACATGAAAGAGGATCGATTGGCATCAAAAAACAATTTTTGGTATTTTAGCATTTTTTTCGCTGACTGTACATTTTTCCAAAATCTGTGAGTGCAATTCATAATATCTCAAAAAGTTATGAGAGGTCTCCTAAGAACGTTTTCCTGTAACTATAACGGTTAAAGTACCTGGACAGTAAGGGCCCCGTCTCAAAAATCCACCCTGTATAACATAATTTATTTCCGATAAAATAGCTGCATGTTGTTAGCGCATTCTCAGAACTATTTAGGTAACAAGAAATAATTATGCAAGTCTAAAGTCAACCTTAGAGTACCGAGATTTTTACCTGCAGCGTCTAGCTCCAAAGAATTGTGGTCTCTAAAATGTCGTGCTAAGGTTGAGGTTGGCCTGCATTAATTTGATATGTAAGTCAAAGGATTCCTTTGCAGATTTCGCTGATTTGTTGGAGCTAGTTTATTTGCCCCAAGCACATGCAGTATTTTAAAAAGTCTACGTTATTTTTAGAAATGTCATTTTCTATAGAGCTACTTTAGCTCCACTGCCGTTCTCTTTTTACAAACGGACCAGGGGGGTTACCCTTGACGCTATTGCTATCAAATTAAAAAAAGTTTTATAATTAATTTCTCTTTGAATTCGCATAGTAATGCTTTGATTTTAAATACTTTGTAATGTCTATTCAAAGGTAAGGCTGTTTATTCAATAAAAACACAAAATGCGTATTAATTTGTAAATTATTAAAGCTTGTAAATTGTGCCATATTGCGGCCGTATTAGAAAAATGCGTCAAGAGTAGAGGGGCAGCACACTGGCAATTTTAGACGCCTAAATGTCGCTTCTGTAATTGAGGTGGTAGATAAATACGTCTATCTTGGACATACTTTATCTTTTGGCAGTGAACCTCAAGAGAAGGAGATCGCAAGACGAATTCAGCTAAGATTAAGAAGCCTTTAAGAAGCTGGATGATGTCTTTAAAGCCAACTTCCCGCAAAACTTAAAGACCAAGTTTCAACCAATGCATACTGCCCATCCTCACGTATGGTGCCGAAACATGGTCGCTTACCAAAGCAAACATGGATAAGATACTAATTGCACAAAGAGCTATGGAGCGGGCCATGCTAGGCATCTCACTCCTTGATCGTGTACGTAACGTCGAAATTCGGCAGAAGACGAAAGTTGAAGATTTAGGCGCGCGAATCTTAAGATTAATAAAAGTGGAGATGGGCAGGGCATCTGGCTAGGCGGGAGGACGGACGGTAGACTAAGGCAGTCATGGAATGCTGGCCTAGAATGGGTCAACGGTCGGTGGGTAGACCGAAAGCTCGATGGGTCGATGACATTGTCAAAACAGCGAGAAGACAATGGACGAGATTGGCATTAAACCGAGGGGGTTGGCGTGAAAAGGAAGAGGCATATGCCCAGCAGTGGGCTTTATTTATGGGCTGGATAGATAGAAATGTCGCTTTCTTAAGATAAGATAAAAATATGTTTTTAAAAACCACATAAATTTATACAGAGTTACAGTTTCAGTTATTGTAATAATAGGTAGGTAATCGTATGAGGCAGTGGCCACCCCTGGTGTCAGAGTTTTTAGGCCGCCCAAAGGGCCTCTGAAATGGCTTAACGATTGTAATAATTATTACAGTGCAGTACAGTAATGGTTATCCATAGTAGTACAGATTGTTTTTTAGTTGCTATACAAACTAGTGTTGTCACTTTTACGTTTATTTATTTGGATAATTATATGTTTTATGTCTCTCTTTTTGGGAAAAGTGTAGTCGTTATTTTCAATAAATAAAGTAAAACATAATAATTATAAGGTTGCATTTGGAAAGTAAAACTTGTTTCCCACAGCTGGCAAAAGGCCTGCCACAAGTAATTTTTCAATACAGGGAAATATTCAATATTTCAGGAATTTAAATGCAATTTGTGTTTTTAATTAACAAAGTAGGATGAAATACCTAAGGCCTTTGCATTTAAGTAAATAATTAAGACCTCTACGTATACTCGAGTTATTGGAAAAAACATTCATGCATTCAGAAACCCGCTGTATTCAGATTGTTCAAGTAGACTCTGAGAACTTCGCTCGCTGGTTCATAAATATTTCCAGTGTGCAGTTATAAGAGCTGCGAAAGTCTTGATAGAGAGTTTACTCGGAAATCAAATTAATCAAGGCTAAGTACTAGCACTAAATTACTGAAAGTTTTATTTGTTGCGAAGAAGTTGGTTGCAGCAAAAACTGCGTCGGTACTGGGAGAGATCTGCCCATCTAAATTTGAGGCTATTGCGTCAAATTGATGAAGTTGATATTCTATAAATTCGCAAAAATCATTCTTTCAACTTCACATAGGTTCTTTGACATGCATGTTTATATTTATTACTCTAGTAGTTCGAGGTTAGACTCAAACTGTGAACTTTACAAACCCATTACATCGTCAATCCGTTAATCGATAGTTCTGTTTAAACATACGATTATTTATTTATTTTTATCTCATTTACCTATATCCCTACCAAATGTCACTGCGTACCGATCAACGATACTCGAATTGTCGAACAAACCTTCAAACACACAAGCTCGGAGAACTTAGCTCGCTTGTTCAATAGAATTCGTATATCGGTATACATATACCGTATTCTCACCAAAAAGTCTAGAAATAACCAGGCAACCTTCCTAATAAGGGCGAGGCCCCATTGGTGCGTTGCGCTGCGTTGCGTTGCGTCGACGCATCGGATCGACGCATTGTATGCCACATCTGCGTTGCGTCAACTCACGACGTCGCGACGCAAAAGGGTATACACGCCGTCACATCTGCGTCTCAGTTCAGCCTTCGCAATGGACAGATAAAAAAGTGTCCGTAATGACGACGCAACGCAGCGCAACGCACCAATGGGGCCTCGCCCTAAATAGGGTTGGATTCCTCTTTAGCGTCTAACAATCATTGTTTGTACTAATAACATTTCTCCAGTATTAATTATGTTACGGTCCAGACGTAAACGAACAAACATACCCAGATATCATGCAATCGTCATTCTGTCTGTTATTTATGAAAATACGGATCTGTTATTTTACTGCGGATAAGAAAATAGCGTGTTATTTACGAATAAAACAGACATATTCGCGTATAAAACAGAAATGCAACTGAGATATCGTCGCCAATTTGCAATTTCGCTTCGTTCCGACCATTTATGTTGCGGTGAAAGCGCGAAACGGGGTAGGGCAGAGGGTTGGCCTCTACTTGAATTTAACATTTTTAATGCCTCAATAATTATTATTAATTAATATTAATTATTAATCATCGTAAACAGTGAATTTAAAGTGGAGCTGGACCGAAGCCGCATGCAGCCGGATAGGTGGGCAAGAATCGCCACGGAATGGGTGTCAATGGATGGACATCGAGGTCGAAGTAGGCGGCCGAGACGCTGGCGGCACGATCTCGACCAACATGTATTTAGTCTGGTCTGAGGTGTGAGTGTCGGAGTGGTCTGAGGTGGCCCAGGACCGACAAATCTGGATTAAAGTGGGGGAGGCCTTTGCCTCAATAACTTTTTACAACTTTTTGTAAGACCGAAAATTCGGAAAGATGCCTTCGCCGCGTGCAGCGGAGCGTTCGAGCGTTGTATTCAATGCACGCTTGAAATGCTGTAAACGCTGCTATGAGTATACTATGGTTGTGTCGTATGATACACGCCTAAACCCAAACCGTTTAAAATAACGCCCCGCTCTCTTCCGAATTTGGAGCCTTGATGAGTACTTAATGGGCGTTGTTCCTTGTGTAAAGTTGATAATGTGATAGATCACAGAATATAAAGACTTTAACATTAATCGTAAAAGAAATAACGATGACATGAACATTAGTATTCCAGGTTTTTTCAAATAACTATTATATAAAAATAAAAAAATACTCCCGATATTTTAGCTTTAACTTAGCATATCTCATGAACCGATTTTCATATAACATAATATTTAAAACCTGCTTTCAAATAAAAAACAAAACGGTCCACCTGTTGAAGAACTACGGTGTGAGAGGGCTATGTGACTCACACATAGCCCTCTTACAACATAACTTGTTTTTATATTGATTTAACGGTTTGAAAGTTTAAGTTGTAAATAACTTGTCACTACCCTCTTTTTGTATGGGGGGTTAAAAAAAATGTACAGTACAATGACATGGACATCGGCATTATAATATTATAATGCTTTCAAAGAACACAGACCAAAAACACAAGAACAAAACTCACCATCTGAAGTGAGAATATTTTACTCCATTGACTGAACGTTTTGTACTTCTTTGTGGCACAAGTTTGTACTTTGTAGTGCGGTAAATTTAAGATTTAACCGGCAATGTTTGCGAACTGACTTCTGTCCTCTTTTGTTGCAACTTTTATCAAACTACATTTGCCCGTCCCAAAGTGTATTGCAAATAAGGCAATTTAATATTTTATGTTGGATCCTCTGCTCTTTTACTGCATATTTAAAATAATAACATCAGGTGCATGAATTTTTTTTTTATTTGCAATATTTATTCTTTATTATAATAATGCACCTCATGTATCAAATAATGAGTTTTATAGTTTATCTATCTATTCATCCAGCCCATGAATGTTGCCCACTGTTGGGCGTCTTCTTCTTCTTAATCGATTCCTCATAGCTGAGGCTCGCGACCATGTCGTACTCGCTTCCATTGGGAACGGTCTTTCGTCATATGAACTGCCCGGTGAATTTTTCCTCCAGCCATTGCCCTTATCGCATCAGACCATCGGGGGGTCTACCGGCTTAGACAAAGGCGATTACCAATGGCGAAAATCGAAGTTCGATTTATGAAAAATTAACTGGGTGGCAGTACATTCTTCATAAATCGAACTTCGATTTTCGCCAATGGTAATCGGCTTCGTCTTAGCCGGTAGACCCCCGGTTGGTGCCTTTTTCCTGGCGCGTTTGCCATTTACCTGCCCCAATATATTATGAGCTTCTCTAGAATATGCCTGGTTTTTTATACATGTATTTTTTTTACCTTTAGTATCGTTTAAATAATCACCCCTGAGTCGGAAGTCACTTTACAAAACAACACCTGGTGTACTATTATAAATGTCGCTATCAGCACGATTTATTTGTATAGGATCATACCTAGTTTTTCTAAACACGATTTGACCCGTCTTTCCTGTGGGCTAGGCCGACTAAGCTGTCAGTATGGTATAGGTGCTGGGCAAGCCTACTCCATCTAAAAAAAACAATGTCCCAGGCACTGCATCAGCAAGTGGTGTCTTCACCCATCTAGTGTGACTGAAGGTGCCACTGGACGATGTATAAATCATCTCACTACGTAGATGCCCCTATGGATGGTAGAAGGCCTTAGTTTAGTTATACCTAGTTTTTCTAGCAACTAGCTAGCAAGTTTTTTCACAAAGAAATAAACTTCCTAGCTAATTTAAAAACTGACCATTGTCTTAGAGATGTTTTAGTTTCACTGCAACACAACATAAATGGCTCCCTTCAATTTGTGTCCGGCAGTGATCGCCTGTAAAGAATGCCCATCAGATAAGCCTATTGCCCTTATCGCCTCTTTTACTACCACGCAAACAAGCACAAGATTTATACTGAGGGCCTCGTTTTCCATGGATCTTATGTTTTTTTCGTTTTGGCTACTCTCGACGGTTTGTAATAGTCTAAAATCACTCTTTTCTCCGTTCATAAATATATGACAGAAACAATAAAAAAATAAAATCACTTTTCATCGCCCATGCTCGGAAAGTTTGCTGTTACTAGAAACTTACCGTGTAAAACCCGAATTTAACCAATCTGCATTTTTGTTCACTTCGAAATTTGAACGCCCTTTTTCTGCACGCCCCATGGTGTAGAAAAAGAAAAAATACTGGCCGTTTCACTAGATGCCATACAAGTTCAAAAAAGCTTCAGAAAGAAGAGCCTCGTTTAGACGCGACTCTCCACGAAAGTGTCCATTTTCTATACAAAACTGTGAATGCAAATGAGGCATAGGCATCTAAAGTCGCTGAATAGAACATTCAGAAACGCGGTTTCTTCTTACAGTCTTTTTAATATTTTTACACTATATATATATATATATATATAAATATTTTTAATAACAGTAAATTATAAAATGGTCCACTTCTGTTTTATAAAATACCTAGATAATTGCGGGTTGGTTTGTTAAATATTTTTTTTCAAACGATATAATTTAATTTATTTTAAACTAGTTGTGCCCGCGACTTCGTATGCGTTTTAACACTTTTGACATTTAATTTAAATTCGACTGTGGAGGAAAACTCAAAAGGAAGGTTTTTTTTAACCCCCGACCAAAAAAGAGGGGTGTCATAAGTTTGATAGCTTTGTTTGTGTGTCTGTTTATGTGTTTATGAGGGTGTGCCTGTCTGTGTGTCTGTCTGTGTGTGCCCTAATCTGAAAAATACATTTATAATAAAAAATGTATTGTTTAGATTAGGTATCGCCCGTGTAAGATACCAGGAAGCTTAGCATAAGAATTGCTTAGGAAGTAAAGGGGTTTATTGTATCGCCCTCGACGTAGAGTGGGATAGATAAAGTTATAAGCCCATAGATAAGGTCTTACCCATTCTCATGCTAAGCCAGCAAGCAAAGCATAAGGTTGGGTTAGAGCGTATCTACGGCAAATAACTCTGTCCATCCCGCTCTACGTCAAACAAAAGAGTGAGATACCATTTGTTTTAAACCCATAGATACGATCTAACCCGGCCTTATGCTACGCTTCTAGAACTAACATTTTCCGCCAAAATAAAATGCCGACTTTTCATTTTCAATGTGGCGCCCCAAATGCCAAAAGTCGTAGCGTGATATTATACAGAGTGTTAAAAGACCGCCAACAATGTGGGAGACCACGTAATAGTCCTCATCATAACGAACATTTTTGCCAAAGGAACTATGTCTGGGAAATCAACGGTTTCCGAGATAATAAAGTAGGACTGGTTTTTTTTTTTTTTTCAGAAATATGTTCAGTATTACGTTCTTAACATACCTTCTCAAGAAGCCATATCAAAATTATGGATATTTCTTACAAAAAATCAAGTTAAAATTGCAACCTGCAATGTAGGTTTCCGAGAGAATGAGGTTTAAAGTCGGACTAAAAATTTTTTTTTGCAGAAATATGTTCAGTATCACGTTCTTAACATATCTTCTTAAGAAGCCACATCCAAATTATGAATATTTCTTACAAAAAACGAAGTTAAAATTGCAACCCGCAATGTATTCTAAACATTGGATAGCCTAAGTTACGCCCAGAAACGTGAGTTACGACCATGTTAAGTTTGGTTGAAAACTATTCAGCGGTGTTCGCGTTTATCGTGTTCATACAGACAGACAGACAGACAGACAGACATAGACCGTTTTTTTTGCATTTTTGGATTCAGTACAGTTTACTTAGTAACCCCTGCTAGTTTTTTTCTAAAAATATTCAATGTACAGAATTGACTTCGCTAGAGTTTTATTATAAGTATAGATTTATATGGTAAAAGTTCAGAATGCACCCGGAAAAATAAACTTTTTTGCTTCTTCACCAAGGATTCGGTGGCGTTGCCTAGCGACGGGTTGTTGATTACAAATCGTGTCTTCTGGAAGTGTCATAAAATCAACAACCCGTTGCTAGGCAACGCTACAAGTTAAAGGAGTTCCTTAGATTTCTTTTCAATTGGGCGTCAACTTCAAATTTCGAAGCGCACAAAAATGCAGTTATTTTAAATTCGGCAGTAACAGCAAACTTTCCGAGCGTGGGAGATGAAATAGTTAGGTCTTTGTTATGCAAGAATGCAAAATTATTGTTTGCGTCGAGTGCTTGTATTGAATACCGAGCTAGCGAAGGTTTTATAAAATTGAGCCACGAGCGCAGCAAGTGGTTCAAAAAAAGAAACCTGAGCGTAGCGAGGTATTCAGAAGCACGAAACGCAAATAATATTGCATTCGTGCGAAACACAAAACTTTTCATCTCACAGAAGCGAGGAAATGACTTTTTAATACAGTTGCTCAAAAAGTGGCATATTGCAGGGACGTATAGCGTTCGGGATGTGGGCTATTACACGCGCGTGCTTTTTTTTTACCTTTCCCGCACTCGTGCGTTCTCTTTCCCAACTGTCAAAATAATGTCTATTAAAAAGAAAAACCAACCATGAAGTTTTTATTAAAAAAGTTTTTGTGATTCATGCAAATACGTATATTTATAAAAAGAAGCTACTAATTTGTTTCAATATCAGATTTAATGATTTGATTGAATGAGTTTGGTTAGGTTTCATTTAATTAAATTTCATTTTCATTTCATATCAATAAAAAACTTCTACTGAAGACCTGGCTGTATGGGCATAGTTGCCTTTGCCTACCAGAATGGGTGAAGAAAAAAAAAACTCTGCTTATATTCTACGGTTGGCGCCATTTTGATTTTTCAGAAATTTTCTTTGCTTTAGTTGTTTGTTGCAGAAAATGAGTAATTTCGACCCTAGTTTTTTTAATTAACACCACCGGAACTCAGTATAATTGCACAAAATGCTTCGGAGAACATTTTACCGGAAAAGTCAAAAATGTTGAGTTAGTTGAGTTTATTGTGTTTTTATTATTTTATTAAATTGCTTCATTTTTTCGCAACTGTATTAAAAATAGTCGTTCAGTACACGTGCGGAACCGTCATTGCAACTTGTTCCGACTGTCAACCCTCGCCTTCGGCTGCGCCTCGGCTCGGGTAGCCATTTATCGGAACTCTTTGCAATGACAGCCTTTCCGCACTTGTAATGAAATATACTATTTCATCTCCCATGCTCGGAATGTTTGCTGTTACTAGCCACTTACAACCGTGTAAAACCCGAATTTAACCAATCTGCATTTTTGTGCGCTTCGAAATTTAAATGCCCTTGTTCTGCACGCCCCATGATGTAGAAAAAGATAAAACACTGGCCGTTTCACTAGATGCCATATAATTTCATAAAAGCTTCAGAAAGAAGAGCCTCGTTTAGACGCGACTCTCCACGACAGTGCCCATTTTCTATACAAAACTGTGAATGCAAATGAGGCATAGACATCTAAAGTCACGGAATAGAACATTCAGAAACGCGGTTTCTTCTTACAGTCTTTTTAATATTTTGTACACTATATTTATTTTTAATTACAGTACATTAAAAAAATGCTCCGCTTCTGTTTTATCAATTAGATAATTATGGGTTGGTTTGTTAAATACATTTTTTCAAACGACATAATTGAATTTACTTTTTACCTCTAGAAATTTTAAATTTATATGGTAAAAGTTCAGAATGCACCCGGAAAAAAAAAATCATTCTTTTAATTTTCATTATTTTTGTGTCTGGATAAATAAACTTCAGGAAATTATTAATGAAACGAATGGTTTTAATACCAACGAAGCTGAAAACTTTAGTGCGGCAGCCGTAACTACAGTAAATTATGCTTTTAAAAGGAACTTATTTGAATCACCTATTTTGCCTGTAAGTAGTTGTCTACTTTGTTTGTCCCGCTTGGCTAACAAAATTATTTCCTCGATTCTGTGAGATGAAAAGTTTTGTGTTTCGCACGAATGCAATATTATTTGCGTCTCGTGCTTCTGAATACCTCGCTACGCTCAGATTTCTTTTTTTGAACCACTCGCTACGCTCGTGGCTCAATTTTAGAAACCTTCGCTAGCTCGGTATTCAATACAAGCACTCGCCGCAAACAATAATTTTCCATTCTTGCATAACAAATAACTATTGTTAGCCATGAGGGAAAAACTCTATAGACAACTACTTACAGGCAAAACAGGTGAGTTCCCTTCGTTCAAGTTCCCTTTAAAAGCATATTTTATTGTAGTTACGGCTGCCGCACTAAAGTTTTCAGCTTCGGTGGTATTAAAACCATTCGTTTTATTAATAATTTCCTGAAATTTATTTATCCAGACACAAAAATAATGTAAATAAAAGAAAACTCATTTCACTTACCTCTATGTAGGAACTATGGCTATTGTTTTTCTCGCTTAGCTGACAAAATCATTCCTCGCTTATGTGAGATGAAAGTTTTGTGTTTCGCACGAATGCAATATTATTTGCGTTTCGTGCTTCTGAATACCTTGCTACGCTCAGGTTTCTTTTTTTGAACCACTCGCTACGCTCGTGGCTCAATTTTAGAAACCTTCGCTAGATCGGTATTTAATACAAGCACTCGCCACAAACATTAATTTTGCATTCTTGCATAACAAATAACTATTTATTGTTTCCTGTACGTAACTTCGAAATTAACCAAAGGCACAATAAATACCCCCCGCACCGGGATTTGAACCCACACGCTTGCGGGTCCAACGTACTACCGGCCGGGCTACCGCAGCACCCTATCTCTTTCACAAAAACTATCTTCTATTTAGCCGTCAACCACACCTCGGCGGCGCTCGACCGAAATATCCCCGGAATGCGATCGCAAAGGGTTTTATTTCCCGGAAAATTGGCGAGTCATAATAACGTGGTGCGTCATAAATAAGGATTGCCATTGGCTCGGCGCGGCTTTCTTTTTACGCTACATTTCACCGTTGCGCCGATACGCTCCGGGCTTGTTGATAGGGGATGGCGTTTAGACGAAACAAGAGTGCTCGCACTTTACAACAAGTGACAAATAAAATATTTTTTGTCACATCTATTCGAAAAGACCTAAGTAGTTCGTTCCCCGCAAAAAAACTAAGGCCTTTGTATCTACGTAATGAGATGATTTATACTATAGCGTCCAGTGGCACCCTCACTCACACGAGATGGGTGAAGAGACCACTCGGCGGTGCAGTGCCTGGGACATTGTTTTAGATGGAATAGGCTTGCCCAGCACCTACACCATCCTGACAGCGTAGTCGGCCTAGCCCACAGGAAAGACAAGTTAATACGTGTGCAGCCAACTAAGCCGCGGGTTTCCTCACGATGTTTTCCTTTACAGTCAGCGTTCCCCGCAAACAGGTACTTAAATTGCTGATATTCAGATTTTACTTACTTTCATTAAGGCTCGGTATAAGGCTAACTAGCGCCACCAATGTTGAAAAAATCATATGCCCCTTCAGAAGAAGTTTCTGACAAAATCCTAAGATGAGCTCATGCGCCATGCTTTTCTAGATTTTTAAGTGTAGGTACCCAACTCAATTTCTAGTGTTAAGCTAAAAAATTTTCGATATCCGCCAAAAACGGCCGCTTTTGGCGGTTATCGAAAATTTTTTTGCTTAAAAGTAAATTTTGAAGAGGGTATCTACACTTAAAAATATAGAAAAGCATGGCGCATAGGCTCATCTTAGGATTTTTTCAGAAACTTCTTCTAAAGGAAGATATGATTTTTTTAACATTGGTGGCGCTAGTTAGCCTTATACCGAGCCTTAAATAAAAGTAGGTATTTCCTTCAACCGCGACCGGCAAAAACAAACAAATTTTCCCTGACTCAGCGAAGTCTACAACAGCAAACTCTATCAGCCAACCAACTCCCAGCCTTGTACGATCAAAGAAGTCGAATGGTCACCAGCTCTCAAGTTATGTAGCCTCACCCGATATTATTTGACATTTCTCCCGCCGTACATTTTATATGCCGCTCATATGTTTACTATCCAGTGCCGTATTGTCGCCGAAGATTGCGGCATCACTCTTGCTTTGTTACCGAAATTTATTATACGAACAATCTTATATCGTACGCGCCGATATATCCGCTGATACTCGGGTTTTTATTAGATGCTAATACAACGGATTGTGACCTTTTTTGGGGTTACGCGAAATCCTTTTTATTTCGAGATGGTTCTTGCCGTATAAGTACTTCTCGCTTGCTTTGCTGCTCAAATTCTAAACATTTTATTGTGATTTAAATTTACGTAGGTACTCAAGAATTTCATCGTCATCTATTATCTATTATATACAGGGTGGCCCAAACATAGACGTCAAGCGAGAAAATCTAGATAGCTGACACCGAGGGCTACCCGAATCACCCCCATGTATGTTTAGCCATTTTTTGTCGTTTAGAAGTTATGAGGCTTTTAAAGTTGTTTTGAAAAAAATTACATAGCGTTCGATTTTATTTTGTAACTTTTTTTTCTTTCGTCTTTTCAGCAATTTTTTTTATTCTTTAGACTCTCAGATAAATTATCTATCACCAAAAAAATAATGATCAGCTATGGACTTTTAGAAGATACCGCAATTTTGATCCGAAGTCCAAAAATGTTGTTTTCGAGAAAACATCACTGAAATAGTTAGTATGGGGAAAAAAATAAGTAGAGGTCTGAAGGACTTGTTATTGATTTCAAAAACTTTCCCAAAACCTCATTCTTCAGAATAATACAAAAAACCTGTCACTTTATAGGACTTTTATTCAAGTAATTTGCGATCAAAATCGAAAAACTGGAGTTGGAAGAAATTTTATTTCAATCGATTTTCATTTATTTTGGTTGATTTGGACAAAAAACATTGCAGGTAGGCTTAATATTGCCTGTCAGCACGGTCTGCATAGGAAATTCACGAAAAAAAAATAAAAAATACCATAAAATATTTTGTTTTTTTTTAATTCTTTTTTTTTATTATTTGAATTTTAAATTATTTTATTATCGAATTTACTTACAAAACCTGAAGAAAAAAATAAATTTAAAGAAAAAAAATTAAAAAAGTCTGAAAATTAAATAACTTTATTTTTTTATTTTTTCGTCAATTTCTAATGCAGATTCTACTGACAGATGATTTTAAGCCGATCCGCAATGTTTTTTGTCCGAATCGACCAAAAGAAATGAAAATCGATTGAAATAAAATTTCTTCAAACTCCAGTTTTTCAACTTTGATCGCAAATTACTTGGATAAAAGTCCTGTAAAGTGACAGGTTTTTTGTATTATTCTGAAGAATGAGGCGTTGGGAAAGTTTTTGAAATCAATAAAAAGTCTTTCATACCTCTACTTATTTTTTTCCCCATACTATTATTTCAGTGATGTTTTCTCGAAAACAAAATTTTTGGACTTTGGATCAAAATTGCGTTATCTTCTAAAAGTTCATAGCTGATTTTTTTTTTTTTGGTGATAGATAATTTATCTGAGACTCTAAAGAGTAAAAAAAAATGCTGAAAAGACGAAAGAAAAAAAAGTTACAAAATAAAATCGAATGCTATGTAATTTATTTCAAAAAAACCTTAAAAGCCTCATAACTTCTAAACGACAAAAAATGGCTGAACATACATGGGGGTGATTCGGGTAGCTCTCCGTGTCAGCTATCTATATTTTCTCGCTTGACGTCTATGTTTGGGCCACCCTGTATATAAAAATGAATCACCGTGCATTAGTCTCGCTAACTAAGAAACGGCTTGACCGATTTGCATATTTACTGTTTTGTTTAGTTCACCATAGTTCAGGGTAGGTTTAAAAGCAAAGAAATATGGGAAAAGTTAAAGGATTAGCTGAAAAACGATAGAAATAAAAATTGGTAATTTTGTATTGGAATCGCCATTTTTGACGCGGAGAGTCAAACTATTTCAGGTGATACGGGTGACACCGGGTCAGCTATAATTAATAAAACGGTTTGTGTGCTTTTTTAACATGTTGAAGATATTTTCGCTGAAAAAAAAAGCGAAAATATCTTGCAAGCAGCTGTTGGCTATAAACATGATTTCAATATTAAACTTGGTAAAAGGCACAGAGTTTAAATAAAAAAATAAAAAAATAAGCGCAAGGTACCTTGCGCCAAAAGTGCTACTGACAGGAAAGTTACTTTTCCGTTACTATTTCTCTTATAAAATATTGAGTAGTGTTTTTAACAATACTTGAAAAAATATGAGTTTAGGATTGACACAATGAGCCTTTTATAGTGCGAGGAATCATTCTACTTGCGAAAGGGCTGATTGATTTCAGAAAATGAGTAGGTAATAGGTTCATTATCCGGGTTCGATCAATCACTGCGTCAATGCACCTCACTGCGAAGAGCATTAAGGTGGGACGATAGCAACGTGGCGGGAAATTCATTTTTTTTACAGTTTTTTACATTTTGTAGCAGAACTGAGCTATTTTTGTTCAGCGATTTTTCGTTCGCGGCAATAACATCGTATTCTTTTTATTATTGTAAACAACAAAACAACAATAATTTAGCCGATTATGTGTTCTGGTCTACGAAGCAGTGGCACTGCCCAAAAAACTTGTTGATGACCAGAACACACATAATCGGCTGAATTATTTTTGTTCTGTTGTTTACAATAATACTATGTTATTGCCGCGAACGAAAAATCTCTGAATAAAAATAGCTCAATTTAGCTACAAAATGTAAAAAACTGTGAACATTTTGAATTTCCCGCCACGTTGCTATCGTCCCACCTTAAAACGCTCCACTACGATTACTACGAACCATAAGCGTAACTAAACAGAATGTCTAGTAAGCAGTGGATAGCTGGGGTATCAATATTTTATATCGCGAGCTTCAAGCCATAGGGACGTATCCACAAAACCCCAACTTTTTAGGAGACACAAAAATTTCTGTATCGAATCTCTTGTGAATTTGCATTTGGTTTTAAAAACACGTCCTTGATCAGATTGAATGTCTTTTTTTTATTATTTAAAGTAGTTTTTTGGTGCGTTTTGGAACGAATAGATGTGATAAAATCTTTATTTCATTATTAACATTTATTCCATACAGTACTTACTAATCGACAAGAACTCGTGAACCCGTATTAATCGTACACAATGAGGAAATCATCGAACTCGGTCTTTTTTACCCTTATCAAACAAAGCGCAAGTAAAATTGATTATTCCTGCCACTATAAAAATGATAGCTCCACTAATTCTAAACTCATACTCTAAGAATTGTAAGAACAACTACAATCGAGAAATAAATAAGAAAATATTATGTATTTCATAATAAGTTTCCTGACATTTGCGATTTTTTTACAAGGTATTTATTTATAGTGTATTTGTGAAGACATTGTGACTTAAAATTTTAATATAATATAAGGTAATCTCTAAGGGATAAAATAATATCATCATCATCATAAACTTGTATATACAACAATATAAAAACGAAATTTAAAAAACATATTTAAAAAATCTTCTAAACCACCAATAATCGCGGAAAATACATGGGGTATTTTTCGATAGCCCTTTGTGCCCGGTATCTGAAAAAAAAAAACGTCCTTATTTGGACCACCCTGTGTACAATTAGTATGTCAGCGCCGTTTAGAGGTCAGCATCGAAACGTTTTAAAGACGTTTTTATGCCCCTGTGAAAAAACCGGCGTATAGCTATGCCAAGCATGACTTATGCGGCCCCGCGTCATACCCGCAAACTTTTAACCAGCGCATGATATGAGCGGTCGACCCTAAGGGTGAACGATAGTAACGTGGCGGGAAATTAAAAAAAATCATAGTTTTTTACATTTTGTAGCTGAACTGAGCTATTTTTATTCGGCGATTTTTCGTTCGCGGCAAAAACATAGTATTCTTTTCATTATTGTAAACAACAAAACAACAAGAATTCAGCCGATTATGTGTTCTGGTCATCAACAAGTTTTTTTGGGCAGTGCCACTGCTTCGTAGACCAGAACACATAATCGGCTGAATTATTGTTGTTTTGTTGTTTACAAAAATAAAAAGAATACTATGTTATTGCCGCGAACGAAAATCGCTATTCAAAAATAGCTCATTTTAGCTACAAAATGTGAAACTTTGAATTTCCCGCCACGTTGCTATCTTCATAATTAGCCCGCGCGCAAAGACAATAATTGTGCAAAGACAAATGCACAAAATCGATTCCTGAATCAGATACACTAAACGAATCGAAAAAGTAAACATATCGAACACTAAAATAAGGTGACAGCTATTAGTTAGAGAGCTGGTGACCAATCGAGATATTTTTTCGTACAAGGCTGGGAGTTGGTAGGCTGATAGAGTAGACTTCGCTTAGTCTGGGAAAAATATTTTTTTTGCCCGGTCGCGGTTGAAAGTTAGATTTTTTCGAGTTTGAAAGTTTAAATGTATGGGTTCAGTATTTTTTTTTAACGTACAAGGCTGGGAACTTCTACGTTACTTGTTGAGACTCCGTTGAACAAGAAAATAAATTGTTTATTGGCCAAGCCTGGTTGAAAGATTGATTTTTCTAACCCAAAAATTCACACTTTCTAGGTTATAAAAAACAATATTTCTACTGAGTTCGCCTAGTAATAAATAGTGATTTGGTAATCAGCGGAGACTAAAAAGGCAGCCTAGAAACTCCCAGCCTTGTAGACAAAAAAGAAATGATTCAACCCATACATTTAAACTTTCAAAGTCAAAAAAATCTAACTTTCAACCGCGACCAGACTAAAAAAATATTTTTCCCAGACTCAGCGAAGTCTACTCTATCAGCCTACCAACTCCCAGCCTTGTGCGAAAAAATATCTCGATTGGTCACCAGCTCTCCAACTATATGTAACACAGCCAGTTTCATGTTGATATCCATAACAGATTGCAAGAGATTTTCGCTGAAAAAAATCGCGCCGCCTATTATTTTTTTCCAGCGAAAATACCTTTAAAACGTTTATGAATATCAACACGAAACTGGCTACGAGTAGCTCTCACCTAATTCTAGTGTTTCATATGTTTACTTTTTCGATTCGTTTAGTGAACCTATCTGATACAGGAATCTATTTTGTGCATTTTTTTTACGCGTGGGCTATGCATGGCGCCATAAGAGGAAAGACGGGTAGCCGCTGCTCCATACAAAAAGGGAGACCTGTTTCCTCCCTGGATAATTATTTAGAAAAAATATGTTTATTCCATTCAATTTATATGTACTTCTGTGGTTGGTGGGACAAGTCTGTCCCTATGTTTTCCTTTTTTCTTATTTTAAGTATTTTTTTTTATTAAAATAAGAAAAAAAGGAAAACATAGGGATATGGCGGAGGTACATATAAATTGAATGGCACATACATATTTTTTCTAAAATAATTATCCAGGGAGGAAACAGGTCGCCCTTTTTGTATGGAGCAGCGGCTACCCGCGTTTCCTCTTATTATGTTGTTTATTACAGGTACATTGGGAAAACCCACCTTGGAAGATTTGATTTATCGAAATGAGACATCACGCCTCGTCGGGGGCAAAGACGCTTATATCAAGGATTACCCATATCAGGCTTCTTTGACGGCTTACGGCAGTCACATCTGTGGAAGCAGCATCATCACTTCACAACATGCCCTTTCCGCAGCACATTGCACTTCTGACCCAAGAATGTGAGTAAGGGGGCGTCCATAAATTACGTGAGGTGTTTTTGTAAATTTTCTGTCCCTCCCTCCCCCCCTGGTGAGATGTCGTGAGGTTTTATTCAAACCCCTCCCCCATCCCCCAAACTCACATGAGATTTTTCAAAATGTGGGTTTCTTACGTAAACGCGTTGAATTGTTATTGCAAAAAGAAGAAAAAAATGCTTCGTGCTTTTGTTTCAGACTACTAGTTAAGACTAGTAATCTATATTGCTGAGAGTTTAATTGATTATAAGTGTAATAAAAATGGACCAAAATAGTTTATTTTATTGTTTCAATCAGAAAAAAAATTGCGCGATATTTGCCGAGACCCCCTCTCCAACGTAAGATTAGATGAGATTTGACTCGACCCCCTTCCCCCCTTAAACATCTCACGTAATTTATGGGGGATAAGTGAATCGCAAGTTTATGACTCAATACGTGTAGGGCCTTGTTGGGTTTCTTCACGATGTTTTTCCTTCACCATTAGCGAGTGGTTTTGCTACTTCAAATATTTACTTAGTTAAGGCACTGCAGTGCCGAGTGGTCCATTCACCCATCGAGTGTGAGTGAAGGTACCACTGGACGCTGTATAAATCATATCATTACGTAGATGCGTTGGATTGCAATACTAATTGATTTCCCGTTGATTTTAACGTCGTTTTTTGTAAGAAATATTCATAATTTTATATGGCTTCTTGAGAAGGAATGTTAAGAACTGAATATTTAATACATTTCTGCAAAAAAAAAGGTTTGAAAAGTCCTACTTTGAACCTCATTATCTCGGAAACCATTGATTTCCCAGGCATAGTTCCTTGGACAAAAATGTTAATTATGATGAGGACAATACGTCGTTTCCCGCTTTGTTGGCGGTCTTTTAACACCCTGTATATGAAAAAAAACCCAAAAATCATTCAATTGCGGCCTCCCTTACGCTCACTACTAACGCTTGCGGCGAGTCGGGCGCCACATCACTCGAGCACTTTGAGAAGGCGGGGGTGTCTACACGTCGCGGTTTCTATAGAAAAACTATAAAAATTGTCCATTAATAAAAAAAAATGAAAAAATAACTTACTTTAAAACGTTACTCAAACTATAGTCCCTGAGTCGGGTGTCACCGACCAAAATAACACCCTGTATTTATATAATTGATGAAAAGTTCTCTCTTTACAGAAACATTACAGACTTGGCAGTAAGAGTTGGCTCTGATACACTTGAACCACCCGGAAACGAGCACCCAGTCAAGTCAATAAAAAACCACCAGGACTATTTGGGACCCAAAAACTATTATATCAATGATATCTCGATTATTATAGTTAAATTTGAGTTTAAGTTAGGTGAAAGAGTCCAAATTTTACCTTTCGAAAGTAGATATACTAAACCTGGTGAGACGGCGGTGGTCACCGGATGGGGGCGTACATCGGTAAGTTGGTAGTCTGTAACAAAACAACCTTCAAAGTTAAGAGAATTATGATTTTATTTTACGACTATTTAACCCGTGCTAGGGAACTTTATAAAGATTTTTATAGATTTATGGTAGAGCACCTGCACTGAATGCAAGAGGTTGCGGGTTCAAATCCTGTCTCGAGCGAATTTTTTTTACATTATAAAAACCTTTATTATTGTTATTTCCAGTCGCAAAACAATGAGCTACCTAACCAGCTGCAGTACTTGACTACAACAATAATATCTATAGAGGAATGCAAGAAGACATGGCCGTCAGTTACAGATAAACAAATATGCATTAACAATACTTGGGGAAAGGGCAGTTGCATGGTAACAACTTCTCATATTTATTTTCATAATAATACTTACTTAATATGATCTCGGCCTCCGCGACCAAAAGACGCCATCTCTCTACAGCAGGGGTTCCCAACCTTTTTTGTCTACTGCCCACTTTAAGAATAAATTATCGAGTCGAGAGCTCAGTCGGTGTCTAAGAGTCTTCCTAGCTAGGTAGATGAAATTATAAATCGACCCCAAAGCCCTACACAACGCTCCTTTTTTTTTCTGGGTCTCTTACCGCCCCCCTTTTAGCCTGCAGCGCCCACAAGGCGGCGTTATCGCCCACGTTGGGAAAGACTGCTCTACAGGATGTTAAAAGACCGCCAACAGAGCCGAAAGCCACGCATACTAGACACCAAAACAAAGTACTTTTTCGATAAATTATTGCTGGGAAATGATTTTGGTTTTTTAGGTTGTAATTTTGAAATATATTTTTCATCTCCCATGCTCGGAAAGTACTCTGTTACTTTAAACATGCGATCGTAGAAGATCCTTTTTTAAACCGCCTTGTATTTTTGTGCGCTTCGAAATTTGAACTCGACGCCCTAATAAAAAAAAAGGAACTCCTTCAACTTGTAGCATTGCCTAGCAACGGGTTGTTGATTTTATGACACTTCAAGAAGACACGATTTGTAATCAACAACCCGTTGCTAGGCAATGGCACATACTCCTTTGTGAAGAAGCAAAAAAGAAGGAAACTCGTTTCACTAACCTCTATGGTAGGTACCTACCTACCTATGTCTATTGTTTGTCACGCTTGGCTAACAGAATCATTTCCTCGCTTCTGTGAGATGAAAAGTTTTGTGTTTCGCACGAATGCAATATTATTTGCGACTCGAGCTTCTGAATGCCTCGCTACGCTCAGGTTTCTTTTTTTGAACCACTCGCTACGCTCGTGGCTCAATTTTAGAAACCTTCGCTAGCTCGGTATTCAATACAAGCACTCGCCGCAAACAATAATTTTGCATTCTTGCATAACAAATAACTATTTCATCTCCCACGCTCGGAAAGTTTGCTGTTACTAGTAACTTACGATCGTGTAAAGGCCGGATTTAAACTATCTGCATTTTAGTGCGCTTCGAAATTTGAACGCGGCGCCGGGAAAGTCTTTCCCCCGTCCTATGGTGTTGAAAAAGAAAAAAACACTGGCCGTTTAAGTAGATGCCAGATCCCGACGGAAAAAAGATCCTCATTCATAGTTCGTTTACCGTTTCCCATTCTCTATACCATACAAAACTGTGATTGTAAATGGGGCATAAGGATCTTTTAAAAAGGTAATGTCACGGAATAGAACATTCAGAAACGTGGTTTCTTCTTTCAGGTTTTTTCAATATTTTGTACACTATATTTATTATTAATTCCAGTAAATAAAAAAAATGCTTCGCTTCTGTTTTATCAAATAAATAATTAAGTTTTGGTTTGTTAAATACATTTTTTCAAACAATATTACTAATTTCATTTTTTATCTCCTATAAATTTTTAATTTATATGGTAAAAGTTCAGAATGCACCCGGAAAAAAAACATTCTTTTATTTACATTATTTTGTGTCTGGATAAGTAAACTTCAGGAAATTATTAAGACCGCCGTCTGAACTATGAGGTTAAGAAAAATCCTGTTAACATTTAATATCTGGTGTACAATAAAGTGTTCTCTCTATCTATTAATAAAACGAATGGTTTTAATACCAACGAAGCTGAAAACTTTAGTGCAGCAGCCATAACTACAGTAAAATGTGCTTTTAAAAGGACCTTATTCGACTCAACTGTTTTGTCTGTAAGTAGGTGTCTATAGAGTTTTTCCCGCTTGGCTAACAAAATCATTTCCTCGCTTCTGTGAGATGAAAAGTTTTGTGTTTCGCACGAATGCAATATTATTTGCGTTTCGTGCTTCTGAATACAAGCACTCGCCGCAAACAATAATTTTGCATTCTTGCATAACAAATAACTATTTCATCTCCCACGCTCGGAAAGTTTGCTGTTACTAGTAACTTACGATCGTTTAAAGGCCGGATTTAAACTATCTGCATTTTTGTGCGCTTCGAAATTTGAACGCGACGCCGGGACAGTCTTTCCCGCGCCCTATGGTGTTGAAAAAGAAAAAAACACTGGCCGTTTAAGTGGATGCCAAATCCCGACGGAAAATAAAACCTCATTCATAGTTCGTTTACACGCGTATTTCAGCGAAAGTGATTAGTTCGTGCCCATTCTCTATACAAAACTGTGAATGTAAGCATCTTTTAAAAAGGTAAAGTCACGGAATAGAACATTCAAAAACGCGGTTTCTTCTTATCGTCTTTTCAATATTTTGTACACATACCTATTTATTTTATAATACCAGTAAATAAAAAAAATGCTTCGCTTCTGTTGTATCAAATAGATAATTATCTGTTTCTGTTGTATTGTTGTTGTATCAAATAGATAATTATGTTTTGGTTTGTTAAATACATTTTTTCAAACGATATTACTAATTTCATTTTTTATCTCCTAGACATTTTTAATTTATATGGTAAAAGTTCAGAATGCACCCGGAAAAAAAATAACATTCTTTTATTTACATTATTTTTGTGTCTGGATAAATAAACTTCAGGAAATTATTAATAAAACGAGTGGTTTTAATACCAACGAAGCTCAAAACTTTAGTGCGGCAGCCGTAACTACAGTAAAATATGCTTTTAAAAGGAACTTATTTGACTCACCTGTTTTGCCTGTAAGTAGTTGTCTATAGAGTTTTTCCCGCTTGGCTAACAAAATAATTTCCTCGCTTCTGTGAGATGAAAAGTTTTGTGTTTCGCACGAATGCAATATTATTTGCGACTCGAGCTTCTGAATGCCTCGCTACGCTCAGGTTTCTTTTTTTGAACCACTCGCTACGCTCGTGGCTCAATTTTAGAAACCTTCGCTAGTTCGGTTTTCAATACAAGCACTCGCCATGTTCTTTTTTTATGCCAGTTCGCACTCGTTGGCCTTCGTACATACGTCCAAACACATTTTGGTATTAGTTGTGGAGCAAAATGAAGTGTTTCCGGATTTACCAGACATACCTACAAGAACATTAACAAAGTCATGCACTTTTTCATGTACTGTAAAATGGAATGACGGCTACGACGATGAAAGATGAAGTCACAGAGCAATGAATTGACGAAGTATTTTTGCTGTAGTAAGCACTAAATAGAAAACATATCGTATCAACGCCATCTGTCACAGCTTTTAGAACTATTTTATTATTTTTTTAGCTGTCAGAAAAATCCTTATTATTCATGTTAGTGTCATGTCGAATCAAGTCTAAAGTAGTGTGTCACTTATAGACTTGTGTTTGCCTTCAAAATCTTATCAGTCGTAGAGGGTAGCCATGTTAGCTTTTGCGACATATTTCACGTCGAAATCCTTTCGCGCCCTGCGAAAGAAGTCGCGGTGCGTATCATGGACGGGGCCTGGTTAGGGCATTGGAAAAAGGGATTTCTACATATGATGAATGCATCAGACAAAAGTTGCTATTTTGTTGTGCAGTGTAATTAATTGATACGGTTTTTTTTTCGTCGAATCAGTTTTTTTTTAAATGGCCGAGATATGGAGGTTGAAAATGTAAACAAAAAAAAACATATTTTCGAAAATAATGTCCAAAAAGGCGCAACACTTCTTTGTTAGACCTAAACTACTCGAGTTCTTCGCAAAGCATATTGACAGTCTTTGTATGGGAGTTGGACCAAGTGCTGCCCAGAATAAACACATAGTGGATTATGTTCCTCATATTATCATTAGTCTGTAAAACTATGCGTTTCAAAATCTATTGCAGGGATCATGAGAAAAAAATCAGGCGCGCTTGGCGAGAGAGACAGATATATACTTATCGGAATGAGTGGAAGCGAGACAGAACAACTCTCGCCACGTGATAAGCCGAGGATAACAAAAGAACCGGTTTTCAAGCCAACCGAGAGAGCATGATGGAAGCACAAAATCTGATAAGCATGGCGTTACATATCTTTGTGCGTAAATATAAAAAAAAAATCCTTTTCTAATGCCTTATTCACGTGAGAAATATTAAAAACAAAATATTTAAGTAACCGGTAACCCTCGGACCAATATATATTTTTTTATTTTTTTATTTACTAGTACCGTAAGCAACCACTTGTAAGTACTCTCACGTCTGGGCAACACTTGGTCCAAACCCTGTCAATGTCCTTTCGCAGACTTATCAGACTCGCGAGGTCTACAACACAGCTCACAGGGCCACTAATTTTTAATTTTAGTACCCAAAGTAACTATATATTTTTTTGTAACCAGGGTGACTCCGGAGGGCCGCTGGTAAACACAAGAGGACGCCAGATTGGCATTGTATCCTACGGAAGCGCCTGTGCTAGGGGCGTTCCAGATGTCTACACCCTGATTGCTGCATACATTGATTGGATCTTAGAGCATACTGAGCAATCATAATAATAGATTAAAATTACTTTTGTGTTTAAGTTTGTGATTTATGCAAATACTTTGTAATTTTATTGTAAATATTTAGTTTTATTTTTTTATAAAATTTAATAAATGATTATTAAAATATGTTTTGAGTTAGGTACTTCAGTATTAAATAATAATCCCACTAATATTATAAGTGCAAAATTTGGTCATCAAGTGTTTCACGCCTAAACGGCAGGACGGATTTGGGTGAAATTTGGAATGGAGATTGCTTAGACACAATAATTCCTTTTTTATAACTCGTATGAAAATCTTTATAATGTTTCCTACTTTAAGTATGAAGATTTTGTAAGGTTTAAAAATTCGCTCGGGACAGGACTCTAACCTGCAACCTCTTGCAAACTGTGCAAGCGCTCTACCAATTGAGCTACCGAGCCAAGTAACTGTTGATGCGAATATCGAATATAATATGAAGGATTTTATGTGTGTTCGTGTATGTTGATGAAGAGTGACAAAAACATTGGAAACGCGCAGAATTCGGAAGGCAAAGGTTTTTGTTCGAAAGTCCGTTATTGGCTTAATCTTATCTTTAGACAATATTGAGAAACTAATTTCAATATTTTTATTTTGGTCCAGTAGTTTTGTTTTTATGCGCTAAAATGTTTTGTTCCTATGACCGCATTGACCGCCAACAGTATGCAGACCGTCGCGTGACGTCATAAAACCGTATCTTTGAAACGTTGTAAAATCCAAACTACTGAACCAAAATAAAAAATATTGAAATTAGTTTCTCAATATTGTCTAAAGATAAGATTAAGCCAATAACGGACTATCGAACAAAAAACTTTGCCTTCCGAATTGTTCAACAAGAGTGCCATAACCGCCACGCTTCGATGGAACTTTTCATGAGTATAATATCGATGTTCCTTCGTGCAAAATTCCCTCTTTCAAACAATTTAATCATCGAGAAAACTTCCACCAATCATGTTTTCCTTCACAGCAATACTTGAAAGACCTTCTAGTTTCCATTGCCAACATTTTTTATTTGTAGCATTTTGTGAGAGCTTGTTCAGTAGCTAGATTTTTTCTACATTCCTTGGGTTATTCCTGTCTAGACTCTTTGCCATACATTTTCACGGGAATCACAAATATAGGTTATTTCAAATTAAGACAGATTCGCGTGCTGAAAAGTCTATTTATGGATAAAAATAACGAGTATAACCCCCTCGTCTCGTATCGAAACCTCGCCACGCTCCCTGAAATCCGAACTGGGACGCGGACAAACTGGTGTCCTGGGAAATCTGATATCCTGATACCGAGAGACACTTGACGCATCATGATAGTGGTAGCAAGGCTAGAGGGAAATGGAATTGTTGTAGTGTATTTGGAAGTTGGAAATTTTGAAAATACCCCCGATATTTTAGCTTCAAATAAGCATATCTCATAAACGGCTTAGCCGATTTTATTAAAATACTAGCTTTTGCCCGCGACTTCGTCCGCGCAGACTTATGTCGTGAGTTTTTCCGTTGTTTTAATGGTTATTCTGCTATTCGGAAGAGAGAAATCCAACAAATCAAAAATCATAAAAATCAATCCACCCATTCTCGAGTTACAAATGGTGTATCTAACACGACTTTGTTTTATATACACCAATAATAACCTATACAGGGTGTTGTTTTGTAAAGTTACACCCGGTGTATAAAGATATCTATAAACACACGCTAGAAAACCTGCTTTCAAACAAAAATAACCGCATCCAAATCGGTTCACCCGTTTAAGAGCTACGGTGCCATAGACAGACACACAGAAACTCCTCCTTTCGAGACGGGGGTTAAAAAAAGGCACTTTTTAATAGTAACATTTTTTTTTTCAACTTTTCGTAGCCTAAAAAAAAGGAAAAAGTTCAGAAAAAAGTTCTCAAGGTTCTGCTACCAAACTCGATCGCACCCTTTATGAGAAACTGCTACGCAACTTACGAGTAGTTCCAACTTCCAAGTATGCAACCCAAGTCGTTAGAAAACCGGACAACAATCGGGGAGGCGGCTAATTTTCCCTCGAAGCAAACGGGCGCTTATCAGGGCGTTTGAGCCATTCTGCAGGTCGTTACGTAAAACAAAAGGGTCCAGTAGTGGCCAATAACGGCTTTTGGCCATTGCCCTAGCGCAGGGCCGGACTTAGGTTCCAAAAGTCGCCAGAAACCGCCCTCAAAAGTAACCTAAGAGCCTACTGCCTACTGTAGGCACACCAACGCTGCCGACGAAAAAAAAACTATAAAATATCTTCTTTTTGTATTTTCTAAAGCGCTCACCCGTGCTATGGAACTTCGTCCGTGAGACGAGTATCAGTGAAGTTGGAAAATTTGCATCGACAGTTACTTTAGGTACTCGGTAGCTCAATGAGCCGTTTTCAACTGACAGTTAAAAGCTGCTTTTAAAATGCTTGCTAGATGGCGCAGAAAATACGGCAGGCAAATAATGCTTTTCCCACAGATTCACAGATTAGAAAGTACTAGTACTAAAGATACACAAACACCACAGATAAGAATCAGGCTTGCCATGTTCAATCGGTAAAAATGCCGCGTCATATATTTGCAATTTTTATTCTTGAAAGCAAAAACATAAATGGTTTGGGATAAATATAGAATAGGTAGGTAGGATGTTGACATCAACTACGTGATGCGATAAAATTTGCAAGCAATGAATCGTGTTTCTGGTTATGATTATTACAGAATACGGAAATTTGTCGTACCGTTGGCAACACTGGTGAAATTTCAAATGACTAGTTATTTTTTTCTCCACTGATGGCGGTTATAATACGCAGGTATTATAACCGCCATCAGTGGAGAAAAAAATAACTACGTTTTTTTTTCTGAAAACGGGCCATTGGTAGAGCACCTGCACGGTATGCAAGAGGTTGCGGGTTGAACTCCTGTCCCGAACGAATTTTTTAACCTTATAAAAATCATTATAAGTAAAATATCTTCTATAGGGATGTGTTTTTTGTTAAATACGAGCCGTTAAATGATAATCCCTAGGCTCTATTTTCAGAACCTTAGGCCTAGATTCACGATCCTAGAACCTACAAATAAATCGTAGTGGACGGGACCTTGTAGTAAAGGTTTGGTACTATGCGATAGCAATAGACAGAACAGAAGAAAAGTATTAAACAACTCTTAAAAACACGAATGAATACGCAGGGAGGAACATTAAAATTGCGGTATTATTGAACGAGCGAGCGAAGCGAGCGAAGTTCTCCGAGTCTACTGGAACAATCCGGCGTTTGTATGTATGTATGTATGTATGTATGTATGTATGTATGTATGTTTGTATGTTTGTATGTTTGTATGTATGAATGTTCGTTCGACGATAACTTGAGTAAATTTGGTCGGATCGTTATGAAATTTGGTAGGCGGGTAAATGAAATTAAAAGAATTTTTAAGTTCGAACATGAGCCAAATCGGTCGAGGGGTTGCCGAGATATCGGGTTGTTAAGTTTATATGGGGTCGCGAGTTCACAGTTCGGGGTGAACCACTAGTTATTTATTCATTTATTCAGATATTAAAAATCCAATTACCAATCTACCTACACAGTTTAAAAATCTAGGTAATTATTATAAAGATTACGGTCGGTTTAAATATTATATTACTCAGATATCTCAAAAGTTATCATCTTGACTTGTTTGCCTTTTTCCCTGGAGTCTTCCTTTACGAATCCATCCCTGGTGAGATAGGCTGCAGAGATAGGTAGTAAAGTTGGTCGGTGGCGAGCAACATGCGTAAAGGCTTTTTTGTTTAAATGCCTAGGGGATAAATACTTGTCGATAAGATTATTTTAGCTTTATTTTTTTTTAGTTTATTTTGCATATACAAGGTGTTTTTTTGTAAAATGATACCCGAGTCAGGGGTGATTATTTACACAATACATAAGACAAAATATATATTTAAAAAAAATATGTTGCTGAAAAATACACAAAAATCAGTACCTAAATGGTGGCCTCCCTTGCTAACGTTTGCGGCGAGTCGGGCGCCACATCGCGCGCGCTCTTTGAGAAGTCGGGGGTGTCCGCACGTCGCGGTCATTATACAGGGTGTTAAAAGAACAAAGCCGGAAACTACGTATTGTCCTCATCATAAGGCACATTTTTGCCCAAGGAACTATGCCTGGGAAATCAACGGTTTCCGAGATAATGAGGTTCAAAGTCGGACTATTCAAAACCTTTTTTTTTGCAGAAATGTATTCAGTATCTAATTCTTAACATATCGTCTCAAGAAGCCATATCAAAATTATGAATATTTCTTACAAAAAACGACGTTATAATTGCAATCCGCAATGTATTCTAAACATCGGCACTTCAAGCTTAAGTAATATAAACTTATACCTACGCTTGCGTAATATGACTTCTGTGCGTAACACATCTATTACGTGATAAAATATTTTTCAAAATTATAACCTAAAAAACCAAAATCATTTCCCAGCAATAATTTATCGAAAAAGTACTTTGTTTTGGTGTCTAGTATGCGTGGCTTTCGGGTCTGTTGGCGGTCTTTTAACACCCTGTAGAACAACTTGAACAAGGTAATACTCGTATTATGCCCATCAAAAAAATAAAAAAATATTTGCGTTACTCAAACTATCGTCCCTGAGTCGGGTGTCACTGACCAAAACAACACCCGTATTTGTGAATGTCGTACCAATACGATTTGGTCGGAGTCGGTCTCGCGCACCGAGAACGACCCATGCAAACTACATTATCTGCCACCAAGTGTAGAGGAACTCAACTGACATAAATAATTTAGCAAACAGTCATACTTACACATTTAAGGGCCCTGTCTTGCCGGCACCTTTCTCGAATTCGCACGCACACAGCAATCGACGCGCGGCCGACCGCTCACGCACACTCTTGCACGGTCGACTGCGCGAATAGTGATGTAAAATTGAAGAATCGAAAATGTACTTTTTATTTCAAACTAGCATTTGCGCACGTTGTTTACCCGACTGTCCAAAGGAGGGTTATGTTTTTCACGTTCTGGAAATTATGGGAATTATGAACCACCTCCACCTCTCACGATCCTGTGCCAGACGTAGCCACTGTATTCCGGTTACCAATTCTATGAATAACCCATATCTCCTAAACGGCTAATGCTAAACCCATGTTCGTTCATGGTACATACCCTAAGAAAAGGACTCGACAAAATCTACCCGATTCAAGTATCAAAACTTTAACTGCCCATATCTCCTAAATGGCTAATGCTAGATAAGTCTAAGCTCTACCTCTACCTGATGAAAGAAACAAAAATAACTAGTTGTTCGCCCCGAACTATGAACTCGCGACCCCATATCTCAGCAACCCCTCGATCGATTTGGCTCATGTTCACACTTAAAAATTCTCTTTGCCTCATTTACCTACCGGTGTGAAGTTAGCTGACAAAACTTGGCTGACAATAATAATTATAATACTGCTAAATTAAGATGGTAATTTTTTAAATGCATTTTTCAGGCCTTGTAAGTATCCTGAAAGTCAGTAACTGTAAAAAATTATTGCTCAGATCAAAACGGTCAAGTTCGAGCCGGAATCAAATAGTTTTTCTTAAATATTATGTTCTCAGTTCAATCTTAATTTTATGCAAACCGATTAAGATTCCAGGCAAGATTAGTTTTTTACCACTCTTGACGCTATGATTTTCTTTAGCACATACTACAATCTGTCCAACAACACCAAACTCAGGCTTGGATTCCATTCAGAAGTACTCAAAAAAATTAGCTGACAAAAATAATTTCACGGTTTTTTCAACTATTTTCAGTTTGGTCAAAATTAAAAGCCGCCAGAGTTTTTTACCACTCTAGACGCTATGGTTTTCTTTAGCACATACTATAAGCTATCCAACAACACCAAAATCAGGCTTGGATTCCATTCAGAATTGTGTCTAGAGTTGTAAAAACTCTGACGGCTTTTAATTTTGACCAAACTGAAAATAGTTGGTAAAATTGTGAAATTATTTTTGACATTAAATTTTTTGGGTACTTCTGAATGGAATCCAAGCCTGATTTTGGTGTTGTTGTATAGCTTATAGTATGTGCTAAAGGAAATCATAGCGTCTAGAGTGGCAATAAACTCTGGCGGCTTTTAATTGTGACTAAACTGAAAATAGTTGGAAAAATCGTAAAATTATATTTGTCAGCTAACTTTTTTGGGTATTTCTGAATGAAATCCAAGTCTGATTTTGGTGTTGTTGGATAGCTTTTAGTATTTGCTAAAGGAAACCATAGCGTCTGGAGTGGTAAAATCCTCTGGTGGCTTTTAATTTTGAAAGAACTGAAAATAGTTTTGGAAAAATAGTGTAATTATTTTTGTCAGCTAACTTTTTTGGATACTTCTGAATGAAATCCAAGCCTGATTTTGGTGTTGTTGGATAGCTTATAGTATGTGCTAAAGAAAACAGCAGCGTCTAGAGTGGTAAAAACCTCTGGCGGCTATTAATTTTGACCAAACTGAAAATAGTTGGTAAAATTGTGAAATTATTTTTGCAATAAATTTTTTGGGTACTTCTGAATGGAATCCAAGCCTGATTTTGGTGTTGTTGTATAGCTTATAGTATGTGCTAAAGGAAATCATAGCGTCTAGAGTGGCAATAAACTCTGGCGGCTTTTAATTATGACTAAACTGAACATAATTGGAAAAATAGTAAAATTATATTTGTCAGCTAACTTTTTTAAAAACTCTGGCGGCTTTTAATTATGACTAAACTGAAAATAGTTGGAAAAATCGTAAAATTATATTTGTCAGCTAACTTTTTTGGGTACTTCTGAATGGAATCCAAGTCTAATTTTGGTGTTGTTGGATAGCTTTTAGTATTTGCTAAAGGAAACCATAGCGTCTAGAGTGGTAAAAAACTCTGGTGGCTTTTAATTTTGAAAGAACTGAAAATAGTTTTGGAAAAATAGTGTAATTATTTTTGTCAGCTAACTTTTTTGGATACTTCTGAATGAAATCCAAGCCTGATTTTGGTGTTGTTGGATAGCTTATAGTATGTGCTAAAGAAAACAGTAGCGTCTAGAGTGGTAAAAACCTCTGGCCGCTATTAATTGTGACCAAACTGAAAATAGTTGGTAAAATCGAGAAATTATTTTTGTCAGATAACTTTTTTGAGTACTTCTGAATGGACAAGCTTGATTTTGGTGTTGTTGGATAGCTTATAGTATGTGCTAACGAAAAGGATAGCGTCTAGAATGGTAAAAAACGAATCTAGCCTGGAATCTTGATCGGTTCGCCTAAAAAAGGTTGAACCTTAGTTCAAAAAACTGTTCTTAAACAGTCATATATAAAAAAAATACTATTTGATTCCGGTTCGAACAATATTTTTAACAGTTACAGGCTTTCAGGATACTTAGAAGGCCTGAAAAATGCATTAAAAAAAATACAATCTTATTTAGCAGTATTATAATTATATTGTCAGCCAAGTTTTGTCAGCTAACTTCACACCGGTCATTTACCTGTCTACAAAATTCAATGCCGATCCGACTAAATTAACTCAAGTTATCGTCGAACGAACATTCATACATACATACATACAAACATACATACAAACATACATACAAACATACATACATACAAACATACAAACGCCGGATTGTTCCAGTAGACTCGGAGAGCTTCGCTCGCTTCGCTCGCTCGTTCAATAAAAAAAAACGTTCTACCGCGTTTCGGCCCTAAATCTTGCCGATTATTTTCTTTCGACACGGTCATAAAAAAAATACTTCGTAATTAATACTTCCATACATACACGCGAAGAACATTACGTGACATTAATTACCCTCCTTTACTTGCGTAGAAAAATCAGTTTGCAACTTTGATGTGTAGTAGTTCACGAAAACGCGTGGACCAGTTAGTCCTACGAGTCTGCATTTTTTCATTTTCTTATGAACACGCCTTCGCGCATTGCAATAACTATACCACGAAGCAACTCTTGAGTCAAGCGACAGCATTCCATTTTTGAAAATCGAATCCCGCGCGCAAGCAAACCAGCTTACGTTGAACCTTACATAGTATGTAAACCTACGTGCCGGCAGTCCTTCATTTATTAGTCCACTTTTGATACAATTTGTCCCCACACTACAGTGGGGCGAGGTCGCGCCACCAATCAAGTCTCTCGGTGGAATCTTAAATTCATTGTATTAAGAACCAAAATGCTTTAACTCATCGGTCTTTTTTCGTGGTGCGAGCTATATTCCTACACATCGGGGCCTCATGGAGCCGAGCGACGTGCTCTCTCCTCGATGGCACGCAGCGATCTGAACTCCGAGACGGGGTCGACGCTTGCGTGAAAACAATTCCGTACTCCATACTAATTCGTATGGAGAAATCGCACGCAAAATTTGGTTATGTTTGACGAATTAATGCTCCAAATACCTTTTGTTTTTTGCAAAAATACAAGGTTCACACCATTCTATATATACTCATAACTTACAGGATAAATATTCAACTACCAAAATTATCTGTGGATTCGTCAACGACACAAACTTTAAGAGCAGTTTTACGCGTTTTTTAGAAACTTTAGATATTTTTTTCTAGCTTGCTATCAATTATATGCCAAAATCAATTGTTATGGGGTGTAATACAACTCTTCAAAAACTTGTGTAATTATTTAATGGTCATAATACTAATATTTTCTGTCATGAACCACAAAAACTGTGCGGTACGTTTAAGTACTAACCCTCCTTAACCGCACTAGCTTTTGACCGCGTCTCCGGTCCTCGAGTTTCAGTTCGCGGCAACTCGGACACAATTTATATTGAGACATTTGGTCCGAATTGACAATTTCTAATTTACCGTTCAAGGGCATACCTACCTAGCGCAGAGGATTTTCCTGGCGGTGCAGCGGGGGAAAGCTGCTAGCGTCATGGGAACCTTTGTGTCGGGCACAGAACACCTACTCGTAAATAAAGTCTAATGTTCATTCAGGAGAGTAAACTGACAGATGCTAATTGTTACTTTGCTAAATAATGTTGCCATATTTATTGTAATAGTGATGCATTCCGTTCGTTGTGTGATTTGTTGTGTGTCAGCTCAGTCACAAAAAAAACCTACGCTTAGATCTTTTAAACTATACGCAAAGGATCTTGATGCCAGCCTCTGTATACAAAATTTTAAAAGAATACAAAGAGAATGAACGCTTTAAATCTCCTCAAAAAACTGAACTAAAACACAACTTACTTATAAACGAATGAATGCATTTGTAGTTCATTTCATATTAATTCGCTTTTAGAAAGTTAAAGGCCTATAAAGGTTACAAATATTTTTATGTCGATTACCCAATTCGATTCATGTCAATCTTTTTGGCTCCACACTATTTTATTTTCATCAGAGACTGGTCACACCGTAAATGTCAGTTTACTCTCCTGAATAAAAAATTTGACTTTGGGTCGCGGGGCGATATTTTTGATGAATTTTAATATTTGTGATTTGTTTAAGTCTGCGTCCTTGTTTTGACGAAACATTGTGTAAATTTGTATTTTTTTTTTATCAATTATGTGAGTCTAAGACACGTCTAAGTCTAAGTCACAACAAACAGGCAAACAAACTATCACTATACATTGATAATGTCTCACAACATGTGCATAATCTACAGTTTAGCACCAAACTCTGTTCACGCTCTATACTATACAATTCGTGCATAATGCTAGTACAGTAAGCAATACGACGCATTACCCCACGGCATCTCCTAACGCGCTCGGTATAAGAGCGAGTATCGAACAAAAAGGGGTAGCGCATTGTGTCTTCGTGTGTACAAGATCGGAGTCCACCAGAGTTCGTATGTGTGCTGATACTAGTGTAAACAAGGCAAGCTCTGCGATGTAAAGTTAGCAACTGCAGTCTTCGGGGAGTATACAACGTGTTACGAAAGGTCCTTACTCTATTTTCAGGGTGTAAGGTATAACATTTCTGTTAATAAACGTTGAAAAGAAAAAAAAAAACTTTATAAGCTAAATTGTGTTTTTGGATTTAGTTCAAAATTAACACATGATTTTGTACGAAAGTGCATAATATGCATAGATTAAAGAAAATTATACAGTGTTAAAATTTATGAAAATTATATTCTAAAAATAGCGATTACATTTTATTATTATAAAATAAACGATAAAATAAACTGTAAAAGAAGTAAATAACTTTTTGTAAACTGTGTGCTGTTTTATACAGTCTCATTGCAGAATAACCGTTGGGTTAAACAAGTCCAGTCCATAATTTATAATATTCTCTAGAAAATAAGCAATTTTCCGACAACTTAATCTGTTTTGACGGTTCACGATATTTTTTTAATGAGTCCCGAGTATAATGAGCCCACGGGGTCGTTAACGACCTTAAACCATAGGTTTGAATGAATTTTAGTAACTAAATCAATATCGATTGTAAAAAGTGTTATGATATTGTTTGCAATAATTGTGTCCAAGCAGGTAGAAAAGACCAGGAGCACATAATTATTCGAATGAATTTCAATAACTAATTCAATATCGATTGTAAAACTGGTACAGGGTGGATTTTTGAGACGGGGCAGTAAGGGCAAGTACCCTAAGCGTTATAGTTACAGCAAAACGTTTTTAGGAGACCTTCCGTAACTTTTTGAGATATTATTATCGCTGACTGCATTGCATTTTTATCGCTGACCGTAATTTTTTTCCAAAATCTGTGAATTCAGTTCATAATATCTCAAAAAGTTATAGAAGGTCTCCTAAGAAAGTTTTGCTGTAACTATAACGGTTATGGTACTTGCCCTTACTGCCCCGTCTTAAAAAATCCACCCTGTATTGTGTCAAAGCAATCTCCGCTATTATTTTATAGTAGCAGGAATAAAATAATAATAAAATTATACTTGCGAAAGAGCTATTGTTTGATAAGGGTAGAAAAGATCAGGAGTTCGATGAATTCTTCATTATGTACGATTAATACGGGTTCACGACTTCTTGTCGATTCGTATTGTATGGAAATTTTAATAATGAAATAAAGTTTTTATCACATCTACAGGGTGCATTCTAATTAGATAGCGGAACTTCAAGTGGGCTGTCTACTGATCAATACAAACAATAATTTTATTGTCTAGGCGGCGAAAAAAATGCAGCGAAAAAAATATAAACTATTTCATACATTTAGCGCAGTACGGAGTCGTCCTTTTGTATGGAACAGCTAACATTTTTTTCGCTCCATTTTTTAGTCAACCAGTAAAACTTGTTTGTATTGACTTGTTTCTACTGATAGACAGGCCTACCTAAAGTTCCGCTATCGACTGAGTGTATCCTGTATTTGAAATGACCTACCTAGTTCGTTCCCCCGCAAACAAGGACTAAAATTGCTTTTTTTTCTGTAGGAGATTTTCTTTGAGATTTTTCTAATCGTAACTGTAAAACATGGAGGAGCCTTGACCCCTTATGTTCCTTTTAAGTCAGATATAGATGTAAAAAACGCCGTAGTAAAAAAAAAGGCACTTCAATACAATAAAAAAATAAAACATTGTCCATTCTTGAGAACTCACTCCGACAAAACAAATGACTCAAACAAATGACTTCTATGAAAAAAATTAACAAAATATTTTAAACATAATAAAGGTCAATATTTTTTTACATTTTTATTGTATTTATTGTATGAGCTACATAAATTCTTGGAAAGAAATAAAAAATACTGGCTGGCATATGTCATAATATGCCAGCAAGTATTTTTTATTTCTTTCCAAGGAATTTATGTCTCATTCTCATTACTTATTGAACGACCCTAGTATTTAGGTACGTGTCACGCATGTTCAGTTGTGTGTCATGATATTTTTTATCAAAATCGGTGCCCATGTATTGTGCCCATGGACTCGGGGCCCATGGTTGCCTACTTTTAGTACCTTAACCTAGATTACACCTAGAAGGAGTATATTTTTTTGTAATATAAAGATTGGCAGCATTATTGCTATTTCTTCCATACAACCAATGCAGAAAAAAACTCGAAAATGTTGCGAAACGATGTGATAGGACTTATTCCTTAGATCCTCCTCCTTCTCCTTTCCTCCTTTTTATTATTATTCCTTAGATATTTGGTGTCATTTCAGTTCAAAGATAAAAATATGCAACCAATCTAAAGATAAGCAAAATAAATAATGGCCTATAATTAGTGTGTGATACATATCGATAGATAACGAACAATGTTATCGATTATTGTTTGCTCAACTCATCGATTCCTGGTTTATTTTTAAAACTTTTTTTTTTCACTATGATTTGCCTGCGTTCTCGGCTACGTTTTATTTTCTACACCTTTCTTGCCATAATCATTTGAGCACAGTCAAACGCAGGAATATCATAACAGTTTCGTAACATAAAAAATAATCTGACATCGCTGATTCACAAAGTGCTGATTTGGTCAAGTACCTTAAATGACAATGACAATGTATGGTCACATCCACTTTTTTTAAATCCAAATAACTCTATAACGGTGAGATTTTTTTAATGACTTAAATAAAATACAAAATATTTATTTCAAATAAAGAATTAAAAAAGAATAACATGGTTTAGGTGCAGTTAGGTTACACTGAGTACGTAAAGTAACAGGATAAACAATTTTAATTTAAATAAGTACATACGTATTCTTTCATGCCGTTCGGACAGTGATCCCACACTAGGCGAAGCCGTGTCATGGCGATCTTGCTGGCTTAGCACAACAGCTGGTCAGGCCGCTTATAATATTACTTTGCTAAATTACTTTGATAATACTAATATAAAATATTGATACCCCAGCTATCCTACTACTTACCGGACATTCTATATAGATACGTTTCGTAGTGGGGCGTTTGAATGATAATCGCAGTGAGAAACCCTGATAATGAACCTACGAGTATGTACTTACTCGTTATCTGAAATGCATCAGCCCTTTCGCAAGTAGGATGATTCCTAGCACTATAAAAGGCTAGCTATGCCAATCATAAACTCATAGTTTAGTTTTTCAAGTACGTATTATAACAAACACATTGAGTGGTATTAAAAGATAAAAGATCTTAAAAAAATTATAAGTATGAATTTCGTAGTAACTTTCCTGTCAGTGGCACTTTTGGCTCACGGTAATTTTTTCTTTATTGTAAACTCTGTAACTTTTTACCTAGTTTAATTGAAATAAAAAAATAATGGTTTAACCACACTGTTATTATTAACGCAAAAGTATGTATGTATGGATGTTGGGATGTTTGTTTCTCTAAGGGTGGCATTCATCTCGAGCTCAAGCTCGAGCTCAAGGGTGATCTTAGAAAACAAAAATGCTAATGTCAAGCTTGAGTAGCTGTCATCATTATTAGTAGACACTAGCTTGAGCTTTGACATTGACACTAGCAAAGGTCTCAAGTCAGTGTGTTTGTTTTCTGAGTTCACTTACTTGAGCTCGAGCTTGAGATGACGACTATTAATACCAACCTTAGAGTAACAAACATCCCAACATCCATACATACAAACTTTTGCGTTTATAATAACATTGTGATTAAACCATTGAATATTGATTTCGAGCTTGAGATGACGACTAATAATACCAACCTTAGAGTAACAAACATCCCAACATCCATACATACAAACTTTTGCGTTTATAATAACATTGTGATTAAACCATTGAATAGGTATTGATTTCGAGCTTGAGATGACGACTATTACCTGCCACCCTAAGTCAGTGTTTTTCAACCGCTACTTTAGGGGGGTCGCAAAACTTCTTTAGGGGGTCGCAAAGCTTCTTTGAGGCGTCGCCGTGCATAGTGAATAGCCTGCGCGCACAGAAAAGTATAAAAATTGATTTCTGTATCAGATACGCTAAACGAATCGAAAAAGTAGTTAATAGGAAAAATAATTGAGTCTGGTATTGAGAACTTAATGAAGAGTTTTTAGCAAAAAACGCATCCAAAAAGAAGATATGTTTTTTTTTTTCATTGGCGGCGCTAGTTGTGCCTATAAAATGGACCTTAAGGCGCCGTGCATAGTGAATTGCCCGCGCGCAAAGAAAACTGCACAAAATCGATTCCTGTATCAAATACACTAAACAAATTGAAAATGTTCACATATCAAACCCTAGAATTAGGTGAGACCTATGTAAAAAATCCAGTTTCGTGTTGACATTCATAAACGTTTTGAAGATATTTTGCTTGAAAAAAAAATAGGCGGCTCACTTTTTTTCAAGCAAAATATCTTGCAATCTGTTATGGATATCAACATAAAACTGGCTGTGTTCGATAAGTCTCAACTAATTCTAGGGTTTGATATGTGACAAAGGTCTCAATTTTAGGTTTTTTGCTAATATCTCTAAAATTGTTCATTGTAGTGAAAAATGTTCTAAGATAAAATGAAAGCTTATAAAATTCTCTATATCTTTGATTTTATAGTTTTTACAAATTCCCATCCTTTTCGAACTACAAGCTCTGAAAAATAAAAATTTGAAAAAAGCCTATTTTTAATATTCGTTTCTAATTTTAATTATGTGGATATATTGACAGTTAAATAACATTTTTCGCTACAATGCACCATTTTAGAGATATTGGCAAAAAACATAAAATTGAGACCATTGTCACTTAAAAATTATCTTTGCCTTATTTACCCGCCTACCAAATTTCACGACGATCCGACTTCATTTACTCAAGTTATCGTCGAACGAACATTCATACATACAAACATACATACATATATACAAACGCCGGATTGTTCAAGTAGACTCGGAGAACTTCGCTCGCTCGTTCAATTTTGCCAGAATAACACAAAGGCATTTTTTTATGTTTAACTTTTACATTTCAGTTTTCTACTGCTTTACTACTGCTACAGTAAAGTTGCTATAATGCGTGCGGGATGAGAATGGGATGGAACCTTGTCAAAGTCAATCGAAAACATACTGTATTTTACTTTGACAAGGTTGCATCGACGTGAGTTTGCTTACTGCGCGCGTCTCAGTTCCAAAAGGTCGCATCCCATTCTCATTCCGCGCGGATTGTACTCTAATTTTCCAGGATCAATAGGCCAACGACCCACCTTTTCCGATTTGATTTATCGTGACAGCGCATCACGTATCGTGGGCGGCGAAAATGCAGGGAAAGGCGAATACCCTTATATAGCTTCTGTACGCTACAAGCAGGCTTCACACAGAAGTGATGACTCAAGTGAATTCAAACACATCTGTGCAGCCAGCATCCTCAACGAGCGAACCTTACTTACCTCAGCACAATGCACTACAGACCCCCGCATGTAAGTCAAATACTAACTTAGACCTTTGTATTTATCTATTCAGGGCAATTTTTAATAGCTTTATTGCTGAAACACGCCAATTTTAAAATTTTATTGCCAACAAATTTAATTGATCTACGACTTTGGTGAAAGCGCAATTATATTTTTCTATACAAAAGAAAGTATTTTTTCCAGAAACGTTTTTTTAATATTTTAGTTGCGGTTTATAACAACTTCCTGGTTACACGAATGCTGTCTTCAGTGTTATCTTAGGATTACAACAATTTTGGCTTGTTTTTCGGACTGATTCCTGTTATTTAAGTGCCTTGGGTCATGACTTTTGCGTCAATAAATGTGATCTGAGCAGCTACCACGAGTGCTTACTGTCACTGTCCCTGAAAGTGATAAGTTGGATAAACAACCTTGTATTAGGATACAATATGACAGACGTCCGGCAGACGTCCGGCACATCTTTTTCGCACTCGTGGTAGCTACTCTGGATGATTATGGACTTTTACACACACGACACAGTTTATTTTCTCGCATTGAAATAAAATAAACCGGCCAAGTGCGAATCGGACTCGCGCACTAACGGTTCCGTACCATTATCTATAAAAACGGCAAAAAAATCACGTTTGTTGTATGGGAGATGGATGGATGGACGGACAGACAGACAGACAGACAGACGGACGGACAGCGGAGTCTTAGGGTCCCATTTGGCACCCTTCGGGTACGGAACCCTAAAAACAAACTTTAGTTTTGAAATTAACCTCTGTAGTTATTGAGACAATAGGTACTAATCTTTGGTATCTTTGGTGCAAACCCCTCGAGTTAAAATTGCAAGACCTTATTAACCCCGACTCAAAAAGTTGACCACTAGGTGTAGTATGCGTGTGTGTGTCTGTTTCTCAGTCGGTCAGACACACAGTCTGTCTGTGGCACCGTACGTCTGAAACGGGTGAACCGATTTGGATGCTGTTTTTATTATTTGAATGCAAGTTTTTTACCGATGGTGCTTAGATTTTTTTTTATCAAAATCGGTTCAGTCGTTTATGAAACTTCTAAGTAATTTGAAATTAAAACGTCGGGTTTTTCTTTATTTTGTATTTATTTCTAAATGGTTTCTTTTTTCTTTCTTTAACAGACAGGTGCAAAATTTGTATATAGTCACGGGCACAAATACGCTCCGTGACGATGGCGGTGTGGTGTACCAAGCTGAACAGTTAATAAACCACGATGAATACAATCCGAACAGCCATACTAATGATCTTGCTATAATTATTGTAAGCTCTCCGATAAAGTTTGACGATAGCACTAAAAATATTCCTTTGGATGAAGTAGGCACTAGTGCTGGGAAACAAGTAACTTTGATCGGATATAAACACAAAAGCGTAAGTTTTATATCTCTACTAGCTTTTGCCCGCGACTTCGTCTGCGTAGACTACAGGGCCCTTAGTCTGTAACGCAATGGTGCCAAAATGGGCTCCCGGTTAACGTTTTCAATTACGAATTCAATTCCGTCCAGTGTCGGTCCTTTTAATATTTTGGAGTACAACAAAGAATTCTAGAGGATTAGTTCTCTGGTTGTAGGAGAGCAACGAACAAAATCCCGGTTTTGTCCTTCTACCTGGGACGCCATTGATACGCCATTGTGTTACAGGCTAAGGCCCCAGGATATAATATGCTCTTTTATAGATCTCTTTAATGCGCACATTTTTATCATACATTGTTTTAATATACATTAAACCGTTTAGTCAGGGCACGTCGATCAATTTACCAGTACATTTTTTCCGACTTGATTTACAAATCACGCGATTTTGTGATAAAAAATAATGTATATCACGATAAAAAATACCTTATAGCACTCAGCAATAACGTAGCTTCCCATTAGTGAAAGAAATTTTGAAATCGGGTAAGTATACGTAGTTTGGGAGATTACCCCCTACAAACCAACATACATACATACTTACAAACTTTTCCTCTTTATAATATTAGTGTAGAAGTGTAGATAGTGTAGACAACGTGTTTCAAGAGGTCCTCACTCTTTTTACTTGATAATGAAACCCTGTTATAGGGACTAGGGACCACATTCCAAATGTCCTTGGGCGAAATCTGTTGAAAAATGGTATGTAAAAGACACAAAATAGTAGATTGTTACCCGAGGGCCTAAAACACAATTTTTAAGGCGAGAGTGTTTCTTTGAATCCTGAGCGCAGCAAGGGATTCAAAGTACTCGAGCTTTAAAAAGTGTTGTTCCCGAGGTGAACACTTTACTTTTTATCACCCTCTATGAGAAAATAAATGTCTTGAACTTACGAATAATTAGCGTCGACTCGGCATCCGACACACTGTTCTCTGGAGTTAAGACGCCGTACTGTCTCACAACTAGCACCGCCAATGGAAAAAAAAACATATCTTTTTTTTGGATGCGTTTTTAGCCAAAAACGCTCCTGCGATTTCTCAACGCGAGGCGTAACTATTTTTAGGACCTAAGGTTTGGATTCCAGGATTGGATTTCCTACGAATGCAATCCATTCTCGAATCGATTGCATTCTTAAGTTCTAGGATCTGGAATCCAAACCGTAGGTCCTAAAAATAGTTAAGCCTTGCGTTGAGAAATCGCAGGAGTGTTTTTTGCTAAAAACGCATCCAAAAAAAAAGATATGATTTTTTTTTTCATTGGCAGCGCTAGTTGTGTGACGTATTTCATCTTAATATTATAATACCTACTTTAATTCTCACTACTTGAGGAAGAAACGCTTTTATTTTATGAAAGTAAGTAAAATCCAAATTTTAATACGATTTTTTTTTTATTTAATACGAACAAAGACGGAATGCATTTCTGTCTGACGTTTTTATTTTTCTACAAACTTTTTTTTATTGGGCTTGCGCCGCGTGGTATATTTTTTCATACTGCCAGTTTCTTGTCCATACATTGTTCGTCATTGATCTCTTTCAATGTTGTCTGTAAACTCTTTAGTCATTTGAACTTTTACTTACAGATCCATATTCCAAATTCAAATAACTTTTTGTCCCTCCCGGGATTAAAAAGCTATTTTAGTCCCTGTTTGCGGCGAACGAGCTAGGTCTTTTCGAATAGATGTGATAAAAAAAAGTTTCATATTGTTATGATGTAACTCACTTTTGATATTAGGCATGTCTGACCTGTTTTTCCTAACCTTTGGGAATAAAAAGTTACAACATGTTAAAAAATCAATATTCGTTGAAAACTTTTTTTTTACAAAACGATCTTCTTTGATGGAAATTGATGATGGATCAAATACAGTGGTAGTAAATAATAAGTTGTGTGAACTGCACCCAAATACAATATCAGTCGAAACTGAATTCGAGGCAAAGGGCTAAATTTTTTGGAATATTGAACACCCAATTGCCGAAAGATTGGTTTCTTTCTTCGAGATATCCTTTGACACTTGCGTCTTCTACATTTCTGAGAATTATCTCCGAGGAAGTGACAATCTATGTGGGCGACCAATATCTGTTTCTGTTTTTATATTTTTATTATAAACATTTTCAGCCGGAAAACAACGAGTTATCAAATGATGTGCAGTACTTGGAGGAAACAATAATATCTAATGCAGAATGCCAGATGACGTGGTCGGTGTGGGATAAGCAACTGTGCACAACGTCTCCCGGAGGAAAGGGCGCTTGCATGGTAAAACTAAACATCATGCCAACAACCACTTCTTATTTCTCTAGTACCCATCCACTAATGCCTGGAGGTTGGCCGTTGGCTCTTCATACATTAATTAATTTTTTGCCAAGTGGAACAGTTCTCTTACGCTGGCTACATCCGTCCATTCTCTAATGTTTCTATGATATTCTCGTTCTACAAACACGCCTCTGTCTCAATCTTGCCCATCAAATTACTTGATGGCACACGACCTTGGTAACCATTTACTTTTTTGGTCATTATAATGAGTGCATTTTGCACCGCGTCATTGTCACCATCATCATCAACCCGCTAAAACCTTCGGCCAAGTAAAGGTCTCTTCATGCTCACGCCACTTTTCACGATCCTGTGCCAGGTGCAACCACAGCTTTTAGCTACTTGGGATATGTCTGCGGACCTGTCTGCCACCTCTCATGGTCCCTCGCCATCCGCAACCATAAGAAAATACGCGAAAATTGACCCCCCCCCCCCCCCTTATCTATAGATTACAGGAAAAAGTTCATTGTGTGTAAAATAACATAAATTATTAATTTTGTTAGTGGCCGCTCGCTCGCCGCACGTGCAATCGATTTCCGCCGCCGCCAAACGTGTTTATTTTTTTGTTTTTACTTTAAAATTTTAATTTCATTTTATTGTTTAATTTTGCGTGCAATTTTTAAGTACCTACCTAGCGGAATAGTCAATTCAGAAAGGCAAAATACTGTTTTTCATCATCATTCCATCTCACTTAAAAACCTCCTTTATAACAACGAAAGCTCCTCAATGCGAGTTAAACTTGCACTTGTCCGGTTTTTATTATAGATAAATGAACTGAATCGCTTCTGTAGTTTCGGAGCAAATTGGGTGTGACAGACGGACAGACAGACAGACAGACACTTGAGTAATCCTGAAATGGTTCCGACTTTTCCTTTTGACGTACGGCACCCTAAAAACACGCGCGCAAATTGTTGTGACGTATTTGACATTTTCACGCGCTACTGAATGCAGAATATCTAGGTACACACGACAGCACGTTAGAGTGTACACTTTTGTTGTAAAGTCGCCCGTAACGTAGAGTACTGAGTAGAGTGCTAGCATGTAAGGGTCGACGTGCTGTCGTGTGTACAGTAAAGTTGGCTACACGCTAGGATGCCCCTTTTTGTTCGATTGGCGCCCTTAAGGCTCGGTATAAGGCTAACTAACGCCACCAATGTTAAAAAAATCATAATATCTTCCTTTAGAAGAAGTTTCTGAAAAAATCCTAAGATGAGCCTATGCGCCATGCTTTTCTAGATTTTTAAGTGTAGATACCCTCTTCGAAATTGATTAGCTTAAGACTAGAAATTGAGTTGGGTACCTACACTTAAAAATCTAGAAAAGCATGGTGCATGAGCTCATCTTAGGATTTTGTCAGAAACTTCTTCTGAAGGGACATATGATTTTTTCAACATTGGTTGCGCTAGTTAGCCTTATACCGAGCCTTAAGCCGCGCGTGGTAAGAGCTGCCATGGGTTATCTGTGACTGTGACCGACCGTACTTTTAAAACCCTAAAAATTCAAGATAGGAGAAAGGCCTAAGTTTTGTTTCTTTTTTGTGTCCAGGGTGACTCCGGTAGTCCCTTGGTGAACGAACATGGAGATCTATGTGGTGTAGTATCCGTGATGGGCAATCAGTGTGCCAATGGTGATCCCGTTGTTTTCACCAAGGTGTCTTCATACATTGCATGGATCAAAATGAACACTATATAACATTACAAAATAAAAACTACTATTGGTAAATTTTTATAGAAAATGTTTATTTTTAAGTAACTATACAATATTCACACATTTATAAACTTTTTTTCCTTATGCTTTGTTTTTGCAATTTATATAAGATTTTTATTCTTTGACATGACTTTTTTTGTTTCTTTTTGTGTTTTGTTTTGATTAATGTAGGTTGCAGTATCCTAGGAATCTGTCTAATGTTAATCCTAGAAGTTTGTCTATAAATAAATGTCTAAATAAATTGTTAAAATAAATAAACAAATGGTTTGTCCAGTCTAGGTTAGTAGTCGTAATATTAATTTGTTGTATCTTTGTAACTTAGTTTTGAGGTTCGTAGCAAATGTAAAATAGGCATAATTTACATAATAAATAAAATAAATAAAATAAAAAAGCCTTTTATTTCAAACTAAACTCGCTTCCTATTTACAATTCAATTTGACATCGTGATATAATTGTGGTTTAACTAAATTTCTAAATTAATTGAATCGATATTAAATTGAAATTTGCATTTATATATGATTATGAAAATCTATACTTATAATAAAACTCTAGCGAAGTCAATTCTGTACATTGAATATTTTTAGAAAAAAACTATCAGGGGTTACTAAGTAAACTATTCTGAATACAAAAATGCAAAAAAATCGGTTTATGTCTGTCTGTCTGTCTGTCTGTCTGTCTGTCTGTCTGTCTGTCTGTCTGTGTGTTACCTCATCACGCGAATACCGCTGAACAGTTTTCAGTCAAATTTAGGACCGTTATAAGTCCTGGTTCTGGGAACAATCTAGGCTATCCGATGTTCAGAATACATTGCGGGTTGCAATTTTAACTTCGTTTTTTATATGAAATATTCATAATTTTGATATAGCTTCTTTAAAAGATATGTTAATAACTTGATACAGAAGACATTTCCGAAAAAAAAAATTGCATATCCGGAAAAATAAATCCGACTTGGAACCTCATTATCTCGGAAACCGTTGATTTCCTAGACATAGTTCCTTGGGCAAAAATGATCGTTATGATGAGGACTATACAGGGTGTTAAAAGACCGCCAACAGACCCGAAAGCCACTAGACACCAAAACAAAGTACTTTTTCGATAAATTATTGTTGGGAAATTATTTTGGTTTTTTAGGTTATAATTATGAAAAATATTTTTTACGCAATGGACGTGTAACGCACAGAAGTCATATTGCGCAAGCGTAGGTATCAGATTATGTTACTTAAGCTTGAAGTGCCGATGTTTAGAATACATTGCGGGTTGCAACTTTAACGAATCCCCTGAAGCTCTGCAGCCCTCTCGCTCGCACTTTTGAACATTTGAATTTATTGTAAGAGAATGATTCAACTTTGGACGATAAAGATATAGATAATAAAGCTATCAACATGTAGAAATACTTTAAATTTCACATTTATAGTTTGAAACATAAATTACTGAACTACTACTTTTAACCGAAGTTCAGTGATTTTTTTTTTTATTAGTAGGAATATGAAATCAAAAGTGTGTCCACATGTCGATAGCTTTATTATCTATGTCTGCAACTATATTTTATCGTCCAAAGTTTAATCATTCTCTTACAATCAATTAAAATGTTGAAAAGTGCGAGCGAGAGGGCTGCAGAGCTTCAGGGGATTCTTAAGAACTAGATACTGAATACATTTCTGCAAAAAAAAAGTTTTGAAAAATCCGACTTTGAACCTCATTATCTCGGAAACCGTTGATTTCCCAGGCATAGTTCCTTGGGCAAAAATGTTCCTTATGATGAGGAAAATACGTGGTTTCCCGCTTTGTTGGCGGTCTTTTAACACCCTGTATGTGGTCTCCCACTTTGTTGGCGGTCTTTTAACACCGCTCGGTATTCAATACAAGCACTCGCCGCAAACAATAATTTTGCATTCTTGCATAACAAATTACTATTGTTTACTGTTGAGCTGGATAGACAGAGTTATTAGCCGTATGCTTTGCTTGCTGGCTTAGCATGAGAATGAGTAAGACCATATCTATGGGCTTATAACTTTATCTATCCCACTCTACGTCGAGGGAGATACATATTATAAACCCTTTTACTTCCTAATCAATTCTTATGCTAAGCTTCCTGGTATCTTATCACGGGCGATACCTTAATGTAAACAATACATATTTATTATTAAATTTATAAATGTATTGTTTAGATTAGGGTTTTTATTCTATTTTATTCTATTGCTTTCTTTTGAGCCCTGCTACAGCAAGTTAAGAAATAATAACTATTAAAATACCCCCGACATTTTAGCTTCGAATAAGCATATTTAATAAATAGCTGAACCAATTTTGACAAAACATAACTAAGAACATTCGCTAGAAAACCTGCTTTCAAATTTAAAAAAAAAACCTAAAGCTTCCAAATCGTTCACCCATTTAAGAGCTACGGTGCCACAGACAGACACACCCTCATAAACACTTTTACAGACACACTCACAAAGCTGTCAAACTTATAACACCCCTCTTTTTTGGTCGGGGGTTAAAAAAAACCTTCCTTTTGAGTTTTCCTCCACAGTCGAATTTAAATTAAATGTCAAATGTGTAAAAACGCATACGAAGTCGCGGGCACAACTAGTAAAATAATAAATGCATGCATAAAATTAAAAATTAGTGTGAACCCCTATATAAAGGGTAAAGGCCTCCTCCATCTCTTTCCATTTATCTCTATCTTTTGCCATTGTGTTTTGGGTCGGTGGATAGTTTTGGCCCGCGAGGCTGACAATGTCGTCGCACCAGCGCGCATTTCTCGCATAATTTACATAAAATATTCAATATTAAATAGTTATATTATTGTGTACGACGTTGCATCCGCTTAGATTATATTATTAGTTACAATATTAGGCACAATCAACCTGGTACAGCATCCACTAGCGCCGCCAAGGAAAAACATGAATGAAAGTAGATACAGATCTGCGAAAACATACCCTACGTTTTAGTGCTCACTACAGGGTGCAATCGAATTCGATAGAGGAACTTTAAGGCCTTGTTCACATGACAGGTGCTTAACGCGCGCTTACAGATGCATACATAAAACGCGCGTTAGCATGTGTACGGCATGGAAGGTAGACAGGCGAGAGGCAGAACCCCAATGCGCTGGTCCGACCACTTTAGGGCGCAGCACAGCCCACCACTTTAGGGCGCAGCACAGCCGCCATCTTGGTTTTTTTCAAAATTAAACTATCCTATGTTACCTGGGTGATTAAGACAAATCCAACAACAGCTCATTTGTTGAAATCGGCCGAGTAGTTTAGGCTCTGCGAGGGAACAGATGAACACACAAACATACATACCCACATACATACATACATACATACATACATACATACATACGCTGCTAAAATCATAACCCTCCTTTTTGCTTCGCGTAGTCGGGTAAAAATAGAAAAAAACTAATTCCGAAAGAAAAAACTGTTCCAAAGCAGTTTAGTAGCGGGACAGCAACTATTTGCCCTAATTAATCTCAGGTATTATAATTGCAAAATATTCACAACAATATTCTAATTAGAAATAACGTGGGTTTATTTCTAATTAGAATAATGTTTTTTTTTTTCTAAAGCACTAACCCGTGCTATTGGTAGAGCGCCTGCACGGTATGCGAGAGGTTGCGGGTTCAAGTCCTGTCCCGAGTGAATTTTTTCAACTTATTATAAACTAGCTTTTGCCCGCGACTTCGTCCGCGCAGACTTAGTTTTTTTTCCCGTTATCACAATAAAACATAGCCTATAGCACTCAGCAATAACGTAGCTTCCCATTAGTGAAGGATTTTTTATAATCGGATGAGTAGATTTGGAGATTACCCCCTATATACGTACACACTTACAAACTTTTCCTAATATTAGTATTGATAGCTAGTGCCCACGACTTCATTCACGTGGCTAAAAGAAAAAGGATAAACGTGGTGATTTTGCAAATTGTACCTAGCATATTTTTTGCCACCTAGTAGGTATGATGTACTTAAAATACACCCCCTGCACTATCAAAGCGTTGGCCCGAGATTATCTTTTCTTTTTAGCCCTATCATATTATTTTGAGTCCGCTAATCTGCTACTCCTTATTGCAAACTTTCAGTCTGGGTTGTCTCTGTTCAGTTGGTCTCGCCCCAAGTCTTCGTGCCTTTGTGGCCTTTGTGGCCACTGTGGACACTGGCTCTACCGATGTTAGAGAGCCCTAATGCGTAGTTTGATACCCAAGTACATCTTGTTTGCTTGCGCTGTTTGGTGAATGAATATTTATCAGCATTCGCTGCAGTACGTCACAGGTCTCAACATCTCTCTGGCGTTCTATAAAATTGTAAAAGATCTCCAACAGAGCTAGTTAGCGTCACCTTCTCGTATTATAGGAACGGAGTTACTTAACAGAGAAAAAATTTAAGATTTTTTTTTATTTTTTTTTTATTTTGCATCATACTATTTCAAAGAGAACGATCATAATAATTGGGTTCTGACACCAGAAAATATGAGACTTAACCATGTTATTTCTATCACATTGAATATTGTTTTTTTCTATGAGCTGCTCTTCTGAAACACCCAACACGTCTTCTTAGCATCTATGATACCATAGTCTGAAACAACTGTTTTGAATTGTCGGTCTTATTCTTCTTTCGTGTTGAAAGCGTCACACACACATGTCGCGCTGGGGTCGCCTCCAGGAAATCCTATAAGCTGCACTGTGGAGCATCAGGACAGGTATGACGACGCGAAGTTGTCGGTATGGTTAAGATTGGCACAAAACACCTCTTTTGGGTCTATTTCTCACATATCTTTCATGCGGGCAACACCGCCACGCAGGCGGTTCAGGGATTTTCACATGCTCCAATCTTCTCGTCAGTCTGAAGTATGTGGAAAGCCTATCAGAGTTGTCAACAACGAATAGGCGACTATGATATTATGTAAAAGTGCACCTGCCCAGTGTCCAGTCCTAGGTACTTACTTAATGGAAATAAAGCGATCATGGTACTAATGTTACACCATCAATGGCTGATGTTATGCGCCTATGGTCGCTCGGGACTCTACAATGTTTTTTACACTTGCACAGTACGCACAGCTGACTTTTTTGGTCAGAACATCGTATCTTTATTTTTCTTCGAGGTCTGGTGCATCCTATTCTTCCCTGAATAACCAGCAATCAGCAATGCACTCAACGGACGTCCCATCTCGTCTGGCCAAAAGATCTCAGGATGCAACCGCAACTTTGTAAAGAGCTTTGATAAAACTGCTGGATGCAGAGTTTTTTAAGTAAGGATTTATTGGCTCTTTCAGATTGTAAGTAGCTATCACTGAACTTATGTTTTTTGCCTGTTTTGAGTAATTAAAATTGTATGTATATTTTTCCTTTATTGCTTTGTTGATATACCATTTTTGTGACAGTGACGGATGACAGCAATAATTTAAAACAACTTCTTCACTGTTGTTCATCGTTTGAGTTTTGTGGCATATTGCGGCCTGTTTGGTGCATTAAAATTCACCGTTGTTCAGTTTTCGATGGATTTACGAAAGTAAATAGCTCAACATTACGTGATGACAGAGGGTCTTTGGTAAATGGTTTTGTCGTTCACTTTTATACAAATAGCCACTATATGATAATCTTTGTCTGTTTATTTTGCTCCTAAGCACCAAAGCGTGATAATATGTAGCCTATATGTTATTCTGATGTCTCAGCTATCTACATTCCAAATTTCATCCAAATCCGTCCAGCGGATTCACCGTTATAAGGTAACAAACACACTCACTCACTCACTCACTCACAAACTTTCGCATTTATAATATAAGTAGGAAGTAGGAAGTAGGAAGTAGGAAGTAGGAAGTAGGTAGGATAAGTAGGAAGTAGGATGTTTAGAATAATGTTGTGGATATTTTGCAATACTTTATACAAACAGTGACATTTCTGACCTTACACAACACAAGCGCCCCTAGCTGCAAATCCAACCGTGGAAGCCCTCATTCTGCCCCTGTATTCTCTTAAATATCCACCGTAAAAACAACGTTTTTATCAAAACAAACTAATTACGTCACAAAATATGGGGGTCAACATTTTATATCGGGCACCATGCGCCCTCCACTTCTTACGTCCAATTTAAAATGGGTAACCGAAAAATATGTGTTAAACCTGTGTAACTTCTACCTGCCACTTTATTTTCTAAAAAACTGAAAGGAGCAAAACCTAAAAAAAAAACAGCAATGTTTGTTTTCAACTTTAGGAGAAAATTGTATCTATCAAAGCAATTCCGCTGAAAACTCGGGCGCGTTGAAAAACATATTTTTCAATGAACTTCGCGTTAACTAGCATGGGAAGGACTTCAACTGCTGTGAGTTGTTCATTCGATTTTAGTTTGACTTAGGACAAGGATTTCCCAATTGCAAAACTGGGTTTTTTATGGAAGCAAAGGTGGAATCCAGGTAATGTCATGAAATGTAGATATTTTTTGTGGCTATTTAGACTCCAGAAGATAAGACTCCGGATATTTATTTCGCGGATTTTAACATTTCACTTAAATATTTGACACTATCGACATTTGGGCAACACTAATGATCTTTATAATTGACTACTATAGAATAAAATATAATAGAAAGACATATTTTATTAATACATAAGAAGACACATACATTTTCACAAATCTGGTAAGTACACTATACATATTTTATAACAAAACAATTTAGTAAAAACAAAATAACCGCATTTAAAAATAGAAAATGACTTAGCACTTTTTTTTTTATTATTTTTGTCTGAATAAACATGATATTTATATAAGTAGGTATATGTAACTAGGTAGGTATAAGTAGGTATCAATAAATAATGTATAATGATACAATATTTTATATTATTATGACATGGTAGGTATTTATAATATTATGTTAAGGAAATAGATACTATTGGCCACTATTGAACTATGAGACCTATCTAGTCACACATTTTATTTGTTAGATGCAATACTCAGGAAGCCACCGTAATTTTGAAATTTTAAAATTTGTTTTTTAAATTTGTTGCTTCGGAATACAATGAAATTTTTGTACTAGCTCTACTACCTAAATAAATAAGAAGCCCATCCTCCTATGTTGCCCAACGCATAGTATAGGAATAAACAGCAGTTTATCTACTCAAGCGGCCTAAACGCGCCACACTAGTGGTTCGCCCCGAACGACGAACCGAGCCCATATCTCAGCAACCCCTCGACCGATTTGGCTCATGTTAGAATTTAAAAATTATCTTTGCGTCATTTACCCGTCTACCAAATTTCATGATGATCCGACTAAATTTACTCAAGTTTTCGTCGAACGAACATTCATACAAACATACATACCATAGGTACATACAAACGCCTGATTGTTCCAGTAGACTCGGAGAACTTCGCTTGCTTCGCTCGCTCGTTCAATAAGTTATACCTACAGTGCCTCGAATCTCGCTGCGTGTTGGGATGAAAATAGTGAGTTTTGGTATGAATTCGGCTGGCTACCGTACCAATGCCCATACAAACGGAAAAAAGTTAAGATCCAAATTTGTTGATTTTGGTGTCAATCGTTTTTGTAGATTGTTATCTATGTCGCAGTTTTATTTATTTTTTTATTCGCTGAAAGTATTTTTTATTTTGAATGTATTAAAAAAAGGAAATAACTCCGAAATAGATTATGTGTAATCTACAAAAACGATTGACACCAAAATCAACGAAGTCAGATAATATTCTTCGTTTGTATGGGAGTGAGCGCGGTAAACAGTCTTAGCCCAACCGAGAGGGCGTAGGTAAACATTTAAATGATCATCATCATCAGCCCACCTTTGCCCACTGCTGGGTATAAGCCTTTTCCCCCTCACGCCACCTCTCACGGTCCCTCGCCATCCGCATCCATGGACCCTCCGCCGACACAACGATGTCGTCCGACCATCGGGCTGCTGGTCTGCTCACCGATCTTCCCGCCTCGACAGGTGTCCCGCACATTTCGACTCAAGACTCGAGATCCTATCGCCTATAATTTATCAATGATTTCAATGATACGGCCGAATTATACTTCCGCTCTATCCCTATACCGTGCCCAAGGCAACCCGATGAAAAGTTTTAAAATATTTCATTCGTAAAGCAGTACAAAATAATTTATGTTCCTAACAGAAGCCGGTGAGCTTTTGGCGAATGATAAAACATCTCGCCAAATGTATGAAGACTTGGAAAGACATGAAAATTAATTTAAAAAGGAAAATTCGGTCCATTTTTAGGGTTCCGAACCCGAATGGTGCCAAAAGGGACCCTATTACTCTGCCTGTGCTTGTCTGTCCTACCTGTAATAGGCTTTGGAAATCTTTGGAACCGTAATAGGAAGCCAGTTGAAATTCTCACAGATTATGTAAAGCTGATTTCCCAAAAATTAACAATGAGATAAAATTAAATAATTCAACGAGCGAGCGAAGCGAGCGAAGTTCTCCGAGTCTACTGGAACAATCCGGCGTTTGTATGTATGTATGTATGTATGTATGTTTGTATGTTTGTATGTTTGTATGTATGAATGTTCGTTCGACGATAACTTGAGTAAATTTGGTCGGATCGTTATGAAATTTGGTAGGAGGGTAAGTGAAATTAAAAGAATGTTTAAGTTCGAACATGAGCCAAATCGGTCGAGGGGTTGCCGAGATATGGGGTTGTTAAGTTTATATGAGGTCGCGAGTTCACAGTTCGGGGCGAACCACTAGTAATAAAAAATAAGGGGGTCCCCATACAACAAACGTCTTAAGAGCGCGGGTAAAGCTAAGTGAACGCACTTCAAATTAAAAATTCGCAATGTTTGAGATTGTTTGTCGAATTCACAAAAATACTATAGATTTTAGGCTATATACTTGATCAGCATGTGGGACGAATACCTAATTGCTAAAAGTTGACTCGATAGAAAAAAATCACGAAGTTACCTCTAGTTTTTCGATTTTTTGCGTTTTTCAATGCCTAAAATAATGATATTGCAACCAGACCACCTTGAATTAAATAATACAGTCATTATCACGTCAGTAGGAGGGAGAACATTTTTTGGTGTTATACAGATATTTATTTAAATTAAATATCAAAGAAATGGCGCAGGCGTCAAGTTATTCTAGACAGATTTTGTGTATGCCCTCTCCGTCGCACGCGCTTTTTGACCTATTCTTTGTTTCGTTGTTCGCTGATCGTCTCAGTCACGAGCGCTCTGTTGAGACGAGTGGTCTATGCCTGCCGGCGCTCCGTCCGCGACCCGTAATTAATCTTAATATTTGAAACAAAGTCGTGTTAGTTACACCATTTATAACTCGAGAACGGGTGGACCGATTTTTATGATTTTAGTTTTGTTGGATTTCTCTCTGCCCCGAATAGCAGAATAACTATTAAAACAACGGAAAAACTCACGAGAAAAAAACTAAGTCTGCGCGGACTAAGTCGCGGGCAAAAGCTAGTTATTTATATTGTTTTTCTTGTAAAAATATCGTTAGCTGTTTAGACTTATTAATTAAGTTTTAGTAATAAATAAACCTAAATTTAAGATATATTTATAGTGTCGTATTATTATTGCGTAATAAAGAGACTGTGGCCCGGTTTCTGAGTTGAGAATTTTGCTAAGCAAATGGGTAAGTATCGTCCTGTCTCTGCAGATTTCTCAGAAAAGAGCGTGACAGAGCGATACGTAAAGTATGTGCTTATTAAAATTCTCAACTCAGAAACCGGGCCTGTTTGTTTTACCTACGCCAAAATGGGAAATAAAAATAACAAAAGACTCAAGTGTTCGTTTAGCAATAAGCGACCTATAAACTTCACAACCCACTGATATGTTTTCATGACAGTCACAATTCAAAGATAACAATAAAAAAATATTCTTTTATTACCATTTGAAGATTATTCGGATTGTGGTGCAAAGTCACCCCGCTAGGTGCAAAGCTGGGTGCAAAGACGAGACTATTCCATTTTCCCCCACTAGAGTTCCCCCACTGGTGGGAAAAAATGGAATTGCACAAAAAATATTCCATTTTCCCCCACTGGCCACCCCACTGAGTGGCTGGTGGGGAAATTGGAACTTTTATTCCATTTTCCCCCACCAGATATTTATAGACAAGACATTGGCGATGCCGACTCATTACAAAGATGCAGTCACTGTAGCCTAGCCTAATTTTATAATTTATCGGCATAAATAAAACTAATTTGTTAACTTTACCTACTAATTTGTTTATTTGTATTTAAAAAAATATATACTTGGTATATAGGTCGCCGGATAAAGACAAAAAAAGAGGCTAAATTCACAAAGCGTGATGTAGTTCTGCATTTTTGGTATGTTGTATGGGTCTGTTAGGGTAGTGTGAGTTAAAATTTGCAACTTCGAAAAACTTGTGGAAACTGAGAAAATCGAGTAAAACATCGAAATTTTGGGACTATTTTCACTATTTGCTCTCTAGGGCCAAAATTATGAATTTTATGCAAATGATGTTTTTTACACACTAAATTGTATTAAATTACCTACAATTTGAGCCTAATTTCAGCTCTATTGACACCATAGAAGACAAGCTATGGCTCTTCGAAAATGACATAATTTCCCCAAACATTGAAATTTTCAAGTTTTACGAGCTGATTTCGTAAAATATTGGAAAAACCTCTTATCCTACGAAGAAAAGTTACTGAATATACCTTGTAGAAGATTTAATAAGCTTTTATTAAAGCCCAAAACCAAGTCTGTGAGACTAACAGTTCACTCACAATCTCAAAAAAACGAAAAGAAGGTAAAATGAGTTACAGAAGCAAAAGACTCAATGTATACAGGGTTCTTGGAAATTAGACCGGGATGTAGTTCTGTATTTTTGTTATGTTATATGGGTCTGTTAGAGGAGTTTGAATTAAAATTTACAACTTCGAAAAACTTGTAAAACTGAGAAAATCGAGAAAAACTTCGAAATTTTGGGACTTTTTCACTATTTGCTCTGCAGGGCCAAAACTCTGCATTTTTTGCAAAAGATGTTTTCTACACTTATAAACTGTATTAAATTATCTACAATTTGAGTTTAATTACAGCTCTATTGACCCCAAAAAAGCCAAGCTATGACACGTCAAAGATGACCAATTTTTCTCGAAAATTGAAAATTTCACGTTTTACTCACTTATTTCGCGAAATATTGGCAAAAACACTTGCTCTAAGAAACGTTGCTGAAAATATTTTGTGATACATTTATTTTGTTTTTATTAAAGCCCAAAACGAAGTCTGTGAGACTAACAGTTCACTCACAATCTCAAAAAAACGAAAAGACGGTAAAATGGGTTACAGAGGCAAAAGACTCAATGTATACAGGGTTATTGGAAATTAGACCGGGATCGTATAAAGGGCATTAGGGGAGGTCATTTGCAACAATATTTACCCCAAAAGTAATATAACCTCTCCGTCCATAGCAAAAAGACTTGTAGATCGTACTTCTTTCTTTTGTCGTTGTTGTGTGTGGATTTGGATTGTGTGTGAGTGAACTGTTAGTCTCACAGACTTAAATTTGGGCTAAATAAATGTATTACAAAATATTTTCAGTAACCTTTCATAGAGCAAGTGGTATTGCCAATATTTCGCGAAATAAGTGAGTAAAACGTGAAAATTTGAATTTTCGAGAAAAATTGGTCGTCTTTGACGTATCATAGCTCCTATGGGGTCAATAGAGCTGCAATTAGATTCAAATTGTAGATAATTTAATACAGTTAGAAAACATCTTTTGCAAAAAATACATAATTTTGGCCCAGCAGAGCAAATAGTGAAAATAGTCCCAAAATATCGAAGTTTTTCTCGATTTTCTCAATTTCTACAAGTTTTTCGAAGTTGAAAATTTGAATTCAAACTACTCTAACAGACCCATATAACATACCAAAAATGCAGAACTACATCCCGGTCTAATTTCTAAGAACCTATGTATACATTGAATCTTTTGCCTCTGTAACCCATTTTACCTTCTTTTCGTTTTTTTGAGATTGTGAGTGAACTGTTAGTCTCACAGAGTTGGTTTTGAGCTGTAATAAAAGCTTATTATATCTTACAAAAGGTATTTTCAGTAACTTTTCTTCGTTGGATAAGTGGTTTTTCCAATATTTTACGAAATCAGCTCGTAAAACTTGAAAATGTCAATGTTTGGGGAAATTAGGTCATTTTCTAAGAGCCATAGCTTGTCTCCTATGGTGTCAATAGAGCTGATATTAGGCTCAAATTGTAGGTAATTTAATACAGTTTATGTGTGTAAAAAAAATTGTTCGCAAAAAATGCATATTTTTGGCCCTAGAGAGCAAATAGTGAAAAAAGTCCCAAAATTTCGATGTTTTTCTCGATTTTCTCAGTTTCCAAAAGTTTTTCTTAGTTGCAAACTTCAACTCACACTACCCTAACAGACCCATATAACATATCAAAAATGCAGAACTACTCACGCTTTGTGAATTTAGCCTCTTTTTTTGTCTTTATCCGGCGGCCAAGTTTTTATTTTAATACAAATAAACCAATTAGTAAAAAAAAAAAAAAAAAAAAAATCGCATAATAAAAATTCCATTTTCCCCCACCAGCCACTCAGTGGGGTGGCCAGTGGGGGAAAATGTATTTTTTTTTTTGCGATTCCATTTTCCACCACCAGTGGGGGAACTCTGGTGGGGAAAATGGAATGGTCCCAAAGACGGACTGGGGTCTTACCGGTACACGATAATAATTCATGGTTTACCTACAGTATGTACATTGTATAGGGTATATATAATAATATTATTTAGGTATTCCTCGTTGATATTTTTCCAATGCTTTTATTCCTGAAACTTTTTTTTTATTCCTGAAACATTTTATAAGGTGCGTTCATAGTCATATTATACGCTGTTTTTTATGGTTTTAATGCTGAAGGGTTTTTTGTACTGGTCATTATAAATAACTTTTGTTCTGACAATAGGTACGGTCGGCCACAATCTCAGATACCCCATGGCAGCTCTTACCGCGCTCGGCATAAGGGCGCCAATCGAACAAAAAGGGGTATCTGAGACTGTTGCCGACTGTACGTAAGAAAATACTTTTTCAATATTAGGCAGCTCTTATTGATTACGCCATCTTTCAGATAGATATTTAGGAAAAAAGCTAGTTTGTAATAGAGAAGACTTTTATTTTTCGCTTATTTCGGAAAAAGTGGTCTAGAATTACCAGTACAACAAAAATGTATCTTCCCCTTCGTGCTCTAAAATCACAAAAGTTCTAAATGTGCCAGTATAGTGAAGAGTATTATTGAACGAGCGAGCGAAGCGAGCGAAGTTCTCCGAGTCTACTTGAACAATCCGGCGTTTGTATGTATGTATGTATGTATGTTTGTATGTTTGTATGTTTGTATGTTTGTATGTTTGTATGTTTGTATGTTTGTATGTTTGTATGTTTGTATGTTTGTATGTTTGTATGTTTGTATGTATGAATGTTCGTTCGACGATAACTTGAGTAAATTTAGTCGGATCGTCATGAAATTTGGTAGGTAGGTAAATGAGACAAAGAGAATTTTTAAGTTCGAACATGAGCCAAATCGGTCGAGGGGTAGCTGAGTTATGGGGTCGCGAGTTCAGAGTTCGGGGCGAACCACTAGTTTAACAGTTTTTTTTGCGTAAGTATACCTACTATGCGCGCGCAAGCATCATGACATCGAGCTATTTACGCGAGCGAGACGCGCCGACCCGCTTTCTGTGAGGGGGTGGTTTGCGAGACGCGCGGGTGAAATCGTAAATTTTGCTGGCTTTACTCGCACTCTTAATTTATTGAACGAGCGAGCGAAGCGAGCGAAGTTCTCAGAGTCTACTGGAACAATCCGGCGTTTGTATGTATGTATGTATGTATGTTTGTATGTTTGTATGTTTGTATGTTTGTATGTATGAATGTTCGTTCGACGATAACTTGAGTAATTTTTGTTGGATCGTCATGAAATTTGGTAGGCAGGTAAATGAAATTAAAAGAATTTTTAAGTTCGAACATGAGCCAAATCGGTCGAGGGGTTGCCGAGATATGGGGTTGTTAAGTTTATATGGGATGAGAGAGGGCGCCACTGCTGCCTCTCATTAACATTAAAATAGTGCTAAAAAGTGATTTTAAAAGTGATAAAAACGTAAATCTAATCAGTAAACAGTGAAAGCAGTGATAAAAACTAACAAAAGTGAACTATAAATACAAATTCTGTTTGGAAACAATATTGTGGATATCGGACGTAACACTCAGTGGAAACAATAAAAATTAACTTTTACGGGTCGCGAAATAATCCGTAACAAGAACTCTATTTTAATCTAATAAATCCAAAAAAAACAAAAAATTTGCTAATTGCTAAGGTCTAAAGTACACCAGATTAGAAAATACAAACAGCGCCATCTATTTTTTTTTTTAATGTTATTCTACTTCCTAACAGATGGCGTGACAATTTTTATTTTATCAGAGCCATCTAGTGTTCAAAATTATAAACCAAAAAGTCCTTATGCTCAACAATAGAGGTCGCTTTACTTCAAAACTACAAGAGAGTCCTATACAAAACTTAAAATGGAAGAAATCTATATATATAAAAGGCTTAGGTTGACTGACTCATCACGCTACAGCCCAAACGGCTGAACCTATAAGTATGAAATTTGGACAAAAGTTGCGTTATATGGTGGAGGGTTCATTTAAGAAGCGATTTTTTTTTATTTAACCCTTAAGTGGGTCAAAATAGGGCTGAAAGTGTGTATGGGAAAAAATTTTTTTTTGGTCTTTTGTTCTTAAATCTTGAATTTTTGTACTTTTTTTTTAAAATGACTTGACACCTATTTCAGATTTTTTCTCATTTCTATGTTCCTAAGGGTTAAAATGGGTGCCAAAGTTTTTCGATTTTTTTCACCAGTTGCGATCGATGCTGGAACAAAACCGCTAATGCGAAAACAATGAAAATTTGACAATAGTTGTAATTTGTGGACACGCTACGGGTTAAGACAGATTTACTTCAAGTTTAACCCTTAAGACGGTAAAAATGGGGTCCAAAGTTTGTATGAAAAAAAAAATTTTTTTGTCCGTATTTACTTGCAACTAAGAATTCGTATATTAAATCAAAAATAATTTAACACCTGTTTTAGCTTTTTTCTAATTTTAGCAGTTTAAGGGTTAAACGAGGTTGAAATGTATGAATATTTTTCGTGATGTAGTGTCAACGTCGGGCCCAAACCGTTTAAGATACAACTATGAAATTGAAACTGCAGTAGCGTTTTGTAGCAAAACTACCCACCATGAAGAAAAAAATATAATTTTAACCCTTCAAATGCCCAAACCGGGGTTCAAAGTTTGTATGAAATAAAAAATTTTTTTGGTCCGATTAAGTTGAAACTTAGTATTTGTATATTAAATAAGAAACAATTAAACACGTGTTTCAGCGTTTTTCAAAATTCTGTCCACTAAAGAGGGTTAAAAGGGGTAGAAAAGTTTGAAGATTTTTTCTGATTTAGTATCAATGCCAGGCCTAAACCATTAAAGCTACAATTATGGAATTGAAACTGCAGTAGTGTTTTGTGTCAAAACTACCTACCATGAAGAAAAAAATATAATTTTAACCCTTCAAATGCCCAAACCAGGGTTCAAAGTTTGTATGAAATAAAATTTTTTTTTGGTCCGATTTACTTGAAATTAAGTATTAGTATACTAAATCAGAAAAAAATAAACACGTGTTTCAGCGTTTTTCTCATTTCAGCTAATGAAGGGTTAAAATGGGTGGAAACGTTGAAGTTTTTTTCCTGATGTAGTAGCAATGCTGGGCCCAAACCATTGAAGCTACAACTTTTAAATTGAATGTGCAGTTGCATTTCATAGCACTACTACCCACCATCAAGAAAAAAATATAATTTTAACCCTTCAAATGCCCAAACCAGGGTTCAAAGTTTGTATGAAATAAAATTTTTTTTTGGTCCGATTTACTTGAAATTAAGTATTAGTATACTAAATCAGAAAAAATTAAACACGTGTTTCAGCGTTTTTCTCATTTCAGCCAAAGAAGGGTTAAAATGGGTGGAAACGTTGAAGTTTTTTTCCTGATGTAGTAGCAATGCTGGGCCCAAACCATTGAAGCTACAACTTTTAAATTGAATGTGCAGTTGCATTTCATAGCACTACTACCCACCATCAAGAAAAAAATATAATTTTAACCCTTCAAATGCCCAAACCGGGGTTCAAAGTTTGTATGAAATAAAATTTTTTTTTGGTCCGATTTACTTGAAACTAAGTATTTGTATACTAAATCAGAAATAATTAAACACGTGTTTCAGCATTTTTCTCATTTCAGCGAATGAAGGGTTAAAATGGGTGGAAACGTTGAAGATTTTTCCCTGATATAGTAGCAATGCTGGGTCCAAACCATTTAAGTTACAACTTTGAAATTTGAACTACTGTTGCGTTTTATAGCAAAACTACCAACCATGACGAAAAAAGTAACAATGTTAACCCTTGAAATGCCCAAACCGGGGTTAAAAGTTTGTATGAAATACATTTTTTTTGTCTGATATACCTACTTGAAACTAAGTATTCGTATGCTAAATCGGAAATAATCAAACACATGTTTCAGCATTTTTCTCATTTCAGCGAATGAAGGGTTAAAATGGGTGGAAACGTTGAATATTTTTCCCTGATGTAGTAGCAATGCTGGGCCCAACCCATTCAAGTTACAACTTTGAAAAACTACAGTTGCGTTTTATAGCAAACCAACCATGAAGAAAAAAGTAATAATGTTAACTCTAAAACGGCCAAAACGGGGTTCAAAATTTGTATGAAATTATCATTTTATTGGATTCAGATTAACTTGAAACTAAGTAGTCGTGTATTGAATCAGAAATAATAATTAAACACATGTTTCAGCATCAAAAAGGGTGGAAACATTTTAAGAGTTTTCCTGATTTAGTATCAATAACAATGCCGGAACCATTAAATCTACAACTATTCAATGAACATTTAACTACAGTTGCGTTTTATAGCAAATCTACTAAGCATGAAGAAAACAATAATAATGATAAACCTAAAACGGCCAAAAAGGTTCAAAGTATGTTTTTTTTTTGTTGGATTCATTTGATCTTTACCAATTTGGTCACACACATACACAACACATACACTTCCACGCTGAAACTGCACGACGGATTTGGATGACATTTGGAATAGAGATAGCTTACAAAAATACACACCCATGACTCTATTCATGCTAATTTGATAATGCTGAAAGATGTACCCAGGCAACTTCTTATAAGTCTTCGCGGACGAAGTCGCGGGCGAAAAGCTAGTCTATATATATAAAAGGCTTAGGTTGACTGACTCATCACGCTACAGCCCAAACAGCTGAACCTATAAGTATGAAATTTGGACAAAAGTTGCGTTATATGGTGGAGGGTTCATTTAAGAAGCGATATTTTTTTATTTAACCCTTAAGTGGGTCAAAATAGGGCTGAAAGTGTGTATGGGAAAAAAATTTTTTTTGGTCTTTTGTTCTTAAATTTTGATTTTTTGAACTTTTTTTTTAAAATGACTTGACACCTATTTCAGATTTTTTCTCATTTCTATATTCTTAAGGGTTAAAATGGGTGCCAAAGTTTTTCGATTTTTTTCACCAGTTACGATCGATGCTGGAACAAAACCGCTAATGCCAAAACAATGAAAATTTGACAATAGTTGAAATTTGTGGACACGCTACGGGTTAAGACAGATTTACTTCAAGTTTAACCCTTAAGGCGGTATAAATGGGGTCCAAAGTTTGTATGAAAAAAAAAAATTTTTTTGTCCGGATTTACTTGCAACTAAGAATTCGTATATTAAATCAAAAATAATTTAACACCTGTTTTAGCTTTTTTCTAATTTTAGCAGTTTAAGGGTTAAACGAGGTTGAAATGTATGAATATTTTTCGTGATGTAGTGTCAACGTCGGGCCCAAACCGTTTAAGCTACAACTATGAAATTGAAACTGCAGTAGCGTTTTGTAGCAAAACTACCCACCATGAAGAAAAAAATATAATTTTAACCCTTCAAATGCCCAAACCGGGGTTCAAAGTTTGTATGAAATAAAATTTTTTTTTGGTCCGATTAAGTTGAAACTTAGTATTTGTATATTAAATAAGAAACAATTAAACACGTGTTTCAGCGTTTTTCAAAATTCTGCCCAATAAAGGGTTAAAAGGGGTGGAAACGTTAAAGTTTTTTTCCTGATGTAGTAGCAATGCTGGGCCCAAACCATTGAAGCTACAACTTTCAAATTGAATATGCAGTTGCATTTCATAGCATTACTACCCACCATCAAGAAAAAAATATAATTTTAACCATTCAAATGCCCAAACCGGGGTTCAAAGTTTGTATGAAATAAAATTTTTTTTTGGTCCGATTAACTTGAAACTTAGTATTTGTATATTAAATAAGAAACAATTAAACACGTGTTTCAGCGTTTTTCAAAATTCTGCCCATTAAAGGGTTAAAAGGGGTAGAAAAGTTTGAAGATTTTTCCTGATTTAGTATCAATGCCAGGCCTAAACCATTAAAGCTACAATTATGAAATTGAAACTGCAGTAGTGTTTTGTGGCAAAACTACCTACCATGAAGAAAAAAATATAATTTTAACCCTTCAAATGCCCAAACCGGGGTTCAAAGTTTGTATGAAATAAAATTTTTTTTTGGTCCGATTAACTTGAAAATTAGTATTTGTATATTAAATAAGAAACAATTAAACACGTGTTTCAGCGTTTTTCAAAATTCTGCCCACTAAAGGGTTAAAAGGGGTAGAAAAGTTTGATGATTTTTCCTGATGTAGTATCAATGCCAGGCCTAAACCATTAAAGCTACAACTATGAAATTGAAACTGCAGTAGTGTTTTGTGGCAAAACTACCTACCATGAAAAAAAGAATATAATTTTAACCCTTCAAATGCCCAAACCGGGGTTCAAAGTTTGTATGAAATAAATTTTTTTTGTCCGATTTACTTGAAACTTAAGTATTTGTATACTAAATCAGAAATAATTAAACACGTGTTTCAGCATTTTTCTCATTTCAACGAATGTAGGGTTAAAATGGGTGGAAACGTTGAAGATTTTTCCCTGATATAGTAGCAATGCTGGGCCCAACCCATTCAAGTTACAACTTTGAAAAACTACAGTTGCGTTTTATAGCAAAACTACCAACCATGAAGAAAAAAGTAATAATGTTAACTCTAAAACGGCCAAAACGGGGTTCAAAATTTGTATGAAATTATCATTTTATTGGATTCAGATTAACTTGAAACTAAGTAGTCGTGTATTAAATCAGAAATAATAATTAAACACATGTTTCAGCATCAAAAAGGGTGGAAACATTTTAAGAGTTTTCCTGATTTAGTATCAATAACAATGCCGGAACCATTAAAGCTACAACTATTCAATGAACATTTAACTACAGTTGCGTTTTATAGCAAATCTACTAAGCATGAAGAAAACAATAATAATGATAAACCTAAAACGGCCAAAAAGGTTCAAAGTATGTTTTTTTTTCTTGGATTCATTTGATCTTTACCAATTTGGTCACACACATACACAACACATACACTTCCACGCTGAAACTGCACGACGGATTTGGATGACTTTTGGAATAGAGATAGCTTACAAAAATACACACCCATGACCCTATTCATGCTAATTTGATAATGGTGAAAGATGTACCCAGGCAACTTCTTATAAGTCTTCGCGGACGAAGTCGCGGGCGAAAAGCTAGTACTAGATAAACTACAAAAAATCCAAAATGATCTAAAGGCACAAAAACTTGAAATAAGAAAAAGCGGCGAACAAGTTACAGAAAACATTCAAAAATGTTTGGCGAAAAACTAAAGATGCTAGAAGAAAAATCTGAAAATCTTGAAAAACGAGTGGAAAATCAAGAGCATTTTTTAATGATTGAACATTATGAAACAAAATGAAAAAAATAATTTAATATCACATTGAGCACGCGTGGTGATTAAGCTCGAACTCTCTCTCTGAGAGAAGGCCTTTGCCCAGCTAGTGGGACATGTACAATTGTACAGGCTACATCTTACTCTTACTTACTATCACATTAATTGGATTGTAGTACTACGGCGTGCGTGGGGACGTATCCAACACGTAGAGGCCCGTGTGAATTGGATTCCAATCCACTCTTGTACAAAGACGTGGATGCGAGGACCAGTTTTCGACCTTCGGAAGACTCGGGTCCGTGGTACCGCCACATACAAACAGCTCGCCAGAAGCTGCCCTGCGATGGAGGAAACATAATGGTCCCTCCATTCCCTTAGTCGCCTTTTACGACACCCACGGGAAGAAATGGGATGGTCCAATTCTGTACGTCCCAGGAACCACACGGGGGTTGTTATCATTGAACGAGCGAGCGAAGCGAGCGAAGTTCTCCGAGTCTACATGAACAATCCGGCGTTTGTATGTATGTATGTGTGTATGTTTGTATGTTTGTATGTATGAATGTTCGTTCGACGATAACTTGAGTAAATTTAGTCGGATCGTCATGAAATTTGGTAGGTGGGTAAATAAGGCAAAGAGAATTTTTAAGTTCGAACATAAGCCAAATAGGTCGAGGGGTTGCTGAGATATGGGGTCGCGAGTTCGTCGTTCGGAGCGAACCACTAGTTATTAAGTTTATATGGGGTCGCGAGTTCATAGTTCGGGGCGAACCACTAGTACTTTTCGCTGTGTCGCAAAAACGGTTAAACATACAAGCATCAAACTTGGTGTCATTATACATAGAGCCGCTTTATAGCAAAACAAAAACATATAAAAACGGTCAAGCACGAGTCGGACTCACGCACCAAGAATCCATACAACAAGATTTTTTTCAATTGTATTGTGGTATACAAGGTTTTACAAAAGATCCTAACTCTTTAAACAGGGTAATAGCACCCGGTTTAGGGATCTCAAACATTTTTTTTGCCCTATGACTTTTAGTTGATTTTTTAATTGAACGAGCGAGCGAAGCGAGCGAAGTTCTCCGAGTCTACTGGAACAATCCGGCGTTTGTATGTATGTATGTATGTATGTATGTATGTATGTATGTATGTATGTATGAATGTTCGTTCGACGATAACTTAAGTAAATGTAGTCGGATCGTCATGAAATTTGGTAAGCGGGTAAATGAGGCAAAGAGGATTTTTAAGTTCGAACATGAGCCAAATCGGTCGAGGGGTTACTGAGATAGAGGGTCGCGAGTTCAAAGTTCGGGGCGAACCACTAGTTACCTTTATGGCCAGTCTCAGACTGCGTGTCACTAGTGCGGCGCCTAGTGACACGCAGTCTGAGACTGACCACGGCGTCGGGCCATCTAAGCTCCATGATTAAGGTCTCCGAATGAGAACCGAAACTAGTCGGCTACACCGACATAATTGAACGAGCGAGCGAAGCGAGCGAAGTTCTCCGAGTCTACTGGAACAATCCGTCGTTTGTATGTATGTATGTATGTATGTATGTTTGTATGTTTGTATGTTTGTATGTTTGTATGTTTGTATGTTTGTATGTATGAATGTTCGTTCGACGATAACTTGAGTAAATTTAGTTGGATCGTCATGAAATTTGGTAGGTGGGTAAATGAGGCAAAGAGAATTTTTAAGTTCGAACATGAGCCAAATCGGTCGAGGGATTGCTGAGATAAGGGTTCGCGATTTCATAGTTCGGGGCGAACCACTAGTCATATGATTCATTTTGATAGTTTTATTCATAGTACGCTGTTTTGCATAAAAATATATTAGAGGCGCCATCTCTTAGCATTCGAGCGAAGCTCGGTCACCCAGGTACTATCACTTATTAGTCATCCCTGCCACGGTAACAAACGTTTTTATCCTGCTAGAGAGGGGCGCCATCTTGCTTTACGTACGAGTAAAATTTTAGGATAATTTTATTAACTGGAAAGCTGCTGACTTTGCAGATTCTCGTTACGTCACACATTTTAGGCTCCAACCGAAAACCAGCGCTGCAAATATTGCTTTCCAATCTTCACAGCATTATGCTGAGTTGGAACCTTTTTCTTTGCCACAACACATAGCGCCAAATGTATTTACTAGTGGTTAGCCCCGAACTTTGAACTCGCGACCCCATATCTCAACAACCCCTTGATCGATTTGGCTCATGTTCGGACTTAAAAATTCTCTTTGCCTCATTTACCTGCCTACCAAATTTCATGACGATCCGACTAAATATACTCAAGTTATCGTCGAACGAACATTCATACATACATACATACCTACATACAAATATACATACATACATACATACAAACATACAAACGCCGGATTGTTCCAGTAGACTCAGAGAATTTCGCTTACTAGTGGTTCGCCCCGAACTGTGAACTCGCGACCCCATATCAACTTAACAACCCGATATATAAGAATATTTTATCTTTATCTTTATCTTATCTTTATCTCGCCAACCCCTCGACCGATTTGGCTCATGTTTGAACTTAAAAATTCTCTTAATTTCATTTACCCGCCTACCAAATTTCATAACGATTCGACCAAATTTACTCAAGTTATCATCGAACGAACATTCATACATACAAACATACAAACATACAAACATACAAACATACCAACATACAAACATACAAACATACAAACATACAAATATACAAACATACAAACATACAAACATACAAACATACAAACATACATACATACATACATACATACAAATGCCGGATTGTTCCAGTAGACTCGGAGAACTTCGCTCGCTTCGCTCGCTCGTTCAATAACGCCTAACACTGGAAACATTTTGTGCGGTGCCTTAGCGCCACGTCTATCAGCAGTGGTGGTGAGGACTCTATTTCGAGATTCTCGCTCGATCTCGCTCGAATCAAACGATCAAGACAAGACCAAGAAACAAAACACAAATTCGATAAAGGTTGGCCAAGATGCTTGAAAGTCTCGTCTTGAACCGAATCACTAATTGAAAAGCATGTTTTCTAGGGAGTGTTCTTAGATAAATTGTGTCAAAATCGGTTCAGCCGTTTATGAGATTTTTATGCTCATTTAAAGCTAAAATATCAGGGGGTATTTATTTATTTATTTAGTAGTGAAATCAAAGGAATGTGACGGTGTCAAGTCGATATCATTGGGTGATATTACCCTGTAAAAACTAATTAATTTAAAATACCCCGACATTTTAGCTTCAAATTAGTATAATTAGTATAAAGGGCTGAACCAATTTTGATAATACATAAAAATATGATGATTTAAGAACACTCCCTAGAAAGCCTTCTATCAAATAAAAAAACCGCATCAATATCGGTTCACCCATCTAAGAGCTGCATACGGTGTCACAGACAGACAGACAGACACACAGCGATCAAACTTATAACACCCCTCTTTTTTATACCGGGGTTAAAAATGTCATGGTGTCAATATCACCGGGTGCTATTACCCTGTAAAAAGAGTAAGGACCTACTTATGAAGGAAATAATCAGATACGGTGGCCTTTATATTATTTGTTTTAACTATAACAAAAGAGTTTTTTTTTATCTAAGCTTTATCAGATAGTATTCACAAACGGTTTCGAAACTTCTAGGATTTTTTTATTATAAAAGCGTAAGTCAAAAAGTCCATATTATCATACCTGTATTAATTGTGAATACTAGTATTTCAAACGCAAATTTTAATAAAAGAAATAATTATGATTTCCATAATATTTCTTGTGTCACTGGCTGCTTTGGCACATGGTAAGTTTAGTTTAGATATTCATGTATTAATTACTTTATAACTTGTTTTTGATAAACTTTCTACAACTTGAGAGGACAGTTTACCGCGCTCCTGCCGATACAACGTGTTACAAAACATCCTAACACTTTTTACAGCTTAACAGTAAGTCAATTATACTGGTCAACAGTAAGTAAACTAGTGGTTCGCCCCGAACTACGAACTCGCGACCCCATATCTCAGCAACCCCTCGACCGATTTGGCTCATGTTCGAACTTAAAAATTATCTTTACCTCATTTACCCACCTACCAAATTTCATGACGAACCGACTAAATTTACTCAAGTTATCGTCGAACGAACATTCATAAATACAAACTTGCAAACATACATATATACAAACGCAGGATTGTTCAAGTAGACTCGGAGAACCTCGCTCGCTTCGCTCGCTCGTTCAATTAATTATGCAAAAGTTGAAATAAAACAATTTTGATTTTAAAACCTCAAAATTGAAATTTTTTCATAACTTTTTCGTTTTTCGTAGTAACTCAAATGAAAAAATATATTATGTGTACGGGTGCATTTGCATAGCTTTGAGTTGTTAAAACAGTTTGAAAATAGATGAAAACAATATTTAAAAAATACTTTTCTCCCGCCCCAGTTGAAACAAGTACCTGCACAATAAATTAATAGTAGATTGTAACCCAAGGGACTAAAACACATTTATTAAGGCGAGAATGTATCTTTCTCGAGATTAAAAAAAGTGTTGTTCCCGATGTGAACACTCTATACTTTTTAAATTTCAATTTGAGCTAATACCAAAAACAAAAAAAGTTATGTTTTTTTTTTAATTTCGAGGTTATAAAATAAAAAAAATTTTTTTCAACTTTTTTTCAAATTTGACAATTGTTGACATCCTGTAAAAAGAGTTAGGATGTTTTGTAACACGATATATTTGTTTCAGGGACAAGTGCGTCACCAAAGCCCAGCTTTTTTGATTTAAGAAAGGATCACTCCCGTATTGTAGGAGGCGAAAATGCTACCATCAAAGATGTTCCGTTCATAGTATCTTTGAGATTCCGGAATGCTCACTTTTGTGCAGGCAGCATAATAAACAAAAGAAACGTACTTACCGCAGCTCATTGCCTCATCGACTTTGTGAGGTAAGTATTAGATTGTCGGAAACACAGTGGCCTATTATTAGCAACTGCTCGTCAAAAAAGCAACCGGTCTAGAAAACATCTCTTCAGATATTATAACAACTAAATAAAAATATCCCCGACATTTTAGCTTCAAATTAGCGTATCTCAAACGGCTGAACCGATTATGATGAAACATAATTATCAAAGAACGCTCGCTAGAAAACCTGCTTTCAAATTAAAAAAAACCGCATCCAAATAGGTTCACCCCTCTAGACCACCATTTTCCCATACAAACGTAGTTCAGGTTTAATTTCTAAACTACAGGCTGGATTTTACTCAAACTTGGTTTATATCAGTAGATGACCAATACGGAGGGTTTGCAAATAAACTCTAATTTTTAATTCGAGTCCACGGAATGACAGTTGTAACAAAGGCTTTATCTGTCAGTACCATACTAGCAACTGTCATTCCGTGGACTCGAATTAAAAATTAGAGTTTAGTTTTTATAGCAAAAAAAAATGCCTGAAAGAAATTAGAGCGATGCGTTTTTCGCGCCGAAAAAGGGGTTAGTTTCAGCTGTTATTTACTTATATTATTACACTGTCTATTGGAGTCTAACTACCTTGGGAACATCAATAATGTATTGTACTTGTCAGATTCTTTTTTTTTAATAGCAAATAAAATGTAGAAATGGCAGCTAAACTACGAAAATATTTGGGAAAATAGATCAATTACATTACAACTACAACTACATACTCGCGAAAGGACACGCACACAGGTAGACTCATACAGCCGCATTGCCTCTCACTTTTCCCGCGCCCCGTCTCGCTCTGGGTAAAGTAGAATGACTGCTGCTGAAGCTCGAACGGCGGAAGCTCGAATAACGGAAGCTCGAATGAACTGAAGCTCGAATAACGGAAGCTCGAATGAACTGAAGCTCGAATAACGGAAGCTCGAATGAACTGAAGCTCGAATAACGGAATCTCGAATGAACCGAAGCTCGAATAACGCTATCTCGAATGAACTAAAGCTCGAATAACGGATGCTCGAATGAACTACGTATAGCTCGACAACAAAGGTTGGGAGAATGTTATAGGGGGTCATATATTGGGGTCATCACGGGGGATCATAGGGGGGGAGGGGGCATGTTGTGGGTAAAAGAGGGGCCATGTCGGGGGGTCCAATAGAGTCATGTCAAGGGGTCATGTCAGGGGATCATCATGGAGTGTCATATTAGGGGGTCATAGGGGAGTTATGTCAGGGGATCATCATGGGGCGTCATGTCAGGGCTCCATCATAGGGTGTGATGTCAGGGGGACATGGATTCCCTATGACTCCCAGTATGGCCCCCCTATGTCCCCCTAATATAACACTCCATGATGATCCCCTGACATGCCCCCCTCGAGCTTCCGTTATTCGAGCTTCAGTTCATTCGAGCTTCCGTTATTCGAGCTTCCGTCTTTCAAGCTTCAGTAGCGGACTCACTACTTACCTCTTTTCGCTTTGCAGTCATATGACGCCCCAAATGTTATTATGTAGGTTTGTATTTTAATTACCTTTTGCTGAAAACCTAGCAATTTTCCTGAATGTTCCATCTAACTTACATGCAAACATTCTGCAGCTCTTTGCCTCTAAATCCTCAACTCAAGACAGAGAATAAACCTTAAAAGTTGTATATATGTTTTGTTAATTTATGTTAGTTTGTTTTTAATGTTGATTTAACATTTAAAAAAATTGTGTAAAACTTTTGCAGTTTTTATTTACTACACATTTTATTACGTGTTTCGGCAAGGCGCAGTGAACCCTTATTAAACACAATGAACGAAGCTATACGAATCTATGCCTTGCTTTACCTTTAATATTCATTGAGAACCGATAACTAAAGAAAATATCTACCTACATTTTGTACCTAGACGTATATTATACTCGTGCTTCGTTCTCGAGATTAGTAACCTGAAATAATAAACATTACTTATTTACACTTGTAGTATCACCCAGGATTCACCACATAGCACTGTATTTGAGAGATAAGAGGGTATTTTTTTTTTTTGCGAGGTAGGTTGGTAGTTGTGTCCCAAAACTTCTCTTGTCATTCACGTTACAGTGCTTCACCACTGCACAACTCTCTAATGCTAATACGGATTAAAAGTGTTTTTTCCAGTGTTATTACCAAAACGAAAATGACGAAGAGGAAGTGTGTTAGTTACATCGACAAATGAAGCAATAGTTTCGTAAATCGGGGCAATAAATTAAAACATGAAAGGCAACAACGGTCGCCAGTATCGTATTCGTCAAGGAAGGACTGCATGCTATCTGCACTTTTCATAGAATTAGGACACCTAGAATCGCAATCAGTGCTCGCAAAGTGAAGCAAATAAATGCATACCAAATTGGTACGCTTTCTAAAACGGCATGTCAGTGTTCAAGGTCACTTTCTAGCGAACGGAGCTCCTGCAATTTTATTCAAAATGACGGGTTTTTGCTGTGTTTGGCTGCAGAAACAGCACGGATAAGAAAGATGAAGGCACGAGGATCACTTTACACCAGTAATAACAACGATTCCACTTTATATTATGTCGAAAAAGATCGTATTTAGATAAAAAAAAATTCTTCCGTATGACATTCAACGTGTTTTATGGGGGTTGCCAGTAGGTAGAATGTCGAAAATCACAATACACAATAAAACAATTTTAGAAATATCAATCTAGAGAGCTTTGTTTTAGTTTTCCTTTAACAATGAACGACTTATGAACCGACTTCAAAAAAGGAGGAGGTTTCCAATTTGTGTAGCTTTTTTATAACAATAACTTTTTACCTTTCGGACCGATTTTGATTTTTTTTAACCACCGATCCAAAAAGAGGGGTGTTGTAAGTATGAACGCTGTGTCTGTGTGAATGTGTGTGTGTGTCTGTGGCAGCGTAACTCTTAAGCGAGTGAACCGATTTGGATGAGATTTTTTTTTATATGAACGAAGGTTTCCTAGCAATGGTTCAGCAACATATTTCATCAAAATCGGTTCAGCCATTTATGAGATATTTAGGAGATATCTGCACCTAAATAAATTCCCCCGTAGGCAAAGTTGAGTAGCATTTCTCATTTCAAATTACATTTAAACATAAGTTGTAGGGGTAATACAGATTCTACTTATTTATGCTAGCCTAGTACTTTTTCTTAAAATTAAAAAACCCGCCGTAATTATCTGAACAGTAGGGGACGCATTAAGAGGCCGAATTTGAAAAAGTCTACGTTCAAAAAGTCTACGGTATGTCCGGTTTAAAGGACCATTCGTAAACAAAAAGAAGTATGACTGTCAGTCTGTCGCCAACCAAACCTACTGACCTAACCTTTGTTTTAAATCTTTTTTGACTGTCTGTCACACTTTCAGGAATACCCTGTATGTTTAACACCCTGTATGTCGGTTTTTAGAACACGTATAGAAGTAAAAGGCTTGGTTCCGGGGTTATTAAGGGGTTCGAAAATTTCGTTATTTTTGCGCTAAACCTCTTAGTTTACGAGATATGGTAACATTCATACCTAATCATTCGTCAATATCAGCTCCGACTAGGCCATACTAGTTTATCCTGAAGCTTGCATATTCTTGCTAGGCCAGACTAGATTGGCCTAGGCTAAACTGGTTTCTCCTTACGAGCTTCGGCTAGACTAGTTTGGCCTAGGACATACCGGTTTATCCATACTACGTTCGGATAAACTAGTTTGGCCTAGGCGAAACTAGTTTATCCTTAAATCGGGATTGGCCGGTAACACATACATACATATACTCGAAAAACATAAACCTCCTTCTAGGGCAGTCGGGTACAACCGTACAACAGATAACTTTTTATTAAACGGTTTTATTTAGCTCACCCCGTTTGTTTTATTTATTATTCTTGGGTCAAATTTAGTAATTCAAATTTCACCCTCTTCCTGTCAACCGATTAATCTGAAATTTTGTATACACTTTTTGGATTTTGGTGACAATACAATTATGTTTATTCATTATCATTATAAATTCAAGATGGCCGCCGCTACAAAATGGCGGATAATTTATGTTTTATTAATCCCATCAATATGGGTATCAAATGAAAGGGCTCAACAAGCAGAATACAATATACTATAAAAAATTGAAATCCAAGATGGCGGCCGCTACAAAATGGCGGATAACGTAGGTTTTATCAATCCCATCAATATGGGTATCAAATGAAAGGGCTCAACAAGCAGAATACAATATACTATAAAAAATTTAAAGCCAAGATGGCGGCCGCTACAAAATGGCGGATAACGTAGGTTTTATCAATCCCATCAATATGGGTATCAAATGAAAGGGCTCAACAAGCAGAATACAATATACTATAAAAAATTGAAATACAAGATGGCGGCCGCTACAAAATGGCGGATAACGTAGGTTTTATCGATCCCATCAATATGGGTATCAAATGAAAGTGCTCAACCAGTATAATACAATGTACTATATGAATTAAACAGAATGCGAAATAAAAACTAAAAACTAGAAAATAAAAATAGGTAAAAAAACTTTTTAAGTTAAACGGTTTTATGTTAAACATACATTGCAATGTTTAAGATAAATGTACTAAAAACCAAAAAATAATAAAATAGATACAGTCGTGGGAATTATAAACATATGCATAGACTAGACTAAAATAAAACCGTGGGGCACGTCAATTGTCTACAATCGTTGATCAAAATGTTTGTTTTGTAATGTTACACTATAATTAGGCAGTTGACGTGCCCCACGGTTTTATTTTAGTCT